>OX451741.1:21223202-23723202 GCA_948472305.1 Vicia faba | reverse complement strand
TGCTTAAGTCGAAATTAATCAATTCTTTTATGGAATATTTCGCGAAATTGTTTTATATCTTGGCATGTTATTAAGAAATTTTAAAAAATTTGAGATTTTATGATAAGCATGTCCATTTTTTTTCATATATAATTTGTAGCAATCAGGTGTTTGAATCTAATAGAATAAGATGAATAACCACTTTAGAAGAAATCCCATATTTGATAAACACGTGTACATATTTGATCTTCCATATGTATTTTCAATGTTACATATTTGTAATATGTATAATTGCAACCATAACAGAAAGCTAACCAAAATGGGTAAAAATATAAGGAAAATTAAATATAATAATAAAAGAGACCTTTGATTTCATTTATTGATTCTCAAAATAATATATTATATCTTAATATATAAAACCATAAATATATCATAGCATTACTATAAATCATTTCATTTTATTTCGGACATGAAAATGATATAATCTCAATCGCACGATATAACGAATGACGATATGAAAACTTATTATTTATCTCTCAGTTTTTGAAAATCAAGGTGAAAAGTGACACTGATCATGTGTTTGATCTCTAACAACTTCGTTTTTTGTATTTTTCAAAATCGTACTACTTTTTACTTCGATTTTTAATAATATAATAACCGAAAGGTAAAGTCTTGTATACAAAATTTTAGTTTTATCTTTTTTTCTCTGTTTTAATCGGAAAAATATCAATTTTATTTACAAAATCAAAATCTTGCTCATCATCATCAACAACAACACCAATATCAACAACAAAAACAAAATCAATAGAATCCTTAAACATAAATCTCAACAACAAAAACGACAACAAATCCATGAAATCATTAAACATTAAATCTCAACAACAACAACAAATAAATAAAATCAATAGTTTGTTAAATACTAGTAAAAGAAGTGCTTAAGTCGAAATTAATCAATCCTTTTATGAAATTTTTCGCGAAATTGTTTTATATCTTGGAATGTTATTAAGAAATTTCTAAAAATTTGAGATTTTATGATAAGCATGTCAATTTTTTTTCATATATAATTTGTAGCAATCAGGTGTTTGAATCTCATGGAATAAAATAAATAACCACTTTAGAAGAAATTCCATATTTGATAAACACATGTACATATTTGATCTTCCATATGTATCTTCAATGGTACATATTTGTAATATGGATAATTGCAACCATAATAGAAAGCTTACCAAAATGGGTAGAAATATAAAGAAAATTAAATATAATAATAAAAGAGACCTTTGATTTCATTTATTGATTCTCAAAATAATATATAATATCTTAATATATAAAACCATAAATATATCATAGCATTACTATAAATCATTTCATTTTATTTCGGACATGAAAATGATATAATCTCGATCGCACGATATAATGAATGACGATATGAAAACTTGTTATTTATCTCTCGATTTTTGAAAATCAAGGTGAAAAGTGACACTGATCATGTGTTTGATCTCTAACAACTTCATTTTTTGTATTTTTCAAAATCGTACTACTTTTTAATTCGATTTTTAATAATATAATAACTGAAAGGTAAAGTCTTGTATACAAAATTTTAGTTTTAAATTTTTTTTCTCCGTTTTAATCTACAAAATATCAAGTTTATTAACAAAATCTAAATCTTGCTCATCATCATCAACAACAACAAAAATATCAACAACAAAAACAAAATCAATAGAATCCTTAAACATAAATCTCAACAACAAAAACGACAACAAATTTATGAAATCGTTAAAGATTAAATCTCAACAACAACAACAAATAAATAAAATCAATAGATTGTTAAATACTAGTAAAATAAGTGCTTATGTCGAAATTAATCAATCCTTTTATGGAATTTTTTGTGAAATTGTTTTATATCTTGGCATGTTATTAAAAAATTTCTAAAAATTTGAGATTTTATGATAAGCATGTCCATTTTTTTCCATATATAATTTGTAGCAATCAGGTGTTTGAATCTCATAGAATAAAATAAATAACCACTTTAGAAGAAATTCCATATTTGATAAACACGTGTACATATTTGATCTTTCCATATCTATCTTCAATGTTTCATATTTGTAATATGGATAACTGCAACCATAATAGAAAGATAACCTAAATGGGTAGAAATATAAAGAAAATTAATTATAATAATAAAAGATACCTTTGATTTCATTTATTGATTCTCAAAATAATACATTATACTTAATATTTAAAACTATAAATATATTATAGCATTACTTTAAATCATTTCATATTATTTCTGACGTGAAAATGATATAATCTAGACCGCACGATATAACGAATGATGATATGAAAATTTGTTATTTATCTCTTGGTTTTTGAAAATCAAGGTGAAACGTGACACTGATCATGTGTTTGATCTCAAACAACTGCATTTTTTGTAATTTTTAAAATCGTACTACTTTTTACTTTGATTTTTAATATAACTGAAAGGTAAAGTCTTATATACAAAATTTTAGTTTTAACTTTTTTTCTCCGTTTTAATCTGCAAAATAACAAGTTTATTAACAAAATCTAAATCCTGCTCATCATCATCAACACCAATATCAACAACAACAAAAATCCATAGAATCCCTAAACATAAATCTAAACAACAAAAACGACAACAAATCCATGAAATCATTAAACATTAAATCTCAACAACAATAAAAAATAAATAAAATAAATAGATTGTTAAATACTAGTAAAAGACGTGCTTAAGTCGAAATTAATCAATTTTTTTATGGAATATTTCGCGAAATTGTTTTATATCTTGGCATGTTATTAAGAAATTTAAAAAAATTTGAGATTTTATGATAAGCATGTCCATTTTTTTTCATATATAATTTGTAGCAATCAGGTGTTTGAATCTCATAGAATAAGATGAATAACCACTTTAGAAGAAATCCCATATTTGTTAAACACGTGTATATATTTGATCTTCCATATATATTTTCAATGTTACATATTTGTAATATGGATAATTGCAACCATAATAGAAAGCTAACCAAAATGGGTAAAAATATAAAGAAAATTAAATATAATAATAAAAGAGACCTTTGATTTCATTTATTGATTCTCAAAATAATATATTATATCTTAATATATTTAACCATAAATATATCATAGCATTACTATAAATCATTTCATTTTATTTCGGACATGAAAATGATATAATCTCGATCGCACGATATAACGAATGACGATATGAAAACTTATTATTTATCTCTCGGTTTTTGAAAATCAAGGTGAAAAGTGACACTTATCATGTGTTTGATCTCTAACAACTTCATTTTTTGTATTTTTCAAAATCGTACTACTTTTTACTTCGATTTTTAATAATATAATAACCGAAAGGTAAAGTCTTGTATACAAAATTTTAGTTTTATCTTTTTTCTCTGTTTTAATCGGAAAAATATCAATTTTATTTACAAAATCAAAATCTTGCTCATCATCATCAACAACAACACCAATATCAACAACAAAAACAAAATCAATAGAATCCTTAAACATAAATCTCAACAACAAAAACGACAACAAATCCATGAAATCATTAAACATTAAATCTCAACAACAACAACAAATAAATAAAATCAATAGATTGTTAAATACTAGTAAAAGAAGTGCTTAAGTCGAAATTAATCAATCCTTTTATGAAATTTTTCGCGAAATTGTTTTATATCTTGCAATGTTATTAAGAAATTTCTAAAAATTTGAGATTTTATGATAAGCATGTCAATTTTTTTTCATATATAATTTGTAGCAATCAGGTGTTTGAATCTCATGGAATAAAATAAATAACCACTTTAGAAGAAATCCCATATTTGATAAACACGTGTACATATTTGATCTTCCATATGTATCTTCAATGGTACATATTTGTAATATGGATAATTGTAACCATAATAGAAAGCTTACCAAAATGGGTAGAAATATAAAGAAAATTAAATATAATAATAAAAGAGACCTTTGATTTCATTTATTGATTCTCAAAATAATATATAATATCTTAATATATAAAACCATAAATATATCATAGCATTACTATAAATCATTTCATTTTATTTCGGACATGAAAATGATATAATCTCGATCGCACGATATAACGAATGACGATATGAAAACTTGTTATTTATCTCTCGATTTTTGAAAATCAAGGTGAAAAGTGACACTGATCATGTGTTTGATCTCTAACAACTTCATTTTTTGTATTTTTCAAAATCGTACTACTTTTTAATTCGATTTTTAATAATATAATAACTGAAAGGTAAAGTCTTGTATACAAAATTTTAGTTTTAAATTTTTGTTCTCCGTTTTAATCTACAAAATATCAAGTTTATTAACAAAATCTAAATCTTGCTCATCATCATCAACAACAACAAAAATATCAACAACAAAAACAAAATCAATAGAATCCTTAAACATAAATCTCAACAACAAAAACGACAACAAATTTATGAAATCGTTAAAAATTAAATTTTAACAACAACAACAAATAAATAAAATCAATAGATTGTTAAATACTAGTAAAATAAGTGCTTATGTCGAAATTAATCAATCCTTTTATGGAATTTTTTGCGAAATTGTTTTATATCTTGGCATGTTATTAAAAAATTTCTAAAAATTTGAGATTTTATGATAAGCATGTCCATTTTTTTCCATATATAATTTGTAGCAATCAGGTGTTTGAATCTCATAGAATAAAATAAATAACCACTTTAAAAGAAATTCCATATTTGATAAACACTTGTACATATTTGATCTTTCCATATCTATCTTCAATGTTACATATTTGTAATATGGATAACTGCAACTATAATAGAAAGATAACCTAAATGGGTAGAAATATAAAGAAAATTAATTATAATAATAAAAGATACCTTTGATTTCATTTATTGATTCTCAAAATAATACATTATACTTAATATTTAAAACTATAAATATATTATAGCATTACTTTAAATCATTTCATATTACTTCTGACGTGAAAATGATATAATCTCGACCGCACGATATAACGAATGATGATATGAAAATTTGTTATTTATCTCTTGGTTTTTGAAAATCAAGGCGAAACGTGACACTGATCATGTGTTTGATCTCAAACAACTGCATTTTTTGTAATTTTTAAAATCGTACTACTTTTTACTTTGATTTTTAATGATAACTGAAAGGTAAAGTCTTATATACAAAATTTTAGTTTTAACTTTTTTTCTCCGTTTTAATCTGCAAAATAACAAGTTTATTAACAAAATCTAAATCCTGCTCATCATCATCAACACCAATATCAACAACAACAAAAATCCATAGAATCCTTAAACATAAATCTAAACAACAAGAACGACAACAAATCCATGAAATCATTAAACATTAAATGTCAACAACAATAAAAAATAAATAAAATAAATAGATTGTTAAATACTAGTAAAAGACGTGCTTAAGTCGAAATTAATCAATTCTTTTATGGAATATTTCGCGAAATTGTTTTATATCTTGGCATGTTATTAAGAAATTTTAAAAAATTTGAGATTTTATGATAAGCATGTCCATTTTTTTTCATATATAATTTGTAGCAATCAGGTGTTTGAATCTCATAGAATAAGATGAATAACCACTTTAGAAGAAATCCCATATTTGTTAAACACGTGTACATATTTGATCTTCCATATATATTTTCAATGTTACATATTTGTAATATGGATAATTGCAACCATAATAGAAAGCTAACCAAAATGGGTAAAAATATAAAGAAAATTAAATATAATAATAAAAGAGACCTTTGATTTCATTTATTAATTCTCAAAATAATATATTATATCTTAATATATATAACCATAAATATATCATAGCATTACTATAAATCATTTCATTTTATTTCGGACATGAAAATGATATAATCTCGATCGCACGATATAACGAATGACGATATGAAAACTTATTATTTATCTCTCGGTTTTTGAAAATCAAGGTGAAAAGTGACACTTATCATGTGTTTGATCTCTAACAACTTCATTTTTTGTATTTTTCAAAATCGTACTACTTTTTACTTCGATTTTTAATAATATAATAACCGAAAGGTAAAGTCTTGTATACAAAATTTTAGTTTTATCTTTTTTCTCTGTTTTAATCGGCAAAATATCAATTTTATTTACAAAATCAAAATCTTGCTCATCATCACCAACAACAACACCAATATCAACAACAAAAACAAAATCAATAGAATCCTTAAACATAAATCTCAACAACAAAAACGACAACAAATCCATGAAATCATTAAACATTAAATCTCAACAACAACAACAAATAAATAAAATCAATAGATTGTTAAATACTAGTAAAAGAAGTGCTTAAGTCGAAATTAATCAATCCTTTTATGAAATTTTTCGCGAAATTGTTTTATATCTTGGAATGTTATTAAGAAATTTCTAAAAATTTGAGATTTTATGATAAGCATGTCAATTTTTTTTCATATATAATTTGTAGCAATCAGGTTTTTGAATCTCATGGAATAAAATAAATAACCACTTTAGAAGAAATCCCATATTTGATAAACACGTGCACATATTTGATCTTCCATATGTATCTTCAATGGTACATATTTGTAATATGGATAATTGCAACCATAATAGAAAGCTAACCAAAATGGGTAGAAATATAAAGAAAATTAAATATAATAATAAAAGAGACCTTTGATTTCATTTATTGATTCTCAAAATAATATATTATATCTTAATATATAAAACCATAAATATATCATAGCATTACTATAAATCATTTCATTTTATTTCGGACATGAAAATAATATAATCTCGATCGCACGATATAACGAACGACGATATGAAAACTTGTTATTTATCTCTCGATTTTTGAAAATCATGGTGAAAAGTGACACTGATCATGTGTTTGATCTCTAACAACTTCATTTTTTGTATTTTTCAAAATCGTACTACTTTTTAATTCGATTTTTAATAATATAATAACTGAAAGGTAAAGTCTTGTATACAAAATTTTAGTTTTAACTTTTTTTTCTCCGTTTTAATCTACAAAATATCAAGTTTATTAACAAAATCTAAATCTTTCTCATCATCATCAACAGCAACACAAATATAAACAACAAAAACAAAATCAATAGAATCCTTAAACATAAATCTCAACAACAAAAACAACAACAAATTTATGAAATCGTTAAACATTAAATCTCAACAACAACAACAAATAAATAAATTCAATAGATTGTTAAATATTAGTAAAAGAAGTGCTTAAGTCGAAATTAATCAATCCTTTTATGGAATTTTTTGCGAAATTGTTTTATATCTTGGCATGTTATTAAAAAATTTCTAAAAATTTGAGATTTTATGATAAGCATGTCCATTTTTTTCCATATATAATTTGTAGCAATCAGGGGTTTGAATCTCATAGAATAAAATAAATAACCACTTTAGAAGAAATTCCATATTTGATAAACACGTGTACATATTTGATCTTCCATATGTATCTTCAATGTTACATATTTGTAATATGGATAAGTGTAACCATAATAGAAAGATAACCTAAATGGGTTGAAATATAAAGAAAATTAAATATAATAATAAAAGATACCTTTGATTTCATTTATTGATTCTCAAAATAATACATTATATCTTAATATTTAAAACTATAAATATATTATAGCATTACTTTAAATCATTTCATATTATTTCGGACGTGAAAATGATATAATCTCGATCGCACGATATAACAAATGATGATATGAAAACTTGTTATTTATCTCTAGGTTTTTGAAAATCAAGGTGAAAAGTGACATTGATCATGTGTTTGATATCTAACAACTGCATTTTTTGTAATTTTTAAAATCGTACTACTTTTTACTTCGATCTTTAATAATAACTGAAAGGTAAAGTCTTGTATACAAAATTTTAGTTTTAACTTTTTTTCTCCGTTTTAATCTGTAAAATAACAAGTTTATTTACAAAATCTAAATCTTGCTCATCATCATCAACACCAATATCAACAACAACAAAAATCAATAGAATCCTTAAACATAAATCTAAACAACAAAAACAACAACAAATCCATGAAATCATTAAACATTAAATCTCAACAACAATAACAAATAAATAAAATTAATAGATTGTTAAATACTAGTAAAAGAAGTTCTTAAGTCGAAATTAATCAATTCTTTTATGGAATATTTCACGAAATTGTTTTATATCTTGGCATGTTATTAAGAAATTTAAAAAAAATTGAGATTTTATGATAAGCATGTCCATTTTTTTTCATATATAATTTGTAGCAATCATGTGTTTGAATCTCATAGAATAAGATGAATAACCACTTTAGTAGAAATTCCATATTTGTTAGACACGTGTACATATTTGATCTTTCATATGTATTTTCAATGTTACATATTTGTAATATGGATAATTGCAACCATAATAGAAAGCTAACCAAAATGGGTAGAAATATAAAGAAAATTAAATTTAATAATAAAAGAGACCTTAGATTTCATTTACTGATTCTTAAAATAATATATTATATCTTAATATATAAAACCATAAATATATCATAGCATTACTATAAATCATTTCATTTTATTTCGGACATGAAAATGATATAATCTCGATCGCACGATATCACGAAGTGACACTTATCATGTGTTTGATCTCTAACAACTTCATTTTTTATATTTTTCAAAATCGTACTACTTCTTACTTCGATTTTTAATAATATAATAACTGAAAGGTAAAGTCTTGTATACAAAATTTTAGTTTTAACTTTTTTTCTCCATTTTAATCGGCAAAATTTTAATTTTATTTACAAAATCTAAATCTTGCTCATCATCATCAACAACAAAAACAAAATCAATAGAATCCTTAAATATAAATCTCAACAACAAAAACGACAACAAATCCATGAAATCATTAAACATTAAATCTCAACAACAACAACAAATAAATAAAATCAATAGATTGTTAAATACTAGTAAAAGAAGTGCTTAAGTCGAAATTAATCAATCCTTTTATGAAATTTTTCGCGAAATTGTTTTATATCTTGGAATGTTATTAAGAAATTTCTAAAAATTTGAGATTTTATGATAAGCATTTCAATTTTTTTTCATATATAATTTGTAGCAATCAGGTGTTTGAATCTCATAGAATAAAATAAATAACCACTTTAGAAGAAATCCCATATTTGATAAACACGTGTACATATTTGATCTTCCATATGTATCTTCAATGGTACATATTTGTAATATGGATAAATGCAACCATAATAGAAAGCTAACCAAAATGGGTAGAAATATAAAGAAAATTAAATATAATAATAAAAGAGACCTTTGATTTCATTTATTGATTCTCAAAATAATATATTATATCTTAATATATAAAACCATAAATATATCATAGCGTTACTATAAATCACTTCATTTTATTTCGGACATGAAAATGATATAATCTCGAGCGCACGATATAACGAATGACGATATGAAAATTTGTTATTTATCTCTCGGTTTTTGAAAATCAAGGTGAAAAGTGACACTGATCATGTGTTTGATCTCTAACAACTTCATTTTTTGTATTTTTCAAAATCGTACTACTTTTTAATTCGATTTTTAATAATATAATAACTGAAAGGTAAAGTCTTGTATACAAAATTTTAGTTTTAACTTTTTTTTCTACGTTTTAATCGGCAAAATATCAAGTTTATTAACAAAATCTAAATCTTGCTCATCATCATCAACAACAACACAAATATCAACAACAAAAACAAAATCAATAGAATCCTTAAACATAAATCTCAACAACAAAAACGACAACAAATTTATGAAATCGTTAAACATTAAATCTCAACAACAACAACAAATAAATAAAATCAATAGATTGTTAAATACTAGTAAAAGAAGTGCTTAAGTCGAAATTAATCAATCCTTTTATGGAATTTTTTGCGAAATTTTTTTATATCTTGGCATGTTATTAAGAAATTTCTAAAAATTTGATTTTTTATGATAAGCATGTCCTTTTTTTCCATATATAATATGTAGCAATCAGGTGTTTGAATCTCATAGAATAAAATAAATAACCACTTTAGAAGAAATCCCATATTTGATAAACATGTGTACATATTTGATCTTCCATATGTATCTTCAATGTTACATATTTGTAATATGGATAACTGCAACCATAGTAGAAAGCTAACCTAAATGGGTAGAAATATAAAGAAAATTAAATATAATAATAAAATAGACCTTGGATTTCATTTATTGATTCTCAAAATAATATATTATAACTTAATATATTAAACTTTAAATATATTATAGCATTACTATAAATCATTTCATTTTATTTCCGACGTGAAAATGATATAATCTCGATCGCACCATATAACGAATGACGATATGAAAACTTGTTATTTATCTCTCGGTTTTTGAAAATCAATGTGAAAAGTGACACTGATCATGTGTTTGATCTCTAACAACTTCATTTTTTGTATTTTTCAAAATCGTACTACTTTTTACTTTGATTTTAATAATAACTGAAAGGTAAAGTCTTGTATACAATATTTTAGTTTTAACATTTTGTTCTCCGTTTTAATCTGCAAAATATCAAGTTTATTAACAAAATCTAAATCTTGCTCATCATCATCAACAACAACACCAATAACAACAACAAAAACAATATCAATAGAATCCTTAAACATAAATTTCAACAACAAAAACGACAACAAATCCATGAAATCATTAAACATTAAATCTCAACAACAACAACAAATAAATAAAATCAATAGATTGTTAAATATTAGTAAAACCATTGCTTAAGTCGAAATTTATCAATCCTTTTATGGAATTTTTCACGAAATTGTTTTATATCTTGGCATGTTATTAAGAAATTTCTAAAAATTTGATTTTTTATGATAAGCATGTCCTTTTTTTCCATATATAATATGTAGCAATCAGGTGTTTGAATCTCATAGAATAAAATAAATAACCACTTTAGAAGAAATCCCATATTTGATAAACATGTGTACATATTTTATCTTCCATATGTATCTTCAATGTTACATATTTGTAATATGGATAACTGCAACCATAGTAGAAAGCTAACCTAAATGGGTAGAAATATAAAAAAAATTAAATATAATAATAAAATAGACCTTGGATTTCATTTATTGATTCTCAAAATAATATATTATAACTTAATATATAAAACTTTAAATATATTATAGCATTCCTATAAATCATTTCGTTTTATTTCCGACGTGAAAATGATATAATCTCGATCGCACCATATAACGAATGATGATATGAAAACTTGTTATTTATCTCTCGGTTTTTGAAAATCAATGTGAAAAGTGACACTGACCATGTGTTTGATCTCTAACAACTGCATTTTTTGTATTTTGCAAAAGCGAACTACGTTTTACTTCGATTTTTAGTAATAACTGAAAGGTAAAGTCTTGTATACAAAATTTTAGTTTTAACTTTTTTTTCTCCGTTTTAATCTGCAAAATATCAAGTTTATTAACAAAATCTAAATCTTGGTCATCATCATCAACAACAACACCAATAACAACAACAAAAACAAAATCAATAGAATCCTTAAACATAAATTTCAACAACAAAAAGGACAACAAATCCATGAAATCATTAAACATTAAATATCAACAACAACAAATAAATAAAATCAATAGATTGTTAAATATTAGTAAAAGCAGTGCTTAAGTCGAAATTAATCAATCATTTTATGGAATTTTTTACGAAATTGTTTTATATCTTGGCATGTTATTAAGAAATTTCTAAAAATTTCATTTTTTATGATAAGCATGTCCATTTTTTTTCATATATAATTTGTAGCAATCAGGTGTTTGAATCTCATAGAATAAAATATATAACCACTTTAGAGGAAATCCCGTATTTAATAAACATGTGTACATATTTGATCTTCCATATGTATCTTCAATGTTACATATTTGTAATATGGATAACTGCAACCATAGTAGAAAGCTAACCTAAATGGGTAGAAATATAAAGAAAATTAAATATAATAATAAAAGAGACCTTGGATTTCATTTATTGATTCTTAAAATAATATATTATAACTTAATATATAAAACTTTAAATATATTATAGCATTACTATAAATCATTTCATTTTATTTCCGACGTGAAAATGATATAATCTCGATCGCACCATATAACGAATGACGATATGAAAACTTGTTATTTATCTCTCAATTTTTGAAAATCAAGGTGAAAAGTGACACTGATCATGTGTTTGATCTCTAACAACTGCATTTTTTGTATTTTTCAAAAGCGTACTACGTTTTACTTCGATTTTTAGTAATAAATGAAAGGTAAAGTCTTGTATACAAAATTTTAGTTTTAACTTTTTTTTCTCCGTTTTAATCTGCAAAATATCAAGTTTATTAACAAAATCTAAATCTTGCTCATCATCATCAACAACAACACCAATAACAACAACAAAAACAATATCAATAGAATCCTTAAACATAAATTTCAACAACAAAAACGACAACAAATCCATGAAATCATTAAACATTAAATCTCAACAACAACAACAAATAAATAAATTCAATAGGTTGTTAAATATTAGTAAAAGCATTGCATCAGTCGAAATTAATCAATCCTTTTATGGAATTTTTCACGAAACTGTTTTATATCTTGGCATGTTATTAAGAAATTTCTAAAAAATTGAGATTTTATGATAAGCATGTCCATTTTTTTTCATATATAATTTGTAGCAATCAGGTGTTTGAATCTCATATAATAAAATAAATAACCACTTTAGAGGAAATCCCATATTTAATAAACATGTGTACATATTTGATCTTCCATATGTATCTTCAATGTTACATATTTGTAATATGGATAACTGCAACCATAGTAGAAAGCTAACCTAAATGGGTAGAAATATAAAGAAAATTAAATATAATAATAAAAGAGACCTTGGATTTCATTTATTGATTCTCAAAATAATATATTATAACTTAATATATAAAACTTTAAATATATTTTAGCATTACTATAAATCATTTCATTTTATTTCCGACGTGAAAATGATATAATCTCGATCGCACCATATAACGAATGACGATATGAAAACTTGTTATTTATCTCTCAATTTTTGAAAATCAAGGTGAAAAGTGACACTGATCATGTGTTTGATCTCTAACAACTGCATTTTTTGTATTTTTCAAAAGCGTACTACTTTTTACTTCGATTTTTAGTAATAACTGAAAGGTAAAGTCTTGTATACAAAATTTTAGTTTTAACTTTTTTTTCTCCGTTTTAATCTGCAAAATATCAAGTTTATTAACAAAATCTAAATCTTGCTCATCATCATCAACAACAACACCAATAACAACAACAAAAACAATATCAATAGAATCCTTAAACATAAATTTCAAAAACAAAAACGACAACAAATCCATGAAATCATTAAACATTAAATCTCAACAACAACAACAAATAAATAAATTCAATAGGTTGTTAAATATTAGTAAAAGCATTGCATCAGTCGAAATTAATCAATCCTTTTATGGAATTTTTCACGAAACTGTTTTATATCTTGGCATGTTATTAAGAAATTTCTAAAAAATTGAGATTTTATGATAAGCATGTCCATTTTTTTTCATATATAATTTATAGCAATCAGGTGTTTGAATCTCATAGAATAAAATAAATAACCACTTTAGAGGAAATCCCATATTTAATAAACATGTGTACATATTTGATCTTCCATATGTATCTTCAATGTTACATATTTGTAATATGGATAACTGCAACCATAGTAGAAAGCTAACCTAAATGGGTAGAAATATAAAGAAAATTAAATATAATAATAAAAGAGACCTTGGATTTCATTTATTGATTCTCAAAATAATATATTATAACTTAATATATAAAACTTTAAATATATTATAGCATTACTATAAATCATTTCATTTTATTTCCGACGTGAAAATGATATAATCTCGATCGCACCATATAACGAATGACGATATGAAAACTTGTTATTTATCTCTCAATTTTTGAAAATCAAGGTGAAAAGTGACACTGATCATGTGTTTGATCTCTAACAACTGCATTTTTTGTATTTTTCAAAAGCGTACTACTTTTTACTTCGATTTTTAGTAATAACTGAAAGGTAAAGTCTTGTATACAAAATTTTAGTTTTAACTTTTTTTTCTCCGTTTTAATCTGCAAAATATCAAGTTTATTAACAAAATCTAAATCTTGCTCATCATCATCAACAACAACACCAATAACAACAACAAAAACAATATCAATAGAATCCTTAAACATAAATTTCAAAAACAAAAACGACAACAAATCCATGAAATCATTAAACATTAAATCTCAACAACAACAACAAATAAATAAATTCAATAGGTTGTTAAATATTAGTAAAAGCATTGCATCAGTCGAAATTAATCAATCCTTTTATGGAATTTTTCACGAAATTGTTTTATATCTTGGCATGTTATTAAGAAATTTCTAAAAAATTGAGATTTTATGATAAGCATGTCCATTTTTTTTCATATATAATTTGTAGCAATCAGGTGTTTGAATCTCATAGAATAAAATAAATAACCACTTTAGAGGAAATCCCATATTTAATAAACATGTGTACATATTTGATCTTCCATATGTATCTTCAATGTTACATATTTGTAATATGGATAACTGCAACCATAGTAGAAAGCTAACCTAAATGGGTAGAAATATAAAGAAAATTAAATATAATAATAAAAGAGACCTTGGATTTCATTTATTGATTCTCAAAATAATATATTATAACTTAATATATAAAACTTTAAATATATTATAGCATTACTATAAATCATTTCATTTTATTTCCGACGTGAAAATGATATAATCTCGATCGCACCATATAACAAATGACGATATGAAAACTTGTTATTTATCTCTCAATTTTTGAAAATCAAGGTGAAAAGTGACACTGATCATGTGTTTGATCTCTAAGAACTGCATTTTTTGTATTTTGCAAAAGCGTACTACGTTTTACTTCGATTTTTAGTAATAACTGAAAGGTAAAGTCTTGTATACAAAATTTTAGTTTTAACTTTTTTTTCTCCGTTTTAATCTGCAAAATATCAAGTTTATTAACAAAATCTAAATCTTGCTCATCATTATCAACAACAACACCAATAACAACAACAAAAACAAAATCAATAGAATCCTTAAACATAAATTTCAACAACAAAAAGGACAACAAATCCATGAAATCATTAAACATTAAATATCAACAACAACAACAAATAAATAAAATCAATAGATTGTTAAATATTAGTAAAAGCAGTGCTTAAGTCGAAATTAATCAATCCTTTTATGGAATTTTTTACGAAATTGTTTTATATCTTGGCATGTTATTAAGAAATTTCTAAATATTTCATTTTTTATGATAAGCATGTCCATTTTTTTTCATATATAATTTGTAGCAATCAGGTGTTTGAATCTCATAGAATAAAATAAATAACCACTTTAGAGGAAATCCCATATTTAATAAACATGTGTACATATTTGATCTTCCATATGTATCTTCAATGTTACATATTTGTAATATGGATAACTGCAACCATAGTAGAAAGCTAACCTAAATGGGTAGAAATATAAAGAAAATTAAATATAATAATAAAAGAGACCTTGGATTTCATTTATTGATTCTTAAAATAATATATTATAACTTAATATATAAAACTTTAAATATATTATAGCATTACTATAAATAATTTCATTTTATTTCCGACGTGAAAATGATATAATCTCGATCGCACCATATAACGAATGACGATATGAAAACTTGTTATTTATCTCTCAATTTTTGAAAATCAAGGTGAAAAGTGACACTGATCATGTGTTTGATCTCTAACAACTGCATTTTTTGTATTTTTCAAAAGCGTACTACGTTTTACTTCGATTTTTAGTAATAACTGAAAGGTAAAGTCTTGTATACAAAATTTTAGTTTTAACTTTTTTTTCTCCGTTTTAATCAACAAAATATCAAGTTTATTAACAAAATCTAAATCTTGCTCATCATCATCAACAACAACACCAATAACAACAACAAAAACAATATCAATAGAATCCTTAAACATAAATTTCAACAACAAAAACGACAACAAATCCATGAAATCATTACACATTAAATCTCAACAACAACAAATAAATAAATTCAATAGGTTGTTAAATATTAGTAAAAGCATTGCATCAGTCGAAATTAATCAATCCTTTTATGGAATTTTTCACGAAATTGTTTTATATCTTGGCATGTTATTAAGAAATTTCTAAAAAATTGAGATTTTATGATAAGCATGTCCATTTTTTTTCATATATAATTTGTAGCAATCAAGTGTTTGAATCTCATAGAATAAAATAAATAACCACTTTAGAGGAAATCCCATATTTAATAAACATGTGTACATATTTGATCTTCCATATGTATCTTCAATGTTACATATTTGTAATATGGATAACTGCAACCATAGTAGAAAGCTAACCTAAATGGGTAGAAATATAAAGAAAATTAAATATAATAATAAAAGAGACCTTGGATTTCATTTATTGATTCTTAAAATAATATATTATAACTTAATATATAAAACTTTAAATATATTTTAGCATTACTATAAATAATTTCATTTTATTTCCGACGTGAAAATGATATAATCTCGATCGCACCATATAACGAATGACGATATGAAAACTTGTTATTTATCTCTCAATTTTTGAAAATCAAGGTGAAAAGTGACACTGATCATGTGTTTGATCTCTAACAACTGCATTTTTTGTATTTTTCAAAAGCGTACTACGTTTTACTTCGATTTTTAGTAATAACTGAAAGGTAAAGTCTTGTATACAAAATTTTAGTTTTAACTTTTTTTTCTCCGTTTTAATCTGCAAAATATCAAGTTTATTAACAAAATCTAAATCTTGCTCATCATCATCAACAACAACACCAATAACAACAACAAAAACAATATCAATAGAATCCTTAAACATAAATTTCAACAACAAAAACGACAACAAATCCATGAAATCATTAAACATTAAATCTCAACAACAACAAATAAATAAATTCAATAGGTTGTTAAATATTAGTAAAAGCATTGCATCAGTCGAAATTAATCAATCCTTTTATGGAATTTTTCACGAAATTGTTTTATATCTTGGCATGTTATTAAGAAATTTCTAAAAAATTGAGATTTTATGATAAGCATGTCCATTTTTTTTTTCATATATAATTTGTAGCAATCAGGTGTTTGAATCTCATAGAATAAAATAAATAACCACTTTAGAGGAAATCCCATATTTAATAAACATGTGTACATATTTGATCTTCCATATGTATCTTCAATGTTACATATTTGTAATATGGATAACTGCAACCATAGTAGAAAGCTAACCTAAATGGGTAGAAATATAAAGAAAATTAAATATAATAATAAAAGAGACCTTGGATTTCATTTATTGATTCTCAAAATAATATATTATAACTTAATATATAAAACTTTAAATATATTATAGCATTACTATAAATCATTTCATTTTATTTCCGACGTGAAAATGATATAATCTCGATCGCACCATATAACGAATGACGATATGAAAACTTGTTATTTATCTCTCAATTTTTGAAAATCAAGGTGAAAAGTGACACTGATCATGTGTTTGATCTCTAACAACTGCATTTTTTGTATTTTTCAAAAGCGTACTACTTTTTACTTCGATTTTTAGTAATAACTGAAAGGTAAAGTCTTGTATACAAAATTTTAGTTTTAACTTTTTTTTCTCCGTTTTAATCTGCAAAATATCAAGTTTATTAACAAAATCTAAATCTTGCTCATCATCATCAACAACAACACCAATAACAACAACAAAAACAATATCAATAGAATCCTTAAACATAAATGTCAAAAACAAAAACGACAACAAATCCATGAAATCATTAAACATTAAATCTCAACAACAACAACAAATAAATAAATTCAATAGGTTGTTAAATATTAGTAAAAGCATTGCATCAGTCGAAATTAATCAATCCTTTTATGGAATTTTTCACGAAACTGTTTTATATCTTGGCATGTTATTAAGAAATTTCTAAAAAATTGAGATTTTATGATAAGCATGTCCATTTTTTTTCATATATAATTTATAGCAATCAGGTGTTTAAATCTCATAGAATAAAATAAATAACCACTTTAGAGGAAATCCCATATTTAATAAACATGTGTACATATTTGATCTTCCACATGTATCTTCAATGTTACATATTTGTAATATGGATAACTGCAACCATAGTAGAAAGCTAACCTAAATGGGTAGAAATATAAAGAAAATTAAATATAATAATAAAATAGACCTTGGATTTCATTTATTGATTCTCAAAATAATATATTATAACTTAATATATAAAACTTTAAATATATTATAGCATTACTATAAATCATTTCATTTTATTTTCGACGTGAAAATGATATAATCTCGATCGCACCATATAACGAATGACGATATGAAAACTTGTTATTTATCTCTCGGTTTTTGAAAATCAATGTGAAAAGTGACACTGATCATGTGTTTGATCTCTAACAACTTCATTTTTTGTATTTTTCAAAATCGTACTACTTTTTACTTTGATTTTAATAATAACTGAAAGGTAAAGTCTTGTATACAAAATTTTAGTTTTAACATTTTGTTCTCCGTTTTAATCTGCAAAATATCAAGTTTATTAACAAAATCTAAATCTTGCTCATCATCATCAACAACAACACCAATAACAACAACAAAAACAATATCAATAGAATCCTTAAACATAAATTTCAACAACAAAAAGGACAACAAATCCATGAAATCATTAAACATTAAATCTCAACAACAACAACAAATAAATAAAATCAATAGATTGTTAAATATTAGTAAAACCATTGCTTAAGTCGAAATTTATCAATCCTTTTATGGAATTTTTCACGAAATTGTTTTATATCTTGGCATGTTATTAAGAAATTTCTAAAAATTTGATTTTTTATGATAAGCATGTCCTTTTTTTCCATATATAATATGTAGCAATCAGGTGTTTGAATCTCATAGAATAAAATAAATAACCACTTTAGAAGAAATCCCATATTTGATAAACATGTGTACATATTTGATCTTCCATATGTATCTTCAATGTTACATATTTGTAATATGGATAACTGCAACCATAGTAGAAAGCTAACCTAAATGGGTAGAAATATAAAGAAAATTAAATATAATAATAAAATAGACCTTGGATTTCATTTATTGATTCTCAAAATAATATATTATAACTTAATATATAAAACTTTTAATATATTATAGCATTACTATAAATCATTTCATTTTATTTCCGACGTGAAAATGATATAATCTCGATCGCACCATATAACGAATGATGATATGAAAACTTGTTATTTATCTCTCGGTTTTTGAAAATCAATATGAAAAGTGACACTGATCATGTGTTTGATCTCTAACAACTGCATTTTTTGTATTTTTCAAAATCGTACTACTTTTTACTTTGATTTTTAATAATAACTGAAAGGTAAAGTCTTGTATACAAAATTTTAGTTTTAACATTTTGTTCTCCGTTTTAATCTGCAAAATATCAAGTTTATTAACAAAATCTAAATCTTGCTCATCATCATCAACAACAACACCAATAACAACAACAAAAACAATATCAATAGAATCCTTAAACATAAATTTCAACAACAAAAAGGACAACAAATCCATGAAATCATTAAACATTAAATCTCAACAACAACAACAAATAAATAAAATCAATAGATTGTTAAATATTAGTAAAACCATTGCTTAAGTCGAAATTTATCAATCCTTTTATGGAATTTTTCACGAAATTGTTTTATATCTTGGCATGTTATTAAGAAATTTCTAAAAATTTGATTTTTTATGATAAGCATGTCCTTTTTTTCATATATAATTTGTAGCAATCAGGTGTTTGAATCTCATAGAATAAAATAAATAATCACTTTAGAAGAAATCCCATATTTGATAAACATGTGTACATATTTTATCTTCCATATGTATCTTCAATGTTACATATTTGTAATATGGATAACTGCAACCATAGTAGAAAGCTAACCTAAATGGGTAGAAATATAAAAAAAATTAAATATAATAATAAAATAGACCTTGGATTTCATTTATTGATTCTCAAAATAATATATTATAACTTAATATATAAAACTTTAAATATATTATAGCATTCCTATAAATCATTTCGTTTTATTTCCGACGTGAAAATGATATAATCTCGATCGCACCATATAACGAATGACGATATGAAAACTTGTTATTTATCTCTCAATTTTTGAAAATCAAGGTGAAAAGTGACACTGATCATGTGTTTGATCTCTAACAACTGCATTTTTTGTATTTTGCAAAAGCGTACTACGTTTTACTTCGATTTTTAGTAATAACTGAAAGGTAAAGTCTTGTATACAAAATTTTAGTTTTAACTTTTTTTCTCCGTTTTAATCTGCAAAATATCAAGTTTATTAACAAAATCTAAATCTTGCTCATCATCATCAACAACAACACCAATAACAACAACAAAAACAAAATCAATAGAATCCTTAAACATAAATTTCAACAACAAAAAGGACAACAAATCCATGAAATCATTAAACATTAAATATCAACAACAACAACAAATAAATAAAATCAATAGATTGTTAAATATTAGTAAAAGCAGTGCTTAAGTCGAAATTAATCAATCCTTTTATGGAATTTTTTACGAAATTGTTTTATATCTTGGCATGTTATTAAGAAATTTCTAAATATTTCATTTTTTATGATAAGCATGTCCATTTTTTTTCATATATAATTTGTAGCAATCAGGTGTTTGAATCTCATAGAATAAAATAAATAACCACTTTAGAGGAAATCCCATATTTAATAAACATGTGTACATATTTGATCTTCCATATGTATCTTCAATGTTACATATTTGTAATATGGATAACTGCAACCATAGTAGAAAGCTAACCTAAATGGGTAGAAATATAAAGAAAATTAAATATAATAATAAAAGAGACCTTGGATTTCATTTATTGATTCTTAAAATAATATATTATAACTTAATATATAAAACTTTAAATATATTATAGCATTACTATAAATAATTTCATTTTATTTCCGACGTGAAAATGATATAATCTCGATCGCACCATATAACGAATGACGATATGAAAACTTGTTATTTATCTCTCAATTTTTGAAAATCAAGGTGAAAAGTGACACTAATCATGTGTTTGATCTCTAACAACTGCATTTTTTGTATTTTTCAAAAGCGTACTACGTTTTACTTCGATTTTTAGTAATAACTGAAAGGTAAAGTCTTGTATACAAAATTTTAGTTTTAACTTTTTTTTCTCCGTTTTAATCTGCAAAATATCAAGTTTATTAACAAAATCTAAATCTTGCTCATCATCATCAACAACAACACCAATAACAACAACAAAAACAATATCAATAGAATCCTTAAACATAAATTTCAAAAACAAAAACGACAACAAATCCATGAAATCATTAAACATTAAATCTCAACAACAACAAGAAATAAATAAATTCAATAGGTTGTTAAATATTAGTAAAAGCATTGCATCAGTCGAAATTAATCAATCCTTTTATGGAATTTTTCACGAAATTGTTTTATATCTTGGCATGTTATTAAGAAATTTCTAAAAAATTGAGATTTTATGATAAGCATGTCCATTTTTTTTCATATATAATTTGTAGCAATCAGGTGTTTGAATCTCATAGAATAAAATAAATAACCACTTTAGAGGAAATCCCATATTTAATAAACATGTGTACATATTTGATCTTCCATATGTATTTTCAATGTTACATATTTGTAATATGGATAACTGCAACCATAGTAGAAAGCTAACCTAAATGGGTAGAAATATAAACAAAATTAAATATAATAATAAAAGAGACCTTGGATTTCATTTATTGATTCTCAAAATAATATATTATAACTTAATATATAAAACTTTAAATATATTATAGCATTACTATAAATCATTTCATTTTATTTCTGACGTGAAAATGATATAATCTCGATCGCACCATATAACGAATGACGATATGAAAACTTGTTATTTATCTCTCAATTTTTGAAAATCAAGGTGAAAAGTGACACTGATCATGTGTTTGATCTCTAACAACTGCATTTTTTGTATTTTTCAAAAGCGTACTACTTTTTACTTCGATTTTTAGTAATAACTGAAAGGTAAAGTCTTGTATACAAAATTTTAGTTTTAACTTTTTTTTCTCCGTTTTAATCTGCAAAATATCAAGTTTATTAACAAAATCTAAATCTTGCTCATCATCATCAACAACAACACCAATAACAACAACAAAAACAATATCAATAGAATCCTTAAACATAAATTTCAAAAACAAAAACGACAACAAATCCATGAAATCATTAAACATTAAATCTCAACAACAACAACAAATAAATAAATTCAATAGGTTGTTAAATATTAGTAAAAGCATTGCATCAGTCGAAATTAATCAATCCTTTTATGGAATTTTTCACGAAATTGTTTTATATCTTGGCATGTTATTAAGAAATTTCTAAAAAATTGAGATTTTATGATAAGCATGTCCATTTTTTTTCATATATAATTTGTAGCAATCAGGTGTTTGAATCTCATAGAATAAAATAAATAACCACTTTAGAGGAAATCCCATATTTAATAAACATGTGTACATATTTGATCTTCCATATGTATCTTCAATGTTACATATTTGTAATATGGATAACTGCAACCATAGTAGAAAGCTAACCTAAATGGGTAGAAATATAAAGAAAATTAAATATAATAATAAAAGAGACCTTGGATTTCATTTATTGATTCTTAAAATAATATATTATAACTTAATATATAAAACTTTAAATATATTATAGCATTACTATAAATAATTTCATTTTATTTCCGACGTGAAAATGATATAATCTCGATCGCACCATATAACGAATGACGATATGAAAACTTGTTATTTATCTCTCAATTTTTGAAAATCAAGGTGAAAAGTGACACTGATCATGTGTTTGATCTCTAACAACTGCATTTTTTGTATTTTTCAAAAGCGTACTACGTTTTACTTCGATTTTTAGTAATAACTGAAAGGTAAAGTCTTGTATACAAAATTTTAGTTTTAACTTTTTTTTCTCCGTTTTAATCTGCAAAATATCAAGTTTATTAACAAAATCTAAATCTTGCTCATCATCATCAACAACAACACCAATAACAACAACAAAAACAATATCAATAGAATCCTTAAACATAAATTTCAAAAACAAAAACGACAACAAATCCATGAAATCATTAAACATTAAATCTCAACAACAACAACAAATAAATAAATTCAATAGGTTGTTAAATATTAGTAAAAGCATTGCATCAGTCGAAATTAATCAATCCTTTTATGGAATTTTTCACGAAATTGTTTTATATTTTGGCATGTTATTAAGAAATTTCTAAAAAATTGAGATTTTATGATAAGCATGTCCATTTTTTTTCATATATAATTTGTAGCAATCAGGTGTTTGAATCTCATAGAATAAAATAAATAACCACTTTAGAGGAAATCCCATATTTAATAAACATGTGTACATATTTGATCTTCCATATGTATTTTCAATGTTACATATTTGTAATATGGATAACTGCAACCATAGTAGAAAGCTAACCTAAATGGGTAGAAATATAAAGAAAATTAAATATAATAATAAAAGAGACCTTGGATTTCATTTATTGATTCTCAAAATAATATATTATAACTTAATATATAAAACTTTAAATATATTATAGCATTACTATAAATCATTTCATTTTATTTCTGACGTGAAAATGATATAATCTCGATCGCACCATATAACGAATGACGATATGAAAACTTGTTATTTATCTCTCAATTTTTGAAAATCAAGGTGAAAAGTGACACTGATCATGTGTTTGATCTCTAACAACTGCATTTTTTGTATTTTTCAAAAGCGTACTACTTTTTACTTCGATTTTTAGTAATAACTGAAAGGTAAAGTCTTGTATACAAAATTTTAGTTTTAACTTTTTTTTCTCCGTTTTAATCTGCAAAATATCAAGTTTATTAACAAAATCTAAATCTTGCTCATCATCATCAACAACAACACCAATAACAACAACAAAAACAATATCAATAGAATCCTTAAACATAAATTTCAAAAACAAAAACGACAACAAATCCATGAAATCATTAAACATTAAATCTCAACAACAACAACAAATAAATAAATTCAATAGGTTGTTAAATATTAGTAAAAGCATTGCATCAGTCGAAATTAATCAATCCTTTTATGGAATTTTTCACGAAATTGTTTTATATCTTGGCATGTTATTAAGAAATTTCTAAAAAATTGAGATTTTATGATAAGCATGTCCATTTTTTTTCATATATAATTTGTAGCAATCAGGTGTTTGAATCTCATAGAATAAAATAAATAACCACTTTAGAGGAAATCCCATATTTAATAAACATGTGTACATATTTGATCTTCCATATGTATCTTCAATGTTACATATTTGTAATATGGATAACTGCAACCATAGTAGAAAGCTAACCTAAATGGGTAGAAATATAAAGAAAATTAAATATAATAATAAAAGAGACCTTGGATTTCATTTATTGATTCTTAAAATAATATATTATAACTTAATATATAAAACTTTAAATATATTATAGCATTACTATAAATAATTTCATTTTATTTCCGACGTGAAAATGATATAATCTCGATCGCACCATATAACGAATGACGATATGAAAACTTGTTATTTATCTCTCAATTTTTGAAAATCAAGGTGAAAAGTGACACTGATCATGTGTTTGATCTCTAACAACTGCATTTTTTGTATTTTTCAAAAGCGTACTACTTTTTACTTCGATTTTTAGTAATAACTGAAAGGTAAAGTCTTGTATACAAAATTTTAGTTTTAACTTTTTTTTTCTCCGTTTTAATCTGCAAAATATCAAGTTTATTAACAAAATCTAAATCTTGCTCATCATCATCAACAACAACACCAATAACAACAACAAAAACAATATCAATAGAATCCTTAAACATAAATTTCAAAAACAAAAACGACAACAAATCCATGAAATCATTAAACATTAAATCTCAACAACAACAACAAATAAATAAATTCAATAGGTTGTTAAATATTAGTAAAAGCATTGCATCAGTCGAAATTAATCAATCCTTTTATGGAATTTTTCACGAAATTGTTTTATATCTTGGCATGTTATTAAGAAATTTCTAAAAAATTGAGATTTTATGATAAGCATGTCCATTTTTTTTCATATATAATTTGTAGCAATCAGGTGTTTGAATCTCATAGAATAAAATAAATAACCACTTTAGAGGAAATCCCATATTTAATAAACATGTGTACATATTTGATCTTCCATATGTATCTTCAATGTTACATATTTGTAATATGGATAACTGCAACCATAGTAGAAAGCTAACCTAAATGGGTAGAAATATAAAGAAAATTAAATATAATAATAAAAGAGACCTTGGATTTCATTTATTGATTCTCAAAATAATATATTATAACTTAATATATAAAACTTTAAATATATTATAGCATTACTATAAATCATTTCATTTTATTTCTGACGTGAAAATGATATAATCTCGATCGCACCATATAACGAATGACGATATGAAAACTTGTTATTTATCTCTCAATTTTTGAAAATCAAGGTGAAAAGTGACACTGATCATGTGTTTGATCTCTAACAACTGCATTTTTTGTATTTTTCAAAAGCGTACTACTTTTTACTTCGATTTTTAGTAATAACTGAAAGGTAAAGTCTTGTATACAAAATTTTAGTTTTAACTTTTTTTTTCTCCGTTTTAATCTGCAAAATATCAAGTTTATTAACAAAATCTAAATCTTGCTCATCATCATCAACAACAACACCAATAACAACAACAAAAACAATATCAATAGAATCCTTAAACATAAATTTCAAAAACAAAAACGACAACAAATCCATGAAATCATTAAACATTAAATCTCAACAACAACAACAAATAAATAAATTCAATAGGTTGTTAAATATTAGTAAAAGCATTGCATCAGTCGAAATTAATCAATCCTTTTATGGAATTTTTCACGAAATTGTTTTATATCTTGGCATGTTATTAAGAAATTTCTAAAAAATTGAGATTTTATGATAAGCATGTCCATTTTTTTTCATATATAATTTGTAGCAATCAGGTGTTTGAATCTCATAGAATAAAATAAATAACCACTTTAGAGGAAATCCCATATTTAATAAACATGTGTACATATTTGATCTTCCATATGTATCTTCAATGTTACATATTTGTAATATGGATAACTGCAACCATAGTAGAAAGCTAACCTAAATGGGTAGAAATATAAAGAAAATTAAATATAATAATAAAAGAGACCTTGGATTTCATTTATTGATTCTTAAAATAATATATTATAACTTAATATATAAAACTTTAAATATATTATAGCATTACTATAAATAATTTCATTTTATTTCCGACGTGAAAATGATATAATCTCGATCGCACCATATAACGAATGACGATATGAAAACTTGTTATTTATCTCTCAATTTTTGAAAATCAAGGTGAAAAGTGACACTGATCATGTGTTTGATCTCTAACAACTGCATTTTTTGTATTTTTCTAAAGCGTACTACGTTTTACTTCGATTTTTAGTAATAACTGAAAGGTAAAGTCTTGTATACAAAATTTTAGTTTTAACTTTTTTTTCTCCGTTTTAATCTGCAAAATATCAAGTTTATTAACAAAATCTAAATCTTGCTCATCATCATCAACAACAACACCAATAACAACAACAAAAACAATATCAATAGAATCCTTAAACATAAATTTCAACAACAAAAACGACAACAAATCCATGAAATCATTAAACATTAAATCTCAACAACAACAAATAAATAAATTCAATAGGTTGTTAAATATTAGTAAAAGCATTGCATCTGTCGAAATTAATCAATCCTTTTATGGAATTTTTCACGAAATTGTTTTATATCTTGGCATGTTATTAAGAAATTTCTAAAAAATTGAGATTTTATGATAAGCATGTCCATTTTTTTTCATATATAATTTGTAGCAATCAGGTGTTTGAATCTCATAGAATAAAATAAATAACCACTTTAGAGGAAATCCCATATTTAATAAACATGTGTACATATTTGATCTTCCATATGTATCTTCAATGTTACATATTTGTAATATGGATAACTGCAACCATAGTAGAAAGCTAACCTAAATGGGTAGAAATATAAAGAAAATTAAATATAATAATAAAAGAGACCTTGGATTTCATTTATTGATTCTCAAAATAATATATTATAATTTAATATATAAAACTTTAAATATATTATAGCATTACTATAAATGATTTCATTTTATTTCTGACGTGAAAATGATATAATCTCGATCGCACCATATAACGAATGACGATATGAAAACTTGTTATTTATCTCTCAATTTTTGAAAATCAAGGTGAAAAGTGACACTGATCATGTGTTTGATCTCTAACAACTGCATTTTTTGTATTTTTCAAAAGCGTACTACTTTTTACTTCGATTTTTAGTAATAACTGAAAGGTAAAGTCTTGTATACAAAATTTTAGTTTTAACTTTTTTTTCTCCGTTTTAATCTGCAAAATATCAAGTTTATTAACAAAATCTAAATCTTGCTCATCATCATCAACAACAACACCAATAACAACAACAAAAACAATATCAATAGAATCCTTAAACATAAATTTCAAAAACAAAAACGACAACAAATCCATGAAATCATTAAACATTAAATCTCAACAACAACAACAAATAAATAAATTCAATAGGTTGTTAAATATTAGTAAAAGCATTGCATCAGTCGAAATTAATCAATCCTTTTATGGAATTTTTCACGAAATTGTTTTATATCTTGGCATGTTATTAAGAAATTTCTAAAAAATTGAGATTTTATGATAAGCATGTCCATTTTTTTTCATATATAATTTGTAGAAATCAGGTGTTTGAATCTCATAGAATAAAATAAATAACCACTTTAGAGGAAATCCCATATTTAATAAACATGTGTACATATTTGATCTTCCATATGTATTTTCAATGTTACATATTTGTAATATGGATAACTGCAACCATAGTAGAAAGCTAACCTAAATGGGTAGAAATATAAAGAAAATTAAATATAATAATAAAAGAGACCTTGGATTTCATTTATTGATTCTCAAAATAATATATTATAACTTAATATATAAAACTTTAAATATATTATAGCATTACTATAAATCATTTCATTTTATTTCTGACGTGAAAATGATATAATCTCGATCGCACCATATAACGAATGACGATATGAAAACTTGTTATTTATCTCTCAATTTTTGAAAATCAAGGTGAAAAGTGACACTGATCATGTGTTTGATCTCTAACAACTGCATTTTTTGTATTTTTCAAAAGCGTACTACTTTTTACTTCGATTTTTAGTAATAACTGAAAGGTAAAGTCTTGTATACAAAATTTTAGTTTTAACTTTTTTTTCTCCGTTTTAATCTGCAAAATATCAAGTTTATTAACAAAATCTAAATCTTGCTCATCATCATCAACAACAACACCAATAACAACAACAAAAACAATATCAATAGAATCCTTAAACATAAATTTCAAAAACAAAAACGACAACAAATCCATGAAATCATTAAACATTAAATCTCAACAACAACAACAAATAAATAAATTCAATAGGTTGTTAAATATTAGTAAAAGCATTGCATCAGTCGAAATTAATCAATCCTTTTATGGAATTTTTCACGAAATTGTTTTATATCTTGGCATGTTATTAAGAAATTTCTAAAAAATTGAGATTTTATGATAAGCATGTCCATTTTTTTTCATATATAATTTATAGCAATCAGGTGTTTGAATCTCATAGAATAAAATAAATAACCACTTTAGAGGAAATCCCATATTTAATAAACATGTGTACATATTTGATCTTCCATATGTATCTTCAATGTTACATATTTGTAATATGGATAACTGCAACCATAGTAGAAAGCTAACCTAAATGAGTAGAAATATAAAGAAAATTAAATATAATAATAAAAGAGACCTTGGATTTCATTTATTGATTCTCAAAATAATATATTATAACTTAATATATAAAACTTTAAATATATTATAGCATTACTATAAATCATTTCATTTTATTTCCGACGTGAAAATGATATAATCTCGATCGCACCATATAACGAATGACGATATGAAAACTTGTTATTTATCTCTCAATTTTTGAAAATCAAGGTGAAAAGTGACACTGATCATGTGTTTGATCTCTAACAACTGCATTTTTTGTATTTTTCAAAAGCGTACTACTTTTTACTTCGATTTTTAGTAATAACTGAAAGGTAAAGTCTTGTATACAAAATTTTATTTTTAACTTTTTTTTCTCCGTTTTAATCTGCAAAATATCAAGTTTATTAACAAAATCTAAATCTTGCTCATCATCATCAACAACAACACCAATAACAACAACAAAAACAATATCAATAGAATCCTTAAACATAAATTTCAAAAACAAAAACGACAACAAATCCATGAAATCATTAAACATTAAATCTCAACAACAACAACAAATAAATAAATTCAATAGGTTGTTAAATATTAGTAAAAGCATTGCATCAGTCGAAATTAATCAATCCTTTTATGGAATTTTTCACGAAATTGTTTTATATCTTGGCATGTTATTAAGAAATTTCTAAAAAATTGAGATTTTATGATAAGCATGTCCATTTTTTTTCATATATAATTTGTAGCAATCAGGTGTTTGAATCTCATAGAATAAAATAAATAACCACTTTAGAGGAAATCCCATATTTAATAAACATGTGTACATATTTGATCTTCCATATGTATCTTCAATGTTACATATTTGTAATATGGATAACTGCAACCATAGTAGAAAGCTAACCTAAATGGGTAGAAATATAAAGAAAATTAAATATAATAATAAAAGAGACCTTGGATTTCATTTATTGATTCTCAAAATAATATATTATAATTTAATATATAAAACTTTAAATATATTATAGCATTACTATAAATCATTTCATTTTATTTCTGACGTGAAAATGATATAATCTCGATCGCACCATATAACGAATGACGATATGAAAACTTGTTATTTATCTCTCAATTTTTGAAAATCAAGGTGAAAAGTGACACTGATCATGTGTTTGATCTCTAACAACTGCATTTTTTGTATTTTTCAAAAGCGTACTACTTTTTACTTCGATTTTTAGTAATAACTGAAAGGTAAAGTCTTGTATACAAAATTTTAGTTTTAACTTTTTTTTCTCCGTTTTAATCTGCAAAATATCAAGTTTATTAACAAAATCTAAATCTTGCTCATCATCATCAACAACAACACCAATAACAACAACAAAAACAATATCAATAGAATCCTTAAACATAAATTTCAAAAACAAAAACGACAACAAATCCATGAAATCATTAAACATTAAATCTCAACAACAACAACAAATAAATAAATTCAATAGGTTGTTAAATATTAGTAAAAGCATTGCATCAGTCGAAATTAATCAATCCTTTTATGGAATTTTTCACGAAATTGTTTTATATCTTGGCATGTTATTAAGAAATTTCTAAAAAATTGAGATTTTATGATAAGCATGTCCATTTTTTTTCATATATAATTTGTAGCAATCAGGTGTTTGAATCTCATAGAATAAAATAAATAACCACTTTAGAGGAAATCCCATATTTAATAAACATGTGTACATATTTGATCTTCCATATGTATTTTCAATGTTACATATTTGTAATATGGATAACTGCAACCATAGTAGAAAGCTAACCTAAATGGGTAGAAATATAAAGAAAATTAAATATAATAATAAAAGAGACCTTGGATTTCATTTATTGATTCTCAAAATAATATATTATAACTTAATATATAAAACTTTAAATATATTATAGCATTACTATAAATCATTTCATTTTATTTCTGACGTGAAAATGATATAATCTCGATCGCACCATATAACGAATGACGATATGAAAACTTGTTATTTATCTCTCAATTTTTGAAAATCAAGGTGAAAAGTGACACTGATCATGTGTTTGATCTCTAACAACTGCATTTTTTGTATTTTTCAAAAGCGTACTACTTTTTACTTCGATTTTTAGTAATAACTGAAAGGTAAAGTCTTGTATACAAAATTTTAGTTTTAACTTTTTTTTCTCCGTTTTAATCTGCAAAATATCAAGTTTATTAACAAAATCTAAATCTTGCTCATCATCATCAACAACAACACCAATAACAACAACAAAAACAATATCAATAGAATCCTTAAACATAAATTTCAAAAACAAAAACGACAACAAATCCATGAAATCATTAAACATTAAATCTCAACAACAACAACAAATAAATAAATTCAATAGGTTGTTAAATATTAGTAAAAGCATTGCATCAGTCGAAATTAATCAATCCTTTTATGGAATTTTTCACGAAATTGTTTTATATCTTGGCATGTTATTAAGAAATTTCTAAAAAATTGAGATTTTATGATAAGCATGTCCATTTTTTTTCATATATAATTTATAGCAATCAGGTGTTTGAATCTCATAGAATAAAATAAATAACCACTTTAGAGGAAATCCCATATTTAATAAACATGTGTACATATTTGATCTTCCATATGTATCTTCAATGTTACATATTTGTAATATGGATAACTGCAACCATAGTAGAAAGCTAACCTAAATGAGTAGAAATATAAAGAAAATTAAATATAATAATAAAAGAGACCTTGGATTTCATTTATTGATTCTCAAAATAATATATTATAACTTAATATATAAAACTTTAAATATATTATAGCATTACTATAAATCATTTCATTTTATTTCCGACGTGAAAATGATATAATCTCGATCGCACCATATAACGAATGACGATATGAAAACTTGTTATTTATCTCTCAATTTTTGAAAATCAAGGTGAAAAGTGACACTGATCATGTGTTTGATCTCTAACAACTGCATTTTTTGTATTTTTCAAAAGCGTACTACTTTTTACTTCGATTTTTAGTAATAACTGAAAGGTAAAGTCTTGTATACAAAATTTTAGTTTTAACTTTTTTTTCTCCGTTTTAATCTGCAAAATATCAAGTTTATTAACAAAATCTAAATCTTGCTCATCATCATCAACAACAACACCAATAACAACAACAAAAACAATATCAATAGAATCCTTAAACATAAATTTCAACAACAAAAACGACAACAAATCCATGAAATCATTAAACATTAAATCTCAACAACAACAAATAAATAAATTCAATAGGTTGTTAAATATTAGTAAAAGCATTGCATCTGTCGAAATTAATCAATCCTTTTATGGAATTTTTCACGAAATTGTTTTATATCTTGGCATGTTATTAAGAAATTTCTAAAAAATTGAGATTTTATGATAAGCATGTCCATTTTTTTTCATATATAATTTGTAGCAATCAGGTGTTTGAATCTCATAGAATAAAATAAATAACCACTTTAGAGGAAATCCCATATTTAATAAACATGTGTACATATTTGATCTTCCATATGTATCTTCAATGTTACATATTTGTAATATGGATAACTGCAACCATAGTAGAAAGCTAACCTAAATGGGTAGAAATATAAAGAAAATTAAATATAATAATAAAAGAGACCTTGGATTTCATTTATTGATTCTCAAAATAATATATTATAATTTAATATATAAAACTTTAAATATATTATAGCATTACTATAAATCATTTCATTTTATTTCTGACGTGAAAATGATATAATCTCGATCGCACCATATAACGAATGACGATATGAAAACTTGTTATTTATCTCTCAATTTTTGAAAATCAAGGTGAAAAGTGACACTGATCATGTGTTTGATCTCTAACAACTGCATTTTTTGTATTTTTCAAAAGCGTACTACTTTTTACTTCGATTTTTAGTAATAACTGAAAGGTAAAGTCTTGTATACAAAATTTTAGTTTTAACTTTTTTTTCTCCGTTTTAATCTGCAAAATATCAAGTTTATTAACAAAATCTAAATCTTGCTCATCATCATCAACAACAACACCAATAACAACAACAAAAACAATATCAATAGAATCCTTAAACATAAATTTCAAAAACAAAAACGACAACAAATCCATGAAATCATTAAACATTAAATCTCAACAACAACAACAAATAAATAAATTCAATAGGTTGTTAAATATTAGTAAAAGCATTGCATCAGTCGAAATTAATCAATCCTTTTATGGAATTTTTCACGAAATTGTTTTATATCTTGGCATGTTATTAAGAAATTTCTAAAAAATTGAGATTTTATGATAAGCATGTCCATTTTTTTTCATATATAATTTGTAGCAATCAGGTGTTTGAATCTCATAGAATAAAATAAATAACCACTTTAGAGGAAATCCCATATTTAATAAACATGTGTACATATTTGATCTTCCATATGTATTTTCAATGTTACATATTTGTAATATGGATAACTGCAACCATAGTAGAAAGCTAACCTAAATGGGTAGAAATATAAAGAAAATTAAATATAATAATAAAAGAGACCTTGGATTTCATTTATTGATTCTCAAAATAATATATTATAACTTAATATATAAAACTTTAAATATATTATAGCATTACTATAAATCATTTCATTTTATTTCTGACGTGAAAATGATATAATCTCGATCGCACCATATAACGAATGACGATATGAAAACTTGTTATTTATCTCTCAATTTTTGAAAATCAAGGTGAAAAGTGACACTGATCATGTGTTTGATCTCTAACAACTGCATTTTTTGTATTTTTCAAAAGCGTACTACTTTTTACTTCGATTTTTAGTAATAACTGAAAGGTAAAGTCTTGTATACAAAATTTTAGTTTTAACTTTTTTTTCTCCGTTTTAATCTGCAAAATATCAAGTTTATTAACAAAATCTAAATCTTGCTCATCATCATCAACAACAACACCAATAACAACAACAAAAACAATATCAATAGAATCCTTAAACATAAATTTCAAAAACAAAAACGACAACAAATCCATGAAATCATTAAACATTAAATCTCAACAACAACAACAAATAAATAAATTCAATAGGTTGTTAAATATTAGTAAAAGCATTGCATCAGTCGAAATTAATCAATCCTTTTATGGAATTTTTCACGAAATTGTTTTATATCTTGGCATGTTATTAAGAAATTTCTAAAAAATTGAGATTTTATGATAAGCATGTCCATTTTTTTTCATATATAATTTATAGCAATCAGGTGTTTGAATCTCATAGAATAAAATAAATAACCACTTTAGAGGAAATCCCATATTTAATAAACATGTGTACATATTTGATCTTCCATATGTATCTTCAATGTTACATATTTGTAATATGGATAACTGCAACCATAGTAGAAAGCTAACCTAAATGAGTAGAAATATAAAGAAAATTAAATATAATAATAAAAGAGACCTTGGATTTCATTTATTGATTCTCAAAATAATATATTATAACTTAATATATAAAACTTTAAATATATTATAGCATTACTATAAATCATTTCATTTTATTTCCGACGTGAAAATGATATAATCTCGATCGCACCATATAACGAATGACGATATGAAAACTTGTTATTTATCTCTCAATTTTTGAAAATCAAGGTGAAAAGTGACACTGATCATGTGTTTGATCTCTAACAACTGCATTTTTTGTATTTTTCAAAAGCGTACTACTTTTTACTTCGATTTTTAGTAATAACTGAAAGGTAAAGTCTTGTATACAAAATTTTAGTTTTAACTTTTTTTTCTCCGTTTTAATCTGCAAAATATCAAGTTTATTAACAAAATCTAAATCTTGCTCATCATCATCAACAACAACACCAATAACAACAACAAAAACAATATCAATAGAATCCTTAAACATAAATTTCAACAACAAAAACGACAACAAATCCATGAAATCATTAAACATTAAATCTCAACAACAACAAATAAATAAATTCAATAGGTTGTTAAATATTAGTAAAAGCATTGCATCTGTCGAAATTAATCAATCCTTTTATGGAATTTTTCACGAAATTGTTTTATATCTTGGCATGTTATTAAGAAATTTCTAAAAAATTGAGATTTTATGATAAGCATGTCCATTTTTTTTCATATATAATTTGTAGCAATCAGGTGTTTGAATCTCATAGAATAAAATAAATAACCACTTTAGAGGAAATCCCATATTTAATAAACATGTGTACATATTTGATCTTCCATATGTATCTTCAATGTTACATATTTGTAATATGGATAACTGCAACCATAGTAGAAAGCTAACCTAAATGGGTAGAAATATAAAGAAAATTAAATATAATAATAAAAGAGACCTTGGATTTCATTTATTGATTCTCAAAATAATATATTATAATTTAATATATAAAACTTTAAATATATTATAGCATTACTATAAATCATTTCATTTTATTTCTGACGTGAAAATGATATAATCTCGATCGCACCATATAACGAATGACGATATGAAAACTTGTTATTTATCTCTCAATTTTTGAAAATCAAGGTGAAAAGTGACACTGATCATGTGTTTGATCTCTAACAACTGCATTTTTTGTATTTTTCAAAAGCGTACTACTTTTTACTTCGATTTTTAGTAATAACTGAAAGGTAAAGTCTTGTATACAAAATTTTAGTTTTAACTTTTTTTTCTCCGTTTTAATCTGCAAAATATCAAGTTTATTAACAAAATCTAAATCTTGCTCATCATCATCAACAACAACACCAATAACAACAACAAAAACAATATCAATAGAATCCTTAAACATAAATTTCAAAAACAAAAACGACAACAAATCCATGAAATCATTAAACATTAAATCTCAACAACAACAACAAATAAATAAATTCAATAGGTTGTTAAATATTAGTAAAAGCATTGCATCAGTCGAAATTAATCAATCCTTTTATGGAATTTTTCACGAAATTGTTTTATATCTTGGCATGTTATTAAGAAATTTCTAAAAAATTGAGATTTTATGATAAGCATGTCCATTTTTTTTCATATATAATTTGTAGCAATCAGGTGTTTGAATCTCATAGAATAAAATAAATAACCACTTTAGAGGAAATCCCATATTTAATAAACATGTGTACATATTTGATCTTCCATATGTATTTTCAATGTTACATATTTGTAATATGGATAACTGCAACCATAGTAGAAAGCTAACCTAAATGGGTAGAAATATAAAGAAAATTAAATATAATAATAAAAGAGACCTTGGATTTCATTTATTGATTCTCAAAATAATATATTATAACTTAATATATAAAACTTTAAATATATTATAGCATTACTATAAATCATTTCATTTTATTTCTGACGTGAAAATGATATAATCTCGATCGCACCATATAACGAATGACGATATGAAAACTTGTTATTTATCTCTCAATTTTTGAAAATCAAGGTGAAAAGTGACACTGATCATGTGTTTGATCTCTAACAACTGCATTTTTTGTATTTTTCAAAAGCGTACTACTTTTTACTTCGATTTTTAGTAATAACTGAAAGGTAAAGTCTTGTATACAAAATTTTAGTTTTAACTTTTTTTTCTCCGTTTTAATCTGCAAAATATCAAGTTTATTAACAAAATCTAAATCTTGCTCATCATCATCAACAACAACACCAATAACAACAACAAAAACAATATCAATAGAATCTTTAAACATAAATTTCAAAAACAAAAACGACAACAAATCCATGAAATCATTAAACATTAAATCTCAACAACAACAACAAATAAATAAATTCAATAGGTTGTTAAATATTAGTAAAAGCATTGCATCAGTCGAAATTAATCAATCCTTTTATGGAATTTTTCACGAAATTGTTTTATATCTTGGCATGTTATTAAGAAATTTCTAAAAAATTGAGATTTTATGATAAGCATGTCCATTTTTTTTCATATATAATTTATAGCAATCAGGTGTTTGAATCTCATAGAATAAAATAAATAACCACTTTAGAGGAAATCCCATATTTAATAAACATGTGTACATATTTGATCTTCCATATGTATCTTCAATGTTACATATTTGTAATATGGATAACTGCAACCATAGTAGAAAGCTAACCTAAATGAGTAGAAATATAAAGAAAATTAAATATAATAATAAAAGAGACCTTGGATTTCATTTATTGATTCTCAAAATAATATATTATAACTTAATATATAAAACTTTAAATATATTATAGCATTACTATAAATCATTTCATTTTATTTCCGACGTGAAAATGATATAATCTCGATCGCACCATATAACGAATGACGATATGAAAACTTGTTATTTATCTCTCAATTTTTGAAAATCAAGGTGAAAAGTGACACTGATCATGTGTTTGATCTCTAACAACTGCATTTTTTGTATTTTCCAAAAGCGTACTACGTTTTACTTCGATTTTTAGTAATAACTGAAAGGTAAAGTCTTGTATACAAAATTTTAGTTTTAACTTTTTTTTCTCCGTTTTAATCTGCAAAATATCAAGTTTATTAACAAAATCTAAATCTTGCTCATCATCATCAACAACAACACCAATAACAACAACAAAAACAAAATCAATAGAATCCTTAAACATAAATTTCAACAACAAAAAGGACAACAAATCCATGAAATCATTAAACATTAAATATCAACAACAACAACAAATAAATAAAATCAATAGATTGTTAAATATTAGTAAAAGCAGTGCTTAAGTCGAAATTAATCAATCCTTTTATGGAATTTTTTACGAAATTGTTTTATATCTTGGCATGTTATTAAGAAATTTCTAAAAATTTCATTTTTTATGATAAGCATGTCCATTTTTTTTCATATATAATTTGTAGCAATCAGGTATTTGAATCTCATAGAATAAAATAAATAACCACTTTAGAGGAAATCCCATATTTAATAAACATGTGTACATATTTGATCTTCCATATGTATCTTCAATGTTACATATTTGTAATATGGATAACTGCAACCATAGTAGAAAGCTAACCTAAATGGGTAGAAATATAAAGAAAATTAAATATAATAATAAAAGAGACCTTGGATTTCATTTATTGATTCTCAAAATAATATATTATAACTTAATATATAAAACTTTAAATATATTATAGCATTACTATAAATCATTTCATTTTATTTCCGACGTGAAAATGATATAATCTCGATCGCACCATATAACGAATGACGATATGAAAACTTGTTATTTATCTCTCAATTTTTGAAAATCAAGGTGAAAAATGACACTGATCATGTGTTTGATCTCTAACAACTGCATTTTTTGTATTTTCCAAAAGCGTACTACGTTTTACTTCGATTTTTAGTAATAACTGAAAGGTAAAGTCTTGTATACAAAATTTTAGTTTTAACTTTTTTTTCTCCGTTTTAATCTGCAAAATATCAAGTTTATTAACAAAATCTAAATCTTGCTCATCATCATCAACAACAACACCAATAACAACAACAAAAACAAAATCAATAGAATCCTTAAACATAAATTTCAACAACAAAAAGGACAACAAATCCATGAAATCATTAAACATTAAATATCAACAACAACAACAAATAAATAAAATCAATAGATTGTTAAATATTAGTAAAAGCAGTGCTTAAGTCGAAATTAATCAATCCTTTTATGGAATTTTTTACGAAATTGTTTTATATCTTGGCATGTTATTAAGAAATTTCTAAAAATTTCATTTTTTATGATAAGCATGTCCATTTTTTTTCATATATAATTTGTAGCAATCAGGTGTTTGAATCTCATAGAATAAAATAAATAACCACTTTAGAGGAAATCCCATATTTAATAAACATGTGTACATATTTGATCTTCCATATGTATCTTCAATGTTACATATTTGTAATATGGATAACTGCAACCATAGTAGAAAGCTAACCTAAATGGGTAGAAATATAAAGAAAATTAAATATAATAATAAAAGAGACCTTGGATTTCATTTATTGATTCTTAAAATAATATATTATAACTTAATATATAAAACTTTAAATATATTATAGCATTGCTATAAATCATTTCATTTTATTTCCGACGTGAAAATGATATAATCTCGATCGCACCATATAACGAATGACGATATGAAAACTTGTTATTTATCTCTCAATTTTTGAAAATCAAGGTGAAAAGTGACACTGATCATGTGTTTGATCTCTAACAACTGCATTTTTTGTATTTTTCAAAAGCGTACTACGTTTTACTTCGATTTTTAGTAATAACTGAAAGGTAAAGTCTTGTATACAAAATTTTAGTTTTAACTTTTTTTTCTCCGTTTTAATCTGCAAAATATCAAGTTTATTAACAAAATCTAAATCTTGCTCATCATCATCAACAACAACACCAATAACAACAACAAAAACAATATCAATAGAATCCTTAAACATAAATTTCAACAACAAAAACGACAACAAATCCATGAAATCATTAAACATTAAATCTCAACAACAACAACAAATAAATAAATTCAATAGGTTGTTAAATATTAGTAAAAGCATTGCATCAGTCGAAATTAATCAATCCTTTTATGGAATTTTTCACGAAATTGTTTTATATCTTGTCATGTTATTAAGAAATTTCTAAAAAATTGAGATTTTATGATAAGCATGTCCATTTTTTTTCATATATAATTTGTAGCAATCAGGTGTTTGAATCTCATAGAATAAAATAAATAACCACTTTAGAGGAAATCCCATATTTAATAAACATGTGTACATATTTGTTCTTCCATATGTATCTTCAATGTTACATATTTGTAATATGGATAACTGCAACCATAGTAGAAAGCTAACTTAAATGGGTAGAAATATAAAGAAAATTAAATATAATAATAAATGAGACCTTGGATTTCATTTATTGATTCTCAAAATAATATATTATAACTTAATATATAAAACTTTAAATATATTATAGCATTACTATAAATCATTTCATTTTATTTCCGACGTGAAAATGATATAATCTCGATCGCACCATATAACGAATGACGATATGAAAACTTGTTATTTATCTCTCAATTTTTGAAAATGAAGGTGAAAAGTGACACTGATCATGTGTTTGATCTCTAACAACTGCATTTTTTGTATTTTTCAAAAGCGTACTACTTTTTACTTCGATTTTTAGTAATAACTGAAAGGTAAAGTCTTGTATACAAAATTTTAGTTTTAACTTTTTTTTCTCCGTTTTAATCTGCAAAATATCAAGTTTATTAACAAAATCTAAATCTTGCTCATCATCATCAACAACAACACCAATAACAACAACAAAAACAATATCAATAGAATCCTTAAACATAAATTTCAAAAACAAAAACGACAACAAATCCATGAAATCATTAAACATTAAATCTCAACAACAACAACAAATAAATAAATTCAATAGGTTGTTAAATATTAGTAAAAGCATTGCATCAGTCGAAATTAATCAATCCTTTTATGGAATTTTTCACGAAATTGTTTTATATCTTGGCATGTTATTAAGAAATTTCTAAAAAATTGAGATTTTATGATAAGCATGTCCATTTTTTTTCATATATAATTTGTAGCAATCAGGTGTTTGAATCTCATAGAATAAAATAAATAACCACTTTAGAGGAAATCCCATATTTAATAAACATGTGTACATATTTGATCTTCCATATGTATCTCCAATGTTACATATTTGTAATATGGATAACTGCAACCATAGTAGAAAGCTAACCTAAATGAGTAGAAATATAAAGAAAATTAAATATAATAATAAAAGAGACCTTGGATTTCATTTATTGATTCTCAAAATAATATATTATAACTTAATATATAAAACTTTAAATATATTATAGCATTACTATAAATCATTTCATTTTATTTCCGACGTGAAAATGATATAATCTCGATCGCACCATATAACGAATGACGATATGAAAACTTGTTATTTATCTCTCAATTTTTGAAAATCAAGGTGAAAAGTGACACTGATCATGTGTTTGATCTCTAACAACTGCATTTTTTGTATTTTCCAAAAGCGTACTACGTTTTACTTCGATTTTTAGTAATAACTGAAAGGTAAAGTCTTGTATACAAAATTTTAGTTTTAACTTTTTTTTCTCCGTTTTTATCTGCAAAATATCAAGTTTATTAACAAAATCTAAATCTTGCTCATCATCATCAACAACAACACCAATAACAACAACAAAAACAAAATCAATAGAATCCTTAAACATAAATTTCAACAACAAAAAGGACAACAAATCCATGAAATCATTAAACATTAAATATCAACAACAACAACAAATAAATAAAATCAATAGATTGTTAAATATTAGTAAAAGCAGTGCTTAAGTCGAAATTAATCAATCCTTTTATGGAATTTTTTACGAAATTGTTTTATATCTTGGCATGTTATTAAGAAATTTCTAAAAATTTCATTTTTTATGATAAGCATGTCCATTTTTTTTCATATATAATTTGTAGCAATCAGGTGTTTGAATCTCATAGAATAAAATAAATAACCACTTTAGAGGAAATCCCATATTTAATAAACATGTGTACATATTTGATCTTCCATATGTATCTTCAATGTTACATATTTGTAATATGGATAACTGCAACCATAGTAGAAAGCTAACCTAAATGGGTAGAAATATAAAGAAAATTAAATATAATAATAAAAGAGACCTTGGATTTCATTTATTGATTCTCAAAATAATATATTATAACTTAATATATAAAACTTTAAATATATTATAGCATTACTATAAATCATTTCATTTTATTTCCGACGTGAAAATGATATAATCTCGATCGCACCATATAACGAATGACGATATGAAAACTTGTTATTTATCTCTCAATTTTTGAAAATCAAGGTGAAAAGTGACACTGATCATGTGTTTGATCTCTAACAACTGCATTTTTTGTATTTTCCAAAAGCGTACTACGTTTTACTTCGATTTTTAGTAATAACTGAAAGGTAAAGTCTTGTATACAAAATTTTAGTTTTAACTTTTTTTTCTCCGTTTTTATCTGCAAAATATCAAGTTTATTAACAAAATCTAAATCTTGCTCATCATCATCAACAACAACACCAATAACAACAACAAAAACAAAATCAATAGAATCCTTAAACATAAATTTCAACAACAAAAAGGACAACAAATCCATGAAATCATTAAACATTAAATATCAACAACAACAACAAATAAATAAAATCAATAGATTGTTAAATATTAGTAAAAGCAGTGCTTAAGTCGAAATTAATCAATCCTTTTATGGAATTTTTTACGAAATTGTTTTATATCTTGGCATGTTATTAAGAAATTTCTAAAAATTTCATTTTTTATGATAAGCATGTCCATTTTTTTTCATATATAATTTGTAGCAATCAGGTGTTTGAATCTCATAGAATAAAATAAATAACCACTTTAGAGGAAATCCCATATTTAATAAACATGTGTACATATTTGATCTTCCATATGTATCTTCAATGTTACATATTTGTAATATGGATAACTGCAACCATAGTAGAAAGCTAACCTAAATGGGTAGAAATATAAAGAAAATTAAATATAATAATAAAAGAGACCTTGGATTTCATTTATTGATTCTCAAAATAATATATTATAACTTAATATATAAAACTTTAAATATATTATAGCATTACTATAAATCATTTCATTTTATTTCCGACGTGAAAATGATATAATCTCGATCGCACCATATAACGAATGACGATATGAAAACTTGTTATTTATCTCTCAATTTTTGAAAATCAAGGTGAAAAGTGACACTGATCATGTGTTTGATCTATAACAACTGCATTTTTTGTATTTTCCAAAAGCGTACTACGTTTTACTTCGATTTTTAGTAATAACTGAAAGGTAAAGTCTTGTATACAAAATTTTAGTTTTAACTTTTTTTTCTCCGTTTTAATCTGCAAAATATCAAGTTTATTAACAAAATCTAAATCTTGCTCATCATCATCAACAACAACACCAATAACAACAACAAAAACAAAATCAATAGAATCCTTAAACATAAATTTCAACAACAAAAAGGACAACAAATCCATGAAATCATTAAACATTAAATATCAACAACAACAACAAATAAATAAAATCAATAGATTGTTAAATATTAGTAAAAGCAGTGCTTAAGTCGAAATTAATCAATCCTTTTATGGAATTTTTTACGAAATTGTTTTATATCTTGGCATGTTATTAAGAAATTTCTAAAAATTTCATTTTTTATGATAAGCATGTCCATTTTTTTTCATATATAATTTGTAGCAATCAGGTGTTTGAATCTCATAGAATAAAATAAATAACCACTTTAGAGGAAATCCCATATTTAATAAACATGTGTACATATTTGATCTTCCATATGTATCTTCAATGTTACATATTTGTAATATGGATAACTGCAACCATAGTAGAAAGCTAACCTAAATGGGTAGAAATATAAAGAAAATTAAATATAATAATAAAAGAGACCTTGGATTTCATTTATTGATTCTCAAAATAATATATTATAACTTAATATATAAAACTTTAAATATATTATAGCATTACTATAAATCATTTCATTTTATTTCCGACGTGAAAATGATATAATCTCGATCGCACCATATAACGAATGACGATATGAAAACTTGTTATTTATCTCTCAATTTTTGAAAATCAAGGTGAAAAGTGACACTGATCATGTGTTTGATCTCTAACAACTGCATTTTTTGTATTTTCCAAAAGCGTACTACGTTTTACTTCGATTTTTAGTAATAACTGAAAGGTAAAGTCTTGTATACAAAATTTTAGTTTTAACTTTTTTTTCTCCGTTTTAATCTGCAAAATATCAAGTTTATTAACAAAATCTAAATCTTGCTCATCATCATCAACAACAACAACAATAACAACAACAAAAACAAAATCAATAGAATCCTTAAACATAAATTTCAACAACAAAAAGGACAACAAATCCATGAAATCATTAAACATTAAATATCAACAACAACAACAAATAAATAAAATCAATAGATTGTTAAATATTAGTAAAAGCAGTGCTTAAGTCGAAATTAATCAATCCTTTTATGGAATTTTTTACGAAATTGTTTTATATCTTGGCATGTTATTAAGAAATTTCTAAAAATTTCATTTTTTATGATAAGCATGTCCATTTTTTTTCATATATAATTTGTAGCAATCAGGTGTTTGAATCTCATAGAATAAAATAAATAACCACTTTAGAGGAAATCCCATATTTAATAAACATGTGTACATATTTGATCTTCCATATGTATCTTCAATGTTACATATTTGTAATATGGATAACTGCAACCATAGTAGAAAGCTAACCTAAATGGGTAGAAATATAAAGAAAATTAAATATAATAATAAAAGAGACCTTGGATTTCATTTATTGATTCTCAAAATAATATATTATAACTTAATATATAAAACTTTAAATATATTATAGCATTACTATAAATCATTTCATTTTATTTCTGACGTGAAAATGATATAATCTCGATCGCACCATATAACGAATGACGATATGAAAACTTGTTATTTATATCTCAATTTTTGAAAATCAAGGTGAAAAGTGACACTGATCATGTGTTTGATCTCTAACAACTGCATTTTTTGTATTTTTCAAAAGCGTACTACGTTTTACTTCGATTTTTAGTAATAACTGAAAGGTAAAGTCTTCTATACAAAATTTTAGTTTTAACTTTTTTTTCTCCGTTTTAATCTGCAAAATATCAAGTTTATTAACAAAATCTAAATCTTGCTCATCATCATCAACAACAACACCAATAACAACAACAAAAACAATATCAATAGAATCCTTAAACATAAATTTCAACAACAAAAACGACAACAAATCCATGAAATCATTAAACATTAAATCTCAACAACAACAACAAATAAATAAATTCAATAGGTTGTTAAATATTAGTAAAAGCATTGCATCAGTCGAAATTAATCAATCCTTTTATGGAATTTTTCACGAAATTGTTTTATATCTTGGCATGTTATTAAGAAATTTCTAAAAAATTGAGATTTTATGATAAGCATGTCCATTTTTTTTCATATATAATTTGTAGCAATCAGGTGTTTGAATCTCATAGAATAAAATAAATAACCACTTTAGAGGAAATCCCATATTTAATAAACATGTGTACATATTTGATCTTCCATATGTATCTTCAATGTTACATATTTGTAATATGGATAACTGCAACCATAGTAGAAAGCTAACCTAAATGAGTAGAAACATAAAGAAAATTAAATATAATAATAAAAGAGACCTTGGATTTCATTTATTGATTCTCAAAATAATATATTATAACTTAATATATAAAACTTTAAATATATTATAGCATTACTATAAATCATTTCATTTTATTTCCGACGTGAAAATGATATAATCTCGATCGCACCATATAACGAATGACGATATGAAAACTTGTTATTTATCTCTCAATTTTTGAAAATCAAGGTGAAAAGTGACACTGATCATGTGTTTGATCTCTAACAACTGCATTTTTTGTATTTTCCAAAAGCGTACCACGTTTTACTTCGATTTTTAGTAATAACTGAAAGGTAAAGTCTTGTATACAAAATTTTAGTTTTAACTTTTTTTTCTCCGTTTTTATCTGCAAAATATCAAGTTTATTAACAAAATCTAAATCTTGCTCATCATCATCAACAACAACACCAATAACAACAACAAAAACAAAATCAATAGAATCCTTAAACATAAATTTCAACAACAAAAAGGACAACAAATCCATGAAATCATTAAACATTAAATATCAACAACAACAACAAATAAATAAAATCAATAGATTGTTAAATATTAGTAAAAGCAGTGCTTAAGTCGAAATTAATCAATCCATTTATGGAATTTTTTACGAAATTGTTTTATATCTTGGCATGTTATTACGAAATTTCTAAAAATTTCATTTTTTATGATAAGCATGTCCATTTTCTTCATATATAATTTGTAGCAATCAGGTGTTTGAATCTCATAGAATAAAATAAATAACCACTTTAGAGGAAATCCCATATTTAATAAACATGTGTACATATTTGATCTTCCATATGTATCTTCAATGTTACATATTTGTAATATGGATAACTGCAACCATAGTAGAAAGCTAACCTAAATGGGTAGAAATATAAAGAAAATTAAATATAATAATAAAAGAGACCTTGGATTTCATTTATTGATTCTCAAAATAATATATTATAACTTAATATATAAAACTTTAAATATATTATAGCATTACTATAAATCATTTCATTTTATTTCCGACGTGAAAATGATATAATCTCGATCGCACCATATAACGAATGACGATATGAAAACTTGTTATTTATCTCTCAATTTTTGAAAATCAAGGTGAAAAGTGACACTGATCATGTGTTTGATCTCTAACAACTGCATTTTTTGTATTTTCCAAAAGCGTACTACGTTTTACTTCGATTTTTAGTAATAACTGAAAGGTAAAGTCTTGTATACAAAATTTTAGTTTTAACTTTTTTTTCTCCGTTTTAATCTGCAAAATATCAAGTTTATTAACAAAATCTAAATCTTGCTCATCATCATCAACAACAACACCAATAACAACAACAAAAACAAAATCAATAGAATCATTAAACATAAATTTCAACAACAAAAAGGACAACAAATCCATGAAATCATTAAACATTAAATATCAACAACAACAACAAATAAATAAAATCAATAGATTGTTAAATATTAGTAAAAGCAGTGCTTAAGTCGAAATTAATCAATCCTTTTATGGAATTTTTTACGAAATTGTTTTATATCTTGGCATGTTATTAAGAAATTTCTAAAAATTTCATTTTTTATGATAAGCATGTCCATTTTTTTTCATATATAATTTGTAGCAATCAGGTGTTTGAATCTCATAGAATAAAATAAATAACCACTTTAGAGGAAATCCCATATTTAATAAACATGTGTACATATTTGATCTTCCATATGTATCTTCAATGTTACATATTTGTAATATGGATAACTGCAACCATAGTAGAAAGCTAACCTAAATGGGTAGAAATATAAAGAAAATTAAATATAATAATAAAAGAGACCTTGGATTTCATTTATTGATTCTCAAAATAATATATTATAACTTAATATATAAAACTTTAAATATATTATAGCATTACTATAAATCATTTCATTTTATTTCCGACGTGAAAATGATATAATCTCGATCGCACCATATAACGAATGACGATATGAAAACTTGTTATTTATCTCTCAATTTTTGAAAATCAAGGTGAAAAGTGACACTGATCATGTGTTTGATCTCTAACAACTGCATTTTTTGTATTTTCCAAAAGCGTACTACGTTTTACTTCGATTTTTAGTAATAACTGAAAGGTAAAGTCTTGTATACAAAATTTTAGTTTTAACTTTTTTTTCTCCGTTTTAATCTGCAAAATATCAAGTTTATTAACAAAATCTAAATCTTGCTCATCATCATCAACAACAACAACAATAACAACAACAAAAACAAAATCAATAGAATCCTTAAACATAAATTTCAACAACAAAAAGGACAACAAATCCATGAAATCATTAAACATTAAATATCAACAACAACAACAAATAAATAAAATCAATAGATTGTTAAATATTAGTAAAAGCAGTGCTTAAGTCGAAATTAATCAATCCTTTTATGGAATTTTTTACGAAATTGTTTTATATCTTGGCATGTTATTAAGAAATTTCTAAAAATTTCATTTTTTATGATAAGCATGTCCATTTTTTTTCATATATAATTTGTAGCAATCAGGTGTTTGAATCTCATAGAATAAAATAAATAACCACTTTAGAGGAAATCCCATATTTAATAAACATGTGTACATATTTGATCTTCCATATGTATCTTCAATGTTACATATTTGTAATATGGATAACTGCAACCATAGTAGAAAGCTAACCTAAATGGGTAGAAATATAAAGAAAATTAAATATAATAATAAAAGAGACCTTGGATTTCATTTATTGATTCTCAAAATAATATATTATAACTTAATATATAAAACTTTAAATATATTATAGCATTACTATAAATCATTTCATTTTATTTCTGACGTGAAAATGATATAATCTCGATCGCACCATATAACGAATGACGATATGAAAACTTGTTATTTATCTCTCAATTTTTGAAAATCAAGGTGAAAAGTGACACTGATCATGTGTTTGATCTCTAACAACTGCATTTTTTGTATTTTTCAAAAGCGTACTACGTTTTACTTCGATTTTTAGTAATAACTGAAAGGTAAAGTCTTCTATACAAAATTTTAGTTTTAACTTTTTTTTCTCCGTTTTAATCTGCAAAATATCAAGTTTATTAACAAAATCTAAATCTTGCTCATCATCATCAACAACAACACCAATAACAACAACAAAAACAATATCAATAGAATCCTTAAACATAAATTTCAACAACAAAAACGACAACACATCCATGAAATCATTAAACATTAAATCTCAACAACAACAACAAATAAATAAATTCAATAGGTTGTTAAATATTAGTAAAAGCATTGCATCAGTCGAAATTAATCAATCCTTTTATGGAATTTTTCACGAAATTGTTTTATATCTTGGCATGTTATTAAGAAATTTCTAAAAAATTGAGATTTTATGATAAGCATGTCCATTTTTTTTCATATATAATTTGTAGCAATCAGGTGTTTGAATCTCATAGAATAAAATAAATAACCACTTTAGAGGAAATCCCATATTTAATAAACATGTGTACATATTTGATCTTCCATATGTATCTTCAATGTTACATATTTGTAATATGGATAACTGCAACCATAGTAGAAAGCTAACCTAAATGAGTAGAAATATAAAGAAAATTAAATATAATAATAAAAGAGACCTTGGATTTCATTTATTGATTCTCAAAATAATATATTATAACTTAATATATAAAACTTTAAATATATTATAGCATTACTATAAATCATTTCATTTTATTTCCGACGTGAAAATGATATAATCTCGATCGCACCATATAACGAATGACGATATGAAAACTTGTTATTTATCTCTCAATTTTTGAAAATCAAGGTGAAAAGTGACACTGATCATGTGTTTGATCTCTAACAACTGCATTTTTTGTATTTTCCAAAAGCGTACCACGTTTTACTTCGATTTTTAGTAATAACTGAAAGGTAAAGTCTTGTATACAAAATTTTAGTTTTAACTTTTTTTTCTCCGTTTTAATCTGCAAAATATCAAGTTTATTAACAAAATCTAAATCTTGCTCATCATCATCAACAACAACACCAATAACAACAACAAAAACAAAATCAATAGAATCCTTAAACATAAATTTCAACAACAAAAAGGACAACAAATCCATGAAATCATTAAACATTAAATATCAACAACAACAACAAATAAATAAAATCAATAGATTGTTAAATATTAGTAAAAGCAGTGCTTAAGTCGAAATTAATCAATCCTTTTATGGAATTTTTTACGAAATTGTTTTATATCTTGGCATGTTATTAAGAAATTTCTAAAAATTTCATTTTTTATGATAAGCATGTCCATTTTTTTTCATATATAATTTGTAGCAATCAGGTGTTTGAATCTCATAGAATAAAATAAATAACCACTTTAGAGGAAATCCCATATTTAATAAACATGTGTACATATTTGATCTTCCATATGTATCTTCAATGTTACATATTTGTAATATGGATAACTGCAACCATAGTAGAAAGCTAACCTAAATGGGTAGAAATATAAAGAAAATTAAATATAATAATAAAAGAGACCTTGGATTTCATTTATTGATTCTCAAAATAATATATTATAACTTAATATATAAAACTTTAAATATATTATAGCATTACTATAAATCATTTCATTTTATTTCCGACGTGAAAATGATATAATCTCGATCGCACCATATAACGAATGACGATATGAAAACTTGTTATTTATCTCTCAATTTTTGAAAATCAAGGTGAAAAGTGACACTGATCATGTGTTTGATCTCTAACAACTGCATTTTTTGTATTTTCCAAAAGCGTACTACGTTTTACTTCGATTTTTAGTAATAACTGAAAGGTAAAGTCTTGTATACAAAATTTTAGTTTTAACTTTTTTTTCTCCGTTTTTATCTGCAAAATATCAAGTTTATTAACAAAATCTAAATCTTGCTCATCATCATCAACAACAACACCAATAACAACAACAAAAACAAAATCAATAGAATCCTTAAACATAAATTTCAACAACAAAAAGGACAACAAATCCATGAAATCATTAAACATTAAATATCAACAACAACAACAAATAAATAAAATCAATAGATTGTTAAATATTAGTAAAATCAGTGCTTAAGTCGAAATTAATCAATCCTTTTATGGAATTTTTTACGAAATTGTTTTATATCTTGGCATGTTATTAAGAAATTTCTAAAAATTTCATTTTTTATGATAAGCATGTCCATTTTTTTTCATATATAATTTGTAGCAATCAGGTGTTTGAATCTCATAGAATAAAATAAATAACCACTTTAGAGGAAATCCCATATTTAATAAACATGTGTACATATTTGATCTTCCATATGTATCTTCAATGTTACATATTTGTAATATGGATAACTGCAACCATAGTAGAAAGCTAACCTAAATGGGTAGAAATATAAAGAAAATTAAATATAATAATAAAAGAGACCTTGGATTTCATTTATTGATTCTTAAAATAATATATTATAACTTAATATATAAAACTTTAAATATATTATAGCATTACTATAAATCATTTCATTTTATTTCCGACGTGAAAATGATATAATCTCGATCGCACCATATAACGAATGACGATATGAAAACTTGTTATTTATCTCTCAATTTTTGAAAATCAAGGTGAAAAGTGACACTGATCATGTGTTTGATCTCTAACAACTGCATTTTTTGTATTTTTCAAAAGCGTACTACGTTTTACTTCGATTTTTAGTAATAACTGAAAGGTAAAGTCTTGTATACAAAATTTTAGTTTTAACTTTTTTTTCTCCGTTTTAATCTGCAAAATATCAAGTTTATTAACAAAATCTAAATCTTGCTCATCATCATCAACAACAACACCAATAACAACAACAAAAACAAAATCAATAGAATCCTTAAACATAAATTTCAACAACAAAAACGACAACAAATCCATGAAATCATTAAACATTAAATCTCAACAACAACAACAAATAAATAAATTCAATAGGTTGTTAAATATTAGTAAAAGCATTGCATCAGTCGAAATTAATCAATCCTTTTATGGAATTTTTCACGAAATTGTTTTATATCTTGGCATGTTATTAAGAAATTTCTAAAAAATTGAGATTTTATGATAAGCATGTCCATTTTTTTTCATATATAATTTGTAGCAATCAGGTGTTTGAATCTCATAGAATAAAATAAATAACCACTTTAGAGGAAATCCCATATTTAATAAACATGTGTACATATTTGATCTTCCATATGTATCTTCAATGTTACATATTTGTAATATGGATAACTGCAACCATAGTAGAAAGCTAACTTAAATGGGTAGAAATATAAAGAAAATTAAATATAATAATAAAAGAGACCTTGGATTTCATTTATTGATTCTCAAAATAATATATTATAACTTAATATATAAAACTTTAAATATATTATAGCATTACTATAAATCATTTCATTTTATTTCCGACGTGAAAATGATATAATCTCGATCGCACCATATAACGAATGACGATATGAAAACTTGTTATATATCTCTCAATTTTTGAAAATGAAGGTGAAAAGTGACACTGATCATGTGTTTGATCTCTAACAACTGCATTTTTTGTATTTTTCAAAAGCGTACTACTTTTTACTTCGATTTTTAGTAATAACTGAAAGGTAAAGTCTTGTATACAAAATTTTAGTTTTAACTTTTTTTTCTCCGTTTTAATCTGCAAAATATCAAGTTTATTAACAAAATCTAAATCTTGCTCATCATCATCAACAACAACACCAATAACAACAACAAAAACAATATCAATAGAATCCTTAAACATAAATTTCAACAACAAAAAGGACAACAAATCCATGAAATCATTAAACATTAAATCTCAACAACAACAACAAATAAATAAAATCAATAGATTGTTAAATATTAGTAAAACCATTGCTTAAGTCGAAATTTATCAATCCTTTTATGGAATTTTTCACGAAATTGATTTATATCTTGGCATGTTATTAAGAAATTTCTAAAAATTTGATTTTTTATGATAAGCATGTCCTTTTTTTCCATATATAATATGTAGCAATCAGGTGTTTGAATCTCATAGAATAAAATAAATAACCACTTTAGAAGAAATCCCATATTTGATAAACATGTGTACATATTTGATCTTCCATATGTATCTTAAATGTTACATATTTGTAATATGGATAACTGCAACCATAGTAGAAAGCTAACCTAAATGGGTAGAAATATAAAGAAAATTAAATATAATAATAAAATAGACCTTGGATTTCATTTATTGATTCTCAAAATAATATATTATAACTTAATATATAAAACTTTAAATATATTATAGCATTACTATAAATCATTTCATTTTATTTCCGACGTGAAAATGATATAATCTCGATCGCACCATATAACGAATGATGATATGAAAACTTGTTATTTATGTCTCGGTTTTTGAAAATCAATGTGAAAAGTGACACTGATCATGTGTTTGATCTCTAACAACTGCATTTTTTGTATTTTTCAAAATCGTACTACTTTTTACTTTTATTTTTAATAATAACTGAAAGGTAAAGTCTTGTATACAAAATTTTAGTTTTAACATTTTGTTCTCCGTTTTAATCTGCAAAATATCAAGTTTATTAACAAAATCTAAATCTTGCTCATCATCATCAACAACAACACCAATAACAACAACAAAAACAATATCAATAGAATCCTTAAACATAAATTTCAACAACAAAAAGGACAACAAATCCATGAAATCATTAAACATTAAATCTCAACAACAACAACAAATAAATAAAATCAATAGATTGTTAAATATTAGTAAAACCATTGCTTAAGTCGAAATTTATCAATCCTTTTATGGAATTTTTCACGAAATTGTTTTATATCTTGGCATGTTATTAAGAAATTTCTAAAAATTTGATTTTTTATGATAACCATGTCCTTTTTTTTCATATATAATTTGTAGCAATCACGTGTTTGAATCTCATAGAATAAAATAAATAACCACTTTAGAAGAAATCCCATATTTGATAAACATGTGTACATATTTTATCTTCCATATGTATCTTCAATGTTACATATTTGTAATATGGATAACTGCAACCATAGTAGAAAGCTAACCTAAATGGGTAGAAATATAAAAAAAACTAAATATAATAATAAAATAGACCTTGGATTTCATTTATTGATTCTCAAAATAATATATTATAACTTAATATATAAAACTTTAAATATATTATAGCATTCCTATAAATCATTTCGTTTTATTTCCGACGTGAAAATGATATAATCTCGATCGCACCATATAACGAATGACGATATGAAAACTTGTTATTTATCTCTCAATTTTTGAAAATCAAGGTGAAAAGTGACACTGATCATGTGTTTGATCTCTAACAACTGCATTTTTTGTATTTTTCAAAATCGTACTACTTTTTACTTCGAAATTTAATAATAACTGAAAGGTAAAGTGTTGTATACAAAATTTTAGTTTTAACTTTTTTTTCTCCGTTTTAATCTGCAAAATATCAAGTTTATTAACAAAATCTAAATCTTGCTCATCATCATCAACAACAACACCAATAACAACAACAAAAACAAAATCAATAGAATCCTTAAACATAAATTTCAACAACAAAAAGGACAACAAATCCATGAAATCATTAAACATTAAATATCAACAACAACAACAAATAAATAAAATCAATAGATTGTTAAATATTAGTAAAAGCAGTGCTTAAGTCGAAATTAATCAATCCTTTTATGGAATTTTTTACGAAATTGTTTTATATCTTGGCATGTTATTAAGAAATTTCTAAAAATTTCATTTTTTATGATAAGCATGTCCATTTTTTTTCATATATAATTTGTAGCAATCAGGTGTTTGAATCTCATAGAATAAAATAAATAACCACTTTAGAGGAAATCCCATATTTAATAAACATGTGTACATATTTGATCTTCCATATGTATCTTCAATGTTACATATTTGTAATATGGATAACTGCAACCATAGTAGAAAGCTAACCTAAATGGGTAGAAATATAAAGAAAATTAAATATATAATAAAAGAGACCTTGGATTTCATTTATTGATTCTTAAAATAATATATTATAACTTAATATATAAAACTTTAAAAATATTATAGCATTACTATAAATCATTTCATTTTATTTCCGACGTGAAAATGATATAATCTCGATCGCACCATATAACGAATGACGATATGAAAACTTGTTATATATCTCTCAATTTTTGAAAATCAAGGTGAAAAGTGACACTGATCATGTGTTTGATCTCTAACAACTGCATTTTTTGTATTTTTCAAAAGCGTACTACTTTTTACTTCGATTTTTAGTAATAACTGAAAGGTAAAGTCTTGTATACAAAATTTTAGTTTTAACTTTTTTTTCTCCGTTTTAATCTGCAAAATATCAAGTTTATTAACAAAATCTAAATCTTGCTCATCATCATCAACAACAACACCAATAACAACAACAAAAACAATATCAATAGAATCCTTAAAAATAAATTTCAACAACAAAAACGACAACAAATCCATGAAATCATTAAACATTAAATCTCAACAACAACAACAAATAAATAAAATCAATAGATTGTTAAATATTAGTAAAACCATTGCTTAAGTCGAAATTTATCAATCCTTTTATGGAATTTTTCACGAAATTGTTTTATATCTTGGCATGTTATTAAGAAATTTCTAAAAATTTGATTTTTTATGATAACCATGTCCTTTTTTTTCATATATAATTTGTAGCAATCACGTGTTTGAATCTCATAGAATAAAATAAATAACCACTTTAGAAGAAATCCCATATTTGATAAACATGTGTACATATTTTATCTTCCATATGTATCTTCAATGTTACATATTTGTAATATGGATAACTGCAACCATAGTAGAAAGCTAACCTAAATGGGTAGAAATATAAAAAAAACTAAATATAATAATAAAATAGACCTTGGATTTCATTTATTGATTCTCAAAATAATATATTATAACTTAATATATAAAACTTTAAATATATTATAGCATTCCTATAAATCATTTCGTTTTATTTCCGACGTGAAAATGATATAATCTCGATCGCACCATATAACGAATGACGATATGAAAACTTGTTATTTATCTCTCAATTTTTGAAAATCAAGGTGAAAAGTGACACTGATCATGTGTTTGATCTCTAACAACTGCATTTTTTGTATTTTTCAAAATCGTACTACTTTTTACTTCGAAATTTAATAATAACTGAAAGGTAAAGTGTTGTATACAAAATTTTAGTTTTAACTTTTTTTTCTCCGTTTTAATCTGCAAAATATCAAGTTTATTAACAAAATCTAAATCTTGCTCATCATCATCAACAACAACACCAATAACAACAACAAAAACAAAATCAATAGAATCCTTAAACATAAATTTCAACAACAAAAAGGACAACAAATCCATGAAATCATTAAACATTAAATATCAACAACAACAACAAATAAATAAAATCAATAGATTGTTAAATATTAGTAAAAGCAATGCTTAAGTCGAAATTAATCAATCCTTTTATGGAATTTTTTACGAAATTGTTTTATATCTTGGCATGTTATTAAGAAATTTCTAAAAATTTCATTTTTTATGATAAGCATGTCCATTTTTTTTCATATATAATTTGTAGCAATCAGGTGTTTGAATCTCATAGAATAAAATAAATAACCACTTTAGAGGAAATCCCATATTTAATAAACATGTGTACATATTTGATCTTCCATATGTATCTTCAATGTTACATATTTGTAATATGGATAACTGCAACCATAGTAGAAAGCTAACCTAAATGGGTAGAAATATAAAGAAAATTAAATATATAATAAAAGAGACCTTGGATTTCATTTATTGATTCTTAAAATAATATATTATAACTTAATATATAAAACTTTAAAAATATTATAGCATTACTATAAATCATTTCATTTTATTTCCGACGTGAAAATGATATAATCTCGATCGCACCATATAACGAATGACGATATGAAAACTTGTTATATATCTCTCAATTTTTGAAAATCAAGGTGAAAAGTGACACTGATCATGTGTTTGATCTCTAACAACTGCATTTTTTGTATTTTTCAAAAGCGTACTACTTTTTACTTCGATTTTTAGTAATAACTGAAAGGTAAAGTCTTGTATACAAAATTTTAGTTTTAACTTTTTTTTCTCCGTTTTAATCTGCAAAATATCAAGTTTATTAACAAAATCTAAATCTTGCTCATCATCATCAACAACAACACCAATAACAACAACAAAAACAATATCAATAGAATCCTTAAAAATAAATTTCAACAACAAAAACGACAACAAATCCATGAAATCATTAAACATTAAATCTCAACAACAACAACAAATAAATAAAATCAATAGATTGTTAAATATTAGTAAAACCATTGCTTAAGTCGAAATTTATCAATTCTTTTATGGAATTTTTCACGAAATTGTTTTATATCTTGGCATGTTATTAAGAAATTTCTAAAAATTTGATTTTTTATGATAAGCATGTCCTTTTTTTCCATATATAATATGTAGCAATCAGGTGTTTGAATCTCATAGAATAAAATAAATAACCACTTTAGAAGAAATCCCATATTTGATAAACATGTGTACATATTTGATCTTCCATATGTATCTTAAATGTTACATATTTGTAATATGGATAACTGCAACCATAGTAGAAAGCTAACCTAAATGGGTAGAAATATAAAGAAAATTAAATATAATAATAAAATAGACCTTGGATTTCATTTATTGATTCTCAAAATAATATATTATAACTTAATATATAAAACTTTAAATATATTATAGCATTACTATAAATCATTTCATTTTATTTCCGACGTGAAAATGATATAATCTCGATCGCACCATATAACGAATGATGATATGAAAACTTGTTATTTATGTCTCGGTTTTTGAAAATCAATGTGAAAAGTGACACTGATCATGTGTTTGATCTCTAACAACTGCATTTTTTGTATTTTTCAAAATCGTACTACTTTTTACTTTTATTTTTAATAATAACTGAAAGGTAAAGTCTTGTATACAAAATTTTAGTTTTAACATTTTGTTCTCCGTTTTAATCTGCAAAATATCAAGTTTATTAACAAAATCTAAATCTTGCTCATCATCATCAACAACAACACCAATAACAACAACAAAAACAATATCAATAGAATCCTTAAACATAAATTTCAACAACAAAAAGGACAACAAATCCATGAAATCATTAAACATTAAATCTCAACAACAACAACAAATAAATAAAATCAATAGATTGTTAAATATTAGTAAAACCATTGCTTAAGTCGAAATTTATCAATCCTTTTATGGAATTTTTCACGAAATTGTTTTATATCTTGGCATGTTATTAAGAAATTTCTAAAAATTTGATTTTTTATGATAACCATGTCCTTTTTTTTCATATATAATTTGTAGCAATCACGTGTTTGAATCTCATAGAATAAAATAAATAACCACTTTAGAAGAAATCCCATATTTGATAAACATGTGTACATATTTTATCTTCCATATGTATCTTCAATGTTACATATTTGTAATATGGATAACTGCAACCATAGTAGAAAGCTAACCTAAATGGGTAGAAATATAAAAAAAACTAAATATAATAATAAAATAGACCTTGGATTTCATTTATTGATTCTCAAAATAATATATTATAACTTAATATATAAAACTTTAAATATATTATAGCATTCCTATAAATCATTTCGTTTTATTTCCGACGTGAAAATGATATAATCTCGATCGCACCATATAACGAATGACGATATGAAAACTTGTTATTTATCTCTCAATTTTTGAAAATCAAGGTGAAAAGTGACACTGATCATGTGTTTGATCTCTAACAACTGCATTTTTTGTATTTTTCAAAATCGTACTACTTTTTACTTCGAAATTTAATAATAACTGAAAGGTAAAGTGTTGTATACAAAATTTTAGTTTTAACTTTTTTTTCTCCGTTTTAATCTGCAAAATATCAAGTTTATTAACAAAATCTAAATCTTGCTCATCATCATCAACAACAACACCAATAACAACAACAAAAACAAAATCAATAGAATCCTTAAACATAAATTTCAACAACAAAAAGGACAACAAATCCATGAAATCATTAAACATTAAATATCAACAACAACAACAAATAAATAAAATCAATAGATTGTTAAATATTAGTAAAAGCAGTGCTTAAGTCGAAATTAATCAATCCTTTTATGGAATTTTTTACGAAATTGTTTTATATCTTGGCATGTTATTAAGAAATTTCTAAAAATTTCATTTTTTATGATAAGCATGTCCATTTTTTTTCATATATAATTTGTAGCAATCAGGTGTTTGAATCTCATAGAATAAAATAAATAACCACTTTAGAGGAAATCCCATATTTAATAAACATGTGTACATATTTGATCTTCCATATGTATCTTCAATGTTACATATTTGTAATATGGATAACTGCAACCATAGTAGAAAGCTAACCTAAATGGGTAGAAATATAAAGAAAATTAAATATATAATAAAAGAGACCTTGGATTTCATTTATTGATTCTTAAAATAATATATTATAACTTAATATATAAAACTTTAAATATATTATAGCATTACTATAAATCATTTCATTTTATTTCCGACGTGAAAATGATATAATCTCGATCGCACCATATAACGAATGACGATATGAAAACTTGTTATTTATCTCTCAATTTTTGAAAATCAAGGTGAAAAGTGACACTGATCATGTGTTTGATCTCTAACAACTGCATTTTTTGTATTTTTCAAAAGCGTACTACGTTTTACTTCGATTTTTAGTAATAACTGAAAGGTAAAGTCTTGTATACAAAATTTTAGTTTTAACTTTTTTTTCTCCGTTTTAATCTGCAAAATATCAAGTTTATTAACAAAATCTAAATCTTGCTCATCATCATCAACAACAACACCAATAACAACAACAAAAACAATATCAATAGAATCCTTAAACATAAATTTCAACAACAAAAACGACAACAAATCCATGAAATCATTAAACATTAAATCTCAACAACAACAACAAATAAATAAATTCAATAGGTTGTTAAATATTAGTAAAAGCATTGCATCAGTCGAAATTAATCAATCCTTTTATGGAATTTTTCACGAAATTGTTTTATATCTTGGCATGTTATTAAGAAATTTCTAAAAAATTGAGATTTTATGATAAGCATGTCCATTTTTTTTCATATATAATTTGTAGCAATCAGGTGTTGGAATCTCATAGAATAAAATAAATAACCACTTTAGAGGAAATCCCATATTTAATAAACATGTGTACATATTTGATCTTCCATATGTATCTTCAATGTTACATATTTGTAATATGGATAACTGCAACCATAGTAGAAAGCTAACTTAAATGGGTAGAAATATAAAGAAAATTAAATATAATAATAAAAGAGACCTTGGATTTCATTTATTGATTCTCAAAATAATATATTATAACTTAATATATAAAACTTTAAATATATTATAGCATTACTATAAATCATTTCATTTTATTTCCGACGTGAAAATGATATAATCTCGATCGCACCATATAACGAATGACGATATGAAAACTTGTTATATATCTCTCAATTTTTGAAAATGAAGGTGAAAAGTGACACTGATCATGTGTTTGATCTCTAACAACTGCATTTTTTGTATTTTTCAAAAGCGTACTACTTTTTACTTCGAAATTTAATAATAACTGAAAGGTAAAGTGTTGTATACAAAATTTTAGTTTTAACTTTTTTTTCTCCGTTTTAATCTGCAAAATATCAAGTTTATTAACAAAATCTAAATCTTGCTCATCATCATCAACAACAACACCAATAACAACAACAAAAACAAAATCAATAGAATCCTTAAACATAAATTTCAACAACAAAAAGGACAACAAATCCATGAAATCATTAAACATTAAATCTCAACAACAACAACAAATAAATAAAATCAATAGATTGTTAAATATTAGTAAAACCATTGCTTAAGTCGAAATTTATCAATCCTTTTATGGAATTTTTTACGAAATTGTTTTATATCTTGGCATGTTATTAAGAAATTTCTAAAAATTTCATTTTTTATGATAAGCATGTCCATTTTTTTTTCATATATAATTTGTAGCAATCAGGTGTTTGAATCTCATAGAATAAAATAAATAACCACTTTAGAGGAAATCCCATATTTAATAAACATGTGTACATATTTGATCTTCCATATGTATCTTCAATGTTACATATTTGTAATATGGATAACTGCAACCATAGTAGAAAGCTAACCTAAATGGGTAGAAATATAAAGAAAATTAAATATATAATAAAAGAGACCTTGGATTTCATTTATTGATTCTTAAAATAATATATTATAACTTAATATATAAAACTTTAAAAATATTATAGCATTACTATAAATCATTTCATTTTATTTCCGACGTGAAAATGATATAATCTCGATCGCACCATATAACGAATGACGATATGAAAACTTGTTATATATCTCTCAATTTTTGAAAATCAAGGTGAAAAGTGACACTGATCATGTGTTTGATCTCTAACAACTGCATTTTTTGTATTTTTCAAAAGCGTACTACTTTTTACTTCGATTTTTAGTAATAACTGAAAGGTAAAGTCTTGTATACAAAATTTTAGTTTTAACTTTTTTTTCTCCGTTTTAATCTGCAAAATATCAAGTTTATTAACAAAATCTAAATCTTGCTCATCATCATCAACAACAACACCAATAACAACAACAAAAACAATATCAATAGAATCCTTAAAAATAAATTTCAACAACAAAAACGACAACAAATCCATGAAATCATTAAACATTAAATCTCAACAACAACAACAAATAAATAAAATCAATAGATTGTTAAATATTAGTAAAACCATTGCTTAAGTCGAAATTTATCAATTCTTTTATGGAATTTTTCACGAAATTGTTTTATATCTTGGCATGTTATTAAGAAATTTCTAAAAATTTGATTTTTTATGATAAGCATGTCCTTTTTTTCCATATATAATATGTAGCAATCAGGTGTTTGAATCTCATAGAATAAAATAAATAACCACTTTAGAAGAAATCCCATATTTGATAAACATGTGTACATATTTGATCTTCCATATGTATCTTCAATGTTACATATTTGTAATATGGATAACTGCAACCATAGTAGAAAGCTAACCTAAATGGGTAGAAATATAAAGAAAATTAAATATAATAATAAAATAGACCTTGGATTTCATTTATTGATTCTCAAAATAATATATTATAACTTAATATATAAAACTTTAAATATATTATAGCATTACTATAAATCATTTCATTTTATTTCCGACGTGAAAATGATATAATCTCGATCGCACCATATAACGAATGATGATATGAAAACTTGTTATTTATGTCTCGGTTTTTGAAAATCAATGTGAAAAGTGACACTGATCATGTGTTTGATCTCTAACAACTGCATTTTTTGTATTTTTCAAAATCGTACTACTTTTTACTTTGATTTTTAATAATAACTGAAAGGTAAAGTCTTGTATACAAAATTTTAGTTTTAACATTTTGTTCTCCGTTTTAATCTGCAAAATATCAAGTTTATTAACAAAATCTAAATCTTGCTCATCATCATCAACAACAACACCAATAACAACAACAAAAACAATATCAATAGAATCCTTAAACATAAATTTCAACAACAAAAAGGACAACAAATCCATGAAATCATTAAACATTAAATCTCAACAACAACAACAAATAAATAAAATCAATAGATTGTTAAATATTAGTAAAACCATTGCTTAAGTCGAAATTTATCAATCCTTTTATGGAATTTTTCACGAAATTGTTTTATATCTTGGCATGTTATTAAGAAATTTCTAAAAATTTGATTTTTTATGATAACCATGTCCTTTTTTTTCATATATAATTTGTAGCAATCAGGTGTTTGAATCTCATAGAATAAAATAAATAACCACTTTAGAAGAAATCCCATATTTGATAAACATGTGTACATATTTTATCTTCCATATGTATCTTCAATGTTACATATTTGTAATATGGATAACTGCAACCATAGTAGAAAGCTAACCTAAATGGGTAGAAATATAAAAAAAACTAAATATAATAATAAAATAGACCTTGGATTTCATTTATTGATTCTCAAAATAATATATTATAACTTAATATATAAAACTTTAAATATATTATAGCATTCCTATAAATCATTTCGTTTTATTTCCGACGTGAAAATGATATAATCTCGATCGCACCATATAACGAATGACGATATGAAAACTTGTTATTTATCTCTCAATTTTTGAAAATCAAGGTGAAAAGTGACACTGATCATGTGTTTGATCTCTAACAACTGCATTTTTTGTATTTTTCAAAATCGTACTACTTTTTACTTCGAAATTTAATAATAACTGAAAGGTAAAGTGTTGTATACAAAATTTTAGTTTTAACTTTTTTTTCTCCGTTTTAATCTGCAAAATATCAAGTTTATTAACAAAATCTAAATCTTGCTCATCATCATCAACAACAACACCAATAACAACAACAAAAACAAAATCAATAGAATCCTTAAACATAAATTTCAACAACAAAAAGGACAACAAATCCATGAAATCATTAAACATTAAATATCAACAACAACAACAAATAAATAAAATCAATAGATTGTTAAATATTAGTAAAAGCAGTGCTTAAGTCGAAATTAATCAATCCTTTTATGGAATTTTTTACGAAATTGTTTTATATCTTGGCATGTTATTAAGAAATTTCTAAAAATTTCATTTTTTATGATAAGCATGTCCATTTTTTTTCATATATAATTTGTAGCAATCAGGTGTTTGAATCTCATAGAATAAAATAAATAACCACTTTAGAGGAAATCCCATATTTAATAAACATGTGTACATATTTGATCTTCCATATGTATCTTCAATGTTACATATTTGTAATATGGATAACTGCAACCATAGTAGAAAGCTAACCTAAATGGGTAGAAATATAAAGAAAATTAAATATAATAATAAAAGAGACCTTGGATTTCATTTATTGATTCTTAAAATAATATATTATAACTTAATATATAAAACTTTAAATATATTATAGCATTACTATAAATCAGTTCATTTTATTTCCGACGTGAAAATGGTATAATCTCGATCGCACCATATAACGAATGACGATATGAAAACTTGTTATTTATCTCTCAATTTTTGAAAATCAAGGTGAAAAGTGACACTGATCATGTGTTTGATCTCTAACAACTGCATTTTTTTTATTTTTCAAAAGCGTACTACGTTTTACTTCGATTTTTAGTAATAACTGAAAGGTAAAGTCTTGTATACAAAATTTTAGTTTTAACTTTTTTTTCTCCGTTTTAATCTGCAAAATATCAAGTTTATTAACAAAATCTAAATCTTGCTCATCATCATCAACAACAACACCAATAACAACAACAAAAACAATATCAATAGAATCCTTAAACATAAATTTCAACAACAAAAACGACAACAAATCCATGAAATCATTAAACATTAAATCTCAACAACAACAACAAATAAATAAATTCAATAGGTTGTTAAATATTAGTAAAAGCATTGCATCAGTCGAAATTAATCAATCCTTTTATGGAATTTTTCACGAAATTGTTTTATATCTTGGCATGTTATTAAGAAATTTCTAAAAAATTGAGATTTTATGATAAGCATGTCCATTTTTTTTCATATATAATTTGTAGCAATCAGGTGTTTGAATCTCATAGAATAAAATAAATAACCACTTTAGAGGAAATCCCATATTTAATAAACATGTGTACATATTTGATCTTCCATATGTATCTTCAATGTTACGTATTTGTAATATGGATAACTGCAACCATAGTAGAAAGCTAACTTAAATGGGTAGAAATATAAAGAAAATTAAATATAATAATAAAAGAGACCTTGGATTTCATTTATTGATTCTCAAAATAATATATTATAACTTAATATATAAAACTTTAAATATATTATAGCATTACTATAAATCATTTCATTTTATTTCCGACGTGAAAATGATATAATCTCGATCGCACCATATAACGAATGACGATATGAAAACTTGTTATTTATCTCTCAATTTTTGAAAATGAAGGTGAAAAGTGACACTGATCATGTGTTTGATCTCTAACAACTGCATTTTTTGTATTTTTCAAAAGCGTACTACTTTTTACTTCGATTTTTAGTAATAACTGAAAGGTAAAGTCTTGTATACAAAATTTTAGTTTTAACTTTTTTTTCTCCGTTTTAATCTGCAAAATATCAAGTTTATTAACAAAATCTAAATCTTGCTCATCATCATCAACAACAACACCAATAACAACAACAAAAACAATATCAATAGAATCCTTAAACATAAATTTCAACAACAAAAAGGACAACAAATCCATGAAATCATTAAACATTAAATCTCAACAAACAACAACAAATAAATAAAATCAATAGATTGTTAAATATTAGTAAAACCATTGCTTAAGTCGAAATTTATCAATCCTTTTATGGAATTTTTCACGAAATTGTTTTATATCTTGGCATGTTATTAAGAAATTTCTAAAAATTTGATTTTTTATGATAAGCATGTCCTTTTTTTTCATATATAATTTGTAGCAATCAGGTGTTTGAATCTCATAGAATAAAATAAATAACCACTTTAGAAGAAATCCCATATTTGATAAACATGTGTACATATTTTATCTTCCATATGTATCTTCAATGTTACATATTTGTAATATGGATAACTGCAACCATAGTAGAAAGCTAACCTAAATGGGTAGAAATATAAAAAAAACTAAATATAATAATAAAATAGACCTTGGATTTCATTTATTGATTCTCAAAATAATATATTATAACTTAATATATAAAACTTTAAATATATTATAGCATTCCTATAAATCATTTCGTTTTATTTCCGACGTGAAAATGATATAATCTCGATCGCACCATATAACGAATGACGATATGAAAACTTGTTATTTATCTCTCAATTTTTGAAAATCAAGGTGAAAAGTGACACTGATCATGTGTTTGATCTCTAACAACTGCATTTTTTGTATTTTTCAAAATCGTACTACTTTTTACTTTGAAATTTAATAATACCTGAAAGGTAAAGTGTTGTATACGAAATTTTAGTTTTAACTTTTTTTTCTCCGTTTTAATCTGCAAAATATCAAGTTTATTAACAAAATCTAAATCTTGCTCATCATCATCAACAACAACACCAATAACAACAACAAAAACAAAATCAATAGAATCCTTAAACATAAATTTCAACAACAAAAAGGACAACAAATCCATGAAATCATTAAACATTAAATATCAACAACAACAACAAATAAATAAAATCAATAGATTGTTAAATATTAGTAAAAGCAGTGCTTAAGTCGAAATTAATCAATCCTTTTATGGAATTTTTTACGAAATTGTTTTATATCTTGGCATGTTATTAAGAAATTTCTAAAAATTTCATTTTTTATGATAAGCATGTCCATTTTTTTTCATATATAATTTGTAGCAATCAGGTGTTTGAATCTCATAGAATAAAATAAATAACCACTTTAGAGGAAATCCCATATTTAATAAACATGTGTACATATTTGATCTTCCATATGTATCTTCAATGTTACATATTTGTAATATGGATAACTGCAACCATAGTAGAAAGCTAACCTAAATGGGTAGAAATATAAAGAAAATTAAATATAATAATAAAAGAGACCTTGGATTTCATTTATTGATTCTTAAAATAATATATTATAACTTAATATATAAAACTTTAAATATATTATAGCATTACTATAAATCATTTCATTTTATTTCCGACGTGAAAATGGTATAATCTCGATCGCACCATATAACGAATGACGATATGAAAACTTGTTATTTATCTCTCAATTTTTGAAAATCAAGGTGAAAAGTGACACTGATCATGTGTTTGATCTCTAACAACTGCATTTTTTGTATTTTTCAAAAGCGTACTACGTTTTACTTCGATTTTTAGTAATAACTGAAAGGTAAAGTCTTGTATACAAAATTTTAGTTTTAACTTTTTTTTCTCCGTTTTAATCTGCAAAATATCAAGTTTATTAACAAAATCTAAATCTTGCTCATCATCATCAACAACAACACCAATAACAACAACAAAAACAATATCAATAGAATCCTTAAACATAAATTTCAACAACAAAAACGACAACAAATCCATGAAATCATTAAACATTAAATCTCAACAACAACAACAAATAAATAAATTCAATAGGTTGTTAAATATTAGTAAAAGCATTGCATCAGTCGAAATTAATCAATCCTTTTATGGAATTTTTCACGAAATTGTTTTATATCTTGGCATGTTATTAAGAAATTTCTAAAAAATTGAGATTTTATGATAAGCATGTCCATTTTTTTTCATATATAATTTGTAGCAATCAGGTGTTTGAATCTCATAGAATAAAATAAATAACCACTTTAGAGGAAATCCCATATTTAATAAACATGTGTACATATTTGATCTTCCATATGTATCTTCAATGTTACATATTTGTAATATGGATAACTGCAACCATAGTAGAAAGCTAACTTAAATGGGTAGAAATATAAAGAAAATTAAATATAATAATAAAAGAGACCTTGGATTTCATTTATTGATTCTCAAAATAATATATTATAACTTAATATATAAAACTTTAAATATATTATAGCATTACTATAAATCATTTCATTTTATTTCCGACGTGAAAATGATATAATCTCGATCGCACCATATAACGAATGACGATATGAAAACTTGTTATTTATCTCTCAATTTTTGAAAATGAAGGTGAAAAGTGACACTGATCATGTGTTTGATCTCTAACAACTGCATTTTTTGTATTTTTCAAAAGCGTACTACTTTTTACTTCGATTTTTAGTAATAACTGAAAGGTAAAGTCTTGTATACAAAATTTTAGTTTTAACTTTTTTTTCTCCGTTTTAATCTGCAAAATATCAAGTTTATTAACAAAATCTAAATCTTGCTCATCATCATCAACAACAACACCAATAACAACAACAAAAACAATATCAATAGAATCCTTAAACATAAATTTCAACAACAAAAAGGACAACAAATCCATGAAATCATTAAACATTAAATCTCAACAAACAACAACAAATAAATAAAATCAATAGATTGTTAAATATTAGTAAAACCATTGCTTAAGTCGAAATTTATCAATCCTTTTATGGAATTTTTCACGAAATTGTTTTATATGTTGGCATGTTATTAAGAAATTTCTAAAAATTTGATTTTTTATGATAAGCATGTCCTTTTTTTCCATATATAATATGTAGCAATCAGGTCTTTGAATCTCATAGAATAAAATAAATAACCACTTTAGAAGAAATCCCATATTTGATAAACATGTGTACATATTTGATCTTCCATATGTATCTTCAATGTTACATATTTGTAATATGGATAACTGCAACCATAGTAGAAAGCTAACCTAAATGGGTAGAAATATAAAGAAAATTAAATATAATAATAAAATAGACCTTGGATTTCATTTATTGATTCTCAAAATAATATATTATAACTTAATATATAAAACTTTAAATATATTATAGCATTACTATAAATCATTTCATTTTATTTCCGACGTGAAAATGATATAATCTCGATCGCACCATATAACGAATGATGATATGAAAACTTGTTATTTATGTCTCGGTTTTTGAAAATCAATGTGAAAAGTGACACTGATCATGTGTTTGATCTCTAACAACTGCATTTTTTGTATTTTTCAAAATCGTACTACTTTTTACTTTGATTTTTAATAATAACTGAAAGGTAAAGTCTTGTATACAAAATTTTAGTTTTAACATTTTGTTCTCCGTTTTAATCTGCAAAATATCAAGTTTATTAACAAAATCTAAATCTTGCTCATCATCATCAACAACAACACCAATAACAACAACAAAAACAATATCAATAAAATCCTTAAACATAAATTTCAACAACAAAAAGGACAACAAATCCATGAAATCATTAAACATTAAATCTCAACAACAACAACAAATAAATAAAATCAATAGATTGTTAAATATTAGTAAAACCATTGCTTAAGTCGAAATTTATGAATCCTTTTATGGAATTTTTCACGAAATTGTTTTATATCTTCGCATGTTATTAAGAAATTTCTAAAAATTTGATTTTTTATGATAACCATGTCCTTTTTTTTCATATATAATTTGTAGCAATCAGGTGTTTGAATCTCATAGAATAAAATAAATAACCACTTTAGAAGAAATCCCATATTTGATAAACATGTGTACATATTTTATCTTCCATATGTATCTTCAATGTTACATATTTGTAATATGGATAACTGCAACCATAGTAGAAAGCTAACCTAAATGGGTAGAAATATAAAAAAAACTAAATATAATAATAAAATAGACCTTGGATTTCATTTATTGATTCTCAAAATAATATATTATAACTTAATATATAAAACTTTAAATATATTATAGCATTCCTATAAATCATTTCGTTTTATTTCCGACGTGAAAATGATATAATCTCGATCGCACCATATAACGAATGACGATATGAAAACTTGTTATTTATCTCTCAATTTTTGAAAATCAAGGTGAAAAGTGACACTGATCATGTGTTTGATCTCTAACAACTGCATTTTTTGTATTTTTCAAAATCGTACTACTTTTTACTTCGAAATTTAATAATAACTGAAAGGTAAAGTGTTGTATACAAAATTTTAGTTTTAACTTTTTTTTCTCCGTTTTAATCTGCAAAATATCAAGTTTATTAACAAAATCTAAATCTTGCTCATCATCATCGACAACAACACCAATAACAACAACAAAAACAAAATCAATAGAATCCTTAAACATAAATTTCAACAACAAATCCATGAAATCATTAAACATTAAATATCAACAACAACAACAAATAAATAAAATCAATAGATTGTTAAATATTAGTAAAAGCAGTGCTTAAGTCGAAATTAATCAATCATTTTATGGAATTTTTTACGAAATTGTTTTATATCTTGGCATGTTATTAAGAAATTTCTAAAAATTTCATTTTTTATGATCAGCATGTCCATTTTTTTTCATATATAATTTGTAGCAATCAGGTGTTTGAATCTCATAGAATAAAATAAATAACCACTTTAGAGGAAATCCCATATTTAATAAACATGTGTACATATTTGATCTTCCATATGTATCTTCAATGTTACATATTTGTAATATGGATAACTGCAACCATAGTAGAAAGCTAACTTAAATGGGTAGAAATATAAAGAAAATTAAATATAATAATAAAAGAGACCTTGGATTTCATTTATTGATTCTCAAAATAATATATTATAACTTAATATATAAAACTTTAAATATATTATAGCATTACTATAAATCATTTCATTTTATTTCCGACGTGAAAATGATATAATCTCGATCGCACCATATAACGAATGACGATATGAAAACTTGTTATTTATCTCTCAATTTTTGAAAATGAAGGTGAAAAGTGACACTGATCATGTGTTTGATCTCTAACAACTGCATTTTTTGTATTTTTCAAAAGCGTACTACTTTTTACTTCGATTTTTAGTAATAACTGAAAGGTAAAGTCTTGTATACAAAATTTTAGTTTTAACTTTTTTTTCTCCGTTTTAATCTGCAAAATATCAAGTTTATTAACAAAATCTAAATCTTGCTCATCATCATCAACAACAACACCAATAACAACAACAAAAACAAAATCAATAGAATCCTTAAACATAAATTTCAACAACAAAAAGGACAACAAATCCATGAAATCATTAAACATTAAATATCAACAACAACAACAAATAAATAAAATCAATAGATTGTTAAATATTAGTAAAAGCAGTGCTTAAGTCGAAATTAATCAATCCTTTTATGGAATTTTTTACGAAATTGTTTTATATCTTGGCATGTTATTAAGAAATTTCTAAAAATTTCATTTTTTATGATAAGCATGTCCATTTTTTTTCATATATAATTTGTAGCAATCAGGTGTTTGAATCTCATAGAATAAAATAAATAACCACTTTAGAGGAAATCCCATATTTAATAAACATGTGTACATATTTGATCTTCCATATGTATCTTCAATGTTACATATTTGTAATATGGATAACTGCAACCATAGTAGAAAGCTAACCTAAATGGGTAGAAATATAAAGAAAATTAAATATAATAATAAAAGAGACCTTGGATTTCATTTATTGATTCTCAAAATAATATATTATAACTTAATATATAAAACTTTAAATATATTATAGCATTACTATAAATCATTTCATTTTATTTCCGACGTGAAAATGATATAATCTCGATCGCACCATATAACGAATGACGATATGAAAACTTGTTATTTATCTCTCAATTTTTGAAAATGAAGGTGAAAAGTGACACTGATCATGTGTTTGATCTCTAACAACTGCATTTTTTGTATTTTTCAAAAGCGTACTACTTTTTACTTCGATTTTTAGTAATAACTGAAAGGTAAAGTCTTGTATACAAAATTTTAGTTTTAACTTTTTTTTCTCCGTTTTAATCTGCAAAATATCAAGTTTATTAACAAAATCTAAATCTTGCTCATCATCATCAACAACAACACCAATAACAACAACAAAAACAAAATCAATAGAATCCTTAAACATAAATTTCAACAACAAAAAGGACAACAAATCCATGAAATCATTAAACATTAAATATCAACAACAACAACAAATAAATAAAATCAATAGATTGTTAAATATTAGTAAAAGCAGTGCTTAAGTCGAAATTAATCAATCCTTTTATGGAATTTTTTACGAAATTGTTTTATATCTTGGCATGTTATTAAGAAATTTCTAAAAATTTCATTTTTTATGATAAGCATGTCCATTTTTTTTCATATATAATTTGTAGCAATCAGGTGTTTGAATCTCATAGAATAAAATAAATAACCACTTTAGAGGAAATCCCATATTTAATAAACATGTGTACATATTTGATCTTCCATATGTATCTTCAATGTTACATATTTGTAATATGGATAACTGCAACCATAGTAGAAAGCTAACCTAAATGGGTAGAAATATAAAGAAAATTAAATATAATAATAAAAGAGACCTTGGATTTCATTTATTGATTCTTAAAATAATATATTATAACTTAATATATAAAACTTTAAATATATTATAGCATTACTATAAATCATTTCATTTTATTTCCGACGTGAAAATGGTATAATCTCGATCGCACCATATAACGAATGACGATATGAAAACTTGTTATTTATCTCTCAATTTTTGAAAATCAAGGTGAAAAGTGACACTGATCATGTGTTTGATCTCTAACAACTGCATTTTTTGTATTTTTCAAAAGCGTACTACGTTTTACTTCGATTTTTAGTAATAACTGAAAGGTAAAGTCTTGTATACAAAATTTTAGTTTTAACTTTTTTTTCTCCGTTTTAATCTGCAAAATATCAAGTTTATTAACAAAATCTAAATCTTGCTCATCATCATCAACAACAACACCAATAACAACAACAAAAACAATATCAATAGAATCCTTAAACATAAATTTCAACAACAAAAACGACAACAAATCCATGAAATCATTAAACATTAAATCTCAACAACAACAACAAATAAATAAATTCAATAGGTTGTTAAATATTAGTAAAAGCATTGCATCAGTCGAAATTAATCAATCCTTTTATGGAATTTTTCACGAAATTGTTTTATATCTTGGCATGTTATTAAGAAATTTCTAAAAAATTGAGATTTTATGATAAGCATGTCCATTTTTTTTCATATATAATTTGTAGCAATCAGGTGTTTGAATCTCATAGAATAAAATAAATAACCACTTTAGAGGAAATCCCATATTTAATAAACATGTGTACATATTTGATCTTCCATATGTATCTTCAATGTTACATATTTGTAATATGGATAACTGCAACCATAGTAGAAAGCTAACTTAAATGGGTAGAAATATAAAGAAAATTAAATATAATAATAAAAGAGACCTTGGATTTCATTTATTGATTCTCAAAATAATATATTATAACTTAATATATAAAACTTTAAATATATCATAGCATTACTATAAATCATTTCATTTTATTTCCGACGTGAAAATGATATAATCTCGATCGCACCATATAACGAATGACGATATGAAAACTTGTTATTTATCTCTCAATTTTTGAAAATGAAGGTGAAAAGTGACACTGATCATGTGTTTGATCTCTAACAACTGCATTTTTTGTATTTTTCAAAAGCGTACTACTTTTTACTTCGATTTTTAGTAATAACTGAAAGGTAAAGTCTTGTATACAAAATTTTAGTTTTAACTTTTTTTTCTCCGTTTTAATCTGCAAAATATCAAGTTTATTAACAAAATCTAAATCTTGCTCATCATCATCAACAACAACACCAATAACAACAACAAAAACAATATCAATAGAATCCTTAAACATAAATTTCAACAACAAAAAGGACAACAAATCCATGAAATCATTAAACATTAAATCTCAACAAACAACAACAAATAAATAAAATCAATAGATTGTTAAATATTAGTAAAACCATTGCTTAAGTCGAAATTTATCAATCCTTTTATGGAATTTTTCACGAAATTGTTTTATATCTTGGCATGTTATTAAGAAATTTCTAAAAATTTGATTTTTTATGATAAGCATGTCCTTTTTTTCCATATATAATATGTAGCAATCAGGTCTTTGAATCTCATAGAATAAAATAAATAACCACTTTAGAAGAAATCCCATATTTGATAAACATGTGTACATATTTGATCTTCCATATGTATCTTCAATGTTACATATTTGTAATATGGATAACTGCAACCATAGTAGAAAGCTAACCTAAATGGGTAGAAATATAAAGAAAATTAAATATAATAATAAAATAGACCTTGGATTTCATTTATTGATTCTCAAAATAATATATTATAACTTAATATATAAAACTTTAAATATATTATAGCATTACTATAAATCATTTCATTTTATTTCCGACGTGAAAATGATATAATCTCGATCGCACCATATAACGAATGATGATATGAAAACTTGTTATTTATGTCTCGGTTTTTGAAAATCAATGTGAAAAGTGACACTGATCATGTGTTTGATCTCTAACAACTGCATTTTTTGTATTTTTCAAAATCGTACTACTTTTTACTTTGATTTTTAATAATAACTGAAAGGTAAAGTCTTGTATACAAAATTTTAGTTTTAACATTTTGTTCTCCGTTTTAATCTGCAAAATATCAAGTTTATTAACAAAATCTAAATCTTGCTCATCATCATCAACAACAACACCAATAACAACAACAAAAACAATATCAATAAAATCCTTAAACATAAATTTCAACAACAAAAAGGACAACAAATCCATGAAATCATTAAACATTAAATCTCAACAACAACAACAAAAAAATAAATTCAATAGGTTGTTAAATATTAGTAAAAGCATTGCATAAGTCGAAATTAATCAATCCTTTTATGGAATTTTTCACGAAATTGTTTTATATCTTGGCATGTTATTAAGAAATTTCTAAAAAATTGAGATTTTATGATAAGTATGTCCATTTTTTTTCATATATAATTTGTAGCAATCAGGTGTTTGAATCTCATAGAATAAAATAAATAACCACTTTAGAGGAAATCACATATTTAATAAACATGTGTACATATTTGATCTTCCATATGTATCTTCAATGTTACATATTTGTAATATGGATAACTGCAACCATAGTAGAAAGCTAACCTAAATGGGTAGAAATATAAAGAAAATTAAATATAATAATAAAAGAGACCTTGGATTTCATTTATTGATTCTCAAAATAATATATTATAACTTAATATATAAAACTTTAAATATATTATAGCATTACTATAAATCATTTCATTTTATTTCCGACGTGAAAATGATATAATCTCGATCGCACCATATAACGAATGACGATATGAAAACTTGTTATTTATCTCTCAATTTTTGAAAATCAAGGTGAAAAGTGACACTGATCATGTGTTTGATCTCTAACAACTGCATTTTTTGTATTTTTCAAAAGCGTACTACTTTTTACTTCGATTTTTAATAATAACTGAAAGGTAAAGTCTTGTATACAAAATTTCAGTTTTAACTTTTTTTTCTCCGTATTAATCTGCAAAATATCAAGTTTATTAACAAAATCTAAATCTTGCTCATCATCATCAACAACAACACCAATAACAACAACAAAAACAATATCAATAGAATCCTTAAACATAAATTTCAACAACAAAAACGACAACAAATCCATGAAATCATTAAACATTAAATCTCAACAACAACAACAAATAAATAAATTCAATAGGTTGTTAAATATTAGTAAAAGCATTGCATAAGTCGAAATTAATCAATCCTTTTATGGAATTTTTATCGAAATTGTTTTATATCTTGGCATGTTATTAAGAAATTTCTAAAAAATTGAGATTTTATGATAAGTATGTCCATTTTTTTTCATATATAATTTGTAGCAATCAGGTGTTTGAATCTCATAGAATAAAATAAATAACCACTTTAGAGGCATATTTAATAAACATGTGTACATATTTGATCTTCCATATGTATCTTCAATGTTACATATTTGTAATATGGATAACTGCAACCATAGTAGAAAGCTAACCTAAATGGGTAGAAATATAAAGAAAATTAAATATAATAATAAAAGAGACCTTGGATTTCATTTATTGATTCTCAAAATAATATATTATAACTTAATATATAAAACTTTAAATATATTATAGCATTACTATAAATCATTTCATTTTATTTCCGACGTGAAAATGATATAATCTCGATCACACCATATAACGAATGACGATATGAAAACTTGTTATTTATCTCTCAATTTTTGAAAATCAAGGTGAAAAGTGACACTGATCATGTGTCTGATCTCTAACAACTGCATTTTTTGTATTTTTCAAAAGCGTACTACTTTTTACTTCGATTTTTAATAATAACTGAAAGGTAAAGTCTTGTATACAAAATTTTAGTTTTAACTTTTTTTTCTCCGTTTTAATCTACAAAATATCAAGTTTATTAACAAAATCTAAATCTTGCTCATCATCATCAACAACAACACCAATAACAACAACAAAAACAATATCAATAGAATCCTTAAACATAAATTTCAACAACAAAAACGACAACAAATCCATGAAATCATTAAACATTAAATCTCAACAACAACAACAAATAAATAAATTCAATAGGTTGTTAAATATTAGTAAAAGCATTGCATCAGTCGAAATTAATCAATCCTTTTATGGAATTTTTCACGAAATTGTTTTATATCTTGGCATGTTATTAAGAAATTTCTAAAAAATTGAGATTTTATGATAAGCATGTCCATTTTTTTTCATATATAATTTGTAGCAATCAGGTGTTTGAATCTCATAGAATAAAATAAATAACCACTTTAGAGGAAATCCCATATTTAATAAACATGTGTACATATTTGATCTTCCATATGTATCTTCAATGTTACATATTTGTAATATGGATAACTGCAACCATAGTAGAAAGCTAACTTAAATGGGTAGAAATATAAAGAAAATTAAATATAATAATAAAAGAGACCTTGGATTTCATTTATTGATTCTCAAAATAATATATTATAACTTAATATATAAAACTTTAAATATATTATAGCATTACTATAAATCATTTCATTTTATTTCCGACGTGAAAATGATATAATCTCGATCGCACCATATAACGAATGACGATATGAAAACTTGTTATTTATCTCTCAATTTTTGAAAATGAAGGTGAAAAGTGACACTGATCATGTGTTTGATCTCTAACAACTGCATTTTTTGTATTTTTCAAAAGCGTACTACTTTTTACTTCGATTTTTAGTAATAACTGAAAGGTAAAGTCTTGTATACAAAATTTTAGTTTTAACTTTTTTTTCTCCGTTTTAATCTGCAAAATATCAAGTTTATTAACAAAATCTAAATCTTGCTCATCATCATCAACAACAACACCAATAACAACAACAAAAACAATATCAATAGAATCCTTAAACATAAATTTCAACAACAAAAAGGACAACAAATCCATGAAATCATTAAACATTAAATCTCAACAACAACAACAAATAAATAAAATCAATAGATTGTTAAATATTAGTAAAACCATTGCTTAAGTCGAAATTTATCAATCCTTTTATGGAATTTTTCACGAAATTGTTTTATATCTTGGCATGTTATTAAGAAATTTCTAAAAATTTGATTTTTTATGATAAGCATGTCCTTTTTTCCATATATAATATGTAGCAATCAGGTGTTTGAATCTCATAGAATAAAATAAATAACCACTTTAGAAGAAATCCCATATTTGATAAACATGTGTACATATTTGATCTTCCATATGTATCTTCAATGTTACATATTTGTAATATGGATAACTGCAACCATAGTAGAAAGCTAACCTAAATGGGTAGAAATATAAAGAAAATTAAATATAATAATAAAATAGACCTTGGATTTCATTTATTGATTCTCAAAATAATATATTATAACTTAATATATAAAACTTTAAATATATTATAGCATTACTATAAATCATTTCATTTTATTTCCGACGTGAAAATGATATAATCTCGATCGCACCATATAACGAATGATGATATGAAAACATGTTATTTATGTCTCGGTTTTTGAAAATCAATGTGAAAAGTGACACTGATCATGTGTTTGATCTCTAACAACTGCATTTTTTGTATTTTTCAAAATCGTACTACTTTTTACTTTGATTTTTAATAATAACTGAAAGGTAATGTCTTGTATACAAAATTTTAGTTTTAACATTTTGTTCTCCGTTTTAATCTGCAAAATATCAAGTTTATTAACAAAATCTAAATCTTGCTCATCATCATCAACAACAACACCAATAACAACAACAAAAACAATATCAATAGAATCCTTAAACATAAATTTCAACAACAAAAAGGACAACAAATCCATGAAATCATTAAACATTAAATCTCAACAACAACAACAAATAAATAAAATCAATAGATTGTTAAATATTAGTAAAACCATTGCTTAAGTCGAAATTTATCAATCCTTTTATGGAATATTTCACGAAATTGTTTTATATCTTGGCATGTTATTAAGAAATTTCTAAAAATTTGATTTTTTATGATAACCATGTCCTTTTTTTTCATATATAATTTGTAGCAATCAGGTGTTTGAATCTCATAGAATAAAATAAATAACCACTTTAGAAGAAATCCCATATTTGATAAACATGTGTACATATTTTATCTTCCATATGTATCTTCAATGTTACATATTTGTAATATGGATAACTGCAACCATAGTAGAAAGCTAACCTAAATGGGTAGAAATATAAAAAAAACTAAATATAATAATAAAATAGACCTTGGATTTCATTTATTGATTCTCAAAATAATATATTATAACTTAATATATAAAACTTTAAATATATTATAGCATTCCTATAAATCATTTCGTTTTATTTCCGACGTGAAAATGATATAATCTCGATCGCACCATATAACGAATGACGATATGAAAACTTGTTATTTATCTCTCAAATTTTGAAAATCAAGGTGAAAAGTGACACTGATCATGTGTTTGATCTCTAACAACTGCATTTTTTGTATTTTTCAAAATCGTACTACTTTTTACTTCGAAATTTAATAATAACTGAAAGGTAAAGTGTTGTATACAAAATTTTAGTTTTAACTTTTTTTTCTCCATTTTAATCTGCAAAATATCAAGTTTATTAACAAAATCTAAATCTTGCTCATCATCATCAACAACAACACCAATAACAACAACAAAAACAAAATCAATAGAATCCTTAAACATAAATTTCAACAACAAATCCATGTAATCATTAAACATTAAATATCAACAACAACAACAAATAAATAAAATCAATAGATTGTTAAATATTAGTAAAAGCACTTCTTAAGTCGAAATTAATCAATCATTTTATGGAATTTTTTACGAAATTGTTTTATATCTTGGCATGTTATTAAGAAATTTCTAAAAATTTCATTTTTTATGATAAGCATGTCCATTTTTTTTCATATATAATTTGTAGCAATCAGGTGTTTGAATCTCATAGAATAAAATAAATAACCACTTTAGAGGAAATCCCATATTTAATAAACATGTGTACATATTTGATCTTCCATATGTATCTTCAATGTTACATATTTGTAATATGGATAACTGCAACCATAGTAGAAAGCTAACCTAAATGGGTAGAAATATAAAGAAAATTAAATATAATAATAAAAGAGTCCTTGGATTTCATTTATTGATTCTCAAAATAATATATTATAACTTAATATATAAAACTTTAAATATATTATAGCATTACTATAAATCATTTCGTTTTATTTCCGACGTGAAAATGATATAATCTCGATCGCACCATATAACAAATGAAGATATGAAAACTTGTTATTTATCTCTCAATTTTTGAAAATCAAGGTGAAAAGTGACACTGATCAAGTGTTTGATCTCTAACAACTGCATTTTTTGTATTTTTCAAAAGTGTAATACTTTTTACTTCGATTTTTAATAATAACTGAAAGGTAAAGTCTTGTATACAAAATTTTAGTTTTAACTTTTTTTTCTCCGTATTAATCTGCAAATTATAAATTTATTAACAAAATCTAATCTTGCTCATCATCATCAACAACAACACCAATAACAACAACAAAAACAATATCAATAGAATCCTTAAACATAAATTTCAACAACAAAAACGACAACAAATCCATGAAATCATTAAACATTAAATCTCAACAACAACAACAAATAAATAAATTCAATAGGTTGTTAAATATTATTAAAAGCATTGCATAAGTCGAAATTAATCAATCCTTTTATGGAATTTTTCACGAAATTGTTTTATATCTTGGCATGTTATTAAGAAATTTCTAAAAAATTGAGATTTTATGATAAGTATGTCCATTTTTTTTCATATATAATTTGTAGCAATCAGGTGTTTGAATCTCATAGAATAAAATAAATAACCACTTTAGAGGAAATCCCATATTTAATAAACATGTGTACATATTTGATCTTCCATATGTATCTTCAATGTTACATATTTGTAATATGGATAACTGCAACCATAGTAGAAAGCTAACCTAAATGGGTAGAAATATAAAGAAAATTAAATATAATAATAAAAGAGACCTTGGATTTCATTTATTGATTCTCAAAATAATATATTATAACTTAATATATAAAACTTTAAATATATTATAGCATTACTATAAATCATTTCATTTTATTTCCGACGTGAAAATGATATAATCTCGATCGCACCATATAACGAATGACGATATGAAAACTTGTTATTTATCTCTCAATTTTTGAAAATCAAGGTGAAAAGTGACACTGATCAAGTGTTTGATCTCTAACAACTGCATTTTTTGTATTTTTCAAAAGCGTACTACTTTTTACTTCGATTTTTAAGAATAACTGAAAGGTAAAGTCTTGTATACAAAATTTGTTTTAACTTTTTTTTCTCCGTTTTAATCTGCAAAATATCAAGTTTATTAACAAAATCTAAATCTTGCTCATCATCATCAACAACAACACCAATAACAACAACAAAAACAATATCAATAGAATCCTTAAACATAAATTTCAACAACAAAAACGACACCAAATCCATGAAATCATTAAACATTAAATCTCAACAACAACAACAAAAAAATAAATTCAATAGGTTGTTAAATATTAGTAAAAGCATTGCATAAGTCGAAATTAATCAATCCTTTTATGGAATTTTTCACGAAATTGTTTTATATCTTGGCATGTTATTAAGAAATTTCTAAAAAATTGAGATTTTATGATAAGTATGTCCATTTTTTTTCATATATAATTTGTAGCAATCAGGTGTTTGAATCTCATAGAATAAAATAAATAACCACTTTAGAGGAAATCACATATTTAATAAACATGTGTACATATTTGATCTTCCATATGTATCTTCAATGTTACATATTTGTAATATGGATAACTGCAACCATAGTAGAAAGCTAACCTAAATGGGTAGAAATATAAAGAAAATTAAATATAATAATAAAAGAGACCTTGGATTTCATTTATTGATTCTCAAAATAATATATTATAACTTAATATACAAAACTTTAAATATATTATAGCATTACTATAAATCATTTCATTTTATTTCCGACGTGAAAATGATATAATCTCGATCGCACCATATAACGAATGACGATATGAAAACTTGTTATTTATCTCTCAATTTTTGAAAATCAAGGTGAAAAGTGACACTGATCATGTGTTTGATCTCTAACAACTGCATTTTTTGTATTTTTCAAAAGCGTACTACTTTTTACTTCGATTTTTAATAATAACTGAAAGGTAAAGTCTTGTATACAAAATTTCAGTTTTAACTTTTTTTTCTCCGTATTAATCTGCAAAATATCAAGTTTATTAACAAAATCTAAATCTTGCTCATCATCATCAACAACAACACCAATAACAACAACAAAAACAATATCAATAGAATCCTTAAACATAAATTTCAACAACAAAAACGACAACAAATCCATGAAATCATTAAACATTAAATCTCAACAACAACAACAAATAAATAAATTCAATAGGTTGTTAAATATTAGTAAAAGCATTGCATAAGTCGAAATTAATCAATCCTTTTATGGAATTTTTATCGAAATTGTTTTATATCTTGGCATGTTATTAAGAAATTTCTAAAAAATTGAGATTTTATGATAAGTATGTCCATTTTTTTTCATATATAATTTGTAGCAATCATGTGTTCGAATCTCATAGAATAAAATAAATAACCACTTTAGAGGAAATCCCATATTTAATAAACATGTGTACATATTTGATCTTCCATATGTATCTTCAATGTTACATATTTGTAATATGGATAACTGCAACCATAGTAGAAAGCTAACCTAAATGGGTAGAAATATAAAGAAAATTAAATATAATAATAAAAGAGACCTTGGATTTCATTTATTGATTCTCAAAATAATATATTATAACTTAATATATAAAACTTTAAATATATTATAGCATTACTATAAATCATTTCATTTTATTTCCGACGTGAAAATGATATAATCTCGATCACACCATATAACGAATGACGATATGAAAACTTGTTATTTATCTCTCAATTTTTGAAAATCAAGGTGAAAAGTGACACTGATCATGTGTCTGATCTCTAACAACTGCATTTTTTGTATTTTTCAAAAGCGTACTACTTTTTACTTCGATTTTTAATAATAACTGAAAGGTAAAGTCTTGTATACAAAATTTTAGTTTTAACTTTTTTTTCTCCGTTTTAATCTGCAAAATATCAAGTTTATTAACAAAATCTAAATCTTGCTCATCATCATCAACAACAACACCAATAACAACAACAAAAACAATATCAATAGAATCCTGAAACATAAATTTCAACAACAAAAACGACAACAAATCCATGAAATCATTAAACATTAAATCTCAACAACAACAACAAATAAATAAATTCAATCGGTTGTTAAATATTAGTAAAAGCATTGCATAAGTCGAAATTAATCAATCCTTTTATGGAATTTTTCACGAAATTGTTTTATATCTTGGCATGTTTTTAAGAAATTTCTAAAAAATTGAGATTTTATGATAAGTATGTCCATTTTTTTTCATATATAATTTGTAGCAATCAGGTGTTTGAATCTCATAGAATAAAACAAATAACCACTTTAGAGGAAATCCCATATTTAATAAACATGTGTACATATTTGATCTTCCATATGTATCTTCAATGTTACATATTTGTAATATGGATAACTGCAACCATTGTAGAAAGCTAACCTAAATGGGTAGAAATATAAAGAAAGTTAAATATAATAATAAAAGAGACCTTGGATTTCATTTATTGATTCTCAAAATAATATATTATAACTTAATATATAAAACTTTAAATATATTATAGCATTACTATAAATCATTTCATTTTATTTCGGACGTGAAAATGATATAATCTCGATCGCACCATATAACGAATGACGATATGAAAACTTGTTATTTATCTCTCAATTTTTGAAAATCCAGGTGAAAAGTGACACTGATCAAGTGTTTGATCTCTAACAACTGCATTTTTTGTATTTTTCAAAAGCGTATAACTTTTTACTTCGATTTTTAATAATAACTGAAAGGTAAAGTCTTGTATACAAAATTTTAGTTTTAACTTTTTTTTCTCCGTATTAATCTGCAAAATATAAATTTATTAACAAAATCTAATCTTGCTCATCATCATCAACAACAACACCAATAACAACAACAAAAACAATATCAATAGAATCCTTAAACATAAATTTCAACAACAAAAACGACAACAAATCCATGAAATCATTAAACATTAAATCTCAACAACAACAACAAATAAATAAATTCAATAGGTTGTTAAATATTAGTAAAAGCATTGCATAAGTCGAAATTAATCAATCCTTTTATGGAATTTTTCACGAAATTGTTTTATATCTTGGCATGTTTTTAAGAAATTTCTAAAAAATTGAGATTTTATGATAAGTATGTCCATTTTTTTTCATATATAATTTGTAGCAATCAGGTGTTTGAATCTCATAGAATAAAACAAATAACCACTTTAGAGGAAATCCCATATTTAATAAACATGTGTACATATTTGATCTTCCATATGTATCTTCAATGTTACATATTTGTAATATGGATAACTGCAACCATTGTAGAAAGCTAACCTAAATGGGTAGAAATATAAAGAAAGTTAAATATAATAATAAAAGAGACCTTGGATTTCATTTATTGATTCTCAAAATAATATATTATAACTTAATATATAAAACTTTAAATATATTATAGCATTACTATAAATCATTTCATTTTATTTCCGACGTGAAAATGATATAATCTCGATCGCACCATATAACGAATGACGATATGAAAACTTGTTATTTATCTCTCAATTTTTGAAAATCAAGGTGAAAAGTGACACTGATCAAGTGTTTGATCTCTAACAACTGCATTTTTTGTATTTTTCAAAAGCGTAATACTTTTTACTTCGATTTTTAATAATAACTGAAAGGTAATGTCTTGTATACAAAATTTTAGTTTTAACTTTTTTTTCTCCGTATTAATCTGCAAAATATAAATTTATTAACAAAATCTAATCTTGCTCATCATCATCAACAACAACACCAATAACAACAACAAAAACAATATCAATAGAATCCTTAAACATATATTTCAACAACAAAAACGACAACAAATCCATGAAATCATTAAACATTAAATCTCAACAACAACAACAAATAAATAAATTCAATAGGTTGTTAAATATTAGTAAAAGCATTGCATAAGTCGAAATTAATCAATCCTTTTATGGAATTTTTCACGAAATTGTTTTATATCTTGGCATGTTATTAAGAAATTTCTAAAAAAATTGAGATTTTATGATAAGTATGTCCATTTTTTTTCATATATAATTTGTAGCAATCAGGTGTTTGAATCTCATAGAATAAAATAAATAACCACTTTAGAGGAAATCCCATATTTAATAAACATGTGTACATATTTGATCTTCCATATGTATCTTCAATGTTACATATTTGTAATATGGATAACTGCAACCATAGTAGAAAGCTAACCTAAATGGGTAGAAATATAAAGAAAATTAAATATAATAATAAAATAGACCTTGGATTTCATTTATTGATTCTCAAAATAATATATTATAACTTAATATATAAAACTTTAAATATATTATAGCATTACTATAAATCATTTCATTTTATTTCCGACGTGAAAATGATATAATCTCGATCGCACCATATAACGAATGACGATATGAAAACTTGTTATTTATCTCTCAATTTTTGAAAATCAAGGTGAAAAGTGACACTGATCATGTGTTTGATCTCTAACAACTGCATTTTTTGTATTTTTCAAAAGCGTACTACTTTTTACTTCGATTTTTAATAATAACTGAAAGGTAAAGTCTTGTATACAAAATTTTAGTTTTAACTTTTTTTTCTCCGTTTTAATCTGCAAAATATCAAGTTTATTAACAAAATCTAAATCTTGCTCATCATCATCAACAACAACACCAATAACAACAACAAAAACAATATCAATAGAATCCTGAAACATAAATTTCAACAACAAAAACGACAACAAATCCATGAAATCATTAAACATTAAATCTCAACAACAACAACAAATAAATAAATTCAATAGGTTGTTAAATATTAGTAAAAGCAATGCATTAGTCGAAATTAATCAATCCTTTTATGGAATTTTTATCGAAATTGTTTTATATCTTGGCATGTTATTAAGAAATTTCTAAAAAATTGAGATTTTATGATAAGTATGTCCATTTTTTTTCATATATAATTTGTAGCAATCAGGTGTTTGAATCTCATAGAATAAAACAAATAACCACTTTAGAGGAAATCCCATATTTAATAAACATGTGTACATATTTGATCTTCCATATGTATCTTCAATGTTACATATTTGTAATATGGATAACTGCAACCATTGTAGAAAGCTAACCTAAATGGGTAGAAATATAAAGAAAGTTAAATATAATAATAAAAGAGACCTTGGATTTCATTTATTGATTCTCAAAATAATATATTATAACTTAATATATAAAACTTTAAATATATTATAGCATTACTATAAATCATTTCATTTTATTTCCGACGTGAAAATGATATAATCTCGATCGCACCATATAACGAATGACGATATGAAAACTTGTTATTTATCTCTCAATTTTTGAAAATCAAGGTGAAAAGTGACACTGATCAAGTGTTTGATCTCTAACAACTGCATTTTTTGTATTTTTCAAAAGCGTAATACTTTTTACTTCGATTTTTAATAATAACTGAAAGGTAAAGTCTTGTATACAAAATTTTAGTTTTAACTTTTTTTTCTCCGTATTAATCTGCAAAATATAAATTTATTAACAAAATCTAATCTTGCTCATCATCATCAACAACAACACCAATAACAACAACAAAAACAATATCAATAGAATCCTTAAACATAAATTTCAACAACAAAAACGACAACAAATCCATGAAATCATTAAACATTAAATCTCAACAACAACAATAAATAAATAAATTCAATAGGTTGTTAAATATTAGTAAAAGCATTGCATAAGTCGAAATTAATCAATCCTTTTATGGAATTTTTCACGAAATTGTTTTATATCTTGGCATGTTATTAAGAAATTTCTAAAAAAATTGAGATTTTATGATAAGTATGTCCATTTTTTTTCATATATAATTTGTAGCAATCAGGTGTTTGAATCTCATAGAATAAAATAAATAACCACTTTAGAGGAAATCCCATATTTAATAAACATGTGTACATATTTGATCTTCCATATGTATCTTCAATGTTACATATTTGTAATATGGATAACTGCAACCATAGTAGAAAGCTAACCTAAATGGGTAGAAATATAAAGAAAATTAAATATAATAATAAAAGAGACCTTGGATTTCATTTATTGATTCTCAAAATAATATATTATAACTTAATATATAAAACTTTAAATATATTATAGCATTACTATAAATCATTTCATTTTATTTCCGACGTGAAAATGATATAATCTCGATCGCACCATATAACGAATGACGATATGAAAACTTGTTATTTATCTCTCAATTTTTGAAAATCAAGGTGAAAAGTGACACTGATCATGTGTTTGATCTCTAACAACTGCATTTTTTGTATTTTTCAAAAGCGTACTACTTTTTACTTCGATTTTTAATAATAACTGAAAGGTAAAGTCTTGTATACAAAATTTTAGTTTTAACTTTTTTTTCTCCGTTTTAATCTGCAAAATATCAAGTTTATTAACAAAATCTAAATCTTGCTCATCATCATCAACAACAACACCAATAACAACAACAAAAACAATATCAATAGAATCCTGAAACATAAATTTCAACAACAAAAACGACAACAAATCCATGAAATCATTAAACATTAAATCTCAACAACAACAAGAAATAAATAAATTCAATAGGTTGTTAAATATTATTAAAAGCATTGCATAAGTCGAAATTAATCAATCCTTTTATGGAATTTTTCACGAAATTGTTTTATATCTTGGCATGTTATTAAGAAATTTCTAAAAAATTGAGATTTTATGATAAGTATGTCCATTTTTTTTCATATATAATTTGTAGAAATCAGGTGTTTGAATCTCATAGAATAAAATAAATAACCACTTTAGAGGAAATCCCATATTTAATAAACATGTGTACATATTTGATCTTCCGTATGTATCTTCAATGTTACATATTTGTAATATGGATAACTGCAACCATAGTAGAAAGCTAACCTAAATGGGTAGAAATATAAAGAAAATTAAATATAATAATAAAAGAGACCTTGGATTTCATTTATTGATTCTCAAAATAATATATTATAACTTAATATATAAAACTTTAAATATATTATAGCATTACTATAAATCATTTCATTTTATTTCCGACGTGAAAATGATATAATCTCGATCGCACCATATAACGAATGACGATATGAAAACTTGTTATTTATCTCTCAATTTTTGAAAATCAAGGTGAAAAGTGACACTGATCATGTGTTTGATCTCTAACAACTGCATTTTTTGTATTTTTCAAAAGCGTACTACTTTTTACTTCGATTTTTAATAATAACTGAAAGGTAAAGTCTTGTATACAAAATTTTAGTTTTAACTTTTTTTTCTCCGTTTTAATCTGCAAAATATCAAGTTTATTAACAAAATCTAAATCTTGCTCATCATCATCAACAACAACACCAATAACAACAACAAAAACAATATCAATAGAATCCTGAAACATAAATTTCAACAACAAAAACGACAACAAATCCATGAAATCATTAAACATTAAATCTCAACAACAACAAGAAATAAATAAATTCAATAGGTTGTTAAATATTATTAAAAGCATTGCATAAGTCGAAATTAATCAATCCTTTTATGGAATTTTTCACGAAATTGTTTTATATCTTGGCATGTTATTAAGAAATTTCTAAAAAATTGAGATTTTATGATAAGTATGTCCATTTTTTTTCATATATAATTTGTAGCAATCAGGTGTTTGAATCTCATAGAATAAAATAAATAACCACTTTAGAGGAAATCCCATATTTAATAAACATGTGTACATATTTGATCTTCCATATGTATCTTCAATGTTACATATTTGTAATATGGATAACTGTAACCATTGTAGAAAGCTAACCTAAATGGGTAGAAATATAAAGAAAGTTAAATATAATAATAAAAGAGACCTTGGATTTCATTTATTGATTCTCAAAATAATATATTATAACTTAATATATAAAACTTTAAATATATTATAGCATTACTATAAATCATTTCATTTTATTTCCGACGTGAAAATGATATAATCTCGATCGCACCATATAACGAATGACGATATGAAAACTTTTTATTTATCTCAATTTTTGAAAATCAAGGTGAAAAGTGACACTGATCATGTGTTTGATCTCTAACAACTGCATTTTTTGTATTTTTCAAAAGCGTACTACTTTTTACTTCGATTTTTAATAATAACTGAAAGGTAAAGTCTTGTATACAAAATTTTAGTTTTAACTTTTTTTTCTCCGTTTTAATCTGCAAAATATCAAGTTTATTAACAAAATCTAAATCTTGCTCATCATCATCAACAACAACACCAATAAAAACAACAAAAACAATATCAATAGAATCCTGAAACATAAATTTCAACAACAAAAACGACAACAAATCCATGAAATCATTAAACATTAAATCTCAACAACAACAACAAATAAATAAATTCAATAGGTTGTTAAATATTAGTAAAAGCATTGCATAAGTCGAAATTAATCAATCCTTTTATGGAATTTTTCACGAAATTGTTTTATATCTTGGCATGTTATTAAGAAATTTCTAAAAAATTGAGATTTTATGATAAGTATGTCCATTTTTTTTAATATATAATTTGTAGCAATCAGGTGTTTGAATCTCATAGAATAAAATAAATAACCACTTTAGAGGAAATCCCATATTTAATAAACATGTGTACATATTTGATCTTCCATATGTATCTTCAATGTTACATATTTGTAATATGGATAACTACAACCATTGTAGAAAGCTAACCTAAATGGGTAGAAATATAAAGAAAATTAAATATAATAATAAACGAGACCTTGGATTTCATTTATTGATTCTCAAAATAATATATTATAACTTAATATATAAAACTTTAAATATATTATAGCATTACTATAAATCATTTCATTTTATTTCCGACGTGAAAATGATATAATCTCGATCGCACCATATAACGAATGACGATACGAAAACTTGTTATTTATCTCTCAATTTTTGAAAATCAAGGTGAAAAGTGACACTGATCATGTGTTTGATCTCTAACAACTGCATTTTTTGTATTTTTCAAAAGCGTACTACTTTTTACTTCGATTTTTAATAATAACTGAAAGGTAAAGTCTTGTATACAAAATTTTAGTTTTAACTTTTTTTTCTCCGTATTAATCTGCAAAATATCAAGTTTATTAACAAAATCTAAATCTTGCTCATCATCATCAACAACAACACCAATAACAACAACAAAAACAATATCAATAGAATCCTGAAACATAAATTTCAACAACAAAAACGACAACAAATCCATGAAATCATTAAACATTAAATCTCAACAACAACAACAAATAAATAAATTCAATAGGTTGTTAAATATTAGTAAAAGCATTGCATAAGTCGAAATTAATCAATCCTTTTATGGAATTTTTCACGAAATTGTTTTATATCTTGGCATGTTATTAAGAAATTTCTAAAAAATTGAGATTTTATGATAAGTATGTCCATTTTTTTTCATATATAATTTGTAGCAATCAGGTGTTTGAATCTCATAGAATAAAATAAATAACCACTTTAGAGGAAATCCCATATTTAATAAACATGTGTACATATTTGATCTTCCATATGTATCTTCAATGTTACATATTTGTAATATGGATAACTGCAACCATTGTAGAAAGCTAACCTAAATGGGTAGAAATATAAAGAAAATTAAATATAATAATAAAAGAGACCTTGGATTTCATTTATTGATTCTCAAAATAATATATTATAACTTAATATATAAAACTTTAAATATATTATAGCATTACTATAAATCATTTCATTTTATTTCCGACGTGAAAATGATATAATCTCGATCGCACCATATAACGAATGACGATATGAAAACTTGTTATTTATCTCTCAATTTTTGAAAATCAATGTGAAAAGTGACACTGATCATGTGTTTGATCTCTAACAACTGCATTTTTTGTATTTTTCAAAAGCGTACTACTTTTTACTTCGATTTTTAATAATAACTGAAAGGTAAAGTCTTGTATACAAAATTTTAGTTTTAACTTTTTTTTCTCCGTTTTAATCTGCAAAATATCAAGTTTATTAACAAAATCTAAATCTTGCTCATCATCATCAACAACAACACCAATAACAACAACAAAAACAATATCAATAGAATCCTTAAACATAAATTTCAACAACAAAAACGACAACAAATCCATGAAATCATTAAACATTAAATCTCAACAACAACAACAAATAAATAAATTCAATAGGTTGTTAAATATTAGTAAAAGCATTGCATAAGTCGAAATTAATCAATCCTTTTATGGAATTTTTCACGAAATTGTTTTATATCTTGGCATGTTATTAAGAAATTTCTAAAAAATTGAGATTTTATGATAAGTATGTCCATTTTTTTTCATATATAATTTGTAGCAATCAGGTGTTTGAATCTCATAGAATAAAATAAATAACCACTTTAGAGGAAATCCCATATTTAATAAACATGTGTACATATTTGATCTTCCATATGTATCTTCAATGTTACATATTTGTAATATGGATAACTGCAACCATTGTAGAAAGCTAACCTAAATGGGTAGAAATATAAAGAAAATTAAATATAATAATAAAAGAGACCTTGGATTTCATTTATTGATTCTCAAAATAATATATTATAACTTAATATATAAAACTTTAAATATATTATAGCATTACTATAAATCATTTCATTTTATTTCCGACGTGAAAATGATATAATCTCGATCGCACCATATAACGAATGACGATATGAAAACTTGTTATTTATCTCTCAATTTTTGAAAATCAAGGTGAAAAGTGACACTGATCATGTGTTTGATCTCTAACAACTGCATTTTTTGTATTTTTCAAAAGCGTACTACTTTTTACTTCGATTTTTAATAATAACTGAAAGGTAAAGTCTTGTATACAAAATTTTAGTTTTAACTTTTTTTTCTCCGTATTAATCTGCAAAATATCAAGTTTATTAACAAAATCTAAATCTTGCTCATCATCATCAACAACAACACCAATAACAACAACAAAAACAATATCAATAGAATCCTTAAACATAAATTTCAACAACAAAAACGACAACAAATCCATGAAATCATTAAACATTAAATCTCAACAACAACAACAAATAAATAAATTCAATAGGTTGTTAAATATTAGTAAAAGCATTGCATAAGTCGAAATTAATCAATCCTTTTATGGAATTTTTCACGAAATTGTTTTATATCTTGGCATGTTATTAAGAAATTTCTAAAAAATTGAGATTTTATGATAAGTATGTCCATTTTTTTTCATATATAATTTGTAGCAATCAGGTGTTTGAATCTCATAGAATAAAATAAATAATCACTTTAGAGGAAATCCCATATTTAATAAACATGTGTACATATTTGATCTTCCATATGTATCTTCAATGTTACCTATTTGTAATATGGATAACTGCAACCATAGTAGAAAGCTAACCTAAATGGGTAGAAATATAAAGAAAATTAAATATAATAATAAAAGAGACCTTGGATTTCATTTATTGATTCTCAAAATAATATATTATAACTTAATATATAAAACTTTAAATATATTATAGCATTACTATAAATCATTTCATTTTATTTCCGACGTGAAAATGATATAATCTCGATCGCACCATATAACGAATGACGATATGAAAACTTGTTATTAATCTCTCAATTTTTGAAAATCAAGGTGAAAAGTGACACTGATCATGTGTTTGATCTCTAACAACTGCATTTTTTGTATTTTTCAAAAGCGTACTACTTTTTACTTCGATTTTTAATAATAACTGAAAGGTAAAGTCTTGTATACAAAATTTTAGTTTTAACTTTTTTTTCTCCGTTTTAATCTGCAAAATATCAAGTTTATTAACAAAATCTAAATCTTGCTCATCATCATCAACAACAAAACCAATAACAACAACAAAAACAATATCAATAGAATCCTGAAACATAAATTTCAACAACAAAAACGACAACAAATCCATGAAATCATTAAACATTAAATCTCAACAACAACAACAAATAAATAAATTCAATAGGTTGTTAAATATTAGTAAAAGCATTGCATAAGTCGAAATTAATCAATCCTTTTATGGAATTTTTCACGAAATTGTTTTATATCTTGGCATGTTATTAAGAAATTTCTAAAAAATTGAGATTTTATGATAAGTATGTCCATTTTTTTTCATATATAATTTGTAGCAATCAGGTGTTTGAATCTCATAGAATAAAATAAATAACCACTTTAGAGGAAATCCCATATTTAATAAACATGTGTACATATTTGATCTTCCATATGTATCTTCAATGTTACATATTTGTAATATGGATAACTGCAACCATTGTAGAAAGCTAACCTAAATGGGTAGAAATATAAAGAAAATTAAATATAATAATAAAAGAGACCTTGGATTTCATTTATTGATTCTCAAAATAATATATTATAACTTAATATATAAAACTTTAAATATATTATAGCATTACTATAAATCATTTCATTTTATTTCCGACGTGAAAATGATATAATCTCGATCGCACCATATAACGAATGACGATATGAAAACTTGTTATTTATCTCTCAATTTTTGAAAATCAAGGTGAAAAGTGACACTGATCATGTGTTTGATCTCTAACAACTGCATTTTTTGTATTTTTCAAAAGCGTACTACTTTTTACTTCGATTTTTAATAATAACTGAAAGGTAAAGTCTTGTATACAAAATTTTAGTTTTAACTTTTTTTTCTCCGTTTTAATCTGCAAAATATCAAGTTTATTAACAAAATCTAAATCTTGCTCATCATCATCAACAACAACACCAATAACAACAACAAAAACAATATCAATAGAATCCTGAAACATAAATTTCAACAACAAAAACGACAACAAATCCATGAAATCATTAAACATTAAATCTCAACAACAACAACAAATAAATAAATTCAATAGGTTGTTAAATATTAGTAAAAGCATTGCATAAGTCGAAATTAATCAATCCTTTTATGGAATTTTTCACGAAATTGTTTTATATCTTGGCATGTTATTAAGAAATTTCTAAAAAATTGAGATTTTATGATAAGTATGTCCATTTTTTTTCATATATAATTTGTAGCAATCAGGTGTTTGAATCTCATAGAATAAAATAAATAACCACTTTAGAGGAAATCCCATATTTAATAAACATGTGTACATATTTGATCTTCCATATGTATCTTCAATGTTACATATTTGTAATATGGATAACTGCAACCATTGTAGAAAGCTAACCTAAATGGGTAGAAATATAAAGAAAATTAAATATAATAATAAAAGAGACCTTGGATTTCATTTATTGATTCTCAAAATAATATATTATAACTTAATATATAAAACTTTAAATATATTATAGCATTACTATAAATCATTTCATTTTATTTCCGACGTGAAAATGATATAATCTCGATCGCACCATATAACGAATGACGATATGAAAACTTGTTATTTATCTCTCAATTTTTGAAAATCAAGGTGAAAAGTGACACTGATCATGTGTTTGATCTCTAACAACTGCATTTTTTGTATTTTTCAAAAGCGTACTACTTTTTACTTCGATTTTTAATAATAACTGAAAGGTAAAGTCTTGTATACAAAATTTTAGTTTTAACTTTTTTTTCTCCGTTTTAATCTGCAAAATATCAAGTTTATTAACAAAATCTAAATCTTGCTCATCATCATCAACAACAACACCAATAACAACAACAAAAACAATATCAATAGAATCCTGAAACATAAATTTCAACAACAAAAACGACAACAAATCCATGAAATCATTAAACATTAAATCTCAACAACAACAACAAATAAATAAATTCAATAGGTTGTTAAATATTAGTAAAAGCATTGCATAAGTCGAAATTAATCAATCCTTTTATGGAATTTTTCACGAAATTGTTTTATATCTTGGCATGTTATTAAGAAATTTCTAAAAAATTGAGATTTTATGATAAGTATGTCCATTTTTTTTCATATATAATTTGTAGCAATCAGGTGTTTGAATCTCATAGAATAAAATAAATAACCACTTTAGAGGAAATCCCATATTTAATAAACATGTGTACATATTTGATCTTCCATATGTATCTTCAATGTTACATATTTGTAATATGGATAACTGCAACCATTGTAGAAAGCTAACCTAAATGGGTAGAAATATAAAGAAAATTAAATATAATAATAAAAGAGACCTTGGATTTCATTTATTGATTCTCAAAATAATATATTATAACTTAATATATAAAACTTTAAATATATTATAGCATTACTATAAATCATTTCATTTTATTTCCGACGTGAAAATGATATAATCTCGATCGCACCATATAACGAATGACGATACGAAAACTTGTTATTTATCTCTCAATTTTTGAAAATCAAGGTGAAAAGTGACACTGATCATGTGTTTGATCTCTAACAACTGCATTTTTTGTATTTTTCAAAAGCGTACTACTTTTTACTTCGATTTTTAATAATAACTGAAAGGTAAAGTCTTGTATACAAAATTTTAGTTTTAACTTTTTTTTCTCCGTATTAATCTGCAAAATATCAAGTTTATTAACAAAATCTAAATCTTGCTCATCATCATCAACAACAACACCAATAACAACAACAAAAACAATATCAATAGAATCCTTAAACATAAATTTCAACAACAAAAACGACAACAAATCCATGAAATCATTAAACATTAAATCTCAACAACAACAACAAATAAATAAATTCAATAGGTTGTTAAATATTAGTAAAAGCATTGCATAAGTCGAAATTAATCAATCCTTTTATGGAATTTTTCACGAAATTGTTTTATATCTTGGCATGTTATTAAGAAATTTCTAAAAAATTGAGATTTTATGATAAGTATGTCCATTTTTTTTCATATATAATTTGTAGCAATCAGGTGTTTGAATCTCATAGAATAAAATAAATAACCACTTTAGAGGAAATCCCATATTTAATAAACATGTGTACATATTTGATCTTCCATATGTATCTTCAATGTTACATATTTGTAATATGGATAACTGCAACCATTGTAGAAAGCTAACCTAAATGGGTAGAAATATAAAGAAAATTAAATATAATAATAAAAGAGACCTTGGATTTCATTTATTGATTCTCAAAATAATATATTATAACTTAATATATAAAACTTTAAATATATTATAGCATTACTATAAATCATTTCATTTTATTTCCGACGTGAAAATGATATAATCTCGATCGCACCATATAACGAATGACGATATGAAAACTTGTTATTTATCTCTCAATTTTTGAAAATCAAGGTGAAAAGTGACACTGATCATGTGTTTGATCTCTAACAACTGCACTTTTTGTATTTTTCAAAAGCGTACTACTTTTTACTTCGATTTTTAATAATAACTGAAAGGTAAAGTCTTGTATACAAAATTTTAGTTTTAACTTTTTTTTCTCCGTATTAATCTGCAAAATATCAAGTTTATTAACAAAATCTAAATCTTGCTCATCATCATCAACAACAACACCAATAACAACAACAAAAACAATATCAATAGAATCCTTAAACATAAATTTCAACAACAAAAACGACAACAAATCCATGAAATCATTAAACATTAAATCTCAACAACAACAACAAATAAATAAATTCAATAGGTTGTTAAATATTAGTAAAAGCATTGCATAAGTCGAAATTAATCAATCCTTTTATGGAATTTTTCACGAAATTGTTTTATATCTTGGCATGTTATTAAGAAATTTCTAAAAAATTGAGATTTTATGATAAGTATGTCCATTTTTTTTCATATATAATTTGTAGCAATTAGGTGTTTGAATCTCATAGAATAAAATAAATAACCACTTTAGAGGAAATCCCATATTTAATAAACATGTGTACATATTTGATCTTCCATATGTATCTTCAATGTTACATATTTGTAATATGGATAACTGCAACCATAGTAGAAAGCTAACCTAAATGGGTAGAAATATAAAGAAAATTAAATATAATAATAAAAGAGACCTTGGATTTCATTTATTGATTCTCAAAATAATATATTATAACTTAATATATAAAACTTTAAATATATTATAGCATTACTATAAATCATTTCATTTTATTTCCGACGTGAAAATGATATAATCTCGATCGCACCATATAACGAATGACGATATGAAAACTTGTTATTTATCTCTCAATTTTTGAAAATCAAGGTGAAAAGTGACACTGATCATGTGTTTGATCTCTAACAACTGCACTTTTTGTATTTTTCAAAAGCGTACTACTTTTTACTTCGATTTTTAATAATAACTGAAAGGTAAAGTCTTGTATACAAAATTTTAGTTTTAACTTTTTTTTCTCCGTATTAATCTGCAAAATATCAAGTTTATTAACAAAATCTAAATCTTGCTCATCATCATCAACAACAACACCAATAACAACAACAAAAACAATATCAATAGAATCCTTAAACATAAATTTCAACAACAAAAACGACAACAAATCCATGAAATCATTAAACATTAAATCTCAACAACAACAACAAATAAATAAATTCAATAGGTTGTTAAATATTAGTAAAAGCATTGCATAAGTCGAAATTAATCAATCCTTTTATGGAATTTTTCACGAAATTGTTTTATATCTTGGCATGTTATTAAGAAATTTCTAAAAAATTGAGATTTTATGATAAGTATGTCCATTTTTTTTCATATATAATTTGTAGCAATTAGGTGTTTGAATCTCATAGAATAAAATAAATAACCACTTTAGAGGAAATCCCATATTTAATAAACATGTGTACATATTTGATCTTCCATATGTATCTTCAATGTTACATATTTGTAATATGGATAACTGCAACCATAGTAGAAAGCTAACCTAAATGGGTAGAAATATAAAGAAAATTAAATATAATAATAAAAGAGACCTTGGATTTCATTTATTGATTCTCAAAATAATATATTATAACTTAATATATAAAACTTTAAATATATTATAGCATTACTATAAATCATTTCATTTTATTTCCGACGTGAAAATGATATAATCTCGATCGCACCATATAACGAATGACGATATGAAAACTTGTTATTTATCTCTCAATTTTTGAAAATCAAGGTGAAAAGTGACACTGATCATGTGTTTGATCTCTAACAACTGCATTTTTTGTATTTTTCAAAAGCGTACTACTTTTTACTTCGATTTTTAATAATAACTGAAAGGTAAAGTCTTGTATACAAAATTTTAGTTTTAACTTTTTTTCCTCCGTATTAATCTGCAAAATATCAAGTTTATTAACAAAATCTAAATCTTGCTCATCATCATCAACAACAACACCAATAACAACAACAAAAACAATATCAATAGAATCCTTAAACATAAATTTCAACAACAAAAACGACAACAAATCCATGAAATCATTAAACATTAAATCTCAACAACAACAACAAATAAATAAATTCAATAGTTTGTTAAATATTAGTAAAAGCATTGCATAAGTCGAAATTAATCAATCCTTTTATGGAATTTTTCACGAAATTGTTTTATATCTTGGCATGTTATTAAGAAATTTCTAAAAAATTGAGATTTTATGATAAGTATGTCCATTTTTTTTCATATATAATTTGTAGCAATCAGGTGTTTGAATCTCATAGAATAAAATAAATAACCACTTTAGAGGAAATCCCATATTTAATAAACATGTGTACATATTTGATCTTCCATATGTATCTTCAATGTTACATATTTGTAATATGGATAACTGCAACCATAGTAGAAAGCTAACCTAAATGGGTAGAAATATAAAGAAAATTAAATATAATAATAAAAGAGACCTTGGATTTCATTTATTGATTCTCAAAATAATATATTATAACTTAATATATAAAACTTTAAATATATTATAGCATTACTATAAATCATTTCATTTTATTTCCGACGTGAAAATGATATAATCTCGATCGCACCATATAACGAATGACGATATGTAAACTTGTTATTTATCTCTCAATTTTTGAAAATCAAGGTGAAAAGTGACACTGATCATGTGTTTGATCTCTAACAACTGCATTTTTTGTATTTTTCAAAAGTGTACTACTTTTTACTTCGATTTTTAATAATAACTGAAAGGTAAAGTCTTGTATACAAAATTTTAGTTTTAACTTTTTTTTCTCCGTATTAATCTGCAAAATATCAAGTTTATTAACAAAATCTAAATCTTGCTCATCATCATCAACAACAACACCAATAACAACAACAAAAACAATATCAATAGAATCCTTAAACATAAATTTCAACAACAAAAACGACAACAAATCCATGAAATCATTAAACATTAAATCTCAACAACAACAACAAATAAATAAATTCAATAGGTTGTTAAATATTAGTAAAAGCATTGCATAAGTCGAAATTAATCAATCCTTTTATGGAATTTTTCACGAAATTGTTTTATATCTTGGCATGTTATTAAGAAATTTCTAAAAAATTGAGATTTTATGATAAGTATGTCCATTTTTTTTCATATATAATTTGTAGCAATTAGGTGTTTGAATCTCATAGAATAAAATAAATAACCACTTTAGAGGAAATCCCATATTTAATAAACATGTGTACATATTTGATCTTCCATATGTATCTTCAATGTTACATATTTGTAATATGGATAACTGCAACCATAGTAGAAAGCTAACCTAAATGGGTAGAAATATAAAGAAAATTAAATATAATAATAAAAGAGACCTTGGATTTCATTTATTGATTCTCAAAATAATATATTATCACTTAATATATAAAACTTTAAATATATTATAGCATTACTATAAATCATTTCGTTTTATTTCCGACGTGAAAATGATATAATCTCGATCGCACCATATAACGAATGACGATATGAAAACTTGTTATTTATCTCTCAATTTTTGAAAATCAAGGTGAAAAGTGACACTGATCAAGTGTTTGATCTCTAACAACTGCATTTTTTGTATTTTTCAAAATCGTACTACTTTTTACTTCGATTTTTAATAATAACTGAAAGGTAAAGTCTTGTATACAAAATTTTAGTTTTAACTTTTTTTTCTCCGTATTAATCTGCAAAATATCAAGTTTATTAACAAAATCTAAATCTTGCTCATCATTATCAACAACAACACCAATAACAACAACAAAAACAATATCAATAGAATCCTTAAACATAAATTTCAACAACAAAAACGACAACAAATCCATGAAATCATTAAACATTAAATCTCAACAACAACAACAAATAAATAAATTCAATAGGTTGTTAAATATTAGTAAAAGCATTGCATAAGTCGAAATTAATCAATCCTTTTATGGAATTTTTCACGAAATTGTTTTATATCTTGGCATGTTATTAAGAAATTTCTAAAAAATTGAGATTTTATGATAAGTATGTCCATTTTTTTTCATATATAATTTGTAGCAATCAGGTGTTTGAATCTCATAGAATAAAATAAATAACCACTTTAGAGGAAATCCCATATTTAATAAACATGTGTACATATTTGATCTTCCATATGTATCTTCAATGTTACATATTTGTAATATGGATAACTGCAACCATAGTAGAAAGCTAACCTAAATGGGTAGAAATATAAAGAAAATTAAATATAATAATAAAAGAGACCTTGGATTTCATTTATTGATTCTCAAAATAATATATTATAACTTAATATATAAAACTTTAAATATATTATAGCATTACTATAAATCATTTCATTTTATTTCCGACGTGAAAATGATATAATCTCGATCGCACCATATAACGAATGACGATATGAAAACTTGTTATTTATCTCTCAATTTTTGAAAATCAAGGTGAAAAGTGACACTGATCATGTGTTTGATCTCTAACAACTGCATTTTTTGTATTTTTCAAAAGCGTACTACATTTTACTTCGATTTTTAATAATAACTGAAAGGTAAAGTCTTGTATACAAAATTTTAGTTTTAACTATTTTTTCTCCGTATTAATCTGCAAAATATCAAGTTTATTAACAAAATCTAAATCTTGCTCATCATCATCAACAACAACACCAATAACAACAACAAAAACAATATCAATAGAATCCTTAAACATAAATTTCAACAACAAAAACGACAACAAATCCATGAAATCATTAAACATTAAATCTCAACAACAACAACAAATAAATAAATTCAATAGGTTGTTAAATATTAGTAAAAGCATTGCATAAGTCGAAATTAATCAATCCTTTTATGGAATATCTCACGAAATTGTTTTATATCTTGGCATGTTATTAAGAAATTTCTAAAAAATTGAGATTTTATGATAAGTATGTCCATTTTTTTTCATATATAATTTGTAGCAATCAGGTGTTTGAATCTCATAGAATAAAATAAATAACCACTTTAGAGGAAATCCCATATTTAATAAACATGTGTACATATTTGATCTTCCATATGTATCTTCAATGTTACATATTTGTAATATGGATAACTGCAACCATAGTAGAAAGCTAACCTAAATGGGTAGAAATATAAAGAAAATTAAATATAATAATAAAAGAGACCTTGGATTTCATTTATTGATTCTCAAAATAATATATTATAACTTAATATATAAAACTTTAAATATATTATAGCATTACTATAAATCATTTCGTTTTATTTCCGACGTGAAAATGATATAATCTCGATCGCACCATATAACGAATGACGATATGAAAACTTGTTATTTATCTCTCAATTTTTGAAAATCAAGGTGAAAAGTGACACTGATCAAGTGTTTGATCTCTAACAACTGCATTTTTTGTATTTTTCAAAAGCGTACTACTTTTTACTTCGATTTTTAATAATAACTGAAAGGTAAAATCTTGTATACAAAATTTTAGTTTTAACTTTTTTTTCTCCGTATTAATCTGCAAAATATCAAGTTTATTAACAAAATCTAAATCTTGCTCATCATCATCAACAACAACACCAATAACAACAACAAAAACAATATCAATAGAATCCTTAAACATAAATTTCAACAACAAAAACGACAACAAATCCATGAAATCATTAAACATTAAATCTCAACAACAACAACAAATAAATAAATTCAATAGGTTGTTAAATATTAGTAAAAGCATTACATAAGTCAAAATTAATCAATCCTTTTATGGAATTTTTCACGAAATTGTTTTATATCTTGGCATGTTATTAAGAAATTTCTAAAAAATTGAGATTTTATGATAAGCATGTCCATTTTTTTTCATATATAATTTGTAGCAATCAGGTGTTTGAATCTCATAGAATAAAATAAATAACCACTTTAGAGGAAATCCCATATTTAATAAACATGTGTACATATTTGATCTTCCATATGTATCTTCAATGTTACATATTTGTAATATGGATAACTGCAACCATAGTAGAAAGTTAACCTAAATGGGTAGAAATATAAAGAAAATTAAATATAATAATAAAAGAGACCTTGGATTTCATTTATTGATTCTCAAAATAATATATTATAACTTTAAATATATTATAGCATTACTATAAATCATTTCGTTTTATTTCCGACGTGAAAATGATATAATCTCGATCGCACCATATAACGAATGACGATATGAAAACTTGTTATTTATCTCTCAATTTTTGAAAATCAAGGTGAAAAGTGACACTGATCAAGTGTTTGATCTCTAACAACTGCATTTTTTGTATTTTTCAAAAGCGTACTACTTTTTACTTCGATTTTTAATAATAACTGAAAGGTAAAGTCTTGTATACAAAATTTTAGTTTTAACTTTTTTTTCTCCGTTTTAATCTGCAAAATATAAAGTTTATTAACAAAATCTAAATCTTGCTCATCATCATCAACAACAACACCAATAACAACAACAAAAACAATATCAATAGAATCCTTAAACATAAATTTCAACAACAAAAACGACAACAAATCCATGAAATCATTAAACATTAAATCTCAACAACAACAACAAATAAATAAATTCAATAGGTTGTTAAATATTAGTAAAAGCATTTCATAAGTCGAAATTAATTAATCCTTTTATGGAATTTTTCACGAAATTGTTTTATATCTTGGCATGTTATTAAGAAATTTCTAAAAAATTGAGATTTTATTATAAGCATGTCCATTTTTTTTCATATATAATTTGTAGCAATCAGGTGTTTGAATCTCATAGAATAAAATAAATAACCACTTTAGAGGAAATCCCATATTTAATAAACACGTGTACATATTTGATCTTCCATATGTATCTTCAATGTTACATATTTGTAATATGGATAACTGCAACCATAGTAGAAAGCTAACCTAAATGGGTAGAAATATAAAGAAAATTAAATATAATAATAAAAGAGACCTTGGATTTCATTTATTGATTCTCAAAATAATATATTATAACTTAATATATAAAACTTTAAATATATTACAGCATTACTATAAATCATTTCATTTTATTTCCGACGTGAAAATGATATAATCTCGATCACACCATATAACGAATGACGATTTGAAAACTTGTTATTTATCTCTCGGTTTTTGAAAATCAATGTGAAAAGTGACACTGATCATGTGTTTGATCTCTAACAACTTCATTTTTTGTATTTTTCAAAATCGTACTACTTTTTACTTCGAAATTTAATAATAACTGAAAGGTAAAGTCTTGTATACAAAATTTTAGTTTTAACTATTTTTTCTCCGTTTTAATCTGCAAAATATCAAGTTTATTAACAAAATCTAAATCTTGCTCATCATCATCAACAACAACACCAATAACAACAACAAAAACAATATCAATAGAATCCTTAAACATAAATTTCAACAACAAAAAGGACAACAAATCCATGAAATCATTAAACATTAAATCTCAACAACAACAACAAATAAATAAAATCAATAGATTGTTAAATATTAGTAAAACCATTGCTTAATTCGAAATTAATCAATCCTTTTATGGAATTTTTCACGAAATTGTTTTATATCCTGGCATGTTATTAAGAAATTTCTAAAAAATTGAGATTTTATGATAAGCATGTCCTTTTTTTTCATATATAATTTGTAGCAATTAGGTGTTTGAATCTCATAGAATAAAATAAATAACCACTTTAGAAGAAATCCCATATTTGATAAACATGTGTACATATTTTATCTTCCATATGTATCTTCAATGTTACATATTTGTAATATGGATAACTGCAACCATAGTAGAAAGATAACCTAAATGGGTAGAAATAAAAAAAAAATTAAATATAATAATAAAATAGACCTTGGATTTCATTTATTGATTCTCAAAATAATATATTATAACTTAATATATAAAACTTTAAATATATTATAGCATTCCTATAAATCATTTCATTTTATTTCCGACGTGAAAATGATATAATCTCGATCGCACCATATAACAAATGATGATATGAAAACTTGTTATTTATCTCTCGGTTTTTGAAAATCAAGGTGAAAAGTGACACTGATCATGTGTTTGATCTCTAACAACGGCATTTTTTGTATTTTTCAAAATCGTACTACTTTTTACTTCGAAATTTAATAATAACTGAAAGGTAAAGTCTTGTATACAAAATTTTAGTTTTAACTTTTTTTTCTCCGTTTTAATCTGCAAAATATCAAGTTTATTAACAAAATCTAAATCTTGCTCATCATCATCAACAAAAACACCAATAACAACAACAAAAACAAAATCAATAGAATCCTTAAACATAAATTTCAACAACAAAAAGGACAAGAAATCCATGAAATCATTAAACATTAAATCTCAACAACAACAACAAATAAATAAAATCAATAGATTGTTAAATATTAGTAAAAGCAGTGCTTAAGTCGAAATTAATCAATCCTTTTATGGAATTTTTTACGAAATTGTTTTATATCTTGGCATGTTATTAAGAAATTTCTAAAAATTTCATTTTTTATCATAAGCATGTCCATTTTTTTTCATATATAATTTGTAGTAATCAGGTGTTTGAATCTCATAGAATAAAATAAATAACCACTTTAGAGGAAATCCCATATTTAATAAACATGTGTACATATTTGATCTTCCATATGTATCTTCAATGTTACATATTTGTAATATGGATAACTGCAACCATAGTAGAAAGCTAACCTAAATGGGTAGAAATATAAAGAAAATTAAATATAATAATAAAAGAGACCTTGGATTTCATTTATTGATTCTCAAAATAATATATTATAACTTTAAATATATTATAGCATTACTATAAATCATTTCGTTTTATTTCCGACGTGAAAATGATATAATCTCGATCGCACCATATAACGAATGACGATGTGAAAACTTGTTATTTATCTCTCAATTTTTGAAAATCAAGGTGAAAAGTGACACTGATCAAGTGTTTGATCTCTAACAACTTCATTTTTTGTATTTTTCAAAATCGTACTACTTTTTACTTTGATTTTTAATAATAACTGAAAGGTAAAGTCTTGTATACAAAATTTTAGTTTTAACATTTTGTTCTCCGTTTTAATCTGCAAAATATCAAGTTTATTAACAAAATCTAAATCTTGCTCATCATCATCAACAACAACACCAATAACAACAACAAAAACAATATCAATAGAATCCTTAAACATAAATTTCAACAACAAAAAGGACAACAAATCCATGAAATCATTAAACATTAAATCTCAACAACAACAACAAATAAATAAAATCAATAGATTGTTAAATATTAGTAAAACCATTGCTTAATTCGAAATTAATCAATCCTTTTATGGAATTTTTCACGAAATTGTTTTATATCCTGGCATGTTATTAAGAAATTTCTAAAAAATTGAGATTTTATGATAAGCATGTCCTTTTTTTTCATATATAATTTGTAGCAATCAGGTGTTTGAATCTCATAGAATAAAATAAATAACCACTTTAGAAGAAATCCCATATTTGATAAACACGTGTACATATTTTATCTTCCATATGTATCTTCAATGTTACATATTTGTAATATGGATAACTGCAACCATAGTAGAAAGCTAACCTAAATGGGTAGAAATATAAAAAAAATTAAATATAATAATAAAATAGACCTTGGATTTCATTTATTGATTCTCAAAATAATATATCATAACTTAATATATAAAACTTTAAATATATTATAGCATTCCTATAAATCATTTCATTTTATTTCCGACGTGAAAATGATATAATCTCGATCGCACCATATAACGAATGATGATATGAAAACTTGTTATTTATCTCTCGGTTTTTGAAAACAAGTTGAAAAGTGACACTGATCATGTGTTTGATCTCTAACAACTGCATTTTTTGTATTTTTCAAAATCCTACTACTTTTTACTTTGAAATTTAATAATAACTGAAAGGTAAAGTCTTGTATACAAAATTTTAGTTTTAACTTTTTTTTCTCCATTTTAATCTGCAAAATATCAAGTTTATTAACAAAATCTAAATCTTGCTCATCATCATCAACAACAACACCAATAACAACAACAAAAACAAAATCAATAGAATCCTTAAACATAAATTTCAACAACAAAAAGGACAACAAATCCATGAAATCATTAAACATTAAATCTCAACAACAACAATAAATAAATAAAATCAATAGATTGTTAAATATTAGTAAAACCATTGCTTAAGTCGAAATTAATCAATCCTTTTATGGAATTTTTCACGAAATTGTTTTATATCTTGGCATGTTATTAAGAAATTTCTAAAAATTTGATTTTTTATGATAAGCATGTCCTTTTTTTTCATATATAATTTGTAGCAATCAGGTGTTTGAATCTCATAGAATAAAATAAATAACCACTTTAGAAGAAATCCCATATTTGATAAACATGTGTACATATTTTATCTTCCATATGTATCTTCAATGTTACATATTTGTAATATGGATAACTGCAACCATAGTAGAAAGATAACCTAAATGGGTAGAAATATAAAAAAAATTAAATATAATAATAAAATAGACCTTGGATTTCATTTATTGATTCTCAAAATAATATATCATAACTTAATATATAAAACTTTAAATATATTATAGCATTCCTATAAATCATTTCATTTTATTTCCGACGTGAAAATGATATAATCTCGATCGCACCATATAACGAATGATGATATGAAAACTTGTTATTTATCTCTCGGTTTTTGAAAATCAAGGTGAAAAGTGACACTGATCATGTGTTTGATCTCTAACAACTGCATTTTTTTTATTTTTCAAAATCGTACTACTTTTTACTTCGAAATTTAATAATAACTGAAAGGTAAAGTCTTGTATACAAAATTTTAGTTTTAACTTTTTTTTCTCCGTTTTAATCTGCAAAATATCAAGTTTATTAACAAAATCTAAATCTTGCTCATCATCATCAACAAAAACACCAATAACAACAACAAAAACAAAATCAATAGAATCCTTAAACATAAATTTCAACAACAAAAAGGACAAGAAATCCATGAAATCATTAAACATTAAATCTCAACAACAACAACAAATAAATAAAATCAATAGATTGTTAAATATTAGTAAAAGCAGTGCTTAAGTCGAAATTAATCAATCCTTTTATGGAATTTTTTACGAAATTGTTTTATATCTTGGCATGTTATTAAGAAATTTCTAAAAATTTCATTTTTTATGATAAGCATGTCCATTTTTTTTCATATATAATTTGTAGTAATCAGGTGTTTGAATCTCATAGAATAAAATAAATAACCACTTTAGAGGAAATCCCATATTTAATAAACATGTGTACATATTTGATCTTCCATATGTATCTTGAATGTTACATATTTGTAATATGGATAACTGCAACCATAGTAGAAAGCTAACCTAAATGGGTAGAAATATAAAGAAAATTAAATATAATAATAAAAGAGACCTTGGATTTCATTTATTGATTCTCAAAATAATATATTATAACTTTAAATATATTATAGCATTACTATAAATCATTTCATTTTATTTCCGACGTGAAAATGATATAATCTCGATCGCACCATATAACGAATGACGATGTGAAAACTTGTTATTTATCTCTCAATTTTTGAAAATCAAGGTGAAAAGTGACACTGATCAAGTGTTTGATCTCTAACAACTTCATTTTTTGTATTTTTCAAAATCGTACTACTTTTTACTTTGATTTTTAATAATAACTGAAAGGTAAAGTCTTGTATACAAAATTTTAGTTTTAACATTTTGTTCTCCGTTTTAATCTGCAAAATATCAAGTTTATTAACAAAATCTAAATCTTGCTCATCATCATCAACAACAACACCAATAACAACAACAAAAACAAAATCAATAGAATCCTTAAACATAAATTTCAACAACAAAAAGGACAACAAATCCATGAAATCATTAAACATTAAATCTCAACAACAACAACAAATATATATAATCAATAGATTGTTAAATATTAGTAAAAGCAGTGCTTAAGTCGAAATTAATCAATCCTTTTATGGAATTTTTCACGAAATTGTTTTATATCTTGGCATGTTATTAAGAAATTTCTAAAAATTTCATTTTTTATGATGAGCATGTCCATTTTTTTTCATATATAATTTGTAGCAATCAGGTGTTTGAATCTCATAGAATAAAATAAATAACCACTATAGAGGAAATCCCATATTTAATAAACACGTGTACATATTTGATCTTCCATATGTATCTTCAATGTTACATATTTGTAATATGGATAACTGCAACCATAGTAGAAAGCTAACCTAAATGGGTAGAAATATAAAGAAAATTAAATATAATAATAAAAGAGACCTTGGATTTCATTTATTCATTCTCAAAATAATATATTATAACTTAATATATAAAACTTTAAATATATTATAGCATTACTATAAATCATTTCATTTTATTTCCGACGTGAAAATGATATAATCTCTATCGCACCATATAACAAATGACGATATGAAAACTTGTTATTTATCTCTCGGTTTTTGAAAATCAAGGTGAAAAGTGACACTGATCATGTGTTTGATCTCTAACAACTGCATTTTTTGTATTTTTCAAAATCGTACTACTTTTTACTTCGATTTTTAATAATAACTGAAAGGTAAAGTCTTGTATTTAAAATTTTAGTTTTAACTTTGTCTTCTCCGTTTTAATCTGCAAAATATCAAGTTTATTAACAAAATCTAAATCTTGCTCATCATCATCAACAACAACACCAATAACAACAACAAAAACAATCAATAGAATCCTTAAACATAAATTTCAACAACAAAAAGGACAACAAATCCATGAAATCATTAAACATTAAATCTCAACAACAACAACAAATAAATAAAATCAATAGATTGTTAAATATTAGTAAAAGCAGTGCTTAAGTCGAAATTAATCAATCCTTTTATGGAATTTTTCACGAAATTGTTTTATATCCTGGCATGTTATTAAGAAATTTCTAAAAAATTGAGATTTTATGATAAGCATGTCCATTTTTTTTCATATATAATTTGTAGCAATCAGGTGTTTGAATCTCATAGAATAAAATAAATAACCACTATAGAGGAAATCCCATATTTAATAAACACGTGTACATATTTGATCTTCCATATGTATCTTCAATGTTACATATTTGTAATATGGATAACTGCAACCATAGTAGAAAGCTAACCTAAATGGGTAGAAATATAAATAAAATTAAATATATTAATAAAAGAGACCTTGGATTTCATTTATTCATTCTCAAAATAATATATTATAACTTAATATATAAAACTTTAGATATATTATAGCATTACTATAAATCATTTCGTTTTATTTCCGACGTGAAAATGATATAATCTCGATCGCACCATATAACGAATGACGATATGAAAACTTTTTATTTATCTCTCGATTTTTGAAAATCAATGTGAAATGTGACACTGATCATGTGTTTGATCTCTAACAACTTCATTTTTTGTATTTTTCAAAATCGTACTACTTTTTACTTTGATTTTTAATAATAACTGAAAGGTAAAGTCTTGTATATAAAATTTTAGTTTTAACATTTTGTTCTCCGTTTTAATCTGCAAAATATCAAGTTTATTAACAAAATCTAAATCTTGCTCATCATCATCAACAACAACACCAATAACAACAACAAAAACAAAATCAATAGAATCCTTAAACATAAATTTCAACAACAAAAAGGACAACAAATCCATGAAATCATTAAACATTAAATCTCAACAACAACAACAAATAAATAAAATCAATAGATTGTTAAATATTAGTAAAAGCAGTGCTTAAGTCGAAATTAATCAATCCTTTTATGGAATTTTTCACGAAATTGATTTATATCTTGGCATGTTATTAAGAAATTTCTAAAAATTTCATTTTTTATGATAAGCATGTCCATTTTTTTTCATATATAATTTGTAGCAATCAGGTGTTTGAATCTCATAGAATAAAATAAATAATCACTTTAGAAGAAATCCCATATTTGATAAACACGTGTACATATTTGGTCTTCTATATGTATCTTCAATGTTACATATTTGTAATATGGATAACTGCAAACGTAGTAGAAAGCTAACCTAAATGGGTAGAAATATAAAGAAAATTCAATATAATAATAAAGAAGACCTTGGATTTCATTTATTGATTCTCAAAATAATATATTATAACTTAATATATAAAACTTTAAATATATTATAGCATTACTATAAATCATTTCATTTTATTTCCGACGTGAAAATGATATTATCTCGATCGCACCATATAACAAATGACGATATGAAAACTTGTTATTTATCTCTCGGTTTTTGAAAATCAAGGTGAAAAGTGACACTGATCATGTGTTTGATCTCTAACAACTGCATTTTTTGTATTTTTCAAAATCGTACTACTTTTTACTTAGAATTTTAATAATAACTGAAAGATAAAGTCTTGTATACAAAATTTTAGTTTTAACTATTTTTCTCCACTTTAATCTGCAAAATATCAAGTTTATTAACAAAATCTAAATCTTGCTCATCATCATCAACAACAACACCAATAAGAACAACAAAAACAAAATCAATAGAATCCTTAAACATAAATTTCAACAACAAAAAGGACAACAAATCCATGAAATCATTAAACATTAAATCTCAACAACAACAACAAATAAATAAAATCAATAGATTGTTAAATATTAGTAAAAGCAGTGCTTAAGTCGAAATTAATCAATCCTTTTATGGAATTTTTCACGAAATTGTTTTATATCTTGGCATGTTATTAAGAAATTTCTAAAAATTTCATTTTTTATGATAAGCATGTCCATTTTTTTTCATATATAATTTGTAGCAATCAGGTGTTTGAATCTCATAGAATAAAATAAATAATCACTTTAGAAGAAATCCCATATTTGATAAACACGTGTACATATTTGGTCTTCTATATGTATCTTCAATGTTACATATTTGTAATATGGATAACTGCAAACGTAGTAGAAAGCTAACCTAAATGGGTAGAAATATAAAGAAAATTCAATATAATAATAAAAGAGACCTTGGATTTCATTTATTGATTCTCAAAATAATATATTATAACTTAATATATAAAACTTTAAATATATTATAGCATTACTATAAATCATTTCATTTTATTTCCGACGTGAAAATGATATTATCTCGATCGCACCATATAACAAATGACGATATGAAAACTTGTTATTTATCTCTCGGTTTTTGAAAATCAAGGTGAAAAGTGACACTGATCATGTGTTTGATCTCTAACAACTGCATTTTTTGTATTTTTCAAAATCGTACTACTTTTTACTTAGAATTTTAATAATAACTGAAAGATAAAGTCTTGTATACAAAATTTTAGTTTTAACTATTTTTCTCCACTTTAATCTGCAAAATATCAAGTTTATTAACAAAATCTAAATCTTGCTCATCAACATCAACATCAACACCAATAACAACAACAAAAACAATCAATAGAATCCTTAAACATAAATTTCAACAACAAAAAGGACAACAAATACATGAAATCATTAAACATTAAATCTCAACAACAACAATAAATAAATAAAATCAATAGATTGTTAAATATTAGTAAAAGCAGTGCTTAAGTCGAAATTAATCAATCCTTTTATGGAATTTTTCACGAAATTGTTTTATATCTTGGCATGTTATTAAGAAATTTCTAAAAATTTCATTTTTAATGATAAGCATGTCCATTTTTTTTCATATATAATTTGTAGCAATCAGGTGTTTGAATCTCATAGAATAAAATAAATAATCACTTTAGAAGAAATCCCATATTTTATAAACACGTGTACATATTTGGTCTTCTATATGTATCTTCAATGTTACATATTTGTAATATGGATAACTGCAAACGTAGTAGAAAGCTAACCTAAATGGGTAGAAATATAAAGAAAATTCAATATAATAATAAAAGAGACCTTGGATTTCATTTATTGATTCTCAAAATAATATATTATAACTTAATATATAAAACTTTAAATATATTATAGCATTACTATAAATCATTTCATTTTATTTCCGACGTGAAAATGATATTATCTCGATCGCACCATATAACAAATGACGATATGAAAACTTGTTATTTATCTCTCGGTTTTTGAAAATCAAGGTGAAAAGTGACACTGATCATGTGTTTGATCTCTAACAACTGCATTTTTTGTATTTTTCAAAATCGTACTACTTTTTACTTAGAATTTTAATAATAACTGAAAGATAAAGTCTTGTATACAAAATTTTAGTTTTAATTATTTTTCTCCACTTTAATCTGCAAAATATCAAGTTTATTAACAAAATCTAAATCTTGCTCATCAACATCAACAACACCAATAACAACAACAAAAACAATAAATAGAATCCTTAAACATAAATTTCAACAACCAAAAGGACTACAAATACATGAAATCATTAAACATTAAATCTCAACAACAACAATAAATAAATAAAATCAATAGATTGTTAAATATTAGTAAAAGCAGTGCTTAAGTCGAAATTAATCAATCCTTTTATGGAATTTTTCACGAAATTGTTTTATATCCTTGCATATTATTAAGAAATTTCTAAAAAATTGAGATTTTATGATAAGCATATCCATTTTTTTTCATATATAATTTTTAGCAATCAGGTGTTTGAATCTCATAGAATAAAATAAATAACCATTTTAGAAGAAATCCCATATTTAATAAACACGTGTACATATTTGATCTTCCATATGTATCTTCAATGTTACATATTTGTAATATGGATAACTGCAACCATAGTAGAAAGCTAACCTAAATGGGTAGAAATATAAAGAAAATTAAATATAATAATAAAAGATACCTTGGATTTCATTTATTCATTCTCCAAATAATATATTATAACTTAATATATAAAACTTTAGATATATTATAGCATTACTATAAATCATTTCGTTTTATTTCCGACGTGAAAATGATATAATCTCGATCGCACCATATAACGAATGACGATATCAAAACTTGTTATTTATCTCTCGGTTTTTGAAAATCAATGTGAAAAGTGACACTGATCATGTGTTTGATCTCTAACAACTTCATTTTTTGTATATTTCAAAATCGTACTACTTTTTACTTTGATTTTTAATAATAACTGAAAGGTAAAGTCTTGTATATAAAATTTTAGTTTTAACATTTTGTTCTCCGTTTTAATCTGCAAAATATCAAGTTTATTAACAAAATCTAAATCTTGCTCATCAACATCAACAACAACACCAATAACAACAACAAAAACAAAATCAATAGAATCCTTAAACATAAATTTCAACAACAAAAAGGACAACAAATCCATGAAATCATTAAACATTAAATCTCAACAACAACAACAAATAAATAAAATCAATAGATTGTTAAATATTAGTAAAAGCAGTGCTTAAGTCGAAATTAATCAAACCTTTTATGGAATTTTTCACGAAATTGTTTTATATCTTGGCATGTTATTAAGAAATTTCTAAAAATTTCATTTTTAATGATAAGCATGTCCATTTTTTTTCATATATAATTTGTAGCAATCAGGTGTTTGAATCTCATAGAATAAAATAAATAACCACTTTAGAAGAAATCCCATATTTGATAAACACGTGTACATATTTGGTCTTCTATATGTATCTTCAATGTTACATATTTGTAATATGGATAACTGCAAACGTAGTAGAAAGCTAACCTAAATGGGTAGAAATATAAAGAAAATTAAATATAATAATAAAAGAGACTTTGGATTTCATTTATTGATTCTCAAAATAATATATGATAACTTAATATATAAAACTTTAAATATATTATAGCATTACTATAAATCATTTCATTTTATTTCCGACGTGAAAATGATATAATCTCGATCGCACCATATAACCAATGACGATATGAAAACTTGTTATTTATCTCTCGGTTTTTGAAAATCAAGGTGAAAAGTGACACTGATCATGTGTTTGATCTCTAACAACTGCATTTTTTGTATTTTTCAAAATCGTACTACTTTTTACTTCGATTTTTAATAATAACTGAAAGGTAAAGTCTTGTATATAAAATTTTAGTTTTAACTTTTTCTTCTCCGTTTTAATCTGCAAAATATCAAGTTTATTAACAAAATCTAAATCTTGCTCATCATCATCAACAACAACACCAATAACAACAACAAAAACAAAATCAATAGAATCCTTAAACATAAATTTCAACAACAAAAAGGACAACAAATCCATGAAATCATTAAACATTAAATCTCAACAACAACAACAAATAAATAAAATCAATAGATTGTTAAATATTAGTAAAAGCAGTGCTTAAGTCGAAATTAATCAAACCTTTTATGGAATTTTTCACGAAATTGTTTTATATCTTGGCATGTTATTAAGAAATTTCTAAAAATTTCATTTTTAATGATAAGCATGTCCATTTTTTTTCATATATAATTTGTAGCAATCAGGTGTTTGAATCTCATAGAATAAAATAAATAACCACTTTAGAAGAAATCCCATATTTTATAAACACGTGTACATATTTGGTCTTCTATATGTATCTTCAATGTTACATATTTGTAATATGGATAACTGCAAACGTAGTAGAAAGCTAACCTAAATGGGTAGAAATATAAAGAAAATTAAATATAATAATAAAAGAGACTTTGGATTTCATTTATTGATTCTCAAAATAATATATGATAACTTAATATATAAAACTTTAAATATATTATAGCATTACTATAAATCATTTCATTTTATTTCCGACGTGAAAATGATATAATCTCGATCGCACCATATAACCAATGACGATATGAAAACTTGTTATTTATCTCTCGGTTTTTGAAAATCAAGGTGAAAAGTGACACTGATCATGTGTTTGATCTCTAACAACTGCATTTTTTGTATTTTTCAAAATCGTACTACTTTTTACTTCGATTTTTAATAATAACTGAAAGGTAAAGTCTTGTATACAAAATTTTAGTTTAGTTTTAACTTTTTCTTCTCCGTTTTAATCTGCAAAATATCAAGTTTATTAACAAAATCTAAATCTTGCTCATCATCATCAACAACAACACCAATAACAACAACAAAAACAAAATCAATAGAATCCTTAAACATAAATTTCAACAACAAAAAGGACAACAAATCCATGAAATCATTAAACATTAAATCTCAACAACAACAACAAATAAATAAAATCAATAGATTGTTAAATATTAGTAAAAGCAGTGCTTAAGTCGAAATTAATCAATCCTTTTATGGAATTTTTCACGAAATTGTTTTATATCTTGGCATGTTATTAAGAAATTTCTAAAAATTTCATTTTTAATGATAAGCATGTCCATTTTTTTTCATATATAATTTGTAGCAATCAGGTGTTTGAATCTCATAGAATAAAATAAATAACCACTTTAGAAGAAATCCCATATTTGATAAACACGTGCACATATTTGGTCTTCTATATGTATCTTCAATGTTACATATTTGTAATATGGATAACTGCAAACGTAGTAGAAAGCTAACCTAAATGGTAGAAATATAAAGAAAATTAAATATAATAATAAAAGAGACTTTGGATTTCATTTATTGATTCTCAAATAATATATGATAACTTAATATATAAACTTTAAATATATTATAGCATTACTATAAATCATTTCATTTTATTTCCGACGTGAAAATGATATAATCTCGATCGCACCATATAACCAATGACGATATGAAAACTTGTTATTTATCTCTCGGTTTTTGAAAATCAAGGTGAAAAGTGACACTGATCATGTGTTTGATCTCTAACAACTGCATTTTTTGTATTTTTCAAAATCGTACTACTTTTACTTCGATTTTTAATAATAACTGAAAGGTAAAGTCTTGTATATAAAATTTTAGTTTTAACTTTTTCTTCTCCGTTTTAATCTGCAAAATATCAAGTTTATTAACAAAATCTAAATCTTGCTCATCATCATCAACAACAACACCAATAACAACAACAAAAACAAAATCAATAGAATCCTTAAACATAAATTTCAACAACAAAAAGGACAACAAATCCATGAAATCATTAAACATTAAATCTCAACAACAACAACAAATAAATAAAATCAATAGATTGTTAATATTAGTAAAAGCAGTGCTTAAGTCGAAATTAATCAAACCTTTTATGGAATTTTTCACGAAATTGTTTTATATCTTGGCATGTTATTAAGAAATTTCTAAAAATTTCATTTTTAATGATAAGCATGTCCATTTTTTTTCATATATAATTTGTAGCAATCAGGTGTTTGAATCTCATAGAATAAAATAAATAACCACTTTAGAAGAAATCCCATATTTTATAAACACGTGTACATATTTGGTCTTCTATATGTATCTTCAATGTTACATATTTGTAATATGGATAACTGCAAACGTAGTAGAAAGCTAACCTAAATGGGTAGAAATATAAAGAAAATTAAATATAATAATAAAAGAGACTTTGGATTTCATTTATTGATTCTCAAAATAATATATGATAACTTAATATATAAAACTTTAAATATATTATAGCATTACTATAAATCATTTCATTTTATTTCCGACGTGAAAATGATATAATCTCGATCGCACCATATAACCAATGACGATATGAAAACTTGTTATTTATCTCTCGGTTTTGAAAATCAAGGTGAAAAGTGACACTGATCATGTGTTTGATCTCTAACAACTGCATTTTTTGTATTTTTCAAAATCGTACTACTTTTTACTTCGATTTTTAATAATAACTGAAAGGTAAAGTCTTGTATACAAAATTTTAGTTTTAACTTTTTCTTCTCCGTTTTAATCTGCAAAATATCAAGTTTATTAACAAAATCTAAATCTTGCTCATCATCATCAACAACAACACCAATAACAACAACAAAAACAAAATCAATAGAATCCTTAAACATAAATTTCAACAACAAAAAGGACAACAAATCCATGAAATCATTAAACATTAAATCTCAACAACAACAACAAATAAATAAAATCAATAGATTGTTAAATATTAGTAAAAGCAGTGCTTAAGTCGAAATTAATCAATCCTTTTATGGAATTTTTCACGAAATTGTTTTATATCTTGGCATGTTATTAAGAAATTTCTAAAAATTTCATTTTTAATGATAAGCATGTCCATTTTTTTTCATATATAATTTGTAGCAATCAGGTGTTTGAATCTCATAGAATAAAATAAATAACCACTTTAGAAGAAATCCCATATTTTATAAACACGTGTACATATTTGGTCTTCTATATGTATCTTCAATGTTACATATTTGTAATATGGATAACTGCAAACGTAGTAGAAAGCTAACCTAAATGGGTAGAAATATAAAGAAAATTAAATATAATAATAAAAGAGACTTTGGATTTCATTTATTGATTCTCAAAATAATATATGATAACTTAATATATAAAACTTTAAATATATTATAGCATTACTATAAATCATTTTATTTTATTTCCGACGTGAAAATGATATAATCTCGATCGCACCATATAACCAATGACGATATGAAAACTTGTTATTTATCTCTCGGTTTTTGAAAATCAAGGTGAAAAGTGACACTGATCATGTGTTTGATCTCTAACAACTGCATTTTTTGTATTTTTCAAAATCGTACTACTTTTTACTTCGATTTTTAATAATAACTGAAAGGTAAAGTCTTGTATACAAAATTTTAGTTTTAACTTTTTCTTCTCCGTTTTAATCTGCAAAATATCAAGTTTATTAACAAAATCTAAATCTTGCTCATCATCATCAACAACAACACCAATAACAACAACAAAAACAAAATCAATAGAATCCTTAAACATAAATTTCAACAACAAAAAGGACAACAAATCCATGAAATCATTAAACATTAAATCTCAACAACAACAACAAATAAATAAAATCAATAGATTGTTAAATATTAGTAAAAGCAGTGCTTAAGTCGAAATTAATCAATCCTTTTATGGAATTTTTCACGAAATTGTTTTATATCTTGGCATGTTATTAAGAAATTTCTAAAAATTTCATTTTTAATGATAAGCATGTCCATTTTTTTTCATATATAATTTGTAGCAATCAGGTGTTTGAATCTCATAGAATAAAATAAATAACCACTTTAGAAGAAATCCCATATTTGATAAACACGTGCACATATTTGGTCTTCTATATGTATCTTCAATGTTACATATTTGTAATATGGATAACTGCAAACGTAGTAGAAAGCTAACCTAAATGGGTAGAAATATAAAGAAAATTAAATATAATAATAAAAGAGACTTTGGATTTCATTTATTGATTCTCAAAATAATATATGATAACTTAATATATAAAACTTTAAATATATTATATCATTACTATAAATCATTTCATTTTATTTCCGACGTGAAAATGATATAATCTCGATCGCACCATATAACCAATGACGATATGAAAACTTGTTATTTATCTCTCGGTTTTTGAAAATCAAGGTGAAAAGTGACACTGATCATGTGTTTGATCTCTAACAACTGCATTTTTTGTATTTTTCAAAATCGTACTACTTTTTACTTCGATTTTTAATAATAACTGAAAGGTAAAGTCTTGTATACAAAATTTTAGTTTTAACTTTTTCTTCTCCGTTTTAATCTGCAAAATATCAAGTTTATTAACAAAATCTAAATCTTGCTCATCATCATCAACAACAACACCAATAACAACAACAAAAACAAAATCAATAGAATCCTTAAACATAAATTTCAACAACAAAAAGGACAACAAATCCATGAAATCATTAAACATTAAATCTCAACAACAACAACAAATAAATAAAATCAATAGATTGTTAAATATTAGTAAAAGCAGTGCTTAAGTCGAAATTAATCAATCCTTTTATGGAATTTTTCACGAAATTGTTTTATATCTTGGCATGTTATTAAGAAATTTCTAAAAATTTCATTTTTAATGATAAGCATGTCCATTTTTTTTCATATATAATTTGTAGCAATCAGGTGTTTGAATCTCATAGAATAAAATAAATAACCACTTTAGAAGAAATCCCATATTTGATAAACACGTGCACATATTTGGTCTTCTATATGTATCTTCAATGTTACATATTTGTAATATGGATAACTGCAAACGTAGTAGAAAGCTAACCTAAATGGGTAGAAATATAAAGAAAATTAAATATAATAATAAAAGAGACTTTGGATTTCATTTATTGATTCTCAAAATAATATATGATAACTTAATATATAAAACTTTAAATATATTATAGCATTACTATAAATCATTTCATTTTATTTCCGACGTGAAAATGATATAATCTCGATCGCACCATATAACCAATGACGATATGAAAACTTGTTATTTATCTCTCGGTTTTTGAAAATCAAGGTGAAAAGTGACACTGATCATGTGTTTGATCTCTAACAACTGCATTTTTTGTATTTTTCAAAATCGTACTACTTTTTACTTCGATTTTTAATAATAACTGAAAGGTAAAGTCTTGTATATAAAATTTTAGTTTTAACTTTTTCTTCTCCGTTTTAATCTGCAAAATATCAAGTTTATTAACAAAATCTAAATCTTGCTCATCATCATCAACAACAACACCAATAACAACAACAAAAACAAAATCAATAGAATCCTTAAACATAAATTTCAACAACAAAAAGGACAACAAATCCATGAAATCATTAAACATTAAATCTCAACAACAACAACAAATAAATAAAATCAATAGATTGTTAAATATTAGTAAAAGCAGTGCTTAAGTCGAAATTAATCAAACCTTTTATGGAATTTTTCACGAAATTGTTTTATATCTTGGCATGTTATTAAGAAATTTCTAAAAATTTCATTTTTAATGATAAGCATGTCCATTTTTTTTCATATATAATTTGTAGCAATCAGGTGTTTGAATCTCATAGAATAAAATAAATAACCACTTTAGAAGAAATCCCATATTTTATAAACACGTGTACATATTTGGTCTTCTATATGTATCTTCAATGTTACATATTTGTAATATGGATAACTGCAAACGTAGTAGAAAGCTAACCTAAATGGGTAGAAATATAAAGAAAATTAAATATAATAATAAAAGAGACTTTGGATTTCATTTATTGATTCTCAAAATAATATATGATAACTTAATATATAAAACTTTAAATATATTATAGCATTACTATAAATCATTTCATTTTATTTCCGACGTGAAAATGATATAATCTCGATCGCACCATATAACCAATGACGATATGAAAACTTGTTATTTATCTCTCGGTTTTTGAAAATCAAGGTGAAAAGTGACACTGATCATGTGTTTGATCTCTAACAACTGCATTTTTTGTATTTTTCAAAATCGTACTACTTTTTACTTCGATTTTTAATAATAACTGAAAGGTAAAGTCTTGTATACAAAATTTTAGTTTTAACTTTTTCTTCTCCGTTTTAATCTGCAAAATATCAAGTTTATTAACAAAATCTAAATCTTGCTCATCATCATCAACAACAACACCAATAACAACAACAAAAACAAAATCAATAGAATCCTTAAACATAAATTTCAACAACAAAAAGGACAACAAATCCATGAAATCATTAAACATTAAATCTCAACAACAACAACAAATAAATAAAATCAATAGATTGTTAAATATTAGTAAAAGCAGTGCTTAAGTCGAAATTAATCAATCCTTTTATGGAATTTTTCACGAAATTGTTTTATATCTTGGCATGTTATTAAGAAATTTCTAAAAATTTCATTTTTAATGATAAGCATGTCCATTTTTTTTCATATATAATTTGTAGCAATCAGGTGTTTGAATCTCATAGAATAAAATAAATAACCACTTTAGAAGAAATCCCATATTTTATAAACACGTGTACATATTTGGTCTTCTATATGTATCTTCAATGTTACATATTTGTAATATGGATAACTGCAAACGTAGTAGAAAGCTAACCTAAATGGGTAGAAATATAAAGAAAATTAAATATAATAATAAAAGAGACTTTGGATTTCATTTATTGATTCTCAAAATAATATATGATAACTTAATATATAAAACTTTAAATATATTATAGCATTACTATAAATCATTTTATTTTATTTCCGACGTGAAAATGATATAATCTCGATCGCACCATATAACCAATGACGATATGAAAACTTGTTATTTATCTCTCGGTTTTTGAAAATCAAGGTGAAAAGTGACACTGATCATGTGTTTGATCTCTAACAACTGCATTTTTTGTATTTTTCAAAATCGTACTACTTTTTACTTCGATTTTTAATAATAACTGAAAGGTAAAGTCTTGTATACAAAATTTTAGTTTTAACTTTTTCTTCTCCGTTTTAATCTGCAAAATATCAAGTTTATTAACAAAATCTAAATCTTGCTCATGATCATCAACAACAACACCAATAACAACAACAAAAACAAAATCAATAGAATCCTTAAACATAAATTTCAACAACAAAAAGGACAACAAATCCATGAAATCATTAAACATTAAATCTCAACAACAACAACAAATAAATAAAATCAATAGATTGTTAAATATTAGTAAAAGCAGTGCTTAAGTCGAAATTAATCAATCCTTTTATGGAATTTTTCACGAAATTGTTTTATATCTTGGCATGTTATTAAGAAATTTCTAAAAATTTCATTTTTAATGATAAGCATGTCCATTTTTTTTCATATATAATTTGTAGCAATCAGGTGTTTGAATCTCATAGAATAAAATAAATAACCACTTTAGAAGAAATCCCATATTTGATAAACACGTGCACATATTTGGTCTTCTATATGTATCTTCAATGTTACATATTTGTAATATGGATAACTGCAAACGTAGTAGAAAGCTAACCTAAATGGGTAGAAATATAAAGAAAATTAAATATAATAATAAAAGAGACTTTGGATTTCATTTATTGATTCTCAAAATAATATATGATAACTTAATATATAAAACTTTAAATATATTATAGCATTACTATAAATCATTTCATTTTATTTCCGACGTGAAAATGATATAATCTCGATCGCACCATATAACCAATGACGATATGAAAACTTGTTATTTATCTCTCGGTTTTTGAAAATCAAGGTGAAAAGTGACACTGATCATGTGTTTGATCTCTAACAACTGCATTTTTTGTATTTTTCAAAATCGTACTACTTTTTACTTCGATTTTTAATAATAACTGAAAGGTAAAGTCTTGTATACAAAATTTTAGTTTTAACTTTTTCTTCTCCGTTTTAATCTGCAAAATATCAAGTTTATTAACAAAATCTAAATCTTGCTCATCATCATCAACAACAACACCAATAACAACAACAAAAACAAAATCAATAGAATCCTTAAACATAAATTTCAACAACAAAAAGGACAACAAATCCATGAAATCATTAAACATTAAATCTCAACAACAACAACAAATAAATAAAATCAATAGATTGTTAAATATTAGTAAAAGCAGTGCTTAAGTCGAAATTAATCAATCCTTTTATGGAATTTTTCACGAAATTGTTTTATATCTTGGCATGTTATTAAGAAATTTCTAAAAATTTCATTTTTAATGATAAGCATGTCCATTTTTTTTCATATATAATTTGTAGCAATCAGGTGTTTGAATCTCATAGAATAAAATAAATAACCACTTTAGAAGAAATCCCATATTTGATAAACACGTGCACATATTTGGTCTTCTATATGTATCTTCAATGTTACATATTTGTAATATGGATAACTGCAAACGTAGTAGAAAGCTAACCTAAATGGGTAGAAATATAAAGAAAATTAAATATAATAATAAAAGAGACTTTGGATTTCATTTATTGATTCTCAAAATAATATATGATAACTTAATATATAAAACTTTAAATATATTATAGCATTACTATAAATCATTTCATTTTATTTCCGACGTGAAAATGATATAATCTCGATCGCACCATATAACCAATGACGATATGAAAACTTGTTATTTATCTCTCGGTTTTTGAAAATCAAGGTGAAAAGTGACACTGATCATGTGTTTGATCTCTAACAACTGCATTTTTTGTATTTTTCAAAATCGTACTACTTTTTACTTCGATTTTTAATAATAACTGAAAGGTAAAGTCTTGTATACAAAATTTTAGTTTTAACTTTTTCTTCTCCGTTTTAATCTGCAAAATATCAAGTTTATTAACAAAATCTAAATCTTGCTCATCATCATCAACAACAACACCAATAACAACAACAAAAACAAAATCAATAGAATCCTTAAACATAAATTTCAACAACAAAAAGGACAACAAATCCATGAAATCATTAAACATTAAATCTCAACAACAACAACAAATAAATAAAATCAATAGATTGTTAAATATTAGTAAAAGCAGTGCTTAAGCCGAAATTAATCAATCCTTTTATGGAATTTTTCACGAAATTGTTTTATATCTTGGCATGTTATTAAGAAATTTCTAAAAATTTCATTTTTTATGATAAGCATGTCCATTTTTTTTCATATATAATTTGTAGCAATCAGGTCTTTGAATCTCATAGAATAAAATAAATAATCACTTTAGAAGAAATCCCATATTTGATAAACACGTGTACATATTTGGTCTTCTATATGTATCTTCAATGTTACATATTTGTAATATGGATAACTGCAAACGTAGTAGAAAGCTAACCTAAATGGGTAGAAATATAAAGAAAATTAAATATAATAATAAAAGAGACCTTGGATTTCATTTATTGATTCTCAAAATAATATATTATAACTTAATATATAAAACTTTAAATATATTATAGCATTACTATAAATCATTTCATTTTATAACCGACGTGAAAATGATATAATCTCGATCGCACCATATAACAAATGACGATATCAAAACTTGTTATTTATCTCTCGGTTTTTGAAAATCAAGGTAAAAAGTGACACTGATCATGTGTTTGATCTCTAACAACTGCATTTGTTGTATTTTTCAAAATCGTACTACTTTTTACTTCGAATTTTAATAATAACTGAAAGGTAAAGTCTTGTATACAAAATTTTAGTTTTAACTTTTTTTCTCTATTTTAATCTGCAAAATATCAAGTTTATTAACAAAATATAAATCTTGCTCATCATCATCAACAACAACACCAATAACAACAACAAAAACAATCAATAGAATCCTTAAACATAAATTTCAACAACAAAAAGGACAACAAATCCATGAAATCATTAAACATTAAATCTCAACAACAACAACAAATAAATAAATTCAATAGATTGTTAAATATAAGTAAAAGCAGTGCTTAAATCGAAATTAATCAATCCTTTTATGGAATTTTTCACGAAATTGTTTTATATCTTGGCATGTTATTAAGAAATTTCTAAAAAATTAAGATTTTATGATATGCATGTCCTTTTATTTTCATATATAATTTGTAGCAATCAGGTATTTTAATCTCATAGAATAAAATAAATAACCACTTTAGAAGAAATCCCATATTTGATAAACATGTGTACATATTTGATCTTCCATATGTATCTTCAATGTTACATATTTGTAATTTGGATAACTGCAACCATAGTAGAAAGCTAACCTAAATGGGTAGAAATATAAAGAAAATTAAATATAATAATAAAAGAGACCTTGGATTTCATTTATAGATTCTCAAAATAATATATTATAACTTAATATATAAAACTTTCAATATATTATAACATTACTATAAATCATTTCATTTTATTTCCGACGTGAAAATGATATAATCTCGATCGCACCATATAACGAATGACGATATGAAAACTTGTTATTTATCCCCCGGTTTTTTAAAATCAAGGTGAAAAGTGACACTCATCATGTGTTTGATCTCTAACAACTGCATTTTTTGGATTTTTCAAAATCGTACTACTTTTTACTTCGATTTTTAATAATAACTGAAAGGTAAAGTCTTGTATACAAAATTTTAGTTTTAACTTTTTCTTCTCCGTTTTAATCTGCAAAATATCAAGTTTATTAACAAAATCTAAATCTTGCTCATCATCATCAACAACAACACCAATAACAACAACAAAAACAAAATCAATAGAATCCTTAAACATAAATTTCAACAACAAAAAGGACAACAAATCCATGAAATCATTAAACATTAAATCTCAACAACAACAACAAATAAATAAAATCAATAGATTGTTAAATATTAGTAAAAGCAGTGCTTAAGTCGAAATTAATCAATCCTTTTATGGAATTTTTCACGAAATTGTTTTATATATTGGCATGTTATTAAGAAATTTCTAAAAATTTCATTTTTTATGATAAGCATGTCCATTTTTTTTCATATATAATTTGTAGCAATCAGGTGTTTGAATCTCATAGAATAAAATAAATAATCACTTTAGAATAAATCCCATATTTGATAAACACGTGTACATATTTGGTCTTCTATATGTATCTTCAATGTTACATATTTGTAATATGGATAACTGCAAACGTAGTAGAAAGCTAACCTAAATGGGTAGAAATATAAAGAAAATTAAATATAATAATAAAAGAGACCTTGGATTTCATTTATTGATTCTCAAAATAATATATTATAACTTAATATATAAAACTTTAAATATATTATAGCATTACTATGAATCATTTCATTTTATTTCCGACGTGAAAATGATATAATCTCGATAGCACCATATAACAAATGACGATATGAAAACTTGTTATTTATCTCTCGGTTTTTGAAAATCAAGGTGAAAAGTGACACTGATCATGTGTTTGATCTCTAACAACTGCATTTTTTGTATTTTTCAAAATCGTATTACTTTTTACTTTGAATTTTAATAATAACTGAAAGGTAAAGTCTTGTATACAAAATTTTAGTTTTAACTTTTTTTCTCCACTTTAATCTGCAAAATATCAAGTTTATTAACAAAATCTAAATCTTGCTCATCAACATCAACAACAACACCAATAACAACAACAAAAACAATCAATAGAATCCTTAAACATAAATTTCAACAACAAAAAGGACAACAAATCCATGAAATCATTAAACATTAAATCTCAACAACAACCACAAATAAATAAAATCAATAGATTGTTAAATATTAGTAAAAGCAGTGATTAAGTCGAAATCAATCAATCCTTTTATGGAATTTTTCACGAAATTGTTTTATATCTTGGCATGTTATTAAGAAATTTCTAAAAAATTCAGATTTTATGATAAGCAAGTCCATTTTTTTTCATATATAATTTGTAGCAATCAGGTGTTTGAATCTCATAGAATAAAATAAATAACCACTTTAGAAGAAATCCCATATTTGATAAACATGTGTACATATTTGATCTTCCATATGTATCTTCAATGTTACATATTTGTAATATGGATAACTGCAACCATAGTAGAAAGCTAACCTAAATGGGTAGAAATATAAAGAAAATTAAATATAATAATAAAAGAGACCTTGGATTTCATTTATTGATTCTCAAAATAATATATTATAACTTAATATATAAAACTTTAAATATATTATAGCATTACTATAAATCATTTCATTTTAATTCCGCCGTGAAAATGATATAATCTCGATCGCACCATATAACGAATGACGATATGAAAACTTGTTATTTATCTCTCAGTTTATGAAAATCAAGGTGAAAAGTGACACTGATCATGTGTTTGATCTCTAACAAATGCATTTTTTGTATTTTTCAAAATCGTACTACTTTTTACTTCGATTTTTAATAATAACTGAAAGGTAAACTCTTGTATACAAAATTTTAGTTTTAACTTTTTCTTCTCCGTTTTAATCTGCAAAATATCAAGTTTATTAACAAAATTTAAATCTTGCTAATCATCATCAACAACAACACCAATAACAACAACAAAAACAAAATCAATAGAATCCTTAAACATAAATTTCAACAACAAAAAGGACAACAAATCCATGAAATCATTAAACATTAAATCTCAACAACAACAACAAATAAATAAAATCAATAGATTGTTAAATATTAGTAAAAGCAGTGCTTAAGTCGAAATTAATCAATCCTTTTATGGAATTTTTCACGAAATTGTTTTATATCTTGGCATGTTATTAAGAAATTTCTAAAAATTTCATTTTTTATGATAAGCATGTCCATTTTTTTTCATATATAATTTGTAGCAATCAGGTCTTTGAATCTCATAGAATAAAATAAATAATCACTTTAGAAGAAATCCCATATTTGATAAACACGTGTACATATTTGGTCTTCTATATGTATCTTCAATGTTACATATTTGTAATATGGATAACTGCAAACGTAGTAGAAAGCTAACCTAAATGGGTAGAAATATAAAGAAAATTAAATATAATAATAAAAGAGACCTTGGATTTCATTTATTGATTCTCAAAATAATATATTATAACTTAATATATAAAACTTTAAATATATTATAGCATTACTATAAATCATTTCATTTTATAACCGACGTGAAAATGATATAATCTCGATCGCACCATATAACAAATGACGATATCAAAACTTGTTATTTATCTCTCGGTTTTTGAAAATCAAGGTGAAAAGTGACACTGATCATGTGTTTGATCTCTAACAACTGCATTTGTTGTATTTTTCAAAATCGTACTACTTTTTACTTCGAATTTTAATAATAACTGAAAGGTAAAGTCTTGTATACAAAATTTTAGTTTTAACTTTTTTTCTCTATTTTAATCTGCAAAATATCAAGTTTATTAACAAAATATAAATCTTGCTCATCATCATCAACAACAACACCAATAACAACAACAAAAACAATCAATAGAATCCTTAAACATAAATTTCAACAACAAAAAGGACAACAAATCCATGAAATCATTAAACATTAAATCTCAACAACAACAACAAATAAATAAATTCAATAGATTGTTAAATATAAGTAAAAGCAGTGCTTAAATCGAAATTAATCAATCCTTTTATGGAATTTTTCACGAAATTGTTTTATATCTTGGCATGTTATTAAGAAATTTCTAAAAAATTAAGATTTTATGATATGCATGTCCTTTTATTTTCATATATAATTTGTAGCAATCAGGTATTTTAATCTCATAGAATAAAATAAATAACCACTTTAGAAGAAATCCCATATTTGATAAACATGTGTACATATTTGATCTTCCATATGTATCTTCAATGTTACATATTTGTAATTTGGATAACTGCAACCATAGTAGAAAGCTAACCTAAATGGGTAGAAATATAAAGAAAATTAAATATAATAATAAAAGAGACCTTGGATTTCATTTATAGATTCTCAAAATAATATATTATAACTTAATATATAAAACTTTAAATATATTATAGCATTACTATAAATCATTTCTTTTTATTTCCGACGTGAAAATGATATAATCTCGATCGCACCATATAACGAATGACGATATGAAAACTTGTTATTTATCCCCCGGTTTTTTAAAATCAAGGTGAAAAGTGACACTCATCATGTGTTTGATCTCTAACAACTGCATTTTTTGGATTTTTCAAAATCGTACTACTTTTTACTTCGATTTTTAATAATAACTGAAAGGTAAAGTCTTGTATACAAAATTTTAGTTTTAACTTTTTCTTCTCCGTTTTAATCTGCAAAATATCAAGTTTATTAACAAAATCTAAATCTTGCTCATCATCATCAACAACAACACCAATAACAACAACAAAAACAAAATCAATAGAATCCTTAAACATAAATTTCAACAACAAAAAGGACAACAAATCCATGAAATCATTAAACATTAAATCTCAACAACAACAACAAATAAATAAAATCAATAGATTGTTAAATATTAGTAAAAGCAGTGCTTAAGTCGAAATTAATCAATGCTTTTATGGAATTTTTCACGAAATTGTTTTCTATCTTGGCATGTTATTAAGAAATTTCTAAAAATTTCATTTTTTATGATAAGCATGTCCATTTTTTTTCATATATAATTTGTAGCAATCAGGTGTTTGAATCTCATAGAATAAAATAAATAATCACTTTAGAATAAATCCCATATTTGATAAACACGTGTACATATTTGGTCTTCTATATGTATCTTCAATGTTACATATTTGTAATATGGATAACTGCAAACGTATTAGAAAGCTAACCTAAATGGGTAGAAATATAAAGAAAATTAAATATAATAATAAAAGAGACCTTGGATTTCATTTATTGATTCTCAAAATAATATATTATAATTTAATATATAAAACTTTAAATATATTATAGCATTACTATAAATCATTTCATTTTATTTCCGACGTGAAAATGATATAATCTCGATCGCACCATATAACGAATGACGATATGAAAACTTGTTATTTATCTCTCGGTTTTTGAAAATCAAGGTGAAAAGTGACACTGATCATGTGTTTGATCTCTAACAACTGCATTTTTTGTATTTTTCAAAATCGTATTACTTTTTACTTCGAATTTTAATAATAACTGAAAGGTAAAGTCTTGTATACAAAATTTTAGTTTTAACTTTTTTTCTCCACTTTAATCTGCAAAATATCAAGTTTATTAACAAAATCTAAATCTTGCTCATCAACATCAACAACAACACCAATAACAACAACAAAAACAATCAATAGAATCCTTAAACATAAATTTCAACAACAAAAAGGACAACAAATCCATGAAATCATTAAACATTAAATCTCAACAACAACCACAAATAAATAAAATCAATAGATTGTTAAATATTAGTAAAAGCAGTGATTAAGTCGAAATCAATCAATCCTTTTATGGAATTTTTCACGAAATTGTTTTATATCTTGGCATGTTATTAAGAAATTTCTAAAAAATTCAGATTTTATGATAAGCAAGTCCATTTTTTTTCATATATAATTTGTAGCAATCAGGTGTTTGAATCTCATAGAATAAAATAAATAACCACTTTAGAAGAAATCCCATATTTGATAAACATGTGTACATATTTGATCTTCTATATGTATCTTCAATGTTACATATTTGTAATATGGATAACTGCAACCATAGTAGAAAGCTAACCTAAATGGGTAGAAATATAAAGAAAATTAAATATAATAATAAAAGAGACCTTGGATTTCATTTATTGATTCTCAAAATAATATATTATAACTTAATATATAAAACTTTAAATATATTATAGCATTACTATAAATCATTTCTTTTTATTTCCGACGTGAAAATGATATAATCTCGATCGCACCATATAACGAATGACGATATGAGAACTTGTTATTTATCTCTCGGTTTTTGAAAATCAAGGTGAAAAGTGACACTGATCATGTGTTTGATCTCTAACAATTGCATTTTTTGTATTTTTCAAAATCGTACTACTTTTTACTTCGATTTTTAATAATAACTGAAAGGTAAAGTCTTGTATACAAAATTTTAGTTTTAACTTTTTCTTCTCCGTTTTAATCTGCAAAATATCAAGTTTATTAACAAAATCTAAATCTTGCTCATCATCATCAACAACAACACCAATAACAACAACAAAAACAAAATCAATAGAATCCTTAAACATAAATTTCAACAACAAAAAGGACAACAAATCCATGAAATCATTAAACATTAAATCTCAACAACAACAACAAATAAATAAAATCAATAGATTGTTAAATATTAGTAAAAGCAGTGCTTAAGTCGAAATTAATCAATCCTTTTATGGAATTTTTCACGAAATTGTTTTATATCTTGGCATGTTATTAAGAAATTTCTAAAAATTTCATTTTTTATGATAAGCATGTCCATTTTTTTTCATATATAATTTGTAGCAATCAGGTGTTTGAATCTCATAGAATAAAATAAATAATCACTTTAGAAGAAATCCCATATTTGATAAACACGTGTACATATTTGGTCTTCTATATGTATCTTCAATGTTACATATTTGTAATATGGATAACTGCAAACGTAGTAGAAAGCTAACCTAAATGGGTAGAAATATAAAGAAAATTAAATATAATAATAAAAGAGACCTTGGATTTCATTTATTGATTCTCAAAATAATATATTATAACTTAATATATAAAACTCTAAATATATTATAGCATTACTATAAATCATTTCATTTTATTTCCGACGTGAAAATGATATAATCTCGATCGCACCATATAACGAATGACGATATGAAAACTTGTTATTTATCTCTCGGTTTTTGAAAATCAAGGTGAAAAATGACATTGATCATGTGTTTGATCTCTAACAACTGCATTTTTTGTATTTTTCAAAATCGTACTACTTTTTACTTTGAATTTTAATAATAACTGAAAGGTAAAGTCTTGTATACAAAATTTTAGTTTTAACTTTTTTTTCTCCGTTTTAATCTGCAAAATATCAAGTTTATTATCAAAATCTAAATCTTGCTCATCATCATCAACAACAACACCAATAACAACAACAAAAACAAAATCAATAGAATCCTTAAACATAAATTTCAACAACAAAAAGGAAAACAAATCCATGAAATCATTAAACGTTAAATCTCAACAACAACAACAAATAAATAAAATCAATAGATTGTTAAATATTAGTAAAAGCAGTGCTTAAGTCGAAATTTATCAATCCTTTTTTGGAATTTTTCACGAAATTGTTTTATATCTTGGCATGTTATTAAGAAATTTCTAAAAAATTCAGATTTTATGATAAGCAAGTCCATTTTTTTTCATATATAATTTGTAGCAATCAGGTGTTTGAATCTCATAGAATAAAATAAATAACCACTTTAGAAGAAATCCCATATTTGATAAACATGTGTACATATTTGATCTTCCATATGTATCTTCAATGTTACATATTTGTAATATGGATAACTGCAACCATAGTAGAAAGCTAACCTAAATGGGTAGAAATATAAAGAAAATTAAATATAATAATAAAAGAGACCTTGGATTTCATTTATTGATTCTCAAAATAATATATTATAACTTAATATATAAAACTTTAAATATATTATAGCATTACTATAAATCATTTCATTTTATTTCCGACGTGAAAATGATATAATCTCGATCGCACCATATAAGAAATGACGATATGAGAACTTGTTATTTATCTCTCGGTTTTTGAAAATCAAGGTGAAAAGTGACACTGATCATGTGTTTGATCTCTAACAACTGCATTTTTTGTATTTTTCAAAATCGTACTACTTTTTACTTCGATTTTTAATAATAACTGAAAGGTAAACTCTTGTATACAAAATTTTAGTTTTAACTTTTTCTTCTTCGTTTTAATCTGCAAAATATCAAGTTTATTAACAAAATTTAAATCTTGCTAATCATCATCAACAACAACACCAATAACAACAACAAAAACAAAATCAATAGAATCCTTAAACATAAATTTCAACAACAAAAAGGACAACATATCCATGAAATCATTAAACATTAAATCTCAACAACAACAACAAATAAATAAAATCAATAGATTGTTAAATATTAGTAAAAGCAGTGCTTAAGTCGAAATTAATCAATGCTTTTATGGAATTTTTCACGAAATTGTTTTCTATCTTGGCATGTTATTAAGAAATTTCTAAAAATTTCATTTTTTATGATAAGCATGTCCATTTTTTTTCATATATAATTTGTAGCAATCAGGTGTTTGAATCTCATAGAATAAAATAAATAATCACTTTAGAAGAAATCCCATATTTGATAAACACGTGTACATATTTGGTCTTCTATATGTATCTTCAATGTTACATATTTGTAATATGGATAACTGCAAACGTATTAGAAAGCTAACCTAAATGGGTAGAAATATAAAGAAAATTAAATATAATAATAAAAGAGACCTTGGATTTCATTTATTGATTCTCAAAATAATATATTATAATTTAATATATAAAACTTTAAATATATTATAGCATTACTATAAATCATTTCATTTTATTTCCGACGTGAAAATGATATAATCTCGATCGCACCATATAAGAAATGACGATATGAAAACTTGTTATTTATCTCTCGGTTTTTGAAAATCAAGGTGAAAAGTGACACTGATCATGTGTTTGATCTCTAACAACTGCATTTTTTGTATTTTTCAAAATCGTACTACTTTTTACTTCGAATTTTAATAATAACTGAAAGGTAAAGTCTTGTATACAAAATTTTAGTTTTAACTTTTTTTCTCCACTTTAATCTGCAAAATATCAAGTTTATTAACAAAATCTAAATCTTGCTCATCAACATCAACAACAACACCAATAACAACAACAAAAACAATCAATAGAATCCTTAAACATAAATTTCAACAACAAAAAGGACAACAAATCCATGAAATCATTAAACATTAAATATCAACAACAACAAATAAATAAAATCAATAGATTGTTAAATATTAGTAAAAGCAGTGCTTAAGTCGAAATTAATCAATCCTTTTATGGAATTTTTCACGAAATTGTTTTATATCTTGGTATGTTATTAAGAATTTTCTAAAAATTTCAATTTTTATGATAAGCATGTCCATTTTTTTTCATATATAATTTGTAGCAATCAGGTGTTTGAATCTCATAGAATAAAATAAATAATCACTTTAGAAGAAATCCCATATTTGATAAACACGTGTACATATTTGGTCTTCTATATGTATCTTCAATGTTACATATTTGTAATATGGATAACTGCAAACGTAGTAGAAAGCTAACCTAAATGGGTAGAAATATAAAGAAAATTAAATATAATAATAAAAGAGACCTTGGATTTCATTTATTGATTCTCAAAATAATATATTATAACTTAATATATAAAACTTTAAATATATTATAGCATTACTATAAATCATTTCTTTTTATTTCCGACGTGAAAATGATATAATCTCGATCGCACCATATAACGAATGACGATATGAGAACTTGTTATTTATCTCTCGGTTTTTGAAAATCAAGGTGAAAAGTGACACTGATCATGTGTTTGATCTCTAACAATTGCATTTTTTGTATTTTTCAAAATCGTACTACTTTTTACTTCGATTTTTAATAATAACTGAAAGGTAAAGTCTTGTATACAAAATTTTAGTTTTAACTTTTTCTTCTCCGTTTTAATATGCAAAATATCAAGTTTATTAACAAAATCTAAATCTTGCTCATCATCATCAACAACAACACCAATAACAACAACAAAAACAAAATCAATAGAATCCTTAAACATAAATTTCAACAACAAAAAGGACAACAAATCCATGAAATCATTAAACATTAAATCTCAACAACAACAACAAATAAATAAAATCAATAGATTGTTAAATATTAGTAAAAGCAATGCTTAAGTCGAAATTAATCAATCCTTTTATGGAATTTTTCACGAAATTGTTTTATATCTTGGCATGTTATTAAGAAATTTCTAAAAATTTCATTTTTTATGATAAGCATGTCCATTTTTTTTCATATATAATTTGTAGCAATCAGGTGTTTGAATCTCATAGAATAAAATAAATAATCACTTTAGAAGAAATCCCATATTTGATAAACACGTGTACATATTTGGTCTTCTATATGTATCTTCAATGTTACATATTTGTAATATGGATAACTGCAAACGTAGTAGAAAGCTAACCTAAATGGGTAGAAATATAAAGAAAATTAAATATAATAATAAAAGAGACCTTGGATTTCATTTATTGATTCTCAAAATAATATATTATAACTTAATATATAAAACTCTAAATATATTATAGCATTACTATAAATCATTTCATTTTATTTCCGACGTGAAAATGATATAATCTCGATCGCACCATATAACGAATGACGATATGAAAACTTGTTATTTATCTCTCGGTTTTTGAAAATCAAGGTGAAAAGTGACATTGATCATGTGTTTGATCTCTAACAACTGCATTTTTTGTATTTTTCAAAATCGTACTACTTTTTACTTTGAATTTTAATAATAACTGAAAGGTAAAGTCTTGTATACAAAATTTTAGTTTTAACTTTTTTTTCTCCGTTTTAATCTGCAAAATATCAAGTTTATTATCAAAATCTAAATCTTGCTCATCATCATCAACAACAACACCAATAACAACAACAAAAACAAAATCAATAGAATCCTTAAACATAAATTTCAACAACAAAAAGGAAAACAAATCCATGAAATCATTAAACGTTAAATCTCAACAACAACAACAAATAAATAAAATCAATAGATTGTTAAATATTAGTAAAAGCAGTGCTTAAGTCGAAATTTATCAATCCTTTTTTGGAATTTTTCACGAAATTGTTTTATATCTTGGCATGTTATTAAGAAATTTCTAAAAAATTCAGATTTTATGATAAGCAAGTCCATTTTTTTTCATATATAATTTGTAGCAATCAGGTGTTTGAATCTCATAGAATAAAATAAATAACCACTTTAGAAGAAATCCCATATTTGATAAACATGTGTACATATTTGATCTTCCATATGTATCTTCAATGTTACATATTTGTAATATGGATAACTGCAACCATAGTAGAAAGCTAACCTAAATGGGTAGAAATATAAAGAAAATTAAATATAATAATAAAAGAGACCTTGGATTTCATTTATTGATTCTCAAAATAATATATTATAACTTAATATATAAAACTTTAAATATATTATAGCATTACTATAAATCATTTCATTTTATTTCCGACGTGAAAATGATATAGTCTCGATCGCACCATATAAGAAATGACGATATGAGAACTTGTTATTTATCTCTCGGTTTTTGAAAATCAAGGTGAAAAGTGACACTGATCATGTGTTTGATCTCTAACAACTGCATTTTTTGTATTTTTCAAAATCGTACTACTTTTTACTTCGATTTTTAATAATAACTGAAAGGTAAACTCTTGTATACAAAATTTTAGTTTTAACTTTTTCTTCTTCGTTTTAATCTGCAAAATATCAAGTTTATTAACAAAATTTAAATCTTGCTAATCATCATCAACAACAACACCAATAACAACAACAAAAACAAAATCAATAGAATCCTTAAACATAAATTTCAACAACAAAAAGGACAACATATCCATGAAATCATTAAACATTAAATCTCAACAACAACAACAAATAAATAAAATCAATAGATTGTTAAATATTATTAAAAGCAGTGCTTAAGTCGAAATTAATCAATGCTTTTATGGAATTTTTCACGAAATTGTTTTCTATCTTGGCATGTTATTAAGAAATTTCTAAAAATTTCATTTTTTATGATAAGCATGTCCATTTTTTTTCATATATAATTTGTAGCAATCAGGTGTTTGAATCTCATAGAATAAAATAAATAATCACCTTAGAAGAAATCCCATATTTGATAAACACGTGTACATATTTGGTCTTCTATATGTATCTTCAATGTTACATATTTGTAATATGGATAACTGCAAACGTATTAGAAAGCTAACCTAAATGGGTAGAAATATAAAGAAAATTAAATATAATAATAAAAGAGACCTTGGATTTCATTTATTGATTCTCAAAATAATATATTATAACTTAATATATAAAACTTTAAATATATTATAGCCTTACTATAAATCATTTCATTTTATTTCCGACGTGAAAATGATATAATCTCGATCGCACCATATAAGAAATGACGATATGAAAACTTGTTATTTATCTCTCGGTTTTTGAAAATCAAGGTGAAAAGTGACACTGATCATGTGTTTGATCTCTAACAACTGCATTTTTTGTATTTTTCAAAATCGTACTACTTTTTACTTCGAATTTTAATAATAACTGGAAGGTAAAGTCTTGTATACAAAATTTTAGTTTTAACTTTTTTTCTCCACTTTAATCTGCAAAATATCAAGTTTATTAACAAAATCTAAATCTTGCTCATCAACATCAACAACAACACCAATAACAACAACAAAAACAATCAATAGAATCCTTAAACATAAATTTCAACAACAAAAAGGACAACAAATCCATGAAATCATTAAACATTAAATATCAACAACAACAACAAATAAATAAAATCAATAGATTGTTAAATATTAGTAAAAGCAGTGCTTAAGTCGAAATTAATCAATCCTTTTATGGAATTTTTCACGAAATTGTTTTATATCTTGGCATGTTATTAAGAATTTTCTAAAAATTTCAATTTTTATGATAAGCATGTCCATTTTTTTTCATATATAATTTGTAGCAATCAGGTGTTTGAATCTCATAGAATAAAATAAATAATCACTTTAGAAGAAATCCCATATTTGATAAACACGTGTACATATTTGGTCTTCTATATGTATCTTCAATGTTACATATTTGTAATATGGATAACTGCAAACGTAGTAGAAAGCTAACCTAAATGGGTAGAAATATAAAGAAAATTAAATATAATAATAAAAGAGACCTTGGATTTCATTTATTGATTCTCAAAATAATATATTATAACTTAATATATAAAACTTTAAATATATTATAGCATTACTATAAATCATTTCATTTTATTTGCGACGTGAAAATGATATAATCTCGATCGCACCATATAACGAATGACGATATCAAAACTTGTTATATATCTCTCGGTTTTTGAAAATCAAGGTGAAAAGTGACACTGATCATGTGTTTGATCTCTAACAACTGCATTTGTTGTATTTTTCAAAATCGTACTACTTTTTACTTCGAATTTTAATAATAACTGAAAGGTAAAGTCTTGTATACAAAATTTTAGTTTTAACTTTTTTTCTCCGTTTTAATCTGCAAAATATCAAGTTTATTAAAAAAATCTAAATCTTGCTCATCATCATCAACAACAACACCAATAACAACAACAAAAACAATCAATAGAATCCTTAAACATAAATTTCAACAACAAAAAGGACAACAAATCCATGAAATCATTAAACATTAAATCTCAACAACAACAACAAATAAATAAATTCAATAGATTGTTAAATATAAGTAAAAGCAGTGCTTAAGTCGAAATTAATCAATCCTTTTATGGAATTTTTCACGAAATTGTTTTATATCTTGGCATGTTATTAAGAAATTTCTAAAAAATTGAGATTTTATGATAAGCATGTCCATTTTCTTTCATATATAATTTGTAGCAATCAGGTGTTTGAATCTAATAGAATAAAATAAATAACCACTTTAGAAGAAATCCCATATTTGATAAACACGTGTACATATTTGATCTTCTATATGTATCTTCAATGTTACATATTTGTAATATGGATAACTGCAAACGTAGTAGAAAGCTAACCTAAATGGGTAGAAATATAAAGAAAATTAAATATAATAATAAAAGAGACCTTGGATTTCATTTATTGATTCTCAAAATAATATATTATAACTTAATATATAAAACTTGAAATGTATTATAGCATTACTATAAATCATTTCATTTTATTTCCGACGTGAAAATGATATAATCTCGATCGCACCATATAACGAATGACGATATGATAACTTGTTATTTATCTCTCGATTTTTGAAAATCAAGGTGAAAAGTGACACTGATCATGTGTTTGATCTCTAACAACTTCATTTTTTGTATTTTTCAAAATTGTACTACTTTTTACTTCGATTATTAATAATAACTGAAAGGTAAAGTCTTGTATACAAAATTTTAGTTTTAACTTTTTTTTCTCCATTTTATTCTGTAAAATATCAAGTTTATTAACAAAATCTAAATCTTGCTCATCATCATCAACAACAACACCAATAACAACAACAAAAACAAAATCAATAGAATCCTTAAACATAAATTTCAACAACAAAAAGGACAACAAATCCATGAAATCATTAAACATTAAATCTCAACAACAACAACAACAAATAAATAAAATCAATAGATTGTTAAATATTAGTAAAAGCAGTGCTTAAGTCGAAATTAATCAATCATTTTATGGAATTTTTCACGAAATTGTTTTATATCTTGGCATGTTATTAAGAAATTTCTAAAAATTTCATTTTTTATTATAAGCATGTCCATTTTTTTTCATATATAATTTGTAGCAATCAGGTGTTTGAATCTCATAGAATAAAATAAATAACCACTTTAGAAGAAATCCCATATTTGATAAACACGTGTACATATTTGATCTTCCATATGTATCTTCAATGTTACATATTTGTAATATGGATAACTGCAACCATAGTAGAAAGCTAACCTAAATGGGTAGAAATATAAAGAAAATTAAATATAATAATAAAAGAGACCTTGGATTTCATTTATTGATTCTCAAAATAATATATTATAACTTAATATATAAAACTTTAAATATATTATAGCATTACTATAAATCATTTCATTTTATTTCCGACGTGAAAATGATATAATCTCGATCGCACCATATAACGAATGACGATATGAAAACTTGTTATTTATCTCTCGATTTTTGAAAATCAAGGTGAAAAGTGACACTGATCATGTGTTTGATCTCTAACAACTTCATTTTTTGTATTTTTCAAAATCGTACTACTTTTTACTTCGATTATTAATAATAACTGAAAGGTAAAGTCTTGTATACAAAATTTTAGTTTTAACTTTTTTTTCTCCATTTTATTCTGTAAAATATCAAGTTTATTAACCAAATCTAAATCTTGCTCATCATCATCAACAACAACACCAATAACAACAACAAAAACAAAATCAATAGAATCCTTAAACATAAATTTCAACAACAAAAAGGACAACAAATCCATGAAATCATTAAACATTAAATCTCAACAACAACAACAACAAATAAATAAAATCAATAGATTGTTAAATATTAGTAAAAGCAGTGCTTAAGTCGAAATTAATCAATCATTTTATGGAATTTTTCACGAAATTGTTTTATATCTTGGCATGTTATTAAGAATTTTCTAAAAATTTCAATTTTTATGATAAGCATGTCCATTTTTTTTCATATATAATTTGTAGCAATCAGGTGTTTGAATCTCATAGAATAAAATAAATAATCACTTTAGAAGAAATCCCATATTTGATAAACACGTGTACATATTTGGTCTTCTATATGTATCTTCAATGTTACATATTTGTAATATGGATAACTGCAAACGTAGTAGAAAGCTAACCTAAATGGGTAGAAATATAAAGAAAATTAAATATAATAATAAAAGAGACCTTGGATTTCATTTATTGATTCTCAAAATAATATATTATAACTTAATATATAAAACTTGAAATGTATTATAGCATTACTATAAATCATTTCATTTTATTTCCGACGTGAAAATGATATAATCTCGATCGCACCATATAACGAATGACGATATGATAACTTGTTATTTATCTCTCGATTTTTGAAAATCAAGGTGAAAAGTGACACTGATCATGTGTTTGATCTCTAACAACTTCATTTTTTGTATTTTTCAAAATTGTACTACTTTTTACTTCGATTATTAATAATAACTGAAAGGTAAAGTCTTGTATACAAAATTTTAGTTTTAACTTTTTTTTCTCCATTTTATTCTGTAAAATATCAAGTTTATTAACAAAATCTAAATCTTGCTCATCATCATCAACAACAACACCAATAACAACAACAAAAACAAAATCAATAGAATCCTTAAACATAAATTTCAACAACAAAAAGGACAACAAATCCATGAAATCATTAAACATTAAATCTCAACAACAACAACAACAAATAAATAAAATCAATAGATTGTTAAATATTAGTAAAAGCAGTGCTTAAGTCGAAATTAATCAATCATTTTATGGAATTTTTCACGAAATTGTTTTATATCTTGGCATGTTATTAAGAAATTTCTAAAAATTTCATTTTTTATTATAAGCATGTCCATTTTTTTTCATATATAATTTGTAGCAATCAGGTGTTTGAATCTCATAGAATAAAATAAATAACCACTTTAGAAGAAATCCCATATTTGATAAACACGTGTACATATTTGGTTTTCTATATGTATCTTCAATGTTACATATTTGTAATATGGATAACTGCAACCATAGTAGAAAGCTAACCTAAATGGGTAGAAATATAAAGAAAATTAAATATAATAATAAAAGAGACCTTGGATTTCATTTATTGATTCTCAAAATAATATATTATAACTTAATATATAAAACTTTAAATATATTATAGCATTACTATAAATCATTTCATTTTATTTCCGACGTGAAAATGATATAATCTCGATCGCACCATATAACGAATGACGATATGAAAACTTGTTATTTATCTCTCGATTTTTGAAAATCAAGGTGAAAAGTGACACTGATCATGTGTTTGATCTCTAACAACTTCATTTTTTGTATTTTTCAAAATCGTACTACTTTTTACTTCGATTATTAATAATAACTGAAAGGTAAAGTCTTGTATACAAAATTTTAGTTTTAACTTTTTTTTCTCCATTTTATTCTGTAAAATATCAAGTTTATTAACCAAATCTAAATCTTGCTCATCATCATCAACAACAACACCAATAACAACAACAAAAACAAAATCAATAGAATCCTTAAACATAAATTTCAACAACAAAAAGGACAACAAATCCATGAAATCATTAAACATTAAATCTCAACAACAACAACAACAAATAAATAAAATCAATAGATTGTTAAATATTAGTAAAAGCAGTGCTTAAGTCGAAATTAATCAATCATTTTATGGAATTTTTCACGAAATTGTTTTATATCATGGCATGTTATTAAGAAATTTCTAAAAATTTCATTTTTTATTATAAGCATGTCCATTTTTTTTCATATATAATTTGTAGCAATCAGGTGTTTGAATCTCATAGAATAAAATAAATAATCACTTTAGAAGAAATCCCATATTTGATAAACACGTGTACATATTTGGTTTTCTATATGTATCTTCAATGTTACATATTTGTAATATGGATAACTGCAAACGTAGTAGAAAGCTAACCTAAATGGGTAGAAATATAAAGAAAATTAAATATAATAATAAAAGAGACCTTGGATTTCATTTATTGATTCTCAAAATAATATATTATAACTTAATATATAAAACTTTAAATATATTATAGCATTACTATAAATCATTTCATTTTATTTCCGACGTGAAAATGATATAATCTCGATCGCACCATATAACGAATGACGATATGAAAACTTGTTATTTATCTCTCGATTTTTGAAAATCAAGGTGAAAAGTGACACTGATCATGTGTTTGATCTCTAACAACTTCATTTTTTGTATTTTTCAAAATCGTACTACTTTTTACTTCGATTATTAATAATAACTGAGAGGTAAAGTCTTGTATACAAAATTTTAGTTTTAACTTTTTCTTCTCCGTTTTAATCTGTAAAATATCAAGTTTATTAACAAAATCTAAATCTTGCTCATCATCATCAACAACAACACCAATAACAACAACAAAAACAAAATCAATAGAATCCTTAAACATAAATTTCAACAACAAAAACGACAACAAATCCATGAAATCATTAAACATTAAATCTCAACAACAACAACAAATAAATAAAATCAATAGATTGTTAAATATTAGTAAAAGCAGTGCTTAAGTCGAAATTAATCAATCCTTTTATGGAATTTTTCACGAAATTGTTTTATATCTCGGCATGTTATTAAGAAATTTCTAAAAAATTGAGATTTTATGATAAGCATGTTCATTTTCTTTCATATATAATTTGTAGCAATCAGGTGTTTGAATCTCATAGAATAAAATAAATAACCACTTTAGAAGAAATCCCATATTTGATAAACACGTGTACATATTTGATCTTCCATATGTATCTTCAATGTTACATATTTGTAATATGGATAACTGCTACCATAGTAGAAAGCTAACCTAAATGGGTAGAAATATAAAGAAAATTAAATATAATAATAAAAGAGACCTTGGATTTCATTTATTGATTCTCAAAATAATATATTATAACTTAATATATAAAACTTTAAATATATTATAGCATTACTATAAATCATTTCATTTTATTTCCGACGTGAAAATGATATAATCTCGATCGCACCATATAACGAATGACGATATGAAAACATGTTATTTATCTCTCGGTTTTTGAAAATCAAGGTGAAAAGTGACACTGATCATGTGTTTGATCTCTAACAACTTCATTTTTTGTATTTTTCAAAATCGTACTACTTTTTACTTCGATTATTAATAATAACTGAAAGGTAAAGTCTTGTATACAAAATTTTAGTTTTAACTTTTTCTTCTCCGTTTTAATCTGCAAAATATCAAGTTTATTAACAAAATCTAAATCTTGCTCATCATCATCAACAACAACACCAATAACAACAACAAAAACAAAATCAATAGATTCCTTAAACATAAATTTCAACAACAAAAAGGATAACAAATCCATGAAATCATTAAACATTAAATCTCAACAACAACAACAAATAAATAAAATCAATAGATTGTTAAATATTAGTAAAAGCAGTGCTTAAGTCGAAATTAATCAATCCTTTTATGGAATTTTTCACGAAATTGTTTTATATCTCGGCATGTTATTAAGAAATTTCTAAAAAATTGAGATTTTATGATAAGCATGTTCATTTTCTTTCATATATAATTTGTAGCAATCAGGTGTTTGAATCTCATAGAATAAAATAAATAACCACTTTAGAAGAAATCCCATATTTGATAAACATGTGTACATATTTGATCTTCCATATGTATCTTCAATGTTACATATTTGTAATATGGATAACTGCAACCATAGTAGAAAGGTAACCTAAATGGGTAGAAATATAAAGAAAATTAAATATAATAATAAAAGAGATTTTGGATTTCATTTATTGATTCTCAAAATAATATATTATAACTTAATATATAAAACTTTAAATATATTATAGCATTACTATAAATCATTTCATTTTATTTCTGACGTGAAAATGATATAATCTCGATCGCACCATATAACGAATGACGATATGAAAATTTGTTATTTATCTCTCGGTTTTTGAAAATAAAGGTGAAAAGTGACACTGATCATGTGTTTGATCTCTAACAACTGCATTTTTTGTATTTTTCAAAATCGTACTACTTTTTACTTCGATTTTTAATAATAACTGAAAGGTAAAGTCTTGTATACAAAATTTTAGTTTTAACTTTTTTTCTCCACTTTAATCTGCAAAATATCAAGTTTATTAACAAAATCTAAATCTTGCTCATCAACATGAACAACAACACCAATAACAACAACAAAAACAATCAATAGAATCCTTAAACATAAATTTCAACAACAAAAAGGACAACAAATCCATGAAATCATTAAACATTAAATATCAACAACAACAACAAATAAATAAAATCAATAGATTGTTAAATATTAGTAAAAGCAGTGCTTAAGTCGAAATTAATCAATCCTTTTATGGAATTTTTCACGAAATTGTTTTATATTTTGGCATGTTATTAAGAATTTTCTAAAAATTTCAATTTTTATGATAAGCATGTCCATTTTTTTTCATATATAATTTGTAGCAATCAGGTGTTTGAATCTCATAGAATAAAATAAATAATCACTTTAGAAGAAATCCCATATTTGATAAACACGTGTACATATTTGGTCTTCTATATGTATCTTCAATGTTACATATTTGTAATATGGATAACTGCAAACGTAGTAGAAAGCTAACCTAAATGGGTAGAAATATAAAGAAAATTAAATATAATAATAAAAGAGACCTTGGATTTCATTTATTGATTCTCAAAATAATATATTATAACTTAATATATAAAACTTTAAATATATTATAGCATTACTATAAATCATTTCATTTTATTTCCGACGTGAAAATGATATAATCTCGATCGCACCATATAACGAATGACGATATGAAAACTTGTTATTTATCTCTCGATTTTTGAAAATCAAGGTGAAAAGTGACACTGATCATGTGTTTGATCTCTAACAACTTCATTTTTTGTATTTTTCAAAATCGTACTACTTTTTACTTCGATTATTAATAATAACTGAAAGGTAAAGTCTTGTATACAAAATTTTAGTTTTAACTTTTTTTTCTCCGTTTTAATCTGCAAAATATCAAGTTTATTAACCAAATCTAAATCTTGCTCATCATCATCAACAACAACACCAATAATAACAACAAAAACAAAATCAATAGAATCCTTAAACATAAATTTCAACAACAAAAAGGACAACAAATCCATGAAATCATTAAACATTAAATCTCAACAACAACAACAACAAATAAATAAAATCAATAGATTGTTAAATATTAGTAAAAGCAGTGCTTAAGTCGAAATTAATCAATCATTTTATGGAATTTTTCACGAAATTGTTTTATATCTTGGCATGTTATTAAGAAATTTCTAAAAAATTCATTTTTTATTATAAGCATGTCCATTTTTTTTCATATATAATTTGTAGCAATCAGGTGTTTGAATCTCATAGAATAAAATAAATAATCACTTTAGAAGAAATCCCATATTTGATAAACACGTGTACATATTTGGTTTTCTATATGTATCTTCAATGTTACATATTTGTAATATGGATAACTGCAAACGTAGTAGAAAGCTAACCTAAATGGGTAGAAATATAAAGAAAATTAAATATAATAATAAAAGAGACCTTGGATTTCATTTATTGATTCTCAAAATAATATATTATAACTTAATATATAAAACTTTAAATATATTATAGCATTACTATAAATCATTTCATTTTATTTCCGACGTGAAAATGATATAATCTCGATCGCACCATATAACGAATGACGATATCAAAACTTGTTATATATCTCTCGGTTTTTGAAAATCAAGGTGAAAAGTGACACTGATCATGTGTTTGATCTCTAACAACTGCATTTGTTGTATTTTTCAAAATCGTACTACTTTTTACTTCGATTATTAATAATAACTGAAAGGTAAAGTCTTGTATACAAAATTTTAGTTTTAACTTTTTCTTCTCCGTTTTAATCTGCAAAATATCAAGTTTATTAAAAAAATCTAAATCTTTCTCATCATCATCAACAACAACACCAATAACAACAACAAAAACAAAATCAATAGAATCCTTAAACATAAATTTCAACAACAAAAACGACAACAAATCCATGAAATCATTAAACATTAAATCTCAACAACAACAACAAATAAATAAAATCAATAGATTGTTAAATATTAGTAAAAGCAGTGCTTAAGTCGAAATTAATCAATCCTTTTATGGAATTTTTCACGAAATTGTTTTATATCTCGGCATGTTATTAAGAAATTTCTAAAAAATTGAGATTTTATGATAAGCATGTTCATTTTCTTTCATATATAATTTGTAGCAATCAGGTGTTTGAATCTCATATAATAAAATAAATAACCACTTTAGAAGAAATCCCATATTTGATAAACACGTGTACATATTTGATCTTCCATATGTATCTTCAATGTTACATATTTGTAATATGGATAACTGCTACCATAGTAGAAAGCTAACCTAAATGGGTAGAAATATAAAGAAAATTAAATATAATAATAAAAGAGACCTTGGATTTCATTTATTGATTCTCAAAATAATATATTATAACTTAATATATAAAACTTTAAATATATTATAGCATTACTATAAATCATTTCATTTTATTTCCGACGTGAAAATGATATAATCTCGATCGCACCATATAACGAATGACGATATGAAAACATGTTATTTATCTCTCGATTTTTGAAAATCAAGGTGAAAAGTGACACTGATCATGTGTTTGATCTCTAACAACTTCATTTTTTGTATTTTTCAAAATCGTACTACTTTTTACTTCGATTATTAATAATAACTGAAAGGTAAAGTCTTGTATACAAAATTTTAGTTTTAACTTTTTCTTCTCCGTTTTATTCTGTAAAATATCAAGTTTATTAACAAAATCTAAATCTTGCTCATCATCATCAACAATAACACCAATAACAACAACAAAAACAAAATCAATAGAATCCTTAAACATAAATTTCAACAACAAAAAGGACAACAAATCCATGAAATCATTAAACATTAAATCTCAACAACAACAACAAATAAATAAAATCAATAGATTGTTAAATATTAGTAAAAGCAGTGCTTAAGTCGAAATTAATCAATCCTTTTATGGAATTTTTCACGAAATTGTTTTATATCTCGGCATGTTATTAAGAAATTTCTAAAAAATTGAGATTTTATGATAAGCATGTTCATTTTCTTTCATATATAATTTGTAGCAATCAGGTGTTTGAATCTCATAGAATAAAATAAATAACCACTTTAGAAGAAATCCCATATTTGATAAACACGTGTACATATTTGGTTTTCTATATGTATCTTCAATGTTACATATTTGTAATATGGATAACTGCAACCATAGTAGAAAGGTAACCTAAATGGGTAGAAATATAAAGAAAATTAAATATAATAATAAAAGAGATTTTGGATTTCATTTATTGATTCTCAAAATAATATATTATAACTTAATATATAAAACTTTAAATATATTATAGCATTACTATAAATCATTTCATTTTATAACCGACGTGAAAATGATATAATCTCGATCGCACCATATAACGAATGACGATATCAAAACTTGTTATTTATCTCTCGGTTTTTGAAAATCAAGGTGAAAAGTGACACTGATCATGTGTTTGATCTCTAACAACTGCATTTTTTGTATTTTTCAAAATCGTACTACTTTTTACTTCGATTTTTAATAATAACTGAAAGGTAAAGTCTTGTATACAAAATTTTAGTTTTAACTTTTTTTCTCCACTTTAATCTGCAAAACATCAAGTTTATTAACAAAATCTAAATCTTGCTCATCAACATCAAAAACAACACCAATAACAACAACAAAAACAATCAATAGAATCCTTAAACATAAATTTCAACAACAAAAAGGACAACAAATCCATGAAATCATTAAACATTACATATCAACAACAACAACAAATAAATAAAATCAATAGATTGTTAAATATTAGTAAAAGCAGTGCTAAAGTCGAAATTAATCATTCCTTTTATGGAATTTTTCACGAAATTGTTTTATATCTTGGCATGTTATTAAGAAATTTCTAAAAAATTGAGATTTTATGATAAGCATGTCCATTTTTTCCATATATAATATGTAGCAATCAGGTGTTTGAATCTCATAGAATAAAATAAATAACCACTTTAGAAGAAATCCCATATTTGATAAACACGTGTACATATTTGATCTTCCATATGTATCTTCAATGTTACATATTTGTAATATGGATAACTGCTACCATAGTAGAAAGCTAACCTAAATGGGTAGAAATATAAAGAAAATTAAATATAATAATAAAAGAGACCTTGGATTTCATTTATTGATTCTCAAAATAATATATTATAACTTAATATATAAAACTTTAAATATATTATAGCATTACTATAAATCATTTCATTTTATTTCCGACGTGAAAATGATATAATCTCGATCGCACCATATAACGAATGACGATATGAAAACATGTTATTTATCTCTCGGTTTTTGAAAATCAAGGTGAAAAGTGACACTGATCATGTGTTTGATCTCTAACAACTTCATTTTTTGTATTTTTCAAAATCGTACTACTTTTTACTTCGATTATTAATAATAACTGAAAGGTAAAGTCTTGTATACAAAATTTTAGTTTTAACTTTTTCTTCTCCGTTTTAATCTGCAAAATATCAAGTTTATTAACAAAATCTAAATCTTGCTCATCATCATCAACAACAACACCAATAACAACAACAAAAACAAAATCAATAGATTCCTTAAACATAAATTTCAACAACAAAAAGGACAACAAATCCATGAAATCATTAAACATTAAATCTCAACAACAACAACAAATAGATAAAATCAATAGATTGTTAAATATTAGTAAAAGCAGTGCTTAAGTCGAAATTAATCAATCCTTTTATGGAATTTTTCACGAAATTGTTTTATATCTCGGCATGTTATTAAGAAATTTCTAAAAAATTGAGATTTTATGATAAGCATGTTCATTTTCTTTCATATATAATTTGTAGCAATCAGGTGTTTGAATCTCATAGAATAAAATAAATAACCACTTTAGAAGAAATCCCATATTTGATAAACATGTGTACATATTTGATCTTCCATATGTATCTTCAATGTTACATATTTGTAATATGGATAACTGCAACCATAGTAGAAAGGTAACCTAAATGGGTAGAAATATAAAGAAAATTAAATATAATAATAAAAGAGATTTTGGATTTCATTTATTGATTCTCAAAATAATATATTATAACTTAATATATAAAACTTTAAATATATTATAGCATTACTATAAATCATTTCATTTTATTTCTGACGTGAAAATGATATAATCTCGATCGCACCATATAACGAATGACGATATGAAAATTTGTTATTTATCTCTCGGTTTTTGAAAATAAAGGTGAAAAGTGACACTGATCATGTGTTTGATCTCTAACAACTACATTTTTTGTATTTTTCAAAATCGTACTACTTTTTACTTCGATTTTTAATAATAACTGAAAGGTAAAGTCTTGTATACAAAATTTTAGTTTTAACTTTTTTTCTCCACTTTAATCTGCAAAATATCAAGTTTATTAACAAAATCTAAATCTTGCTCATCAACATCAACAACAACACCAATAACAACAACAAAAACAATCAATAGAATCCTTAAACATAAATTTCAACAACAAAAAGGACAACAAATCCATGAAATCATTAAACATTAAATATCAACAACAACAACAAATAAATAAAATCAATAGATTGTTAAATATTAGTAAAAGCAGTGCTTAAGTCGAAATTAATCAATCCTTTTATGGAATTTTTCACGAAATTGTTTTATATCTTGGCATGTTATTAAGAATTTTCTAAAAATTTCTATTTTTATGATAAGCATGTCCATTTTTTTTCATATATAATTTTTAGCAATCAGGTGTTTGAATCTCATAGAATAAAATAAATAATCACTTTAGAAGAAATCCCATATTTGATAAACACGTGTACATATTTGGTCTTCTATATGTATCTTCAATGTTACATATTTGTAATATGGATAACTGCAAACGTAGTAGAAAGCTAACCTAAATGGGTAGAAATATAAAGAAAATTAAATATAATAATAAAAGAGACCTTGGATTTCATTTATTGATTCTCAAAATAATATATTATAACTTAATATATAAAACTTTAAATATATTATAGCATTACTATAAATCATTTCATTTTATTTCCGACGTGAAAATGATATAATCTCGATCGCACCATATAACGAATGACGATATGAAAACTTGTTATTTATCTCTCGATTTTTGAAAATCAAGGTGAAAAGTGACACTGATCATGTGTTTGATCTCTAACAACTTCATTTTTTGTATTTTTCAAAATCGTACTACTTTTTACTTCGATTATTAATAATAACTGAAAGGTAAAGTCTTGTATACAAAATTATAGTTTTAACTTTTTCTTCTCCGTTTTAATCTGCAAAATATCAAGTTTATTAACAAAATCTAAATCTTGCTCATCATCATCAACAACAACACCAATAACAACAACAAAAACAAAATCAATAGAATCCTTAAACATAAATTTCAACAACAAAAACGACAACAAATCCATGAAATCATTAAACATTAAATCTCAACAACAACAACAAAAAATAAAATCAATAGATTGTTAAATACTAGTAAAAGCAGTGCTTAAGTCGAAATTAATCAATCCTTTTATGGAATTTTTCACGAAATTGTTTTATATCTTGGCATGTTATTAAGAAATTTCTAAAAATTTCATTTTTTATGATAAGCATGTCCATTTTTTTTCATATATAATTTTTAGCAATCAGGTGTTTGAATCTCATAGAATAAAATAAATAATCACTTTAGAAGAAATCCCATATTTGATAAACACGTGTACATATTTGGTTTTCTATATGTATCTTCAATGTTACATATTTGTAATATGGATAACTGCAAACGTAGTAGAAAGCTAACCTAAATGGGTAGAAATATAAAGAAAATTAAATATAATAATAAAAGAGACCTTGGATTTCATTTATTGATTCTCAAAATAATATATTATAACTTAATATATAAAACTTTAAATATATTATAGCATTACTATAAATCATTTCATTTTATAACCGACGTGAAAATGATATAATCTCGATCGCACCATATAACAAATGACGATATCAAAACTTGTTATATATCTCTCGGTTTTTGAAAATCAAGGTGAAAAGTGACACTGATCATGTGTTTGATCTCTAACAACTGCATTTGTTGTATTTTTCAAAATCGTACTACTTTTTACTTCGAATTTTAATAATAACTGAAAGGTAAAGTCTTGTATACAAAATTTTAGTTTTAACTTTTTTTCTCTATTTTAATCTGCAAAATATCAAGTTTATTAACAAAATCTAAATCTTGCTCATCATCATCAACAACAACACCAATAACAACAACAAAAACAATCAATAGAATCCTTAAACATAAATTTCAACAACAAAAAGGACAACAAATCCATGAAATCATTAAACATTAAATCTCAACAACAACAACAAATAAATAAATTCAATAGATTGTTAAATATAAGTAAAAGCAGTGCTTAAGTCGAAATTAATCAATCCTTTTATGGAATTTTTCACGAAATTGTTTTATATCTTGGCATGTTATTAAGAAATTTCTAAAAAATTAAGATTTTATGATATGCATGTCCTTTTATTTTCATATATAATTTGTAGCAATCAGGTGTTTGAATCTCATATAATAAAATAAATAACCACTTTAGAAGAAATTCCATATTTGATAAACACGTGTACATATTTGATCTTCCATATGTATCTTCAATGTTACATATTTGTAATATGGATAACTGCAACCATAGTAGAAAGCTAACCTAAATGGGTAGAAATATAAAGAAAATTAAATATAATAATAAAAGAGACCTTGGATTTCATTTATTGATTCTCAAAATAATATATTATAACTTAATATATAAAACTTTAAATATATTATAGCATTACTATAAATCATTTCATTTTATTTCCGACGTGAAAATGATATAATCTCGATCGCACCATATAACGAATGACGATATGAAAACTTGTTATTTATCTCTCGATTTTTGAAAATCAAGGTGAAAAGTGACCCTGATCATGTGTTTGATCTCTAACAACTTCATTTTTTGTATTTTTCAAAATCGTACTACTTTTTACTTCGATTATTAATAATAACTGAAAGGTAAAGTCTTGTATACAAAATTTTAGTTTTAACTTTTTTTTCTCCATTTTATTCTGTAAAATATCAAGTTTATTAACAAAATCTAAATCTTGCTCATCATCATCAACAACAACACCAATAACAACAACAAAAACAAAATCAATAGAATCCTTAAACATAAATTTCAACAACAAAAAGGACAACAAATCCATGAAATCATTAAACATTAAATCTCAACAACAACAACAACAAATAAATAAAATAAATAGATTGTTAAATATTAGTAAAAGCAGTGCTTAAGTCGAAATTAATCAATCATTTTATGGAATTTTTCACGAAATTGTTTTATATCTTGGCATGTTATTAAGAAATTTCTAAAAATTTCATTTTTTATTATAAGCATGTCCATTTTTTTTCATATATAATTTGTAGCAATCAGGTGTTTGAATCTCATAGAATAAAATAAATAATCACTTTAGAAGAAATCCCATATTTGATAAACACGTGTACATATTTGGTTTTCTATATGTATCTTCAATGTTACATATTTGTAATATGGATAACTGCAAACGTAGTAGAAAGCTAACCTAAATGGGTAGAAATATAAAGAAAATTAAATATAATAATAAAAGAGACCTTGGATTTCATTTATTGATTCTCAAAATAATATATTATAACTTAATATATAAAACTTTAAATATATTATAGCATTACTATAAATCATTTCATTTTATAACCGACGTGAAAATGATATAATCTCGATCGCACCATATAACAAATGACGATATCAAAACTTGTTATATATCTCTCGGTTTTTGAAAATCAAGGTGAAAAGTGACACTGATCATGTGTTTGATCTCTAACAACTGCATTTGTTGTATTTTTCAAAATCGTACTACTTTTTACTTCGAATTTTAATAATAACTTAAAGGTAAAGTCTTGTATACAAAATTTTAGTTTTAACTTTTTTTCTCTATTTTAATCTGCAAAATATCAAGTTTATTAACAAAATCTAAATCTTGCTCATCATCATCAACAACAACACCAATAACAACAACAAAAACAATCAATAGAATCCTTAAACATAAATTTCAACAACAAAAAGGACAACAAATCCATGAAATCATTAAACATTAAATCTCAACAACAACAACAAATAAATAAAATCAATAGATTGTTAAATATTAGTAAAAGCAGTGCTAAAGTCGAAATTAATCAATCCTTTTATGGAATTTTTCACGAAATTGTTTTATATCTTGGCATGTTATTAAGAAATTTCTAAAAAATTGAGATTTTATGATAAGCATGTCCATTTTTTCCATATATTATATGTAGCAATCAGGTGTTTGAATCTCATAGAATAAAATAAATAACCACTTTAGAAGAAATCCCATATTTGATAAACACGTGTACATATTTGATCTTCCATATGTATCTTCAATGTTACATATTTGTAATATGGATAACTGCTACCATAGTAGAAAGCTAACCTAAATGGGTAGAAATATAAAGAAAATTAAATATAATAATAAAAGAGACCTTGGATTTCATTTATTGATTCTCAAAATAATATATTATAACTTAATATATAAAACTTTAAATATATTATAGCATTACTATAAATCATTTCATTTTATTTCCGACGTGAAAATGATATAATCTCGATCGCACCATATAACGAATGACGATATGAAAACATGTTATTTATCTCTCGGTTTTTGAAAATCAAGGTGAAAAGTGACACTGATCATGTGTTTGATCTCTAACAACTTCATTTTTTGTATTTTTCAAAATCGTACTACTTTTTACTTCGATTATTAATAATAACTGAAAGGTAAAGTCTTGTATACAAAATTTTAGTTTTAACTTTTTCTTCTCCGTTTTAATCTGCAAAATATCAAGTTTATTAACAAAATCTAAATCTTGCTCATCATCACAAACAACAACACCAATAACAACAACAAAAACAAAATCAATAGATTCCTTAAACATAAATTTCAACAACAAAAAGGACAACAAATCCATGAAATCATTAAACATTAAATCTCAACAACAACAACAAATAAATAAAATCAATAGATTGTTAAATATTAGTAAAAGCACTGCTTAAGTCGAAATTAATCAATCCTTTTATGGAATTTTTCACGAAATTGTTTTATATCTCGGCATGTTATTAAGAAATTTCTAAAAAATTGAGATTTTATGATAAGCATGTTCATTTTCTTTCATATATAATTTGTAGCAATCAGGTGTTCGAATCTCATAGAATAAAATAAATAACCACTTTAGAAGAAATCCCATATTTGATAAACATGTGTACATATTTGATCTTCCATATGTATCTTCAATGTTACATATTTGTAATATGGATAACTGCAACCATAGTAGAAAGGTAACCTAAATGGGTAGAAATATAAAGAAAATTAAATATAATAATAAAAGAGATTTTGGATTTCATTTATTGATTCTCAAAATAATATATTATAACTTAATATATAAAACTTTAAATATATTATAGCATTACTATAAATCATTTCATTTTATTTCTGACGTGAAAATGATATAATCTCGATCGCACCATATAACGAATGACGATATGAAAATTTGTTATTTATCTCTCGGTTTTTGAAAATCAAGGTGAAAAGTGACACTGATCATGTGTTTGATCTCTAACAACTGCATTTTTTGTATTTTTCAAAATCGTACTACTTTTTACTTCGATTTTTAATAATAACTGAAAGGTAAAGTCTTGTATACAAAATTTTAGTTTTAATTTTTTCTTCTCCATTTAAATCTGCAAAATATCAAGTTTATTAACAAAATCTAAATCTTGCTCATCATCATCAACAACAACAGCAATAACAACAACAAAAACAAAATCAATAGAATCCTTAAACATAAATTTCAACAACAAAAAGGACAACAAATCCATGAAATCATTAAACATTAAATCTCAACAACAACAACAAATAAATAAAATCAATAGATTGTTAAATATTAGTAAAAGCAGTGCTTAAGTCGAAATTAATCAATCCTTTTATGGAATTTTTCACGAAATTGTTTTATATCTTGGCATGTTATTAAGAAATTTCTAAAAAATTGAGATTTTATGATAAGCATGTTTATTTTCTTTCATATATAATTTGTAGCAATCAGGTGTTTGAATCTCATAGAATAAAATAAATAACCACTTTAGAAGAAATCCCATATTTGATAAACACGTGTAAATATTTGATCTTCCATATGTATCTTTAATGTTACATATTTGTAATATGGATAACTGCAAACGTATTAGAAAGCTAACCTAAATGGGTAGAAATATAAAGAAAATTAAATATAATAATAAAAGAGACATTGGATTTCATTTATTGATTCTCAAAATAATATATTATAACTTAATATATAAAACTTTAAATATATTATAACATTACTATAAATCATTTCATTTTATTTCCGACGTGAAAATGATATAATCTCGATCGCACCATATAACGAATGACGATATGAAAACTTGTTATTTATCTCTCGGTTTTTGAAAATCAAGGTGAAAAGTGACACTGATCATGTGTTTGATCTCTAACAACTTCATTATTTGTATTTTTCAAAATCGTACTACTTTTTACTTCGAATTTTAATAATAACTAAAAGGTAAAGTCTTGTATACAAAATTTTAGTTTTAACTTTTTTTTCTCCGTTTTAATCTGCAAAATATCAAGTTTATTAACAAAATCTAAATCTTGCTCATCATCATCAACAACAACACCAATAACAACAACAAAAACAAAATCAATAAAATCCTTAAACATAAATTTCTACAACAAAAAGGACAACAAATCCATGAAATCATTAAACATTAAATCTCAACAACAACAACAAATAAATAAAATCAATAGATTGTTAAATATTAGTAAAAGCAGTGCTTAAGTCGAAATTAATCAATCCTTTTATGGAATTTTTCACGAAATTGTTTTATATCTTGGCATGTTATTAAGAAATTTCTAAAAATTTGATTTTTTATGATAAGCATGTCCTTTTTTTTCATATATAATTTGTAGCAATCAGGTGTTTGAATCTCATAGAATAAAATAAATAACCACTTTAGAAGAAATCCCATATTTGATAAACACGTGTACATATTTGGTCTTCCATATGTATCTTCAATGTTACATATTTGTAATATGGATAACTGCAACCATAGTAGAAAGCTAACCTAAATGGGTAGAAATATAAAGAAAATTAAATATAATAATAAAATAGACCTTGGATTTCATTATTTGATTCTCAAAATAATATATTATAACTTAATATATAAAACTTTAAATATATTATAGCATTACTATAAATCATTTCATTTTATTTCCGACGTGAAAATGATATAATCTCGATCGCACCATATAACGAATGACGATATGAAAACTTGTTATTTATCTCTCAATTTTTGAAAATCAAGGTGAAAAGTGACACTGATCATGTGTTTGATCTCTAACAACTGCATTTTTTGTATTTTTCAAAAGCGTACTACTTTTTACTTCGATTTTTAATAATAACTGAAAGGTAAAGTCTTGTATCAAAAATTTTGGTTTTAATTTTTTTTCTCCGTTTTAATCTGCAAAATATCAAGTTTATTAACAAAATATAAATCTTGCTCATCATCATCAACAACAACACCAATAACAACAACAAAAACAAAATCAATAGAATCCTTAAACATAAATTTCAACAACAAAAAGGACAACAAATCCATGAAATCATTAAACATTAAATCTCAACAACAACAACAAATAAATAAAATCAATAGATTGTTAAATATTAGTAAAAGCATTGCATAGGTCGAAATTAATCAATCCTTTTATGGAATTTTTCACGAAATTGTTTTATATCTTGGCATGTTATTAAGAAATTTCTAAAAATTTGATTTTTTATGATAAGCATGTCCTTTTTTTTTTCATATATAATTTTTAGCAATCAGGTGTTTGAATCTCATAGAATAAAATAAATAACAACTTTAGAAGAAATCCCATATTTGATAAACACGTGTACATATTTGATCTTCCATATGTATCTTCAATGTTACATATTTGTTATATGGATAACTGCAACCATAGTATAAAGCTAACCTAAATGGGTAGAAATATATAGAAAATTAAATATAATAATAAAAGAGACCTTGGATTTCATTTATTGATTCTCAAAATAATATATTATAACTTAATATATAAAACTTTAAATATATTATAGCATTACTATAAATCATTTCATTTTATTTCCGACGTGAAAATGATATAATCTCGATCGCACCATATAACGAATGACGATATGAAAACTTGTTATTTATTTCTTGGTTTTTGAAAATCAAGGTGAAAAGTGACACTGATCATGTGTTTGATCTCTAACAACTTCATTTTTTGTATTTTTCAAAATCGTACTAATTTTTACTTTGATTTTTAATAATAACTGAAAGGTAAAGTCTTGTATACAAAATTTTAGTTTTAATTTTTTTTCTCCGTTTTAATCTGCAAAATATCAAGTTTATTAACAAAATATAAATCTTGCTCATCATCATCAACAACAACACCAATAACAACAACAAAAACAAAATCAATAGAATCCTTAAACATAAATTTCAACAACAAAAAGGACAACAAATCCATGAAATCATTAAACATTAAATCTCAACAACAACAACAAATAAATAAATTCAATAGATTGTTAAATATTAGTAAAAGTATTGCATAAGTCGAAATTAATAAATCCTTTTATGGAATTTTTCACGAAATTGTTTTATATCTTGGCATGTTATTAAGAAATTTCTAAAAATTTCATTTTTTATGATAAGCATGTCCTTTTTTTTTCATATATAATTTGTAGCAATCAGGTGTTTGAATCTCATAGAATAAAATAAATAACCACTTTAGAAGAAATCCCATATTTGATAAACACGTGTACATATTTGATCTTCCATATGTATCTTCAATGTTACATATTTGTAATATAGATAACTGCAACCATAGTAGAAAGCTAACCTAAATGGGTAGAAATATACAGAAAATTAAATATAATAATAAAATGGACCTTGAATTTCATTTATTGATTCTCAAAATAATATATTATAACTTAATATATAAAACTTTAAATATATTATAGCATTACTATAAATCATTTCATTTTATTTCCGACGTGAAAATGATATAATCTCGATCGCACCATATAACGAATGACGATATGAAAACTTGTTATTTATCTTTCGGTTTTTGAAAATCAAGGTGAAAAGTGACACTGATCATGTGTTTGGTCTCTAACAACTGCATTTTTTGTATTTTTCAAAATCGTACTACTTTTTACTTCGATTTTTAATTATAACTAAAAGGTGAAGTCTTGTATACAAAATTTTAGTTTTAACATTTTCTTCTCCGTTGTAATCTGCAAAATATCAAGTTTATTAACAAAATCTAAATCTTGCTCATCATCATCAACAACAACACCAATAACAACAACAAAATCAAAATCAATAGAATCCTTAAACATAAATTTCAACAACAAAAAGGACAACAAATCCATGAAATCATTAAACATTAAATATCAACAACAACAACAAATAAGTAAAATCAATAGATTGTTAAATATTAGTAAAAGCAGTGCTTAAGTCGAAATTAATCAATCCTTTTATGGAATTTTTCACGAAATTGTTTTATATCTTAGCATGTTATTAAGAAATTTCTAAAAAATTGAGATTTTATGATAAGCATGTTCATTTTCTTTCATATATAATTTGTAGCAATCAGGTTTTTGAATCTCATAGAAGAAAATAAATAACCACTTTAGAAGAAATCCCATATTTGATAAACACGTGTACATATTTGATCTTCCATATGTATCTTCAATGTTACATATTTGTAATATGGATAACTGCAACCATAGTAGAAAGCTAACCTAAATGGGTAGAAATATAAATAAAATTAAATATAATAATAAAAGAGACCTTGGATTTCATTTAATGATTCTCAAAATAATATATTATAACTTAATATATAAAACTTTAAATATATTATAGCATTACTATAAATCATTTCATTTTATTTCCGACGTGAAAATGATATAATCTCGATCGCACCATATAACGAATGACGATATGAAAACTTGTTATTTATCTCTCGGTTTTTGAAAATCAAGGTGAAAACTGACACTGATCATGTGTTTGATCTCTAACAACTTCATTTTTTGTATTTTTCAAAATCGTACTACTTTTTACATCGAATTTTAATAATAACTGAAAGGTGAAGTCTTGTATACAAAATTTTAGTTTTAACTTTTTCTTCTCCGTTTTAATTTGCAAAATATCAAGTTTATTAACAAAATCTAAATCTTGCTCATCATCATCAACAACAACACCAATAACAACAACAAAAACAAAATCAATAGAATCCTTAAACATAAATTTCAACAACAAAAAGGACAACAAATCCATGAAATCATTAAACATTAAATATCAACAACAACAACAAATAAATAAAATCAATAGATTGTTAAATATTAGTAAAAGCAGTGCTTAAGTCGAAATTAATCAATCCTTTTATGGAATTTTTCACGAAATTGTTTTATATCTTGGCATGTTATTAAGAAATTTCTAAAAAATTGAGATTTTATGATAAGCATGTTCATTTTCTTTCATATATAATTTGTAGCAATCAGGTGTTTGAATCTCATAGAATAAAATAAATAACCACTTTAGAAGAAATCCCATATTTGATAAACATGTGTACATATTTGATCTTCCATATGTATCTTCAATGTTACATATTTGTAATATGGATAACTGCAACCATAGTAGAAAGCTAACCTATATGGGTAGAAATATAAAGAAAATTAAATATAATAATAAAAAAGACCTTGGATTTTTTTTATTGATTCTCAAAATAATATATTATAACTTAATATATAAAACTTTAAATATATTATAGCATTACTATAAATCATTCCATTTTATTTCCGACGTGAAAAATGATATTATCTCGATCGCACCATATAACGAATGACGATATGAAAACTTGTTATTTATCTCTCAATTTTTGAAAATCAAGGTGAAAAGTGACACTGATCATGTGTTTGATCTCTAACAACTGCATTTTTTGTATTTTTCAAAAGCGTACTACTTTTTACTTCGATTTTTAATAATAACTGAAAGGTAAAGTCTTGTATACAAAATTTTAGTTTTAATTTTTTTTCTCCGTTTTAATCTGCAAAATATCAAGTTTATTAACAAAATATAAATCTTGCTCATCATCATCAACAACAACACCAATAACAACAACAAAAACAAAATTAATAGAATCCTTAAACATAAATTTCAACAACAAAAAGGACAACAAATCCATGAAATCATTAAACATTAAATCTCAACAACAACAACAAATAAATAAATTCAATAGATTGTTAAATATTAGTAAAAGTATTGCATAAGTCGAAATTAATCAATCCTTTTATGGAATTTTTCACGAAATTGTTTTATATATTGGCATGTTATTAAGAAATTTCTAAAAATTTGATTTTTTATGATAAGCATGTCCTTTTTTTTTCATATATAATTTGTAGCAATCAGGTGTTTGAATCTCATAGAATAAAATAAATAACCAATTTAGAAGAAATCCCATATTTGATAAACACGTGTACATATTTGATCTTCCATATGTATCTTCAATGTTACATATTTGTTATATGGATAACTGCAACCATAGTGTAAAGCTAACCTAAATGGGTAGAAATATATAGAAAATTAAATATAATAATAAAAGAGACCTTGGATTTCATTTATTGATTCTCAAAATAATATATTATAACTTAATATATAAAACTTTAAATATATTATAGCATTACTATAAATCATTTCATTTTATTTCCGATGTGAAAATGATATAATCTCGATCGCACCATATAACGAATGACGATATGAAAACTTGTTATTTATCTCTCGGTTTTTGAAAATCAAGGTGAAAAGTGACACTGATCATGTGTTTGATCTCTAACAACTTCATTTTTTGTATTTTTTAAAATCGTACTACTTTTTACTTTGATTTTTAATAATATCTGAAAGGTAAAGTCTTGTTTACAAAATTTTAGTTTTAACATTTTTTTCTCCGTTTTAATCTGCAAAATATCAAGTTTATTAACAAAATCTAAATCTTGCTCATCATCATCAACAACAGCACCAATAACAACAACAAAAACAAAATCAATAGAATCCTTAAACATAAATTTCAACAACAAAAAGGACAACAAATCCATGAAATCATTAAACATTAAATCTCAACAACAACAACAAATAAATAAAATCAATAGATTGTTAAATATTAGTAAAAGCATTGCATAAGTCGAAATTAATCAATCCTTTTATGGAATTTTTCACGAAATTGTTTTATATCTTGGCATGTTATTAAGAAATTTCTAAAAATTTGATTTTTTATGATAAGCATGTCCTTTTTTTTTTCATATATAATTTTTAGCAATCAGGTGTTTGAATCTCATAGAATAAAATAAATAACAACTTTAGAAGAAATCCCATATTTGATAAACACGTGTACATATTTGATCTTCCATATGTATCTTCAATGTTACATATTTGTTATATGGATAACTGCAACCATAGTATAAAGCTAACCTAAATGGGTAGAAATATATAGAAAATTAAATATAATAATAAAAGAGACCTTGGATTTCATTTATTGATTCTCAAAATAATATATTATAACTTAATATATAAAACTTTAAATATATTATAGCATTACTATAAATCATTTCATTTTATTTCCGACGTGAAAATGATATAATCTCGATCGCACCATATAACGAATGACGATATGAAAACTTGTTATTTATTTCTTGGTTTTTGAAAATCAAGGTGAAAAGTGACACTGATCATGTGTTTGATCTCTAACAACTTCATTTTTTGTATTTTTCAAAATCGTACTAATTTTTACTTTGATTTTTAATAATAACTGAAAGGTAAAGTCTTGTATACAAAATTTTAGTTTTAATTTTTTTTCTCCGTTTTAATCTGCAAAATATCAAGTTTATTAACAAAATATAAATCTTGCTCATCATCATCAACAACAACACCAATAACAACAACAAAAACAAAATCAATAGAATCCTTAAACATAAATTTCAACAACAAAAAGGACAACAAATCCATGAAATCATTAAACATTAAATCTCAACAACAACAACAAATAAATAAATTCAATAGATTGTTAAATATTAGTAAAAGTATTGCATAAGTCGAAATTAATAAATCCTTTTATGGAATTTTTCACGAAATTGTTTTATATCTTGGCATGTTATTAAGAAATTTCTAAAAATTTCATTTTTTATGATAAGCATGTCCTTTTTTTTTCATATATAATTTGTAGCAATCAGGTGTTTGAATCTCATAGAATAAAATAAATAACCACTTTAGAAGAAATCCCATATTTGATAAACACGTGTACATATTTGATCTTCCATATGTATCTTCAATGTTACATATTTGTAATATAGATAACTGCAACCATAGTAGAAAGCTAACCTAAATGGGTAGAAATATACAGAAAATTAAATATAATAATAAAATGGACCTTGAATTTCATTTATTGATTCTCAAAATAATATATTATAACTTAATATATAAAACTTTAAATATATTATAGCATTACTATAAATCATTTCATTTTATTTCCGACGTGAAAATGATATAATCTCGATCGCACCATATAACAAATGACGATATGAAAACTTGTTATTTATCTTTCGGTTTTTGAAAATCAAGGTGAAAAGTGACACTGATCATGTGTTTGGTCTCTAACAACTGCATTTTTTGTATTTTTCAAAATCGTACTACTTTTTACTTCGATTTTTAATAATAACTAAAAGGTGAAGTCTTGTATACAAAATTTTAGTTTTAACTTTTTCTTCTCCGTTGTAATCTGCAAAATATCAAGTTTATTAACAAAATCTAAATCTTGCTCATCATCATCAACAACAACACCAATAACAACAACAAAATCAAAATCAATAGAATCCTTAAACATAAATTTCAACAACCAAAAGGACAACAAATCCATGAAATCATTAAACATTAAATATCAACAACAACAACAACAAATAAGTAAAATCAATAGATTGTTAAATATTAGTAAAAGCAGTGCTTAAGTCGAAATTAATCAATCCTTTTATGGAATTTTTCACGAAATTGTTTTATATCTTAGCATGTTATTAAGAAATTTCTAAAAAATTGAGATTTTATGATAAGCATGTTCATTTTCTTTCATATATAATTTGTAGCAATCAGGTTTTTGAATCTCATAGAAGAAAATAAATAACCACTTTAGAAGAAATCCCATATTTGATAAACACGTGTACATATTTGATCTTCCATATGTATCTTCAATGTTACATATTTGTAATATGGATAACTGCAACCATAGTAGAAAGCTAACCTAAATGGGTAGAAATATAAAGAAAATTAAATATAATAATAAAATAGACCTTGGATTTTATTTATTGATTCTCAAAATAATATATTATAACTTAATATATAAAACTTTAAATATATTATAGCATTACTATAAATCATTCCATTTTATTTCCGACGTGAAAAATGATATTATCTCGATCGCACCATATAACGAATGACGATATGAAAACTTGTTATTTATCTCTCAATTTTTGAAAATCAAGGTAAAAAGTGACACTGATCATGTGTTTGATCTCTAACAACTGCATTTTTTGTATTTTTCAAAAGCGTACTACTTTTTACTTCGATTTTTAATAATAACTGAAAGGTAAAGTCTTGTATACAAAATTTTAGTTTTAATTTTTTTTCTCCGTTTTAATCTGCAAAATATCAAGTTTATTAACAAAATATAAATCTTGCTCATCATCATCAACAACAACACCAATAACAACAACAAAAACAAAATCAATAGAATCCTTAAACATAAATTTCAACAACAAAAAGGACAACAAATCCATGAAATCATTAAACATTAAATCTCAACAACAACAACAAATAAATAAATTCAATAGATTGTTAAATATTAGTAAAAGTATTGCATAAGTCGAAATTAATCAATCCTTTTATGGAATTTTTCACGAAATTGTTTTATATCTTGGCATGTTATTAAGAAATTTCTAAAAATTTGATTTTTTATGATAAGCATGTCCTTTTTTTTTCATATATAATTTGTAGCAATCAGGTGTTTGAATCTCATAGAATAAAATAAATAACCAATTTAGAAGAAATCCCATATTTGATAAACACGTGTACATATTTGATCTTCCATATGTATCTTCAATGTTACATATTTGTTATATGGATAACTGCAACCATAGTGTAAAGCTAACCTAAATGGGTAGAAATATATAGAAAATTAAATATAATAATAAAAGAGACCTTGGATTTCATTTATTGATTCTCAAAATAATATATTATAACTTAATATATAAAACTTTAAATATATTATAGCATTACTATAAATCATTTCATTTTATTTCCGATGTGAAAATGATATAATCTCGATCGCACCATATAACGAATGACGATATGAAAACTTGTTATTTATCTCTCGGTTTTTGAAAATCAAGGTGAAAAGTGACACTGATCATGTGTTTGATCTCTAACAACTTCATTTTTTGTATTTTTGAAAATCGTACTACTTTTTACTTTGATTTTTAATAATATCTGAAAGGTAAAGTCTTGTTTACAAAATTTTAGTTTTAACATTTTTTTCTCCGTTTTAATCTGCAAAATATCAAGTTTATTAACAAAATCTAAATCTTGCTCATCATCATCAACAACAACACCAATAACAACAACAAAAACAAAATCAATAGAATCCTTAAACATAAATTTCAACAACAAAAAGGACAACAAATCCATGAAATCATTAAACATTAAATATCAACAACAACAACAAATAAATAAAATCAATAGATTGTTAAATATTAGTAAAAGCAGTGCTTAAGTCGAAATTAATCAATCCTTTTATGGAATTTTTCACGAAATTGTTTTATATCTTGGCATGTTATTAAGAAATTTCTAAAAAATTGAGATTTTATGATAAGCATGTTCATTTTCTTTCATATATAATTTGTAGCAATCAGGTGTTTGAATCTCATAGAATAAAATAAATAACCACTTTAGAAGAAATCCCATATTTGATAAACATGTGTACATATTTGATCTTCCATATGTATCTTCAATGTTACATATTTGTAATATGGATAACTGCAACCATAGTAGAAAGCTAACCTAAATGGGTAGAAATATAAAGAAAATTAAATATAATAATAAAATAGACCTTGGATTTTATTTATTGATTCTCAAAATAATATATTATAACTTAATATATAAAACTTTAAATATATTATAGCATTACTATAAATCATTCCATTTTATTTCCGACGTGAAAAATGATATTATCTCGATCGCACCATATAACGAATGACGATATGAAAACTTGTTATTTATCTCTCAATTTTTGAAAATCAAGGTAAAAAGTGACACTGATCATGTGTTTGATCTCTAACAACTGCATTTTTTGTATTTTTCAAAAGCGTACTACTTTTTACTTCGATTTTTAATAATAACTGAAAGGTAAAGTCTTGTATACAAAATTTTAGTTTTAATTTTTTTTCTCCGTTTTAATCTGCAAAATATCAAGTTTATTAACAAAATATAAATCTTGCTCATCATCATCAACAACAACACCAATAACAACAACAAAAACAAAATCAATAGAATCCTTAAACATAAATTTCAACAACAAAAAGGACAACAAATCCATGAAATCATTAAACATTAAATCTCAACAACAACAACAAATAAATAAATTCAATAGATTGTTAAATATTAGTAAAAGTATTGCATAAGTCGAAATTAATCAATCCTTTTATGGAATTTTTCACGAAATTGTTTTATATCTTGGCATGTTATTAAGAAATTTCTAAAAATTTGATTTTTTATGATAAGCATGTCCTTTTTTTTTCATATATAATTTGTAGCAATCAGGTGTTTGAATCTCATAGAATAAAATAAATAACCAATTTAGAAGAAATCCCATATTTGATAAACACGTGTACATATTTGATCTTCCATATGTATCTTCAATGTTACATATTTGTTATATGGATAACTGCAACCATAGTGTAAAGCTAACCTAAATGGGTAGAAATATATAGAAAATTAAATATAATAATAAAAGAGACCTTGGATTTCATTTATTGATTCTCAAAATAATATATTATAACTTAATATATAAAACTTTAAATATATTATAGCATTACTATAAATCATTTCATTTTATTTCCGATGTGAAAATGATATAATCTCGATCGCACCATATAACGAATGACGATATGAAAACTTGTTATTTATCTCTCGGTTTTTGAAAATCAAGGTGAAAAGTGACACTGATCATGTGTTTGATCTCTAACAACTTCATTTTTTGTATTTTTGAAAATCGTACTACTTTTTACTTTGATTTTTAATAATATCTGAAAGGTAAAGTCTTGTTTACAAAATTTTAGTTTTAACATTTTTTTCTCCGTTTTAATCTGCAAAATATCAAGTTTATTAACAAAATCTAAATCTTGCTCATCATCATCAACAACAACACCAATAACAACAACAAAAACAAAATCAATAGAATCCTTAAACATAAATTTCAACAACAAAAAGGACAACAAATCCATGAAATCATTAAACATTAAATATCAACAACAACAACAAATAAATAAAATCAATAGATTGTTAAATATTAGTAAAAGCAGTGCTTAAGTCGAAATTAATCAATCCTTTTATGGAATTTTTCACGAAATTGTTTTATATCTTGGCATGTTATTAAGAAATTTCTAAAAAATTGAGATTTTATGATAAGCATGTTCATTTTCTTTCATATATAATTTGTAGCAATCAGGTGTTTGAATCTCATAGAATAAAATAAATAACCACTTTAGAAGAAATCCCATATTTGATAAACATGTGTACATATTTGATCTTCCATATGTATCTTCAATGTTACATATTTGTAATATGGATAACTGCAACCATAGTAGAAAGCTAACCTAAATGGGTAGAAATATAAAGAAAATTAAATATAATAATAAAATAGACCTTGGATTTTATTTATTGATTCTCAAAATAATATATTATAACTTAATATATAAAACTTTAAATATATTATAGCATTACTATAAATCATTCCATTTTATTTCCGACGTGAAAAATGATATTATCTCGATCGCACCATATAACGAATGACGATATGAAAACTTGTTATTTATCTCTCAATTTTTGAAAATCAAGGTAAAAAGTGACACTGATCATGTGTTTGATCTCTAACAACTGCATTTTTTGTATTTTTCAAAAGCGTACTACTTTTTACTTCGATTTTTAATAATAACTGAAAGGTAAAGTCTTGTATACAAAATTTTAGTTTTAATTTTTTTTCTCCGTTTTAATCTGCAAAATATCAAGTTTATTAACAAAATATAAATCTTGCTCATCATCATCAACAACAACACCAATAACAACAACAAAAACAAAATCAATAGAATCCTTAAACATAAATTTCAACAACAAAAAGGACAACAAATCCATGAAATCATTAAACATTAAATCTCAACAACAACAACAAATAAATAAATTCAATAGATTGTTAAATATTAGTAAAAGTATTGCATAAGTCGAAATTAATCAATCCTTTTATGGAATTTTTCACGAAATTGTTTTATATCTTGGCATGTTATTAAGAAATTTCTAAAAATTTGATTTTTTATGATAAGCATGTCCTTTTTTTTTCATATATAATTTGTAGCAATCAGGTGTTTGAATCTCATAGAATAAAATAAATAACCAATTTAGAAGAAATCCCATATTTGATAAACACGTGTACATATTTGATCTTCCATATGTATCTTCAATGTTACATATTTGTTATATGGATAACTGCAACCATAGTGTAAAGCTAACCTAAATGGGTAGAAATATATAGAAAATTAAATATAATAATAAAAGAGACCTTGGATTTCATTTATTGATTCTCAAAATAATATATTATAACTTAATATATAAAACTTTAAATATATTATAGCATTACTATAAATCATTTCATTTTATTTCCGATGTGAAAATGATATAATCTCGATCGCACCATATAACGAATGACGATATGAAAACTTGTTATTTATCTCTCGGTTTTTGAAAATCAAGGTGAAAAGTGACACTGATCATGTGTTTGATCTCTAACAACTTCATTTTTTGTATTTTTGAAAATCGTACTACTTTTTACTTTGATTTTTAATAATATCTGAAAGGTAAAGTCTTGTTTACAAAATTTTAGTTTTAACATTTTTTTCTCCGTTTTAATCTGCAAAATATCAAGTTTATTAACAAAATCTAAATCTTGCTCATCATCATCAACAACAGTACCAATAACAACAACAAAAACAAAATCAATAGAATCCTTAAACATAAATTTCAACAACAAAAAGGATAACATATCCATGAAATCATTAAACATTAAATCTCAACAACAACAACAAATAAATAAATTCAATAGATTGTTAAATATTAGGAAAAGAAGTGCTTAAGTCAAAATTAATCAATCCTTTTATGGAATTTTTCACGAAATTGTTTTATATCTTTGCATGTTATTAAGAAATTTCTAAAAAATTGAGATTTTATGATAAGCATGTCCATTTTTTTTCATATATAATTTGTAGCAATCAGGTGTTTGAATCTCATAGAATAAAATAAATAAGCACTTTAGAGGAAATCCCATATTTGATAAACACGTGTACATATTTGATCTTCCATATGTATCTTCAATGTTACATATTTGTAATATGGATAACTGCAACCATAGTAGAAATCTAACCTAAATGGGTAGAAATATACAGAAAATTAAATATAATAATAAAATGGAGCTTGAATTTCATTTATTGATTCTCAAAATAATATATTATAACTTAATATATAAAACTTTAAATATATTATAGCATTACTATAAATCATTTCATTTTATTTCCGACGTGAAAACGATATAATCTCGATCGCACCATATAACAAATGAAGATATGAAAACTTGTTATTTATCTCTCGGTTTTTGAAAATCAAGGTGAGAAGTGACATTGATCATGTGTTTGATCTCTAACATTTGCATTTTTTGTATTTTTCAAAATCGTACTACTTTTTACTTTGATTTTTAATAATAACTGAAAGGTAAAGTCTTGTATACAAAATTTTAGTTTTAACTTTTTTTTCTCCGTTTTAATCTGCAAAATATCAAGTTTATTAACATAATCTAAATCTTGCTCATCATCATCAACAACAACACCAATAACAACAACAAAAACAAAATCAATAAAATCCTTAAACATAAATTTCAACAACAAAAAGGACAACAAATCCATGAAATTATTGAACATTAAATCTCAACAACAATAACAAATAAATAAAATCAATAGATTGTTAAATATTAGTAAAAGAAGTGCTTAAGTCGAAATTAATCAATCCTTTTATGGAATTTTTCACGAAATTGTTTTATATCTTGGCATGTTATTAAGAAATTTCTAAAAATTTCATTTTTTATGATAAGCATGTCCATTTTTTTTCATATATAATTTGTAGCAATCAGGTGTTTGAATCTTATAGAATAAAATAAATAACCACTTTAGAAGAAATCCCATATTTGATAAACACGTGTACATATTTGATCTTCCATATGTATCTTCAATGTTACATATTTGTAATATGGATAACTGAAAACGTAGTAGAAAGCTAACCTAAATGGGTAGAAATATAAAGAAAATGAAATATAATAATAAAATGGACCTTGGATTTCATTTATTGATTCTTATAATAATATATTATAACTTAATATATAAAACTTTAAATATATTATAGAATTATTATAAATCATTTCATTTTATTTCCGACGTGAAAACGATATAATCTCGATCGCACCATATAACGAATGACGATATGAAAACTTGTTATTTATCTCTCGGTTTTTGAAAATCAAGGTGAGAAGTGACACTGATCATGTGTTTGATCTCTAACAACTGCATTTTTTGTATTTTTCAAATTCGTACTACTTTTTACTTTGATTTTTTATAATAACTGAAAGGTAAAGTCTTGTATACAAAATTTTAGTTTTAACTTTTTTTTCTCCGTTTTAATCTGCAAAATATCAAGTTTATTAAGAAAATCTAAATCTTGCTCATCATCATCAACAACAACACCAATAACAACAACAAAAACAATCAATAGAATCCTTAAACATAAATTTCAACAACAAAAAGGACAACAAATCCATGAAATCATTAAACATTAAATCTCAACAACAACAACAAATAAATAAAATCAATAGATTGTTAAAAAATTGGTAAAAGCAGTGCTTAAGTCGAAATGAATCAATCCTTTTATGGAATTTTTCACGAAATTGTTTTATATCTTGGCATGTTATTATGAAATTTCTAAAAAATTGAGATTTTATGATAAGCATGTCCATTTTTTTTCATATATAATTTGTAGCAATCAGGTGTTTGAATCTCATAGAATAAAATAAATAATCACTTTAGAGGAAATCCCATATTTGATAAACACGTGTACATATTTGATCTTCTATATGTATCTTCAATGTTACATATTTGTAATATGGATAACTGCAAACCTAGTAGAAAGCTAACCTAAATGGGTAGGAATATAAAGAAAATTAAATATAATAATAAAAGAGACCTTGGATTTCATTTATTGATTCTCAAAATAATATATTATAACTTAATATATAAAACTTTAAATATATTATAGCATTACTATAAATCATTTCATTTTATTTCCGACGTTAAAATAATATAATCACGATCGCACCATATAACGAATGACGATATGAAAACTTGTTATTTATCTCTCGGTTTTTGAAAATCAAGGTGAAAAGTGACACTGATCATGTGTTTGAACTCTAACACTTGCATTTTTTGTATTTTTCAAAATCGTACTACTTTTTACTTCGATTTTTAATAATAACTGAAAGGTAAAGTCTTGTATACAAAATTTTAGTTTTAACTTTTTCTTCTCCATTTTAATCTGCAAAATATCTAGTTTATTAACAAAATCTAAATCTTGCTCATCATCATCAACAACAACACCAATAACAACAACAAAAACAAAATCAATAGAACCCTTAAACATAAATTTCAACAACAAAAAGAACAACAAATCCATGAAATCGTTAAACATTAAATCTCAACAACATCAACAAATAAATAAAATCAATAGATTGTTAAATATTAGTAAAAGCAGTGCTTAAGTCGAAATTAATCAATCCTTTTATGGAATTTTTCACGAAATTATTTTATATCTTGGCATGTTATAAAGAAATTTCTAAAAATTTGATTTTTTATGATAAGCATGTCCTTTTTTTTTCATATATAATTTGTAGCAATCAGGTGTTTGAATCTCATAGAATAAAATAAATAACCACTTTAGAAGAAATCCCATATTTGATAAACATGTGTACATATTTGATCTTCCATATGTATCTTCAATGTTACATATTTGTAATATGGATAACTGCAACCATAGTAGAAAGCTAACCTAAATGGGTAGAAATATAAAGAAAATTAAATATAATAATAAAAGAGACCTTGGATTTCATTTATTGATTCTCAAAATAATATATTATAACTTAATATATAAAACTTTAAATATATTATAGCATTACTATAAATCATTTCATTTTATTTCCGACGTGAAAATGATATAATCTCGATCGCACCATATAACGAATGACGATATGAAAACTTGTTATTTATCTCTCAATTTTTTAAAATCAAGGTGAAAAGTGACACTGATCATGTGTTTGATCTCTAACAACTGCATTTTTTGTATTTTTCAAAATCGTACTACTTTTTACTTCGATTTTTAATAATAACTGAAAGGTAAAGTCTTGTATACAAAATTTTAGTTTTAACTTTTTTTTCTCCGTTTTAATCTGCAAAATATCAAGTTTATTAACAAAATCTAAATCTTGCTCATCATCATCAATAACAACACCAATAACAACAACAAAAACAAAATCAATAGAATCCTTAAACATAAATTTCAACAACAAAAAGGACAACAAATCCATGAAATTATTAAACATTAAATCTCAACAACAAAACCAACAAATAAATAAATTCAATAGATTGTTAAATATTAGTAAACGCATTGCTTAAGTCGAAATTAATCAATCCTTTTATGGAATTTTTCACGAAATTGTTTTATATCTTGGCATGTTATTAAGAAATTTCTAAAAAATTGAGATTTTATGATAAGCATGTCCATTTTTTTTCATATATAATTTGTAGCAATCACGTGTTTGAATATCATAGAATAAAATAAATAACCACTTTAGAGGAAATCCCATTTTTGATAAACACGTGTACATATTTGATCTTCCATATGTATCTTCAATGTTACATATTTGTAATATGGATAACTGCAAACCTAGTAGAAAGCTAACCTAAATGGGTAGGAATATAAAGAAAATTAAATATAATAATAAAAGAGACCTTGGATTTCATTTATTGATTCTCAAAATAATATATTATAACTTAATATATAAAACTTTAAATATATTATAGCATTACTATAAATCATTTCATTTTATTTCCGACGTTAAAATAATATAATCACGATCGCACCATATAACGAATGACGATATGAAAACTTGTTATTTATCTCTCGGTTTTTGAAAATCAAGGTGAAAAGTGACACTGATCATGTGTTTGAACTCTAACACTTGCATTTTTTGTATTTTTCAAAATCGTACTACTTTTTACTTCGATTTTTAATAATAACTGAAAGGTAAAGTCTTGTATACAAAATTTTAGTTTTAACTTTTTCTTCTCCATTTTAATCTGCAAAATATCTAGTTTATTAACAAAATCTAAATCTTGCTCATCATCATCAACAACAACACCAATAACAACAACAAAAACAAAATCAATAGAACCCTTAAACATAAATTTCAACAACAAAAAGAACAACAAATCCATGAAATCGTTAAACATTAAATCTCAACAACAGCAACAAATAAATAAAATCAATAGATTGTTAAATATTAGTAAAAGCAGTGCTTAAGTCGAAATTAATCAATCCTTTTATGGAATTTTTCACGAAATTATTTTATATCTTGGCATGTTATAAAGAAATTTCTAAAAATTTGATTTTTTATGATAAGCATGTCCTTTTTTTTTCATATATAATTTGTAGCAATCAGGTGTTTGAATCTCATAGAATAAAATAAATAACCACTTTAGAAGAAATCCCATATTTGATAAACATGTGTACATATTTGATCTTCCATATGTATCTTCAATGTTACATATTTGTAATATGGATAACTGCAACCATAGTAGAAAGCTAACCTAAATGGGTAAAAATATAAAGAAAATTAAATATAATAATAAAAGAGACCTTGGATTTCATTTATTGATTCTCAAAATAATATATTATAACTTAATATATAAAACTTTAAATATATTATAGCATTACTATAAATCATTTCATTTTATTTCCGACGTGAAAATGATATAATCTCGATCGCACCATATAACGAATGACGATATGAAAACTTGTTATTTATCTCTCAATTTTTTAAAATCAAGGTGAAAAGTGACACTGATCATGTGTTTGATCTCTAACAACTGCATTTTTTGTATTTTTCAAAATCGTACTACTTTTTACTTCGATTTTTAATAATAACTGAAAGGTAAAGTCTTGTATACAAAATTTTAGTTTTAACTTTTTTTTCTCCGTTTTAATCTGCAAAATATCAAGTTTATTAACAAAATCTAAATCTTGCTCATCATCATCAATAACAACACCAATAACAACAACAAAAACAAAATCAATAGAATCCTTAAACATAAATTTCAACGACAAAAAGGACAACAAATCCATGAAATTATTAAACATTAAATCTCAACAACAAAACCAACAAATAAATAAATTCAATAGATTGTTAAATATTAGTAAACGCATTGCTTAAGTCGAAATTAATCAATCCTTTTATGGAATTTTTCACGAAATTGTTTTATATCTTGGCATGTTATTAAGAAATTTCTAAAAAATTGAGATTTTATGATAAGCATGTCCATTTTTTTTCATATATAATTTGTAGCAATCACGTGTTTGAATATCATAGAATAAAATAAATAACCACTTTAGAGGAAATCCCATTTTTGATAAACACGTGTACATATTTGATCTTCCATATGTATCTTCAATGTTACATATTTGTAATATGGATAACTGCAACCATAGAAGAAAGTTAACCTAAATGGGTAGAAATATAAAGAAAATTAAATATAATAATAAAAGAGACCTTGGATTTCATTTATTGATTCTCAAAATAATATATTATAACTTAATATATAAAACTTTAAATATATTATAGCATTATTATAAATCATTTCATTTTATTTCCGACGTGAAAATGATATAATCACGATCGCACCATATAACGAATGACGATATGAAAACTTGTTATTTATCTCTCGGTTTTTGAAAATCAAGGTGAAAAGTGACATTGATCATGTGTTTGATCTCTAACAACTTCATGTTTTGTATTTTTCAAAATCGTACTACTTTTTACTTTGATTTTTAATAATAACTGAAAGGTAAAGTCTTGTATACAAAATTTTAGTTTTAACATTTTTTTCTCCATTTTAATCTGCAAAATATCAAGTTTATTAACAAAATCTAAATCTTGCTCATCATCATCAACAACAACACCAATAACAACAACAAAAACAAAAACAATAGAATCCTTAAACATAAATTTCAACAACAAAAAGGACAACATATCCATGAAATCATTAAACAATAAATATCAACAACAACAACAAATAAATAAATTCAATAGATTATTAAATATTAGGAAAAGCAGTGCTTAAGTCGAAATTAATCAATCCTTTTATGGAATTTTTCACGAAATTGTTTTATATATTTGCATGTTATTAAGAAATTTCTAAAAAATTGAGATTTTATGATAAGCATGTCCATTTTTTTAATATATAATTTTTAGCAATCAGGTGTTTAAATCTCATAGAATAAAATAAATAACCACTTTAGAGGAAATCTCATATTTGATAAACACGTGTACATATTTGATCTTCCATATGTATCTTCAATGTTACATATTTGTAATATGGATAACTGCAACCATAGAAGAAAGTTAACCTAAATGGGTAGAAATATAAAGAAAATTAAATATAATAATAAAAGAGACCTTGGATTTCATTTATTGATTCTCAAAATAATATATTATAACTTAATATATAAAACTTTAAATATATTATAGCATTATTATAAATCATTTCACTTTATTTCCGACGTGAAAATGATATAATCTCGATCGCACCATATAACGAATGACGATATGAAAACTTGTTATTTATCTCTCGGTTTTTGAAAATCAAGGTGAAAAGTGACACTGATCATGTGTTTGATCTCTAACAACTTCATGTTTTGTATTTTTCAAAATCGTACTACTTTTTACTTTGATTTTTAATAATAACTGAAAGGTAAAGTCTTGTATACAAAATTTTAGTTTTAACATTTTTTTCTCCATTTTAATCTGCAAAATATCAAGTTTATTAACAAAATCTAAATCTTGCTCATCATCATCAACAACAACACCAATAACAACAACAAAAACAAAAACAATAGAATCCTTAAACATAAATTTCAACAACAAAAAGGACAATATATCCATGAAATCATTAAACAATAAATATCAACAACAACAACAAATAAATAAATTCAATAGATTATTAAATATTAGGAAAAGCAGTGCTTAAGTCGAAATTAATCAATCCTTTTATGGAATTTTTCACGAAATTGTTTTATATATTTGCATGTTATTAAGAAATTTCTAAAAAATTGAGATTTTATGATAAGCATGTCCATTTTTTTAATATATAATTTTTAGCAATCAGGTGTTTAAATCTCATAGAATAAAATAAATAACCACTTTAGAGGAAATCTCATATTTGATAAACACGTGTACATATTTGATCTTCCATATGTATCTTCAATGTTACATATTTGTAATATGGATAACTGCAACCATAGTAGAAAGCTAACCTAAATTGGTAGAAATATAAAGAAAATTAAATATAATAATAAAAGAGACCTTGGATTTCATTTATTGATTCTCAAAATAATATATTATAACTTAATATATAAAACTTTAAATATATTATAGCATTACTATAAATCATTTCATTTTATTTCCGACGTGAAAATAATATAATCACGATCGCACCATATAACGAATGACGATATGAAAACTTGTTATTTATCTCTCGGTTTTTGAAAATCAAGGTGAAAAGTGACATTGATCATGTGTTTGATCTCTAACAACTGCATTTTTTGTATTTTTCAAAAGCGTACTACTTTTTACTTCGATTTTTAATAATAACTGAAAGGTAAAGTCTTGTATACAAAATTTTAGTTTTAACTTTTTTTTCTCCGTTTTAATCTGCAAAATATCAAGTTTATTAACAAAATCTAAATCTTGCTCATCATCATCAACAACGAGACCAATAACAACAACAAAAACAAAATCAATAGAATCCTTAAACATAAATTTCAACAACAAAAAGGACAACAAATCCATGAAATCATTAAACATTAAATCTCAACAACAACAACAACAAATAAATAAATTGAATAGTTTGTTAAATATAAGTAAAAGCAGTGCTTATGTCGAAATTAATCAATCCTTTTATGGAATTTTTCACGAAATTGTTTTATATCTTGGCATGTTATTAAAAAATTTCTAAAAAATTAAGATTTTATGATAAGCATGTCCTTTTTTTCCATATATAATTTGTACCAATCAGGTGTTTGAATCTCATAGAATAAAATAAATAACCACTTTAGAGGAAATCCCATATTTGATAAACACGTGTACATATTTGATCTTCTATATGTATCTTCAATGTTACATATTTGTAATATGGATAACTGCAACCATAGTAGAAAGCTAACCTAAATGGGTAGAAATATAAAGAAAATTAAATATAATAATAAAAGATACCTTGGATTTCATTTATTGATTCTCAAAATAATATATTATAACTTAATATATAAAACTTTAAATATATTATAGCATTACTATAAATCATTTCATTTTATTTCCGACGTGAAAATGATATAATCTCGATCGCACCATATAACGAATGACGATATGAAAACGTGTTATTTATCTCTCGGTTTTTTAAAATCAAGGTGAAAAGTGACACTGATCATGTGTTTGATCTCTAACAACTTCATTTTTTGTATTTTTCAAAATCGTACAACTTTTTACTTTGATTTTTAATAATAACTGAAAGGTAAAGTCTTGTATACAAAATTTTAGTTTTAACTTTTTTTTCTCCGTTTTAATCTACAAAATATCAAGTTTATTAACGAAATCTAAATTTTGCTCATCATCATCAACAACGAGACCAATAACAACAACAAAAACAAAATCAATAGAATCCTTAAACATAAATTTCAACAATAAAAAGGACAACAAATCCATGAAATCATTAAACATTAAATCTCAACAACAACAACAAATAAATAAATACAATAGATTGTTAAATATAAGTAAAAGCAGTGCTTAAGTCGAAATTAATCAATCCTTTTAAGGAATTTTTTACAAAATTGTTTTATATCTTGGCATGTTATAAAGAAATTTCTAAAAATTTGATTTTTTATGATAAGCATGTCCTTTTTTTCCATATATAATTTGTAGTAATCAGGTGTTTGAATCTCATAGAATAAAATAAATAACCACTTTAGAGGAAATCCCATATTTGATAAACACGTGTACATATTTGATCTTCCATATGTATCTTCAATGTTACATATTTGTAATATGGATAACTGCAACCATAGTAGAAAGCTAACCTAAATGGGTAGAAATATAAAGAAAATTAAATATAATAATAAAAGATACCTTGGATTTCATTTATTGATTCTCAAAATAATATATTATAACTTAATATATAAAACTTTAAATATATTATAGCATTACTATAAATCATTTCATTTTATTTCCGACGTGAAAATGATATAATCTCGATCGCACCATATAACGAATGACGATATGAAAACGTGTTATTTATCTCTCGGTTTTTTAAAATCAAGGTGAAAAGTGACACTGATCATGTGTTTGATCTCTAACAACTTCATTTTTTGTATTTTTCAAAATCGTACAACTTTTTACTTCGATTTTTAATAATAACTGAAAGGTAAAGTCTTGTATACAAAATTTTAGTTTTAACATTTTTTTCTCCATTTTAATCTACAAAATATCAAGTTTATTAACGAAATCTAAATTTTGCTCATCATCATCAACAACGAGACCAATAACAACAACAAAAACAAAATCAATAGAATCCTTAAACATAAATTTCAACAACAAAAAGGACAACAAATCCATGAAATCATTAAACATTAAATCTCAACAACAACAACAAATAAATAAATTCAATAGATTGTTAAATATAAGTAAAAGCAGTGCTTAAGTCGAAATTAATCAATCCTTTTAAGGAATTTTTTACAAAATTGTTTTATATCTTGGCATGTTATAAAGAAATTTCTAAAAATTTGATTTTTTATGATAAGCATGTCCATTTTTTTCATATATAATTTGTAGTAATCAGGTGTTTGAATCTCATAGAATAAAATAAATAACCACTTTAGAGGAAATCCCATATTTGATAAACACGTGTACATATTTGATCTTCCATATGTATCTTCAATGTTACATATTTGTAATATGGATAACTGCAACCATAGTAGAAAGCTAACCTAAATGGGTAGAAATATAAAGAAAATTAAATATAATAATAAAAGATACCTTGGATTTCATTTATTGATTCTCAAAATAATATATTATAACTTAATATATAAAACTTTAAATATATTATAGCATTACTATAAATCATTTCATTTTATCTCCGACGTGAAAATGATATAATCTCGATCGCACCATATAACGAATGACGATATGAAAACTTGTTATTTATCTCTCGGTTTTTGAAAATCAAGGTGAAAAGTGACACTGATCATGTGTTTGATCTCTAACAACTTCATTTTTTCTATTTTTCAAAATCGTACAACTTTTTACTTCAATTTTTAATAATAACTGAAAGGTAAAGTCTTGTATACAAAATTTTAGTTTTAACTTTTTTTTCTCCGTTTTAATCTACAAAATATCAAGTTTATTAACAAAATCTAAATTTTGCTCATCATCATCAACAACGAGACCAATAACAACAACAAAAACAAAATCAATAGAATCCTTAAACATAAATTTCAACAACAAAAAGGACAACAAATCCATGAAATCATTAAACATTAAATCTCAACAACAACAACAACAAATAAATAAATTCAATAGATTGTTAAATATAAGTAAAAGCAGTGCTTAAGTCGAAATTAATCAATCCTTTTATGGAATTTTTCACGAAATTATTTTATAACTTGGCATGTTATTAAGAAATTTCTAAAAAATTGAGATTTTATGATAAGCATGTCCTTTTTTTTCATATATAATTTGTAGCAATCAGGTGTTTGAATCTCATAGAATAAAATAAATAACCACTTTAGAAGAAATCCCATATTTGATAAACACGTGTACATGTTTGATCTTCCATATGTATCTTCAATGTTACATATTTGTAATATGGATAACTGCAACCATAGTAGAAAGCTAACCTAAATGGATAGAAATATAAAGAAAATTAAATATAATAATAAAAGATACCTTGGATTTCATTTATTGATTCTCAAAATAATATATTATAACTTAATATATAAAACTTTAAATATATTATAGCATTACTATAAATCATTTTATTTTATTTCCGACGTGAAAATGATATAATCTCGATCGCACCATATAACGAATGACGATATGAAAACTTGTTATTTATCTCTCGGTTTTTGAAAATCAAGGTGAAAAGTGACACTGATCATGTGTTTGATCTCTAACAACTGCATTTTTTGTATTTTTCAAAATCGTACAACTTTTTACTTCGACTTTTAATAATAACTGAAAGGTAAAGTCTTGTATACAAAATTTTAGTTTTAACTTTTTTTTCTCCGTTTTAATCTACAAAATATCAAGTTTATTAACAAAATCTAAATCTTGCTCATCATCATCAACAACGAGACCAATAACAACAACAAAAACAAAATCAATAGAATCCTTAAACATAAATTTCAACAACAAAAAGGACAACAAATCCATGAAATCATTAAACATTAAATCTCAACAACAACAACAAATAAATAAATTCAATAGATTGTTAAATATAAGTAAAAGCAGTGCTTAAGTCGAAATTAATCAATCCTTTTATGGAATTTTTCACGAAATTATTTTATAACTTGGCATGTTATTAAGAAATTTCTAAAAAATTGAGATTTTATGATAAGCATGTCCTTTTTTTTCATATATAATTTGTAGCAATCAGGTGATTGAATCTCATAGAATAAAATAAATAACCACTTTAGAGGAAATCCCATATTTGATAAACACGTGTACATATTTGATCTTCCATATGTATCTTCAATGTTACATATTTGTAATATGCATAACTGCAATCATAGTAGAAAGCTAACCTAAATGGGTAGAAATATAAAGAAAATTAAATATAATAATAAAAGATACCTTGGATTTCATTTATTGATTCTCAAAATAATATATTATAACTTAATATATAAAACTTTAAATATATTATAGCATTACTATAAATCATTTTATTTTATTTCCGACGTGAAAATGATATAATCTCGATCGCACCATATAACGAATGACGATATGAAAACTTGTTATTTATCTCTCGGTTTTTGAAAATCAAGGTGAAAAGTGACACTGATCATGTGTTTGATCTCTAACAATTGCATTTTTTGTATTTTTCAAAATCGTACAACTTTTTACTTCGACTTATAATAATAACTTAAAGGTAAAGTCTTGTATACAAAATTTTAGTTTTAACTTTTTTTTCTCCATTTTAATCTACAAAATATCAAGTTTATTAACAAAATCTAAATCTTGCTCATCATCATCAACAACGAGACCAATAACAACAACAAAAACAAAATCAATAGAATCCTTAAACATAAATTTCAACAACAAAAAGGACAACAAATCCATGAAATCATTAAACATTAAATCTCAACAACAACAACAAATAAATAAATTCAATATATTGTTAAATATAAGTAAAAGCAGTGCTTAAGTCGAAATTAATCAATCCTTTTATGGAATTTTTCACGAAATTGTTTTATAACTTGGCATGTTATTAAGAAATTTCTAAAAAATTGAGATTTTATGATAAGCATGTCCTTTTTTTTTCATATATAATTTGTAGCAATCAGGTGTTTGAATCTCATAGAATAAAATAAATAACCACTTTAGAGGAAATCCCATATTTGATAAACACGTGTACATATTTGATCTTCCATATGTATCTTCAATGTTACATATTTGTAATATGGATAACTGCAACCATAGTAGAAAGCTAACCTAAATGGGTAGAAATATAAAGAAAATTAAATATAATAATAAAAGATACCTTGGATTTCATTTATTGATTCTCAAAATAATATATTATAACTTAATATATAAAACTTTAAATATATTATAGCATTACTATAAATCATTTTATTTTATTTCCGACGTGAAAATGATATAATCTCGATCGCACCATATAACGAATGACGATATGAAAACTTGTTATTTATCTCTCGGTTTTTGAAAATCAAGGTGAAAAGTGACACTGATCATGTGTTTGATCTCTAACAACTTCATTTTTTCTATTTTTCAAAATCGTACAACTTTTTACTTCGATTTTTAATAATAACTGAAAGGTAAAGTCTTGTATACAAAATTTTAGTTTTAAATTTTTTTTCTCCGTTTTAATCTACAAAATATCAAGTTTATTAACAAAATCTAAATCTTACTCATCATCATCAACAACGAGACCAATAACAACAACAAAAACAAAATCAATAGAATCCTTAAACATAAATTTCAACAACAAAAAGGACAACAAATCCATGAAATCATTAAACATTAAATCTCAACAACAACAACAAATAAATAAATTCAATAGATTGTTAAATATAAGTAAAAGCAGTGCTTAAGTCGAAATTAATCAATCCTTTTATGGAATTTTTCACGAAATTGTTTTATAACTTGGCATGTTATTAAGAAATTTCTAAAAAATTGAGATTTTATGATAAGCATGTCCTTTTTTTTCATATATAATTTGTAGCAATCAGGTGTTTGAATCTCATAGAATAAAATAAATAACCACTTTAGAGGAAATCCCAAATTTGATAAACACGTGTACATATTTGATCTTCCATATGTATCTTCAATGTTACATATTTGTAATATGGATAACTGCAACCATAGTAGAAAGCTAACCTAAATGGGTAGAAATATAAAGAAACTTAAATATAATAATAAAAGATACCTTGGATTTCATTTATTGATTCTCAAAATAATATATTATAACTTAATATATAAAACTTTAAATATATTATAGCATTACTATAAATCATTTTATTTTATTTCCGACGTGAAAATGATATAATCTCGATCGCACCATATAACGAATGACGATATGAAAACTTGTTATTTATCTCTCGGTTTTTGAAAATCAAGGTGAAAAGTGACACTGATCATGTGTTTGATCTCTAACAACTTCATTTTTTCTATTTTTCAAAATCGTACAACTTTTTACTTCAATTTTTAATAATAACTGAAAGGTAAAGTCTTGTATACAAAATTTTAGTTTTAAATTTTTTTTCTCCGTTTTAATCTACAAAATATCAAGTTTATTAACAAAATCTAAATCTTGCTCATCATCATCAACAACGAGACCAATAACAACAACAAAAACAAAATCAATAGAATCCTTAAACATAAATTTCAACAACAAAAAGGACAACAAATCCATGAAATCATTAAACATTAAATCTCAACAACAACAACAAATAAATAAAATCAATAGATTGTTAAATATTAGTAAAAGCAGTGCTTAAGTCGAAATTAATCAATCCTTTTATGGAATTTTTCACGAAATTGTTTTATATCTTGGCATGTTATAAAGAAATTTCAAAAAATTTGATTTTTTATGATAAGCATTTCCTTTTTTTTCATATATAATTTGTAGCAATCAGGTGTTTGAATCTCATAGAATAAAATAAATAACCACTTTAGAAGAAATCCCATATTTGATAAACACGTGTACATGTTTGATCTTCCATATGTATCTTCAATGTTACATATTTGTAATATGGATAACTGCAACCATAGTAGAAAGCTAACCTAAATGGGTAGAAATATAAAGAAAATTAAATATAATAATAAAAGATACCTTGGATTTCATTTATTGATTCTCAAAATAATATATTATAACTTAATATATAAAACTTTAAATATATTATAGCATTACTATAAATCATTTTATTTTATTTCCGACGTGAAAATGATATAATCTCGATCGCACCATATAACGAATGACGATATGAAAACTTGTTATTTATCTCTCCGTTTTTGAAAATCAAGGTGAAAAGTGACACTGATCATGTGTTTGATCTCTAACAACTTCATTTTTTCTATTTTTCAAAATCGTACAACTTTTTACTTCGATTTTTAATAATAACTGAAAGGTAAAGTCTTGTATACAAAATTTTAGTTTTAAATTTTTTTTCTCCGTTTTAATCTACAAAATATCAAGTTTATTAACAAAATCTAAATCTTACTCATCATCATCAACAACGAGACCAATAACAACAACAAAAACAAAATCAATAGAATCCTTAAACATAAATTTCAACAACAAAAAGGACAACAAATCCATGAAATCATTAAACATTAAATCTCAACAACAACAACAAATAAATAAATTCAATAGATTGTTAAATATAAGTAAAAGCAGTGCTTAAGTCGAAATTAATCAATCCTTTTATGGAATTTTTCACGAAATTGTTTTATAACTTGGCATGTTATTAAGAAATTTCTAAAAAATTGAGATTTTATGATAAGCATGTCCTTTTTTTTCATATATAATTTGTAGCAATCAGGTGTTTGAATCTCATAGAATAAAATAAATAACCACTTTAGAGGAAATCCCATATTTGATAAACACGTGTACATATTTGATCTTCCATATGTATCTTCAATGTTACATATTTGTAATATGCATAACTGCAACCATAGTAGAAAGCTAACCTAAATGGGTAGAAATATAAAGAAAATTAAATATAATAATAAAAGATACCTTGGATTTCATTTATTGATTCTCAAAATAATATATTATAACTTAATATATAAAACTTTAAATATATTATAGCATTACTATAAATCATTTTATTTTATTTCCGACGTGAAAATGATATAATCTCGATCGCACCATATAACGAATGACGATATGAAAACTTGTTATTTATCTCTCGGTTTTTGAAAATCAAGGTGAAAAGTGACACTGATCATGTGTTTGATCTCTAACAACTGCATTTTTTGTATTTTTCAAAATCGTACAACTTTTTACTTCGACTTATAATAATAACTTAAAGGTAAAGTCTTGTATACAAAATTTTAGTTTTAACTTTTTTTTCTCCATTTTAATCTACAAAATATCAAGTTTATTAACAAAATCTAAATCTTGCTCATCATCATCAACAACGAGACCAATAACAACAACAAAAACAAAATCAATAGAATCCTTAAACATAAATTTCAACAACAAAAAGGACAACAAATCCATGAAATCATTAAACATTAAATCTCAACAACAACAACAAATAAATAAATTCAATATATTGTTAAATATAAGTAAAAGCAGTGCTTAAGTCGAAATTAATCAATCCTTTTATGGAATTTTTCACGAAATTGTTTTATAACTTGGCATGTTATTAAGAAATTTCTAAAAAATTGAGATTTTATGATAAGCATGTCCTTTTTTTTTCATATATAATTTGTAGCAATCAGGTGTTTGAATCTCATAGAATAAAATAAATAACCACTTTAGAGGAAATCCCATATTTGATAAACACGTGTACATATTTGATCTTCCATATGTATCTTCAATGTTACATATTTGTAATATGGATAACTGCAACCATAGTAGAAAGCTAACCTAAATGGGTAGAAATATAAAGAAAATTAAATATAATAATAAAAGATACCTTGGATTTCATTTATTGATTCTCAAAATAATATATTATAACTTAATATATAAAACTTTAAATATATTATAGCATTACTATAAATCATTTTATTTTATTTCCGACGTGAAAATGATATAATCTCGATCGCACCATATAACGAATGACGATATGAAAACTTGTTATTTATCTCTCGGTTTTTGAAAATCAAGGTGAAAAGTGACACTGATCATGTGTTTGATCTCTAACAACTTCATTTTTTCTATTTTTCAAAATCGTACAACTTTTTACTTCGATTTTTAATAATAACTGAAAGGTAAAGTCTTGTATACAAAATTTTAGTTTTAAATTTTTTTTCTCCGTTTTAATCTACAAAATATCAAGTTTATTAACAAAATCTAAATCTTACTCATCATCATCAACAACGAGACCAATAACAACAACAAAAACAAAATCAATAGAATCCTTAAACATAAATTTCAACAACAAAAAGGACAACAAATCCATGAAATCATTAAACATTAAATCTCAACAACAACAACAAATAAATAAATTCAATAGATTGTTAAATATAAGTAAAAGCAGTGCTTAAGTCGAAATTAATCAATCCTTTTATGGAATTTTTCACGAAATTGTTTTATAACTTGGCATGTTATTAAGAAATTTCTAAAAAATTGAGATTTTATGATAATCATGTCCTTTTTTTTCATATATAATTTGTAGCAATCAGGTGTTTGAATCTCATAGAATAAAATAAATAACCACTTTAGAGGAAATCCCAAATTTGATAAACACGTGTACATATTTGATCTTCCATATGTATCTTCAATGTTACATATTTGTAATATGGATAACTGCAACCATAGTAGAAAGCTAACCTAAATGGGTAGAAATATAAAGAAACTTAAATATAATAATAAAAGATACCTTGGATTTCATTTATTGATTCTCAAAATAATATATTATAACTTAATATATAAAACTTTAAATATATTATAGCATTACTATAAATCATTTTATTTTATTTCCGACGTGAAAATGATATAATCTCGATCGCACCATATAACGAATGACGATATGAAAACTTGTTATTTATCTCTCGGTTTTTGAAAATCAAGGTGAAAAGTGACACTGATCATGTGTTTGATCTCTAACAACTTCATTTTTTCTATTTTTCAAAATCGTACAACTTTTTACTTCAATTTTTAATAATAACTGAAAGGTAAAGTCTTGTATACAAAATTTTAGTTTTAAATTTTTTTTCTCCGTTTTAATCTACAAAATATCAAGTTTATTAACAAAATCTAAATCTTGCTCATCATCATCAACAACGAGACCAATAACAACAACAAAAACAAAATCAATAGAATCCTTAAACATAAATTTCAACAACAAAAAGGACAACAAATCCATGAAATCATTAAACATTAAATCTCAACAACAACAACAAATAAATAAAATCAATAGATTGTTAAATATTAGTAAAAGCAGTGCTTAAGTCGAAATTAATCAATCCTTTTATGGAATTTTTCACGAAATTGTTTTATATCTTGGCATGTTATAAAGAAATTTCAAAAAATTTGATTTTTTATGATAAGCATTTCCTTTTTTTCATATATAATTTGTAGCAATCAGGTGTTTGAATCTCATAGAATAAAATAAATAACCACTTTAGAGGAAATCCCATATTTGATAAACACGTGTACATGTTTGATCTTCCATATGTATCTTCAATGTTACATATTTGTAATATGGATAACTGCAACCATAGTAGAAAGCTAACCTAAATGGGTAGAAATATAAAGAAAATTAAATATAATAATAAAAGATACCTTGGATTTCATTTATTGATTCTCAAAATAATATATTATAACTTAATATATAAAACTTTAAATATATTATAGCATTACTATAAATCATTTTATTTTATTTCCGACGTGAAAATGATATAATCTCGATCGCACCATATAACGAATGACGATATGAAAACTTGTTATTTATCTCTCGGTTTTTGAAAATCAAGGTGAAAAGTGACACTGATCATGTGTTTGATCTCTAACAACTTCATTTTTTCTATTTTTCAAAATCGTACAACTTTTTACTTCGATTTTTAATAATAACTGAAAGGTAAAGTCTTGTATACAAAATTTTAGTTTTAAATTTTTTTTCTCCGTTTTAATCTACAAAATATCAAGTTTATTAACAAAATCTAAATCTTACTCATCATCATCAACAACGAGACCAATAACAACAACAAAAACAAAATCAATAGAATCCTTAAACATAAATTTCAACAACAAAAAGGACAACAAATCCATGAAATCATTAAACATTAAATCTCAACAACAACAACAAATAAATAAATTCAATAGATTGTTAAATATAAGTAAAAGCAGTGCTTAAGTCGAAATTAATCAATCCTTTTATGGAATTTTTCACGAAATTGTTTTATAACTTGGCATGTTATTAAGAAATTTCTAAAAAATTGAGATTTTATGATAATCATGTCCTTTTTTTTCATATATAATTTGTAGCAATCAGGTGTTTGAATCTCATAGAATAAAATAAATAACCACTTTAGAGGAAATCCCAAATTTGATAAACACGTGTACATATTTGATCTTCCATATGTATCTTCAATGTTACATATTTGTAATATGGATAACTGCAACCATAGTAGAAAGCTAACCTAAATGGGTAGAAATATAAAGAAACTTAAATATAATAATAAAAGATACCTTGGATTTCATTTATTGATTCTCAAAATAATATATTATAACTTAATATATAAAACTTTAAATATATTATAGCATTACTATAAATCATTTTATTTTATTTCCGACGTGAAAATGATATAATCTCGATCGCACCATATAACGAATGACGATATGAAAACTTGTTATTTATCTCTCGGTTTTTGAAAATCAAGGTGAAAAGTGACACTGATCATGTGTTTGATCTCTAACAACTTCATTTTTTCTATTTTTCAAAATCGTACAACTTTTTACTTCAATTTTTAATAATAACTGAAAGGTAAAGTCTTGTATACAAAATTTTAGTTTTAAATTTTTTTTCTCCGTTTTAATCTACAAAATATCAAGTTTATTAACAAAATCTAAATCTTGCTCATCATCATCAACAACGAGACCAATAACAACAACAAAAACAAAATCAATAGAATCCTTAAACATAAATTTCAACAACAAAAAGGACAACAAATCCATGAAATCATTAAACATTAAATCTCAACAACAACAACAAATAAATAAAATCAATAGATTGTTAAATATTAGTAAAAGCAGTGCTTAAGTCGAAATTAATCAATCCTTTTATGGAATTTTTCACGAAATTGTTTTATATCTTGGCATGTTATAAAGAAATTTCAAAAAATTTGATTTTTTATGATAAGCATTTCCTTTTTTTCATATATAATTTGTAGCAATCAGGTGTTTGAATCTCATAGAATAAAATAAATAACCACTTTAGAAGAAATCCCATATTTGATAAACACGTGTACATGTTTGATCTTCCATATGTATCTTCAATGTTACATATTTGTAATATGGATAACTGCAACCATAGTAGAAAGCTAACCTAAATGGGTAGAAATATAAAGAAAATTAAATATAATAATAAAAGATACCTTGGATTTCATTTATTGATTCTCAAAATAATATATTATAACTTAATATATAAAACTTTAAATATATTATAGCATTACTATAAATCATTTTATTTTATTTCCGACGTGAAAATGATATAATCTCGATCGCACCATATAACGAATGACGATATGAAAACTTGTTATTTATCTCTCCGTTTTTGAAAATCAAGGTGAAAAGTGACACTGATCATGTGTTTGATCTCTAACAACTTCATTTTTTCTATTTTTCAAAATCGTACAACTTTTTACTTCGATTTTTAATAATAACTGAAAGGTAAAGTCTTGTATACAAAATTTTAGTTTTAAATTTTTTTTCTCCGTTTTAATCTACAAAATATCAAGTTTATTAACAAAATCTAAATCTTACTCATCATCATCAACAACGAGACCAATAACAACAACAAAAACAAAATCAATAGAATCCTTAAACATAAATTTCAACAACAAAAAGGACAACAAATCCATGAAATCATTAAACATTAAATCTCAACAACAACAACAAATAAATAAATTCAATAGATTGTTAAATATAAGTAAAAGCAGTGCTTAAGTCGAAATTAATCAATCCTTTTATGGAATTTTTCACGAAATTGTTTTATAACTTGGCATGTTATTAAGAAATTTCTAAAAAATTGAGATTTTATGATAAGCATGTCCTTTTTTTTCATATATAATTTGTAGCAATCAGGTGTTTGAATCTCATAGAATAAAATAAATAACCACTTTAGAGGAAATCCCATATTTGATAAACACGTGAACATATTTGATCTTCCATATGTATCTTCAATGTTACATATTTGTAATATGGATAACCGCAACCATAGTAGAAAGCTAACCTAAATGGGTAGAAATATAAAGAAACTTAAATATAATAATAAAAGATACCTTGGATTTCATTTATTGATTCTCAAAATAATATATTATAACTTAATATATAAAACTTTAAATATATTATAGCATTACTATAAATCATTTTATTTTATTTCCGACGTGAAAATGATATAATCTCGATCGCACCATATAACGAATGACGATATGAAAACTTGTTATTTATCTCTCGGTTTTTGAAAATCAAGGTGAAAAGTGACACTGATCATGTGTTTGATCTCTAACAACTGCATTTTTTGTATTTTTCAAAATCGTACAACTTTTTACTTCGACTTATAATAATAACTGAAAGGTAAAGTCTTGTATACAAAATTTTAGTTTTAACTTTTTTTTCTCCATTTTAATCTACAAAATATCAAGTTTATTAACAAAATCTAAATCTTGCTCATCATCATCAACAACGAGACCAATAACAACAACAAAAACAAAATCAATAGAATCCTTAAACATAAATTTCAACAACAAAAAGGACAACAAATCCATGAAATCATTAAACATTAAATCTCAACAACAACAACAAATAAATAAATTCAATATATTGTTAAATATAAGTAAAAGCAGTGCTTAAGTCGAAATTAATCAATCCTTTTATGGAATTTTTCACGAAATTGTTTTATAACTTGGCATGTTATTAAGAAATTTCTAAAAAATTGAGATTTTATGATAAGCATGTCCTTTTTTTTCATATATAATTTGTAGCAATCAGGTGTTTGAATCTCATAGAATAAAATAAATAACCACTTTAGAGGAAATCCCATATTTGATAAACACGTGTACATATTTGATCTTCCATATGTATCTTCAATGTTACATATTTGTAATATGGATAACTGCAACCATAGTAGAAAGCTAACCTAAATGGGTAGAAATATAAAGAAAATTAAATATAATAATAAAAGATACCTTGGATTTCATTTATTGATTCTCAAAATAATATATTATAACTTAATATATAAAACTTTAAATATATTATAGCATTACTATAAATCATTTTATTTTATTTCCGACGTGAAAATGATATAATCTCGATCGCACCATATAACGAATGACGATATGAAAACTTGTTATTTATCTCTCGGTTTTTGAAAATCAAGGTGAAAAGTGACACTGATCATGTGTTTGATCTCTAACAACTTCATTTTTTCTATTTTTCAAAATCGTACAACTTTTTACTTCGATTTTTAATAATAACTGAAAGGTAAAGTCTTGTATACAAAATTTTAGTTTTAAATTTTTTTTCTCCGTTTTAATCTACAAAATATCAAGTTTATTAACAAAATCTAAATCTTACTCATCATCATCAACAACGAGACCAATAACAACAACAAAAACAAAATCAATAGAATCCTTAAACATAAATTTCAACAACAAAAAGGACAACAAATCCATGAAATCATTAAACATTAAATCTCAACAACAACAACAAATAAATAAATTCAATAGATTGTTAAATATAAGTAAAAGCAGTGCTTAAGTCGAAATTAATCAATCCTTTTATGGAATTTTTCACGAAATTGTTTTATAACTTGGCATGTTATTAAGAAATTTCTAAAAAATTGAGATTTTATGATAAGCATGTCCTTTTTTTTCATATATAATTTGTAGCAATCAGGTGTTTGAATCTCATAGAATAAAATAAATAACCACTTTAGAGGAAATCCCAAATTTGATAAACACGTGTACATATTTGATCTTCCATATGTATCTTCAATGTTACATATTTGTAATATGGATAACTGCAACCATAGTAGAAAGCTAACCTAAATGGGTAGAAATATAAAGAAACTTAAATATAATAATAAAAGATACCTTGGATTTCATTTATTGATTCTCAAAATAATATATTATAACTTAATATATAAAACTTTAAATATATTATAGCATTACTATAAATCATTTTATTTTATTTCCGACGTGAAAATGATATAATCTCGATCGCACCATATAACGAATGACGATATGAAAACTTGTTATTTATCTCTCGGTTTTTGAAAATCAAGGTGAAAAGTGACACTGATCATGTGTTTGATCTCTAACAACTTCATTTTTTCTATTTTTCAAAATCGTACAACTTTTTACATCAATTTTTAATAATAACTGAAAGGTAAAGTCTTGTATACAAAATTTTAGTTTTAAATTTTTTTTCTCCGTTTTAATCTACAAAATATCAAGTTTATTAACAAAATCTAAATCTTGCTCATCATCATCAACAACGAGACCAATAACAACAACAAAAACAAAATCAATAGAATCCTTAAACATAAATTTCAACAACAAAAAGGACAACAAATCCATGAAATCATTAAACATTAAATCTCAACAACAACAACAAATAAATAAAATCAATAGATTGTTAAATATTAGTAAAAGCAGTGCTTAAGTCGAAATTAATCGATCCTTTTATGGAATTTTTCACGAAATTGTTTTATATCTTGGCATGTTATAAAGAAATTTCAAAAAATTTGATTTTTTATGATAAGCATTTCCTTTTTTTTCATATATAATTTGTAGCAATCAGGTGTTTGAATCTCATAGAATAAAATAAATAACCACTTTAGAAGAAATCCCATATTTGATAAACACGTGTACATGTTTGATCTTCCATATGTATCTTCAATGTTACATATTTGTAATATGGATAACTGCAACCATAGTAGAAAGCTAACCTAAATGGGTAGAAATATAAAGAAAATTAAATATAATAATAAAAGATACCTTGGATTTCATTTATTGATTCTCAAAATAATATATTATAACTTAATATATAAAACTTTAAATATATTATAGCATTACTATAAATCATTTTATTTTATTTCCGACGTGAAAATGATATAATCTCGATCGCACCATATAACGAATGACGATATGAAAACTTGTTATTTATCTCTCCGTTTTTGAAAATCAAGGTGAAAAGTGACACTGATCATGTGTTTGATCTCTAACAACTTCATTTTTTCTATTTTTCAAAATCGTACAACTTTTTACTTCGATTTTTAATAATAACTGAAAGGTAAAGTCTTGTATACAAAATTTTAGTTTTAAATTTTTTTTCTCCGTTTTAATCTACAAAATATCAAGTTTATTAACAAAATCTAAATCTTACTCATCATCATCAACAACGAGACCAATAACAACAACAAAAACAAAATCAATAGAATCCTTAAACATAAATTTCAACAACAAAAAGGACAACAAATCCATGAAATCATTAAACATTAAATCTCAACAACAACAACAAATAAATAAATTCAATAGATTGTTAAATATAAGTAAAAGCAGTGCTTAAGTCGAAATTAATCAATCCTTTTATGGAATTTTTCACGAAATTGTTTTATAACTTGGCATGTTATTAAGAAATTTCTAAAAAATTGAGATTTTATGATAAGCATGTCCTTTTTTTTCATATATAATTTGTAGCAATCAGGTGTTTGAATCTCATAGAATAAAATAAATAACCACTTTAGAGGAAATCCCATATTTGATAAACACGTGAACATATTTGATCTTCCATATGTATCTTCAATGTTACATATTTGTAATATGGATAACCGCAACCATAGTAGAAAGCTAACCTAAATGGGTAGAAATATAAAGAAACTTAAATATAATAATAAAAGATACCTTGGATTTCATTTATTGATTCTCAAAATAATATATTATAACTTAATATATAAAACTTTAAATATATTATAGCATTACTATAAATCATTTTATTTTATTTCCGACGTGAAAATGATATAATCTCGATCGCACCATATAACGAATGACGATATGAAAACTTGTTATTTATCTCTCGGTTTTTGAAAATCAAGGTGAAAAGTGACACTGATCATGTGTTTGATCTCTAACAACTTCATTTTTTCTATTTTTCAAAATCGTACAACTATTTACTTCAATTTTTAATAATAACTGAAAGGTAAAGTCTTGTATACAAAATTTTAGTTTTAAATTTTTTTTCTCCGTTTTAATCTACAAAATATCAAGTTTATTAACAAAATCTAAATCTTGCTCATCATCATCAACAACGAGACCAATAACAACAACAAAAACAAAATCAATAGAATCCTTAAACATAAATTTCAACAACAAAAAGGACAACAAATCCATGAAATCATTAAACATTAAATCTCAACAACAACAACAAATAAATAAATTCAATATATTGTTAAATATAAGTAAAAGCAGTGCTTAAGTCGAAATTAATCAATCCTTTTATGGAATTTTTCACGAAATTGTTTTATAACTTGGCATGTTATTAAGAAATTTCTAAAAAATTGAGATTTTATGATAAGCATGTCCCTTTTTTTTCATATATAATTTGTAGCAATCAGGTGTTTGAATCTCATAGAATAAAATAAATAACCACTTTAGAGGAAATCCTATATTTGATAAACACGTGTACATATTTGATCTTCCATATGTATCTTCAATGTTTCATATTTGTAATATGGATAACTGCAACCATAGTAGAAAGCTAACCTAAATGGGTAGAAATATAAAGAAAATTAAATATAATAATAAAAGATACCTTGGATTTCATTTATTGATTCTCAAAATAATATATTATAACTTAATATATAAAACTTTAAATATATTATAGCATTACTATAAATCATTTTATTTTATTTCCGACGTGAAAATGATATAATCTCGATCGCACCATATAACGAATGACGATATGAAAACTTGTTATTTATCTCTCGGTTTTTGAAAATCAAGGTGAAAAGTGACACTGATCATGTGTTTGATCTCTAACAACTTCATTTTTTCTATTTTTCAAAATCGTACAACTTTTTACTTCGATTTTTAATAATAACTGAAAGGTAAAGTCTTGTATACAAAATTTTAGTTTTAAATTTTTTTTCTCCGTTTTAATCTACAAAATATCAAGTTTATTAACAAAATCTAAATCTTACTCATCATCATCAACAACGAGACCAATAACAACAACAAAAACAAAATCAATAGAATCCTTAAACATAAATTTCGACAACAAAAAGGACAACAAATCCATGAAATCATTAAACATTAAATCTCAACAACAACAACAAATAAATAAATTCAATAGATTGTTAAATATAAGTAAAAGCAGTGCTTAAGTCGAAATTAATCAATCCTTTTATGGAATTTTTCACGAAATTGTTTTATAACTTGGCATGTTATTAAGAAATTTCTAAAAAATTGAGATTTTATGATAAGCATGTCCTTTTTTTTCATATATAATTTGTAGCAATCAGGTGTTTGAATCTCATAGAATAAAATAAATAACCACTTTAGAGGAAATCCCAAATTTGATAAACACGTGTACATATTTGATCTTCCATATGTATCTTCAATGTTACATATTTGTAATATGGATAACTGCAACCATAGTAGAAAGCTAACCTAAATGGGTAGAAATATAAAGAAACTTAAATATAATAATAAAAGATACCTTGGATTTCATTTATTGATTCTCAAAATAATATATTATAACTTAATATATAAAACTTTAAATATATTATAGCATTACTATAAATCATTTTATTTTATTTCCGACGTGAAAATGATATAATCTCGATCGCACCATATAACGAATGACGATATGAAAACTTGTTATTTATCTCTCGGTTTTTGAAAATCAAGGTGAAAAGTGACACTGATCATGTGTTTGATCTCTAACAACTTCATTTTTTCCATTTTTCAAAATCGTACAACTTTTTACTTCAATTTTTAATAATAACTGAAAGGTAAAGTCTTGTATACAAAATTTTAGTTTTAAATTTTTTTTCTCCATTTTAATCTACAAAATATCAAGTTTATTAACAAAATCTAAATCTTGCTCATCATCATCAACAACGAGACCAATAACAACAACAAAAACAAAATCAATAGAATCCTTAAACATAAATTTCAACAACAAAAAGGACAACAAATCCATGAAATCATTAAACATTAAATCTCAACAACAACAACAAATAAATAAATTCAATATATTGTTAAATATAAGTAAAAGCAGTGCTTAAGTCGAAATTAATCAATCCTTTTATGGAATTTTTCACGAAACTGTTTTATAACTTGGCATGTTATTAAGAAATTTCTAAAAAATTGAGATTTTATGATAAGCATGTCCTTTTTTTTTCATATATAATTTGTAGCAATCAGGTGTTTGAATCTCATAGAATAAAATAAATAACCACTTTAGAGGAAATCCTATATTTGATAAACACGTGTACATATTTGATCTTCCATATGTATCTTCAATGTTACATATTTGTAATATGGATAACTGCAACCATAGTAGAAAGCTAACCTAAATGGGTAGAAATATAAAGAAAATTAAATATAATAATAAAAGATACCTTGGATTTCATTTTTTGATTCTCAAAATAATATATTATAACTTAATATATAAAACTTTAAATATATTATAGCATTACTATAAATCATTTTATTTTATTTCCGACGTGAAAATGATATAATCTCGATCGCACCATATAACGAATGACGATATGAAAACTTGTTATTTATCTCTCGGTTTTTGAAAATCAAGGTGAAAAGTGACACTGATCATGTGTTTGATCTCTAACAACTTCATTTTTTCTATTTTTCAAAATCGTACAACTTTTTACTTCGATTTTTAATAATAACTGAAAGGAAAAGTCTTGTATACAAAATTTTAGTTTTAACTTTTTTTTCTCCGTTTTAATCTACAAAATATCAAGTTTATTAACAAAATCTAATCTTGCTCATCATCATCAACAACGAGACCAATAACAACAACAAAAACAAAATCAATAGAATTCTTAAACATAAATTTCAACAACAAAAAGGACAACAAATCCATGAAATCATTAAACATTAAATCTCAACAACAACAACAAATAAATAAAATCAATAGATTGTTAAATATTAGTAAAAGCAGTGCTTAAGTCGAAATTAATCAATCCTTTTATGGAATTTTTCACGAAATTGTTTTATATCTTGGCTTGTTATAAAGAAATTTCAAAAAATTTGATTTTTTATGATAAGCATTTCCTTTTTTTTCATATATAATTTGTAGCAATCAGGTGTTTGAATCTCATAGAATAAAATAAATAACCACTTTAGAAGAAATCCCATATTTGATAAACACGTGTACATGTTTGATCTTCCATATGTATCTTCAATGTTACATATTTGTAATATGGATAACTGCAACCATAGTAGAAAGCTAACCTAAATGGGTAGAAATATAAAGAAAATTAAATATAATAATAAAAGATACCTTGGATTTCATTTATTGATTCTCAAAATAATATATTATAACTTAATATATAAAACTTTAAATATATTATAGCATTACTATAAATCATTTTATTTTATTTCCGACGTGAAAATGATATAATCTCGATCGCACCATATAACGAATGACGATATGAAAACTTGTTATTTATCTATCGGTTTTTGAAAATCAAGGTGAAAAGTGACACTGATCATGTGTTTGATCTCTAACAACTTCATTTTTTCTATTTTTCAAAATCGTACAACTTTTTACTTCGATTTTTAATAATAACTGAAAGGTAAAGTCTTGTATACAAAATTTTAGTTTTAAATTTTTTTTCTCCGTTTTAATCTACAAAATATCAAGTTTATTAACAAAATCTAAATCTTGCTCATCATCATCAACAACGAGACCAATAACAACAACAAAAACAAAATCAATAGAATCCTTAAACATAAATTTCAACAACAAAAAGGACAACAAATCCATGAAATCATTAAACATTAAATATCAACAACAACAACAAATAAATAAATTCAATAGATTGTTAAATATAAGTAAAAGCAGTGCTTAAGTCGAAATTAATCAATCCTTTTATGGAATTTTTCACGAAATTGTTTTATAACTTGGCATGTTATTAAGAAATTTCTAAAAAATTGAGATTTTATGATAAGCATGTCCTTTTTTTTCATATATAATTTGTAGCAATCAGGTGTTTGAATCTCATAGAATAAAATAAATAACCACTTTAGAGGAAATCCCATATTTGATAAACACGTGTACATATTTGATCTTCCATATGTATCTTCAATGTTACATATTTGTAATATGGATAACTGCAACCATAGTAGAAAGCTAACCTAAATGGGTAGAAATATAAAGAAAATTAAATATAATAATAAAAGATACCTTGGATTTCATTTATTGATTCTCAAAATAATATATTATAACTTAATATATAAAACTTTAAATATATTATAGCATTACCATAAATCATTTTATTTTATTTCCGACGTGAAAATGATATAATCTCGATCGCACCATATAACGAATGACGATATGAAAACTTGTTATTTATCTCTCGGTTCTTGAAAATCAAGGTGAAAAGTGACACTGATCATGTGTTTGATCTCTAACAACTTCATTTTTTCTATTTTTCAAAATCGTACAACTTTTTACTTCGACTTTTAATAATAACTGAAAGGTAAAGTCTTGTATACAAAATTTTAGTTTTAACTTTTTTTCTCCGTTTTAATCTACAAAATATCAAGTTTATTAACAAAATCTAAATCTTGCTCATCATCATCAACAACGAGACCAATAACAACAACAAAAACAAAATCAATAGATTCCTTAAACATAAATTTCAACAACAAAAAGGACAACAAATCCATGAAATCATTAAACATTAAATCTCAACAACAACAACAAATAAATAAATTCAATAGATTGTTAAATATAAGTAAAAGCAGTGCTTAAGTCGAAATTAATCAATCCTTTTATGGAATTTTTCACGAAATTGTTTTATAACTTGGCATGTTCTTAAGAAATTTCTAAAAAATTGAGATTTTATGATAAGCATGTCCTTTTTTTTCATATATAATTTGTAGCAATCAGGTGTTTGAATCTCATAGAATAAAATAAATAACCACTTTAGAGGAAATCCCATATTTGATAAACACGTGTACATATTTGATCTTCCATATGTATCTTCAATGTTACATATTTGTAATATGGATAACTGCAACCATAGTAGAAAGCTAACCTAAATGGGTAGAAATATAAAGAAAATTAAATATAATAATAAAAGATACCTTGGATTTCATTTATTGATTCTCAAAATAATATATTATAACTTAATATATAAAACTTTAAATATATTATAGCATTACCATAAATCATTTTATTTTATTTCCGACGTGAAAATGATATAATCTCGATCGCACCATATAACGAATGACGATATGAAAACTTGTTATTTATCTCTCGGTTCTTGAAAATCAAGGTGAAAAGTGACACTGATCATGTGTTTGATCTCTAACAACTTCATTTTTTCTATTTTTCAAAATCGTACAACTTTTTACTTCGACTTTTAATAATAACTGAAAGGTAAAGTCTTGTATACAAAATTTTAGTTTTAACTTTTTTTCTCCGTTTTAATCTACAAAATATCAAGTTTATTAACAAAATCTAAATTTTGCTCATCATCATCAACAACGAGACCAATAACAACAACAAAAACAAAATCAATAGATTCCTTAAACATAAATTTCAACAACAAAAAGGACAACAAATCCATGAAATCATTAAACATTAAATCTCAACAACAACAACAAATAAATAAATTCAATAGATTGTTAAATATAAGTAAAAGCAGTGCTTAAGTCGAAATTAATCAATCCTTTTATGGAATTTTTCACGAAATTGTTTTATATCTTGGCATGTTCTTAAGAAATTTCTAAAAAATTGAGATTTTATGATAAGCATGTCCTTTTTTTTCATATATAATTTGTAGCAATCAGGTGTTTGAATCTCATAGAATAAAATAAATAACCACTTTAGAGGAAATCCCATATTTGATAAACACGTGTACATATTTGATCTTCCATATGTATCTTCAATGTTACATATTTGTAATATGGATAACTGCAACCATAGTAGAAAGCTAACCTAAATGGGTAGAAATATAAAGAAAATTAAATATAATAATAAAAGATACCTTGGATTTCATTTATTGATTCTCAAAATAATATATTATAACTTAATATATAAAACTTTAAATATATTATAGCATTACTATAAATCATTTTATTTTATTTCCGACGTGAAAATGATATAATCTCGATCGCACCATATAACGAATGACGATATGAAAACTTGTTATTTATCTCTCGGTTTTTGAAAATCAAGGTGAAAAGTGACACTGATCATGTGTTTGATCTCTAACAACTGCATTTTTTGTATTTTTCAAAATCGTACAACTTTTTACTTCGACTTTTAATAATAACTGAAAGGTAAAGTCTTGTATACAAAATTTTAGTTTAACTTTTTTTTCTCCGTTTTAATCTACAAAATATCAAGTTTATTAACAAAATCTAAATCTTGCTCATCATCATCAACAACGAGACCAATAACAACAACAAAAACAAAATCAATAGAATCCTTAAACATAAATTTCAACAACAAAAAGGACAACAAATCCATGAAATCATTAAACATTAAATCTCAACAACAACAACAAATAAATAAATTCAATAGATTGTTAAATATAAGTAAAAGCAGTGCTTAAGTCGAAATTAATCAATCCTTTTATGGAATTTTTCACGAAATTGTTTTATAACTTGGCATGTTATAAAGAAATTTCTAAAAATTGAGATTTTATGATAAGCATGTCCTTTTTTTTCATATATAATTTGTAGCAATCAGGTGTTTGAATCTCATAGAATAAAATAAATAACCACTTTAGAGGAAATCCCATATTTGATAAACACGTGTACATGTTTGATCTTCCATATGTATCTTCAATGTTACATATTTGAAATATGGATAACTGCAACCATAGTAGAAAGCTAACCTAAATGGGTAGAAATATAAAGAAAATTAAATATAATAATAAAAGATACCTTGGATTTCATTTATTGATTCTCAAAATAATATATTATAACTTAATATATAAAACTTTAAATATATTATAGCATTACTATAAATCATTTTATTTTATTTCCGACGTGAAAATGATATAATCTCGATCGCACCATATAACGAATGACGATATGAAAACTTGTTATTTATCTCTCGGTTTTTGAAAATCAAGGTGAAAAGTGACACTGATCATGTGTTTGATCTCTAACAACTGCATTTTTTGTATTTTTCAAAATCGTACAACTTTTTACTTCGATTTTTAATAATAACTGAAAGGTAAAGTCTTGTATACAAAATTTTAGTTTTAAATTTTTTTTCTCCGTTTTAATCTACAAAATATCAAGTTTATTAACAAAATCTAAATCTTGCTCATCATCATCAACAACGAGACCAATAACAACAACAAAAACAAAATCAATAGAATCCTTAAACATAAATTTCAACAACAAAAAGGACAACAAATCCATGAAATCATTAAACATTAAATCTCAACAACAACAACAAATAAATAAATTCAATAGATTGTTAAATATAAGTAAAAGCAGTGCTTAAGTCGAAATTAATCAATCCTTTTATGGAATTTTTCACGAAATTGTTTTATAACTTGGCATGTTATTAAGAAATTTCTAAAAAATTGAGATTTTATGATAAGCATGTCCTTTTTTTTCATATATAATTTGTAGCAATCAGGTGTTTGAATCTCATAGAATAAAATAAATAACCACTTTAGAGGAAATCCCATATTTGATAAACACGTGTACATATTTGATCTTCCATATGTATCTTCAATGTTACATATTTGTAATATGGATAACTGCAACCATAGTAGAAAGCTAACCTAAATGGGTAGAAATATAAAGAAAATTAAATATAATAATAAAAGATACCTTGGATTTCATTTATTGATTCTCAAAATAATATATTATAACTTAATATATAAAACTTTAAATATATTATAGCATTACTATAAATCACTTTATTTTATTTCCGACGTGAAAATGATATAATCTCGATCGCACCATATAACGAATGACGATATGAAAACTTGTTATTTATCTCTCGGTTCTTGAAAATCAAGGTGAAAAGTGACACTGATCATGTGTTTGATCTCTAACAACTTCATTTTTTCTATTTTTCAAAATCGTACAACTTTTTACTTCGACTTTTAATAATAACTGAAAGGTAAAGTCTTGTATACAAAATTTTAGTTTTAACTTTTTTTTCTCCGTTTTAATCTACAAAATATCAAGTTTATTAACAAAATCTAAATCTTGCTCATCATCATCAACAACGAGACCAATAACAACAACAAAAACAAAATCAATAGATTCCTTAAACATAAATTTCAACAACAAAAAGGACAACAAATCCATGAAATCATTAAACATTAAATCTCAACAACAACAACAAATAAATAAATTCAATAGATTGTTAAATATAAGTAAAAGCAGTGCTTAAGTCGAAATTAATCAATCCTTTTATGGAATTTTTCACGAAATTGTTTTATAACTTGGCATGTTCTTAAGAAATTTCTAAAAAATTGAGATTTTATGATAAGCATGTCCTTTTTTTTCATATATAATTTGTAGCAATCAGGTGTTTGAATCTCATAGAATAAAATAAATAACCACTTTAGAAGAAATCCCATATTTGATAAACATGTGTACATGTTTGATCTTCCATATGTATCTTCAATGTTACATATTTGTAATATGGATAACTGCAACCATAGTAGAAAGCTAACCTAAATGGGTAGAAATATAAAGAAAATTAAATATAATAATAAAAGATACCTTGGATTTCATTTATTGATTCTCAAAATAATATATTATAACTTAATATATAAAACTTTAAATATATTATAGCATTACCATAAATCATTTTATTTTATTTCCGACGTGAAAATGATATAATCTCGATCGCACCATATAACGAATGACGATATGAAAACTTGTTATTTATCTCTCGGTTTTTGAAAATCAAGGTGAAAAGTGACACTGATCATGTGTTTGATCTCTAACAATTGCAATTTTTCTATTTTTCAAAATCGTACAACTTTTTACTTCGACTTTTAATAATAACTGAAAGGTAAATTCTTGTATACAAAATTTTAGTTTTAACTTTTTTTTCTCCGTTTTAATCTACAAAATATCAAGTTTATTAACAAAATCTAAATCTTGCTCATCATCATCAACAACGAGACCAATAACAACAACAAAAACAAAATCAATAGATTCCTTAAACATAAATTTCAACAACAAAAAGGACAACAAATCCATGAAATCATTAAACATTAAATCTCAACAACAACAACAAATAAATAAATTCAATAGATTGTTAAATATAAGTAAAAGCAGTGCTTAAGTCGAAATTAATCAATCCTTTTATGGAATTTTTCACGAAATTGTTTTATATCTTGGCATGTTATAAAGAAATTTCTAAAAATTTGATTTTTTATGATAAGCATGTCCTTTTTTTTCATATATAATTTGTAGCAATCAGGTGTTTGAATCTCATAGAATAAAATAAATAACCACTTTAGAAGAAATCCCATATTTGATAAACATGTGTACATGTTTGATCTTCCATATGTATCTTCAATGTTACATATTTGTAATATGGATAACTGCAACCATAGTAGAAAGCTAACCTAAATGGGTAGAAATATAAAGAAAATTAAATATAATAATAAAAGATACCTTGGATTTCATTTATTGATTCTCAAAATAATATATTATAACTTAATATATAAAACTTTAAATATATTATAGCATTACTATAAATCATTTTATTTTATTTCCGACGTGAAAATGATATAATCTCGATCGCACCATATAACGAATGACGATATGAAAACTTGTTATTTATCTCTCGGTTTTTGAAAATCAAGGTGAAAAGTGACACTAATCATGTGTTTGATCTCTAACAACTGCATTTTTTGTATTTTTCAAAATCGTACAACTTTTTACTTCGACTTTTAATAATAACTGAAAGGTAAAGTCTTGTATACAAAATTTTAGTTTTAACTTTTTTTTCTCCGTTTTAATCTACAAAATATCAAGTTTATTAACAAAATCTAAATCTTGCTCATCATCATCAACAACGAGACCAATAACAACAACAAAAACAAAATCAATAGAATCCTTAAACATAAATTTCAACAACAAAAAGGACAACAAATCCATGAAATCATTAAACATTAAATCTCAACAACAACAACAAATAAATAAATTCAATAGATTGTTAAATATAAGTAAAAGCAGTGCTTAAGTCAAAATTAATCAATCCTTTTATGGAATTTTTCACGAAATTCTTTTATAACTTGGCATGTTATTAAGAAATTTCTAAAAAATTGAGATTTTATGATAAGCATGTCCTTTTTTTTCATATATAATTTGTAGCAATCAGGTGTTTGAATCTCATAGAATAAAATAAATAACCACTTTAGAGGAAATCCCATATTTGATAAACACGTGTACATATTTGTTCTTCCATATGTATCTTCAATGTTACATATTTGTAATATGGATAACTGCAACCATAGTAGAAAGCTAACCTAAATGGGTAGAAATATAAAGAAAATTAAATATAATAATAAAAGATACCTTGGATTTCATTTATTGATTCTCAAAATAATATATTATAACTTAATATATAAAACTTTAAATATATTATAGCATTACTATAAATCATTTTATTTTATTTCCGACGTGAAAATGATATAATCTCTATCGCACCATATAACGAATGACGATATGAAAACTTGTTATTTATCTCTCGATTTTTGAAAATCAAGGTGAAAAGTGACACTGATCATGTGTTTGATCTCTAACAACTGCATTTTTTGTATTTTTCAAAATCGTACAACTTTTTACTTCAATTTTTAATAATAACTGAAAGGTAAAGTCTTGTATACAAAATTTTAGTTTTAACTTTTTTTTCTCCGTTTTAATCTACAAAATATAAAGTTTATTAACAAAATCTAAATCTTGCTCATCATCATCAACAACGAGACCAATAACAACAACAAAAACAAAATCAATAGAATCCTTAAACATAAATTTCAACAACAAAAAGGACAACAAATCCATGAAATCATTAAACATTAAATCTCAACAACAACAACAAATAAATAAATTCAATATATTGTTAAATATAAGTAAAAGCATTGCTTAAGTCGAAATTAATCAATCCTTTTATGGAATTTTTCACGAAATTGTTTTATAACTTGGCATGTTATTAAGAAATTTCTAAAAAATTGAGATTTTATGATAAGCATGTCCTTTTTTTTCATATATAATTTGTAGCAATCAGGTGTTTGAATCTCATAGAATAAAATAAATAACCACTTTAGAGGAAATCCCATATTTGATAAACACGTGTACATATTTGATCTTCCATATGTATCTTCAATGTTACATATTTGTAATATGGATAACTGCAACCATAGTAGAAAGCTAACCTAAATGGGTAGAAATATAAAGAAAATTAAATATAATAATAAAAGATACCTTGGATTTCATTTATTGATTCTCAAAATAATATATTATAACTTAATATATAAAACTTTAAATATATTATAGCATTACTATAAATCATTTTATTTTATTTCCGACGTGAAAATGATATAATCTCTATCGCACCATATAACGAATGACGATATGAAAACTTGTTATTTATCTCTCGGTTTTTGAAAATCAAGGTGAAAAGTGACACTGATCATGTGTTTGATCTCTAACAACTTCATTTTTTCTATTTTTCAAAATCGTACAACTTTTTACTTCAATTTTTAATAATAACTGAAAGGTAAAGTCTTGTATACAAAATTTTAGTTTTAAATTTTTTTTCTCCGTTTTAATCTACAAAATATCAAGTTTATTAACAAAATCTAAATCTTGCTCATCATCATCAACAACGAGACCAATAACAACAACAAAAACAAAATCAATAGAATCCTTAAACATAAATTTCAACAACAAAAAGGACAACAAATCCATGAAATCATTAAACATTAAATCTCAACAACAACAACAAATAAATAAATTCAATATATTGTTAAATATAAGTAAAAGCAGTGCTTAAGTCGAAATTAATCAATCCTTTTATGGAATTTTTCACGAAATTGTTTTATAACTTGGCATGTTATTAAGAAATTTCTAAAAAATTGAGATTTTATGATAAGCATGTCCTTTTTTTTCATATATAATTTGTAGCAATCAGGTGTTTGAATCTCATAGAATAAAATAAATAACCACTTTAGAGGAAATCCCATATTTGATAAACACGTGTACATATTTGATCTTCCATATGTATCTTCAATGTTACATAGTTGTAATATGGATAACTGCAACCATAGTAGAAAGCTAACCTAAATGGGTAGAAATATAAAGAAAATTAAATATAATAATAAAAGATACCTTGGATTTCATTTATTGATTCTCAAAATAATATATTATAACTTAATATATAAAACTTTAAATATATTATAGCATTACTATAAATCATTTTATTTTATTTCCGACGTGAAAATGATATAATCTCTATCGCACCATATAACGAATGACGATATGAAAACTTGTTATTTATCTCTCGGTTTTTGAAAATCAAGGTGAAAAGTGACACTGATCATGTGTTTGATCTCTAACAACTTCATTTTTTTCTATTTTTCAAAATCGTACAACTTTTTACTTCGATTTTTAATAATAACTGAAAGGTAAAGTCTTGTATACAAAATTTTAGTTTTAACTTTTTTTTCTCCGTTTTAATCTACAAAATATCAAGTTTATTAACAAAATCTAAATCTTGCTCATCATCATCAACAACGAGACCAATAACAACAACAAAAACAAAATCAATAGAATCCTTAAACATAAATTTCAACAACAAAAAGGACAACAAATCCATGAAATCATTAAACATTAAATCTCAACAACAACAACAAATAAATAAAATCAATAGATTGTTAAATATTAGTAAAAACAGTGCTTAAGTCGAAATTAATCAATCCTTTTATGGAATTTTTCACGAAATTGTTTTATATCTTGGCATGTTATAAAGAAATTTCAAAAAATTTGATTTTTTATGATAAGCATTTCCTTTTTTTTCATATATAATTTGTAGCAATCAGGTGTTTGAATCTCATAGAATAAAATAAATAACCACTTTAGAGGAAATTCCATATTTGATAAACACGTGTACATGTTTGATCTTCCATATGTATCTTCAATGTTACATATTTGTAATATGGATAACTGCAACCATAGTAGAAAGCTAACCTAAATGGGTAGAAATATAAAGAAAATTAAATATAATAATAAAAGATACCTTGGATTTCATTTATTGATTCTCAAAATAATATATTATAACTTAATATATAAAACTTTAAATATATTATAGCATTACTATAAATCATTTTATTTTATTTCCGACGTGAAAATGATATAATCTCGATCGCACCATATAACGAATGACGATATGAAAACTTGTTATTTATCTCTCGGTTTTTGAAAATCAAGGTGAAAAGTGACACTGATCATGTGTTTGATCTCTAACAACTTCATTTTTTTCTATTTTTCAAAATCGTACAACTTTTTACTTCGACTTTTAATAATAACTGAAAGGTAAAGTCTTGTATACAAAATTTTAGTTTTAACTTTTTTTTCTCCGTTTTAATCTACAAAATATCAAGTTTATTAACAAAATCTAAATCTTGCTCATCATCATCAACAACGAGACCAATAACAACAACAAAAACAAAATCAATAGAATCCTTAAACATAAATTTCAACAACAAAAAGGACAACAAATACATGAAATCATTAAACATTAAATCTCAACAACAACAACAAATAAATAAAATCAATAGATTGTTAAATATTAGTAAAAACAGTGCTTAAGTCGAAATTAATCAATCCTTTTATGGAATTTTTCACGAAATTGTTTTATATCTTGGCATGTTATAAAGAAATTTCAAAAAATTTGATTTTTTATGATAAGCATTTCCTTTTTTTTCATATATAATTTGTAGCAATCAGGTGTTTGAATCTCATAGAATAAAATAAATAACCACTTTAGAGGAAATCCCATATTTGATAAACACGTGTACATGTTTGATCTTCCATATGTATCTTCAATGTTACATATTTGTAATATGGATAACTGCAACCATAGTAGAAAGCTAACCTAAATGGGTAGAAATATAAAGAAAATTAAATATAATAATAAAAGATACCTTGGATTTCATTTATTGATTCTCAAAATAATATATTATAACTTAATATATAAAACTTTAAATATATTATAGCATTACTATAAATCATTTTATTTTATTTCCGACGTGAAAATGATATAATCTCGATCGCACCATATAACGAATGACGATATGAAAACTTGTTATTTATCTCTCGGTTTTTGAAAATCAAGGTGAAAAGTGACACTGATCATGTGTTTGATCTCTAACAACTGCATTTTTTGTATTTTTCAAAATCGTACAACTTTTTACTTCGACTTTTAATAATAACTGAAAGGTAAAGTCTTGTATACAAAATTTTAGTTTTAACTTTTTTTTCTCCGTTTTAATCTACAAAATATCAAGTTTATTAACAAAATCTAAATCTTGCTCATCATCATCAACAACGAGACCAATAACAACAACAAAAACAAAATCAATAGAATCCTTAAACATAAATTTCAACAACAAAAAGGACAACAAATCCATGAAATCATTAAACATTAAATCTCAACAACAACAACAAATAAATAAATTCAATAGATTGTTAAATATAAGTAAAAGCAGTGCTTAAGTCGAAATTAATCAATCCTTTTATGGAATTTTTCACGAAATTGTTTTATATCTTGGCATGTTATTAAGAAATTTCTAAAAAATTGAGATTTTATGATAAGCATGTCCTTTTTTTTCATATATAATTTGTAGCAATCAGGTGTTTGAATCTCATAGAATAAAATAAATAACCACTTTAGAGGAAATCCCATATTTGATAAACACGTGTGCATATTTGATCTTCCATATGTATCTTCAATGTTACATATTTGTAATATGGATAACTGCAACCATAGTAGAAAGCTAACCTAAATGGGTAGAAATATAAAGAAAATTAAATATAATAATAAAAGATACCTTGGATTTCATTTATTGATTCTCAAAATAATATATTATAACTTAATATATAAAACTTTAAATATATTATAGCATTACTATAAATCATTTTATTTTATTTCCGACGTGAAAATGATATAATCTCGATCGCACCATATAACGAATGACGATATGAAAACTTGTTATTTATCTCTCGGTTTTTGAAAATCAAGGTGAAAAGTGACACTGATCATGTGTTTGATCTCTAACAACTGCAATTTTTCTATTTTTCAAAATCGTACAACTTTTTACTTCGACTTTTAATAATAACTGAAAGGTAAAGTCTTGTATACAAAATTTTAGTTTTAACTTTTTTCTCTCCGTTTTAATCTACAAAATATCAAGTTTATTAACAAAATCTAAATTTTGCTCATCATCATCAACAACGAGACCAATAACAACAACAAAAACAAAATCAATAGAATCCTTAAACATAAATTTCAACAACAAAAAGGACAACAAATCCATGAAATCATTAAACATTAAATCTCAACAACAACAACAAATAAATAAATTCAATAGATTGTTAAATATAAGTAAAAGCAGTGCTTAAGTCGAAATTAATCAATCCTTTTATGGAATTTTTCACGAAATTGTTTTATAACTTGGCATGTTATAAAGAAATTTCTAAAAAATTGATTTTTTATGATAAGCATGTCCTTTTTTTTCATATATAATTTGTAGCAATCAGGTGTTTGAATCTCATAGAATAAAATAAATAACCACTTTAGAGGAAATCCCATATTTGATAAACACGTGTGCATATTTGATCTTCCATATGTATCTTCAATGTTACATATTTGTAATATGGATAACTGCAACCATAGTAGAAAGCTAACCTAAATGGGTAGAAATATAAAGAAAATTAAATATAATAATAAAAGATACCTTGGATTTCATTTATTGATTCTCAAAATAATATATTATAACTTAATATATAAAACTTTAAATATATTATAGCATTACTATAAATCATTTTATTTTATTTCCGACGTGAAAATGATATAATCTCGATCGCACCATATAACGAATGACGATATGAAAACTTGTTATTTATCTCTCGGTTTTTGAAAATCAAGGTGAAAAGTGACACTGATCATGTGTTTGATCTCTAACAACTGCAATTTTTCTATTTTTCAAAATCGTACAACTTTTTACTTCGACTTTTAATAATAACTGAAAGGTAAAGTCTTGTATACAAAATTTTAGTTTTAACTTTTTTCTCTCCGTTTTAATCTACAAAATATCAAGTTTATTAACAAAATCTAAATTTTGCTCATCATCATCAACAACGAGACCAATAACAACAACAAAAACAAAATCAATAGAATCCTTAAACATAAATTTCAACAACAAAAAGGACAACAAATCCATGAAATCATTAAACATTAAATCTCAACAACAACAACAAATAAATAAATTCAATAGATTGTTAAATATAAGTAAAAGCAGTGCTTAAGTCGAAATTAATCAATCCTTTTATGGAATTTTTCACGAAATTGTTTTATATCTTGGCATGTTATAAAGAAATTTCTAAAAATTTGATTTTTTATGATAAGCATGTCCTTTTTTTTCATATATAATTTGTAGCAATCAGTTGTTTGAATCTCATAGAATAAAATAAATAACCACTTTAGAAGAAATCCCATATTTGATAAACATGTGTACATGTTTGATCTTCCATATGTATCTTCAGTGTTACATATTTGTAATATGGATAACTGCAACCATAGTAGAAAGCTAACCTAAATGGGTAGAAATATAAAGAAAATTAAATATAATAATAAAAGATACCTTGGATTTCATTTATTGATTCTCAAAATAATATATTATAACTTAATATATAAAACTTTAAATATATTATAGCATTACTATAAATCATTTTATTTTATTTCCGACGTGAAAATGATATAATCTCGATCGCACCATATAACGAATGACGATATGAAAACTTGTTATTTATCTCTCGGTTTTTGAAAATCAAGGTGAAAAGTGACACTGATCATGTGTTTGATCTCTAACAACTGCAATTTTTGTATTTTTCAAAATCGTACAACTTTTTACTTCGACTTTTAATAATAACTGAAAGGTAAAGTCTTGTATACAAAATTTTAGTTTTAACTTTTTTTTCTCCGTTTTAATCTACAAAATATCAAGTTTATTAACAAAATCTAAATTTTGCTCATCATCATCAACAACGAGACCAATAACAACAACAAAAACAAAATCAATAGAATCCTTAAACATAAATTTCAACAACAAAAAGGACAACAAATCCATGAAATCATTAAACATTAAATCTCAACAACAACAACAAATAAATAAATTCAATAGATTGTTAAATATAAGTAAAAGCAGTGCTTAAGTCGAAATTAATCAATCCTTTTATGGAATTTTTCACGAAATTGTTTTATATCTTGGCATGTTATAAAGAAATTTCTAAAAATTTGATTTTTTATGATAAGCATGTCCTTTTTTTTTTCATATATAATTTGTAGCAATCAGGTGTTTGAATCTCATAGAATAAAATAAATAACCACTTTAGAGGAAATCCCATATTTGATAAACACGTGTACATATTTGATCTTCCATATGTATCTTCAATGTTACATATTTGTAATATGGATAACTGCAACCATAGTAGAAAGCTAACCTAAATGGGTAGAAATATAAAGAAAATTAAATATAATAATAAAAGATACCTTGGATTTCATTTATTGATTCTCAAAATAATATATTATAACTTAATATATAAAACTTTAAATATATTATAGCATTACTATAAATCATTTTATTTTATTTCTGACGTGAAAATGATATAATCTCGATCGCACCATATAACGAATGACGATATGAAACCTTGTTATTTATCTCTCGGTTTTTGAAAATCAAGGTGAAAAGTGACACTGATCATGTGTTTGATCTCTAACAACTGCATTTTTTGTATTTTTCAAAATCGTACAACTTTTTACTTCGACTTTTAATAATAACTGAAAGGTAAAGTCTTGTATACAAAATTTTAGTTTTAACTTTTTTTTCTCCGTTTTAATCTACAAAATATCAAGTTTATTAACAAAATCTAAATCTTGCTCATCATCATCAACAACGAGACCAATAACAACAACAAAAACAAAATCAATAGAATCCTTAAACATAAATTTCAACAACAAAAAGGACAACAAATCCATGAAATCATTAAACATTAAATCTCAACAACAACAAATAAATAAATTCAATAGATTGTTAAATATAAGTAAAAGCAGTGCTTAAGTCGAAATTAATCAATCCTTTTATGGAATTTTTCACGAAATTGTTTTATAACTTGGCATGTTATTAAGAAATTTCTAAAAAATTGAGATTTTATGATAAGCATGTCCTTTTTTTTCATATATAATTTGTAGCAATCAGGTGTTTCAATCTCATCGAATAAAATAAATAACCACTTTAGAGGAAATCCCATATTTGATAAACACGTGTACATATTTGTTCTTCCATATGTATCTTGAATGTTACATATTTGTAATATGGATAACTGCAACCATAGTAGAAAGCTAACCTAAATGGGTAGAAATATAAAGAAAATTAAATATAATAAGAAAAGATACCTTGGATTTCATTTATTGATTCTCAAAATAATATATTATAACTTAATATATAAAACTTTAAATATATTATAGCATTACTATAAATCATTTTATTTTATTTCTGACGTGAAAATGATATAATCTCGATCGCACCATATAACGAATGACGATATGAAACCTTGTTATTTATCTCTCGGTTTTTGAAAATCAAGGTGAAAAGTGACACTGATCATGTGTTTGATCTCTAACAACTTCATTTTTTCTATTTTTCAAAATCGTACAACTTTTTACTTCGATTTTTAATAATAACTGAAAGGTAAAGTCTTGTATACAAAATTTTAGTTTTAACTTTTTTTTCTCCGTTTTAATCTACAAAATATCAAGTTTATTAACAAAATCTAAATCTTGCTCATCATCATCAACAACGAGACCAATAACAACAACAAAAACAAAATCAATAGAATCCTTAAACATAAATTTCAACAACAAAAAGGACAACAAATCCATGAAATCATTAAACATTAAATCTCAACAACAACAAATAAATAAATTCAATAGATTGTTAAATATAAGTAAAAGCAGTGCTTAAGTCGAAATTAATCAATCCTTTTATGGAATTTTTCACGAAATTGTTTTATAACTTGGCATGTTATTAAGAAATTTCTAAAAAATTGAGATTTTATGATAAGCATGTCCTTTTTTTTCATATATAATTTGTAGCAATCAGGTGTTTCAATCTCATCGAATAAAATAAATAACCACTTTAGAGGAAATCCCATATTTGATAAACACGTGTACATATTTGTTCTTCCATATGTATCTTGAATGTTACATATTTGTAATATGGATAACTGCAACCATAGTAGAAAGCTAACCTAAATGGGTAGAAATATAAAGAAAATTAAATATAATAATAAAAGATACCTTGGATTTCATTTATTGATTCTCAAAATAATATATTATAACTTAATATATAAAACTTTAAATATATTATAGCATTACTATAAATCATTTTAATTTATTTCCGACGTGAAAATGATATAATCTCTATCGCACCATATAACGAATGACGATATGAAAACTTGTTATTTATCTCTCGGTTTTTGAAAATCAAGGTGAAAAGTGACACTGATCATGTGTTTGATCTCTAACAACTTCATTTTTTCTATTTTTCAAAATCGTACAACTTTTTACTTCGATTTTTAATAATAACTGAAAGGTAAAGTCTTGTATACAAAATTTTAGTTTTAACTTTTTTTTCTCCGTTTTAATCTACAAAATATCAAGTTTATTAACAAAATCTAAATCTTGCTCATCATCATCAACAACGAGACCAATAACAACAACAAAAACAAAATCAATAGAATCCTTAAACATAAATTTCAACAACAAAAAGGACAACAAATCCATGAAATCATTAAACATTAAATCTCAACAACAACAACAAATAAATAAATTCAATATATTGTTAAATATAAGTAAAAGCAGTGCTTAAGTCGAAATTAATCAATCCTTTTATGGAATTTTTCACGAAATTGTTTTATAACTTGGCATGTTATTAAGAAATTTCTAAAAAATTGAGATTTTATGATAAGCATGTCCTTTTTTTTCATATATAATTTGTAGCAATCAGGTGTTTGAATCTCATAGAATAAAATAAATAACCACTTTAGAGGAAATCCCATATTTGATAAACACGTGTACATATTTGATCTTCCATATGTATCTTCAATGTTACATATTTGTAATATGGATAACTGCAACCATAGTAGAAAGCTAACCTAAATGGGTAGAAATATAAAGAAAATTAAATATAATAATAAAAGATACCTTGGATTTCATTTATTGATTCTCAAAATAATATATTATAACTTAATATATAAAACTTTAAATATATTATAGCATTACTATAAATCATTTTAATTTATTTCCGACGTGAAAATGATATAATCTCTATCGCACCATATAACGAATGACGATATGAAAACTTGTTATTTATCTCTCGGTTTTTGAAAATCAAGGTGAAAAGTGACACTGATCATGTGTTTGATCTCTAACAACTTCATTTTTTCTATTTTTCAAAATCGTACAACTTTTTACTTCGATTTTTAATAATAACTGAAAGGTAAAGTCTTGTATACAAAATTTTAGTTTTAACTTTTTTTTCTCCGTTTTAATCTACAAAATATCAAGTTTATTAACAAAATCTAAATCTTGCTCATCATCATCAACAACGAGACCAATAACAACAACAAAAACAAAATCAATAGAATCCTTAAACATAAATTTCAACAACAAAAAGGACAACAAATCCATGAAATCATTAAACATTAAATCTCAACAACAACAACAAATAAATAAATTCAATATATTGTTAAATATAAGTAAAAGCAGTGCTTAAGTCGAAATTAATCAATCCTTTTATGGAATTTTTCACGAAATTGTTTTATAACTTGGCATGTTATTAAGAAATTTCTAAAAAATTGAGATTTTATGATAAGCATGTCCTTTTTTTTCATATATAATTTGTAGCAATCAGGTGTTTGAATCTCATAGAATAAAATAAATAACCACTTTAGAGGAAATCCCATATTTGATAAACACGTGTACATATTTGATCTTCCATATGTATCTTCAATGTTACATATTTGTAATATGGATAACTGCAACCATAGTAGAAAGCTAACCTAAATGGGTAGAAATATAAAGAAAATTAAATATAATAATAAAAGATACCTTGGATTTCATTTATTGATTCTCAAAATAATATATTATAACTTAATATATAAAACTTTAAATATATTATAGCATTACTATAAATCATTTTATTTTATTTCCGACGTGAAAATGATATAATCTCTATCGCACCATATAACGAATGACGATATGAAAACTTGTTATTTATCTCTCGGTTTTTGAAAATCAAGGTGAAAAGTGACACTGATCATGTGTTTGATCTCTAACAACTTCATTTTTTCTATTTTTCAAAATCGTACAACTTTTTACTTCGATTTTTAATAATAACTGAAAGGTAAAGTCTTGTATACAAAATTTTAGTTTTAAATTTTTTTTCTCCGTTTTAATCTACAAAATATCAAGTTTATTAACAAAATCTAAATCTTGCTCATCATCATCAACAACGAGACCAATAACAACAACAAAAACAAAATCAATAGAATCCTTAAACATAAATTTCAACAACAAAAAGGACAACAAATCCATGAAATCATTAAACATTAAATCTCAACAACAACAACAAATAAATAAATTCAATATATTGTTAAATATAAGTAAAAGCAGTGCTTAAGTCGAAATTAATCAATCCTTTTATGGAATTTTTCACGAAATTGTTTTATAACTTGGCATGTTATTAAGAAATTTCTAAAAAATTGAGATTTTATGATAAGCATGTCCTTTTTTTTCATATATAATTTGTAGCAATCAGGTGTTTGAATCTCATAGAATAAAATAAATAACCACTTTAGAGGAAATCCCATATTTGATAAACACGTGTACATATTTGATCTTCCATATGTATCTTCAATGTTACATATTTGTAATATGGATAACTGCAACCATAGTAGAAAGCTAACCTAAATGGGTAGAAATATAAAGAAAATTAAATATAATAATAAAAGATACCTTGGATTTCATTTATTGATTCTCAAAATAATATATTATAACTTAATATATAAAACTTTAAATATATTATAGCATTACTATAAATCATTTTATTTTATTTCCGACGTGAAAATGATATAATCTCTATCGCACCATATAACGAATGACGATATGAAAACTTGTTATTTATCTCTCGGTTTTTGAAAATCAAGGTGAAAAGTGACACTGATCATGTGTTTGATCTCTAACAACTTCATTTTTTCTATTTTTCAAAATCGTACAACTTTTTACTTCGATTTTTAATAATAACTGAAAGGTAAAGTCTTGTATACAAAATTTTAGTTTTAAATTTTTTTTCTCCGTTTTAATCTACAAAATATCAAGTTTATTAACAAAATCTAAATCTTGCTCATCATCATCAACAACGAGACCAATAACAACAACAAAAACAAAATCAATAGAATCCTTAAACATAAATTTCAACAACAAAAAGGACAACAAATCCATGAAATCATTAAACATTAAATCTCAACAACAACAACAAATAAATAAATTCAATATATTGTTAAATATAAGTAAAAGCAGTGCTTAAGTCGAAATTAATCAATCCTTTTATGGAATTTTTCACGAAATTGTTTTATAACTTGGCATGTTATTAAGAAATTTCTAAAAAATTGAGATTTTATGATAAGCATGTCCTTTTTTTTCATATATAATTTGTAGCAATCAGGTGTTTGAATCTCATAGAATAAAATAAATAACCACTTTAGAGGAAATCCCATATTTGATAAACACGTGTACATATTTGATCTTCCATATGTATCTTCAATGTTACATATTTGTAATATGGATAACTGCAACCATAGTAGAAAGCTAACCTAAATGGGTAGAAATATAAAGAAAATTAAATATAATAATAAAAGATACCTTGGATTTCATTTATTGATTCTCAAAATAATATATTATAACTTAATATATAAAACTTTAAATATATTATAGCATTACTATAAATCATTTTATTTTATTTCCGACGTGAAAATGATATAATCTCTATCGCACCATATAACGAATGACGATATGAAAACTTGTTATTTATCTCTCGGTTTTTGAAAATCAAGGTGAAAAGTGACACTGATCATGTGTTTGATCTCTAACAACTTCATTTTTTCTATTTTTCAAAATCGTACAACTTTTTACTTCGATTTTTAATAATAACTGAAAGGTAAAGTCTTGTATACAAAATTTTAGTTTTAAATTTTTTTTCTCCGTTTTAATCTACAAAATATCAAGTTTATTAACAAAATCTAAATCTTGCTCATCATCATCAACAACGAGACCAATAACAACAACAAAAACAAAATCAATAGAATCCTTAAACATAAATTTCAACAACAAAAAGGACAACAAATCCATGAAATCATTAAACATTAAATCTCAACAACAACAACAAATAAATAAATTCAATATATTGTTAAATATAAGTAAAAGCAGTGCTTAAGTCGAAATTAATCAATCCTTTTATGGAATTTTTCACGAAATTGTTTTATAACTTGGCATGTTATTAAGAAATTTCTAAAAAATTGAGATTTTATGATAAGCATGTCCTTTTTTTTCATATATAATTTGTAGCAATCAGGTGTTTGAATCTCATAGAATAAAATAAATAACCACTTTAGAGGAAATCCCATATTTGATAAACACGTGTACATATTTGATCTTCCATATGTATCTTCAATGTTACATATTTGTAATATGGATAACTGCAACCATAGTAGAAAGCTAACCTAAATGGGTAGAAATATAAAGAAAATTAAATATAATAATAAAAGATACCTTGGATTTCATTTATTGATTCTCAAAATAATATATTATAACTTAATATATAAAACTTTAAATATATTATAGCATTACTATAAATCATTTTATTTTATTTCCGACGTGAAAATGATATAATCTCGATCGCACCATATAACGAATGACGATATGAAAACTTGTTATTTATCTCTCGGTTTTTGAATATCAAGGTGAAAAGTGACACTGATCATGTGTTTGATCTCTAACAACTTCATTTTTTTCTATTTTTCAAAATCGTACAACTTTTTACTTCGATTTTTAATAATAACTGAAAGGAAAAGTCTTGTATACAAAATTTTAGTTTTAACTTTTTTTTCTCCGTTTTAATCTACAAAATATCAAGTTTATTAACAAAATCTAAATCTTGCTCATCATCATCAACAACGAGACCAATAACAACAACAAAAACAAAATCAATAGAATCCTTAAACATAAATTTCAACAACAAAAAGGACAACAAATCCATGAAATCATTAAACATTAAATCTCAACAACAACAACAAATAAATAAAATCAATAGATTGTTAAATATTAGTAAAAGCAGTGCTTAAGTCGAAATTAATCAATCCTTTTATGGAATTTTTCACAAAATTGTTTTATATCTTGGCATGTTATAAAGAAATTTCAAAAAATTTGATTTTTTATGATAAGCATTTCCTTTTTTTTCATATATAATTTGTAGCAATCAGGTGTTTGAATCTCATAGAATAAAATAAATAACCACTTTAGAAGAAATCCCATATTTGATAAACACGTGTACATGTTTGATCTTCCATATGTATCTTCAATGTTACATATTTGTAATATGGATAACTGCAACCATAGTAGAAAGCTAACCTAAATGGGTAGAAATATAAAGAAAATTAAATATAATAATAAAAGATACCTTGGATTTCATTTATTGATTCTCAAAATAATATATTATAACTTAATATATAAAACTTTAAATATATTATAGCATTACTATAAATCATTTTATTTTATTTCCGACGTGAAAATGATATAATCTCGATCGCACCATATAACGAATGACGATATGAAAACTTGTTATTTATCTCTCAATTTTTGAAAATCAAGGTGAAAAGTGACACTGATCATGTGTTTGATCTCTAACAACTGCATTTTTTGTATTTTTCAAAAGCGTACAACTTTTTACTTCGATTTTTAATAATAACTGAAAGGTAAAGTCTTGTATACAAAATTTTAGTTTTAAATTTTTTTTCTCCGTTTTAATCTACAAAATATCAAGTTTATTAACAAAATCTAAATCTTGCTCATCATCATCAACAACGAGACCAATAACAACAACAAAAACAAAATCAATAGAATCCTTAAACATAAATTTCAACAACAAAAAGGACAACAAATCCATGAAATCATTAAACATTAAATCTCAACAACAACAACAAATAAATAAATTCAATATATTGTTAAATATAAGTAAAAGCAGTGCTTAAGTCGAAATTAATCAATCCTTTTATGGAATTTTTCACGAAATTGTTTTATAACTTGGCATGTTATTAAGAAATTTCTAAAAAATTGAGATTTTATGATAAGCATGTCCTTTTTTTTCATATATAATTTGTAGCAATCAGGTGTTTGAATCTCATAGAATAAAATAAATAACCACTTTAGAGGAAATCCCATATTTGATAAACACGTGTACATATTTGATCTTCCATATGTATCTTCAATGTTACATATTTGTAATATGGATAACTGCAACCATAGTAGAAAGCTAACCTAAATGGGTAGAAATATAAAGAAAATTAAATATAATAATAAAAGATACCTTGGATTTCATTTATTGATTCTCAAAATAATATATTATAACTTAATATATAAAACTTTAAATATATTATAGCATTACTATAAATCATTTTATTTTATTTCCGACGTGAAAATGATATAATCTCGATCGCACCATATAACGAATGACGATATGAAAACTTGTTATTTATCTCTCGGTTTTTGAAAATCAAGGTGAAAAGTGACACTGATCATGTGTTTGATCTCTAACAACTTCATTTTTTTTCTATTTTTCAAAATCGTACAACTTTTTACTTCGATTTTTAATAATAACTGAAAGGAAAAGTCTTGTATACAAAATTTTAGTTTTAACTTTTTTTTCTCCGTTTTAATCTACAAAATATCAAGTTTATTAACAAAATCTAAATCTTGCTCATCATCATCAACAACGAGACCAATAACAACAACAAAAACAAAATCAATAGAATCCTTAAACATAAATTTCAACAACAAAAAGGACAACAAATCCATGAAATCATTAAACATTAAATTTCAACAACAACAAATAAATAAATTCAATATATTGTTAAATATAAGTAAAAGCAGTTCTTAAGTCGAAATTAATCAATCCTTTTATGGAATTTTTCACGAAATTGTTTTATAACTTGGCATGTTATTAAGAAATTTCTAAAAAATTGAGATTTTATGATAAGCATGTCCTTTTTTTTCATATATAATTTGTAGCAATCAGGTGTTTGAATCTCATAGAATATAATAAATAACCACTTTAGAGGAAATCCCATATTTGATAAACACGTGTACATATTTGATCTTCCATATGTATCTTCAATGTTACATATTTGTAATATGGATAACTGCAACCATAGTAGAAAGCTAACCTAAATGGGTAGAAATATAAAGAAAATTAAATATAATAATAAAAGATACCTTGGATTTCATTTATTGATTCTCAAAATAATATATTATAACTTAATATATAAAACTTTAAATATATTATAGCATTACTATAAATCATTTTATTTTATTTCCGACGTGAAAATGATATAATCTCGATCGCACCATATAACGAATGACGATATGAAAACTTGTTATTTATCTCTCGGTTTTTGAAAATCAAGGTGAAAAGTGACACTGATCATGTGTTTGATCTCTAACAACTTCATTTTTTTCTATTTTTCAAAATCGTACAACTTTTTACTTCGATTTTTAATAATAACTGAAAGGAAAAGTCTTGTATACAAAATTTTAGTTTTAACTTTTTTTTCTCCGTTTTAATCTACAAAATATCAAGTTTATTAACAAAATCTAAATCTTGCTCATCATCATCAACAACGAGACCAATAACAACAACAAAAACAAAATCAATAGAATCCTTAAACATAAATTTCAACAACAAAAAGGACAACAAATCCATGAAATCATTAAACATTAAATCTCAACAACAACAACAAATAAATAAAATCAATAGATTGTTAAATATTAGTAAAAGCAGTGCTTAAGTCGAAATTAATCAATCCTTTTATGGAATTTTTCACAAAATTGTTTTATATCTTGGCATGTTATAAAGAAATTTCAAAAAATTTGATTTTTTATGATAAGCATTTCCTTTTTTTTCATATATAATTTGTAGCAATCAGGTGTTTGAATCTCATAGAATAAAATAAATAACCACTTTAGAAGAAATCCCATATTTGATAAACACGTGTACATGTTTGATCTTCCATATGTATCTTCAATGTTACATATTTGTAATATGGATAACTGCAACCATAGTAGAAAGCTAACCTAAATGGGTAGAAATATAAAGAAAATTAAATATAATAATAAAAGATACCTTGGATTTCATTTATTGATTCTCAAAATAATATATTATAACTTAATATATAAAACTTTAAATATATTATAGCATTACTATAAATCATTTTATTTTATTTCCGACGTGAAAATGATATAATCTCGATCGCACCATATAACGAATGACGATATGAAAACTTGTTATTTATCTCTCAATTTTTGAAAATCAAGGTGAAAAGTGACACTGATCATGTGTTTGATCTCTAACAACTGCATTTTTTGTATTTTTCAAAAGCGTACAACTTTTTACTTCGATTTTTAATAATAACTGAAAGGTAAAGTCTTGTATACAAAATTTTAGTTTTAAATTTTTTTTCTCCGTTTTAATCTACAAAATATCAAGTTTATTAACAAAATCTAAATCTTGCTCATCATCATCAACAACGAGACCAATAACAACAACAAAAACAAAATCAATAGAATCCTTAAACATAAATTTCAACAACAAAAAGGACAACAAATCCATGAAATCATTAAACATTAAATCTCAACAACAACAACAAATAAATAAATTCAATATATTGTTAAATATAAGTAAAAGCAGTGCTTAAGTCGAAATTAATCAATCCTTTTATGGAATTTTTCACGAAATTGTTTTATAACTTGGCATGTTATTAAGAAATTTCTAAAAAATTGAGATTTTATGATAAGCATGTCCTTTTTTTTCATATATAATTTGTAGCAATCAGGTGTTTGAATCTCATAGAATAAAATAAATAACCACTTTAGAGGAAATCCCATATTTGATAAACACGTGTACATATTTGATCTTCCATATGTATCTTCAATGTTACATATTTGTAATATGGATAACTGCAACCATAGTAGAAAGCTAACCTAAATGGGTAGAAATATAAAGAAAATTAAATATAATAATAAAAGATACCTTGGATTTCATTTATTGATTCTCAAAATAATATATTATAACTTAATATATAAAACTTTAAATATATTATAGCATTACTATAAATCATTTTATTTTATTTCCGACGTGAAAATGATATAATCTCGATCGCACCATATAACGAATGACGATATGAAAACTTGTTATTTATCTCTCGGTTTTTGAAAATCAAGGTGAAAAGTGACACTGATCATGTGTTTGATCTCTAACAACTTCATTTTTTTTCTATTTTTCAAAATCGTACAACTTTTTACTTCGATTTTTAATAATAACTGAAAGGAAAAGTCTTGTATACAAAATTTTAGTTTTAACTTTTTTTTCTCCGTTTTAATCTACAAAATATCAAGTTTATTAACAAAATCTAAATCTTGCTCATCATCATCAACAACGAGACCAATAACAACAACAAAAACAAAATCAATAGAATCCTTAAACATAAATTTCAACAACAAAAAGGACAACAAATCCATGAAATCATTAAACATTAAATCTCAACAACAACAACAAATAAATAAAATCAATAGATTGTTAAATATTAGTAAAAGCAGTGCTTAAGTCGAAATTAATCAATCCTTTTATTGAATTTTTCACGAAATTGTTTTATATCTTGGCATGTTATAAAGAAATTTCAAAAAATTTGATTTTTTATGATAAGCATTTCCTTTTTTTTCATATATAATTTGTAGCAATCAGGTGTTTGAATCTCATAGAATAAAATAAATAACCACTTTAGAAGAAATCCCATATTTGATAGACACATGTACATGTTTGATCTTCCATATGTATCTTCAATGTTACATATTTGTAATATGGATAACTGCAACCATAGTAGAAAGCTAACCTAAATGGGTAGAAATATAAAGAAAATTAAATATAATAATAAAAGATACCTTGGATTTCATTTATTGATTCTCAAAATAATATATTATAACTTAATATATAAAACTTTAAATATATTATAGCATTACTATAAATCATTTTATTTTATTTCCGACGTTAAAATGATATAATCTCGATCGCACCATATAACGAATGACGATATGAAAACTTGTTATTTATCTCTCAATTTTTGAAAATCAAGGTGAAAAGTGACACTGATCATGTGTTTGATCTCTAGCAACTGCATTTTTTGTATTTTTCAAAAGCGTACAACTTTTTACTTCGATTTTTAATAATAACTGAAAGGTAAAGTCTTGTATACAAAATTTTAGTTTTAAATTTTTTTTCTCCGTTTTAATCTACAAAATATCAAGTTTATTAACAAAATCTAAATCTTGCTCATCATCATCAACAACGAGACCAATAACAACAACAAAAACAAAATCAATAGAATCCTTAAACATAAATTTCAACAACAAAAAGGACAACAAATCCATGAAATCATTAAACATTAAATCTCAACAACAACAACAAATAAATAAATTCAATATATTGTTAAATATAAGTAAAAGCAGTGCTTAAGTCGAAATTAATCAATCCTTTTATGGAATTTTTCACGAAATTGTTTTATAACTTGGCATGTTATTAAGAAATTTCTAAAAAATTGAGATTTTATGATAAGCATGTCCTTTTTTTTTCATATATAATTTGTAGCAATCAGGTGTTTGAATCTCATAGAATATAATAAATAACCACTTTAGAGGAAATCCCATATTTGATAAACACGTGTACATATTTGATCTTCCATATGTATCTTCAATGTTACATATTTGTAATATGGATAACTGCAACCATAGTAGAAAGCTAACCTAAATGGGTAGAAATATAAAGAAAATTAAATATAATAATAAAAGATACCTTGGATTTCATTTATTGATTCTCAAAATAATATATTATAACTTAATATATAAAACTTTAATTATATTATAGCATTACTTTAAATCATTTTATTTTATTTCCGACGTGAAAATGATATAATCTCGATCGCACCATATAACGAATGACGATATGAAAACTTGTTATTTATCTCTCGGTTTTTGAAAATCAAGGTGAAAAGTGACACTGATCATGTGTTTGATCTCTAACAACTTCATTTTTTTCTATTTTTCAAAATCTTACAACTTTTTACTTCGATTTTTAATAATAACTGAAAGGAAAAGTCTTGTATACAAAATTTTAGTTTTAACTTTTTTTTCTCCGTTTTAATCTACAAAATATCAAGTTTATTAACAAAATCTAAATCTTGCTCATCATCATTAACAACGAGGACCAATAACAACAACAAAAAACAAAATCAATAGAATCCTTAAACATAAATTTCAACAACAAAAAGGACAACAAATCCATGAAATCATTAAACATTAAATCTCAACAACAACAACAAATAAATAAAATCAATAGATTGTTAAATATTAGTAAAAGCAGTGCTTAAGTCGAAATTAATCAATCCTTTTATGGAATTTTTCACGAAATTGTTTTATATCTTGGCATGTTATAAAAGAAATTTCAAAAAATTTGATTTTTTATGATAAGCATTTCCTTTTTTTTCATATATAATTTGTAGCAATCAGGTGTTTGAATCTCATAGAATAAAATAAATAACCACTTTAGAAGAAATCCCATATTTGATAAACACGTGTACATGTAAGATCTTCCATATGTATCTTCAATGTTACATATTTGTAATATGGATAACTGCAACCATAGTAGAAAGCTAACCTAAATGGGTAGAAATATAAAGAAAATTAAATATAATAATAAAAGATACCTTGGATTTCATTTATTGATTCTCAAATAATATATTATAACTTAATATATAAAACTTTAAATATATTATAGCATTACTATAAATCATTTTATTTTATTTCCGACGTGAAAATGATATAATCTCGATCGCACCATATAACGAATGACGATATGAAAACTTGTTATTTATCTCTCGGTTTTTGAAAATCAAGGTGAAAAGTGACACTGATCATGTGTTTGATCTCTAACAACTCATTTTTTCTATTTTTCAAAATCGTACAACTTTTTACTTCGATTTTTAATAATAACTGAAAGGTAAAGTCTTGTATACAAAATTTTAGTTTTAATTTTTTTCTCCGTTTTAATCTACAAAATATCAAGTTTATTAACAAAATCTAAATCTTGCTCATCATCATCAACAACGAGACCAATAACAACAACAAAAACAAAATCATAGAATCCTTAAACATAAATTTCAACAACAAAAAGGACAACAAATCCATGAAATCATTAAACATTAAATCTCAACAACAACAACAAATAAATAAAATCAATAGATTGTTAAATATTAGTAAAAACAGTGCTTAAGTCGAAATTAATCAATCCTTTTATGGAATTTTTCACGAAATTGTTTTATATCTTGGCATGTTATAAAGAAATTTCAAAAAATTTGATTTTTTATGATAAGCATTTCCTTTTTTTTTCATATATAATTTGTAGCAATCAGGTGTTTGAATCTCATAGAATAAAATAAATAACCACTTTAGAAGAAATCCCATATTTGATAAACACGTGTACATGTTTGATCTTCCATATGTATCTTCAATGTTACATATTTGTAATATGGATAACTGCAACCATAGTAGAAAGCTAACCTAAATGGGTAGAAATATAAAGAAAATTAAATATAATAATAAAAGATACCTTGGATTTCATTTATTGATTCTCAAAATAATATATTATAACTTAATATATAAAACTTTAAATATATTATAGCATTACTATAAAATCATTTTATTTTATTTCCGACGTGAAAATGATATAATCTCGATCGCACCATATAACGAATGACGATATGAAAACTTGTTATTTATCTCTCGGTTTTTGAAAATCAAGGTGAAAAGTGACACTGATCATGTGTTTGATCTCTAACAACTGCATTTTTTCTATTTTTCAAAATCGTACAACTTTTTACTTCGACTTTTAATAATAACTGAAAGGTAAAGTCTTGTATACAAAATTTTAGTTTTAACTTTTTTTTTCTCCGTTTTAATCTACAAAATATCAAGTTTATTAACAAAATCTAAATTTTGCTCATCATCATCAACAACGAGACCAATAACAACAACAAAAACAAAATCAATAGAATCCTTAAACATAAATTTCAACAACAAAAAGGACAACAAATACATGAAATCATTAAACATTAAATCTCAACAACAACAACAAATAAATAAATTCAATAGATTGTTAAATATAAGTAAAAGCAGTGCTTAAGTCGAAATTAATCAATCCTTTTATGGAATTTTTCACGAAATTGTTTTATATCTTGGCATGTTATAAAGAAATTTCAAAAAATTTGATTTTTTATGATAAGCATGTCCTTTTTTTTCATATATAATTTGTAGCAATCAGGTGTTTGAATCTCATAGAATAAAATAAATAACCACTTTAGAAGAAATCCCATATTTGATAAACACGTGTACATGTTTGATCTTCCATATGTATCTTCAGTGTTACATATTTGTAATATGGATAACTGCAACCATAGTAGAAAGCTAACCTAAATGGGTAGAAATATAAAGAAAATTAAATATAATAATAAAAGATACCTTGGATTTCATTTATTGATTCTCAAAATAATATATTATAACTTAATATATAAAACTTTAAATATATTATAGCATTACTATAAATCATTTTATTTTATTTCCGACGTGAAAATGATATAATCTCGATCGCACCATATAACGAATGACGATATGAAAACTTGTTATTTATCTCTCGGTTTTTGAAAATCAAGGTGAAAAGTGACACTGATCATGTGTTTGATCTCTAACAACTGCATTTTTTGTATTTTTCAAAATCGTACAATTTTTTACTTTGACTTTTAATAATAACTGAAAGGTAAAGTCTTGTATACAAAATTTTAGTTTTAACTTTTTTTTCTCCATTTTAATCTACAAAATATCAAGTTTATTAACAAAATCTAAATCTTGCTCATCATCATCAACAACGAGACCAATAACAACAACAAAAACAAAATCAATAGAATCCTTAAACATAAATTTCAACAACAAAAAGGACAACAAATCCATGAAATCATTAAACATTAAATCTCAACGACAACAACAAATAAATAAATTCAATAGATTGTTAAATATAAGTAAAAGCAGTGCTTAAGTCGAAATTAATCAATCCTTTTATGGAATTTTTCACGAAATTGTTTTATAACTTGGCATGTTATTAAGAAATTTCTAAAAAATTAAGATTTTATGATAAGCATGTCCTTTTTTTTCATATATAATTTGTAGCAATCAGGTGTTTGAATCTCATAGAATAAAATAAATAACCACTTTAGAGGAAATCCCATATTTGATAAACACGTGTACATATTTGATCTTCCATATGTATCTTCAATGTTACATATTTGTAATATGGATAACTGCAACCATAGTAGAAAGCTAACCTAAATGGGTAGAAATATAAAGAAAATTAAATATAATAATAAAAGATACCTTGGATTTCATTTATTGATTCTCAAAATAATATATTATAACTTAATATATAAAACTTTAAATATATTATAGCATTACTATAAATCATTTTATTTTATTTCCGACGTGAAAATGATATAATCTCGATCGCACCATATAACGAATGACGATATGAAAACTTGTTATTTATCTCTCGGTTTTTGAAAATCAAGGTGAAAAGTGACACTGATCATGTGTTTGATCTCTAACAACTGCATTTTTTGTATTTTTCAAAATCGTACAACTTTTTACTTTGACTTTTAATAATAACTGAAAGGTAAAGTCTTGTATACAAAATTTTAGTTTTAACTTTTTTTTCTCCATTTTAATCTACAAAATATCAAGTTTATTAACAAAATCTAAATCTTGCTCATCATCATCAACAACGAGACCAATAACAACAACAAAAACAAAATCAATAGAATCCTTAAACATAAATTTCAACAACAAAAAGGACAACAAATCCATGAAATCATTAAACATTAAATCTCAACGACAACAACAAATAAATAAATTCAATAGATTGTTAAATATAAGTAAAAGCAGTGCTTAAGTCGAAATTAATCAATCCTTTTATGGAATTTTTCACGAAATTGTTTTATAACTTGGCATGTTATTAAGAAATTTCTAAAAAATTAAGATTTTATGATAAGCATGTCCTTTTTTTTCATATATAATTTGTAGCAATCAGGTGTTTGAATCTCATAGAATAAAATAAATAACCACTTTAGAGGAAATCCCATATTTGATAAACACGTGTACATATTTGATCTTCCATATGTATCTTCAATGTTACATATTTGTAATATGGATAACTGCAACCATAGTAGAAAGCTAACCTAAATGGGTAGAAATATAAAGAAAATTAAATATAATAATAAAAGATACCTTGGATTTCATTTATTGATTCTCAAAATAATATATTATAACTTAATATATAAAACTTTAAATATATTATAGCATTACTATAAATCATTTTATTTTATTTCCGACGTGAAAATGATATAATCTCGATCGCACCATATAACGAATGACGATATGAAAACTTGTTATTTATCTCTCGGTTTTTGAAAATCAAGGTGAAAAGTGACACTGATCATGTGTTTGATCTCTAACAACTGCAATTTTTCTATTTTTCAAAATCGTACAACTTTTTACTTCGACTTTTAATAATAACTGAAAGGTAAAGTCTTGTATACAAAATTTTAGTTTTAACTTTTTTTCTCTCCGTTTTAATCTACAAAATATCAAGTTTATTAACAAAATCTAAATCTTGCTCATCATCATCAACAACGAGACCAATAACAACAACAAAAACAAAATCAATAGAATCCTTAAACATAAATTTCAACAACAAAAAGGACAACAAATCCATGAAATCATTAAACATTAAATCTCAACAACAACAACAAATAAATAAATTCAATATATTGTTAAATATAAGTAAAAGCAGTGCTTAAGTCGAAATTAATCAATCCTTTTATGGAATTTTTCACGAAATTGTTTTATAACTTGGCATGTTATTAAGAAATTTCTAAAAAATTGAGATTTTATGATAAGCATGTCCTTTTTTTTCATATATAATTTGTAGCAATCAGGTGTTTGAATCTCATAGAATAAAATAAATAACCACTTTAGAGGAAATCCCATATTTGATAAACACGTGTACATATTTGATCTTCCATATGTATCTTCAATGTTAAATATTTGTAATATGGATAACTGCAACCATAGTAGAAAGCTAACCTAAATGGGTAGAAATATAAAGAAAATTAAATATAATAAAAGATAACTTGGATTTCATTTATTGATCCTCAAAATAATATATTATAACTTAATATATAAAACTTTAAATATATTATAGCATTACTATAAATCATTTTATTTTATTTACGACGTGAAAATGATATAATCTCGATCGCACCATATAACCAATGACGATATGAAAACTTGTTATTTATCTCTCGGTTTTTTGAAAATCAAGGTGAAAAGTGACACTGATCATGTGTTTGATCTCTAACAACTGCATTTTTTGTATTTTTCAAAAGCGTACAACTTTTTACTTCGATTTTTAATAATAACTGAAAGGTAAAGTCTTGTATACAAAATTTTAGTTTTAACTTTTTTTTCTCCGTTTTAATCTACAAAATATCAAGTTTATTAACAAAATCTAAATCTTGCTCATCATCATCAATAACGAGACCAATAACAACAACAAAAACAAAATCAATAGAATCCTTAAACATAAATTTCAACAACAAAAAGGACAACAAATCCATGAAATCATTAAACATTAAATCTCAACGACAACAACAAATAAATAAATTCAATAGATTGTTAAATATAAGTAAAAGCAGTGCTTAAGTCGAAATTAATCAATCCTTTTATGGAATTTTTCACGAAATTGTTTTATAACTTGGCATGTTATTAAGAAATTTCTAAAAAATTAAGATTTTATGATAAGCATGTCCTTTTTTTTCATATATAATTTGTAGCAATCAGGTGTTTGAATCTCATAGAATAAAATAAATAACCACTTTAGAGGAAATCCCATATTTGATAAACACGTGTACATATTTGATCTTCCATATGTATCTTCAATGTTACATATTTGTAATATGGATAACTGCAACCATAGTAGAAAGCTAACCTAAATGGGTAGAAATATAAAGAAAATTAAATATAATAATAAAAGATACCTTGGATTTCATTTATTGATTCTCAAAATAATATATTATAACTTAATATATAAAACTTTAAATATATTATAGCATTACTATAAATCATTTCATTTTATTTCCGACGTGAAAATGATATAATCTCGATCGCACCATATAACGAATGACGATATGAAAACTTGTTATTTATCTCTCGGTTTTTGAAAATCAAGGTGAAAAGTGACACTGATCATGTGTTTGATCTCTAACAACTGCAATTTTTCTATTTTTCAAAATCGTACAACTTTTTACTTCGACTTTTAATAATAACTGAAAGGTAAAGTCTTGTATACAAAATTTTAGTTTTAACTTTTTTTTCTCCGTTTTAATCTACAAAATATCAAGTTTATTAACAAAATCTAAATTTTGCTCATCATCATCAACAACGAGACCAATAACAACAACAAAAACAAAATCAATAGAATCCTTAAACATAAATTTCAACAACAAAAAGGACAACAAATACATGAAATCATTAAACATTAAATCTCAACAACAACAACAAATAAATAAATTCAATAGATTGTTAAATATAAGTAAAAGCAGTTCTTAAGTCGAAATTAATCAATCCTTTTATGGAATTTTTCACGAAATTGTTTTATATCTTGGCATGTTATAAAGAAATTTCTAAAAATTTGATTTTTTATGATAAGCATGTCCTTTTTTTTCATATATAATTTGTAGCAATCAGGTGTTTGAATCTCATAGAATAAAATAAATAACCACTTTAGAAGAAATCCCATATTTGATAAACATGTGTACATGTTTGATCTTCCATATGTATCTTCAGTGTTACATATTTGTAATATGGATAACTGCAACCATAGTAGAAAGCTAACCTAAATGGGTAGAAATATAAAGAAAATTAAATATAATAATAAAAGATACCTTGGATTTCATTTATTGATTCTCAAAATAATATATTATAACTTAATATATAAAACTTTAAATATATTATAGCATTACTATAAATCATTTTATTTTATTTCCGACGTGAAAATGATATAATCTCGATCGCACCATATAACGAATGACGATATGAAAACTTGTTATTTATCTCTCGGTTTTTGAAAATCAAGGTGAAAAGTGACACTGATCATGTGTTTGATCTCTAACAACTGCATTTTTTGTATTTTTCAAAATCGTACAACTTTTTACTTCGACTTTTAATAATAACTGAAAGGTAAAGTCTTGTATACAAAATTTTAGTTTTAACTTTTTTTTCTCCGTTTTAATCTACAAAATATCAAGTTTATTAACAAAATCTAAATCTTGCTCATCATCATCAACAACGAGACCAATAACAACAACAAAAACAAAATCAATAGAATCCTTAAACATAAATTTCAACAACAAAAAGGACAACAAATCCATGAAATCATAAACATTAAATCTCAACAACAACAACAAATAAATAAATTCAATAGATTGTTAAATATAAGTAAAAGCAGTGCTTAAGTCGAAATTAATCAATCCTTTTATGGAATTTTTCACGAAATTGTTTTATAACTTGGCATGTTATTAAGAAATTTCTAAAAAATTGAGATTTTATGATAAGCATGTCCTTTTTTTTCATATATAATTTGTAGCAATCAGGTGTTTGAATCTCATAGAATAAAATAAATAACCACTTTAGAGGAAATCCCATATTTGATAAACACGTGTACATATTTGATCTTCCATATGTATCTTCAATGTTACATATTTGTAATATGGATAACTGCAACCATAGTAGAAAGCTAACCTAAATGGGTAGAAATATAAAGAAAATTAAATATAATAATAAAAGATACCTTGGATTTCATTTATTGATTCTCAAAATAATATATTATAACTTAATATATAAAACTTTAAATATATTATAGCATTACTATAAATCATTTTATTTTATTTCCGACGTGAAAATGATATAATCTCGATCGCACCATATAACGAATGACGATATGAAAACTTGTTATTTATCTCTCGGTTTTTGAAAATCAAGGTGAAAAGTGACACTGATCATGTGTTTGATCTCTAACAACTGCAATTTTTCTATTTTTCAAAATCGTACAACTTTTTACTTCGACTTTTAATAATAACTGAAAGGTAAAGTCTTGTATACAAAATTTTAGTTTTAACTTTTTTCTCTCCGTTTTAATCTACAAAATATCAAGTTTATTAACAAAATCTAAATTTTGCTCATCATCATCAACAACGAGACCAATAACAACAACAAAAACAAAATCAATAGAATCCTTAAACATAAATTTCAACAACAAAAAGGACAACAAATCCATGAAATCATTAAACATTAAATCTCAACAACAACAACAAATAAATAAATTCAATAGATTGTTAAATATAAGTAAAAGCAGTGCTTAATTCGAAATTAATCAATCCTTTTATGGAATTTTTCACGAAATTGTTTTATATCTTGGCATGTTATAAAGAAATTTCTAAAAATTTGATTTTTTATGATAAGCATGTCCTTTTTTTTCATATATAATTTGTAGCAATCAGGTGTTTGAATCTCATAGAATAAAATAAATAACCACTTTAGAAGAAATCCCATATTTGATAAACATGTGTACATGTTTGATCTTCCATATGTATCTTCAATGTTACATATTTGTAATATGGATAACTGCAACCATAGTAGAAAGCTAACCTAAATGGGTAGAAATATAAAGAAAATTAAATATAATAATAAAAGATACCTTGGATTTCATTTATTGATTCTCAAAATAATATATTATAACTTAATATATAAAACTTTAAATATATTATAGCATTACTATAAATCATTTTATTTTATTTCCGACGTGAAAATGATATAATCTCGATCGCACCATATAACGAATGACGATATGAAACCTTGTTATTTATCTCTCGGTTTTTGAAAATCAAGGTGAAAAGTGACACTGATCATGTCTTTGATCTCTAACAACTGCATTTTTTGTATTTTTCAAAATCGTACAACTTTTTACTTCGACTTTTAATAATAACTGAAAGGTAAAGTCTTGTATACAAAATTTTAGTTTTAACTTTTTTTTCTCCGTTTTAATCTACAAAATATCAAGTTTATTAACAAAATCTAAATCTTGCTCATCATCATCAACAACGAGACCAATAACAACAACAAAAACAAAATCAATAGAATCCTTAAACATAAATTTCAACAACAAAAAGGACAACAAATCCATGAAATCATTAAACATTAAATCTCAACAACAACAACAAATAAATAAATTCAATAGATTTTTAAATATAAGTAAAAGCAGTGCTTAAGTCGAAATTAATCATTCCTTTTATGGAATTTTTCACGAAATTGTTTTATAACTTGGCATGTTATTAAGAAATTTCTAAAAAATTGAGATTTTATGATAAGCATGTCCTTTTTTTTTCATATATAATTTGTAGCAATCAGGTGTTTCAATCTCATAGAATAAAATAAATAACCACTTTAGAGGAAATCCCATATTTGATAAACACGTGTACATATTTGTTCTTCCATATGTATCTTGAATGTTACATATTTGTAATATGGATAACTGCAACCATAGTAGAAAGCTAACCTAAATGGGTAGAAATATAAAGAAAATTAAATATAATAATAAAAGATACCTTGGATTTCATTTATTGATTCTCAAAATAATATATTATAACTTAATATATAAAACTTTAAATATATTATAGCATTACTATAAATCATTTTAATTTATTTCCGACGTGAAAATGATATAATCTCTATCGCACCATATAACGAATGACGATATGAAAACTTGTTATTTATCTCTCGGTTTTTGAAAATCAAGGTGAAAAGTGACACTGATCATGTGTTTGATCTCTAACAACTTCATTTTTTCTATTTTTCAAAATCGTACAACTTTTTACTTCGATTTTTAATAATAACTGAAAGGTAAAGTCTTGTATACAAAATTTTAGTTTTAACTTTTTTTTCTCCGTTTTAATCTACAAAATATCAAGTTTATTAACAAAATCTAAATCTTGCTCATCATCATCAACAACGAGACCAATAACAACAACAAAAACAAAATCAATAGAATCCTTAAACATAAATTTCAACAACAAAAAGGACAACAAATCTATGAAATCATTAAACATTAAATCTCAACAACAACAACAAATAAATAAATTCAATATATTGTTAAATATAAGTAAAAGCAGTGCTTAAGTCGAAATTAATCAATCCTTTTATGGAATTTTTCACGAAATTGTTTTATAACTTGGCATGTTATTAAGAAATTTCTAAAAAATTGAGATTTTATGATAAGCATGTCCTTTTTTTTCATATATAATTTGTAGCAATCAGGTGTTTGAATCTCATAGAATAAAATAAATAACCACTTTAGAGGAAATCCCATATTTGATAAACACGTGTACATATTTGATCTTCCATATGTATCTTCAATGTTACATATTTGTAATATGGATAACTGCAACCATAGTAGAAAGCTAACCTAAATGGGTAGAAATATAAAGAAAATTAAATATAATAATAAAAGATACCTTGGATTTCATTTATTGATTCTCAAAATAATATATTATAACTTAATATATAAAACTTTAAATATATTATAGCATTACTATAAATCATTTTATTTTATTTCCGACGTGAAAATGATATAATCTCTATCGCACCATATAACGAATGACGATATGAAAACTTGTTATTTATCTCTCGGTTTTTGAAAATCAAGGTGAAAAGTGACACTGATCATGTGTTTGATCTCTAACAACTTCATTTTTTTCTATTTTTCAAAATCGTACAACTTTTTACTTCGATATTTAATAATAACTGAAAGGTAAAGTCTGGTATACAAAATTTTAGTTTTAAATTTTTTTTCTCCGTTTTAATCTACAAAATATCAAGTTTATTAACAAAATCTAAATCTTGCTCATCATCATCAACAACGAGACCAATAACAACAACAAAAACAAAATCAATAGAATCCTTAAACATAAATTTCAACAACAAAAAGGACAACAAATCCATGAAATCATTAAACATTAAATCTCAACAACAACAACAAATAAATAAATTCAATATATTGTTAAATATTAGTAAAAGCAGTGCTTAAGTCGAAATTAATCAATCCTTTTATGGAATTTTTCACAAAATTGTTTTATATCTTGGCATGTTATAAAGAAATTTCAAAAAATTTGATTTTTTATGATAAGCATTTCCTTTTTTTTCATATATAATTTGTAGCAATCAGGTGTTTGAATCTCATAGAATAAAATAAATAACCACTTTAGAAGAAATCCCATATTTGATAAACACGTGTACATGTTTGATCTTCCATATGTATCTTCAATGTTACATATTTGTAATATGGATAACTGCAACCATAGTAGAAAGCTAACCTAAATGGGTAGAAATATAAAGAAAATTAAATATAATAATAAAAGATACCTTGGATTTCATTTATTGATTCTCAAAATAATATATTATAACTTAATATATAAAACTTTAAATATATTATAACATTACTATAAATCATTTTATTTTATTTCCGACGTGAAAATGATATAATCTCGATCGCACCATATAACGAATGACGATATGAAAACTTGTTATTTATCTCTCGGTTTTTGAAAATCAAGGTGAAAAGTGACACTGATCATGTGTTTGATCTCTAACAACTTCATTTTTTGTATTTTTCAAAAGCGTACAACTTTTTACTTCGATTTTTAATAATAACTGAAAGGACAAGTCTTGTATACAAAATTTTAGTTTTAACTTTTTTTTCTCCGTTTTAATCTACAAAATATCAAGTTTATTAACAAAATCTAAATCTTGCTCATCATCATCAACAACGAGACCAATAACAACAACAAAAACAAAATCAATAGAATCCTTAAACATAAATTTCAACAACAAAAAGGACAACAAATCCATGAAATCATTAAACATTAAATCTCAACAACAACAACAAATAAATAAATTCAATATATTGTTAAATATAAGTAAAAGCAGTGCTTAAGTCGAAATTAATCAATCCTTTTATGGAATTTTTCACGAAATTGTTTTATAACTTGGCATGTTATTAAGAAATTTCTAAAAAATTGAGATTTTATGATAAGCATGTCCTTTTTTTTCATATATAATTTGTAGCAATCAGGTGTTTGAATCTCATAGAATAAAATAAATAACCACTTTAGAGGAAATCCCATATTTGATAAACACGTGTACATATTTGATCTTCCATATGTATCTTCAATGTTACATATTTGTAATATGGATAACTGCAACCATAGTAGAAAGCTAACCTAAATGGGTAGAAATATAAAGAAAATTAAATATAATAATAAAAGATACCTTGTATTTCATTTATTGATTCTCAAAATAATATATTATAACTTAATATATAAAACTTTAAATATATTATAGCATTACTATAAATCATTTTATTTTATTTCCGACGTGAAAATGATATAATCTCGATCGCACCATATAACGAATGACGATATGAAAACTTGTTATTTATCTCTCAATTTTTGAAAATCAAGGTGAAAAGTGACACTGATCATGTGTTTGATCTCTAACAACTGCATTTTTTGTATTTTTCAAAAGCGTACAACTTTTTACTTCGATTTTTAATAATAACTGAAAGGTAAAGTCTTGTATACAAAATTTTAGTTTTAAATTTTTTTTCTCCGTTTTAATCTACAAAATATCAAGTTTATTAACAAAATCTAAATCTTGCTCATCATCATCAACAACGAGACCAATAACAACAACAAAAACAAAATCAATAGAATCCTTAAACATAAATTTCAACAACAAAAAGGACAACAAATCCATGAAATCATTAAACATTAAATCTCAACAACAACAACAAATAAATAAATTCAATATATTGTTAAATATAAGTAAAAGCAGTGCTTAAGTCGAAATTAATCAATCCTTTTATGGAATTTTTCACGAAATTGTTTTATAACTTGGCATGTTATTAAGAAATTTCTAAAAAATTGAGATTTTATGATAAGCATGTCCTTTTTTTTCATATATAATTTGTAGCAATCAGGTGTTTGAATCTCATAGAATAAAATAAATAACCACTTTAGAGGAAATCCCATATTTGATAAACACGTGTACATATTTGATCTTCCATATGTATCTTCAATGTTACATATTTGTAATATGGATAACTGCAACCATAGTAGAAAGCTAACCTAAATGGGTAGAAATATAAAGAAAATTAAATATAATAATAAAAGATACCTTGTATTTCATTTATTGATTCTCAAAATAATATATTATAACTTAATATATAAAACTTTAAATATATTATAGCATTACTATAAATCATTTTATTTTATTTCCGACGTGAAAATGATATAATCTCGATCGCACCATATAACGAATGACGATATGAAAACTTGTTATTTATCTCTCGGTTTTTGAAAATCAAGGTGAAAAGTGACACTGATCATGTGTTTGATCTCTAACAACTTCATTTTTTTCTATTTTTCAAAATCGTACAACTTTTTACTTCGATTTTTAATAATAACTGAAAGGAAAAGTCTTGTATACAAAATTTTAGTTTTAAATTTTTTTTCTCCGTTTTAATCTACAAAATATCAAGTTTTTTAACAAAATCTAAATCTTGCTCATCATCATCAACAACGAGACCAATAACAACAACAAAAACAAAATCAATAGAATCCTTAAACATAAATTTCAACAACAAAAAGGACAACAAATCCATGAAATCATTAAACATTAAATCTCAACAACAACAACAAATAAATAAAATCAATAGATTGTTAAATATTAGTAAAAGCAGTGCTTAAGTCGAAATTAATCAATCCTTTTATGGAATTTTTCACGAAATTGTTTTATATCTTGGCATGTTATAAAGAAATTTCAAAAAATTTGATTTTTTATGATAAGCATTTCCTTTTTTTTCATATATAATTTGTAGCAATCAGGTGTTTGAATCTCATAGAATAAAATAAATAACCACTTTAGAAGAAATCCCATATTTGATAAACACGTGTACATGTTTGATCTTCCATATGTATCTTCAATGTTACATATTTGTAATATGGATAACTGCAACCATAGTAGAAAGCTAACCTAAATGGGTAGAAATATAAAGAAAATTAAATATAATAATAAAAGATACCTTGGATTTCATTTATTGATTCTCAAAATAATATATTATAACTTAATATATAAAACTTTAAATATATTATAGCATTACTATAAATCATTTTATTTTATTTCCGACGTGAAAATGATATAATCTCGATCGCACCATATAACGAATGACGATATGAAAACTTGTTATTTATCTCCCGGTTTTTGAAAATCAAGGTGAAAAGTGACACTGATCATGTGTTTGATCTCTAACAACTTCATTTTTTCTATTTTTCAAAATCGTACAACTTTTTACTTCGATTTTTAATAATAACTGAAAGGACAAGTCTTGTATACAAAATTTTAGTTTTAACTTTTTTTTCTCCGTTTTAATCTACAAAATATCAAGTTTATTAACAAAATCTAAATCTTGCTCATCATCATCAACAACGAGACCAATAACAACAACAAAAACAAAATCAATAGAATCCTTAAACATAAATTTCAACAACAAAAAGGACAACAAATCCATGAAATCATTAAACATTAAATCTCAACAACAACAACAAATAAATAAATTCAATATATTGTTAAATATAAGTAAAAGCAGTGCTTAAGTCGAAATTAATCAATCCTTTTATGGAATTTTTCACGAAATTGTTTTATAACTTGGCATGTTATTAAGAAATTTCTAAAAAATTGAGATTTTATGATAAGCATGTCCTTTTTTTTCATATATAATTTGTAGCAATCAGGTGTTTGAATCTCATAGAATAAAATAAATAACCACTTTAGAGGAAATCCCATATTTGATAAACACGTGTACATATTTGATCTTCCATATGTATCTTCAATGTTACATATTTGTAATATGGATAACTGCAACCATAGTAGAAAGCTAACCTAAATGGGTAGAAATATAAAGAAAATTAAATATAATAATAAAAGATACCTTGTATTTCATTTATTGATTCTCAAAATAATATATTATAACTTAATATATAAAACTTTAAATATATTATAGCATTACTATAAATCATTTTATTTTATTTCCGACGTGAAAATGATATAATCTCGATCGCACCATATAACGAATGACGATATGAAAACTTGTTATTTATCTCTCAATTTTTGAAAATCAAGGTGAAAAGTGACACTGATCATGTGTTTGATCTCTAACAACTGCATTTTTTGTATTTTTCAAAAGCGTACAACTTTTTACTTCGATTTTTAATAATAACTGAAAGGTAAAGTCTTGTATACAAAATTTTAGTTTTAAATTTTTTTTCTCCGTTTTAATCTACAAAATATCAAGTTTATTAACAAAATCTAAATCTTGCTCATCATCATCAACAACGAGACCAATAACAACAACAAAAACAAAATCAATAGAATCCTTAAACATAAATTTCAACAACAAAAAGGACAACAAATCCATGAAATCATTAAACATTAAATCTCAACAACAACAACAAATAAATAAATTCAATATATTGTTAAATATAAGTAAAAGCAGTGCTTAAGTCGAAATTAATCAATCCTTTTATGGAATTTTTCACGAAATTGTTTTATAACTTGGCATGTTATTAAGAAATTTCTAAAAAATTGAGATTTTATGATAAGCATGTCCTTTTTTTTCATATATAATTTGTAGCAATCAGGTGTTTGAATCTCATAGAATAAAATAAATAACCACTTTAGAGGAAATCCCATATTTGATAAACACGTGTACATATTTGATCTTCCATATGTATCTTCAATGTTACATATTTGTAATATGGATAACTGCAACCATAGTAGAAAGCTAACCTAAATGGGTAGAAATATAAAGAAAATTAAATATAATAATAAAAGATACCTTGTATTTCATTTATTGATTCTCAAAATAATATATTATAACTTAATATATAAAACTTTAAATATATTATAGCATTACTATAAATCATTTTATTTTATTTCCGACGTGAAAATGATATAATCTCGATCGCACCATATAACGAATGACGATATGAAAACTTGTTATTTATCTCTCGGTTTTTGAAAATCAAGGTGAAAAGTGACACTGATCATGTGTTTGATCTCTAACAACTTCATTTTTTTCTATTTTTCAAAATCGTACAACTTTTTACTTCGATTTTTAATAATAACTGAAAGGAAAAGTCTTGTATACAAAATTTTAGTTTTAAATTTTTTTTCTCCGTTTTAATCTACAAAATATCAAGTTTTTTAACAAAATCTAAATCTTGCTCATCATCATCAACAACGAGACCAATAACAACAACAAAAACAAAATCAATAGAATCCTTAAACATAAATTTCAACAACAAAAAGGACAACAAATCCATGAAATCATTAAACATTAAATCTCAACAACAACAACAAATAAATAAAATCAATAGATTGTTAAATATTAGTAAAAGCAGTGCTTAAGTCGAAATTAATCAATCCTTTTATGGAATTTTTCACGAAATTGTTTTATATCTTGGCATGTTATAAAGAAATTTCAAAAAATTTGATTTTTTATGATAAGCATTTCCTTTTTTTTCATATATAATTTGTAGCAATCAGGTGTTTGAATCTCATAGAATAAAATAAATAACCACTTTAGAAGAAATCCCATATTTGATAAACACGTGTACATGTTTGATCTTCCATATGTATCTTCAATGTTACATATTTGTAATATGGATAACTGCAACCATAGTAGAAAGCTAACCTAAATGGGTAGAAATATAAAGAAAATTAAATATAATAATAAAAGATACCTTGGATTTCATTTATTGATTCTCAAAATAATATATTATAACTTAATATATAAAACTTTAAATATATTATAGCATTACTATAAATCATTTTATTTTATTTCCGACGTGAAAATGATATAATCTCGATCGCACCATATAACGAATGACGATATGAAAACTTGTTATTTATCTCCCGGTTTTTGAAAATCAAGGTGAAAAGTGACACTGATCATGTGTTTGATCTCTAACAACTTCATTTTTTCTATTTTTCAAAATCGTACAACTTTTTACTTCGATTTTTAATAATAACTGAAAGGTAAAGTCTTGTATACAAAATTTTAGTTTTAAATTTTTTTTCTCCGTTTTAATCTACAAAATATCAAGTTTATTAACAAAATCTAAATCTTGCTCATCATCATCAACAACGAGACCAATAACAACAACAAAAACAAAATCAATAGAATCCTTAAACATAAATTTCAACAACAAAAAGGACAACAAATCCATGAAATCATTAAACATTAAATCTCAACAACAACAAATAAATAAATTCAATAGATTGTTAAATATAAGTAAAAGCAGTGCTTAAGTCGAAATTAAATCAATCCTTTTATGGAATTTTTCACGAAATTGTTTTATATCTTGGCATGTTATTAAGAAATTTCTAAAAATTTGATTTTTTATGATAAGCATGTCCTTTTTTTTCCATATATAATTTGTAGCAATCAGGTGTTTGAATCTCATAGAATAAAATAAATAACCACTTTAGAGGAAATCCCATATTTGATAAACACGTGTACATATTTGATCTTCCATATGTATCTTCAATGTTAAATATTTGTAATATGGATAACTGCAACCATAGTAGAAAGCTAACCTAAATGGGTAGAAATATAAAGAAAATTAAATATAATAAAAGATAACTTGGATTTCATTTATTGATCCTCAAAATAATATATTATAACTTAATATATAAAACTTTAAATATATTATAGCATTACTATAAATCATTTTATTTTATTTACGACGTGAAAATGATATAATCTCGATCGCACCATATAACCAATGACGATATGAAAACTTGTTATTTATCTCTCGGTTTTTTGAAAATCAAGGTGAAAAGTGACACTGATCATGTGTTTGATCTCTAACAACTTCATTTTTTCGATTTTTCAAAATCGTACAACTTTTTACTTCGATTTTTAATAATAACTTAAAGGAAAAGTCTTGTATACAAAATTTTAGTTTTAACTTTTTTTCTCCGTTTTAATCTACAAAATATCAAGTTTATTAAAAAAATCTAAATCTTGCTCATCATCATCAACAACGAGACCAATAACAACAATAAAAACAAAATCAATAGAATCCTTAAACATAAATTTCAACAACAAAAAGGACAACAAATCCATGAAATCATTAAACATTAAATCTCAACAACAACAACAAATAAATAAATTCAATAGATTGTTAAATATAAGTAAAAGCAGTGCTTAAGTCGAAATTAATCAATCCTTTTATGGAATTTTTCACGAAATTGTTTTATATCTTGGCATGTTATTAAGAAATTTCTAAAAAATTGAGATTTTATGATAAGCATGTCCATTTTTTTCATATATAATTTGTAGTAATCAGGTGTTTGAATCTCATAGAATAAAATAAATAACCACTTTAGAGGAAATCCCATATTTGATAAACACGTGTACATATTTGATCTTCCATATGTATCTTCAATGTTACATATTTGTAATATGGATAACTGCAACCATAGTAGAAAGCTAACCTAAATTGGTAGAAATATAAAGAAAATTAAATATAATAATAAAAGAGACCTTGGATTTCATTTATTGATTCTCAAAATAATATATTATAACTTAATATATAAAACTTTAAATATATTATAGCATTACTATAAATCATTTCATTTTATTTCCGACGTGAAAATAATATAATCTCGATTGCACCATATAACGAATGACGATATGAAAACTTGTTATTTATCTCTCAATTTTTGAAAATCAAGGTGAAAAGTGACACTGATCATGTGTTTGATCTCTAACAACTGCATTTTTTGTATTTTTCAAAAGCGTACTACTTTTTACTTCGATTTTTGATAATAACTGAAAGGTAAAGTCTTGTATACAAAATTTTAGTTTTAACTTTTTTTTCTTCGTTTTAATCTGCAAAATATCAAGTTTATTTACAAAATCTAAATCTTGCTCATCATCATCAACAAGAACACCAATAACAACAACAAAAACAAAATCAATAGGATCCTTAAACATAAATTTCAACAACAAAAAGGACAACAAATCCATGAAATCATTAAACATTAAATCTCAACAACAACAAGAAATAAATAAAATCAATAGATTGTTAAATATTAGTAAAAGCAGTGCTTAAGTCGAAATTAATCAATCCTTTTATGGAATTTTTCACGAAATTGTTTTATATCTTGGCATGTTATAAAGAAATTTCAAAAAATTTGATTTTTTATGATAAGCATTTCCTTTTTTTTCCATATATAATTTGTAGCAATCAGGTGTTTGAATCTCATAGAATAAAATAAATAACCACTTTAGAGGAAATCCCATATTTGATAAACACGTGTACATATTTGATCTTCCATATGTATCTTCAATGTTACATATTTGTAATATGGATAACTGCAACCATAGTAGAAAGCTAACCTAAATGGGTAGAAATATAAAGAAAATTAAATATAATAATAAAAGATACATTGGATTTCATTTATTGATTCTCAAAATAATATATTATATCTTAATATTTAAAACTATAAATATATTATAGCATTACTATAAATCATTTCATTTTATTTCGGACGTGAAAATGATATAATCTCGATCGCACCATATAACGAATGAAGATATGAAAACTTGTTATTTATAACTCGGTTTTTGAAAATCAAGGTGAAAAGTGACACTGATCATGTGTTTGATCTCTATCAACTTCATTTTTTCTATTTTTCAAAATCGTACTACTTTTTACTTCAATTTTTATTAATAACTGAAAGGTGAAGTCTTGTATACAAAATTTAATTTTTAACTTTTTTTTCTCCGTTTTAATCTGCAAAATATCAAGTTTATTAACAAAATCTAAATCTTGCTCATCATCATCAACAACAACACAAATATCTACAACAAAAACAAAATCAATAGAATCCTTAAACATAAATCTCAACAACAAAAACGACAACAAATCCATGAAATCATTAAACATTAAATATCAACAACAACAAAAAATAAATAAAATCAATAGATTGTTAAATACTAGTAAAAGAAGTTCTTATGTCGAAATTAATCAATCCTTTTATGGAATTTTTCGCGAAATTGTTTTATATCTTGGCATGTTATTAAGAAATTTCTAAAAATTTGAGATTTTATGATAAGCATGTCCATTTTTTTTCATATATAATTTGTAGCAATCAGGTGTTTGAATCTCATATAGTAAAATAAATAACCACTTTAGAAGAAATCCCATATTTGATAAACACGTGTACATATTTGATCTTCCATATGTATCTTCAATGTTACATATTTGTAATATGGATAACTGCAAACGTAGTAGAAAGCTAACCTAAATGGGTAGAAATATAAAGAAAATTTAATATAATAATAAAAGATATCTTTGATTTCATTTATTGATTCTCAAAATAATATATTATATCTTAATATATAAAACTATAAATATATTATAGCATTACTATAAATCATGTCGTTTTATTTCGGACGTGAAAATGATATAATCTCGATCCCAAGATATAATAATATGACGATATGAAAACTTGTTATTTATCTCTCGGTTTTTGAAAATCAAGGTGAAAAGTGACACTGATCATGTGTTTGATCTCTAACAACTGCATTTTTTGTATTTTTCAAAATCTTACTACTTTTTACTTTGAATTTTAATAATAACTGAAAGGTAAAGTCTTGTATACAAAATTTTAGTTTTAACCTTTTTTCTCCAATTTAATCTGTAAAATATCACGTTTATTAACAAAATCTAAATCTTGCTCATCATCATCAACAACAACACTAATATCAACAACAAAAACAAAATCAATAATCCTTAAACATAAATTTCAACAACAAAAAGGACAACAAATCCATGAAATCATTAAACATTAAATCTCAACAACAACAAAAAAATAAATAAAATTAATAGATTGTTAAATATTAGTAAAAGCAGTGCTTAAGTCGAAATTAATCAATCCTTTTATGGAATTTTTCACGAAATTGTTTTATATCTTTGCATGTTATTAAGAAATTTCTAAAAATTTCATTTTTTATGATAAGCATGTCCATTTTTTTTCATATATAATTTGTAGAAATCAGGTGTTTGAATCTCATAGAATAAAATAATTAACCACTTTAGAAGAAATCCCATATTTGATAAACACGTGTACATATTTGGTCTTCCATATGTAACTTCAATGTTACATATTTGTAATATGGATAACTGCAAACGTAGTAGAAAGCTAACCTAAATGGGTAGAAATATAAAGAAAATTTAATATAATAATAAAAGAGATCTTTGATTTCATTTATTGATTCTCAAAATAATATATTATATCTTAATATATAAAACTATAAATATATTATAGCATTACTATAAATCATTTCATTTTATTTCGGACGTGAAAATAATATAATCTCGATCGCACGATATAACGAATGACGATATGAAAACTTTTTATTTATCTCTCGGTTTTTGAAAATCAAGGTGAAAAGTGACACGGGTCATGTGTTTGATCTCTAACAACTGCATTTTTTGTATTTTTCAAAATCGTACTACTTTTTACTTCGAATTTTAATATTAACTGAAAGGTAAAGTCTTTTATACAAAATTTTAGTGTTAACTTTTTTTTCTCCATTTTAATCTGCAAAATATTAAGTTTAGTAACAAAATCTAAATCTTGCTCATCATCATCAACAACAACACAAATATCAACAACAAAAACAAAATCAATAGAATCCTTAAACATAAATCTCAACAATAAAAAGGACAACAAATCCATGAAATCATTAAACATTAAATCTCAACAACAACAACAAATAAATAAAATCAATAGATTGTTAAATGTTAGAAAAACCAGTGCTTAAGTCGAAATTAATCAATCCTTTTATGGAAGTTTTCGCGAAATTGTTTTATATCTTGGCATGTTATTAAGAAATTTCTAAAAATTTGAGATTTTATGATAAGCATGTCCATTTTTTTTCATATATAATTTGTAACAATCAGGTGTTTGAATCTCATAGAATAAAATAAATAACCACTTTAGAAGAAATACCATATTTGATAAACACGTGTACATATTTGATCTTCCATATGTATCTTCAATGTTACATATTTGTAATATGGATAACTGCAAATGTAGTAGAAACTAACCTAAATGGGTAGAAATATAAAGAAAATTAAATATAATAATAAAAGATACCTTTGATTTCATTTATTGATTCTCAAAATAATATATTATATCTTAATATATAAAACTATAAATATATTATAGCATTACTATAAATCATTTCATTTTATTTTGGACGTGAAAATGATATAATCTCGATCGCACGATAGAACAGAATGACAATATGAAAACTTGATATTTATCTCTCGGTTTTTGAAAATCAAGGTGAAAAGTGACACTGATCATGTGTTTAATCTCTAACAACTGCATTTTTTGTATTTTTCAAAATCGTAATACTTTTTACTTCGATTTTTAATAATAACTGAAAGGTAAAGTCTTGTATACAAAATTTTAGTTTTAACTTTTTTTTCTCCGTTTTAATCTGCAAAATATCAAGTTTATTAACAAAATCTAAATCTTGCTCATCATCATCAACAACAACACCAATATCAACAACAAACACAAAATCAATAGAATCCTTAAACATAAATCTCAACCACAAAAATGACAACAAATCCATGAAATCATTAAACATTAAATCTCAACAACAAAAATAAATAAATAAAATCAATAGATTGTTATATATTAGTAAAAGCAGTGCTTAAGTCAAAATTAATCAATCCTTTTATGGAAATTTTCGCGAAATTGTTTTATATCTTGGCATGTTATTAAGAAATTTCAAAAAATTTGAGATTTTATTATAAGCATGTCCATTTTTTTTCATATATAATTTGTAGCAATCAGGTGTTTGAATCTCATAGAATAAAATAAATAACCACTTTAGAAGAAATCCCATATTTGATAAACACGTGTACATATTTGATCTTCCATATGTATCTTCAATGTTACATATTTATAATATGGATAACTGCAACCATAGTAGAAAGCTAACCTAAATGGGTAGAAATATAAAGAAAATTAAATATAATAATAATAGAGACCTTTGATTTCATTTATTGATTCTTAAAATAATATATTATATCTTAATATACAAAACTATAAATATATTATAGCATTACTATGAATCATTTCATTTTATTTCCGACGTGAAAATGTTATAATCTCGATCGCACAATATAACGAATGACGATATGAAAACTTGTTATTTATCTCTCGGTTTTTGAAAATCAAGGTGAAAAGTGACATTGATCATGTGTTTGATCTCTAACAACTGCATTTTTTGTATTTTTCAAAATCGTACTACTTTTTACTTCGATTTTTAATAATAACTGAAAGTTAAAGTCTTGTATACAAAATTTTAGTTTTAACTTTTTTTCTCCGTTTTAATCTGTAAAATATCAAGTTTATTAACAAAATCTAAATCTTGCTCATCTTCATCAACAACAACACCAATGTGTACAATTTGTAAATGGGGATTGCAAGAATTTAAACCTAATTAGTCTATTACAACCATATTGAATTGGTATGAATATACAAGGAATTTACATAAGTACAAAGTATAAAAATGAATAGATGTACAAGGATGCAAAATGTAAAGAAAATGAATCTTGTTTGTTTTCTTTTATAAAAAAGATTTTTGTCTTAACCTAATTTAAATAAAGAAGATAGTTAATTAAATGTGAATTTATTAAGAAAAATATTTTAAAAAGAAAACCTTAATTATATTAATTAATCAAAAGAAAATAAATTTAAGAAAAGTATTTTTTGGTATTTTTTATCTTGAAAATATTTATAGCATTATAAAATATTTTTAGTCTCTTTATTTCTTTAAAATAATTTATTTTAAATTGTGTGAAGAAAAAGAAATAAATAATATAATATTAATTAAGTCTATAAGATTTAGTTAATAAAATAAATAAAGTATAGTAAATAAAAATATTTTTGTTTATGGAAAAATAAAATAAAATAAGTCAAAATATAAAATATATCATTTTTTTTATATTTTTATGATTTTTAGTATTTTAGAAAATATATTTAAAAAGAAAAATGAAATAAATAAATACAAATGGGCCAGGGGGTGCCAAAAGTCAGGATGAGAGTTAATTAGCAAAAACCAAAAAAAGAGAGTCAGGCCCAAAGGGCCCAACGCCTGTCAAACAAAAAAAAGGGTCAGAATATGTAAAAAGAACAAAATGGTCACGCTGGGGCTTGAACCCAGGACCAAGGGGTGAACAGGCGCGCGCTTCACCACTGGGGTGGCTATACATCCGTTAACTTGTATGAAATAATAAATACATAACACAAAACGCGCCCTGACTGTACTTCATCTTCAACCTCCAGCCAAAGGATCTGTAACTTGCTTATTTCTCAACCATTTGCAAAAATGTAAACATGAAAATTGCTCCATTTTGTCACACGAATCCAACCATATAAATATCATAAACTATAAATCAAAGATGAATGAGAATTTTTAACAGTACCAAATTCTGACCTAAATATTTCAGAAAGTTCAAACTCAAAATTCTCCTAGCTCAATCAAAATAAATGAAATCTATGGACATGTACAGCTTCAGGGCAATGATGTCTACATTTTATCTTCACAAATGCAAGCCTAAAAATGCCTAAGTAATGAGATAGAAGTTCAATAAAAATACCTCAAAATTGGAAATCATGAAATGGATTTGAGCTTGTTTCAGGCAGAGCTGATGATCAGGTTAGCTTCCTTGGACCTCTAGGAAACTAATGCAATGGCTGGCATGAGCTGAGGGTGGCTGGAATAGTCTGGAGAAGTCCAACTTTGATGCTCTGTTTTTGGTTGTGGAAGACAATGAAAATGGTGTTACAGAAGTGAAACAGGTACAGGGATGAGTTACTCTTGATGCAAGGAAGCTTTAGAAACTAAAAGGCCAAGAAACACACGAGGGAAATGTGAGTTTGAGGTTCAAGGTCAGAAATTGTGTAACAATGGAGTTTTTGGGAAATTTATGATTTGAGAGAGTTTTGGTGTACTTTAGGGTGTTCAAACTCTTGTTCTAGCTCACAAATAGTGACTATATTTATAAGCAACAAGTTTGGGATGCTCTATTTGATCAGAATTCAAATTTACATCCTTAAGCTAAACATGTGATTTTTTGACAAAACAAGTTTCAAAGTCTTGTGTACTTGCTAAGATATAGTGGTTATGCTTTAAACAAGCTTACTTCTGACTTTGTGGATGGAGTGTGATCAGAGGGAACAAGTTAGAGGCTCAATGTGAACTTTATGCAAAAAGCTTGCTTTACAAGAATGGCAATGTTAACTTTGTGCCATTAATGGAAATGCAACTTGGATAATAGCTCAATTGCTTGATCAAAGCCCTAACAGCTGTGTAAACATTTAATTATGGAGTGACAAACAATTTTGAGGCCTTCAAAGCAAATATTATGCATCCTAGCATGGATTTGGTTCATGTGTTCATCAAAAATGGCTTGTAATTCAAGTGACAAAACCCTAACTTCATCTCTTCGATTCTCCCTACTCAAGAATGATCTCAAGGAGTTCTTGGACATTTTGGAAAGCTTGAAATGTGATCCACAACCCATATTTGAATTTCTTTTTAATATTCCCCTTGGAACTATATGAAAAAGTGTCATGAAGTTAGGTCAAAATCCTTGTCAAATTAGGGAAAAATTTTACTAAGTGTTTAGTTTCATGACCCTATGTTCATAAAATTATCACTTGATATCTAATCACTTTTGGAAGAAGTTGTGTGAAGAAAAGTTGTAGGTTTCATAGAGATATAAAACTTTCATGTTGGAAGTTTCTCTTGAAACATCTTGCATCATGGTGAAAATTTGGCTCAAAGTTATGAAAAAAACATGAAATTTCCAACACTTAGAAAAATTTCTAAGTTTAGAAATTTTGACTTTTCAAAATGAAATCTTGACCTTTTGATTTCTTGATGAATAAGTTTCATATTTTGACATGCTTTGATGAATTATGATCTTTGGCACTTGAATTTGACCAAAAAGTCAAAGTTTGACTTTTCAGTATACAGTTGACTTTTGATCAGTTGACTGCAAAATTCATCTGTCAATCCAATGGACTTGCATTGTTTTGAACCCTATCATTAGGTCAAAATGATGAAATTGGACTCATGAGATCATGCCTTAAACCAATTGATCAATTTCTAGGTCAAAAATCAGAAATTGCCCTTTCCTAGTCAAAACCCTAAATTTGACCATTTTGCCCTTTTGGAGATTTGATCAAATTTCTTGAAGAATTATGGTCCAAACTTTATCAAATGATACATATGAGTTTAAAATGTTGATGTGGATAAAAATTTATAGGTTTTGACTGTAAATTGGCCATGGTTGACTTTTTCCACAATACAACTGATTTTTAGGTCAATTATTCAATTGACTGATCAAAAGTGTGATCCAAGGCTTGAAACTTGACATGAGTAATCTTGGGGGTGCATAATGATCCATGAAAGTCATATGGGGCATTTTAAGTTCAAAAATGCTTGTGCAAACTCAAACCCTAATTTTAGTCATCAGTGCTTAAGGAGATGTGTTAAGCTGATCAAACCCTAGTGCAGTCTTGAGCCCAAGGAGATCTTGTGAGCCAATTCTTGATAAGTGAGAGGGCAGATTTTGTGGTACAACAGTAACCGACAAAGTAACCCTTCCCATATCACTTTCCTTCTTCGGTAGAGTTTGTTGAATGATAGCACTACAACTTGCACCAACCATGATAACTTCTTGATCCGTTGATCTTCTTTTTTTGTAAGGATATCTTTCATGAACTTTGCATACTTTGGAATTTGTTCCATAGCTTCGTAAAATGGAATGTTTATTTGTAATTTCTTAAAGATATCCATGAATCTAGCCTAGTTCCTAGCATTATCCTTCTTGGAAGGAGCATGAGGATATGGTAAATTTTGAATCGGTAAAGTAGAAACTTTCTCCTTCTTGTTTCTTTTTAACTTCTCCTTTTCAACTAACTTCTCCACATGATTATTTTCTACTACAATCTCTTCTTCAAGCTCTTTTTATTCTACAACTTCCTTAATTTCAATTTCTTTACCAACCCCATTTCCGACTACTCTAACACTTCTAGTTAATATTGCCTTGCAATGCTCCTTAGGATTAGATTGAGTATTTTCCGAAAATGATGATCCAATATTTTGATCAGCCAATTGCATGTCTAGTTTCCCCACTTTAGTCTCCAAATTTTTGATAGCCTCTTCATTACTCTTTTGATTTGCCATAAATGCTTGCGAGTGTCTTGTAAGTTTGAGCTTCTAGCCTGATGTTGTGAATTTTGATTTGTATTTTGATGAGGACTTTCTCTATTTTGATTGTTGGCATCTTGTCTCCACCCTTGTTGATAACCTTGGTTATTTTGATATGATTGACTTTGTTGGTATCCTTGATCTTGATTTCCCATATAATTAGCTTCCTCTTCAACCGTAGGACAAAAGCCGGTTTGATGATCACCCTTGCATAACTCACAACAAGCAATTTGTTGTATTTTATTGCTAGGTATTTCTTGCATTTCTCTTAGTTGTTGAGGTAGCTTTTCCATTTGATTTTTTAATTCTTCCACTTGTTGAGAGAATAATTATTTTGGGCTAAAAGAGCTTCATTTGATCTTGAATCACTTGGCTCCTCTCTCTTTTGAACCATACTTCGATCATGTTGGACTTGGTGGTCATTCCTTTCCATTCTTTCAATAATTTCAACCGCCTCTTGCATTGTCTTTTCCATAAGTGATCCTCCCGCTATAATATCTAATAAAATCTTTGGTCATGGTTGTAGTCCATTTCGAAAAATATGCATTTGGGTAATGGCATCAAAACCATGACTCAAAAATTTTCTCAACATAGATTTGTACCTTTCCCAATCTTCATTTAATGACTCGACTCCACCTTGAGAGAACACCGATATAGTTGTCTTGGCTTCCAATAAACGCAATTGTGGGAAAAACCTTTAAAGAAATTTTTCTTCAAGCCTATTCCAATTCGTCATTAGTTGATGAGGTTGTTCAAGATACCAGTACTTAGCTTTATCGATCAACGAATATGGAAATAATCTTTTAAACATTTATTCTTCATCCTCCTCCGGAGCTCCTATAGCACATGCTATCTCATAGAATTTTGTGAGATGCGTGTAAGGGTCTTCATGATCTAACCCAGTGAAAGGGTTATGATACAACATTTGTAGAATTCCAGTTTTCATTTGAGTTCCTTTGGTCTACATTTCTAGCAAACTAAGCATTCAACCTTAAACTATTTGCACATAGACCACTTGGTAGATTTACTGCCATAACTTCTTCTATATCTTGGTTAAAAGGTATAGCAGAAGTGGACACCTCTTCTCTTTCTCTTCTTTCTTTTTCTAGCTTCCTCCTTCGTCTAGTCTTGCTATTAAGTTTTCTGCAAGTCCTTTCGATTTTAGGGTCAAATAGGAGTTGATCTTCAGAAATACTTCCTCGCATAAACTAAAGTCTGAAAAACTAACAAGACAAGTGAAAAATAAAAGATATTATTAATATAAAACAACTTAAAACACTTAAACTATTGCAATGCTTTCAATAGTCAAACGCCAATCCCCGGCAACAATGCCATTTTGTTGTAATATATTTTCAACACAAGTATTTATATTATCGTTTTCCTTAGGGATTGGTGTGATATTAATGTAGTTCTATAGTTTTAGTTACTTTAAGTGTTTGAATCATAAACAAAGTTTTGGTATTTACTTTTAGTAACAAAAGATTAAGTTTCATGCACTAGATGGTGATTTGGATAAAAGAGAGGTTTTTGTTTGAAAAAGGCTTGTTTTGATAAAAGGAATGTCAAGATTAGTTTTCATCAACATATTCCAAATATATTCGACTAATCGCGCATATGAACTAATTAGTGATTGATACATTCACGTATCCTCTCAACATTTCTCATGTCTAAGCAATATTGTGAGTATTATCATGTTAATCATTAAATGATCTCTCAACCTAACTACTAACATGATAACCTTTAAAGATTGATACAAGTGAATACTAACTCACAAATCTATGTCTAGATATTGTTTATTAATAGATGAATATCTTAGGTCAAGCTTGGAACTTACTTCTCAATAATGAACTAAACCATAAAAAGAACAATGATAACAAAGATATTCAACATGTATTAATCATCAACCAAGTTCGTATACAAAATGGTCAAAAGAAATACATAAAGTCTAGGTTAACTACTTCTAACCTTGACACAAAAGATGCTTAGCTACTCATGGTTATGATACCTTGATCAATAAATAAACAATGAATGTTGATGAACATCAATCTTCAAGTCTACTTGATTCAAGATGCAAGAATGTTTTTTCTCCTCAAAAAATAAGAACAAGGGTTTCTATGTTATGATATGTAGAACAAGAGTTTCTATTCCCTTAATGAGGTTTTTCTTCCCTCCAAAGTACAAAAGTTTGTGAAAAGTTCCTCCAAAATATGGAAAAAGTAGCCAAAAAGTATGACCATCTGCACACCATCGTCGGACGACCATAAAGCATCACCGAGCGACACTAGCTAGATGCCACACATGACCAACTAGGCGTGATACACAAGAAGGAAAGTATCTATCATCACCGAGCGACAAGGATGCTTCACCGGGCTATCCTTTTATCGCCAGGCGATCCAGGGGCAAAACATTACAGGGCTACCCTCTCTTCATAATTTTTGCTGGGCGATCCTTTGCAGAAACACAACCTTTGCTTCCTTGCATAAAAAGTAGAAAGTCTACACTTGGTTGTCTTATCTGCACAAAATTTGCTGAAACACTAACAAACAAATTAAAACATTCAAAATTATTTGTATTCATACAAAATGACTTAAAATAAGTGCTTATCCTAATTAAAAGTAAAATAAAGGGTTTGGAAGTGTCAATAAATGATATAAAATTTATTCAAAAAGTAAAATTTATTCAAAAGTCGGTGTATCTTCTATTTCTTTACCTTTAATAAAAATTGATATTGTTCTATATTTTTTCTACCTTCATCCCTGAGTTGGTAGTTCACAGTCATTTGTTAGTCGAAATTTATCCATTTTTCCTCATTGGTACCCCCAATAGAGTTGAGCTTCTTCCAGCCATAAGTGTTGATGTCAACCCTTTGTTCTCAGCCATAAGTGTTGATGTCAACCTTTGTTCCCAGCCATAAGTGCTAATGTCAAACCTTTATTCCAAACCATAAGTGCTGATGTCAACCTTTTGTTCCCAGCCATAAGTGTTGATGTCAAACCTTTGTTTCCAGTCATAAGTGCTGATGTTAACCTTTGTTCCCAGCCATAAACGTTGATGTCAACCTTTGTTCCCAGCCATAAGTGCTGATGTCAACCCTTTGTTCCTAGCCATAAGTGCTAATGTCAACCCTTTATTCCCAACCATAAGTGTTGATGTCAACCCTTTGTTCCCAGCCATAAGTGATGATGTCAACCCTTTGGTCCCAGCCATAAGTGTTGATGTCAACCCTTTGTTCCCAACCTAAATGGGTAGAAATATAAAGAAAATTAAATATAATAATAAAAGAGACCTTGGATTTCATTTATTGATTCTCAAAATAATATATTATAACTTAATATATAAAACTTTAAATATATTATAGCATTACTATAAATCATTTCATTTTATTTCCGACGTGAAAATGATATAATCTCGATCGCACTATATAACGAATGACGATATAAAAACTTGTTATTTATCTCTCGGTTTTTGAAAATCAATGTGAAAAGTGACACTGATCATGTGTTTGATCTCTAACAACTTCATTTTTTGTATTTTTCAAAATCGTACTACTTTTTACTTTGATTTTTAATAATAACTGAAAGGTAAAGTCTTGTATACAAAATTTTAGTTTTAACATTTTGTTCTCCGTTTTAATCTGCAAAATATCAAGTTTATTAACAAAATCTAAATCTTGCTCATCATCATCAACAACAACACCAATAACAACAACAAAAACAATATCAATAGAATCCTTAAACATAAATTTCAACAACAAAAAGGACAACAAATCCATGAAATCATTAAACATTAAATCTCAACAACAACAACAAATAAATAAAATCAATAGATTGTTAAATATTAGTAAAACCATTGCTTAAGTCGAAATTAATCAATCCTTTTATGGAATTTTTCACGAAATTGTTTTATATCTTGGCATGTTATTAAGAAATTTCTAAAAATTTGATTTTTTATGATTAGCATGTCCTTTTTTTTCATATATAATTTGTAGCAATCAGGTGTTTGAATCTCATAGAATAAAATAAATAACCACTTTAGAAGAAATCCGATATTTGATAAACATGTGTACATATTTTATCTTCCATATGTATCTTCAATGTTACATATTTGTAATATGGATAACAACAACCATAGTAGAAAGCTAACCTAAATGGGTAGAAATATAAAAAAAATTAAATATAATAATAAAATAGACCTTGGATTTCATTTATTGATTCTCAAAATAATATATTATAACTTTAAATATATTATAGCATTCCTATAAATCATTTCATTTTATTTCTGACGTGAAAATGATATAATCTCGATCGCACCATATAACGAATGATGATATGAAAACTTGTTATTTATCTCTCGGTTTTTGAAAATCAAGGTGAAAAGTGACACTGATCATGTTTTTGATCTCTATCAACTGCATTTTTTGTATTTTTCAAAATCGTACTACTTTTTACTTCGAAATTTAATAATAACTGAAAGGTAAAGTCTTGTATACAAAATTTTAGTTTTAACTTTTTTTTCTCCGTTTTAATCTGCAAAATATCAAGTTTATTAACAAAATCTGAATCTTGCTTTTCATCATCAACAACAACACCAATAACAACAACAAAAACAAAATCAATAGAATCCTTAAACATAAATTTCAACAACAAAAAGGACAACAAATCCATGAAATCATTAAACATTAAATCTCAACAACAACAACAAATAAATAAAATCAATAGATTGTTAAATATTAGTAAAAGAAGTGCTTAAGTCGAAATTAATCAATCCTTTTATGGAATTTTTTACGAAATTGTTTTATATCTTGGCATGTTATTAAGAAATTTCTAAAAATTTCATTTTTTATGATAAGCATGTCGATTTTTTTTCATATATAATTTGTAGCAATCAGGTGTTTGAATCTCATAGAATAAAATAAATAACCACTTTAGAGGAAATCCCATATTTAATAAACATGTGTACATATTTGATCTTCCATATGTATCTTCAATGTTACATATTTGTAATATGGATAACTGCAACCATAGTAGAAAGCTAACCTAAATGGGTAGAAATATAAAGAAAATTAAATATAATAATAAAAGAGACCTTGGATTTCATTTATTGATTCTCAAAATAATATATTATAACTTAATATATAAAACTTTAAATATATTATAGCATTACTATAAATCATTTCATTTTATTTCCGACGTGAAAATGATATAATCTCGATCGCACCATATAACGAATGACGATATGAAAACTTGTTATTTATCTCTCAAAATCAAGGTGAAAATTGACACTGATCAAGTGTTTGATCTCTAACAACTGCATTTTTTGTATTTTTCAAAAGCGTACTACTTTTTACTTCGATTTTTAATAATAACTGAAAGGTAAAGTCTTGTATACAAAATTTTAGTTTTAACTTTTTTTTCTCCGTTTTAATCTGCAAAATATCAAGTTTATTAACAAAATCTAAATCTTGCTCATCATCATCAACAACAACACCAATAACAACAACAAAAACAATATCAATAGAATCCTTAAACATAAATTTCAACAACAAAAACGACAACAAATCCATGAAATCATTAAACATTAAATTTCAACAATAACAAGAAATAAATAAATTCAATAGGTTGTTAAATATTAGTAAAAGCATTGCATAAGTCGAAATTAATCAATCCTTTTATGGAATTTTTAATGAAATTGTTTTATATCTTGGCATGTTATTCAGAAATTTCTAAAAAATTGAGATTTTATGATAAGTATGTCCATTTTTTTTCATATATAATTTGTAGCAATCAGGTGTTTGAATCTCATAGAATAAAATAAATAACCACTTTAGAGGAAATCCCATATTTAATAAACATGTGTACATATTTGATCTTCCATATGTATCTTCAATGTTACATATTTGTAATATGGATAACTGCAACCATAGTAGAAAGCTAACCTAAATGGGTAGAAATATAAAGAAAATTAAATATAATAATAAAAGAGACCTTGGATTTCATTTATTGATTCTCAAAATAATATATTATAACTTAATATATAAAACTTTAAATATACTATAGCATTACTATAAATCATTTCATTTTATTTCCGACGTGAAAATGATATAATCTCGATCGCACCATATAACGAATGACGATATGAAAACTTGTTATTTATCTCTCGGTTTTTGAAAATCAATGTGAAAAGTGACACTGATCATGTGTTTGATCTCTAACAACTTCATTTTTTGTATTTTTCAAAATCGTACTACTTTTTACTTTGATTTTTAATAATAACTGAAAGGTAAAGTCTTGTATACAAAATTTTAGTTTTAACATTTTTGTTCTCCGTTTTAATCTGCAAAATATCAAGTTTATTAACAAAATCTAAATCTTGCTCATCATCATCAACAACAACACCTATAACAACAACAAAAACAATATCAATAGAATCCTTAAACATAAATTTCAACAACAAAAAGGACAACAAATCCATGAAATCATTAAACATTAAATCTCAACAACAACAACAAATAAATAAAATCAATAGATTGTTAAATATTAGTAAAACCATTGCTTAAGTCGAAATTAATCAATCCTTTTATGGAATTTTTCATGAAATTGTTTTATATGTTGGCATGTTATTAAGAAATTTCTAAAAATTTGATTTTTCATGATAAGCATGTCCTTTTTTTTCATATATAATTTGTAGCAATCAGGTGTTTGAATCTCATAGAATAAAATAAATAACCACTTTAGAAGAAATCCCATATTTGATAAACATGTGTACATATTTTATCTTCCATATGTATCTTCAATGTTACATATTTGTAATATGGATAACTGCAACCATAGTAGAAAGCTAACCTAAATGGGTAGAAATATAAAAAATATTAAATATAATAATAAAATAGACCTTGGATTTCATTTATTGATTCTCAAAATAATATATTATAACTTAATATATAAAACTTTAAATATATTATAGCATTCCTATAAATCATTTCATTTTATTTCGGACGTGAAAATGATAAAATCTCGATCGCACCATATAACGAATGATGATATGAAAACTTGTTATTTATCTCTCGGTTTTTGAAAATCAAGGTGAAAAGTGACACTGATCATGTGTTTGATCTCTAACAACTGCATTTTTTGTATTTTTCAAAATCGTACTACTTTTTACTTCGAAATTTAATAATAACTGAAAGGTAAAGTCTTGTATACAAAATTTTAGTTTTAACTTTTTTTTCTCCGTTTTAATCTGCAAAATATCAAGTTTATTAACAAAATCTAAATCTTGCTCATCAACATCAACAACAACACCAATAACAACAACAAAAACAATCAATAGAATCCTTAAACATAAATTTCAACAACAAAAAGGACAACAAATCCATGAAATCATTAAACATTAAATCTCAAAAACAACAACAAATAAATAAAATCAATAGATTGTTAAATATTAGTAAAAGCAGTGCTTAAGTCGAAATTAATCAATCCTTTTATGGAATTTTTCACGAAATTGTTTTATATCCTGGCATGTTATTAAGAAATTTCTAAAAAATTGAGATTTTATGATAAGCATGTCAATTTTTTTTCATATATAATTTGTAGCAATCAGGTGTTTGAATCTCATAGAATAAAATAAATAACCACTTTAGAGGAAATCCCATATTTAATAAACACGTGTACATATTTGATCTTCCATATGTATCTTTAATGTTACATATTTGTAATATGGATAATTGCAACCATAGTAGAAAGCTAACCTAAATGGGTAGAAATATAAAGAAAATTAAATATAATAATAAAAGAGACCTTGGATTTCATTTATTCATTCTCAAAATAATATATTATAACTTAATATATAAAACTTTAAATATATTATAGCATTACTATAAATCATTTCGTTTTATTTCCGACGTGAAAATGATATAATCTCGATCGCACCATATAACGAACGACGATATGAAAACTTGTTATTTATCTCTCGGTTTTTGAAAATCAATGTGAAAAGTGACATTGATCATGTGTTTGATCTCTAACAACTTCATTTTTTGTATTTTTCAAAATCGTACTACTTTTTACTTTGATTTTTAATAATAACTGAAAGGTAAAGTCTTGTATACAAAATTTTAGTTTTAACATTTTGTTCTCCGTTTTAATCTGCAAATTATCAAGTTTATTAACAAAATCTAAATCTTGATCATCATCATCAACAACAACACCGATAACAACAACAAAAACAAAATCAATAGAATCCTTAAACATAAATTTCAACAACAAAAAGGACAACAAATCCATGAAATCATTAAACATTAAATCTCAACAACAACAACAAATAAATAAAATCAATAGATTGTTAAATATTACTAAAAGCAGTGCTTAAGTCGAAATTAATCAATCCTTTTATGGAATTTTTCACGAAATTGTTTTATATCTTGGCATGTTATTAAGAAATTTCTAAAAATTTCATTTTTAATGATAATCATGTCCATTTTTTTTCATATATAATTTGTAGCAATCAGGTGTTTGAATCTCATAGAATAAAATAAATAATCACTTTAGAAGAAATCCCATATTTGATAAACACGTGTACATATTTGGTCTTCTATATGTATCTTCAATGTTATATATTTGTAATATGGATAACTGCAAACGTAGTAGAAAGCTAACCTAAATGGGTAGAAATATAAAGAAAATTAAATATAATAATAAAAGAGACCTTGGATTTCATTTATTGATTCTCAAAATAATATATTATAACTTAATATATAAAACTTTAAATATATTATAGAATTACTATAAATCATTTCATTTTATTTCCGACGTGAAAATGATATAATCTCGATCGCACCATATAACGAATGACGATATGAAAACTTGTTATTTATCTCTCGGTTTTTGAAAATCAAGGTGAAAAGTGACACTGATCATGTGTTTGATCTCTAACAACTGCATTTTTTGTATTTTTCAAAATCGTACTACTTTTTACTTCGATTTTTACTAATAACTGAAAGGTAAAGTCTTGTATACAAAATTTTAGTTTTAACTTTTTCTTCTCCGTTTTAATCTGCAAAATATCAAGTTTATTAACAAAATCTAAATCTTGCTCATCATCATCAACAACAACACCAATAACAACAACAAAAACAATCAATAGAATCCTTAAACATAAATTTCAACAACAAAAAGGAAAACAAATCCATGAAATCATTAAACATTAAATCTCAACAACAACAACAAATAAATAAAATCAATAGATTGTTAAATATTAGTAAAAGCAGTGCTTAAGTCGAAATTAATCAATCCTATTATGGAATTTTTCACGAAATTGTTTTATATCCTGGCATGTTATTAAGAAATATCTAAAAAATTGAGATTTTATGATAAGCATGTCCATTTTTTTCCATATATAATTTGTAGCAATCAAGTGTTTGAATCTCATAGAATAAAATAAATAACCACTATAGAGGAAATCCCATATTTAATAAACACGTGTACATATTTGATCTTCCATATGTATCTTCAATGTTACATATTTGTAATATGGATAACTGCAACCATAGTAGAAAGCTAACCTAAATGGGTAGAAATATAAAGAAAATTAAATATAATAATAAAAGAGACCTTGGATTTCATTTATTCATTCTCAAAATAATATATTATAACTTAATATATAAAACTTTAGATATATTATAGCATTACTATAAATCATTTCGTTTTATTTCCGACGTGAAAATGATATAATCTCGATCGCACCATATAACAAATGACGATATGAAAACTTGTTATTTATCTCTCGGTTTTTGAAAATCAATGTGAAAAGTGACACTGATCATGTGTTTGATCTCTAACAACTTCATTTTTTGTATTTTTCAAAATCGTACTACTTTTTACTTTGATTTTTAATAATAACTGAAAGGTAAAGTCTTGTATATAAAATTTTAGTTTTAACATTTTGTTCTCCGTTTTAATCTGCAAAATATCAAGTTTATTAACAAAATCTAAATCTTGCTCATCATCATCAACAACAACACCAATAACAACAACAAAAACAAAATCAATAGAATCCTTAAACATAAATTTCAACAACAAAAAGGACAACAAATCCATGAAATCATTAAACATTAAATCTCAACAACAACAACAAATAAATAAAATCAATAGATTGTTAAATATTAGTAAAAGCAGTGCTTAAGTCGAAATTAATCAATCCTTTTATGGAATTTTTCACGAAATTGTTTTATATCTTGGCATGTTATTAAGAAATTTCTAAAAATTTCATTTTTTATGATAAGCATGTCCATTTTTTTTCATATATAATTTGTAGCAATCAGGTGTTTGAATCTCATAGAATAAAATAAATAGTCACTTTAGAAGAAATCCCATATTTGATAAACACGTGTACATATTTGGTCTTCTATATGTATCTTCAATGTTACATATTTGTAATATGGATAACTGCAAACGTAGTAGAAAGCTAACCTAAATGGGTAGAAATATAAAGAAAATTAAATATAATAATAAAAGAGACCTTGGATTTCATTTATTGATTCTCAAAATAATATATTATAACTTAATATATAAAACTTTAAATATATTATAGCATTACTATAAATCATTTCATTTTATTTCCGACGTGAAAATGATATAATCTCGATCGCACCATATAACGAATGACGATATGAAAACTTGTTATTTATCTCTCGTTTTTTGAAAATCAAGGTGAAAAGTGACACTGATCATGTGTTTGATCTCTAACAACTGCATTTTTTGTATTTTTCAAAATCGTACTAGTTTTTACTTCGATTTTTAATAATAACTGAAAGGTAAAGTCTTGTATACAAAATTTTAGTTTTAACTTTTTCTTCTCCGTTTTAATCTGCAAAATATCAAGTTTATTAACAAAATCTAAATCTTGCTCATCATCATCAACAACAACACCAATAACAACAACAAAAACAAAATCAATAGAATCCTTAAACATAAATTTCAACAACAAAAAGGACAACAAATCCATGAAATCATTAAACATTAAATCTCAACAACAACAACAAATAAATAAAATCAATAGATTGTTAAATATTAGTAAAAGCAGTGCTTAAGTCGAAATTAATCAATCCTTTTATGGAATTTTTCACGAAATTGTTTTATATCTTGGCATGTTATTAAGAAATTTCTAAAAATTTCATTTTTTATGATAAGCATGTCCATTTTTTTTCATATATAATTTGTAGCAATCAGGTGTTTGAATCTCATAGAATAAAATAAATAATCACTTTAGAAGAAATCCCATATTTGATAAACACGTGTACATATTTGGTCTTCTATATGTATCTTCAATGTTACATATTTGTAATATGGATAACTGTAAACGTAGTAGAAAGCTAACCTAAATGGGTAGAAATATAAAGAAAATTAAATATAATAATAAAAGAGACCTTGGATTTCATTTATTGATTCTCAAAATAATATATTATAACTTAATATATAAAACTTTAAATATATTATAGCATTACTATAAATCATTTAATTTTATTTCCGACGTGAAAATGATATAATCTCGATCGCACCATATAAAGAATGACGATATGAAAACTTGTTATTTATCTCTCGGTTTTTGAAAATCAAGGTGAAAAGTGACACTGATCATGTGTTTGATCTCTAACAACTGCATTTTTTGTATTTTTCAAAATCGTACTACTTTTTACTTCGAATTTTAATAATAACTGAAAGGTAAAGTCTTGTATACAAAATTTTAGTTTTAACTTTTTCTTCACCGTTTTAATCTGTAAAATATCAAGTTTATTAACAAAATCTAAATCTTGCTCATCATCATCAACAACAACACCAATAACAACAACAAAAATAAAATCAATAGAATCCTTAAACATAAATTTCAACAACAAAAAGGACAAAAAATCCATGAAATCATTAAACATTAAATCTCAAAAACAACAACAAATAAATAAAATCAATAGATTGTTAAATATTAGTAAAAGCAGTGCTTAAGTCGAAATTAATCAATCCTTTTATGGAATTTTTCACGAAATTGTTTTATATCTTGGCATGTTATTAAGAAATTTCTAAAAATTTCATTTTTTATGATAAGCATGTCCATTTTTTTTCAAATATAATTTGTAGCATTCAGGTGTTTGAATCTCATAGAATAAATGAAATAATCACTTTAGAAGAAATCCCATATTTGATAAACACGTGTACATATTTGGTCTTCTATATGTATTTTCAATGTTACATATTTGTAATATGGATAACTGCAACCATAGTAGAAAGTTAACCTAAATGGGTAGAAATATAAAGAAAATTAAATATAATAATAAAAGAGACCTTGGATTTCATTTATTCATTCTCAAAATAATATATTATAACTTAATATATAAAACTTTAAATATATTATAGCATTACTATGAATCATTTCGTTTTATTTCCGACGTGAAAATGATATAATCTCGATCGCACCATATAACGAACGACGATATGAAAACTTGTTATTTATCTCTCGGTTTTTGAAAATCAATGTGAAAAGTGACACTGATCATGTGTTTGATCTCTAACAACTGCATTTTTTGTATTTTTCAAAATCGTACTACTTTTTACTTTGATTTTTAATAATAACTGAAAGGTAAAGTCTTGTATACAAAATTTTAGTTTTAAATTTTTTTCTCCACTTTAATCTGCAAAATATCAAGTTTATTAACAAAATCTAAATCTTGCTCATCAACATCAACAACAACACCAATAACAACAACAAAAACAATCAATAGAATCCTTAAACATAAATTTCAACAACAAAAAGGACAACAAATCCATGAAATCATTAAACATTAAATCTCAACAACAACAACAAATAAATAAAATCAATAGATTGTTAAATATTTGTAAAAGCAGTGATTAAGTCGAAATTAATCAATCCTTTTAGGGATTTTTTCACGAAATTGTTTTATATCTTGGCATGTTATTATGAAATTTCTAAAAAATTCAGATTTTATGATAAGCAAGTCCATTTTTTTTCATATATAATTTGTAGCAATCAGGTGTTTGAATCTCATAGAATAAATAACCACTTTAGAAGAAATCCCATATTTGATAAACATGTGTACATATTTGATCTTCCATATGTATCTTCAATGTTACATATTTGTAATATGGATAACTGCAACCATAGTAGAAAGCTAACCTAAATGGGTAGAAATATAAAGAAAATTAAATATAATAATAAAAGAGACCTTGGATTTCATTTATTGATTCTCAAAATAATATATTATAACTTAATATATAAAACTTTAAATATATTATAGCATTACTATAAATCATTTCATTTTATTTCCGGCGTGAAAATGATATAATCTCGATCGCACCATATAACGAATGACGATATGAAAACTTGTTATTTATCTCTCAGTTTATGAAAATCAAGGTGAAAAGTGACACTGATCATGTGTTTGATCTCTAACAACTGCATTTTTTGTATTTTTCAAAATCGTACTACTTTTTACTTCGAATTTTAATAATAACTGAAAGGTAAAGTCTTGTATACAAAATTTTAGTTTTAACTTTTTCTTCTCCGTTTTAATCTGCAAAATATCAAGTTTATTAACAAAATCTAAATCTTGCTAATCATCATCAACAACAACACCAATAACAACAACAAAAACAAAATCAATAGAATCGTTAAACATAAATTTCAACAACAAAAAGGACAACATATCCATGAAATCATTAAACATTAAATCTCAACAACAACAACAAATAAATAAAATCAATAGATTGTTAAATATTAGTAAAAGCAGTGCTTAAGTCGAAATTAATCAATGCTTTTATGGAATTTTTCACGAAATTGTTTTCTATATTGGCATGTTATTAAGAAATTTCTAAAAATTTCATTTTTTATGATAAGCATGTCCATTTTTTTTCATATATAATTTGTAGCAATCAGGTGTTTGAATCTCATAGAATAAAATAAATAATCACTTTAGAAGAAATCCCATATTTGATAAACACGTGTACATATTTGGTCTTCTATATGTATCTTCAATGTTACATATTTGTAATATGGATAACTGCAAACGTATTAGAAAGCTAACCTAAATGGGTAGAAATATAAAGAAAATTAAATATAATAATAAAAGAGACCTTGGATTTCATTTATTGATTCTCAAAATAATATATTATAACTTAATATATAAAACTTTAAATATATTATAGCATTACTATAAATCATTTCATTTTATTTCCGACGTGAAAATGATATAATCTCGATCGCACCATATAAGAAATGACGATATGAAAACTTGTTATTTATCTCTCGGTTTTTGAATATCAAGGTGAAAAGTGACACTGATCATGTGTTTGATCTCTAACAACTGCATTTTTTGTATTTTTCAAAATCGTACTACTTTTTACTTTGAATTTTAATAATAACTGAAAGGTAAAGTCTTGTATACAAAATTTTAGTTTTAACTTTTTTTTCTCCGTTTTAATCTGCAAAATATCAAGTTTATTATCAAAATCTAAATCTTGCTCATCATCATCAACAACAACACCAATAACAACAACAAAAACAAAATCAATAGAATCCTTAAACATAAATTTCAACAACAAAAAGGACAAAAAATCCATGAAATCATTAAACATTAAATCTCAACAACAACAACAAATAAATAAAATCAATAGATTGTTAAATATTAGTAAAAGCAGTGCTTAAGTCGAAATTAATCAATCCTTTTTTGGAATTTTTCACGAAATTGTTTTATATCTTGGCATGTTATTAAGAAATTTCTAAAAATTTCATTTTTTATGATAAGCATGTCCATTTTTTTTCATATATAATTTGTAGCAATCAGGTGTTTGAATCTCATAGAATAAAATAAATAATCACTTTAGAAGAAATCCCATATTTGATAAATACGTGTACATATTTGGTCTTCTATATGTATCTTCAATGTTACATATTTGTAATATGGATAACTGCAAACGTAGTAGAAAGCTAACCTAAATGGGTAGAAATATAAAGAAAATTAAATATAATAATAAAAGAGACCTTGGATTTCATTTATTGATTCTCAAAATAATATATTATAACTTAATATATAAAACTTTAAATATATTATAGCATTACTATAAATCATTTCATTTTATTTCCGACGTGAAAATGATATAATCTCGATCGCACCATATAACGAATGACGATATGAAAACTTGTTATTTATCTCTCGGTTTTTGAAAATCAAGGTGAAAAGTGACACTGATCATGTGTTTGATCTCTAACAACTGCATTTTTTGTATTTTTCAAAATCGTACTACTTTTTACTTTGAATTTTAATAATAACTGAAAGGTAAAGTCTTGTATACAAAATTTTAGTTTTAACTTTTTTTTCTCCGTTTTAATCTGCAAAATATCAAGTTTATTATCAAAATCTAAATCTTGCTCATCATCATCAACAACAACACCAATAACAACAACAAAAACAAAATCAATAGAATCCTTAAACATAAATTTCAACAACAAAAAGGACAACAAATCCATGAAATCATTAAACATTAAATCTCAACAACAACAACAAATAAATAAAATCAATAGATTGTTAAATATTAGTAAAAGCAGTGCTTAAGTCGAAATTAATCAATCCTTTTTTGGAATTTTTCAGGAAATTGTTTTATATCTTGGCATGTTATTAAGAAATTTCTAAAAATTTCATTTTTTATGATAAGCATGTCCATTTTTTTTCATATATAATTTGTAGCAATCAGGTGTTTGAATCTCATAGAATAAAATAAATAATCACTTTAGAAGAAATCCCATATTTGATAAACACGTGTACATATTTGGTTTTCTATATGTATCTTCAATGTTACATATTTGTAATATGGATAACTGCAAACGTAGTAGAAAGCTAACCTAAATGGGTAGAAATATAAAGAAAATTAAATATAATAATAAAAGAGACCTTGGATTTCATTTATTAATTCTCAAAATAATATATTATAACTTAATATATAAAACTTTAAATATATTATAGCATTACTATAAATCATTTCATTTTATAACCGACGTGAAAATGATATAATCTCGATCGCACTATATAACAAATGACGATATCAAAACTTGTTATTTATCTCTCGGTTTTTGAAAATCAAGGTGAAAAGTGACACTGATCATGTGTTTGATCTCTAACAACTGCATTTGTTGTATTTTTCAAAATCGTACTACTTTTTACTTCGAATTTTAATAATAACTGAAAGGTAAAGTCTTGTATACAAAATTTTAGTTTTAACTTTTTTTCTCTATTTTAATCTGCAAAATATCAAGTTTATTAACAAAATCTAAATCTTGCTCATCATCATCAACAACAACACCAATAACAACAACAAAAACAATCAATAGAATCCTTAAACATAAATTTCAACAACAAAAAGGACAACAAATCCATGAAATCATTAAACATTAAATCTCAACAACAACAACAAATAAATAAATTCAATAGATTGTTAAATATTAGTAAAAGCAGTGCTTAAGTCGAAATTAATCAATCCTTTTATGGAATTTTTCACGAAATTGTTTTATATCTTGGCATGTTATTAAGAAATTTCTAAAAATTTCATTTTTTATGATAAGCATGTCCATTTTTTTTCATATATAATTTGTAGCAATCAGGTGTTTGAATCTCATCGAATAAAATAAATAATCACTTTAGAAGAAATCCCATATTTGATAAACACGTGTACATATTTGGTCTTCTATATGTATCTTCAATGTTACATATTTGTAATATGGATAACTGCAAACGTATTAGAAAGCTAACCTAAATGGGTAGAAATATAAAGAAAATTAAATATAATAATAAAAGAGACCTTGGATTTCATTTATTGATTCTCAAAATAATATATTATAACTTAATATATAAAACTTTAAATATATTATAGCATTACTATAAATCATTTCATTTTATTTCCGACGTGAAAATGATATAATCTCGATCACACCATATAAGAAATGACGATATGAAAACTTGTTATTTATCTCTCGGTTTTTGAAAATCAAGGTGAAAAGTGACACTGATCATGTGTTTGATCTCTAACAACTGCATTTTTTGTATTTTTCAAAATCGTACTACTTTTTACTTTGAATTTTAATAATAACTGAAAGGTAAAGTCTTGTATACAAAATTTTAGTTTTAACTTTTTTTTCTCCGTTTTAATCTGCAAAATATCAAGTTTATTATCAAAATCTAAATCTTGCTCATCATCATCAACAACAACACCAATAACAACAACAAAAACAAAATCAATAGAATCCTTAAACATAAATTTCAACAACAAAAAGGACAAAAAATCCATGAAATCATTAAACATTAAATCTCAACAACAACAACAAATAAATAAAATCAATAGATTGTTAAATATTAGTAAAAGCAGTGCTTAAGTCGAAATTAATCAATCCTTTTTTGGAATTTTTCACGAAATTGTTTTATATCTTGGCATGTTATTAAGAAATTTCTAAAAAATTAAGAATTTATGATATGTATGTCCTTTTATTTTCATATATAATTTGTAGCAATCAGGTGTTTGAATCTCATGTAATAAAATAAATAACCACTTTAGAAGAAATCCCATATTTGATAAACACGTGTACATATTTGATCTTCCATATGTATCTTCAATGTTACATATTTGTAATATGGATAACTGCAACCATAGTAGAAAGCTAACCTAAATGGGTAGAAATATAAAGAAAATTAAATATAATAATAAAAGAGACCTTGGATTTCATTTATTGATTCTCAAAATAATATATTATAACTTAATATATAAAACTTTAAATATATTATAGCATTACTATAAATCATTTCATTTTATTTCCGACGTGAAAATGATATAATCTCGATCGCACCATATAACGAATGACGATATGAAAACTTGTTATTTATCTCTCGATTTTTGAAAATCAAGGTGAAAAGTGACACTGATCATGTGTTTGATCTCTAACAACTTCATTTTTTGTATTTTTCAAAATCGTACTACTTTTTACTTCGATTATTAATAATAACTCAAAGGTAAAGTCTTGTATACAAAATTTTAGTTTTAACTTTTTCTTCTCCGTTTTAATCTGCAAAATATCAAGTTTATTAATAAAATCTAAATCTTGCTCATCATCATCAACAACGACACCAATAACAACAACAAAAACAAAATCAATAGATTCCTTAAACATAAATTTCAACAACAAAAAGGACAACAAATCCATGAAATCATTAAACATTAAATCTCGACAACAACAACAAATAAATAAAATCAATAGATTGTTAAATATTAGTAAAAGCAATGCTTAAGTCGAAATTAATCAATCCTTTTATGGAATTTTTCACGAAATTGTTTTATATCTCGGCATGTTATTAAGAAATTTCTAAAAAATTGAGATTTTATGATAAGCATGTTCATTTTCTTTCATATATAATTTGTAGCAATCAGGTGTTTGAATCTAATAGAATAAAATAAATAACCACTTTAGAAGAAATCCAATATTTGATAAACACGTGTGCATATTTGATCTTCCATATGTATCTTCAATGTTACGTATTTGTAATATGGATAACTGCAACCATAGTAGAAAGCTAACCTAAATGGGTAGAAATATAAAGAAAATTAAATATAATAATAAAAGAGACCTTGGATTTCATTTATTGATTCTCAAAATAATATATTATAACTTAATATATAAAACTTTAAATATATTATAGCATTACTATAAATCATTTCATTTGATTTCCGACGTGAAAATGATATAATCTCGATCGCACCATATAACGAATGACGATATGAAAACTTGTTATTTATCTCTCGGTTTTTGAAAATCAAGGTGAAAAGTGACACTGATCATGTTTTTGATCTCTAACAACTACATTTTTTGTATTTTTCAAAATCGTACTACTTTTTACTTCGATTATTAATAATAACTGAAAGGTAAAGTCTTGTATACAAAATTTTAGTTTTAACTTTTTTTTCTCCGTTTTAATCTGTAAAATATCAAGTTTATTAACAAAATCTAAATCTTGCTCATCATCATCAACAACAACACCAATAACAACAACAAAAACAAAATCAATAGAATCCTTAAACATAAATTTCAACAACAAAAAGGACAACAAATCCATGAAATCATTAAACATTAAATCTCAACAACAACAACAAATAAATAAAATCAATAGATTGTTAAATATTAGTAAAAGCAGTGCTTAAGTCGAAATTAATCAATCATTTTATGGAATTTTTCACGAAATTGTTTTATATCTTGGCATGTTATTAAGAAATTTCTAAAAATTTCATTTTTTATGATAAGCATGTCCATTTTTTTTCATATATAATTTGTAGCAATCAGGTGTTTGAATCTCATAGAATAAAATAAATAATCACTTTAGAAGAAATCCCATATTTGATAAACACGTGTACATATTTGGTTTTCTATATGTATCTTCAATGTTACATATTTGTAATATGGATAACTGCAAACGTAGTAGAAAGCTAACCTAAATGGGTAGAAATATAAAGAAAATTAAATATAATAATAAAAGAGACCTTGGATTTCATTTATTGATTCTCAAAATAATATATTATAACTTAATATATAAAACTTTAAATATATTATAGCATTACTATAAATCATTTCATTTTATAACCGACGTGAAAATGATATAATCTCGATCGCACCATATATTAAATGACGATATCAAAACTTGTTATATATCTCTCGGTTTTTGAAAATCAAGGTGAAAAGTGACACTGTCATGTGTTTGATCTCTAACAACTGCATTTGTTGTATTTTTCAAAATAGTACTACTTTTTACTTCGAATTTTAATAATAACTGAAAGGTAAAGTCTTGTATACAAAATTTTAGTTTTAACTTTTTTTCTCTATTTTAATCTGCAAAATATCAAGTTTATTAACAAAATCTAAATCTTGCTCATCATCATCAACAACAACACCAATAACAACAACAAAAACAAAATCAATAGAATCCTTAAACATAAATTTCAACAACAAAAAGGACAACAAATCCATGAAATCATTAAACATTAAATCTCAACAACAACAACAAATAAATAAATTCAATAGATTGTTAAATATAAGTAAAAGCAGTGCTTAAGTCGAAATTAATCAATCCTTTTATGGAATTTTTCACGAAATTGTTTTATATCTTGGCATGTTATTAAGAAATTTCTAAAAAATTAAGATTTTATGATATGCATGTCTTTTTATTTTCCTATATAATTTGTAGCAATCAGGTGTTTGAATCTCATATAATAAAATAAATAACCACTTTAGAAGAAATCCCATATTTGATAAACACGTGTACATATTTGATCTTCCATATGTATCTTCAATGTTACATATTTGTAATATGGATAACTGCTACCATAGTAGAAAGCTAACCTAAATGGGTAGAAATATAAATAAAATTAAATATAATAATAAAAGAGACCTTGGATTTCATTTATTGATTCTCAAAATAATATATTATAACTTAATATATAAAACTTTAAATATATTATAGCATTACTATAAATCATTTCATTTTATTTCCGACGTGAAAATGATATAATCTCGATCGCACCATATAACGAATGACGATATGAAAACATGTTATTTATCTCTCGGTTTTTGAAAATCAAGGTGAAAAGTGACACTGATCATGTGTTTGATCTCTAACAACTTCATTTTTTGTATTTTTCAAAATCGTACTACTTTTTACTTCGATTATTAATAATAACTGAAAGGTAAAGTCTTGTATACAAAATTTTAGTTTTAACTTTTTTTTCTCCGTTTTAATCTGCAAAATATCAAGTTTATTAACAAAATCTAAATCTTGCTCATCATCATCAACAACAACACCAATAACAACAACAAAAACAAAATCAATAGAATCCTTAAACATAAATTTCAACAACAAAAAGGACAACAAATCCATGAAATCATTAAACATTAAATCTCAACAACAACAACAAATAAATAAAATCAATAGATTGTTAAATATTAGTAAAAGCAGTGCTTAAGTCGAAATTAATCAATCATTTTATGGAATTTTTCACGAAATTGTTTTATATCTTGGCATGTTATTAAGAAATTTCTAAAAAATTGAGATTTTATGATAAGCATGTTCATTTTCTTTCATATATAATTTGTAGCAATCAGGTGTTTGAATCTCATATAATAAAATAAATAACCACTTTAGAAGAAATCCAATATTTGATAAACACGTGTGCATATTTGATCTTCCATATGTATCTTCAATGTTACGTATTTGTAATATGGATAATTGCAACCATAGTAGAAAGCTAACCTAAATGGGTAGAAATATAAATAAAATTAAATATAATAATAAAAGAGACCTTGGATTTCATTTATTGATTCTCAAAATAATATATTATAACTTAATATATAAAACTTTAAATATATTATAGCATTACTATAAATCATTTCATTTTATTTCCGACGTGAAAATGATATAATCTCGATCGCACCATATAACGAATGACGATATGAAAACATGTTATTTATCTCTCGGTTTTTGAAAATCAAGGTGAAAAGTGACACTGATCATGTGTTTGATCTCTAACAACTTCATTTTTTGTATTTTTCAAAATCGTACTACTTTTTACTTCGATTTTTAATAATAACTAAAAGGTAAAGTCTTGTATACAAAATTTTAGTTTTAACTTTTTCTTCTCCGTTTTAATCTGCAAAATATCAAGTTTATTAACAAAATCTAAATCTTGCTCATCATCATCAACAACAACACCAATAACAACAACAAAAACAAAATCAATAGATTCCTTAAACATAAATTTCAACAACAAAAAGGACAACAAATCCATGAAATCATTAAACATTAAATCTCGACAACAACAACAAATAAATAAAATCAATAGATTGTTAAATATTAGTAAAAGCAGTGCTTAAGTCGAAATTAATCAATCCTTTTATGGAATTTTTCACGAAATTGTTTTATATCTCGGCATGTTATTAAGAAATTTCTAAAAAATTGAGATTTTATGATAAGCATGTTCATTTTCTTTCATATATAATTTGTAGCAATCAGGTGTTTGAATCTCATAGAATAAACACTACAACATTTAGGCTCTCCTGCAATAATTGAAAAACGTTGCCAGAACTCTGAAAATCGTTGCCTAAAACAATAGGGGACGTTTTCTAGGCGTCTCCTGTGCGAGCGTTGCCTATTGTTTGAGGCGACGTTTTTTTATGTTTTTTGGGAACGCTTTTGAAAAACGTTGCCTATAGTAAAGGAATAGGGGACGATTATTTACGGCCTCTGAGACAACGTTTTTTAAGCGTTGCGTTGCCAAATTCGGCTACAATTAACAATCGTTGCCTTAAACCTGAATCAGGAAGATCGTTTTTGAAGTGTAGCCATAGCTTATAGGTTGTTGTTTTATAGTATCCACATAAAATATACAATTTTGCAATTATTATCAAAATAATATAGTCAATAATAATTGGCTTCAAAAATAATATTGATTATATAACTTAAACCATACATCCATAAAAGTTGTAATATAATAAAATCGAGTTCAAACTTTAATTCAAGATATAGTATATAGAGTACACAAAATGCCTAACGTAACAATATTATTTTTAATACTTTGAAGTATGACCCTAGTAAAATAACTAAAAACATAGTTCAGCAAAAGAACAAAAATCATATTTCAAGTTTAATGCTTTCAACTACAAGCTAAAAAAAAGACATCATCCAACTCATTCAAGTTTGTCTTCTAGGATTAAAGCATCCAGATCGTCCTCTTGAAATTCGTTAGATATGTCATCCTCCATAAATTCTTCATCTACGTCGTCCTCTTGAAATTCACCATCTATATCCTCCTCTTGAAATTCATCATCTAGATCTATGTCGTCCTCTTGAAATTCGTCATCTACGTCGTCCTCTTGAATTTTATCATTTAGGTCGTCCTCTTGAATTTTATCATTTATGTCGTCCTCTTGAATTTCATCATTTATATCGTCCTTTTCAACATCTTCATTGATACATTGCTGCATAAGAAAATAAAATAAAACACATTAACCATAAGTATTTTTCGTCCAAAGGACAATTAAGACATCAACAAGAATCAACAAGAATTAAACCTCCTGAAAGTAAGTCACTGGAAGATGCACCGATGAATTTTGGACTGCTAGACATTTTACTACAGCTCATGAATTTTCTGTACCAGTTATTTTGGAACCTCGTGCCACCCAATTTAGTTGATGAAAGAGATCCATTTTTAGGATTACTGGTTCTGCTTGAAGCTTTTGCTTTAGGGGTGGGACTTGGAGTCTTTGATTCTTCTGTTTCAGCTGGAAAACTTTTAAGTCTTGGTTCACTATTTGTGTAGGGGTAAGATAAATATTTGCTTCTTTTCCGAAATCGAGATTCAGCACCTGTTACGAAGGGGAAAAAATTGCCCAATGAGTGACTTGTATCCAACCAACATCATGAAATCACAAAATTGTATTTGCAAATTGCATCATATGAAAAGATGCCCAACTAATCACAAACATTCAGCGCATTATATGACAATGAGGAATCAATTATGGAACCCCATCATAATAAGAATAAAACTAAATGATACATAACCAAAACAATGAAGCTTAGGTTAATACACGATGCTCTCTTACACTTCTACACGTGAAACAAATGCCTATAAGGAACTAAATGCATGGATTCACCGTTTAAAATCTATTAACATTCACCGATGGTTGTATAGTATGTGAAATAAATAGGGTAACATAATAAAAGTCTAGTTTTCATATGCCAAAAAGTGTCCGTTCATCATAATCAAATCATGAAATCATTAAATGATATATAAGCTCTAGAGAGTAAGCATTAGTACACTTAAATATCAAACTTGCATGACTATCATTAACACAAGAGACTATGTAATTTAATAGAGTTTTCACAGTGATGTTAAACTTGACACACATCCTTCCTAAAGCAACAATTTATAGCTTGGCTAGTAATAATGCATCGAGACACAAGAGTTCAATAAATCATCAACTATCGAAACATACATTTACAAGCATAGCACATCAGATTGCACAAACGAGATAACCAGTTAAATGTGAATAACTTACCCCCTCGAGTTTTCTGAGAAGTGCCCGTCACAGGGGTGTCGTCAGTGTTTTTAGCCCCATATTCACGTCCTGACTCTGACACATCCATAGCCCCAGTCTGATATAAGCAAGCAAACCAGATTCAGAAAAATACTTGGGCAAAGATTATGAAGCGAACATTAACAAAAACTCACAGATTAATTACAAGTGTATGACTTGAGGTATGAGTGCAAATCCAGAATTATCTTCCAAATGCAGAATTGCATGTACAGTGTAAATAGATTTACAAACATTCATCGATATGAATACATAAAAACAAACCGCTTTATGGAACAATTGAAGTGCAAAGTGAAGCTCTGATCTAGTGCGAAATGAGAGAGGAAATTTGGATGGAATCCCATCCTCAGAGACGCTACAAGAGAAGTTAAAAAACCGAAAATGAAAAATGAAAAAGAGGGAAAGGTGTAAGAAATTCTCACCATTCTCGGCGGTTGAAGAGAAACTCTTGGATTCTAGGATGCCCAATAAGAAAAATATTCGTTCAGAAATTTTACCGAACACTTGGTGGACATAGCACGAAACACTATGCTAAAAGGATACTTTGTCCTCTGACTACATTTTCTAGTTTCTCCTCATTTTCTACCAAAATTTCCTTTGAAGATGCAAACTGCACTAAAAATATAAAAGTGAAGAGCTAAAGTATTACTTGTACAGGTGAATACTTACTGCAATCATGACACTTTCATGGAATATCAACGGAGATATGAACACCCAAAAGATGTCGTAGGCAAAAGCAGAAGAGAGGAGTACAGTCGCAACCTATTAAATTAGATGAATAAGAAAATGACAATAATTGTAATTGATGACAAACAGAAAAAATTAAGAAAAGGAAGAATGGTTAATTAACTGTAGATATAAGGATTCCATTTAGCTACCTTAATATTGGGTAATTGAGCCAGCTGCAAGACTGTTATCATCAAACAGATTCCCTGTTAAGAACAAAAAATACATTAAGTGAACAGCTATCAGTCAAAGATCAATCACATAATTACTCATTGGTTTACAGTCTCAAACATGCTAGATAGCAAACAAACTTCCAGTGCAATGCTTCAGAAAGCTCAATAGGAACCAACCAAGATCCCAATGTTGTATTTGGCCCATGTGTGCAGACTCATACAGAGGCATTATTTAAAGATTTGACAATAATAAACTTGACGAGTATGTGTAGGGAAATGGGAATAATGGTCACAAGATTTCCAATTTATAGACTAATGAACAGCGCTCAAGTAATCAGGTTGTTAAAATTGTTAAAACTTCAAAGAACGGTGGATGAGGAACCAGTTGTTAAATCAATTGGAAACTTAATAGATGAGCTATAAAGTTTGTTAAACCATGAATTCCTGTTTTGAAACTTTTAATAGGACATGTTCACATATGAGAACTAGGAAAATCTGACTACAGAAACCATTGCAAACTTCTACTCTAGTTTATCATACAAAGCTTCTAGCTTCCTCTCAACTTCAAATGACAGACAGTATTCACAAACAACATTTAAGAAAGGGAATTGACTTTTGTCTGCTAGGCATCTGAACAAAGTAAGATTCAATTTAGATACTGCGGTGATAACAGAATTTAAAGAACTGTAATGAAGATACTAGAATATGAAACTTACAAAACACTCAGATTCAACTCAAACACAACGATACGAAATGCAACGCAGCTCTAGTATATCTTCTTTTCTTCACATAAAGTTCAGTCACTTTATACCAACATGTAGAAAACTGTGACATTAAAGAGAATCATGACAGAGAGAAAGAAAGATCAAATAATTATAACAAAATGAATTTTGATAATAAACAAAAGGAACGTATAACTAAAAGAGGCTTAGTTTGCATTTTATATTTTCTGTTTTTGGCCATTTCCCAGTACTGATCATAATCAAGTTCTTGCAGATATAATTATGAATTATATATTTAGAGAAAAACCTATTCTCTCAAAACTCAAGAAACTGTATATAATTCAAAAATGTCACATATTTAGAAATTGTACCATACAAAACCATAATATGTAGTCTTCTTTGCTCATCAAACTCAAGCATATATCATCAATTCCACCACTGCTTCAAAAGTACAATTCTAAAAGCTCTACTTTCTGATACAACTTTAGAATATTTGGAAAAAACCCAAATATTGAGACCCTTTTTATGAACACCTCTCTGTCAACTTCAGTCCTTCTCTCCCAGATATCTTTTATGATTTTCTCTCTTTATCACTCCATGTACCATGTGCATGCCCTCTCTATCATTATATATTATATATATTCTACTATATAATTATAACCTACACCAACACATTTCATGCAGTAGTAATAGTAAGTATTAGTAGTAGTACTCACGACTCACTCACCTACCCTCTTTTCTTTTGTTTTTTTGTCTTTGTTTTGTTCTTGTTTTCAGTCCATCAAACAAGATGGAACAACCTCAACAACAGCAACAACAAAATGATCAGGAAAATGGTGGAGGTGGAGGTGGCAGTAGCGAAAAAGGAAGTGGGTTCAGACAAAGTAGTACAAGGTGGACACCAACAACAGACCAGATAAGAATATTGAAGGATCTTTACTACAATAATGGAATAAGATCACCAAGTGCTGAACAGATTCATAGGATCTCTACTAGGTTAAGACAGTACGGTAAGATTGAAGGAAAAAATGTGTTTTATTGGTTTCAAAATCATAAGGCTAGAGAAAGACAGAAGAAAAGATTCACTTCTGATGTTAATGTTCTTCCCATCATTCAAAGAGCACCTAACAATATTTCTATTGCCTCTGCTAATTGGAAACCTGATCATGAACAACAACAACAATCCATTCTTCACACCAACCATTCCAATTACAACATTTCAAAAGAAACTAAGCTAACATTGCGCGAACCGCGTCATGCACATAATAAAGTATCAACCAAAACAGAATGCAAGTAAATTGTGTGAAAAGCCACATGTGAAATGTACACAATTATGAGTTACAAAGATCAAGATCAAAATAAGAAACCTACTTGCACATAAAAAAAAAACATTAACATGGGAGTACTGTAATATTTATATTGATTGAAATTGTGAAAGTGTTTATGTAATCTTTTCCATCATTTTCCATCAACCTTGTGAAAGAAATTGAAAATGAAAATGCAAAAGATAATACTTAGATTCAACTCAAAACACAACAATACGAAATGGAGATCGAAATATAAATGCAGAAATACATACAAACACAGCAGACGACTTGGACGACGTGGACGGCGGACGACGTAGACGACGGACGACGTGGACGAAAGCAGTTGGACGGCGAACGACGACGTGGACGACGAACACGGCGTGGCAGTTGGACGGAATGACGAAGAACACGGTGGAGGGTGTGAACGAAAGAGGTTTGACTCGGAGCGGAAGGACGGAGCGTCTAGGTTCGACGAAATGTGAAGAAGGGGAATCGTGCTTTTGTTTTCCTTATCTCTTTCTTTTTCTTTTTTTTTTATTTTCTATTCTGTTTAATGAAATTTTTTTTAATATATATATATATAAGTTTTAGAGAAATATTAATAATATGTTAGAAAAATTCTTGTTTAATTGAAATATATATAAGTTTTAGACTAATATATATATATATATATATATATATATATATATATATATATATATATATATATATATATATATATATATATATATATATATATATATATATAATTTTTTATTTTCTGTTTAATTGAAATTTTTTATTTTTAAATTCCTGTGTTAGAAAAATATTTTTTTTTATATATATTAATAATGTTTAGAGAAAAATATTTGTTTTTTAGTGTATAAGTTTTTGAGGGAAGATTGCCACCAAAAATTTGATAATTCTAAAAAAATTTATACAACATTTCATAAATGTAGCCTTTTATTAGAACTAATGTAACAATCTAAAAATGTCCCCAAAAATATTTTAGGGGACAATTGTCAAACATTGCTAAAGAAATAATATTTTAACACTCTAAAATCGTCCCCAAAAGCAGTTAAGGGCACAATTAACAATCGTTGGCAAAAAAATAAAAGACTATCGCTCCATAAATGTCCCCAAAAGTATTTTAGGCAACGATTATCAAGGGTTGCAAACATATTTTTGACAACAATCGTAAATCGTTGCCTATATGAATTTAAGGCAACAATTTCTACATGTTACCTAAAAAAGTGTTGCCAGAGACAACAAATGTTGTAGTGAAAATAAATAACCACTTTAGAAGAAATCCCATATTTGATAAACATGTGTACATATTTGATCTTCCATATGTATCTTCAATGTTACATATTTTTAATATGGATAACTGCAACCATATTAGAAAGCTAACCTAAATGGGTAGAAATATAAAGAAAATTAAATATAATAATAAAAGAGACCTTGGATTTCATTTAATGATTCTCAAAATAATATATTATAACTTAATATACAAAACTTTAAATATATTATAGCATTACTATAAATCATTTCATTTTATTTCCGACGTGAAAATGATATAATCTCGATCGCACCATATAACGAATGACGATATGAAAACTTGTTATTTATCTCTCGGTTTTTGAAAATCAAGGTGAAAAGTGACACTGATCATGTGTTTGATCTCTAACAACTTCATTTTTTGTATTTTTCAAAATCATACTACTTTTTACTTCGATTATTAATAATAACTGAAAGGTAAAGTCTTGTATACAAAATTTTAGTTTTAACTTTTTTTCTCCATTTTAATCTGCAAAATATCAAGTTTATTAACAAAATCTAAATCTTGCTCATCATCATCAACAACAACACCAATAACAACAACAAAAACAATCAATAGAATCCTTAAACATAAATTTCAACAACAAAAAGGACAACAAATTCATGAAATCATTAAACATTAAATCTCAAAAACAACAACAAATAAATAAAATCAATTGATTGTTAAATATTATTAAAAGCAGTTCTTAAGTCGAAATTAATCAATCCTTTTATGGAATTTTTCACGAAATTGTTTTATATCTTGGCATGTTATTAAGAAATTTCTAAAAAATTGAGATTTTATGATAAGCATGTCCATTTTTTCCATATATAATTTGTAGCAATTAGGTGTTTGAATCTCATAGAATAAAATAAATAACCACTTTAGAAGAAATCCTATATTTGATAATAATGTGTACATATTTGATCTTCCATATGTATCTTCAATGTTACATATTTGTAATATGGATAACTGCAACCTTAGTAGAAAGGTAACCTAAATGGGTAGAAATATAAAGAAAATTAAATATAATAATAAAAGAGATTTTGGATTTCATTTATTGATTCTCAAAATAATATATTATAACTTAATATATAAAACTTTAAATATATTATAGCATTACTATAAATCATTTCATTTTATTTCTGACGTGAAAATGATATAATCTCGATCGCACCATATAACGAATGACGATATGAAAATTTGTTATTTATCTCTCGGTTTTTGAAAATAAAGGTGAAAAGTGACACTGATCATGTGTTTGATCTCTAACAACTGCATTTTTTGTATTTTTCAAAATCGTACTACTTTTTACTTCGATTTTTAATAATAACTGAAAGGTAAAGTCTTGTACACAAAATTTTAGTTTTAACTTTTTTTTCTCCGTTTTAATCTGCAAAATATCAAGTTTATTAACAAAATCTAAATCTTGCTCATCATCATCAACAACAACACCAATAACAACAACAAAAACAAAATCAATAGAATCCTTAAACATAAATTTCAACAACAAAAAGGACAACAAATCCATGAAATCATTAAACATTAAATCTCAACAACAACAACAAATAAATAAAATCAATAGATTGTTAAATATTATTAAAAGCAGTTCTTAAGTCAAAATTAATCAATCCTTTTATGGAATTTTTCACGAAATTGTTTTATATCTTGGCATGTTATTAAGAAATTTCTAAAAATTTGATTTTTTATGATAAGCATGTCGTTTTTTTTCATATATAATTTGTAGCAATCAGGTGTTTGAATCTCATAGAATAAAATAAATAACCACTTTAGAAGAAATCCCATATTTGATAAACACGTGTACATATTTCATCTTCCATATGTATCTTCAATGTTACATATTTGTAATATGGATAACTGCAACCATAGTAGAAAGCTAACCTAAATGGGTAGAAATATAAAGAAAATTAAATATAATAATAAAATAGACCTTGGATTTCATTTATTGATTCTCAAAATAATATATTATAACTTAATATATAAAACTTTAAATATATTATAGCATTACTATAAATCATTTCATTTTATTTCCGACGTGAAAATGATATAATCTCGATCGCACCATATAACGAATGACGATATGAAAACTTGTTATTTATCTCTCGGTTTTTGAAAATCAAGGTGAAAAGTGACACTGATCATGTGTTTGATCTCTAACAACTTCATTATTTGTATTTTTCAAAATCGTACTACTTTTTACTTCGAATTTTAATAATAACTAAAAGGTAAAGTCTTGTATACAAAATTTTAGTTTTAACTTTTTTTTCTCCGTTTTAATCTGCAAAATATCAAGTTTATTAACAAAATCTAAATCTTGCTCATCATCATCAACAACAACACCAATAACAACAACAAAAACAAAATCAATAGAATCCTTAAACATAAATTTCAACAACAAAAAGGACAACAAATCCATGAAATCATTAAACATTAAATCTCAACAACAACAACAAATAAATAAAATCAATAGATTGTTAAATATTAGTAAAAGCAGTGCTTAAGTCGAAATTAATCAATCCTTTTATGGAATTTTTCACGAAATTGTTTTATATCTTGGCATGTTATTAAGAAATTTCTAAAAATTTGATTTTTTATGATAAGCATGTCCTTTTTTTTCATATATAATTTGTAGCAATCAGGTGTTTGAATCTCATAGAATAAAATAAATAACCACTTTAGAAGAAATCCCATATTTGATAAACACGTGTACATATTTCATCTTCCATATGTATCTTCAATGTTACATATTTGTAATATGGATAACTGCAACCATAGTAGAAAGCTAACCTAAATGGGTAGAAATATACAGAAAATTAAATATAATAATAAAATAGACCTTGAATTTCATTTATTGATTCTCAAAATAATATATTATAACTTAATATATAAAACTTTAAATATATTATAGAATTACTATAAATCATTTCATTTTATTTCCGACGTGAAAACGATATAATCTCGATCGCACCATATAACAACTGCATTTTTTGTATTTTTCAAAATCGTACTACTTTTTACTTTGATTTTTAATAATAACTGAAAGGTAAAGTCTTGTATACAAAATTTTAGTTTTATCTTTTTTTTCTCCGTTTTAATCTGCAAAATATCAAGTTTATTAACAAAATCTAAATCTTGCTCATCATCATCAACAACAACACCAATAACAACAACAAAAACAAAATCAATAGAATCCTTAAACATAAATTTCAACAACAAAAAGGACAACAAATCCATGAAATTATTGAACATTAAATCTCAAAAACAATAACAAATAAATAAAATCAATAGATTGTTAAATATTAGTAAAAGCAGTGCTTAAGTCGAAATTAATCAATCCTTTTATGGAATTTTTCACGAAATTGTTTTATATCTTGGCATGTTATTAAGAAATTTCTAAAAATTTCATTTTTTATGATAAGCATGTCCATTTTTTTTCATATATAATTTGTAGCAATCAGGTGTTTGAATCTTATAGAATAAAATAAATAACCACTTTAGAAGAAATCCCATATTTGATAAACACGTGTACATATTTGATCTTCCATATGTATCTTCAATGTTACATATTTGTAATATGGATAACTGCAACCATAGTAGAAAGCTAACCTAAAGGGTAGAAATATAAAGAAAATTAAATATAATAATAAAATAGACCTTGGATTTCATTTATTGATTCTCAAAATAATATATTATAACTTAATATATAAAACTTTAAATATATTATAGCATTACTATAAATCATTTCATTTTATTTCCGACGTGAAAATGATATAATCTCGATCGCACCATATAACGAATGACGATATGAAAACTTGTTATTTATCTCTCAATTTTTGAAAATCAAGGTGAAAAGTGACACTGATAATGTGTTTGATCTCTAACAACTGCATTTTTTGTATTTTTCAAAAGCGTACTACTTTTTACTTCGATTTTTAATAATAACTGAAAGGTAAAGTCTTGTATACAAAAGTTTAGTTTTAATTTTTTTTTCTCCGTTTTAATCTGCAAAATATCAAGTTTATTAACAAAATATAAATCTTGCTCATCATCATCAACAACAACACCAATAACAACAACAAAAACAAAATCAATAGAATCCTTAAACATAAATTTCAACAACAAAAAGGACAACAAATCCATGAAATCATTAAACATTAAATCTCAACAACAACAACAAATAAATAAAATCAATAGATTGTTAAATATTAGTAAAAGCATTGCATAAGTCGAAATTAATCAATCCTTTTATGGAATTTTTCACGAAATTGTTTTATATCTTGGCATGTTATTAAGAAATTTCTAAAAATTTGATTTTTTATGATAAGCATGTCCTTTTTTTTTTCATATATAATTTGTAGCAATCAGGTGTTTGAATCTCATAGAATAAAATAAATAACAACTTTAGAAGAAATCCCATATTTGATAAACACGTGTACATATTTGATCTTCCATATGTATCTTCAATATTACATATTTGTTATATGGATAACTTCAACCATAGTATAAAGCTAACCTAAATGGGTAGAAATATATAGAAAATTAAATATAATAATAAAAGAGACCTTGGATTTCATTTATTGATTCTCAAAATAATATATTATAACTTAATATATAAAACTTTAAATATATTATAGCATTACTATAAATCATTTCATTTTATTTCCGACGTGAAAATGATATAATCTCGATCCCACCATATAACGAATGACGATATGAAAACTTGTTATTTATCTCTTGGTTTTTGAAAATCAAGGTGAAAAGTGACACTGATCATGTGTTTGATCTCTAACAACTTCATTTTTTGTATTTTTCAAAATCGTACTACTTTTTACTTTGATTTTTAATAATAACTGAAAGGTAAAGTCTTGTATACAAAATTTTAGTTTTATCTTTTTTTTCTCCGTTTTAATCTGCAAAATATCAAGTTTATTAACAAAATATAAATCTTGCTCATCATCATCAACAACAACACCAATAACAACAACAAAAACAAAATCAATAGAATCCTTAAACATAAATTTCAACAACAAAAAGGACAACAAATCCATGAAATCGTTAAACATTAAATCTCAACAACAACAACAAATAAATAAATTCAATAGATTGTTAAATATTAGTAAAAGTATTGCATAAGTCGAAATTAATAAATCCTTTTATGGAATTTTTCACGAAATTGTTTTATATCTTGGCATGTTATTAAGAAATTTCTAAAAATTTCATTTTTTATGATAAGCATGTCCTTTTTTTTTCATATATAATTTGTAGCAATCAGGTGTTTGAATCTCATAGAATAAAATAAATAACCACTTTAGAAGAAATCCCATATTTGATAAACACGTGTACATATTTGATCTTCCATATGTATCTTCAATGTTACATATTTGTAATATAGATAACTGCAACCATAGTAGAAAGCTAACCTAAATGGGTAGAAATATAAAGAAAATTAAATATAATAATAAAATGGACCTTGAATTTCATTTATTGATTCTCAAAATAATATATTATAACTTAATATATAAAACTTTAAATATATTATAGAATTACTATAAATCATTTCATTTTATTTCCGACGTGAAAACGATATAATCTCGATCGCACCATATAACGAATGACGATATGAAAACTTGTTATTTATCTCTCGGTTTTTGAAAATCAAGGTGAGAAGTGACACTGATCATGTGTTTGATCTCTAACAACTGCATTTTTTGTATTTTTCAAATTCGTACTACTTTTTACTTTGATTTTTAATAATAACTGAAAGGTAAAGTCTTGTATACAAAATTTTAGTTTTAACTTTTTTTTCTCCGTTTTAATCTGCAAAATATCAAGTTTATTAACAAAATCTAAATCTTGCTCATCATCATCAACAACAACACCAATAACAACAACAAAAACAATCAATAGAATCCTTAAACATAAATTTCAACAACAAAAAGGACAACAAATCCATGAAATCATTAAACATTAAATCTCAACAACAACAACAAATAAATAAAATCAATAGATTGTTAAAAAATTGGTAAAAGCAGTGCTTAAGTCGAAATTAATCAATCCTTTTATGGAATTTTTCACGAAATTGTTTTATATCTTGGCATGTTATTAAGAAATTTCTAAAAAATTGAGATTTTATGATAAGCATGTCCATTTTTTTTCATATATAATTTGTAGCAATCAGGTGTTTGAATCTCATAGAATAAAATAAATAATCACTTTAGAGGAAATCCCATATTTGATAAACACATGTACATATTTGATCTTCTATATGTATCTTCAATGTTACATATTTGTAATATGGATAACTGCAAACCTAGTAGAAAGCTAAGCTAAATGGGTAGGAATATAAAGAAAATTAAATATAATAATAAAAGAGACCTTGGATTTCATTTATTGATTCTCAAAATAATATATTATAACTTAATATATAAAACTTTAAATATATTATAGCATTACTATAAATCATTTCATTTTATTTCCGACGTTAAAATAATATAATCACGATCGCACCATATAACGAATGACGATATGAAAACTTGTTATTTATCTCTCGGTTTTTGAAAATCAAGGTGAAAAGTGACACTGATCATGTGTTTGAACTCTAACAACTGCATTTTTTGTATTTTTCAAAATCGTACTACTTTTTACTTCGATTTTTAATAATAACTGAAAGGTAAAGTCTTGTATACAAAATTTTAGTTTTAACTTTTTCTTCTCCATTTTAATCTGCAAAATATCTAGTTTATTAACAAAATCTAAATCTTGCTCATCATCATCAACAACAACACCAATAACAACAACAAAAACAAAATCAATAGAACCCTTAAACATAAATTTCAACAACAAAAAGAACAACAAATCCATGAAATCGTTAAACATTAAATCTCAACAACAACAACAAATAAATAAAATCAATAGATTGTTAAATATTAGTAAAAGCAGTGCTTAAGTCGAAATTAATCATTCCTTTTATGGAATTTTTCACGAAATTGTTTTATATCTTGGCATGTTATAAAGAAATTTCTAAAAATTTGATTTTTTATGATAAGCATGTCCTTTTTTTTTCATATATAATTTGTAGCAATCAGGTGTTTGAATCTCATAGAATAAAATAAATAACCGCTTTAGAAGAAATCCCATATTTGATAAACATGTGTACATATTTGATCTTCCATATGTATCTTCAATGTTACATATTTGTAATATGGATAACTGCAACCATAGTAGAAAGCTAACCTAAATGGGTAGAAATATACAGAAAATTAAATATAATAATAAAAGAGACCTTGAATTTCATTTATTGATTCTCAAAATAATATATTATAACTTAATATATAAAACTTTAAATATATTATAGCATTACTATAAATCATTTCATTTTATTTCCGACGTGAAAATGATATAATCTCGATCGCACCATATAACGAATGACGATATGAATACTTGTTATTTATCTCTCAATTTTTTAAAATCAATGTGAAAAGTGACACTGATCATGTGTTTGATCTCTAACAACTGCATTTTTTGTATTTTTCAAAATCGTACTACTTTTTACTTCGATTTTTAATAATAACTGAAAGGTAAAGTCTTGTATACAAAATTTTAGTTTTAACTTTTTTTTCTCCGTTTTAATCTGCAAAATATCAAGTTTATTAACAAAATCTAAATCTTGCTCATCATCATCAACAACAACACCAATAACAACAACAAAAACAAAATCAATAGAATCCTTAAACATAAATTTCAACAACAAAAAGGACAACATATCCATGAAATCATTAAACATTAAATATCAACAACAACAACAAATAAATAAAAGCAATAGATTGTTAAATATTAGTAAAAGCAGTGCTTAAGTCGAAATTAATCAATCCTTTTATGGAATTTTTCACGAAATTGTTTTATATCTTAGCATGTTATTAAGAAATTTCTAAAAAATTGAGATTTTATGATAAGCATGTTCATTTTCTTTCATATATAATTTGTAGCAATCAGGTTTTTGAATCTCATAGAAGAAAATAAATAACCACTTTAGAAGAAATCCCATATTTGATAAACACGTGTACATATTTGATCTTCCATATGTATCTTCAATGTTACATATTTGTAATATGGATAACTGCAACCATAGTAGAAAGCTAACCTAAATGGGTAGAAATATAAAGAAAATTAAATATAATAATAAAAGAGACCTTGGATTTCATTTAATGATTCTCAAAATAATATATTATAACTTAATATATAAAACTTTAAATATATTATAGCATTACTATAAATCATTTCATTTTATTTCCGACGTGAAAATGATATAATCTCGATCGCACCATATAACGAATGACGATATGAAAACTTGTTATTTATCTCTCGGTTTTTGAAAATCAAGGTGAAAAGTGACACTGATCATGTGTTTGATCTCTAACAACTTCATTTTTTGTATTTTTCAAAATCGTACTACTTTTTACATCGAATTTTAATAATAACCGAAAGGTAAAGTCTTGTATACAAAATTTTAGTTTTAACTTTTTTTTCTACGTTTTAATCTGCAAAATATCAAGTTTATTAACAAAATCTAAATCTTGCTCATCATCATCAACAACAACACCAATAACAACAACAAAAACAAAATCAATAGAATCCTTAAACATAAATTTCAACAACAAAAAGGACAACAAATCCATGAAATCATTAAACATTAACTCTCAACAACAACAACAAATAAATAAAATCAATAGATAGTTAAATATTAGTAAAAGCAGTGCTTAAGTCGAAATTAATCAATCCTTTTATGGAATTTTTCACGAAATTGTTTTATATCTTGGCATGTTATTAAGAAATTTCTAAAAATTTGATTTTTTATGATAAACATGTCCTTTTTTTTCATATATAATTTGTAGCAATCAGGTGTTTGAATCTCATAGAATAAAATAAATAACCACTTTAGAAGAAATCCCATATTTGATAAACATGTGTACATATTTGATCTTCCATATGTATCTTCAATGTTACATATTTGTAATATGGATAACTGCAACCATAGTAGAAAGCTAACCTAAATGGGTAGAAATATAAAGAAAATTAAATATAATAATAAAATAGACCTTGGATTTTATTTATTGATTCTCAAAATAATATATTATAACTTAATATATAGAACTTTAAATATATTATAGCATTACTATAAATCATTCCATTTTATTTCCGACGTGAAAAATGATATAATCTCGATCGCACCATATAACGAATGACGATATGAAAACTTGTTATTTATCTCTCAATTTTTGAAAATCAAGGTGAAAAGTGACACTGATCATGTGTTTGATCTCTAACAACTGCATTTTTTGTATTTTTCAAAAGCGTACTACTTTTTACTTCGATTTTTAATAATAACTGAAAGGTAAAGTCTTGTATACAAAATTTTAGTTTTAATTTTTTTTCTCCGTTTTAATCTGCAAAATATCAAGTTTATTAACAAAATATAAATCTTGCTCATCATCATCAACAACAACACCAATAACAACAACAAAAAAAACAAAATCAATAGAATCCTTAAACATAAATTTCAACAACAAAAAGGACAACAAATCCATGAAATCATTAAACATTAAATCTCAACAACAACAACAAATAAATAAATTCAATAGATTGTTAAATATTAGTAAAAGTATTGCATAAGTCGAAATTAATAAATCCTTTTATGGAATTTTTCACGAAATTGTTTTATATCTTGGCATGTTATTAAGAAATTTCTAAAAATTTGATTTTTTATGATAAGCATGTCCTTTTTTTTTCATATATGATTTGTAGCAATCAGGTGTTTGAATCTCATAGAATAAAATAAATAACCAATTTAGAAGAAATCCCATATTTGATAAACACGTGTACATATTTGATCTGCCATATGTATCTTCAATGTTACATATTTGTTATATGGATAACTGCAACCATAGTATAAAGCTAACCTAAATGGGTAGAAATATATAGAAAATTAAATATAATAATAAAAGAGACCTTGGATTTCATTTATTGATTCTCAAAATAATATATTATAACTTAATATATAAAACTTTAAATATATTATAGCATTACTATAAATCATTTCATTTTATTTCCGACGTGAAAATGATATAATCTCGATCGCACCATATAACGAATGACGATATGAAAACTTGTTATTTATCTCTCGGTTTTTGAAAATCAAGGTGAAAAGTGACACTGATCATGTGTTTGATCTCTAACAACTTCATTTTTTGTATTTTTGAAAATCGTACTACTTTTTACTTTGATTTTTAATAATATCTGAAAGGTAAAGTCTTGTATACAAAATTTCAGTTTTAACATTTTTTTCTCCGTTTTAATCTGCAAAATATCAAGTTTATTAACAAAATCTAAATCTTGCTCATCATCATCAACAACAGCACCAATAACAACAACAAAAACAAAATCAATAGAATCCTTAAACATAAATTTCAACAACAAAAAGGACAACATATCCATGAAATCATTAAACATTAAATCTCAACAACAACAAATAAATAAATTCAATAGATTGTTAAATATTAGTAAAAGAAGTGCTTAAGTCAAAATTAATCAATCCTTTTATGGAATTTTTCACGAAATTGTTTTATATCTTTGCATGTTATTAAGAAATTTCTAAAAAATTGAGATTTTATGATAAGCATGTCCATTTTTTTTCATATATAATTTGTAGCAATCTGGTGTTTGAATCTCATAGAATAAAATAAATAACCACTTTAGAGGAAATCCCATATTTGATAAACACGTGTACATATTTGATCTTCCATATGTATCTTCAATGTTACATATTTGTAATATGGATAACTGCAACCATAGTAGAAAGCTAACCTAAATGGGTAGAAATATAAAGAAAATTAAATATAATAATAAAAGATACCTTGGATTTCATTTATTGATTCTCAAAATAATATATTATAACTTAATATATAAAACTTTAAATATATTATAGCATTACTATAAATCATTTTATTTTATTTCCGACGTGAAAATGATATAATCTCGATCGCACCATATAACGAATGACGATATGAAAACTTGTTATTTATCTCTCGGTTTTTGAAAATCAAGGTGAAAAGTGACACTCATCATGTGTTTGATCTCTAACAACTTCATTTTTTCTATTTTTCAAAATCGTACAACTTTTTACTTCGATTTTTAATAATAACTGAAAGGTAAAGTCTTGTATACAAAATTTTAGTTTTAAATTTTTTTTCTCCGTTTTAATCTACAAAATATCAAGTTTATTAACAAAATCTAAATCTTGCTCATCATCATCAACAACGAGACCAATAACAACAACAAAAACAAAATCAATAGAATCCTTAAACAGAAATTTCAACAACAAAAAGGTTAACAAATCCATGAAATCATTAAACATTAAATCTCAACAACAACAACAAATAAATAAATTCAATAGATTGTTAAATATAAGTAAAAGCAGTGCTTAAGTCGAAATTAATCAATCGTTTTATGGAATTTTTCACGAAATTGTTTTATAACTTGGCATGTTATTAAGAAATTTCGAAAAAATTGAGATTTTATGATAAGCATGTCCTTTTTTTTCATATATAATTTGTAGCAATCAGGTGTTTGAATCTCATAGAATAAAATAAATAACCACTTTAGAGGAAATCCCATATTTGATAAACACGTGTACATATTTGATCTTCCATATGTATCTTCAATGTTACATATTTGTAATATGGATAACTGCAACCATAGTAGAAAGCTAACCTAAATGGGTAGAAATATAAAGAAAATTAAATATAATAATAAAAGATACCTTGGATTTCATTTATTGATTCTCAAAATAATATATTATAACTTAATATATAAAACTTTAAATATATTATAGCATTACCATAAATCATTTTATTTTATTTCCGACGTGAAAATGATATAATCTCGATCGCACCATATAACGAATGACGATATGAAAACTTGTTATTTATCTCTCGGTTTTTGAAAATCAAGGTGAAAAGTGACACTGATCATGTGTTTGATCTCTAACAACTTCATTTTTTCTATTTTTCAAAATCGTACAACTTTTTACTTCGATTTTTAATAATAACTGAAAGGTAAAGTCTTGTATACAAAATTTTAGTTTTAAATTTTTTTTCTCCGTTTTAATCTACAAAATATCAAGTTTATTAACAAAATCTAAATCTTGCTCATCATCATCAACAACGAGACCAATAACAACAACAAAAACAAAATCAATAGAATCCTTAAACATAAATTTCAACAACAAAAAGGACAACAAATCCATGAAATCATTAAACATTAAATCTCAACAACAACAACAAATAAATAAATTCAATAGATTGTTAAATATAAGTAAAAGCAGTGCTTAAGTCGAAATTAATCAATCCTTTTATGGAATTTTTCACGAAATTGTTTTATAACTTGGCATGTTATTAAGAAATTTCTAAAAAATTGAGATTTTATGATAACCATGTCCTTTTTTTTCATATATAATTTGTAGCAATCAGGTGTTTGAATCTCATAGAATAAAATAAATAACTACTTTAGAGGAAATCCCATATTTGATAAACACGTGTACATATTTGATCTTCCATATGTATCTTCAATGTTACATATTTGTAATATGGATAACGGCAACCACAGTAGAAAGCTAACCTAAATGGGTAGAAATATAAAGAAAATTAAATATAATAATAAAAGATACCTTGGATTTCATTTATTGATTCTCAAAATAATATATTATAACTTAATATATAAAACTTTAAATATATTATAGCATTACCATAAATCATTTTATTTTATTTCCGACGTGAAAATGATATAATCTCGATCGCACCATATAACGAATGACGATATGAAAAATTGTTATTTATCTCTCGGTTTTTGAAAATCAAGGTGAAAAGTGACACTGATCATGTGTTTGATCTCTAACAACTTCATTTTTTCTATTTTTCAAAATCGTACAACTTTTTACTTCGATTTTTAATAATAACTGAAAGGTAAAGTCTTGTATACAAAATTTTAGTTTTAAATTTTTTTTCTCCATTTTAATCTACAAAATATCAAGTTTATTAACAAAATCTAAATCTTGCTCATCATCATCAACAACGAGACCAATAACAACAACAAAAACAAAATCAATAGAATCCTTAAACATAAATTTCAATAACAAAAAGGACAACAAATCCATGAAATCATTAAACATTAAATCTCAACAACAACAACAAATAAATAAATTCAATAGATTGTTAAATATAAGTAAAAGCAATGCTTAAGTCGAAATTAATCAATCCTTTTATGGAATTTTTCACGAAATTGTTTTATATCTTGGCATGTTATAAAGAAATTTCTAAAAATTTGATTTTTTATGATAAGCATGTCCTTTTTTTTCATATATAATTTGTAGCAATCAGGTGTTTGAATCTCATAGAATAAAATAAATAACCACTTTAGAAGAAATCCCATATTTGATAAACACGTGTACATGTTTGATCTTCCATATGTATCTTCAATGTTACATATTTGTAATATGGATAACTGCAACCATAGTAGAAAGCTAACCTAAATGGGTAGAAATATAAAGAAAATTAAATATAATAATAAAAGATACCTTGGATTTCATTTATTGATTCTCAAAATAATATATTATAACTTAATATATAAAACTTTAAATATATTATAGCATTACTATAAATCATTTTATTTTATTTCCGACGTGAAAATGATATAATCTCGATCGCACCATATAACGAATGACGATATGAAAACTTGTTATTTATCTCTCGGTTTTTGAAAATCAAGGTGAAAAGTGACACTGATCATGTGTTTGATCTCTAACAACTTCATTTTTTCTATTTTTCAAAATCGTACAACTTTTTACTTCGATTTTTAATAATAACTGAAAGGTAAAGTCTTGTATACAAAATTTTAGTTTTAAATTTTTTTTCTCCGTTTTAATCTACAAAATATCAAGTTTATTAACAAAATCTAAATCTTGCTCATCATCATCAACAACGAGACCAATAACAACAACAAAAACAAAATCAATAGAATCCTTAAACATAAATTTCAACAACAAAAAGGACAACAAATCCATGAAATCATTAAACATTAAATCTCAACAACAACAACAAATAAATAAATTCAATAGATTGTTAAATATAAGTAAAAGCAGTGCTTAAGTCGAAATTAATCAATCGTTTTATGGAATTTTTCACGAAATTGTTTTATAACTTGGCATGTTATTAAGAAATTTCTAAAAAATTGAGATTTTATGATAAGCATGTCCTTTTTTTTCATATATAATTTGTAGCAATCAGGTGTTTGAATCTCATAGAATAAAATAAATAACCACTTTAGAGGAAATCCCATATTTGATAAACACGTGTACATATTTGATCTTCCATATGTATCTTCAATGTTACATATTTGTAATATGGATAACTGCAACCATAGTAGAAAGCTAACCTAAATGGGTAGAAATATAAAGAAAATTAAATATAATAATAAAAGATACCTTGGATTTCATTTATTGATTCTCAAAATAATATATTATAACTTAATATATAAAACTTTAAATATATTATAGCATTACCATAAATCATTTTATTTTATTTCCGACGTGAAAATGATATAATCTCGATCGCACCATATAACGAATGACGATATGAAAACTTGTTATTTATCTCTCGGTTTTTGAAAATCAAGGTGAAAAGTGACACTGATCATGTGTTTGATCTCTAACAACTTCATTTTTTCTATTTTTCAAAATCGTACAACTTTTTACTTCGATTTTTAATAATAACTGAAAGGTAAAGTCTTGTATACAAAATTTTAGTTTTAAATTTTTTTTCTCCGTTTTAATCTACAAAATATCAAGTTTATTAACAAAATCTAAATCTTGCTCATCATCATCAACAACGAGACCAATAACAACAACAAAAACAAAATCAATAGAATCCTTAAACATAAATTTCAACAACAAAAAGGACAACAAATCCATGAAATCATTAAACATTAAATCTCAACAACAACAACAAATAAATAAATTCAATAGATTGTTAAATATAAGTAAAAGCAGTGCTTAAGTCGAAATTAATCAATCCTTTTATGGAATTTTTCACGAAATTGTTTTATAACTTGGCATGTTATTAAGAAATTTCTAAAAAATTGAGATTTTATGATAAGCATGTCCTTTTTTTTCATATATAATTTGTAGCAATCAGGTGTTTGAATCTCATAGAATAAAATAAATAACCACTTTAGAGGAAATCCCATATTTGATAAACACGTGTACATATTTGATCTTCCATATGTATCTTCAATGTTACATATTTATAATATGGATAACGGCAACCACAGTAGAAAGCTAACCTAAATGGGTAGAAATATAAAGAAAATTAAATATAATAATAAAAGATACCTTGGATTTCATTTATTGATTCTCAAAATAATATATTATAACTTAATATATAAAACTTTAAATATATTATAGCATTACCATAAATCATTTTATTTTATTTCCGACGTGAAAATGATATAATCTCGATCGCACCATATAACGAATGACGATATGAAAAATTGTTATTTATCTCTCGGTTTTTGAAAATCAAGGTGAAAAGTGACACTGATCATGTGTTTGATCTCTAACAACTTCATTTTTTCTATTTTTCAAAATCGTACAACTTTTTACTTCGATTTTTAATAATAACTGAAAGGTAAAGTCTTGTATACAAAATTTTAGTTTTACATTTTTTTTCTCCGTTTTAATCTACAAAATATCAAGTTTATTAACAAAATCTAAATCTTGCTCATCATCATCAACAACGAGACCAATAACAACAACAAAAACAAAATCAATAGAATCCTTAAACATAAATTTCAACAACAAAAAGGACAACAAATCCATGAAATCATTAAACATTAAATCTCAACAACAACAACAAATAAATAAATTCAATAGATTGTTAAATATAAGTAAAAGCAATGCTTAAGTCGAAATTAATCAATCCTTTTATGGAATTTTTCACGAAATTGTTTTATATCTTGGCATGTTATAAAGAAATTTCTAAAAATTTGATTTTTTATGATAAGCATGTCCTTTTTTTTCATATATAATTTGTAGCAATCAGGTGTTTGAATCTCATAGAATAAAATAAATAACCACTTTAGAAGAAATCCCATATTTGATAAACACGTGTACATGTTTGATCTTCCATATGTATCTTCAATGTTACATATTTGTAATATGGATAACTGCAACCATAGTAGAAAGCTAACCTAAATGGGTAGAAATATAAAGAAAATTAAATATAATAATAAAAGATACCTTGGATTTCATTTATTGATTCTCAAAATAATATATTATAACTTAATATATAAAACTTTAAATATATTATAGCATTACTATAAATCATTTTATTTTATTTCCGACGTGAAAATGATATAATCTCGATCGCACCATATAACGAATGACGATATGAAAACTTGTTATTTATCTCTCGGTTTTTGAAAATCAAGGTGAAAAGTGACACTGATCATGTGTTCGATCTCTAACAACTGCATTTTTTGTATTTTTCAAAATCGTACAACTTTTTACTTCGACTTTTAATAATAACTGAAAGGTAAAGTCTTGTATACAAAATTTTAGTTTTAACTTTTTTTTCTCCGTTTTAATCTACAAAATATGAAGTTTATTAACAAAATCTAAATCTTGCTCATCATCATCAACAACGAGACCAATAACAACAACAAAAACAAAATCAATAGAATCCTTAAACATAAATTTCAACAACAAAAAGGACAACAAATCCATGAAATCATTAAACATTAAATCTCAACAAAAACAACAAATAAATAAATTCAATAGATTGTTAAATATAAGTAAAAGCAGTGCTTAAGTCGAAATTAATCAATCCTTTTATGGAATTTTTCACGAAATTGTTTTATAACTTGGCATGTTATTAAGAAATTTCTAAAAAATTGAGATTTTATGATAAGCATGTCCTTTTTTTTCATATATAATTTGTAGCAATCAGGTGTTTGAATCTCATAGAATAAAATAAATAACCACTTTAGAGGAAATCCCATATTTGATAAACACGTGTACATATTTGATCTTCCATATGTATCTTCAATGTTACATATTTGTAATATGGATAACTGCAACCATAGTAGAAAGCTAACCTAAATGGGTAGAAATATAAAGAAAATTAAATATAATAATAAAAGATACCTTGGATTTCATTTATTGATTCTCAAAATAATATATTATAACTTAAAATATAAAACTTTAAATATATTATAGCATTACTATAAATCATTTTATTTTATTTCCGACGTGAAAATGATATAATCTCTATCGCACCATATAACGAATGACGATATGAAAACTTGTTATTTATCTCTCGGTTTTTGAAAATCAAGGTGAAAAGTGACACTGATCATGTGTTTGATCTCTAACAACTTCATGTTTTCTATTTTTCAAAATCGTACAACTTTTTACTTCGATTTTTAATAATAACTGAAAGGTAAAGTCTTGTATACAAAATTTTAGTTTTAAATTTTTTTTCTCCGTTTTAATCTACAAAATATCAAGTTTATTAACAAAATCTAAATCTTGCTCATCATCATCAACAACGAGACCAATAACAACAACAAAAACAAAATCAATAGAATACTTAAACATAAATTTCAACAACAAAAAGGACAACAAATCCATGAAATCATTAAACATTAAATCTCAACAACAACAACAAATAAATAAATTCAATAGATTGTTAAATATAAGTAAAAGCAATGCTTAAGTCGAAATTAATCAATCCTTTTATGGAATTTTTCACGAAATTGTTTTATATCTTGGCATGTTATAAAGAAATTTCTAAAAATTTGATTTTTTATGATAAGCATGTCCTTTTTTTTCATATATAATTTGTAGCAATCAGGTGTTTGAATCTCATAGAATAAAATAAATAACCACTTTAGAAGAAATCCCATATTTGATAAACACGTGTACATGTTTGATCTTCCATATGTATCTTCAATGTTACATATTTGTAATATGGATAACTGCAACCATAGTAGAAAGCTAACCTAAATGGGTAGAAATATAAAGAAAATTAAATATAATAATAAAAGATACCTTGGATTTCATTTATTGATTCTCAAAATAATATATTATAACTTAATATATAAAACTTTAAATATATTATAGCATTACTATAAATCATTTTATTTTATTTCCGACGTGAAAATGATATAATCTCGATCGCACCATATAACGAATGACGATATGAAAACTTGTTATTTATCTCTCGGTTTTTGAAAATCAAGGTGAAAAGTGACACTGATCATGTGTTTGATCTCTAACAACTTCATTTTTTCTATTTTTCAAAATCGTACAACTTTTTACTTCGACTTTTAATAATAACTGAAAGGTAAAGTCTTGTATACAAAATTTTAGTTTTAACTTTTTTTCTCCGTTTTAATCTACAAAATATCAAGTTTATTAACAAAATCTAAATCTTGCTCATCATCATCAACAACGAGACCAATAACAACAACAAAAACAAAATCAATAGAATCCTTAAACATAAATTTCAACAACAAAAAGGACAACAAATCCATGAAATCATTAAACATTAAATCTCAACAAAAACAACAAATAAATAAATTCAATAGATTGTTAAATATAAGTAAAAGCAGTGCTTAAGTCGAAATTAATCAATCCTTTTATGGAATTTTTCACGAAATTGTTTTATAACTTGGCATGTTATTAAGAAATTTCTAAAAAATTGAGATTTTATGATAAGCATGTCCTTTTTTTTTATATATAATTTGTAGCAATCAGGTGTTTGAATCTCATAGAATAAAATAAATAACCACTTTAGAGGAAATCCCATATTTGATAAACACGTGTACATATTTGATCTTCCATATGTATCTTCAATGTTACATATTTGTAATATGGATAACTGCAACCATAGTAGAAAGCTAACCTAAATGGGTAGAAATATAAAGAAAATTAAATATAATAATAAAAGATACCTTGGATTTCATTTATTGATTCTCAAAATAATATATTATAACTTAATATATAAAACTTTAAATATATTATAGCATTACTATAAATCATTTTATTTTATTTCCGACGTGAAAATGATATAATCTCGATCGCACCATATAACGAATGACGATATGAAAACTTGTTATTTATCTCTCGGTTTTTGAAAATCAAGGTGAAAAGTGACACTGATCATGTGTTCGATCTCTAACAACTGCATTTTTTGTATTTTTCAAAATCGTACAACTTTTTACTTCGACTTTTAATAATAACTGAAAGGTAAAGTCTTGTATACAAAATTTTAAGTTTAACTTTTTTTTCTCCGTTTTAATCTACAAAATATCAAGTTTATTAACAAAATCTAAATCTTGCTCATCATCATCAACAACGAGACCAATAACAACAACAAAAACAAAATCAATAGAATCCTTAAACATAAATTTCAACAACAAAAAGGACAACAAATCCATGAAATCATTAAACATTAAATCTCAACAAAAACAACAAATAAATAAATTCAATAGATTGTTAAATATAAGTAAAAGCAGTGCTTAAGTCGAAATTAATCAATCCTTTTATGGAATTTTTCACGAAATTGTTTTATAACTTGGCATGTTATTAAGAAATTTCTAAAAAATTGAGATTTTATGATAAGCATGTCCTTTTTTTTCATATATAATTTGTAGCAATCAGGTGTTTGAATCTCATAGAATAAAATAAATAACCACTTTAGAGGAAATCCCATATTTGATAAACACGTGTACATATTTGATCTTCCATATGTATCTTCAATGTTACATATTTGTAATATGGATAACTGCAACCATAGTAGAAAGCTAACCTAAATGGGTAGAAATATAAAGAAAATTAAATATAATAATAAAAGATACCTTGGATTTCATTTATTGATTCTCAAAATAATATATTATAACTTAAAATATAAAACTTTAAATATATTATAGCATTACTATAAATCATTTTATTTTATTTCCGATGTGAAAATGATATAATCTCTATCGCACCATATAACGAATGACGATATGAAAACTTGTTATTTATCTCTCGGTTTTTGAAAATCAAGGTGAAAAGTGACACTGATTATGTGTTTGATCTCTAACAACTTCATTTTTTCTATTTTTCAAAATCGTACAACTTTTTACTTCGATTTTTAATAATAACTGAAAGGTAAAGTCTTGTATACAAAATTTTAGTTTTAAATTTTTTTTCTCCGTTTTAATCTACAAAATATCAAGTTTATTAACAAAATCTAAATCTTGCTCATCATCATCAACAACGAGACCAATAACAACAACAAAAACAAAATCAATAGAATCCTTAAACATAAATTTCAACAACAAAAAGGACAACAAATCCATGAAATCATTAAACATTAAATCTCAACAACAACAACAAATAAATAAATTCAATAGATTGTTAAATATAATTAAAAGCAGTGCTTAAGTCGAAATTAATCAATCCTTTTATGGAATTTTTCACGAAATTGTTTTATATCTTGGCATGTTATAAAGAAATTTCTAAAAATTTGATTTTTTATGATAAGCATGTCCTTTTTTTTCATATATAATTTGTAGCAATCAGGTGTTTGAATCTCATAGAATAAAATAAATAACCACTTTAGAAGAAATCCCATATTTGATAAACACGTGTACATGTTTGATCTTCCATATGTATCTTCAATGTTACATATTTGTAATATGGATAACTGCAACCATAGTAGAAAGCTAACCTAAATGGGTAGAAATATAAAGAAAATTAAATATAATAATAAAAGATACCTTGGATTTCATTTATTGATTCTCAAAATAATATATTATAACTTAATATATAAAACTTTAAATATATTATAGCATTACTATAAATCATTTTATTTTATTTCCGACGTGAAAATGATATAATCTCGATCGCACCATATAACGAATGACGATATGAAAACTTGTTATTTATCTCTCGGTTTTTGAAAATCAAGGTGAAAAGTGACACTGATCATGTGTTTGATCTCTAACAACTTCATTTTTTCTATTTTTCAAAATCGTACAACTTTTTACTTCGACTTTTAATAATAACTGAAAGGTAAAGTCTTGTATACAAAATTTTAGTTTTAAATTTTTTTTCTCCGTTTTAATCTACAAAATATCAAGTTTATTAACAAAATCTAAATCTTGCTCATCATCATCAACAACGAGACCAATAACAACAACAAAAACAAAATCAATAGAATCCTTAAACATAAATTTCAACAACAAAAAGGACAACAAATCCATGAAATCATTAAACATTAAATCTCAACAACAACAACAAATAAATAAATTCAATAGATTGTTAAATATCAGTAAAAGCAGTGCTTAAGTCGAAATTAATCAATCCTTTTATGGAATTTTTCACGAAATTGTTTTATATCTTGGCATGTTATAAAGAAATTTCTAAAAATTTGATTTTTTATGATAAGCATGTCCTTTTTTTTTCATATATAATTTGTAGCAATCAGGTGTTTGAATCTCATAGAATAAAATAAATAACCACTTTAGAAGAAATCCCATATTTGATAAACACGTGTACATGTTTGATCTTCCATATGTATCTTCAATGTTACATATTTGTAATATGGATAACTGCAACCATAGTAGAAAGCTAACCTAAATGGGTAGAAATATAAAGAAAATTAAATATAATAATAAAAGATACCTTGGATTTCATTTATTGATTCTCAAAATAATATATTATAACTTAATATATAAAACTTTAAATATATTATAGCATTACTATAAATCATTTTATTTTATTTCCGACGTGAAAATGATATAATCTCGATCGCACCATATAACGAATGACGATATGAAAACTTGTTATTTATCTCTCGGTTTTTGAAAATCAAGGTGAAAAGTGACACTGATCATGTGTTTGATCTCTAACAACTTCATTTTTTCTATTTTTCAAAATCGTACAACTTTTTACTTCGACTTTTAATAATAACTTAAAGGTAAAGTCTTGTATACAAAATTTTAGTTTTAACTTTTTTTTCTCCGTTTTAATCTACAAAATATCAAGTTTATTAACAAAATCTAAATCTTGCTCATCATCATCAAAAACGAGACCAATAACAACAACAAAAACAAAATCAATAGAATCCTTAAACATAAATTTCAACAACAAAAAGGACAACAAATCCATGAAATCATTAAAAATTAAATCTCAACAACAACAACAAATAAATAAATTCAATATATTGTTAAATATAAGTAAAAGCAGTGCTTAAGTCGAAATTAATCAATCCTTTTATGGAATTTTTCACGAAATTGTTTTATAACTTGGCATGTTATTAAGAAATTTCTAAAAAATTGAGATTTTATGATAAGCATGTCCTTTTTTTTCATATATAATTTGTAGCAATCAGGTGTTTGAATCTCATAGAATAAAATAAATAACCACTTTAGAGGAAATCCCATATTTGATAAACACGTGTACATATTTGATCTTCCATATGTATCTTCAATGTTACATATTTGTAATATGGATAACTGCAACCATAGTAGAAAGCTAACCTAAATGGGTAGAAATATAAAGAAAATTAAATATAATAATAAAAGATACCTTGGATTTCATTTATTGATTCTCAAAATAATATATTATAACTTAATATATAAAACTTTAAATATATTATAGCATTACTATAAATCATTTTATTTTATTTCCGACGTGAAAATGATATAATCTCTATCGCACCATATAACGAATGACGATATGAAAACTTGTTATTTATCTCTCGGTTTTTGAAAATCAAGGTGAAAAGTGACACTGATCATGTGTTTGATCTCTAACAACTTCATTTTTTCTATTTTTCAAAATCGTACAACTTTTTACTTCGATTTTTAATAATAACTGAAAGGTAAAGTCTTGTATACAAAATTTTAGTTTTAAATTTTTTTTCTCCGTTTTAATCTACAAAATATCAAGTTTATTAACAAAATCTAAATCTTGCTCATCATCATCAACAACGAGACCAATAACAACAACAAAAACAAAATCAATAGAATCCTTAAACATAAATTTCAACAACAAAAAGGACAACAAATCCATGAAATCATTAAACATTAAATCTCAACAACAACAACAAATAAATAAATTCAATAGATTGTTAAATATAAGTAAAAGCAGTGCTTAAGTCGAAATTAATCAATCCTTTTATGGAATTTTTCACGAAATTGTTTTATATCTTGGCATGTTATAAAGAAATTTCTAAAAATTTGAGATTTTATGATAAGCATGTCCTTTTTTTTCATATATAATTTGTAGCAATCAGGTGTTTGAATCTCATTGAATAAAATAAATAACCACTTTAGAGGAAATCCCATATTTGATAAACACGTGTACATATTTGATCTTCCATATGTATCTTCAATGTTACATATTTGTAATATGGATAACTGCAACCATAGTAGAAAGCTAACCTAAATGGGTAGAAATATAAAGAAAATTAAATATAATAATAAAATAGACCTTGGATTTCATTATTTGATTCTCAAAATAATATATTATAACTTAATATATAAAACTTTAAATATATTATAGCATTACTATAAATCATTTCATTTTATTTCCGACGTGAAAATGATATAATCTCGATCGCACCATATAACGAATGACGATATGAAAACTTGTTATTTATCTCTCAATTTTTGAAAATCAAGGTGAAAAGTGACACTGATCATGTGTTTGATCTCTAACAACTGCATTTTTTGTATTTTTCAAAAGCGTACAACTTTTTACTTCGATTTTTAATAATAACTGAAAGGTAAAGTCTTGTATACAAAATTTTAGTTTTAAATTTTTTTTCTCCGTTTTAATCTACAAAATATCAAGTTTATTAACAAAATCTAAATCTTGCTCATCATCATCAACAACGAGACCAATAACAACAACAAAAACAAAATCAATAGAATCCTTAAACATAAATTTCAACAACAAAAAGGACAACAAATCCATGAAATCATTAAACATTAAATCTCAACAACAACAACAAATAAATAAATTCAATAGATTGTTAAATATAAGTAAAAGCAGTGCTTAAGTCGAAATTAATCAATCCTTTTATGGAATTTTTCACGAAATTGTTTTATATCTTGGCATGTTATAAAGAAATTTCTAAAAATTTGATTTTTTATGATAATCATGTCCTTTTTTTTCATATATAATTTGTAGCAATCAGGTGTTTGAATCTCATAGAATAAAATAAATAACCACTTTAGAAGAAATCCCATATTTGATAAACACGTGTACATGTTTGATCTTCCATATGTATCTTTAATGTTACATATTTGTAATATGGATAACTGCAACCATAGTAGAAAGCTAACCTAAATGGGTAGAAATATAAAGAAAATTAAATATAATAATAAAAGATACCTTGGATTTCATTTATTGATTCTCAAAATAATATATTATAACTTAATATATAAAACTTTAAATATATTATAGCATTACTATAAATCATTTTATTTTATTTCCGACGTGAAAATGATATAATCTCGATCGCACCATATAACGAATGACGATATGAAAACTTGTTATTTATCTCTCGGTTTTTGAAAATCAAGGTGAAAAGTGACACTGATCATGTGTTTGATCTCTAACAACTTCATTTTTTCTATTTTTCAAAATCGTACAACTTTTTACTTCGACTTTTAATAATAACTGAAAGGTAAAGTCTTGTATACAAAATTTTAGTTTTAACTTTTTTTTCTCCGTTTTAAACTACAAAATATCAAGTTTATTAACAAAATCTAAATCTTGCTCATCATCATCAACAACGAGACCAATAACAACAACAAAAACAAAATCAATAGAATCCTTAAACATAAATTTCAACAACAAAAAGGACAACAAATCCATGAAATCATTAAACATTAAATCTCAACAACAACAACAAATAAATAAATTCAATATATTGTTAAATATAAGTAAAAGCAGTGCTTAAGTCGAAATTAATCAATCCTTTTATGGAATTTTTCACGAAATTGTTTTATAACTTGGCATGTTATTAAGAAATTTCTAAAAAATTGAGATTTTATGATAAGCATGTCCTTTTTTTTCATATATAATTTGTAGCAATCAGGTGTTTGAATCTCATAGAATAAAATAAATAACCACTTTAGAGGAAATCCCATATTTTATAAACACGTGTACATATTTGATCTTCCATATGTATCTTCAATGTTACATATTTGTAATATGGATAACTGCAACCATAGTAGAAAGCTAACCTAAATGGGTAGAAATATAAAGAAAATTAAATATAATAATAAAAGATACCTTGGATTTCATTTATTGATTCTCAAAATAATATATTATAACTTAATATATAAAACTTTAAATATATTATAGCATTACTATAAATCATTTTATTTTATTTCCGACGTGAAAATGATATAATCTCGATCGCACCATATAACGAATGACGATATGAAAACTTGTTATTTATCTCTCGGTTTTTGAAAATCAAGGTGAAAAGTGACACTGATCATGTGTTTGATCTCTAACAACTGCATTTTTTCTATTTTTCAAAATCGTACAACTTTTTACTTCGACTTTTAATAATAACTGAAAGGTAAAGTCTTGTATACAAAATTTTAGTTTTAACTTTTTTTTCTCCGTTTTAATCTACAAAATATCAAGTTTATTAACAAAATCTAAATCTTGCTCATCATCATCAACAACGAGACCAATAACAACAACAAAAACAAAATAAATAGAATCCTTAAACATAAATTTTAACAACAAAAAGGACAACAAATCCATGAAATCATTAAACATTAAATCTCAACAAAAACAACAAATAAATAAATTCAATAGATTGTTAAATATAAGTAAAAGCAGTGCTTAAGTCGAAATTAATCAATCCTTTTATGGAATTTTTCACGAAATTGTTTTATAACTTGGCATGTTATTAAGAAATTTCTAAAAAATTGAGATATTATGATAAGCATGTCCTTTTTTTTCATATATAATTTGTAGCAATCAGGTGTTTGAATCTCATAGAATAAAATAAATAACCACTTTAGAGGAAATCCCATATTTGATAAACACGTGTACATATTTGATCTTCCATATGTATCTTCAATGTTACATATTTGTAATATGGATAACTGCAACCATAGTAGAAAGCTAACCTAAATGGGTAGAAATATAAAGAAAATTAAATATAATAATAAAAGATACCTTGGATTTCATTTATTGATTCTCAAAATAATATATTATAACTTAATATATAAAACTTTAAATATATTATAGCATTACCATAAATTATTTTATTTTATTTCCGACGTGAAAATGATATAATCTCTATCGCACCATATAACGAATGACGATATGAAAACTTGTTATTTATCTCTCGGTTTTTGAAAATCAAGGTGAAAAGTGACACTGATCATGTGTTTGATCTCTAACAACTTCATTTTTTCTATTTTTCAAAATCGTACAACTTTTTACTTCGATTTTTAATAATAACTGAAAGGTAAAGTCTTGTATACAAAATTTTAGTTTTAAATTTTTTTTCTCCGTTTTAATCTACAAAATATCAAGTTTATTAACAAAATCTAAATCTTGCTCATCATCATCAACAACGAGACCAATAACAACAACAAAAACAAAATCAATAGAATCCTTAAACATAAATTTCAACAACAAAAAGGACAACAAATCCATGAAATCATTAAACATTAAATCTTAACAACAACAACAAATAAATAAATTCAATAGATTGTTAAATATAAGTAAAAGCAGTGCTTAAGTCGAAATTAATCAATCCTTTTATGGAATTTTTCACGAAATTGTTTTATATCTTGGCATGTTATAAAGAAATTTCTAAAAATTTGATTTTTTATGATAAGCATGTCCTTTTTTTTCATATATAATTTGTAGCAATCAGGTGTTTGAATCTCATAGAATAAAATAAATAACCACTTTAGAAGAAATCCCATATTTGATAAACACGTGTACATGTTTGATCTTCCATATGTATCTTTAATGTTACATATTTGTAATATGGATAACTGCAACCATAGTAGAAAGCTAACCTAAATGGGTAGAAATATAAAGAAAATTAAATATAATAATAAAAGATACCTTGGATTTCATTTATTGATTCTCAAAATAATATATTATAACTTAATATATAAAACTTTAAATATATTATAGCATTACTATAAATCATTTTATTTTATTTCCGACGTGAAAATGATATAATCTCGATCGCACCATATAACGAATGACGATATGAAAACTTGTTATTTATCTCTCGGTTTTTGAAAATCAAGGTGAAAAGTGACACTGATCATGTGTTTGATCTCTAACAACTTCATTTTTTCTATTTTTCAAAATCGTACAACTTTTTACTTCGACTTTTAATAATAACTGAAAGGTAAAGTCTTGTATACAAAATTTTAGTTTTAACTTTTTTTTCTCCGTTTTAATCTACAAAATATCAAGTTTATTAACAAAATCTAAATCTTGCTCATCATCATCAACAACGAGACAAATAACAACAACAAAAACAAAATCAATAGAATCCTTAAACATAAATTTCAACAACAAAAAGGACAACCAATCCATGAAATCATTAAACATTAAATCTCAACAACAACAACAAATAAATAAATTCAATATATTGTTAAATATAAGTAAAAGCAGTGCTTAAGTCGAAATTAATCAATCCTTTTATGGAATTTTTCACGAAATTGTTTTATAACTTGGCATGTTATTAAGAAATTTCTAAAAAATTGAGATTTTATGATAAGCATGTCCTTTTTTTTCATATATAATTTGTAGCAATCAGGTGTTTGAATCTCATAGAATAAAATAAATAACCACTTTAGAGGAAATCCCATATTTGATAAACACGTGTACATATTTGATCTTCAATATGTATCTTCAATGTTACATATTTGTAATATGGATAACTGCAACCATAGTAGAAAGCTAACCTAAATGGGTAGAAATATAAAGAAAATTAAATATAATAATAAAAGATACCTTGGATTTCATTTATTGATTCTCAAAATAATATATTATAACTTAATATATAAAACTTTAAATATATTATAGCATTACTATAAATCATTTTTTTTTATTTCCGACGTGAAAATGATATAATCTCGATCGCACCATATAACGAATGACGATATGAAAACTTGTTATTTATCTCTCGGTTTTTGAAAATCAAGGTGAAAAGTGACACTGATCATGTGTTTGATCTCTAACAACTGCATTTTTTCTATTTTTCAAAATCGTACAACTTTTTACTTCGACTTTTAATAATAACTGAAAGGTAAAGTCTTGTATACAAAATTTTAGTTTTAACTTTTTTTTCTCCGTTTTAATCTACAAAATATCAAGTTTATTAACAAAATCTAAATCTTGCTCATCATCATCAACAACGAGACCAATAACAACAACAAAAACAAAATAAATAGAATCCTTAAACATAAATTTCAACAACAAAAAGGACAACAAATCCATGAAATCATTAAACATTAAATCTCAACAAAAACAACAAATAAATAAATTCAATAGATTGTTAAATATAAGTAAAAGCAGTGCTTAAGTCGAAATTAATCAATCCTTTTATGGAATTTTTCACGAAATTGTTTTATAACTTGGCATGTTATTAAGAAATTTCTAAAAAATTGAGATATTATGATAAGCATGTCCTTTTTTTCATATATAATTTGTAGCAATCAGGTGTTTGAATCTCATAGAATAAAATAAATAACCACTTTAGAGGAAATCCCATATTTGATAAACACGTGTACATATTTGATCTTCCATATGTATCTTCAATGTTACATATTTGTAATATGGATAACTGCAACCATAGTAGAAAGCTAACCTAAATGGGTAGAAATATAAAGAAAATTAAATATAATAATAAAAGATACCTTGGATTTCATTTATTGATTCTCAAAATAATATATTATAACTTAATATATAAAACTTTAAATATATTATAGCATTACCATAAATCATTTTATTTTATTTCCGACGTGAAAATGATATAATCTCTATCGCACCATATAACGAATGACGATATGAAAACTTGTTATTTATCTCTCGGTTTTTGAAAATCAAGGTGAAAAGTGACACTGATCATGTGTTTGATCTCTAACAACTTCATTTTTTCTATTTTTCAAAATCGTACAACTTTTTACTTCGATTTTTAATAATAACTGAAAGGTAAAGTCTTGTATACAAAATTTTAGTTTTAAATTTTTTTTCTCCATTTTAATCTACAAAATATCAAGTTTATTAACAAAATCTAAATCTTGCTCATCATCATCAACAACGAGACCAATAACAACAACAAAAACAAAATCAATAGAATCCTTAAACATAAATTTCAACAACAAAAAGGACAACAAATCCATGAAATCATTAAACATTAAATCTCAACAACAACAACAAATAAATAAATTCAATAGATTGTTAAATATAAGTTAAAGCAGTGCTTAAGTCGAAATTAATCAATCCTTTTATGGCATTTTTCACGAAATTGTTTTATAACTTGGCATGTTATTAAGAAATTTCTAAAAAATTGAGATTTTATGATAAGCATGTCCTTTTTTTTCATATATAATTTGTAGCAATCAGGTGTTTGAATCTCATAGAATAAAATAAATAACCACTTTAGAGGAAATCCCATATTTGATAAACACGTGTACATATTTGATCTTCCATATGTATCTTCAATGTTACATATTTGTAATATGGATAACTGCAACCATAGTAGAAAGCTAACCTAAATGGGTAGAAATATAAAGAAAATTAAATATAATAATAAAAGATACCTTGGATTTCATTTATTGATTCTCAAAATAATATATTATAACTTAATATATAAAACTTTAAATATATTATAGCATTACTATAAATCATTTTATTTTATTTCCGACGTGAAAATGATATAATCTCGATCGCACCATATAACGAATGACGATATGAAAACTTGTTATTTATCTCTCGGTTTTTAAAAATCAAGGTGAAAAGTGACAATGATCATGTGTTTGATCTCTAACAACTGCATTTTTTCTATTTTTCAAAATCGTACAACTTTTTACTTCGACTTTTAATAATAACTGAATGGTAAAGTCTTGTATACAAAATTTTTGTTTTAACTTTTTTTTCTCCGTTTTAATCTACAAAATATCAAGTTTATTAACAAAATCTAAATTGTGCTCATCATCATCAACAACGAGACCAATAACAACAACAAAAACAAAATCAATAGAATCCTTAAACATAAATTTCAACAACAAAAAGGACAACAAATCCATGAAATCATTAAACATTAAATCTCAACAACAACAAATAAATAAATTCAATAGATTGTTAAATATAAGTAAAAGCAGTGCTTAAGTCGAAATTAATCAATCCTTTTATGGAATTTTTCACGAAATTGTTTTATATCTTGGCATGTTATAAAGAAATTTCTAAAAATTTGATTTTTTATGATAAGCATGTCCTTTTTTTTCATATATAATTTGTAGCAATCAGGTGTTTGAATCTCATAGAATAAAATAAATAACCACTTTAGAAGAAATCCCATATTTGATAAACATGTGTACATGTTTGATCTTCCATATGTATCTTCAATGTTACATATTTGTAATATGGATAACTGCAACCATAGTAGAAAGCTAACCTAAATGGGTAGAAATATAAAGAAAATTAAATATAATAATAAAAGATACCTTGGATTTCATTTATTGATTCTCAAAATAATATATTATAACTTAATATATAAAACTTTAAATATATTATAGCATTACTATAAATCATTTTATTTTATTTCCGACGTGAAAATGATATAATCTCGATCGCACCATATAACGAATGATGATATGAAAACTTGTTATTTATCTCTCGGTTTTTGAAAATCAAGGTGAAAAGTGACACTGATCATGTGTTTGATCTCTAACAACTGCATTTTTTGTATTTTTCAAAATCGTACAACTTTTTACTTCGACTTTTAATAATAACTGAAAGGTAAAGTCTTGTATACAAAATTTTAGTTTTAACTTTTTTTTCTCCGTTTTAATCTACAAAATATCAAGTTTATTAACAAAATCTAAATCTTGCTCATCATCATCAACAACGAGACCAATAACAACAACAAAAACAAAATCAATAGAATCCTTAAACATAAATTTCAACAACAAAAAGGACAACAAATCCATGAAATCATTAAACATTAAATCTCAACAAAAACAACAAATAAATAAATTCAATAGATTGTTAAATATAAGTAAAAGTAGTGCTTAAGTCGAAATTAATCAATCCTTTTATGGAGTTTTTCACGAAATTGTTTTATAACTTGGCATGTTATTAAGAAATTTCTAAAAAATTGAGATTTTATGATAAGCATGTCCTTTTTTTTCATATATAATTTGTAGCAATCAGGTGTTTGAATCTCATAGAATAAAATAAATAACCACTTTAGAGGAAATCCCATATTTGATAAACACGTGTACATATTTGATCTTCAATATGTATCTTCAATGTTACATATTTGTAATATGGATAACTGCAACCATAGTAGAAAGCTAACCTAAATGGGTAGAAATATAAAGAAAATTAAATATAATAATAAAAGATACCTTGGATTTCATTTATTGATTCTCAAAATAATATATTATAACTTAATATATAAAACTTTAAATATATTATAGCATTACTATAAATCATTTTATTTTATTTCCGACGTGAAAATGATATAATCTCGATCGCACCATATAACGAATGACGATATGAAAACTTGTTATTTATCTCTCGGTTTTTGAAAATCAAGGTGAAAAGTGACACTGATCATGTGTTTGATCTCTAACAACTGCATTTTTTCTATTTTTCAAAATCGTACAACTTTTTACTTCGACTTTTAATAATAACTGAAAGGTAAAGTCTTGTATACAAAATTTTAGTTTTAACTTTTTTTTCTCCGTTTTAATCTACAAAATATCAAGTTTATTAACAAAATCTAAATCTTGCTCATCATCATCAACAACGAGACCAATAACAACAACAAAAACAAAATCAATAGAATCCTTAAACATAAATTTCAACAACAAAAAGGACAACAAATCCATGAAATCATTAAACATTAAATCTCAACAAAAACAACAAATAAATAAATTCAATAGATTGTTAAATATAAGTAAAAGTAGTGCTTAAGTCGAAATTAATCAATCCTTTTATGGAGTTTTTCACGAAATTGTTTTATAACTTGGCATGTTATTAAGAAATTTCTAAAAAATTGAGATTTTATGATAAGCATGTCCTTTTTTTTCATATATAATTTGTAGCAATCAGGTGTTTGAATCTCATAGAATAAAATAAATAACCACTTTAGAGGAAATCCCATATTTGATAAACACGTGTACATATTTGATCTTCAATATGTATCTTCAATGTTACATATTTGTAATATGGATAACTGCAACCATAGTAGAAAGCTAACCTAAATGGGTAGAAATATAAATAAAATTAAATATAATAATAAAAGATACCTTGGATTTCATTTATTGATTCTCAAAATAATATATTATAACTTAATATATAAAACTTTAAATATATTATAGCATTACTATAAATCATTTTATTTTATTTCCGACGTGAAAATGATATAATCTCGATCGCACCATATAACGAATGACGATATGAAAACTTGTTATTTATCTCTCGGTTTTTGAAAATCAAGGTGAAAAGTGACACTGATCATGTGTTTGATCTCTAACAACTGCATTTTTTCTATTTTTCAAAATCGTACAACTTTTTACTTCGACTTTTAATAATAACTGAAAGGTAAAGTCTTGTATACAAAATTTTAGTTTTAACTTTTTTTTCTCCGTTTTAATCTACAAAATATCAAGTTTATTAACAAAATCTAAATCTTGCTCATCATCATCAACAACGAGACCAATAACAACAACAAAAACAAAATCAATAGAATCCTTAAACATAAATTTCAACAACAAAAAGGACAACAAATCCATGAAATCATTAAACATTAAATCTCAACAACAACAACAAATAAATAAATTCAATAGATTGTTAAATATAAGTAAAAGCAGTGCTTAAGTCGAAATTAATCAATCCTTTTATGGAATTTTTCACGAAATTGTTTTATATCTTGGCATGTTATAAAGAAATTTCTAAAAATTTGATTTTTTATGATAAGCATGTCCTTTTTTTTCATATATAATTTGTAGCAATCAGGTGTTTGAATCTCATAGAATAAAATAAATAACCACTTTAGAAGAAATCCCATATTTGATAAACATGTGTACATGTTTGATCTTCCATATGTATCTTCAATGTTACATATTTGTAATATGGATAACTGCAACCATAGTAGAAAGCTAACCTAAATGGGTAGAAATATAAAGAAAATTAAATATAATAATAAAAGATACCTTGGATTTCATTTATTGATTCTCAAAATAATATATTATAACTTAATATATAAAACTTTAAATATATTATAGCATTACTATAAATCATTTTATTTTATTTCCGACGTGAAAATGATATAATCTCGATCGCACCATATAACGAATGACGATATGAAAACTTGTTATTTATCTCTCGGTTTTTGAAAATCAAGGTGAAAAGTGACACTGATCATGTGTTTGATCTCTAACAACTGCATTTTTTGTATTTTTCAAAATCGTACAACTTTTTACTTCGACTTTTAATAATAACTGAAAGGTAAAGTCTTGTATACAAAATTTTAGTTTTAACTTTTTTTTCTCCGTTTTAATCTACAAAATATCAAGTTTATTAACAAAATCTAAATCTTGCTCATCATCAACAACGAGACCAATAACAACAACAAAAACAAAATCAATAGAATCCTTAAACATAAATTTCAACAACAAAAAGGACAACAAATCCATGAAATCATTAAACATTAAATCTCAACAAAAACAACAAATAAATAAATTCAATAGATTGTTAAATATAAGTAAAAGTAGTGCTTAAGTCGAAATTAATCAATCCTTTTATGGAGTTTTTCACGAAATTGTTTTATAACTTGGCATGTTATTAAGAAATTTCTAAAAAATTGAGATTTTATGATAAGCATGTCCTTTTTTTTCATATATAATTTTTAGCAATCAGGTGTTTGAATCTCATAGAATAAAATAAATAACCACTTTAGAGGAAATCCCATATTTGATAAACACGTGTACATATTTGATCTTCAATATGTATCTTCAATGTTACATATTTGTAATATGGATAACTGCAACCATAGTAGAAAGCTAACCTAAATGGGTAGAAATATAAAGAAAATTAAATATAATAATAAAAGATACCTTGGATTTCATTTATTGATTCTCAAAATAATATATTATAACTTAATATATAAAACTTTAAATATATTATAGCATTACTATAAATCATTTTATTTTATTTCCGACGTGAAAATGATATAATCTCGATCGCACCATATAACGAATGACGATATGAAAACTTGTTATTTATCTCTCGGTTTTTGAAAATCAAGGTGAAAAGTGACACTGATCATGTGTTTGATCTCTAACAACTGCATTTTTTCTATTTTTCAAAATCGTACAACTTTTTACTTCGACTTTTAATAATAAATGAAAGGTAAAGTCTTGTATACAAAATTTTAGTTTTAACTTTTTTTTCTCCGTTTTAATCTACAAAATATCAAGTTTATTAACAAAATCTAAATCTTGCTCATCATCATCAACAACGAGACCAATAACAACAACAAAAACAAAATCAATAGAATCCTTAAACATAAATTTCAACAACAAAAAGGACAACAAATCCATGAAATCATTAAACATTAAATCTCAACAATAACAACAAATAAATAAATTCAATAGATTGTTAAATATAAGTAAAAGCAGTGCTTAAGTCGAAATTAATCAATCCTTTTATGGAATTTTTCACGAAATTGTTTTATATCTTGGCATGTTATAAAGAAATTTCTAAAAATTTGATTTTTTATGATAAGCATGTCCTTTTTTTTCATATATAATTTGTAGCAATCAGGTGTTTGAATCTCATAGAATAAAATAAATAACCACTTTAGAAGAAATCCCATATTTGATAAACATGTGTACATGTTTGATCTTCCATATGTATCTTCAATGTTACATATTTGTAATATGGATAACTGCAACCATAGTAGAAAGCTAACCTAAATGGGTAGAAATATAAAGAAAATTAAATATAATAATAAAAGATACCTTGGATTTCATTTATTGATTCTCAAAATAATATATTATAACTTAATATATAAAACTTTAAATATATTATAGCATTACTATAAATCATTTTATTTTATTTCCGACGTGAAAATGATATAATCTCGATCGCACCATATAACGAATGACGATATGAAAACTTGTTATTTATCTCTCGGTTTTTGAAAATCAAGGTGAAAAGTGACACTGATCATGTGTTTGATCTCTAACAACTGCATTTTTTGTATTTTTCAAAATCGTACAACTTTTTACTTCGACTTTTAATAATAACTGAAAGGTAAAGTCTTGTATACAAAATTTTAGTTTTAACTTTTTTTTCTCCGTTTTAATCTACAAAATATCAAGTTTATTAACAAAATCTAAATCTTGCTCATCATCAACAACGAGACCAATAACAACAACAAAAACAAAATCAATAGAATCCTTAAACATAAATTTCAACAACAAAAAGGACAACAAATCCATGAAATCATTAAACATTAAATCTCAACAAAAACAACAAATAAATAAATTCAATAGATTGTTAAATATAAGTAAAAGTAGTGCTTAAGTCGAAATTAATCAATCCTTTTATGGAGTTTTTCACGAAATTGTTTTATAACTTGGCATGTTATTAAGAAATTTCTAAAAAATTGAGATTTTATGATAAGCATGTCCTTTTTTTTCATATATAATTTGTAGCAATCAGGTGTTTGAATCTCATAGAATAAAATAAATAACCACTTTAGAGGAAATCCCATATTTGATAAACACGTGTACATATTTGATCTTCAATATGTATCTTCAATGTTACATATTTGTAATATGGATAACTGCAACCATAGTAGAAAGCTAACCTAAATGGGTAGAAATATAAAGAAAATTAAATATAATAATAAAAGATACCTTGGATTTCATTTATTGATTCTCAAAATAATATATTATAACTTAATATATAAAACTTTAAATATATTATAGCATTACTATAAATCATTTTATTTTATTTCCGACGTGAAAATGATATAATCTCGATCGCACCATATAACGAATGACGATATGAAAACTTGTTATTTATCTCTCGGTTTTTGAAAATCAAGGTGAAAAGTGACACTGATCATGTGTTTGATCTCTAACAACTGCATTTTTTCTATTTTTCAAAATCGTACAACTTTTTACTTCGACTTTTAATAATAAATGAAAGGTAAAGTCTTGTATACAAAATTTTAGTTTTAACTTTTTTTTCTCCGTTTTAATCTACAAAATATCAAGTTTATTAACAAAATCTAAATCTTGCTCATCATCATCAACAACGAGACCAATAACAACAACAAAAACAAAATCAATAGAATCCTTAAACATAAATTTCAACAACAAAAAGGACAACAAATCCATGAAATCATTAAACATTAAATCTCAACAATAACAACAAATAAATAAATTCAATAGATTGTTAAATATAAGTAAAAGCAGTGCTTAAGTCGAAATTAATCAATCCTTTTATGGAATTTTTCACGAAATTGTTTTATATCTTGGCATGTTATAAAGAAATTTCTAAAAATTTGATTTTTTATGATAAGCATGTCCTTTTTTTTCATATATAATTTGTAGCAATCAGGTGTTTGAATCTCATAGAATAAAATAAATAACCACTTTAGACGAAATCCCATATTTGATAAACACGTGTACATGTTTGATCTTCCATATGTATCTTTAATGTTACATATTTGTAATATGGATAACTGCAACCATAGTAGAAAGCTAACCTAAATGGGTAGAAATATAAAGAAAATTAAATATAATAATAAAAGATACCTTGGATTTCATTTATTGATTCTCAAAATAATATATTATAACTTAATATATAAAACTTTAAATATATTATAGCATTACTATAAATCATTTTATTTTATTTCCGACGTGAAAATGATATAATCTCGATCGCACCATATAACGAATGACGATATGAAAACTTGTTATTTATCTCTCGGTTTTTGAAAATCAAGGTGAAAAGTGACACTGATCATGTGTTTGATCTCTAACAACTTCATTTTTTCTATTTTTCAAAATCGTACAACTTTTTACTTCGACTTTTAATAATAACTGAAAGGTAAAGTCTTGTATACAAAATTTTAGTTTTAACTTTTTTTTCTCCGTTTTAATCTACAAAATATCAAGTTTATTAACAAAATCTAAATCTTGCTCATCATCATCAACAACGAGACCAATAACAACAACAAAAACAAAATCAATAGAATCCTTAAACATAAATTTCAACAACAAAAAGGACAACAAATCCATGAAATCATTAAACATTAAATCTCAACAACAACAACAAATAAATAAATTCAATATATTGTTAAATATAAGTAAAAGCAGTGCTTAAGTCGAAATTAATCAATCCTTTTATGGATTTTTTCACGAAATTGTTTTATAACTTGGCATGTTATTAAGAAATTTCTAAAAAATTGAGATTTTATGATAAGCATGTCCTTTTTTTTCATATATAATTTGTAGCAATCAGGTGTTTGAATCTCATAGAATAAAATAAATAACCACTTTAGAGGAAATCCCATATTTGATAAACACGTGTACATATTTGATCTTCAATATGTATCTTCAATGTTACATATTTGTAATATGGATAACTGCAACCATAGTAGAAAGCTAACCTAAATGGGTAGAAATATAAAGAAAATTAAATATAATAATAAAAGATACCTTGGATTTCATTTATTGATTCTCAAAATAATATATTATAACTTAATATATAAAACTTTAAATATATTATAGCATTACTATAAATCATTTTATTTTATTTCCGACGTGAAAATGATATAATCTCGATCGCACCATATAACGAATGACGATATGAAAACTTGTTATTTATCTCTCGGTTTTTGAAAATCAAGGTGAAAAGTGACACTGATCATGTGTTTGATCTCTAACAACTGCATTTTTTCTATTTTTCAAAATCGTACAACTTTTTACTTCGACTTTTAATAATAACTGAAAGGTAAAGTCTTGTATACAAAATTTTAGTTTTAACTTTTTTTTCTCCGTTTTAATCTACAAAATATCAAGTTTATTAACAAAATCTAAATCTTGCTCATCATCATCAACAACGAGACCAATAACAACAACAAAAACAAAATAAATAGAATCCTTAAACATAAATTTCAACAACAAAAAGGACAACAAATCCATGAAATCATTAAACATTAAATCTCAACAAAAACAACAAATAAATAAATTCAATAGATTGTTAAATATAAGTAAAAGCAGTGCTTAAGTCGAAATTAATCAATCCTTTTATGGAATTTTTCACGAAATTGTTTTATAACTTGGCATGTTATTAAGAAATTTCTAAAAAATTGAGATATTATGATAAGCATGTCCTTTTTTTTCATATATAATTTGTAGCAATCAGGTGTTTGAATCTCATAGAATAAAATAAATAACCATTTTAGAGGAAATCCCATATTTGATAAACACGTGTACATATTTGATCTTCCATATGTATCTTCAATGTTACATATTTGTAATATGGATAACTGCAACCATAGTAGAAAGCTAACCTAAATGGGTAGAAATATAAAGAAAATTAAATATAATAATAAAAGATACCTTGGAATTCATTTATTGATTCCCAAAATAATATATTATTACTTAATATATAAAACTTTAAATATATTATAGCATTACCATAAATCATTTTATTTTATTTCCGACGTGAAAATGATATAATCTCTATCGCACCATATAACGAATGACGATATGAAAACTTGTTATTTATCTCTCGGTTTTTGAAAATCAAGGTGAAAAGTGACACTGATCATGTGTTTGATCTCTAACAACTTCATTTTTTCTATTTTTCAAAATCGTACAACTTTTTACTTCGATTTTTAATAATAACTGAAAGGTAAAGTCTTGTATACAAAATTTTAGTTTTAAATTTTTTTTCTCCGTTTTAATCTACAAAATATCAAGTTTATTAACAAAATCTATATCTTGCTCATCATCATCAACAACGAGACCAATAACAACAACAAAAACAAAATCAATAGAATCCTTAAACATAAATTTCAACAACAAAAAGGACAACAAATCCATGAAATCATTAAACATTAAATCTCAACAACAACAACAAATAAATAAATTCAATATATTGTTAAATATAAGTAAAAGCAGTGCTTAAGTCGAAATTAATCAATCCTTTTATGGAATTTTTCACGAAATTGTTTTATAACTTGGCATGTTATTAAGAAATTTCTAAAAAATTGAGATTTTATGATAAGCATGTCCTTTTTTTTCATATATAATTTGTAGCAATCAGGTGTTTGAATCTCATAGAATAAAATAAATAACCACTTTAGAGGAAATCCCATATTTGATAAACACGTGTACATATTTGATCTTCCATATGTATCTTCAATGTTACATATTTGTAATATGGATAACTGCAACCATAGTAGAAAGCTAACCTAAATGGGTAGAAATATAAAGAAAATTAAATATAATAATAAAAGATACCTTGGATTTCATTTATTGATTCTCAAAATAATATATTATAACTTAATATATAAAACTTTAAATATATTATAGCATTACTATAAATCATTTTATTTTATTTCCGACGTGAAAATGATATAATCTCGATCGCACCATATAACGAATGACGATATGAAAACTTGTTATTTATCTCTCGGTTTTTAAAAATCAAGGTGAAAAGTGACAATGATCATGTGTTTGATCTCTAACAACTGCATTTTTTCTATTTTTCAAAATCGTACAACTTTTTACTTCGACTTTTAATAATAACTGAAAGGTAAAGTCTTGTATACAAAATTTTAGTTTTAACTTTTTTTTCTCCGTTTTAATCTACAAAATATCAAGTTTATTAACAAAATCTAAATTGTGCTCATCATCATCAACAACGAGACCAATAACAACAACAAAAACAAAATCAATAGAATCCTTAAACATAAATTTCAACAACAAAAAGGACAACAAATCCATGAAATCATTAAACATTAAATCTCAACAACAACAACAAATAAATAAATTCAATAGATTGTTAAATATAAGTAAAAGCAGTGCTTAAGTCGAAATTAATCAATCCTTTTATGGAATTTTTCACGAAATTGTTTTATATCTTGGCATGTTATAAAGAAATTTCTAAAAATTTGATTTTTTATGATAAGCATGTCCTTTTTTTTCATATATAATTTGTAGCAATCAGGTGTTTGAATCTCATAGAATAAAATAAATAACCACTTTAGAAGAAATCCCATATTTGATAAACACGTGTACATGTTTGATCTTCCATATGTATCTTCAATGTTACATATTTGTAATATGGATAACTGCAACCATAGTAGAAAGCTAACCTAAATGGGTAGAAATATAAAGAAAATTAAATATAATAATAAAAGATACCTTGGATTTCATTTATTGATTCTCAAAATAATATATTATAACTTAATATATAAAACTTTAAATATATTATAGCATTACTATAAATCATTTTATTTTATTTCCGACGTGAAAATGATATAATCTCGATCGCACCATATAACGAATGACGATATGAAAACTTGTTATTTATCTCTCGGTTTTTGAAAATCAAGGTGAAAAGTGACACTGATCATGTGTTTGATCTCTAACAACTGCATTTTTTGTATTTTTCAAAATCGTACAACTTTTTACTTCGACTTTTAATAATAACTGAAAGGTAAAGTCTTGTATACAAAATTTTAGTTTTAACTTTTTTTTCTCCGTTTTAATCAACAAAATATCAAGTTTATTAACAAAATCTAAATCTTGCTCATCATCATCAACAACGAGACCAATAACAACAACAAAAACAAAATCAATAGAATCCTTAAACATAAATTTCAACAACAAAAAGGACAACAAATCCATGAAATCATTAAACATTAAATCTCAACAAAAACAACAAATAAATAAATTCAATAGATTGTTAAATATAAGTAAAAGTAGTGCTTAAGTCGAAATTAATCAATCCTTTTATGGAGTTTTTCACGAAATTGTTTTATAACTTGGCATGTTATTAAGAAATTTCTAAAAAATTGAGATTTTATGATAAGCATGTCCTTTTTTTTCATATATAATTTGTAGCAATCAGGTGTTTGAATCTCATAGAATAAAATAAATAACCACTTTAGAGGAAATCCCATATTTGATAAACACGTGTGCATATTTGATCTTCCATATGTATCTTCAATGTTACATATTTGTAATATGGATAACTGCAACCATAGTAGAAAGCTAACCTAAATGAGTAGAAATATAAAGAAAATTAAATATAATAATAAAAGATACCTTGGATTTCATTTATTGATTCTCAAAATAATATATTATAACTTAATATATAAAACTTTAAATATATTATAGCATTACTATAAATCATTTTATTTTATTTCCGACGTGAAAATGATATAATCTCTATCGCACCATATAACGAATGACGATATGAAAACTTTTTATTTATCTCTCGGTTTTTGAAAATCAAGATGAAAAGTGACACTGATCATGTGTTTGATCTCTAACAACTTCATTTTTTCTATTTTTCAAAATCGTACAAATTTTTACTTCGATTTTTAATAATAACTGAAAGGTAAAGTCTTGTATACAAAATTTTAGTTTTAAATTTTTTTTCTCCGTTTTAATCTACAAAATATCAAGTTTATTAACAAAATCTAAATTGTGCTCATCATCATCAACAACGAGACCAATAACAACAACAAAAACAAAATCAATAGAATCCTTAAACATAAATTTCAACAACAAAAAGGACAACAAATCCATGAAATCATTAAACATTAAATCTCAACAACAACAACAAATAAATAAATTCAATAGATTGTTAAATATAAGTAAAAGCAGTGCTTAAGTCGAAATTAATCAATCCTTTTATGGAATTTTTCACGAAATTGTTTTATATCTTGGCATGTTATAAAGAAATTTCTAAAAATTTGATTTTTTATGATAAGCATGTCCTTTTTTTTCATATATAATTTGTAGCAATCAGGTGTTTGAATCTCATAGAATAAAATAAATAACCACTTTAGAAGAAATCCCATATTTGATAAACATGTGTACATGTTTGATCTTCCATATGTATCTTCAATGTTACATATTTGTAATATGGATAACTGCAACCATAGTAGAAAGCTAACCTAAATGGGTAGAAATATAAAGAAAATTAAATATAATAATAAAAGATACCTTGGATTTCATTTATTGATTCTCAAAATAATATATTATAACTTAATATATAAAACTTTAAATATATTATAGCATTACTATAAATCATTTTATTTTATTTCCGACGTGAAAATGATATAATCTCGATCGCACCATATAACGAATGACGATATGAAAACTTGTTATTTATCTCTCGGTTTTTGAAAATCAAGGTGAAAAGTGACACTGATCATGTGTTTGATCTCTAACAACTGCATTTTTTGTATTTTTCAAAATCGTACAACTTTTTACTTCGACTTTTAATAATAACTGAAAGGTAAAGTCTTGTATACAAAATTTTAGTTTTAACTTTTTTTTCTCCGTTTTAATCAACAAAATATCAAGTTTATTAACAAAATCTAAATCTTGCTCATCATCATCAACAACGAGACCAATAACAACAACAAAAACAAAATCAATAGAATCCTTAAACATAAATTTCAACAACAAAAAGGACAACAAATCCATGAAATCATTAAACATTAAATCTCAACAAAAACAACAAATAAATAAATTCAATAGATTGTTAAATATAAGTAAAAGTAGTGCTTAAGTCGAAATTAATCAATCCTTTTATGGAGTTTTTCACGAAATTGTTTTATAACTTGGCATGTTATTAAGAAATTTCTAAAAAATTGAGATTTTATGATAAGCATGTCCTTTTTTTTCATATATAATTTGTAGCAATCAGGTGTTTGAATCTCATAGAATAAAATAAATAACCACTTTAGAGGAAATCCCATATTTGATAAACACGTGTGCATATTTGATCTTCCATATGTATCTTCAATGTTACATATTTGTAATATGGATAACTGCAACCATAGTAGAAAGCTAACCTAAATGAGTAGAAATATAAAGAAAATTAAATATAATAATAAAAGATACCTTGGATTTCATTTATTGATTCTCAAAATAATATATTATAACTTAATATATAAAACTTTAAATATATTATAGCATTACTATAAATCATTTTATTTTATTTCCGACGTGAAAATGATATAATCTCTATCGCACCATATAACGAATGACGATATGAAAACTTTTTATTTATCTCTCGGTTTTTGAAAATCAAGATGAAAAGTGACACTGATCATGTGTTTGATCTCTAACAACTTCATTTTTTCTATTTTTCAAAATCATACAAATTTTTACTTCGATTTTTAATAATAACTGAAAGGTAAAGTCTTGTATACAAAATTTTAGTTTTAAATTTTTTTTCTCCGTTTTAATCTACAAAATATCAAGTTTATTAACAAAATCTAAATCTTGCTCATCATCATCAACAACGAGACCAATAACAACAACAAAAACAAAATCAATAGAATCCTTAAACATAAATTTCAACAACAAAAAGGACAACAAATCCATGAAATCATTAAACATTAAATCTCAACAACAACAACAAATAAATAAATTCAATATATTGTTAAATATAAGTAAAAGCAGTGCTTAAGTCGAAATTAATCAATCCTTTTATGGAATTTTTCACGAAATTGTTTTATAACTTGGCATGTTATTAAGAAATTTCTAAAAAATTGAGATTTTATGATAAGCATGTCCTTTTTTTTCATATATAATTTGTAGCAATCAGGTGTTTGAATCTCATAGAATAAAATAAATAACCACTTTAGAGGAAATCCCATATTTGATAAACACGTGTGCATATTTGATCTTCCATATGTATCTTCAATGTTACATATTTGTAATATGGATAACTGCAACCATAGTAGAAAGCTAACCTAAATGAGTAGAAATATAAAGAAAATTAAATATAATAATAAAAGATACCTTGGATTTCATTTATTGATTCTAAAAATAATATATTATAACTTAATATATAAAACTTTAAATATATTATAGCATTACTATAAATCATTTTATTTTATTTCCGACGTGAAAATGATATAATCTCTATCGCACCATATAACGAATGACGATATGAAAACTTGTTATTTATCTCTCGGTTTTTGAAAATCAAGATGAAAAGTGACACTGATCATGTGTTTGATCTCTAACAACTTCATTTTTTCTATTTTTCAAAATCGTACAACTTTTTACTTCGATTTTTAATAATAACTGAAAGGTAAAGTCTTGTATACAAAATTTTAGTTTTAAATTTTTTTTCTCCGTTTTAATCTACAAAATATCAAGTTTATTAACAAAATCTAAATCTTGCTCATCATCATCAACAACGAGACCAATAACAACAACAAAAACAAAATCAATAGAATCCTTAAACATAAATTTCAACAACAAAAAGGACAACAAATCCATGAAATCATTAAACATTAAATCTCAACAACAACAACAAATAAATAAATTCAATATATTGTTAAATATAAGTAAAAGCAGTGCTTAAGTCGAAATTAATCAATCCTTTTATGGAATTTTTCACGAAATTGTTTTATAACTTGGCATGTTATTAAGAAATTTCTAAAAAATTTAGATTTTATGATAAGCATGTCCTTTTTTTTCATATATAATTTGTAGCAATCAGGTGTTTGAATCTCATAGAATAAAATAAATAACCACTTTAGAGGAAATCCCATATTTGATAAACACGTGTACATATTTGATCTTCCATATGTATCTTCAATGTTACATATTTGTAATATGGATAACTGCAACCATAGTAGAAAGCTAACCTAAATTGGTAGAAATATAAAGAAAATTAAATATAATAATAAAAGATACCTTGGATTTCATTTATTGATTCTAAAAATAATATATTATAACTTAATATATAAAACTTTAAATATATTATAGCATTACTATAAATAATTTTATTTTATTTCCGACGTGAAAATGATATAATCTCGATCGCACCATATAACGAATGACGATATGAAAACTTGTTATTTATCTCTCGGTTTTTGAAAATCAAGGTGAAAAGTGACACTGATCATGTGTTTGATCTCTAACAACTGCATTTTTTCTATTTTTCAAAATTGTACAACTTTTTACTTCGACTTTTAATAATAACTGAAAGGTAAAGTCTTGTATACAAAATTTTAGTTTTAACTTTTTTTTCTCCGTTTTAATCTACAAAATATCAAGTTTATTAACAAAATCTAAATTTTGCTCATCATCAACAACGAGACCAATAACAACAACAAAAACAAAATCAATAGAATCCTTAAACATAAATTTCAACAACAAAAAAGACAACAAATCCATGAAATCATTAAACATTAAATCTCAACAACAACAACAAATAAATAAATTCAATAGATTGTTAAATATAAGTAAAAGCAGTGCTTAAGTCGAAATTAATCAATCCTTTTATGGAATTTTTCACGAAATTGTTTTATATCTTGGCATGTTATAAAGAAATTTCTAAAAATTTGATTTTTTATGATAAGCATGTCCTTTTTTTTCATATATAATTTGTAGCAATCAGGTGTTTGAATCTCATAGAATAAAATAAATAACCACTTTAGAAGAAATCCCATATTTGATAAACATGTGTACATGTTTGATCTTCCATATGTATCTTCAATGTTACATATTTGTAATATGGATAACTGCAACCATAGTAGAAAGCTAACCTAAATGGGTAGAAATATAAAGAAAATTAAATATAATAATAAAAGATACCTTGGATTTCATTTATTGATTCTCAAAATAATATATTATAACTTAATATATAAAACTTTAAATATATTATAGCATTACTATAAATCATTTTATTTTATTTCCGACGTGAAAATGATATAATCTCGATCGCACCATATAACGAATGACGATATGAAAACTTGTTATTTATCTCTCGGTTTTTGAAAATCAAGGTGAAAAGTGACACTGATCATGTGTTTGATCTCTAACAACTGCATTTTTTGTATTTTTCAAAATCGTACAACTTTTTACTTCGACTTTTAATAATAACTGAAAGGTAAAGTCTTGTATACAAAATTTTAGTTTTAACTTTTTTTTCTCCGTTTTAATCTACAAAATATCAAGTTTATTAACAAAATCTAAATCTTGTTCATCATCATCAACAACGAGACCAATAACAACAACAAAAACAAAATCAATAGAATCCTTAAACATAAATTTCAACAACAAAAAGGACAACAAATCCATGAAATCATTAAACATTAAATCTCAACAAAAACAACAAATAAATAAATTCAATAGATTGTTAAATATAAGTAAAAGTAGTGCTTAAGTCGAAATTAATCAATCCTTTTATGGAGTTTTTCACGAAATTGTTTTATAACTTGGCATGTTATTAAGAAATTTCTAAAAAATTGAGATTTTATGATAAGCATGTCCTTTTTTTTCATATATAATTTGTAGCAATCAGGTGTTTGAATCTCATAGAATAAAATAAATAACCACTTTAGAGGAAATCCCATATTTGATAAACACGTGTACATATTTGATCTTCCATATGTATCTTCAATGTTACATATTTGTAATATGGATAACTGCAACCATAGTAGAAAGCTAACCTAAATGAGTAGAAATATAAAGAAAATTAAATATAATAATAAAAGATACCTTGGATTTCATTTATTGATTCTCAAAATAATATATTATAACTTAATATATAAAACTTTAAATATATTATAGCATTACTATAAATCATTTTATTTTATTTCCGACGTGAAAATGATATAATCTCTATCGCACCATATAACGAATGACGATATGAAAACTTGTTATTTATCTCTCGGTTTTTGAAAATCAAGATGAAAAGTGACACTGATCATGTGTTTGATCTCTAACAACTTCATTTTTTCTATTTTTCAAAATCGTACAACTTTTTACTTCGATTTTTAATAATAACTGAAAGGTAAAGTCTTGTATACAAAATTTTAGTTTTAAATTTTTTTTCTCCGTTTTAATCTACAAAATATCAAGTTTATTAACAAAATCTAAATCTTGCTCATCATCATCAACAACGAGACCAATAACAACAACAAAAACAAAATCAATAGAATCCTTAAACATAAATTTCAACAACAAAAAGGACAACAAATCCATGAAATCATTAAACATTAAATCTCAACAACAACAACAAATAAATAAATTCAATATATTGTTAAATATAAGTAAAAGCAGTGCTTAAGTCGAAATTAATCAATCCTTTTATGGAATTTTTCACGAAATTGTTTTATAACTTGGCATGTTATTAAGAAATTTCTAAAAAATTGAGATTTTATGATAAGCATGTCCTTTTTTTTCATATATAATTTGTAGCAATCAGGTGTTTGAATCTCATAGAATAAAATAAATAACCACTTTAGAGGAAATCCCATATTTGATAAACACGTGTACATATTTGATCTTCCATATGTATCTTCAATGTTACATATTTGTAATATGGATAACTGCAACCATAGTAGAAAGCTAACCTAAATGGGTAGAAATATAAAGAAAATTAAATATAATAATAAAAGATACCTTGGATTTCATTTATTGATTCTCAAAATAATATATTATAACTTAATATATAAAACTTTAAATATATTATTGCATTACTATAAATCATTTTATTTTATTTCCGACGTGAAAATGATATAATCTCGATCGCACCATATAACGAATGACGATATGAAAACTTGTTATTTATCTCTCGGTTTTTGAAAATCAAGGTGAAAAGTGACACTGATCATGTGTTTGATCTCTAACAACTGCATTTTTTCTATTTTTCAAAATTGTACAACTTTTTACTTCGACTTTTAATAATAACTGAAAGGTAAAGTCTTGTATACAAAATTTTAGTTTTAACTTTTTTTTCTCCGTTTTAATCTATAAAATATCAAGTTTATTAACAAAATCTAAATTTTGCTCATCATCAACAACGAGACCAATAACAACAACAAAAACAAAATCAATAGAATCCTTAAACATAAATTTCAACAACAAAAAGGACAACAAATCCATGAAATCATTAAACATTAAATCTCAACAACAACAACAAATAAATAAATTCAATAGATTGTTAAATATAAGTAAAAGCAGTGCTTAAGTCGAAATTAATCAATCCTTTTATGGAATTTTTCACGAAATTGTTTTATATCTTGGCATGTTACAAAGAAATTTCTAAAAATTTGATTTTTTATGATAAGCATGTCCTTTTTTTTCATATATAATTTGTAGCAATCAGGTGTTTGAATCTCATAGAATAAAATAAATAACCACTTTAGAAGAAATCCCATATTTGATAAACATGTGTACATGTTTGATCTTCCATATGTATCTTCAATGTTACATATTTGTAATATGGATAACTGCAACCATAGTAGAAAGCTAACCTAAATGGGTAGAAATATAAAGAAAATTAAATATAATAATAAAAGATACCTTGGATTTCATTTATTGAGTTTCAAAATAATATATTATAACTTAATATATAAAACTTTAAATATATTATAGCATTACTATAAATCATTTTATTTTATTTCCGACGTGAAAATGATATAATCTCGATCGCACCATATAACAAATGACGATATGAAAACTTGTTATTTATCTCTCGGTTTTTGAAAATCAAGGTGAAAAGTGACACTGATCATGTGTTTGATCTCTAACAACTGCATTTTTTGTATTTTTCAAAATCGTACAACTTTTTACTTCGACTTTTAATAATAACTGAAAGGTAAAGTCTTGTATACAAAATTTTAGTTTTAACTTTTTTTTCTCCGTTTTAATCTACAAAATATCAAGTTTATTAACAAAATCTAAATCTTGCTCATCATCATCAACAACGAGACCAATAACAACAACAAAAACAAAATCAATAGAATCCTTAAACATAAATTTCAACAACAAAAAGGACAACAAATCCATGAAATCATTAAACATTAAATCTCAACAAAAACAACAAATAAATAAATTCAATAGATTGTTAAATATAAGTAAAAGCAGTGCTTAAGTCGAAATTAATCAATCCTTTTATGGAATTTTTCACGAAATTGTTTTATAACTTGGCATGTTATTAAGAAATTTCTAAAAAATTGAGATTTTATGATAAGCATGTCCTTTTTTTTCATATATAATTTGTAGCAATCAGGTGTTTGAATCTCATAGAATAAAATAAATAACCACTTTAGAGGAAATCCCATATTTGATAAACACGTGTACATATTTGATCTTCCATATGTATCTTCAATGTTACATATTTGTAATATGGATAACTGCAACCATAGTAGAAAGCTAACCTAAATGAGTAGAAATATAAAGAAAACTAAATATAATAATAAAAGATACCTTGGATTTCATTTATTGATTCTCAAAATAATATATTATAACTTAATATATAAAACTTTAAATATATTATAGCATTACTATAAATCATTTTATTTTATTTCCGACGTGAAAATGATATAATCTCTATCGCACCATATAACGAATGACGATATGAAAACTTGTTATTTATCTCTCGGTTTTTGAAAATCAAGATGAAAAGTGACACTGATCATGTGTTTGATCTCTAACAACTTCATTTTTTCTATTTTTCAAAATCGTACAACTTTTTACTTCGATTTTTAATAATAACTGAAAGGTAAAGTCTTGTATACAAAATTTTAGTTTTAAATTTATTTTCTCCGTTTTAATCTACAAAATATCAAGTTTATTAACAAAATCTAAATTTTGCTCATCATCAACAACGAGACCAATAACAACAACAAAAACAAAATCAATAGAATCCTTAAACATAAATTTCAACAACAAAAAGGACAACAAATCCATGAAATCATTAAACATTAAATCTCAACAACAACAACAAATAAATAAATTCAATATATTGTTAAATATAAGTAAAAGCAGTGCTTAAGTCAAAATTAATCAATCCTTTTATGGAATTTTTCACGAAATTGTTTTATAACTTGGCATTTTATTAAGAAATTTCTAAAAAATTGAGATTTTATGATAAGCATGTCCTTTTTTTTCATATATAATTTGTAGTAATCAGGTGTTTGAATCTCATAGAATAAAATAAATAACCACTTTAGAGGAAATCACATATTTGATAAACACGTGTACATATTTGATCTTCCATATGTATCTTCAATGTTAAATATTTGTAATATTGATAACTGCAACCATAGTAGAAAGCTAACCTAAATGGGTAGAAATATAAAGAAAATTAAATATAATAATAAAAGAGACCTTGGATTTCATTTATTGATTCTCAAAATAATATATTATAACTTAATATATAAAACTTTAAATATATTATAGCATTACTATAAATCATTTTATTTTATTTACGACGTGAAAATGATATAATCTCGATCGCACCATATAACGAATGACGTTATGAAAACTTGTTATTTATCTCTCAATTTTTGAAAATCAAGGTGAAAAGTGACACTGATCATGTCTTTGATCTCTAACAACTGCATTTTTTGTATTTTTCAAAAGCGTACTACTTTTTACTTCGATTTTTGATAATAACTGAAAGGTAAAGTCTTGTATACAAAATTTTAGTTTTAACTTTTTTTTCTCCGTTTTAATCTACAAAATATCAAGTTTATTTACAAAATCTAAATCTTGCTCATCATCATCAACAAGAACACCAATAACAACAACAAAAACAAAATCAATAGAATCCTTAAACATAAATTTCAACAACAAAAAGGACAACAAATCCATGAAATCATTAAACATTAAATCTCAACAACAACAACAAATAAATAAAATCAATAGATTGTTAAATATTAGTAAAAGCAGTGCTTAAGTCGAAATTAATCAATCCTTTTATGGAATTTTTCACGAAATTGTTTTATATCTTGGCATGTTATTAAGAAATTTCTAAAAATTTGATTTTTTATGATAAGCATGTCCTTTTTTTTCCATATATAATTTGTAGCAATCAGGTGTTTGAATCTCATAGAATAAAATAAATAACCACTTTAGAGGAAATCCCATATTTGATAAACACGTGTACATATTTGATCTTCCATATGTATCTTCAATGTTACATATTTGTAATATGGATAACTGCAACCATAGTAGAAAGCTAACCTAAATGGGTAGAAATATAAAGAAAATTAAATATAATAATAAAAGATACATTGGATTTCATTTATTGATTCTCAAAATAATATATTATAACTTAATATATAAAACTTTAAATATATTATAGCATTACTATAAATCATTTTATTTTATTTACGACGTGAAAATGATATAATCTCGATCGCACCATATAACGAATGACGATATGAAAACTTGTTATTTATCTCTCAATTTTTTGAAAATCAAGGTGAAAAGTGACACTGATCATGTCTTTGATCTCTAACAACTTCATTTTTTCTATTTTTCAAAATCGTACTACTTTTTACTTCGATTTTTAATAATAACTGAAAGGAAAAGTCTTGTATACAAAATTTTAGTTTTAACTTTTTTTCTCCGTTTTAATCTACAAAATATCTAGTTTATTAACAAAATCTAAATTTTGCTCATCATCATCAACAACGAGACCAATAACAACAACAAAAACAAAATCAATAGAACCCTTAAACATAAATTTCAACAACAAAAAGGACAACAAATCCATGAAATCATTAAACATTAAATCTCAACAACAACAAGAAATAAATAAAATCAATAGATTGTTAAATATTAGTAAAAGCAGTGCTTAAGTCGAAATTAATCAATCCTTTTATGGAATTTTTCACGAAATTGTTTTATATCTTGGCATGTTATAAAGAAATTTCAAAAAATTTGATTTTTTATGATAAGCATTTCCTTTTTTTTCATATATAATTTGTAGCAATCAGATGTTTGAATCTCATAGAATAAAATAAATAACCACTTTAGAAGAAATTACATATTTGATAAACACGTGTACATGTTTGATCTTCCATATGTATCTTCAATGTTACATATTTGTAATATGGATAATTGAAACCAGAATAGAAAGCTAACCTAAATGGGTAGAAATATAAAGAAAATTAAATATAATAATAAAAGAGACGTTTGATTTCATTTATTGATTCTCAAAATAATATATTATATCTTAATATATAAAACTTTAAATATATTATAGCATTACTATAAATCATTTCATTTTATTTCGGACGTGAAAATGATATAATCTCGATCGCACCATATAACTAATGACGATATGAAAACTTGTTATTTATAACTCGGTTTTTGAAAATCAAGGTGAAAAGTGACACTGATCATGTGTTTGATCTCTAACAACTGCATTTTTTGTATTTTTCAAAATCGTACAACTTTTTACTTCGATTTTTAATAATAACTGAAAGGTAAAGTTTTGTATACAAAATTTTAGTTTTAACTTTTTTTTCTCCGTTTTAATCTGCAAAATATCTAGTTTATTAACAAAATCTAAATCTTGCTCGTCATCATCAACAAGAACACTAATAACAACAACAAAAACAAAATCAATAGAATCCTTAAACATAAATTTCAACAACAAAAAGGACAACAAATCCATGAAATCATTAAACATTAAATCTCAACAACAACAAGAAATAAATAAAATCAATAGATTGTTAAATATTAGTAAAAGCAGTGCTTAAGTCGAAACTAATCAATCCTTTTATGGAATTTTTCACGAAATTGTTTTATATCTTGGCATGTTATAAAGAAATTTCAAAAAATTTGATTTTTTATGATAAGCATTTCCTTTTTTTTCCATATATAATTTGTAGCAATCAGGTGTTTGAATCTCATAGAATAAAATAAATAACCACTTTAGAGGAAATCCCATATTTGATAAACACGTGTACATATTTGATCTTCCATATGTATCTTCAATGTTACATATTTGTAATATGGATAATTGAAACCAGAATAGAAAGATAACCTAAATGGGTAGAAATATAAAGAAAATTAAATATAATAATAAAAGAGACGTTTGATTTCATTTATTGATTCTCAAAATAATATATTATATCTTAATATTTAAAACTATAAATATATTATAGCATTACTATAAATCATTTCATTTTATTTCGGACGTGAAAATGATATAATCTCGATCGCACCATATAACGAATGACGATATGAAAACTTGTTATTTATAACTCGGTTTTTGAAAATCAAGGTGAAAAGTGACACTGATCATGTGTTTGATCTCTATCAACTTCATTTTTTCTATTTTTCAAAATCGTACTACTTTTTACTTCAATTTTTAATAATAACTGAAAGGTAAAGTCTTGTATACAAAATTTAATTTTTAACTTTTTTTTCTCCGTTTTAATCTGCAAAATATCAAGTTTATTAACAAAATCTAAATCTTGCTCATCATCATCAACAACAACACAAATATCTACAACAAAAACAAAATCAATAGAATCCTTAAACATAAATCTCAACAACAAAAACGACCAGAAATCCATGAAATCATTAAACATTAAATATCAACAACAACAAAAAATTAATAAAATCAATAGATTGTTAAATACTAGTAAAAGAAGTTCTTATGTCGAAATTAATCAATCCTTTTATGGAATTTTTCGCGAAATTGTTTTATATCTTGGCATGTTATTAAGAAATTTCTAAAAATTTGAGATTTTATGATAAGCATGTCCATTTTTTTTCATATATAATTTGTAGCAATCAGGTGTTTGAATCTCATAGAATAAAATAAATAACCACTTTAGAAGAAATCCCATATTTGATAAACACGTGTACATATTTGATCTTCCATATGTATCTTCAATGTTACATATATGTAATATGGATAATTGAAACCGTAGTAGAAAGCTAACCTAAATGGGTAGAAATATAAAGAAAATTTAATATAATAATAAAAGATATCTTTGATTTCATTTATTGATTCTCAAAATAATATATTATATCTTAATATATAAAACTATAAATATATTATAGAATTACTATAAATCATGTCGTTTTATTTCGGACGTGAAAATGATATAATCTCGATCCCACGATATAACAAATGACGATATGAAAACTTGTTATTTATCTCTCGGTTTTTGAAAATCAAGGTGAAAAGTGACACTGATCATGTGTTTGATCTCTAACAACTGCATTTTTTGTATTTTTCAAAATCTTACTACTTTTTACTTTGAATTTTAATAATAACTGAAAGGTAAAGTCTTGTATACAAAATTTTAGTTTTAACCTTTTTTCTCCATTTTAATCTGTAAAATATCACGTTTGTTAACAAAATCTAAATCTTGCTCATCATCATCAACAACAACACTAATATCAACAACAAAAAGAAAATCAATAATCCTTAAACATAAATTTCAACAACAAAAAGGACAACAAATCCATGAAATCATTAAACATTAAATCTCAACAACAACAAAAAAATAAATAAAATCAATAGATTGTTAAATATTAGTAAAAGCAGTGCTTAAGTCGAAATTAATCAATCCTTTTATGGAATTTTTCATGAAATTGTTTTATATCTTGGCATGTTATTAATAAATTTCTAAAAAATTGAAATTTTATGATAAGCATGTCCATTTTTTTTCATATATAATTTGTATAAATCAGGTGTTTGAATCTCATAGAATAAAATAATTAACCACTTTAGAAGAAATCCCATATTTGATAAACACGTGTACATATTTGATCTTCGATATGTATCTTCAATGTTACATATTTGTAATACGGATAACTTCAACCATAGTAGAAAGCTAACCTAAATGGGTAGAAATATAAAAAAAATTAAATATAATAATAAAATAGAACTTGGATTTCATTTATTGATTCTCAAAATAATATATTATATCTTAATATATAAACTATAAATATATTATAGCATTACTATAAATCAATTCATTTTATTTCGGACGTGAAAATGATATAATCTCGATCGCACCATATAACGAATGACGATATGAAAACTTGTTATTTATCTCTCGGTTTTTGAAAATCAAGGTGAAAAGTCACACTAATCATGTGTTTGATCTCTACCAACTGCATTTTTTCTATTTTTCAAAACCGTACTACTTTTTACTTCAATTTTTAATAATAACTGAAAGGTAAAGTCTTGTATACAAAATTTTAGTTTTAACTTTTTTTTCTCCGTTTTAATCTGCAAAATATCAAGTTTATTAACAAAATCTAAATCTTGCTCATCATCATCAACAACAACACCAATATCAACAACAAACACAAAATCAATAGAATCCTTAAACATAAATCTCAACCACAAAAATGACAACAAATCCATGAAATCATTAAACATTAAATCTCAACAACAAAAATAAATAAATAAAATCAATAGATTGTTATATATTAGTAAAAACAGTGCTTAAGTCAAAATTAATCAATCCTTTTATGGAAATTTTCGCGAAATTGTTTTATATCTTGGCATGTTATTAAGAAATTTCTAAAAATTTGAGATTTTATTATAAGCATGTCCATTTTTTTCATATATAATTTGTAGCAATCAGGTGTTTGAATCTCATAGAATAAAATAAATAACCACTTTAGAAGAAATCCCATATTTGATAAACACGTGTACATATTTGATCTTCCATATGTATCTTCAATGTTACATATTTATAATATGGATAACTGCAACCATAGTAGAAAGCTAACCTAAATGGGTAGAAATATAAAGAAAATTAAATATAATAATAAAAGAGACCTTTGATTTCATTTATTGATTCTTAAAATAATATATTATATCTTAATATACAAAACTATAAATATATTATAGCATTACTATGAATCATTTCATTTTATTTCCGACGTGAAAATGTTATAATCTCGATCGCACAATATAACGAATGACGATATGAAAACTTGTTATTTATCTCTCGGTTTTTGAAAATCAAGGTGAAAAGTGACATTGATCATGTGTTTGATCTCTAACAACTGCATTTTTTGTATTTTTCAAAATCGTACTACTTTTTACTTCGATTTTTAATAATAACTGAAAGTTAAAGTCTTGTATACTAAATTTTAGTTTTAACTTTTTTTCTCCGTTTTAATCTGCAAAATATCAAGTTTATTAACAAAATCTAAATCTTGCTCATCTTCATCAACAACAACACCAATGTGTACAATTTGTAAATGGGGATTGCAAGAATTTAAACATAATTAGTCTATTACAACCATATTGAATTGGTATGAATATACAAGGAATTTACATAAGTACAAAGTATAAAAATGAATATGTGTACCAGGATGCAAAATGTAAAGAAAATGAATCTTGTTTGTTTTCTTTTATAAAAAAGATTTTTGTCTTAACCCAATTTAAATAAAGAAGATAGTTAATTAAATGTGAATTTATTAAGAAAAATATTTTAAAAAGAAAACCTTAATTATATTAATTAATCAAAAGAAAATAAATTTAAGAAAAGTATTTTTTGGTATTTTTTATCTTGAAAATATTTATAGCATTATAAAATATTTTTAGTCTCTTTATTTCTTTAAAATAATTTATTTTAAATTGTGTGAAGAAAAAGAAATAAATAATATAATATTAATTAAGTCTATAAGATTTAGTTAATAAAATAAATAAAGTATAGTAAATAAAAATATTTTTGTTTATGGAAAAATAAAATAAAATAAGTCAAAATATAAAATATATCATTTTTTTATATTTTTATGATTTTTAGTATTTTAGAAAATATATTTAAAAAGAAAAATGAAATAAATAAATACAAATGGGCCAGGGGGTGCCAAAAGTCAGGATGAGAGTTAATTAGCAAAAACCAAAAAAAGAGAGTCAGGCTCAAAGGGCCCAACGCCTGTCAAACAAAAAAAAGGGTCAGAATATGTAAAAAGAACAAAATGGTCACGCTGGGGCTTGAACCCAGGACCAAGGGGTGAACAGGCGCGCGCTTCACCACTGGGGTGGCTATACATCCGTTAACTTGTATGAAATAATAAATACATAACACAAAACGCGCCCTGACTGTACTTCATCTTCAACCTCCAGCCAAAGGATCTGTAACTTGCTTATTTCTCAACCATTTGCAAAAATGTAAACATGAAAATTGCTCCATTTTGTCACACGAATCCAACCATATAAATATCATAAACTATAAATCAAAGATGAATGAGAATTTTTAACAGTACCAAATTCTGACCTAAATATTTCAGAAAGTTCAAACTCAAAATTCTCCTAGCTCAATCAAAATAAATGAAATCTATGGACATGTACAGCTTCAGGGCAATGATGTCTACATTTTATCTTCACAAATGCAAGCCTAAAAATGCCTAAGTAATGAGATAGAAGTTCAATAAAAATACCTCAAAATTGGAAATCATGAAATGGATTTGAGCTTGTTTCAGGCAGAGCTGATGATCAGGTTAGCTTCCTTGGACCTCTAGGAAACTAATGCAATGGCTGGCATGAGCTGAGGGTGGCTGGAATAGTCTGGAGAAGTCCAACTTTGATGCTCTGTTTTTGGTTATGGAAGACAATGAAAATGGTGTTACAGAAGTGAAACAGGTACAGGGATGAGTTACTCTTGATGCAAGGAAGCTTTAGAAACTAAAAGGCCAAGAAACGCACGAGGGAAATGTGAGTTTGAGGTTCAAGGTCAGAAATTGTCTAACAATGGAGTTTTTGGGAAATTTATGATTTGAGAGAGTTTTGGTGTACTTTAGGGTGTTCAAACTCTTGTTCTAGCTCACAAATAGTGACTATATTTATAAGCAACAAGTTTGGGATGCTCTATTTGATCAGAATTCAAATTTACATCCTTAAGCTAAACATGTGATTTTTTGACAAAACAAGTTTCAAAGTCTTGTGTACTTGCTAAGATATAGTGGTTATGCTTTAAACAAGCTTACTTCTGACTTTGTGGATGGAGTGTGATCAGAGGGAACAAGTTAGAGGCTCAATGTGAACTTTATGCAAAAAGCTTGCTTTACAAGAATGGCAATGTTAACTTTGTGCCATTAATGGAAATGCAACTTGGATAATAGCTCAATTGCTTGATCAAAGCCCTAACAGCTGTGTAAACATTTAATTATGGAGTGACAAACAATTTTGAGGCCTTCAAAGCAAAGATTATGCATCCTAGCATGGATTTGATCATGTGTTCATCAAAAATGGCTTGTAATTCAAGTGACAAAACCCTAACTTCATCTCTTCGATTCTCCCTACTCAAGAATGATCTCAAGGAGTTCTTGGACATTTTGGAAAGCTTGAAATGTGATCCACAACCCATATTTGAATTTCTTTTTAATATTCCCCTTGGAACTATATGAAAAAGTGTCATGAAGTTAGGTCAAAATCCTTGTCAAATTAGGGAAAAAATTTACTAAGTGTTTAGTTTCATGACCCTATGTTCATAAAATTATCACTTGATATCTAATCACTTTTGGAAGAAGTTGTGTGAAGAAAAGTTGTAGGTTTCATGGAGATATAAAACTTTCATGTTGGAAGTTTCTCTTGAAACATCTTGCATCATGGTGAAAATTTGGCTCAAAGTTATGAAAAAAACATGAAATTTCCAACACTTAGAAAAATTTCTAAGTTTAGAAATTTTGACTTTTCAAAATGAAATCTTGACCTTTTGATTTATTGATGAATAAGTTTCATATTTTGACATGCTTTGATGAATTATGATCTTTGGCACTTGAATTTGACCAAAAAGTCAAAGTTTGACTTTTCAGTATACAGTTGACTTTTGATCAGTTGACTGCAAAATTCATCTGTCAATCCAATGGACTTGCATTGTTTTGAACCCTATCATTAGGTCAAAATGATGAAATTGGACTCATGAGATCATGCCTTAAACCAATTGATCAATTTCTAGGTCAAAAATCAGAAATTGCCCTTTCCTAGTCAAAACCCTAAATTTGACCATTTTGCCCTTTTGGAGATTTGATCAAATTTCTTGAAGAATTATGGTCCAAACTTTATCAAATGATACATATGAGTTTAAAATGTTGATGTGGATAAAAATTTATAGGTTTTGACTGTAAATTGGCCATGGTTGACTTTTTCCACAATACAACTGATTTTTAGGTCAATTATTCAATTGACTGATCAAAAGTGTGATCCAAGGCTTGAAACTTGACATGAGTAATCTTGGGGGTGCATAATGATCCATGAAAGTCATATGGGGCATTTTAAGTTCAAAAATGCTTGTGCAAACTCAAACCCTAATTTTAGTCATCAGTGCTTAAGGAGATGTGTAAAGCTGATCAAACCCTAGTGCAGTCTTGAGCCCAAGGAGATCTTGTGAGCCAATTCTTGATAAGTGAGAGGGTAGATTTTGTGGTACAACAGTAACCGACAAAGTAACCCTTCCCATATCACTTTCCTTCTTCGGTAGAGTTTGTTGAATGATAGCACTACAACTTGCACCAACCATGATAACTTCTTGATCCGTTGATCTTCTTTTTTTGTAAGGATATCTTTCATGAACTTTGCATACTTTGGAATTTGTTCCATAGCTTCGTAAAATGGAATGTTTATTTGTAATTTCTTAAAGATATCCATGAATCTAGCCTAGTTCCTAGCATTATCCTTCTTGGAAGGAGCATGAGGATATGGTAAATTTTGAATCGGTAAAGTAGAAACTTTCTCCTTCTTGTTTCTTTTTAACTTCTCCTTTTCAACTAACTTCTCCACATGATTATTTTCTACTACAATCTCTTCTTCAAGCTCTTTTTATTCTACAACTTCCTTAATTTCAATTTCTTTACCAACCCCATTTCCGACTACTCTAACACTTCTAGTTAATATTGCCTTGCAATGCTCCTTAGGATTAGATTGAGTATTTTCCGAAAATGATGATCCAATATTTTGATCAGCCAATTGCATGGCTAGTTTCCCCACTTTAGTCTCCAAATTTTTGATAGCCTCTTCATTACTCTTTTGATTTGCCATAAATGCTTGCGAGTGTCTTGTAAGTTTGAGCTTCTAGCCTGATGTTGTGAATTTTGATTTGTATTTTGATGTGGACTTTCTCTATTTTGATTGTTGGCATCTTGTCTCCACCCTTGTTGATAACCTTGGATATTTTGATATGATTGACTTTGTTGGTATCCTTGATCTTGATTTCCCATATAATTAGCTTCCTCTTCAACCGTAGGACAAAAGCCGGTTTGATGATCACCCTTGCATAACTCACAACAAGCAATTTGTTGTATTTTATTGCTAGGTATTTCTTGCATTTCTCTTAGTTGTTGAGGTAGCTTTGCCATTTGATTTTTTAATTCTTCCACTTGTTGAGAGAATAATTATTTTGGGCTAAAAGAGCTTCATTTGATCTTGAATCACTTGGCTCCTCTCTCTTTTGAACCATACTTCGATCATGTTGGACTTGGTGGTCGTTCCTTTCCATTCTTTCAATAATTTCAACCGCCTCTTGCATTGTCTTTTCCATAAGTGATCCTCCCGCCATAATATCTAATAAAATCTTTGGTCATGGTTGTAGTCCATTTCAAAAAATATGCATTTGGGTAATGGCATCAAAACCATGACTCAAAAATTTTCTCAACATAGATTTGTACCTTTCCCAATCTTCATTTAATGACTCGACTGCACCTTGAGAGAACACCGATATAGCTGTCTTGGCTTCCAATAAACGCAATTGTGGGAAAAACCTTTAAAGAAATTTTTCTTCAAGCCTATTCCAATTCGTCATTAGTTGATGAGGTTGTTCAAGATACCAGTACTTAGCTTTATCGATCAACGAATATGGAAATAATCTTTTAAACATTTATTCTTCATCCTCCTCCGGAGCTCCTATAGCACATGTTATCTCATAGAATTTTGTGAGATGCGTGTAAGGGTCTTCATGATCTAACCCAGTGAAAGGGTTATGATACAACATTTGTAGAATTCAAGTTTTCATTTGAGTTCCTTTGGTCTGCATTTCTAGCAAACTAAGCATTCAACCTTAAACTATTTGCACATAGACCACTTGGTAGATTTACTGCCATAACTTCTTCTATATCTTGGTTAAAAGGTATAGCAGAAGTGGACACCTCTCCTCTTTCTCTTCTTTCTTTTTCTAGCTTCCTCCTTCGTCTAGTCTTGCTATTAAGTTTTCTGCAAGTCCTTTCGATTTTAGGGTCAAATAGGAGTTGATCTTCAGAAATACTTCCTCGCATAAACTAAAGTCTGAAAAACTAACAAGACAAGTGAAAAATAAAAGATATTATTAATATAAAACAACTTAAAACACTTAAACTATTGCAATGCTTTCAATAGTCAAACGCCAATCCCCGGCAACAATGCCATTTTGTTGTAATATATTTTCAACACAAGTATTTATATTATCGTTTTCCTTAGGGATTGGTGTGATATTAATGTAGTTCTATAGTTTTAGTTACTTTAAGTGTTTGAATCATAAACAAAGTTTTGGTATTTACTTTTAGTAACAAAAGATTAAGTTTCATGCACTAGATGGTGATTTGGATAAAAGAGAGGTTTTTGTTTGAAAAAGGCTTGTTTTGATAAAAGGAATGTCAAGATTAGTTTTCATCAACATATTCCAAATATATTCGACTAATCGCGCATATGAACTAATTAGTGATTGATACATTCACGTATCCTCTCAACATTTCTCATGTCTAAGCAATATTGTGAGTATTATCATGTTAATCATTAAATGATCTCTCAACCTAACTACTAACATGATAACCTTTAAAGATTGATACAAGTGAATACTAACTCACAAATCTATGTCTAGATATTGTTTATTAATAGATGAATATCTTAGGTCAAGCTTGGAACTTACTTCTCAATAATGAACTAAACCATAAAAAGAACAATGATAACAAAGATATTCAACATGTATTAATCATCAACCAAGTTCGTATACAAAATGGTCAAAAGAAATACATAAAGTCTAGGTTAACTACTTCTAACCTTGACACAAAAGATGCTTAGCTACTCATGGTTATGATACCTTGATCAATAAATAAACAATGAATGTTGATGAACATCAATCTTCAAGTCTACTTGATTCAAGATGCAAGAATGTTTTTTCTCCTCAAAAAATAAGAACAAGGGTTTCTATGTTATGATATGTAGAACAAGAGTTTCTATTCCCTTAATGAGGTTTTTCTTCCCTCCGAAGTACAAAAGTTTGTGAAAAGTTCCTCCAAAATATGGAAAAAGTAGCCAAAAAGTATGGCCATCTGCACACCATCGTCGGACGACCATAAAGCATCACCGAGCGACACTAGCTAGATGCCACACATGACCAACTAGGCGTGATACACAAGAAGGAAAGTATCTATCATCACCGAGCGACAAGGATGCTTCACCGGGCTATCCTTTTATCGCCAGGCGATCCAGGGGCAAAACATTACAGGGCTACCCTCTCTTCATAATTTTTGCTGGGCGATCCTTTGCAGAAACACAACCTTTGCTTCCTTGCATAAAAAGTAGAAAGTCTACACTTGGTTGTCTTATCTGCACAAAATTTGCTGAAACACTAACAAACAAATTAAAACATTCAAAATTATTTGTATTCATACAAAATGACTTAAAATAAGTGCTTATCCTAATTAAAAGTAAAATAAAGGGTTTGGAAGTGTCAATAAATGATATAAAATTTATTCAAAAAGTAAAATTTATTCAAAAGTCGGTGTATCTTCTATTTCTTTACCTTTAATAAAAATTGATATTGTTCTATATTTTTTCTACCTTCATCCTTGAGTTGGTAGTTCACAGTCATTTGTTAGTCGAAATTTATCCATTTCTCCTCATTGGTACCCCCAATAGAGTTGAGCTTCTTCCAGCCATAAGTGTTGATGTCAACCCTTTGTTCTCAGCCATAAGTGTTGATGTCAACCTTTGTTCCCAGCCATAAGTGCTAATGCCAAACCTTTGTTCCCAACCATAAGTGCTGATGTCAACCTTTTGTTCCCAGCCATAAGTGTTGATGTCAAACCTTTGTTTCCAGTCATAAGTGTTGATGTTAACCTTTGTTCCCAGCCATAAACGTTGATGTCAACCTTTGTTCCCAGCCATAAGTGCTGATGTCAACCCTTTGTTCCTAGCCATAAGTGTTAATGTCAACCCTTTATTCCCAACCATAAGTGTTGATGTCAACCCTTTGTTCCCAGCCATAAGTGATGATGTCAACCCTTTGGTCCCAGCCATAAGTGCTGATGTCAACCCTTTGTTCCCAGCCATAAGTGCTGATGTCAAAACCTTTGTTCCCAACCATAAGTGTTGATGTCAATCTTTGTTCCCAGCCATAAGCGCTGATGTCAATCATTTATTTCAAGTCATAAGTATTGATGTCAATCATTCGTTACTTTCCTTAATGTTGATGTTTACTGTCATCTTTGAGTCAGTATTATCTTATCGTTTCTATTTCGCGTTCCTTGGTTGGTAGTTTACAACCCCCCGTGAGTCGACGTTACTCTCTTTTTGAAATCTCCTCTATGAGTGGGTAGTTCACAATTATCGATCGGTCGTTGCTATCTATTGCTTTTTCCTTAATTATTGAGTTGGTGGTACTTTGTCTCCTCTATGGGCTTAAACCCAGTAGAGTTGAGTCTTCTATTCCCCAACAGAGTTGATTTTCCTCCAATAGAGTTGAGTTTTTTCCTCCAGTCGAGCCGATAGTACTTTCTTAATGGTTACCTTATTGGTAGTTTGTTGCTTGCATTGTTAAGAGTTTCAGTTGTTGAAATCTTACTATGAATTTGGATTCTTTTATCGTGGTTTTGACTTTACCTATTTATAGCCATCCCCAGAGTCGTGTTGTTCCCCATCGATTTATTTTCCTGGTGGAAAACTCTTTTTAGTCCGTTGGTTTTCTATTCTGCTTCCCCGGTGGTGTTCGGTGTCACCTTTGGAGTTGGTAGTTTGCATTCATAATAATAAACATTGCATGGCATCTTAGGGCCAAAAATAGGGTTTGTTTTGTATTTAAGTATTTTTAATCGCATCAAGATGAAGATTTTAACCTTCGTATCTCCGGATAGAAGACACTTAAATAAGGGCAACTGTTATACCCTAATTTTCCCCCTATGATATATCATGTCATCAATACATCAAGATCACAAACTAGGGTTGTGTCTGTCTTTCAACTTTATCCTACCTTTACATTTTCTTTTGAGGGATCACCAAGCACCTTGAAGTGTGTATCTTGTACATGTGTTCTTTTAACTAATATCAAAATATGTATATATGTCTCTTTGTATCTCCCTATTATAGGTGATGACACAATTGCATTCATCTCACCATCTCACATTTTATTTAGGTCAAACTTTCCTTAAAAGTTGGTGGTGCCATTCATCAAGAGGATTCATAGATTCATGTGTTTATTTCCATGCCTTCTTCAACAAGTTTCATTGAGACTTAAGCTCCATCTTTGAGTGTGCTTCAATATAACATCATTTTAAGGCCTATTGTGATTCATCATGCTTTATTTTGCCAAGAAAGTTCAAAAAGATTCAAGGTTGATTCAACAAGTTTGACCTAATTGAGCAAGTGCTTGATTCAGTGATCATAAGTTCATAACTCTCTCAATTTTCAACATTTTGAGTTGGATCGTTTTTCTATGGATACTTATCATAATCTACTACAACTTCTCTTCACATGACAAGATCCAATTGTGCAAGAAAAATTATCAAAGGGTTGAAAGGGGTTTCAAGTTATTTTGATACTCTCTGAGCTAGGGTTTGTTGACTTCTAAGGACCATATCTTACTCATTTTTTGAGATTTATGATTGACTCCAAAGTCATGATTCTCTTTAAATGGTCCTTAACTAGTTTTCTTCATAGATCTAAGGCTAAGTTTGAATGGAAGATCACTAATGGTTGAGAAAGATTATAAGTCTCTTTGAAAAGACTTTGAATCTTAGGGTTTGACTTCAAATGATCATAACTTGACAAATTTTTATTTCCTTTTGCTCATTATTTTTCCATAATAATCTTTGGGATGTCTACTACAACTTTGTTTCAATGTGCAAGACTTGAAAATTCTTGGAAAGTTGTTGAATAATTGAAAATATTATAGGTCTTTTGTGAATTTTCCCAAATTTGTTCATCATCTTCCAAAGACTATAACTCTTTCAATTTTTATGGTTTTTGAGTGATCTCAATTACACAACTCAATTCAAGAGGTCTACTTCATATCATCTTCAGATTCAAGATCAAATTGTGAGTGGAAAGTCATGCATTTTTTAAGAACATTATAAGTCATTTTGGAGTCCTATACTTAGAAATTTTTCTAAGTATAAAAATCCGTGTGTTTTTCACAATTTCAAGAGGACATAAATTTTTGATCAAACATCCATACGCTACCTTTCTTGGCACATTGTGAATTTTGTTGTGAGATCTTTCAAATGCTTCAAGAACCATGTGATAAAGCCTCATGAGTTGTGTGCATTATGGCTGCAAAGTCAGTACCTTGGAACTGAAGTTTTCCTCCAAAGTCAGATTTTGATTTTTATAATATGGCCTCTAAACACCAATTGTGTGCATGCTTTCCACTTAAATATGTTTAACAAAGTCGCTAAGGCTGGATTAAGGGTTGAAACACAATAATTAGTTGAGTTTTATGAGTTAGAAGTCACACTTGTCATGTTCAGGGTGCACACGATTTCACTTAATTACTTATCATTCACCCTCTGTCAGCATTGCATCACATTCTCCTATAAATAGATACCCTCTCTACATCAGTTGACAAGATTTAGAGAGCCAAAAAACCTCTCTTGAACTTCCTCCATACCTCTCATTTCTACAACTCGAATTTGGTTTTAAAGCATTTTTCAATCCAATTTCTTTGTTGATTCTTCATCCTCGAACTTCACTGAAGCTAATAGAAGAATAACCAAGCCTTGAGGTGTCCTAAATCGTGCTAGTCAAGTCAAGCTTCAGAGCTCTGAATTTGAGCTTCAACAGTTAGATTCCTCCATCAATTCTCTCCAAAATTGTTACTACAATGTAGCTCTCATCACTCTGATACTGATCGCATGATTAGTTTTTAAATGAAAGTTAGTTTTGCTCATGAAGTTTCAAATTCCTTTCTAACTTTTTTCTCCTGGTTTTTCTCAAATCGACTGAGCTACAATTTATATAAATTTTTCGCAAAAGTACCATTGAGATCTTCTTGAAGAAACGAAGTGAATGACACCACTCTGAGCTCCTGATTTTACAATTTGTGAGACCTACAATTCGCGCATGGCTGGAGGTTAAAGATGACCAGCAAGTCATCTCTCAACCAATGACATGGTGCCAGGAATTTTTTAAATCTATTTTTTAATTAGTGATCCAGTGGTTTATTCACTAATGTCCATATCATGCACAATGTGCCAGATCCTTTGGATTTGATTACTAACGCATTTTGACATTGATCCAATGATCTACATCTTTTTGACTTTATTTTTATTTACTGATTTTATATTTTAATTGTTTTAAACTTCAAAAATTCATAAAAAGTTCATTTCAACTTCTAAAAATCTGAAACAATTCTCAAAAATACTTTTGATTTTTCTCTTTCAATATTTTTTAATAATTTTATATTGTGATTTGATATTTTTTTTATGATTTTTTCACTTTATTTGAGATGTTTTAATTTTTTAAAATACTTTTCTAGATTTTTTTAATTCTAAAATATTATGGAAGGATCCAATGATCTCTTGACAAATATTGGTGACCTCGTTTTATTTTTATTTCTGATTTTACTATTTTTCACAAATTTTGGTTTATTTTGCTTATTTCTTTAAATTTTATAAGTAGTTTGTGACTTTAAAAAATTCTGAAATTTTTTGTCAACACTTATTGACTCATATTTTACCTCTGATATATTTTTAGGAGTTTTATTTGGTGTTTTAATACATTTTGTGTATTTTACCAATTATTTCCCTTTTTATTAATCATTTAAATATTGTTTTATTAAATATATTTTATTATTTTTGTTTGGATCTAATTTGAGTATTATTTTGGGACAAGTTCCTTAACCTCATTGGATCTTGGATGTTGATAGGTTGGAAAACCAAATCCACAAAAATGGATGAATGATGTTGATGATATTTGAAAAATCACAAACTGAGGAAGGGCACATAAAAGACTTGTTGAAATTATTTAGGCGTTTAAGGAAGTATCGTCTCCACTTGAATCCAAATAACTGTACTTTTGGTGTTCGTTCAGGAAAGATATTAGATTTCATTGTCAGCCAAAAAGGAATTGAAGTTGATTCTGATAAAGTTAAGACAATTCAAGAAATGTCTACACCAAGAACTAAAAAGCAAGTTAGAGGCGTCCTTGGATGTTTGAATTACATTTCCAGGTTTATTTCCCATATGACTACAACATGTGAACCAATCTTCAAGCTGTTGAAGAAAGACCAAAGTTGTGTGTAGACGGATGATTGCCAAAGGGAATTCGAAAGTATTAAAGATTATTTTCTTGAACCTCCTATCTTGCTCCCTCTTGTTGAAGGAAGACCATTGATTATGTATATGATTGTGTTAGATAACTCCATGGGCTGTATTTTGGGACAACAAGATGAAACATGAAGAAAAGATTATGCCATTTTGTGAGTCACGATATTTTATGCTAGAAAAAATATGTTGTTCTTTGGCCTGGGAGACAAAGCGATTGCAATAATACACGTTGAATCACAATACTTGGTTGATTTCCAAAATGGATCCGATTAAGTATATTTTTGAAAAGCCTGCTCTTACTGGAAGAATTTCCCGTTGGCAGATGCCGTTGTCTAAAAATGATATTAAATACCGTACTCAGAAATCTATTAAAGGCAGTGTGTTGGCAGAGTACCTTGCTCACCAACCGGTTAATGATTATCAATTTGTTAAGTAAGATTTCCCTGATGAGGATGTAGTGGTTTTGAAAGTAAAACATTGTGATGAACCTTTGCTTGAGGAAGGTCCTGACCTTGAATCCCGATGGGGTATGGTGTTTGATGGAACTGTAAATGCTTATGGAAAAGGAATTGATGTTGTGATCATCACTCCCCATGGGTCATATATCCCTTTTACTATAAGGTTAACATTTGATTATACTAATAACATGGCGGAGTATGAAACTTGTATCATAGGTCTTGAAAAGGCTATAGATCTCATAATCAAAAATATGGATCTATGGTGATTCAGATTTGGTAATAAATCATATCAAAGGAGAATGGGAGACTCGTTACATTGACTTGATTCCCTATAAAGATTATTCAAGAACATTATTGCCTTTCTTCAATAAAGTTGAATTCCATCATATTCACAGAGATAAGAATCAGATGGAGGATGCTTTGGCCACATTGGCTTCCATGTACGAAGTGAATGCTTGGAACGATGTACCTCAGATTACAGTTTGATGTCTTGATAGACCAACTCATGTGTTTGCTATGGAGGGGACGTCTGGTGAAAAACCTTAGTATTATGATACAAGCGTTTCCTTTAGACTCAGGAATCTCCGGTTGCTACATCAAATAAAGATAGAAAGGAATTGAGAAGGTTGGCAGGCAGCTTTTTTCTCAATGAAGATGTGTTATACAAGAGAAATTATGACATGGTCTTGCTCAGATGAGTGGATAGACACAAAGAAGACATGTTGATGCATGAGATTCATGAAGGTTCCGTTGGTACCTATGCCAATGGATATTCGATGGAAAAGAAGATGCTTAGGGCAGGTTACTATTGGCGAACAATGAAATCTGACTGTTACAAATTTGCGAAGAAGTGCCATAAGTTTCAGATTTATGATGACAAGATTCATGTGCCTTCGACGCTTCTTAATGTTATTTCTTCCCCATGGCCTTTTTCTATGTGGGGGTATTGATATGATTGGAATGGTTGAACCCAAAGTGTTGAACGAAAAATTGTTTCATCTTGATGGAAATTGACTACTTCACGGAGTGGGTAGAAGCAACTTTTTATGCTAATGTCCCCAAGCAGGTGGTAGTACGCTTTATCAAGAACAATCTTATATGTCGTTATGGTGTGCCAAGTAGGATTATCACCGATAACGACTCAAATTTGAATAATAAGATGATGACAGAACTTTGTTAAGAATTCAAGATTGTCCATCACAATTCGTCTCCTTACAGGCCTAAGATGAACAGGGTTGTTGAAGCTGCTAATAAAAACATTAAGAAGATCATCTAGAAGATAGTTGTTACCTATAAGGATTAACATAAGATGCTCCCTTTTTCTTTTCACGGGTATCATACATTCGTCCGCACTTCAACAGGGGCAACCCCGTTCTCTCTTGTATATGGTATAGAAGTAGTGCTCCCCATTGAGGTTGAGATTCCCTCTTTGTCTGTAATAATGGAAACCGAGTTGTCAGATGCTGAATGGGTCCAAAAAAGGTTTGATCAGTTGAATTTGATTGAAGAAAAGAGAATGACATCCTTGTGTGATGGTCGATTATATCAGAAAACAATGAAGAATGATTTTGATAAGAAGGTCAAGCCTCATGAATTTAGAGAAGGCGACCTCGTGTTCAGAAATATCATGTCTTTTAACGCTGATTCTAGGGGAAACTGGACTCCCAATTATGAAGGCCCATATGTTATCAAGAAATCCTTATCTGGCGGTGCATTGATTCTTGTAACTATGGATAGTGAGGAGTTCTCATGACCCATAAATGCTGATGCAGTCAAGAAATACTTCGCCTATAAAAATAAAAGAACATCTCGCTAAGTTGAAAACCTGAAAGGACATATTAGGAAAAAAAGAGCGTCTCGGTAGGCTGAAAACCTGAAACGGAAGTCTAGGCAAAATTTAGAGACACAAACATAATAAATTTTCCTGGTAGGTTGAAAACCCGCAAGGGCAACCTAGGAAAAAGGTAGGGATTCCCTGGAAAAAAACTGCATCAAACAAGACTTGATCATTGAAGCAAAGATCTTCTCAGATTCTCATCACGCTTCAACTAAAGCCTCTGCTCATAAGTTCAAAGTTGTTAAGGAGAATAGTGATCATTGTATTTCAATGTATCTTTTCCATGTATTTACCATTTTTCAAAACTTTGTAATCATCTATGGAGTATCACCATTCGCGGATTACCATTCTATTAATATGGTTTGAGCCTTTATCCAATTCTTTGTAGTTTTTATTTTATTCTGTAAACAAAAATTTCATTTATTATTGATAGTAATTTTCAAAACAAAAAGACTTAATAATAAAAACATGTTTTTGAAAAGAATTGGAAAATTACTTTTTACCTCAATTATGTGATTCAAGTGTGGGAAAAAATAGTGGTTCCAAGGATGGACGAACTCTGAAGTTTCCTAAATTCTCCCCAAGAAGTATCTCAGGTTACTCTTTCTTATATGCGTGTAATCCACTTGTATCCTTTTCCTTGGATTGATGGATTTCATACCAGTTGATATATGGTGTGGTGTTGGGTTTGTAATCCCATTTTCCCTATTAAGTCTTGGTTCAATTTTTTTCCAGGTTGTTATATGGTGTTGGGTTTGTAATCCCATATTCCCCAACTAAGTCTTGATTCATGTTTCTCTAGCTGAGTGTGATTATTTCTCCATCCAGTTGGTGATCAGGCAAAGATTGCAAAATTATGTAGTCTTTTCTTAGTTAATTGGATTATTTATTCCTTTATCTTGAGAATTTACATGGAATCTCTTGTAGAGCATTGCTACCTCCAGTTACGACATTGTTGTTGTTATGTGCTTCCCAAGTAGCCAGACAAAAGCATTATCGTTTTCTAAGAAGTATTGGGACAATTGTCAATTTTTTGGGTTTTCTCTCGCCAAGTGTTGAGTTTGATTTAAAATCCCCATAATTTTGAATTCTTGATATGATGTTAACTTCTTAATTCACCAGATGAAGCAAAGATGATTCTTCTCTCTAAAGTTGTTATCCCCGTGAAGTTTCACAACTTCTCTCCAGAGAAGTTGGCGCAACCACTACCATTTGATATTGAAGATTGTTTTTAGGCTCCTCTCGGCGTGCATGGTTTCATTTTTCCTAGTGAAGTCAGTAAGGAACCCCAAGTTAAAGCCTAGTCGATGTGGAATTTTCTTCCCTAGCGAAGTCTGTATGATATTACCCAGTGATGCCTAAAGGAGGGTATTATATCCCAACAATTGTTTTGGTTTATTACTATTAGATTTTGCTTTGATTTATTTTATAGCCATATTTCTTCACAAAGAAGTTAAGTCTTGAAGTAGGACTTTGTTTCCTTAGTTAGTTCTCACTCTCTTATGGAAGGAAATTGGTCCCCATTTAAGTTTACTCCTCATTGGATGGTGTCTCGGTTGATTGTTTCACTTTGATTTGTTCCTGGTTTGAATTTTATGGTCCCCAGAAGCAATGTTATTTCGACCCTATGGGCTATGAGCCCTTGGATTGAGAATGTGCATTTATTTTTCACGTGAAGACTTTGTTCCCTCAACAGGAATGTGTTGGTATTTCCCCACGAAATAAGAGATTCCTTTCCCAGTAGTGTTATCGTAACAACAAGTGGTATTCTCTTTATTTGAGAAACTTATACTTCGCCAGTAAGTCTGCTAATGTCAGAGAAGATGTTTTCACTGCGGTGGATGGTAGTCTCATCATTATGGGAGATAGTTTATTGTTGAGGTTGGCTTTACTCCAATGATAAAGACAGTTTGTTGAAAGATTCTTACAACAATTTGTTACCCTTTTCAAGTGATATATTGATTAAAGAAGAAACTTTTATTGTTCTCTGTGAAATCCAGAAGTCGGTAAAGTTTATTACCCTTTCTAGGTGGAATACCTTGGTAAAATAAGGAGTTGAGACCCGTTCTAGGCTAAATGCCAGAATTTTGGGAAACTCGTTCTTGTTAACACAGATCCTACCTTCAGTGGAAGTTGGTAGTTCACCTTCAGTAAAAGTTAGTGTATCTTTTATCTTCACCTTCAGTAAAAGTTGGTGTATTTTGTGTTTCTCTACCTTCAGTGGAGTTTGGTAGCTCACCTTCAGTAAAAGTTGGTGTATTTTTTGTTTCTCTATCCTTCAATTGAAGTTGGTAGCCACCTTCAGTAAATGTCAGTGTATTTTCTAGTTCTTTACCTTCAATAAAAGTTAGTATTATTCTATGTTTTTTCTACCTTCATCCTTGAGTTAGTAGTTCACCATCATTTATTAGTCGACATTTATCCCTTTCTCCTCATTGGTACCCCCAACAGAGTTGAGATGTTTCAAGGCATAAGTGCTGATGTCAACTCTTTGTTCCCAACCATAAGTGGCAATATCAAACCTTTATTCCCAACCATAAGTGTTGATGTCAAACCTTTATTCCCGGCCATAAGTGCTTATGTCAACTCTTTGTTCCTAGCCATAAGTTTTGATGTCAAACTTTTGTTCCCAGCCTTAAGTGCTGATGTCAAACCTTTGTTCCCAACCATAAGTGCTTATCTATACCTTTGTTCCCAGCCATAAGTGCTGATGTCAACCCTTTTTTCCCAGCCATAAGTGCTGATGTCAAACCTTTGTTCCTAGCCATAAATGTTGATTTCAACCCTTTATTCCCAGCCATAAGTGCTGATGTCAACCCTTTATTCCCAATCATAAGTGTTGATGTCAACCCTTTGGACCCAACCATAAGTGTTGATGTCAACCCTTTGTTCCCAGTCATCTGTGATGATGTCAAAACCTTTATTCCCAACCATAAGTGTTGATGTCAATCTTTGTTCCCAGCCATAAGCGCGGATGTCAATCATTTGTTTCCAGTCATAAGTACTGATGTCAATCATTCGTTACCTACCTTAATGTTTATGTTTACCGCCATCTCTGAGCCAATATTATCTTACCATTTCTATTTCGTGTTATTTGGTTGGTAGTTTACAACCCCCTGTGAGTCAATGTTAATATTTTTTTTGCTATCTCCTCTATGGGTGGATGGTTCACAGTTATCGATCGGTCTTTGTTATCCATTTATTTTTCCTCATTTATTGAGTAGGTGATACTTTGTCTCCTCTTTGGGCTTTACCCCAACAGAGTTGAGTCTTCTATTCCACAGCAGAGTTGATTTTCATCCAATGGAGTTGAGTTTCTTTCCTCCAATCGAGCCAATAGTCATTTCTTAATGGTTACCTCCTTGGTAGTTTGTTGCTTTCATTGTTAAGAGTTTCCGTTGTTGAAATCTTACTATGCATTTGGATTCTTTGATTGTGGTTTTGGCTTTACATGTTTATAGCCATCCCCAAAGTCGTGTTGTTCCCCAGCGATTTATTTTCCTCGTCAAACTCTCTTTTTGGTCCGTTGATTTTATTTTCTGCTTCCCCAGTGGTGTTTGGTGTCACCTTTGGAGTTGGTCGTTTGCATTCATAATCATAAATATTTACTGGAATCTTAGTGCCAAAAATAGGGTTTATTTTGTATTTAAGTATTTTCAATCGCATCAATACGAAGATTTTAACCTTTGTATCTTCAGATATAAGACACTTAAATAAGGGCAGCTATTATACCCCTATTTTAGCCCCTAAAATCTATCATATCATCAATACATAAAGATCACACACTAGGGTTGTTTCTCTCTTTCTACTTTATCTTATCTTTAAGTTTGCTCTTGAGGGATCACCAAGCACCTTAAAGAGTGTATATTGTACATGTGTTCTTTTAACTAACATCAAAATATGTATATATGTCTCTTTGAATGTTCATATTGTAGGTGATGACACAATTATAGTCATCTTACCATCTAACTTAGGGTTTGGGGGATGGTCCTCAGTCAAATTGTTCTTCAATGGATGGCAAGAGCTCATGCTTCAAGGCTATGTCTATGACATTAAATATTCGTGGTTCAAAGAGTTCTCTCATTTTATTTAGGTCAAACTATCCTTAAAATTTGGTGGTGGCACTCATCAAAAAGATTCATAGGTTCATGTAATTATTTCCATGTCTTCTTCAACAAGTTTCATTAAGACTTAAGCTCCATATTTGAGTGTGCTTCAAGATAAAATCATTTTAAGGCCTATTGTGATTCATCATACTTTATTTTTCCAAGAAAGTTAAAAAAGATTCAAGGTTGATTCAACAAGTTTGACCTAATTGAGCAAGTGCTTGATTCAGTGATCATAAGTGCATAACTTTCTCAATTTCAACATTTTGGGTTGGCTCTTTTTTCTATGGATACTTATCATCATCTACAACTACTTATCTTTGTAGCGGTAAAAATGTTGATACTAAGCCATTGGATTGACTTAACTCGCATAAATTAAATAAAAATTGCCACTGCGCTTTATTGTTTCCAGAGGAATGGGAAAAGAGAAAATAACCCAAAAAGAGAGGGAGAGAATCTAAGTTCGAGGGTTGGTTATGCAAAGGGAAGGTATTAGTGCCCTAAACATCTATGGTACTCCGCAAGAATCTATTTGAAAATTTGTGTATTTTGGTTATAAATGTTGTATGCAAAAAATAGATGGTGGAGGTGAGAAAAGAAATATATATTTTTTACAATTTTTGCATCCGCCACGGTTGTCAACCTTTAGTGCCTATGTACCACCTTTCGTGCAATAGGGGATCAGGGTACCCGTAGTTCAACTTTAAAAAAAACACATGTGTATTGGTTAATTTTAAGAGATGAGACATCATCGTTGTATCTGAGTGGAAGAACATACTTACTACCCACGGCTATGAGAAAGGAGAATTTGTGACATCTCAAAGTAGAAGATATGTCTTGGATTGTAAAATAAAAAAGCCTTGCTCAACACCCAAGTAGAAAATATCTCACTTCACTATATATCATAGAAGTATAATAGTTCGCATCACTACAAGGATTGACAAGAGTCTAATCTTTTGGGAAACGTTTTAAGGTAAAAAGCCAAAATGTCAAAAATGGTTTGAATGAGATTGATTGAATTTTAGTATTCTCACAAAAATGTTAAGGTATTGTTAAGTTGATTAAAGTTTGGTTAAGAAAATATTTTTGAAAATGCATGGACCTAAGCCCAAGTTTATTTCGAAAGCGGTTCAAGTTTTAGAAAACAAGAATAGTTTTGAAAAGCAGGGAGAAGATTTTTGAAATTAAAGAAGGTGGGAGTAGATGAAGGGACTATCCTAAAGCATAAGGTAAAATCTAGGGAAGATAATCGTCTAAAAAACAAGAAGCCAACACTTGACATAATGAGTCAATGTAGAATTCCAATTCTTTGGATTGAAACCAAACAAACAAAGATAATGAACCTCTTAAGAATACCAAACTTCAAATGCATTATGACTTCACAAAATTTGGATAGAGTAACGATTGTATACAGATAAATTTTCAATCACAATCAGAGCATATAATCAGAATAACCTTCACACAAAGAAAACAAGCAACCCAATGTCTCGGGTTAAACCCCAAGAACTCTAGACAAAATAGCAATATAAGTCACAAGGTCTCAAGGTAAGTCAAGGTCTCTAATCCTAAGTCCAAGAAGTCCATAACTCCAAAATGCCAAGGATAGTAACCAAATAGTCCAAGTAACATTAATGCTTTTTATTGTTCAAGTTGATTATTAGGTATCTTCAAAAAGAAAATGAAGAGCTCAAGTGAGCAAAATAAAAATTACATAAAGATAAATGCTCAAGTGAGCAAACATGAAAATAGTATGAAATGAAAATGCTAAGATCAATGGTGCTTAAAGTAAAAGCATAAAAATAAAAATAAATTGTTAATGAGTTATAAATTAGAGGTTAGTTGAATGACCATCTTGAATCTTGCATTTGAAAACTCGTTAGAAGATTGATAAAATCAAAGCCTCTCAAGAACAAGTTTTGTTTGTTGTTTTTCAAGTATACCATTCATTTCAAATTCTCAAGGCAACAACAAATGATCAATGACGTTTAAATGATTCACTTAGTCCAAAATTTATGAAGATTAATTAGAGGATTGATAATACCAAAGCCTCCTAAAAATGAATCTCAAGGTTATTGGATCAAAGGCTTCAAGTTAAACATACTTGGGTTTGCAAACATAGGTTTAGGCCACGAATGATCATTTCTCTAATCGGGACAAAATTTAGGGCTATGTTAAGCAATCGTAAGTGGACTTATATAGAAGTCACATCTATTTTGAGGCCGGTCAATAGCAATCTATGTACCTTATGTTTAGAGTGAAGATATGTAAATCCTCCTCTAACAACATGTAGCACAAAAGAGAAGGGGATAAGATGAAGAGGGAGGGGATACATTTGAATAAAAAAATTTAATCAAAACTATCATTAAAATCATCCATTCATTTTAGTGGAGTTAAACTCAACACTCAAGATCCAATGATGGTAATGAAGTTTATGATCAATAATCACATAGCCAGAATATATAAAATAAATAAATTGTATTTAATAAATAAAATAAAAAGAAAAATGACTTTTAAATTGTTTTTTAAAGGTAAAATAGCAAAATATATTCAAAGTATCAAAGAAAAATTTAAAGAGACCGTATAAAAATTCGAAATGACCTCAAATACTTTTATAAAATTTTTGGTGATTTTTTAAAATAGGAAAGTATTTTTAAACTAATTAAAATCATTCAAATAAATGGAAAAAGTAAAAAAAAAATAGTAAAAGTTAAAATAAAATTCTAGAAAAATTTCAAGAAGTCAGAAATAAGAAAGATGATTTCTATAAAAAAAATTGGAATTTAAAAAATATCAAAAATTATTTTTAAATAATTAAAAACAAGTTAAAATAAAGGAGAAATTATAAAAAATATCAAATATGAAAATAAAATCATGAAAAAATGAAAAAAAGAAAGAGAATATTTGGAAATATTTTTGTGAATTGTTTCATAATTTTTGATTCAAAAATAAATTTTTTATGATTTTTTGAAGTTTAAATAAATTAAAATAAAAAATCAAAAAATAAAATAACAAAACAAAAAAAATATGGGCCATCTAATCATTGTCAAAATGCGTTAGTAAACAGACCCAACGGATCTGGCGCACTGTGCATGTTATGGACTTTATTGAATATCACACCTAATCATTTTTATTAAATAAAAATAACTTAAAATGTAGCACGTGGGGTGGAGTCTGACTCACTAAAGTAATCAGATCCGAGGGCTCACTACATGCGTGCATGGTAAAGTGAAACACCAAATCTGTTTCAAAAAAATGACATGGCTAAACGTCATTGATTAAAGACGAACATGTCATCGTCTTCAACCTCAAGCCAACCTCAAATCGAATTCCACAAACTGTAAGATTAGCAAACCAGACTGATATCATTAGATTCGTCTCTTCAAGATGATTCTAATGGTACCATCGCGCCAAATTTATATAAACTGAGCAAGTCTTAAATTGGAAAAATGCAGAAATAATAACGAGCACGAGATTCTGGAACATGTCAATTAAATCTCAATGAAATTGCAAATTGTAAAAAGCATGAGAATCAGAAGGATGAAGAGAGTAGATTAGTCTTTTATTTGCAACGATTTGACCAATAAATCTACCTGAACGAAGTAGCAAAAGATGGCTCTGAAACTGGACTTCTGTAGATCAATATAGGTCACAATTCTTGAAGGTAAGAGTATGGTTAGCACAAAGAAGTTCAATGAAGCTAACTGAATGGAGCTTTTGCTATTTTGGAGTGAGAATGCAAGAAATCAAGAATACAAATTCAGAGTGTAGCGGTAGAAAAGTTTAATACTAAGCCATTAGATTAACTAGACTTATACAAATCAAAATAAAAATCGCCACGACGCTTTATTGTTTACAAAGGAATGGGGAAAGAGAGAATAACCCAAAAAGAGGGGGAAAGATTCTAGGTAATGGGGGTTGGTTATGCAAAGAGAAGGTATTAGCACCCTAAACATCTATGGTACTCCACAGGAACCTCTTTGTAAATCTGTATATTTTGGCTATAAAATGTTGTATATAAAAAATAGATGCTGGAGGTGAGAAAAGAAGTATTTTTTATGATTTTTGCACCCGCCGCGATTGCGAACCTTTAGTGTCTACGTACCACCTTTCGTGAAATAGGGGATCAGGGTACACGTAGTTCACCTTTTAAATTTTTTTAAAACACAAGTGTGTTGATTAATTTTATGAGATAAGACATCATCATCATTGTCCGTGTGGAAAACATACTTACTACCCACAATTATGAGAAAGGAGAATTTGCATCATCTCAAAGTGGAGGATATGGCTTGGATTTTAAAATCAACAATGTCTCACTTAACACCCAAGTAGAAAATATATCACTTCGCTACATATTGTAGAAATATAGTTGTTTGCATCACTACAAGGATTGACAAGAGTCTAATATTTTGAGAAAAGTTTTTAAAGTAAAAATCCAAAGTGGAAAAATGGTTTGAAATGAGATTGATTGACTTTTAGTCTTCTCACAAAAAATGTTAAGGTATTTATTTAAGTTTATTGAAGTTTATTTATGAAAAGGTTTTGAAAATGCATGGACCTGGGTCAAAGTTTATTATGAAAGTGGTTCAAGTTTAAAAACAAGAAAAGTTTTCAAAAGGAGGGAGAAGATTTTTGAAGTTAAAGAAGATGGGAGGAGAAGAAGAGACTATCCTAAAGCATAAAGTAAAAGCTAGAGAGAAGAACCATCTAACCATCAAGAATCCAATACTTGACATTATGAGTCAAGATAGAATTCCCATTATTTGGATTGAAACCAAGCAAGCAAAGATACTAGACCTCTTGAGGGAACCAAACTTCAAGTGTATTAAGTCTTCGCAAAAATTGGGCAGAGTAACAGCTGTATATGGGTGAATTCCATATTAAAAATAAAGTATGTAATCGCAATAACCTGCACACAAAACAAACAAACAACCCAATGTCTTGAGGTAAACCTCAAGAACTCCAGACAAAATACCAATTAAGGTCACAAGGACTCCAACATAGGCCAAGGTTTCTAATCCTAAGTCCAAGAAGTCCAATACTTCATAATGCCAAGGATAGTAACCGAATAGTCCAAGTATCATTAAAGTTTTTTATGATTTATGTTGATTATTAAGTATCTTCAAAAAGAAAAGAAAAGCTCAAGTGAGAAAAATAAAAATGACATAAAAGTAAATGCTCAAGTGAGCAAAGATGAAAATAGCATGAAATGTAAATGCTAAAGTAAATAGTATATAAAGTAAAAACATAAAAATAAAAGCATAAAGTAAAGTCAATTATTAAGAATTAGTGGTTAGTTGGATGACCATCTTGAATCTTGCATTTGAAATTCATTAGAGGATTGGTAGAACCAAAGCCTCTACATAATGAATTGCATTTTCTTTATGTCAAGTATATCATCCATTTAAGAATCCTCAATGTAACATATAATGATCAATGATGTTTAAATGATACGCGTTGACCAAAATGGATGAAGATGCATCAGAAGATTGGTAGAACCAAAGCCTCTACACAATGAATCTCAAGGTTATTGGATAAAAGGGTTCAAATTAACATCTTGGGCTTGCAATCATAAGTTTGGGCCACGAATGATCATTTTCTCTAATCGGGACAAAATTTAACGCTATGTTAAGCAATTGTAAGTGGACTTATATAGAAGTCGCACCTATTTTGAGGTCGATCAATAGCAATCTATGCACCATTTATTTTTAGACATGATATAGAGATCATGCTCCAACAACACTTAGTGCAATATGAAATGGATGAGATGAAGCAGGGTGTTAAAGAATATATAAACCACATTTGAATTAAAATTTAATCAAACTATTGTTAAAATCATTCATCCATTTTTATGGAGTTAGACACAACACCATGGATCCAATGATGTTAACAAAGTTCATGATCAAAAATTCAACCCAAGATCAGCAAGAAAATAATCACAAAATAATATTACATTAAATATATATGTTGAAAAGGGTTTAAAAATGAATAAAAATGAAAATAAAGGGAAAAAATCAACTATATTCAAATTGATTCATAAAAATGAAATAATGTCATAGAAAAAGCAGAAATAGACTCAAATATTTTTATTAAATTTTTGGTAATTTTTTAAAGTCAGAAACTATTTTTAAACTAATTAAAATTTCTCAAAAAAAATAGAAAATAGATAAAAAAATTAGTAAACATCATTATAAAATTCCATAAATATTTTTAGAATTTAAAAATGTCATAAAATATTTTTAAAGTAATTAAAAGAAAGCAAATAATACAAAAAATATAAAAGAAAATCAAATGTCAAAATAAAAATGTGAAAAAATTGTCACGAGATCAGAAATAATTCAAAGTATTTTTGTGAATTTTTTCATAATTTTTGTATAAAAAATAAAAGAGTTATGAATTTTTTTAAATTAAATCAATTAAAATATAAAATCAGAAAATAAAATAAAACCAAAAAGATGTAGGCCATCAGATCATAGTCAAAACACCAGGTGAGATACGCATAGGATCAGAAAAAGGGCAACCAATGAAATTAAAAAATGTTTGGCACGCTATCATTGGCTGAGACGAGACATGTCATCGTCTTCAACCTCGAGACGCCCTGCAATGGAGATTTTGTGAGATCCTTCAAATAGAAAAATTAGGATCCCATACTAGTATCATTGGATTCGTCTCTTCAAGACGATCCTAACATCACCATCGCGCCAAATTTATATAAGGTATGCAAAGAGATATTAATCAAAACCCAGAAAATAGCGAGCACCTTCAATTTGAGATTTCTCTCTCAATTATCAATGGATTTAAAAATTGTAAGAAGCACAAGAATCAGGAGAAGGAGTATAATAGGTTGGTGCTTTATTTGGATCCAAATGGTGGAGAATTCTACCTTTTCGAAGTTCAAGAAAGAAGCTCCGAAACTGGAGTTTTGTAGCTTGAATTATGGCTCGTTTTGCTTGGTTTAAGTGCTGGAGAGTTTGTATGATGCTTAAGGATGATGAATTTGAATAGAATTTTGGAGAAAGAAACTTAAATATCATAAACTGATTTAAAAAAGATGGGTTCGTGTGAGGTTTTGGCAGGGTGTTTTTGGCTCTCAAAGCTTAAGGAAATGAATGGGGAATAACCCTTTATTTATAGGGAAGCTGATGGAACGTCCAAGCGTGTGAAATGATGAAGTTTGGAGGGAAATCGTGTGAAGTTGCAAACAAGAAAAGTGTGACTTCTATTTTAATCAAAACTCATCCAAACTTTGCATTTTGCTATGCTAATCACTTATGGAAGTTCACTGAACATGTTTAGAAGCAAAAACACGCAGCAATTTTGTGTTTAGGAGCCAAATTAAGGATTTCAAATTATGACTTTTGGAGAAATCTCAACTCCAAGTTACCACTTTTGAGACAATGGCATTCTCAGCCCAAGGGTCTTAGGGCATGGTTCTTGATGCTTTAGAAATATGAGATTACAAGATTTGCAATGGAAAATAAATAGAATCAAATGGATGTTTGAGCTAAAAGTTGCAATGAGCCAAAGTTTGGAAAAAGAGGTTGACTTTCCATACTTAGAAATATTTCAACTTTTTCTACAAAAGTGACCTATAATGTTTTGCATCCAAACATGGCCTTCCTCTTGGAATTTTCTCTTGACCAAAAAATATGGCATGAAATAGGCTTATTGAATGAAATTTTGAAACTTGAACCATTAAAAATATCCATAACTTGAGAGAGTTATGAATTGTTGAAGTTGATAAAAAATCATGAAATGACCTATAATAGTTTGTATCCTTAAGGAATCCTCCATCCATTTTCTCACTTTGCACATAAAATAAGGAATAAAGTTCACATCCTCAATATCATTATGAAAAAAGAGTGGGCTCAAGGTGATAAAAATTGACCAAGTTATGATCATTTGAAGTCACACATGGGAAGTTGGGGGTTCATTTGGAGGACTTGTAATATTTCTTCATCATCAAGTTTCTTCCACATGAAAACTCCTTGAAACTTTTGAAGTGATTTGTTAATAAACCTTTGAAGAGAAGGATGTTTTTGGAATCACTCAAAAATACCAAAAGATGAGCAAGATATACTTCTCTGAAGTTCAAAACCCTAGCTCATAGATCAAGAAAATCCTTTGAAGAACTTTGACAATTTTAAACAACCTTCTTGTACCAACACTTTTCCTTTGTAGATAGAAGTTGTTGAGGATGATGATGAGAACTCATAGAAACCAAAACCACTTCCATATCTTGAGAATTAAGGGAAATATGCACTTGTGACCAATGGGAACAAGACCTTGTCCAACCATGACAACTTCTTCAATCAACCCCTTGTACTTTTGAATCAATCTTGATAACTTTGAAATGTGGTGAACCAAAATAAACCTTGCCATTCCATTTCTTCCAAAACAACTTCAATGGTGAGGTTTGAATTTCTCAAGCTTTATTGACTAGGGAATGGAAATAAACTCATGAACCGATGGATCAACTTGCTAAGCCACATTGCATTTACCTACATTATTAACAAGTGAGACAAACCAACATTTCATTTTATTAATTAAAAGGAAAGCCAAAACAAAACATGCATGATCACAAAATAAAAACAAGTCAAGGTGCTTTGTGATTCCTCACAGAGCAAAGCTAAAGATAGGGAAGAGAACAAAATGCCCTAATGTGATATTGTTGTGAGTAAATCAATTTGGTATGATGAAGGGATCTTAGGGGGAAAATTGGGGTACAACAGCTGCCTTTATTTAAGTTTCTTATATCCGGAGATACAAAGGTTAAAAATCTTCGTGTCGACGTGATCTAAGATACATAAATATAAAACAAACCCTATTTTTGGCTCTAAGATTCCATGCAATGCTTATGAGTATGAATGCATATGAACAACTTCAAAGGGACGAAAAACACCACTGAGAATGTACAAAGTAAATAAGGATCAAAAGAGAAACCCGACCAGGAAAATAAATCACTGGTGAATCAAAAAGACTCGGCTCTATTGGTGTAACACCCAAAGAAGAGATAAGGTAGCATCAACTCAGCTAAAGAGGAGATATTATAGGATAAAAGTGATTGACAACCAACTGTGAACTACCAAACTCAATAGTCGGAGGTAGAAGATCAAAAAGATAATGACTCATAAATGACAGTAAACTACCAACTCATAGTTGAAGGTAGAAGATCAAAAGGATACTGACTCATAGAGGATGGTAAAATATCAAAGGATACACTAACTTTTACTGAAGGCGAAACTACCAACGTTCACTGGAGGTAGAAAGAGAAAAGAATAACAACACCGACGTTCACTGACGGCGAGCTACCAACGTTCATTAAAGGTAGAGAGTCAAACATCAATGTTCACTAACGATGAACTACCAAATTCCACTGAAGGTAGCAAAAAGATAACAATCACCAACATTGACTGATGGTAGAGAGAAAAGAAATATCATAGCATCGACGTTCACTGACGGTGAACTACCAACATTCACTGAATGTAGAAAAAAGATAACAACCACCCAACGTTCATTGATGGTGAACTACCAACATTCACTGAAGGTAGAAAGAAAAGAAATATCATAGCACCGACGTTCACTGACGGAGAACTACCAACGCTCACTGAAGGTAGCAAAAAGATAACAATCACCAATGTTCACTGATGATGAACTACCAACTTTTGCTGAAGGCAGAGAGAAAAGAAATATCATAGCACCAGCATTCACTGATGGTGAACTACCAACGTTCAATGAAGGTAGCAAAAAGATAAAAATCACCAATGTTCACTGATGGTGAACTACCAACTTTCACTGAAGGTAGAGAGAAAAGAAATATCATAGCACAGACGTTCATTGACGGTGAACTACCAACGTTCACTGAAGGTAGCAAAAAGATAACAATCACCAACATTCACTAATGGTGAACTAGTAACTTTCACTGAAGGTAGAGATAAAAGAAATGTCATAGCACTGACGTTCACTGACGGTGAACTACCAACGTTCACTGAAGGTAGCAAAAATATAAAAATCACCAACGTTCACTGATGGTGAACTACCAACTTTCACTGAAGGTAGAGAGAAAAGAAATATCATAGCATCGACATTCATTGACGGTGAACTATCAACGTTCACTGAAGATAGCAAAAGGAATAACAAGTTTCTCCAAAATTCTGGCGTTTCACCTAGAACGGGTCTCAACTTCTTCTTTAACCAAGGCATTCCGCCTGGAAAGGGTAATATATAAGCTATCTCAAATAAAGAGATTACCACTTGTAAAGATTTTACAACAAACTGTCTCTGCGATATTGAAAGACTTGCCATCCACTGGAGTAATTTGACAACAAACTGCAAACTATCCACTCATAGAGAAGTTGGCAAAAAAGTAACGCCGACTTTTATGGGGAAGTACAAGTTGCTCAAATAAAGAGACCTGCTATTTGCTGTTATAAGAAGGATTGTAAAAATGAAATTTTTGGGGAAAGAATCATGACTTCCTGGGTAATGAAATACAACTTCCTGGGGAGGAGATAAAGTCTTCTCGTGTAAAATAAATTCTCATTCTCAAACCAAGGCTCGAAGCGTGCAGAAATCATAAGTAATAATATGGATGGGAATCAAAGATTCAAACCAGAAATAAACTGGAACGAAACAGTCAACCAAAATACCTCCTTTGAGAAATAAACTCAAGAGGGAAACCCAATCTATCCAGAAAAAGAGCTGTACAGGAAGGCTAAAGCAAAAATCTTCCACGAGGGATAACTCAATGGGGAAATTGAAAGAATACACACTTTCTTCTTAAGGCCGACACTCTATTGGAGAGAGGATAACACAACTCTACAAAATAGGGTAATATATAAACAAAATATTAACGAATGTGAATGAGAAATGATTATCTAAATTTAACTATGTATGATGTATGTATGAATGTATGAGTGTTATCAAGTATATGCTGACAGAACAGACATATAACACTGGGAATAACCAGGCAAAAACTAACTCAGGCACAATGAATACTCGGCTAAATCACATCCAAGATGAACATTCCATAACAAAATAAGCACCGAACAAGGAAACATAATCCTATTTTGCGGCTTAACTTCACTTGGAAAGAACACAATCCGGAAGTAATCAAATCATATCAACAAAACAGTACAGATACAGGGATATAACATCCTTCTCCAGGCTTCACCGGGGAATAACACACGGACTTCAATGGGGAAGACACATGTTTCACGGTCCGTACTTATACTGGGGATTGCAAAACCGATTTCCAATAAGGCAAATGAAAACCATATCGTCAAAACATCAACTGATGATCTCAAGCCGACTTCATTGGGGGAATATCATACAGACTTCACTAATGGAGATAGTGCCTCATCATCGAGATATCAACTAGAGACCTCGTGCTGACTTCATTGGGGAGGCCAACACCACATCGAAGAGGGGAAACCAAGATAAGTTCTTCAATATTGAGAGTAAGTATTGCACCAACTTCTCTGGGGAAAAAGTATGAAACATTACAGCAAGAAATCAATCTTATGGGGTTTTTAAATCAAACCCAACACTTGGCGGGTGAAAACCCAAAAAACTGACAAAATTTCTCAACACTTCTTAAATAGAACATTGCCCTTGCCTGATTATCAGGCAATCAAGAAAAATGCAAGAACTTCCGAAAGGCCTTCATTGGGGAATCTCGGATTGAGTCTTCATATCATGCAAATTTATTTCAATAAAAGATGCCCTGAGACAACCTTCATGGGGAATAAAGAAGTCAATCATTATAGAAAGAGGTCAAACTCATGGGAATTTTAAATCAAACCCATCACTTGGCAGGTGAAAACCCAAAGGATTGATAACTGTCTCAACACCTCTTATAAAATATATTGCCCTGGTCTAGTTGCCTGGGAAACAAATACCAACAATAATGCCAATAATGCAGAAAGAGTGACATTTTTCAAATAGTTCCATCTCACTACACCAAGGAAACAAGACCTTTCGTCATATGAGGGAAAACTTCGCTGGGGAATCTGGGATAGAGGCCTCAGACCATGGAAACCTAAAATAAAAAATGAACCAAGACCTGACTAGGGACAATGGGATCACAAACCCAATACCACACCTTACGCCAATTGGTATCGTCTTCAATATACAAAAACCACACGCATACCAGCGAAAACAACCTGAGAAAACCTTCCTGGGGGGAAACAAAACTTCCCAAAATTACTGGAGTTCGTCCATTCCTGGGATCACCACTCTTGTTTTCCTCTTGAATCACAAAATCTAAAGTAAAAGTAAGTTGTAAATTCATTTTGAAAAACAATTTTGTTATTTAATCTTTTTGCTTTGAAAATTATTATCAATAATAAATGGAGTCTTTGTAAGCTGAATAAAATAAGAATTACAAAGAATTGGGTAAAAGCTCAAGTTTTATTGATAGAATGGTAGTCTGCAAATGGCGAAACTCCATGGATGATTACAAAGTTCGGAAAATGGTAATTGTAGCGGTAGAAATGTTTAAGACTAAGCCATTGGATTGACTAGACTTTATACAAATCAAAATAAAAATCTCCACCGTGCTTTATTGTTTCCAAAGGAATGGGAAAAGAGCGAATAAACCAAAAAGAGGGGGAAAGATTCAAGGTAAGGGGTTTGGTTATGCAAAGGGAAGGTATTATCACCCTAAACATCTACGGTACTCCGCAGGAGGCTCTTTGTAAAATCTGTACATTTTGGCTATAAAAAATGTTGTATATATAAAAAAAATGGATGGTAGAGATGAAGAAAGAAATATATTTATTTTATAATTTTTGCACCCGCCGCGGTTGCAAACCTTTAGTGCCTACGTACCACCTTTCGTGCAATAGGGGATCAGGGTACACATAGTTCCTCTTTTAAAAATTTGAAACACAAATGCATTGGTTAATTTTATGAGATAAAATATCATCGTCATTGTCCGTGTGGAAAACATACCTACTACCCACAATCATGAGAAAGGATAATTTGCATCATCTCAAAGTGGAGGATATGGCTTGGATTTTAAAATCAACAATGTCTCACTCAACACCCAAGTGGAAAATATCTCTCTTCACTACATATTGTAGAAGTATAGTTGTTTGCACCACTACAAGGATTGAAAAGAGTCTAATCTTTTGATAAAAGTTTAAAGATAAAAAGCCAAAATGGCAAGATGGTTTGAAATGAGATTGAATGACTTTTAGTCTTCTCACAAAAAATGTCAAGGTATTATTAATTTGATTGGGGTTTATTTATGAAAATGTTTTGAAAATGCATGAACATAAGTCCAAGTTTATTATAAAAGTGGTTCAAGTTCAAAAACAAGAAGATTTTTATAAAAAAAAGGAGTAAGAAGATTTTTGAAATTGAAGAAGATGAGAGGAGAAGAAGGGACTATCCTAAAGCATAAAATAAAAGCTAGGGATAAGAACCCTCTAACCAACAAGACGCCAATACTTGACATTATGAGCCAAGATAGAATTCCCATTCCTTGGATTGAAACCAAGCAAGGAAAAATATTAGACCTCTTGAGAGAACCAAACTTCAAGTGTATTAAGTCTTCACAAAAATTGGGCAGAGTAACGGCTGTATACGGGTGAATTCCAGATTACAAACAGAGGGTGTAATCACAAAAACCTGCACACAAAAACAAACAAGCAACCCAATGTCTTGAGGTCAACCTCAAGAACTCCATACAAAATAATCAGATAAGGTCACAAAGTCTCCAAGATAGGCCAAAGTTTCTAATTCCAAGTCCAAGATAAGTCCCATGCTCCATAATGCCAAGGATAGTAACCAAATAGTCCAAGTACCATTAAATATTTTTTAGGGTTTATGTTGATTATTAAGTTTCTTAAGAAAGGAAAAGAAAAGCTCAAGTGAGCAAAGTAAAAATGGCAAGAAATTAAATGCTCAAATGAGCAAAGATGAAAATGGCATGAAATGTAAATGCTAAAAGTAAATGGTACATAAAGCATAAAAAATAATGAAAGCATAAGGTAAAACAACTCAATAATTAGTGGTTAGTTGGATGACCATCTTGAAGCTTGCATTTGGAACTCATTAGAGGATTGGTAGAACCAAAGCCTCCACACAACAAGTTGCATTTGCTTTTTGTCAAGTATATCATCCATTTGGAATTCTCATAAGTACCATTTAATGATCAACGATGTTTAAGTGATCTGCGTTGACCAAAGGTGTTGTATATCCATTAGAGGATTGGTAGAACCAAAGTCTCCACACAATGAATCTCAAGGTTATTAGATCAAAGAGATCAAACTAACATACTTGGGCTTGCAATCATAAGTTTGGGCCACGAATGATCATTTATTCAATTCGGGAAAATATTTAGTGCTATGTTAAGCAATCGTAAGTGGACTTATATAGAAGTCGCACCTATTTTGAGGCCGGTCAATAGCAATTTATGAACCATTTGTTTTGAGACATGATATAGAGATCATGCTCCAACAACATCTAGTGCAATAAGAAGGGGATGAGATGAAGAGGGATGGGAAAAAATATACAAACCACATTTGAATTAAATTTTAATCAAACTATTATTAAAATCATTCATCCATTTTTGTGGAGTTAAACTCAACACCATGGATCCAATGATGTTAATAAAGTTCATGATCCAAAATGTAACCCAAGATCATCCAGAAAATAGTCACAAAATAATATCACATTTTAATATACGTAAAAGGGTTTAAAAATAATGTTTAAAAATAGAAAATAAAGATAAAAATATCAACTATGTTCAAATTAATAAAGAAATAAAAAGTAAGACCATAGAAAAATCAGAAAAAGGCTCAAATAATTTTACAAATTTTTTGGTAATTTTTTAAAGTCAGAAACTATTTTTAAAATTAAAATAAATGGGTAAAATAAACAAAAAATGGTAAAAAAATAGTAAAGTCAGGAAAAAAAAATAAGGTCACCAATATTTGTCACAATATCATTGGATCATTCCATGATTTTTTTCAGAATTTTAAAATGTATAAAAGTATTTTTAAACATTTAAAACAAATAGAATAAGTGTAAAATTTATAAAAAATACCAAAACACAAAATTTAATTGTGAAAATATAAAAATCAGAAAGAGAATAATCAAAAATATTTTTCATAATTTTTTCAGATTTTTTGGACTAAAAATGAATTTTCTATGATTTTTTGAAATTTAAAACGATTAAAATATAAAAATCAGAAAAAGAAAATAAAAGTAAAATATGTGGACTATTGGATGAGAGTCAAAACGTGTTAGTAATCAAATCCAAGGGATCTGGTGCACTGTGCATATCATGGTCATTAGTGAATATTGTACAGAATCATTAATTAAATCAGGATTTGAAAAATACAGATGGCGCGCCTTCATTGGTTGGAAGATGACACGTTGGTCATCTTCAACCTCCAGCCATCACGAATTGCAGGTCTCTCAAACTGTAAAATCAGAAGCTCAGACCTATGCCATTCGCTTCGTCTCTTCAAGACGAAGACAACCACACCCTCGCGCCAAATTAATATAAATTGTAGCTCAAGCAATTTGGAAGGAAAGTTTTGAAAAGGGATTTGAAATTTCATGGTCAAAACGTGTTTCCAGTAAAAGGTAAGTGTTGCGACTAGAACCAAGGCAATGAGAGCAACACAATGATATCAGAGTTTTGAAGAATTGATGAAGGAATCTACCTATTGAAGTTGAGTTGCAGATCTCTGAAACTGGACTTTTATGGAGCAGTATAGGGCACGATTCTTGAATTTAATTATGTGGTTAGCTTTAGGGAAGATCAAGGAAGGTGAATTGATGGAAAAAATGGATTGAAAAAGGCTTGAGAATGGATTTTGAAGTTATAGAAAACTGAGTTATGGAGCAAGTTTGGCAGGGTGATTTTGGCTATTCAAGCTTGGGAAAATGAATGGGATAGTTCATGTATTTATAGGAGAAGCGAATTGGATCAAAAGGAAGAGTGAATGATGCGTTTTAGAGGGAATTCGTGCAAACCTGATGCACGAGTGAAGTGTGATCCAAACTTTACCAAAACTCATCCAATTCTTGCGTTTTGATGAACTAATCCACTCGGGAAAGTGGGCTAATCATGTTTAGACCCAAAATGCGTGTTAATTAGAGGATTAGAGGTTGTAACATGAAATTCAAATTCAGACTTGCAAGGAAACTTCAATTCCAAGTTACCATTTTTGAAACTATGGCATTCTCAGCTCAAGGGGTCTTAAGGCATGATTCTTGATGCTTTAGAAAGATGAGGTTACAAGCTTTGAAATGGAAAAAGAATGGAGTTAAATGGATGCTTGAGCTGAAAGTTATATTGACTCAAAGTTGAAGAAAAAGGATTAACTTTCCATACTTGGAAATATTTCAAATTCTTCATCAAAAATGTCCTATAATGTCTTGCATCCAAACATGGCCTTCCACTTGGAATTCGCTCTTGATCAAAAAAGATCTCAAGGATTAAAACATGTCCTATAATGACTTTTGACCTAGAAATTAACTTGTTGGTTTAAGACACGATCTCAAGGATTAAAATAAATCATTTTGACCTAATGGCATGGATCAAAACATTTCTCAAGTTCAATTGATTGATAGTAGAATTTCAGTTAACTAATGAAAAGTCAATTGTACACTGAAAAGTCAAAATTTGACTATCAAAATCAAGTTCCAAAGATTACAATTCATCAAGACTTGTAAAAATATGAAACTTGTTCATCAATAAATCAAAAAGTCAAGATTTTATTTTGAAAAGTCAAAATTTCCAAGACTTAGAATTTTTCTAAGTGTTAAAAATTCACTTTTTTTCATAACTTTGAGCCAAATTTTCACCATGATGCAAGATGATTCAAAGGAAAATTCCAACATGAAAGTTTTATATCTCAATAAGATATAAAAAATTGTAAGGCAGGAATTTTACTATAAATTCTTATATTTCAAGTTATGATTTTGTGAAGACATGTTCATGAAACTTGAAAAACTTAGTGGAATTTTGCCCTAGTTTAGGCAGAATTTTGACCTAACTTCATGACAATTTTTCACATAGTTCCAAGATGAATATTCAAAAATGTACAACATAGAGGGTGTAGAGGATGTTACAAGCTTTCCAAAATGTCCAAGAACTCATTGATATCATACTTGATCTAGGATAAATGAAGGCAAGAAGTTAGGGTTTCAAACTTGAATTACAAGCCATTTCTTGATGAACACGTAATACAATCTCAATGTTAGGCTACATAATCTTTCTTTTAAGGTCTTATAACTTGTGTATCTATCCATAATTAATGGATTACACAAACGTTTGAGCTATAATCCAAGTGGTTTAAGCATTGTCCAAGTCCATTTGCCATTTTGGGAAGAAAGTTAACATTGCCATTCTTGAAAAGCAAGCTTTATGCACAAAGTCAATTCTTGAGCCTCTCAGTTGTTCCCTCTGATCAAACTCCATCTACAAAGTCAGAAGCAAGTTTTTTTAAAGCATAACCACTCTACAATAGCAAGTACAAAGCATTGAAACTTAATTTTTTAAGAAGGTCACATGTTGAGCTTAAACATTTGATTTTGAATTCTGATCAACTACAATTCTCCAAACTTGTTGCTTATAAATAGAGGCCATATTTGCAAGTTAACACACGAGCTTAAGCACCCTGAAACTCTCCTAAACTCCCTCAAATCAGAACTTGCATCAAAACTTCATTTATGTGCACATTCTGACTTTGAACTTGTAACTCCCAATTCCCTCGTGCGTTTTCCTTCCTAATCAATCACGAAGCTCATATACATCAAATATAGTCCATCGTTGTCCCTGTTTCATAACTATAACACCATCTCCATCATCCTCCATAACCAAAAACAGAGCACTACAAGTTGACTTCTCCAGGCCTTTCCAGCCATCCATTGCTCAAGTTAATCATTGCATTAGCTTCCTAGGAACTTGAGGAAGCTAACCTGATCATTGCAGCACCTTGAATCAAGCTCATTTGCATTTCACAATTTCCAGTTTTGAGGTATCTTTTCTGAACTTTTATCTTTTCATTTAGGCATTGTTAAGCTTGCATTTGTGAAGATAAAATGTAGATATCATTGCCCTGAAAACTGTACATGTCCATAGATTTCATTTATATTGGTTGAGCTTAGAGAATTTTAGGTTTGAATATCTGAAAAAAGTAAGGTCAGAATTTGGTACTTTTAGAAATTATCATTCGTCCTTGATTTATAGCTTATGATATTTATATGGTTGGATTCGTATGGAAAAATGGAACAACTTTCATTTTTAGATCTTTTATTTTTGTTGAGAAATAAGCAAGTTACAGGAACCATGGCTGGAGGTTGAAGATGAAGCCATTTTCAAGACTTGACTTATGTTATGTATTTATTATTTCACTTATGTTAACGGATGTACAGCCACCTAGTGGCAAAGGTAGCGTACATGTATGGTAAGGGTCATGGGTTCAAGTCTCAGTGCTACCTTTTGTTTATTTTTTCACATTTTCCTTCCTTTTTATTACAAACATCCAGCGCTGGGTCTCCTGCAGTGGGCCTTCCATTTTTGCTAACTCCTAACCTCCCTGCTTGCTTTCACACACCTGACCCAAACTTTTTTTCATTTCATTTTAATTTATTTTCTTTTTCTTATTTTATTTCTTTTTATTTTTATTTTTCTTTATCATTTTTATTATTATTAATATTATTATTATTTTTATTAATTAAAAAAATCCAAAAAAATATTTTCTTTTGTTTATTTGCATATTTAAAATACTTTTTGTTTTTATTTCTTTTAAAGATAAAAAGACCCAAAAAACATTTTGTTAACAAATTTAATTTTTTTTCTTAATAAATAATAATTGGATTTAGGTTTAGTTATTTTATTTTTCTTAATTAAAATTAACTTATAACTTAAGTTTCCTTTAATTAATTAATTACCATATTATTTTCATTTAAGTTTAAACCTTTTTTTTATAAAAAACCCTAAAAATGCTTCGAACTTAAAATTTTTTTTAATTAGTTTAGGTTTAATTTTATTTATCTTTAATTACTTATTTTTCTATTTTCAATTAGGTTAAAACCCTTAACAAAAACCAAACAAAAAATCATTTCTTTTCCATTTATCTTCTTGTACATTATATTTTCAATTCTTGTATATTATTCAATATGGTTGTAATAGATAATTAGGTTTAATTTTCTTGCAATCCCCATTTGTAAATTTGTATACCCCCTCCCCTAATGATGTAATAGCGTAGTAATTTTACTTTCCGCAATTTATCGCTTTCATATAAATGTTAGTAATTAGGTTTTGTATGACAAGATTAAAATCAACAATTAGTAAACCCTAATTCAAGATAAACAATGCATGCAAATCAAACACAGTTGCACACTTACACCCTTAGGGTAATTCCACTTGTTGCCTTATAAAAATGGCCATGTTATGCATGTGGGATGTCTTAGCAAAAACAATAAAAAATACAAGATCATAGTCCCTCGATGATGCTACAAATGTTGCCTTTCAAAATGATCTTAGTCCCTCAAAGAGAAATGCTAAGATATCACACAACATTGCTATCATGACTATACGATGACCCACGCCCGTCCATTTACATCCAAAGATAAGGCATCTTACCAATCAATGGTAAGATAGCAACATCAAAGGAAGGAAGAAATAAACAAAAGACTTTTGAGTAGGTAGATTGTTCCTAGTGGCTTGCTCACTTTCAAAATAAACATCCTTGCTCATTTTCAAAACAAACACCACACTTTCAAAAACAAACTTTCAAAATATGAAATATTTTCAAAAGTCCAACACTTTGTATACGTTCTTACGAATGAGAACCATTACAAAGTTTGCCTAAACGAAGGCGCCTTTTCAAAATACTTTCAAGACCACCACAAAGCACATTTTCAAAGAAAGCACATTTTCAAACAAAGCTAGTAATCTAGCAAGCAACAAAGAGCCCAGAGATAACTATGGATGAAAAGGGTGCTAACACCTTCCCTTTTCGTAATATACCCCCCAAACTCAAGAAATAATCTCAAAGGTCTTTCTTGTTCATTTCCACCTTTCCTTTTGAATAAAAGAAAATTTGGTGGCGACTCTTGCTAACCACAACAATTGCGATCAAACGCAAATATCCCAAGTCAGTTCTCCCACCGTATCACAACAGCCCATGGAATTATCTAACATTGTCAGATACATAATCAATGTTCTTCCATCAACAAGAGGGAGCAAGATATGAGGTTCAAGCAGATATTCTTTAATACTTCCAAATGCCCTTTGGCAGTCATTTATCCACACACAACCTTGATCTTTCTTTAACAACTTAAAGATCAGTTCACACGTTGCAGTCATGTGGGAAATGAATCTGGAAATATAATTCAAACTCCCGAGGAACCCTCTGACTTGCTTTTCAGTTCTCGGCGCTGACATTTCTTGAATTACTTTGACTTTATCAGGGTCAACTTCAATCTCTCTCTGGCTAACAATGAAACCCAACAATTTCCCTGACCGAACACCGAAGGTACATTTATTTAGATTCAAGCATAGACGATACTTCCTAAAACGCTGAAACAACTTCAAAAAATATTCTACATGCTCTTCTTCAGTCTGGGATTTAGCAATCATATCATCAACATATAACTCAATTTCCTTGTTCATCATATCATGGAATAGGGTTGTCATAGCCCTCTGGTATGTTGCACCAGCGTTCTTCAACCCGAAGGGCATCACTCTGTAACAGAATGTTCCCCAGGGTTTGACAAACATTGTTTTTTCCATGTCCTCAGGAGCGATCCTTATTTGATTATACCCGAAAAATCAGTCCATGAACGAGAAAACTTTGAATTTTGCTGTGCTATCCACTAACATATCTATTGTAACCCAAAATTTGCCCTCCCATATTCCTCAAAGATTTGTCAAGAATCATCTTCAAATTACTCAAGATGGCTCAAGAGGTAGACAGTCAAACCATCTCCTAAGCAGTAGACAGCTGAAATTAGGGTTTTGGTTCTTTCAAGGAATTTGGGATTTTCAATGGTTTAATCAAGTCTCATAGGCCTATATACATTCTCAAGCACCTACATACCAAGTTTCAAGACTCACAGTGCCAATTTGCACAATCAAGAGCCTCATTTGACCCACAGTCAACTGTAGGGGCAAAATGGTCATTTTGCAGTCAAAAGTCAGAATTTTTGGTCAACATCTTATTTTGAGTCCACAATCGTCATTTGATCAAGTCTTGATCATGATTCCGCAAGTATAGCTCAAAAATCATCAAGGTGCAAAAAGTTATTATTTTTGGACAGTAGAAAAGTCAACTGTATCCTGACTAGGGCATAACTTTCTCATGGTTCATCAGAAAAATCCCATACAATGCTCATTTTGAATAGGATGGCATTTCTTACAATCCATCTTCACATTCCAAGTCCAAGAAATTCTCTCATAAAAAGTTATCAATTTCTACATTATAGGTCAAATTCAAAAGTCAACAAAAGTGCACTTTAAGTCAAAGACCATAACTTGAGATTGGTAAATCCAAATGACATGGGACCAAAGGCATTGGTTAGAGGACTTCAAGACCTTTCCAAAATGTCCACGAACATGTTCATATGATCAAAATTGAGCAAGATATGCATTGGAGAAGTTGGGAAATTTTCATGAATTTGCAAAAGTCAACTTTGCTCAAAACACCTTGTTTTTGTTAATGGGCCTCAAATCTGTTCTTGAAACTTCATCCATGACCTATGCACGACCCATCAATCTTAATTGAATTTATTTTCTTATTTTTTATTAATTAATTTGATTTTTAATCAATATTAATTCATTTAATTAATTTAAATTGTAGGAAAATACAAGATTTGGTTTTTCAATCTTTTTGTGAAGCAAATATGGTCAAGATATGCTGGCAATTTCGTGTACAAATCAAATATGCAAAAATCTCCAAATTTGGCAACCTTTTCCAATCATGAAAATGCAAAAAGATTTGATTTTCAATCAAATATTCAATAATCAATTCCATGGATTTTTGTTCAAGATTTTAACCTAATTCCATTCCTCTATATATATTCAAGTAAACCCTAATCCCATACACGTGAGAAAGCTGCAGACAAAGGCCATAGCATATTGAAAAATTCCAAGAAAAAACTCAAAACTGATTTCTATATTCCAAGGAGATTCAAAGCTTTTTGTTGATTCTAATACCTTGCAGGAGTTCCCAGGAGTGTGTGGCAATCAAATTCAAGCCTTAAAGCTCAAAGAATTACCCTATATAGAGTCACGGTTTACAGCTTTTATTCACAATCGTATATCGTGATTCATGCATCTTTAATATGTTTTCATGATCGTTTTGTGTTGCTAGGGACTGTACAAAGCTAATGGTATAGTTTAATTGCATTGAAACGCCATAAATCAAAAGTTGCCATGATCAATTTCTAGGGTTCTTAAGCTGTGAATTTGGGGCTTTGCAATCCAGGCAAAATTAGGACTCCTAAGGCATATGGTTGAAATCGTGAGAATCAGACGAACATGATGCCCCCCTCGCAAAATATTTATGTGCATTGTATCTCTATTCGCTATTATTCCTTGCTGTAGTTTGTGGGGGTTAAAAACCCCTGCTATCTAATGTTCTATATGCAGGTACAACGAAGAAGACAAGGACGTGTTGACACTCCATTGGTCTATTCAAAAACACGCGCGTTATTTTTCTTTTTCAGCATATTGACTAATTTCTTAATATAATAATTGTTTGTTATTCCAATAACGATTGAAGCGTGATGGTGGAGTGGTTAGCGTGCTGGCTTGGAAGCATTGGGACCTAGGTTCGAATCCCAGGTCCCCCAAAACATTTGTTTCTATTTTTCTTCATATAATTACATGCAGGTTTCAAAAAGCGTTCCACCATGTACTTCATCTTTCAAAGTGCCAAGTGGCCACAGGCACAAATCTAATGGCCATGAGATGATGATCACCATACTCCCAGTCAACACGCGCCATGGTGAAGCAGGAAAGTCAAACAGGCTTACAACTTGATGGGCCTGAAAATTGCTAACATACCTCCTGATTTGGGCCATCACCCCCACAAGTTTACTCCTTTTCCTTTTTTTCTTTCTTTTTTATTTCTTTTATTAATTATTATTATTATTATCTAATTAACCAAATTAAATTTTTTTCATAATAAAATTCAGAAAACTAAAAATGTAATATTTTTATTATTATTATTATTATTTATTAATTTCACCTTTAATTTATTATTTTTGTAAATAAATATAACAAATTAATTTAGTCTTTTTTAATTAGGTTAATTTCAATATTTTTGCAATAAATAAAATAAATTAGAATTAGGTTTCTTTACTAACTTTTGACTATTTTTTTATTTATTTTCCTTAAAACATAAAAAACTCAAAAATATTTCTTTTTTTTGTTAATTAATTAATTAGGTTTAATTTAATTCATAAACCACCAAAAACTTCTTCCTTTCTCAAAAAGGGTCAAAACCCTAAGGACTTCTCCGATTCAATTGTTAATTCACGCATATTAATCTTTGATCCATATTTATGTAATTGTTTCGAGGATGTAATATCGTTAATTAGGACCTTTTTATCACTTTTCTTTAATTTCCCCCAATTTACTTTTCAAAGGGTTTATTTTTGGCGATGTAAATACCCGACGCCTTGTAATAGCTTAGATTTACTTTCCGCAATTTATTTTCCGTAATATTTAACTGGTAGATGTATGTTAATTAGGCTATGCATGACAAGACTTACCTCTGAAATTAAAATCAACCCGTAGCTCACCATAACATGTGCAAAGATAACTTAACTGAAACCTGACACACTCGCACATGCCACTCCTAGGGTACGCCTCACTTGGTTGCCTCGACGTGGTCATTGAGTATAGGGTGTTTTAGAGGTCGCCCTCCTGTCTAAAGATCAAAAAGTTGCCTAAAAACGGTTGCCTCGATAAAAAAATGATCTAAGACATTAGGGTTACCGCTAAGGCGTCCTACCATTGCTTTAGTGACCACATGTCCCTTAAATCGAATTGACCCGAAAACTCCAACGACGGTGCTACCTACTTCTCAATAGTGGGATAGTACTGTCTAAAGGACATTTACACAGCTTACTTTCTTTTGAGTAGGTAGAGGTTCTCAAATACTTGCTCTTTGAAAAAAACAAAAAAATACTTTTCGCACTTACACTTTTCCGACAAAAGTTTTCAAACAACACTTCATACACTCTTGAGGACAGATACAAGAGTTAAATCGAAGTTTTCAAACAAACTTTTTCAAAACCCACAAACACAAGAAAAGCAAAACATTTTGAAAACATAGTGAGCAAGTACCTAAGAGACCGTGGATAACCACGGATAGAAAGGGTGCTAACACCTTCCCTTTCTATAATCTACCTTCCGAACCGAGAGACATCTCGAAAAGGAATTTTGTTGTGCTTTTGTCCTTTCCTTGTTGGAGAAAATAAAAGACGGTGGCGACTCTTGCTTACCACGACATTTCGCGAACCAGCTTTCCAAAATAGTCAGTTCTATTTCCACCGATCACAATATCAATGTGAGGCAATTGAAAATCATCTTTTGGACTAGCTTTATATAGATATCTGTAATCTATGCACATGCAAACTTTTCCGTCTTTCTTCGATATTGGGACAATATTGGCAATCCACTGAGGGTACACTGATGTCACAAGAAAACCAGCATTAATCTACTTTAGAACTTCTTCTTTGATCTTCACTGCCATATCTGGGTGAGTTCTTCGCAACTTCTGTTTGATTGGCGGGCACTCTGGCTTCAGCGGAAAATGGTGCTCTACAATATTTGTATCTAGACCAGGCATATCTTGCTAAGAACAAACAAAAATATCCAAATACTCTTTCAACATCTCAATCAACATGATCTTCACATCAGGATGCAGTAAGGCTCCAATCTTGACTTCCTTCGGATCTTCTTCTGAATCCAAATTGATTACTTCCAATAGCTCTTTATATGGATGAATGACATTCTCCTCGCGCTCAAGCAACCATGAGACCTCTTCTGAAATCTCATCATAGTCTTCTTTTCGGCCCCATACACAGGACATTCAAAGTTGGGAGAGGGTGCAGGGTTATTGTATTCAACAAGTGTTTTAATTAATCTGCACATATGATTTATGATTGCTTTTAGAAACTGACACATATAACAAGTGATCATGTAGATTGAATTTAAATTATTATTTATTTTGAAAGGTTTTTTTTATTACCATTTTCCAAGAAAAAGCAAAAAATAAAGACACAATTTGAGAAACAAACACATCTTTTATTATTGATTTTAAAAATCAAAGCAAATAGATAAGCCCATACAATATCAATACTTTCACCTTGGGCAGAGTGAAAGTTTTTTCAAAAAGATTAAAAAAAACAAATTACTTTGAAACATGTATGCAATAGGGAACATCAATGGTGATATAGTTCTGAACCCTAACTTCGTGCGTCACATAATTTGGCATTTTTGGCTCTGCTTCATCTTCCACAATGGCATTAATCCCGGAAACAGTTGGATGAAGATAACCCCCCTATGAAAGATGTCTTGATACTTGTCTTAAGCAGACTTTGGATTCATGCTCTTATCTTTATCATTCTTCACAGAGAACCCCAAGCTAGCTCTATTCTTGTTTACATGTGGATAAAAAATCAGTCCCCATACTTCACTATGGCCATTACGCACAACCTGCTGAGTATCCTTAAACGATGCCATATAATTCTCATTTCCTCTTATATTATAAATGGATAAAGCTTGGAACTGGGTTCCAACAACAACTTCATCCACCTCCACAATACTGAAAGAGGACAAATGAGATATCAATAGTGATTTTTTTCCATTTATAATTACCACTTTTCTTTCACGTATAAACTTCAACTTTTGGGGTAAAGTCAAAGTGACAACCCCTGCCTCATGCATCCACGACCGTCCTAGAAAACAACTATAAGCGGGGTATAATATCCATGACCTGGAAAGTAATCTGAAACAAATGTGGGCCTATATGAATAGGCAAGTCCACTTCACCAATAGCAGATTTCCTTGATCCATCAAACAATTTTACAATTATGCCACTCGGGCGCATGGGCGTTCCTTGATATTTCAACTTCATAAGTGTGCTCCTCGGTATGACATTCAATGCGGATCCATTATCAATCAACACATTGGATAATGAATCATTCTTACAGTTCATAGAGATGTGGAGGGCCAGATTGTGATTCCTTCCTTCATTGGGCGGTTCATCGTCATAGAAACTCAAGTTAATACATAATGTAATGTTCTCTACCACAGTGCCGAATTGGTCTACTGGCATATCACTTTCAATGAAAGCTTGGTCCAATACCCTCATCAAAGATTCTCTATGAGCAGTAGAGTTCATCAATAAAGCCAAGATAAACATTTTTGAAGGAGTCTGCAGTAGCTCATCTACAATTCTGTAGTCGCTCATATTGACTATCTTCAATATATCATCCACATCTTTCTCAAGAGTAGCACCACTAGATTCACCCGTAGCCTTCTTTTCCTCAACATTTTCCATAACTTTCTTTCCAGTAATAACATCTCCACAAACAACTGGTGCAAATACACGACTGTTGCGGCTCACTCTGCTAGTCTCAGCAATATTTCCAACATTAGGCATTGGCTGGATGGGAACTTCCACACGATCCTCTAAAATTGTAGCATTATATTTGTAGGGTACAACCTTGTCTGACTTGTAGGGGACAGGACCCAGTAAGCTAATCACCAATGGAGTAATAGCTGGCTTGTTATGATATTTAACTTCAAAAGGGGTGGGTGCACCAAAATAAGGGACAATAACATTTACTCCCTCTTCAACACATTCAGACATTAGAGTCATCTCTGGAAAACATATCTTCATCTGAGGAGAAGAAATCATCCGTGGAGGCATACTCATCATCTGACTCCTCTTCAGCCAAATAAACCTTAATCTCATTAACCTCATGGTAATCATCCCTTTGGCCTGTAACCTTGATAGTTCCATTATCCAATAACAACTGAATACCTTTCCTTACAATTGAACATCTGCGGGAGTCCCGACAGCAAATTCGGCAAGATCCATACTGATGTTCTACCTGACCAGCCATGCGGCATAAAGTAGCATGCAATTGTACAAGATCCTCATTCATATATTCATACTGCAAATAGCACAACCAGCATGGTCATGCATATAATAGCTAAATTCACAGAGGTCTGTATGCATTTTTACCAAATCTCATCTAACCAATTTAATATAAAAAATCTGGAAGTCGCCTGGAAAACCGGCTACCATATTCAGAACATTTTCTCCTTCATGCTTTGGCAAAGGATTATCTTTCACATTAGGGCCAACATCTTTGAAGGACAAGATACCATATTTCTCCAATTTCTGTACTTCAGTTTTCAAAGGATAGAAGTTCTCAACATTGTGCCCCAGTGCTCTCTGATGAAAATCACATGTTTGGTCTGCCTTGTAATACCAAGGTAATGGTGATGGTATAGCGGGGGGTGGTCTGGTCTGAACCAACTTCTTTTGAATTAACGCCGAGTAATTCTGTATAGCTCATAGGGATAGGGTCATAACTCTCCCTTCTCTGATTATACCCTTGATTCCCCTGATGGGATGGTCTCTAATAAGCAATAGTGGTTGGAGCTACACCAACACCTAGAGTTACTAAGGCGACTTATTGAGGACGCTGATAATTTCTACTAGGAAGATTAACCCTTCTCTCATGCATAATATCATTTTTATCTCTTTCCTTATTTTTGGAAAACCCATAGGATGGCTTCTTCGTACTTCCATAATTTTCACTTTTTGTTAAATGACCCTCTCTCACAGCCTCTTCTAAATGGATACCCATGCCCACCATTTCAGTAAAGTCACTTGGTGCACTCGCTACCATCCTCTCATAGTAGAAAGCACCCAGAGTCTTCAGGAAAATATTAGTCATCTCCTTTTCTTCCATGGGAGGAATCACTTGGGCGGCTACCTCACACCATCTCTGTGCATATTCTTTGAATGATTCCCTGTCCTTCTGGACCATGGCCCTGAGTTGATCACGGTCAGGCGCCATGTCCATGTTGTATTTGTATTGTCTGATAAATGCTTCTCCCAAGTCAATAAAAGTATGAATATTGACGCTTTCCAAACTCATATACCACTTCAACGCAACACCAGTTAAACTATCCTGAAAAAAGTGAATCAACAGACGTTGATCATTAGTGCGGGTAGACATTCTGCTTATATACATCACAAGATGAGCACGAGGATAAGTGTTTCCCTTTTACTTCTCAAACTCCGGGACTTTAAACTTCGCAGGTATCTTGACATTCGGGACCAAGCATAAATCATTCACATTATGCCCGAACAATTCCTTTCCCCTGAGGGCCTTCATCTCCCTCTGCATCTTGTCAAACTGGTCTTGAAAATCATCCATTCGATCATAGAGACCCAAGCCTTCAATTGGTGGAGGAAAAGGACAATACATATCATCATTAGAAAATGGGACCATATTCACCGAAGGAGGTGCAGCAGTAGTAGCATGCACCACAGGAGGTAAAGGAGTAACAGTAGTCTGAACAACTGGATTAACTTGAGGACCAAGATTGAAAACTTCAGGTACAAAGTTCTCTGGAATTCCCCATGGACAACCTTAAGGCATGCGATTCTGAACAACAGATGGAATGGCATACACAGGAACAGTTGATGCTTCAGTAGTAACCTTTGTCTGTTGAGGGACCAGAGATTCCATCAGAGCAGTGAGATTGGCCATGCCGGCCTTCAGAGAAAAAACTTCCTCGCGCAACTCGCGATTCTCTTGTTCTAAGTTGTCCATCTACCTTCTGAAATTAGCTCGAGTATTGTAATGGTGAGACAACCTTCTGAACTAAGTAAAGAAGCTTGGTAAGACACCTGGATATGCATAACAAATGCAAGAAATATGTGCAATATGATGCATGATATGTAATTCACATGATTTATTGTATTAATATTTCAAGGGACTTAAAGATTTATAGACATATTGCAAATCTCAAAGTAATAACACATTTGAAATACTAATTTTTTTTATTATAATAACTTCAAAATGGATTACAAGTTTCAATAATCCCAAGTACAAGATGAAAATAAATTCTAAACTGTATGAAGTAAAGCTGATGGAGATCACTTTATACGCTGGCGCTTCCCTGTAAGCCTGGAAATCTGAGTCTTCAACCTCTGGTTTTCTTTCGCATATCCGGTGGCAACATTATTCCGATCACCTGAATCATGAAGTGAGAAACTAGCATCTGACTGAGGCTTAGGAGAAAATAAATCCCCTTGCTTCTCCATCATCTCTACAGACCGACTCTCAATAATCTCAATTAAGTCGTCTTTCTCCTTCAAGTCTTCTCTATAGGAAATCTCTAAAGTTTGGCACTTATTCTTCCAAGCATCCTTTTCCTGGTGCATCCTGACCAAAGCAAGTTGTAGCTCTTCCACATCGTCCAAAAAGGGAGTAGTGGTCTTCACAAAAAAGTCAGGCATATGTGCTTCCCGGGAATACGACAACTTCAACTGAATAACTCTCGTTTGGACCCACTGAAGATAAGGCTCCAAAGAAACAACCCCCTAGGTCCCAGGTCTTTCCTACTCTTCCTATGAATGTGACACCAGGCCTTCGCAATCTGCTCCCTAGCTTCCTTATGATCTTCTCCCTCCTTCAGGAAGAAACTACTCAAATGAATACTATTTGGTTTATCCCTCATTTGATAACCAAGTTGTCGTCGTGCAAGAACAGGTTTGTAGTTAATTTCTCCCTTTGTACCAAGAAGAGGTAAATTGGGGAAACTACCACAACTGTCGACAATCTCTACATCATTGTAAGCCTGATGATACCAATCAATATCTGAGTGAGCAAGTGCCATGATCTTAGGAGCCTAACGGGGTTCCTTCCTGACATCCCAAAAAGCATCAGACTGAGGCATACGAGAAATAAACCACCGGTACAACAGAGGCGTGCAATAGATAATCATCCCCCCGTGATAAGAATTCCGAATATGAATAGAGTAATAAGCATCACCCAACAATGTAGGAACTGGGTTTCCAATCATGAAGATATTGATAGCATTAATGTCAACAAACTTATCCACATTAGTAAATTAAAACAACCCGTAAGCAAGTAGATCAAAGATGGCCTCAAAAGCGACTGTACTCTTCATCCTAGCAAAGTAACGAGCTTTCTCAAATAAGAACTGAGCTGGTAATCCTCTAATCCCTCCTTTAGTAGTCATATGGGCTTGAACCTCAGACTTCTCCAGATGGATCAAAGTAGAAATCTCGTGTGTTTTTGGCTCATCCTCCAAACCAGTAAAAGGAACAGGATCGGTAATAGGTAAATCTAACAGATAAGAATACTCCTCTAGTGTAGGTATCAACTGATAGTCAGGGAAAGTTAAGAAATTATACATCATATCATAGAACTGGACCAAGGTTGAGAGAATACCCTCCTTCATCCTAAGCTTCATGAGAGGAATGATGGATCCATACTTCTTCCGAAAATCTGCAGAACACTCAATCTCGGGAATTAGACTGATCAACTCATCTATCTTGGGATCTTTGAAACTGTATTTTCCGGTCTTTATTTTTCTAGAATCCATGGTCAAAAGGTACCTGAGATATTCATAAATGGTCAACTTTCAAGTCCCTTGAAACAAAATTTCTTCAAAAGATGCTTATGAGTGCATGGATGCATGATGCAACAATCACACACAAAATCACAAAACATAGGGTTCATAGGTTCAACGTCACGAGCATGAGGTCGAAGGTACTACCAATAAGGTATGGTCTAAAATTTATCACCTGCCGAACAAGGTTCTAGAGGTTCTCATAGTTTACATCCTTCCTTCGGATATTATCAACTTCTCGATTAACTCGATAATTAGTAATATTCTCAAGAAAAACTCGTCTGAGTGTAGTATCGCGTGACAACTATTTCCGGATTACTCCGTCATAGCTTTCGCACTACTCCTAAAAGGCCAAGATGGGTTAGGTATTCTATGGTCCTCAGCTTCAACAGGCTCCAAGGTCGAAAGCAACACGTCTTCCCGATTACTTGGTAAACGACACTACAGTCAAAGGGGCCTGCACTAAGTGGGGGATCTCATGCCTACCTTTTTGGGATTACTCCCTCAAATTTAGCACGACTATAACTCTCGTCCTATCTTAAAGTTTTCCCAAGTCTGGGTATAGGACTTATAAGTAATCACCAAGCACCCTGAAAACCAGGAAAATCTAGACAAACAGATATACAACATATAATATATAACAAACAATAGCACATATACAAATATGAACAAAGATAGGTTTAACCCACTTCGGGATGGTCCAAGTTTATTATGAAAATGGTTCGAGTTTAAAAACAAGAAGAGTTTTTAAAATGATGGAGAAGATTTTTGAAATTAAAAAAGATGGGAGGAGAAGAAGAGATTATCCTAAAGCATGAGGTAAAAGCTAGGAAGAAGAACCATCTAACCAACAATAAGCCAATACTTGACATTATGAGTCAAGATAGAATTCCCATTCTTTGGATTGAAACCAAGCAATCAAAGATACTAGACCTCTTAAGGGAACCAAACTCAAGTGTATTAAGTCTTTGCAAAAATTGTGCAGAGTAACAGCTGTATATGGGTGAGTTCTAGATTACAAACAAAATATGTAATCACAATAACCTGCACACAAAACAAACAAACCACCTAATGTCTTGAGGTAAACCTCAAGAACTCCAGACAAAATATCAATTAAGGTCACAAGGTCTCCAACATAGGTCAAGGTTTCTAATTCTAAGTTCAAGAAGTCCAATACTTCATAATGCCAAAGATAGTAACCAAATAGTCCAAGTATCATTAAATTTTTGTATGATTTATGTTGATTATTAAGTATCTTTAAAAACAAAAGAAAAGCTCAAGTGAGCAAATAAAATTGACATAAAAGTAAATGCTCAAGTGAGCAAAGATGAAAATAGCCTGAAATGTAAATGCTAAAGTAAATAGTACATAAAGTAAAAGCATAAAAATAAAAGCATAAAGTAAAGTTAATTGTTAAGAATTAGTGGTTAGTTGGATGACCATCTTGAAACTTGCATTTGGAATTCATTAGAGGATTGGTAGAACCAAATCCTCTACACAATGAATTGCATTTTCTTTATGTCAAAGATATCATCCAAAGATAAGGCTTCTTACCAGTCAATGGTGAGATAGCAACATCAAAGGAAGGAAGACATAAACAAAAGACTTTTGAGTAGGTAGATTGTTCCTAGTTGCTTACTCACTTTCAAAATAAACATCCTTGCTCATTTTCAAAATAAACACTTTCAAAACAAACATCAAACACTTTCAAAGAAAAACTTTCAAAATATGAAATATTTTCAAAAGTTCAACACTTTGTATACATTCTTACGAACGAGAACCATTATAAAGTTTGCCTAAACGAAGGAGCCTTTTCAAAATACTTTCAAAACCACCACAAAGCACATTTTAAAACAAAGCAAGTGATCTAGCAAGCAACTAAGAGCCCATAGATAACTATGGATGAAAAGGGTGCTAACACCTTCCCTTTTCATGATCTACCCCCCGAACTCAAGAAATAATCTCAAAGGTCTTTCCTGTTCTTTTCCACCTTTCCTTTTGGATAAAAGAAAAGTCGATGGCGACTCTTGCTAACTGTAACAATTGCGATCAAACGCAAATATCTTAAGTCAGTTCTCCCACCGTATCATAGAACTAGCGACTCTGCTGGGGAATTAACTTAAAAGTGGGGTTACCTTAGGGCTAGATCACCTTTACTTGCTTTCATTGTTTGACTTTCTTTCTTTATATTTTGGTTCCTTATTTGGGTTTATTTTAAATCCTCTACCCATATTTGGGATACCTTATAGGTAAGTAGCAATACGTTGTGGAAACTGTGCAGGGTATACCGACATGATCTAAGCAATAGCTACGTTAGTGTGACACATTAGTGGGTACCGGTAGCCCTTGAATAGTCAAGGAGAATACGGGGCCGTTGTATGGTGTCATGAAGCACTAACTTACTTTAGAACCTTTACTTAACCAACATGGTAATTAGAAAGTAGTGAGATAACTGGCTTTGGTGTAGTCTGAAGTTGGTGGATACTCGATACTACACTCATTGAGATCATACTTCTCAGGATATTTCGGTCTCCATTAAAGAGGCTTGCGCTGAAACAATGCCCGATAAAAAAGATCAGTGATATTGAGATCCATTGGAACCCGATTACTATTTCTAGGACAGGTTTGAGCCAACTAAACTTCAAGAGGGTACTTACCTATGAGACTCTATGCAAGCCTAAACCTAAGGACTTGTTTGCTTTGTTTGTATATGATTACTTGTACATGACATCATAAACATCATAACATCATAAGCATTCTCACTAACCATTTCAAGGATTTTTGGGATTTATCTTTGTTCTATTTTGTAGGACATGACTTCCATCCGCAGGAAAACCATTCAAGTAAATCTCGTAAGAATTCCTTCTTAACTCAAAGAGTTAGCATCAAAGGTCCCTGAGAACTCTTCATTCACCAAAAGACATGGTCGCCTCCTAAACATGGTTACCTATAGCACTAATGAAGATATGATGAAGGTACTTTTCCAGTTCTTTGATCCTCTACATCATTACTTTACCTTTCCTGATTATCAGCTTGTACCTACTCTGGAAGATTTCTCTCAACTCTTGAGGATTCCCATTCTCAATCAACTACCCTTCAACGGTAAGGAAAGAGATCCAAAACCTGAAGAGATTTCCCGAGCACTACACTTGCAACAATCTGATGTCACGACTAAATGGGAAACAAGCAGTGGTGTCAAAGGATTCTTAGCCAAGTTCTTGTTTGAGAAAGTCCAAGATTGTTGGAACTCTTTGGAATTATAAGCTTTTGAAGAAATCTTGGCCCTTCTCATCTATGGGATGGTTTTGTTTCCAAACCCTGACCAACTTATAGATGTAAATGCTATCAAAATCTTCACGTCTCGCAATCCGGTGCCTACTTTATTGGGAGATATCCTACATTCTCTCTACACTCGCACTATGAGGAAGAGATGGGGCCCTCATTTGTTGCACTCCTCTCTTGGATAGATGGTTTATTTCGCATCTTCCTCGGTCTGTGTTGAAGAATAAGCAAGGTTTGAGTTGGTCCCATAGGTTGATGACACTCAGGAATTCGGATATTCATTGGCGTTCTTGATCCTTGGAGAACATTACTATCATCGACCATTGTGGGGAATTCCCTAATGTCCCTTTGCTTGGAATTAGAGTAGGTATCACTTACAACCCTTTCTTAGCTTTGCGACAGTCTGGTTAAGCACGAAGGGATGGTCTGCATGATATGCTCGTCAAAGGAATGGTTTTCAACTACGAGAGCGACGATCAAGGTTACCGTTAAAAGTTTATACGAGCTTGGAGGATGGTAAAAAAGGTGGATAGTAAGACGCCGAGACACAAGAATTCTATTCCACTTGAGCCTTATATTAGGTGGGTACGAGCTCGTGCTCAGAAACGTGTGATGCCTTATCCCTCCATCTTACCAGTTATCAGGGAACCTGTTGTTGAAGGAGATGTCTCATACACTGTCCTCCATCTCGACATGCCTAATTCCCTTGAAGACTTGCAAAAGGGTTGGATTCAGCTGAAGGAGGAACGAGATACCTTCGAAGCTCAATTCTACGCTAGTGAGAAAAGGGTCTTGGAGTTTACAAAGCAGCTACATGAAGAGAAAAACGTGAACGCCTATATCGCGCCGAAGAGGATGCGTTCGGTCTTTTTTATCTTAGAGATTTATGTTGTAAGCCCAAGAAGCATGTTGTAGTCATTTTGAAATAATTAATGAAATTTGACGTTTGTTCATTCTTTGTCTATACAAATTTAAATCTCATAAATCCTTGAAATCATTTGCATATACATCTTTCATGCATCATAACATAACAGGTTTTCACACAACAGGTTTTCTTATTATTCTGCTAGTTATTTCAGCAAGATGAATCTAGAGAAAACAGTGAAGGACCTTAAAGCACAAAACTCTCAATTCCAAGAGACTCTACTGGCCCTAGCCAAGGGACAACAACATATGATGGCATTGTTGGCAGCTAAAAAGAAACCCAAGAGGAAAGCCATGGTCAACATGGGTAGAAGATTCAAAGAGTCGATCTGTCAGATCCCGGCAGTGGAAGACTCATCTGAGGAAGACGAGAATCAGATTGGAGAAGCTAGGAGTGCCCATGCTGGGTGTATTAATGATCAAGCGTCTGATGATGATGATTATTTTGACGAGTAGTATCCTCCTGCCGATGTCAAGTACAAGCAGCTAGAAGACAGATTGAAGGCCGTTGAGATCCAAGCCGTCCCTGGTTTAGATTTTGATGATTTGGGTTTGATATTTGGGGTTGTCATTCCCCACAAATTCAAGATACCAGTCTTTGCAAAATACGACGGGGTTTTCTGTCCAAAACTTCACCTGAAATCTTATGTGCGCAAGATACAACCGCACACCGCTGATAAGAAACTATGGGTTCACTTTTTTCAAGAAAGCTTGGTCGGAATGCAACTAGAGTAGTTTTATCAGTTGGATGGTTTCCGTATCAATACATGTGAAGACTTAGCCATCACTTTCTACCACCAATATCAGTATAATGTTGACTTGGCGCCGATAAGAGTTCAGTTGCAAGATATGACAATGGGGAAGGATGAAGGATTCAAAGAATACCCACAAAAGTGGAGAGACCTTGCCAGTAGGGTTCAACCACCTTTGACTGATAGGGAGCACATTGACATTTTTATGGGCACTTTATCTGGTCCATTCTTTAAGTTATTGGTTGGCTGTTCTTCTTCCAGTTTCACCGAGCTGATCTTAACCAGTGAAAGAGTTGAAAGTGGTATCAAAAGCGGGAAGATTCCCATGGCATCTGCCTCCACTTCTAATCCTGTAAAAAAAAATTTCCGCAAAGAAATAAATCAATGTTGTGTATGGGGAAAGGGCCCGTACCAAGAAGGATGATCGTCCGTCTGTTAATGTTGTTCGAATTTCCAATCCAACTCCATCTCAAAGACCATTTGCTAATCATCAATGGTTTGAAACTCCGAGAATACAATTCACGAGGATAGGCATATCACTATCCCAAGCCTTACAACACTTACTAAAGGCTAATTTGGTGACATTGCGCGATCCTCCGGCCAATTCAGATACCTCTTCACCAAAGTACAATCCGAACTCTAAATGTGCATATCACTCAAATAGTCTCGGGCATGAGACTGACCAATCCTGGGCACTGAAGAAGAAAATTCAAGACTTGATCGATAACAAGACCATTGAATTTGATCCTCCTCCAACTCCGAATGTAATCACCGCACATATGCCAAACCATGGTAAGGGTGTCAATGCTGTTGAAGATACAATTTTTGTTTCCTTTGTCGAAGACTTGACTACTCCATTGAACATCATCAAAAAGAATCTGTTGAAAGCCGGGATTTTCCCTAGATGTTTGAAGGACCGTGTTTTCTGTGCCAAATAAATCAATGGATGCGAAGGGCTGAAGGAAGGTGTTCAACGCCTGGTGAATAGCCACGAGATCCTATTTAAGAAAACTCTGCTTGCCAAAAGATTAACCAATAAGTGTGAAGATCTCTCCATCATAACCATCTCAAACAAGCATCTTAGGATCTCCTCCAAGGGTCCTATCAGGATTTCAAATGAACCAGTTATTGCTCCTCCGATAATTACCAATCCCGGACCAATTCCGTACTCTTCTAACAAAGCAGTGCCATGGAACTATGGTGCTGAAGGGTTTTACCATGGGATAAAACAAGACGCTTGGATTGAAGAAGACAAAGCTGATAACGTTGGTAACATAACTGGCTCAAGTAAGGTAACCATAGCTGGGTGAATCTTTTCACCCAACATCTCACCACCAATTGTTACAAAGGCGCTTGTCCGCATCACTACTGCTAAACCAAGTGCTGATCCAAAAGGAAAGGAAAAGGTAGTTGAGCCTGATGAGACGGAAATACCCGTAAAAGACATTGTTGGTAGATAACCTTCCTCTCGTGAGATGGACGAGATCTTGAAAATTATAAAAAGGAGTGATTTTAAGATTGTGGAACAGTTGGGGAAAACCCCTTCCAATATTTCTATGTTGTCTTTGCTACTCTGTTCCGATGCCCATGCTAGAGCATTAATCAAATTCTCGAAGAAGGCTCATGTCCCTCATGAGACCATAACTAACCAGTTTGAAAATTGCGTGCCAAGCTTGACGGCCGATAATGGTTTAGGGTTCTCGGATGCGGATTTGACACCACTTGGGAAGAACCATAATAAAGCTCTGCACGTTTCTGTTGAGTGTAAAGGGACCACCTTAGAACATGTTCTAGTTGACACTGGCTCTTCTTTAAATGTGCTACCCAAGGGGGCGTTAGACCGTTTAGACTGTGAAGGTTTAGTTTTGAAACCAAGCGATATTTTTGTGAGAGCTTTCGATGGGTCCAATAGGACAGTTCATGAAGAGGTGGATCTCCCGATCAAGGCAGGCTCACAGATCTTTAACTCTACTTTCTACATTATGGATATCCGTCCTGCCTACTCCTGCCTGTTGGGTCGCCCTTGGATCCATGGAGCTGGGGCAGTAACGTCAACTCTTGATCAAAAGCTCAAGTATTCGGTCAAGGGAAGAATTGTCATTGTCTGTGGTGAGGAGGAGTTTATGGTAAGCCACCTAAACTCTTTCAAATACGTGGAGATGGATGGAGAATTTATAGAGACCCCATGTTAAGCTTTTGAAGTTGTGCCACCAATGATTGCTGGTACCAAATGTTCTTCTGATGTGTCCAAAGCTGTTAAGGTCGCGCTAAAGATGGTTTTGTTAAAAGATGCTTGTGCTGTAGTTGAAGAAAGAGTTGTGATACTTGGGGGAAAATCCTTGAGATCCCATTCAAAACAGACAAATTTGGTTTGGGTTTCACCGTCAAGGCTCAGAAGGAAGTGAGGCGCGCTCGTGCAGGGAAGCCCCCTCTCCGTATTGGAAGCCACGAAGTCAACGTTGTAGGTGATTCTGATGATGAATGTGCGTTTGAAGATTGGGTGTATCCTACTATAATGGAACTCAACAATTGGCAAGCAAAGGAATTCGTTTCCATCTCCTTCATTAAGGAGTAATCACTTGTTTATTGCTTTTTCAAGAACATTTTGTCTGTAATATTTAACAATGACTTTTAAGCCATGTGCCTGGGCCGGGGAAATTTGGTCCATTTGTCAAGGGTTTTATTTATGTTCATCTTATCATATGATCATTCAATACAAATCATTGGACTTTTGCATTCAAATCTTTGTGCTCATTGTCTTTCTTTTGCTTCAAATACATTTTTCAAAATAGCCATGTATCTTACATGCACACACACACACACTCTTGCAGGTCCTCGTCCACTCTGGATCTCATTGCCAATTACTCTACTATTGTCGACTATGATTTCGAATGTAGAATTAACCAAGCCTAAGACAAAGGAGAGGAAGATTGTGAAATACCAGGAGAACTAGCCAGACTTCTATTACAAGAGGAAAAAACTATTCAGTCGCACGAAGAGTTAGTTGAAGTCATCAGTCTGGGTACCGAGACATACAAGAAAGAAGTCAAGATCGGTGCTAACTTGGAAACAAGTGTCAAAAGAAGATTGGTTCAGATGTTGCATGATTATGTGGAAGTGTTTGCATGGTTGTATAAAGATATGCCAGGGTTGGATACCGACATCGTAGTTCATCGTCTGCAGATAAAAGAAGATTGTCCTCCTATCAAACAAAAGGTTCGTCGCATAAGGTTTGACATGTCTAAAAAGATAAAAGTTAAAGTGATGAAACAATTTAACGCATGATTCCTAGTTGTGAAATCTTATCCCCAATGGGTTTCAAATGTGGTTCTAGTGCCAAAGAAAGGCGGAAAAGTTCGTATGTGCGAAGATTATAGGGATCTGAACAGGGCAAGCCCCAAGGATGATTTCCCTCTACCTCATATTGATGTCTTGGTTGATAATACTACTCTGCATAAAGTCTTCTTTTTCATGGACGGTTTCTACGACTATAATCAAATTAGGATGGCTCCAGAAGACAGGGAGAAGACCACTTTCATTACGCAATGGGGCACCTTTTTCTACAAGATCATGCCGTTTGGATTGAAGAATGCATGGGCAACATATCAGAGGGCTATGGTAGCTTTGTTTCATGATATAATTCATCATGAAATAGAGGTATATGTGGATGATATGATTTCCAGATCACAAACTGAAGAGGTACATCTCAATCACCTGTACAAAGTATTCGAGAGGTTGAAAAAGTATAAGTTGAAGTTGAACCCTAACAAGTGCACATTTGGAGTACGATCTGGAAAGTTTCTAGGTTTTGTTGTCGATGGTAAAGGAATCAAAGTCGATCATGCCAAGGTAAAGGCCATCCAAGAAATGCCAATCCCCCACTCTAAAAAGGAAGTTAGAAGATTCTTGGGTCATCTCACTTACATCTTCCGTTTCATATCTCACTTGACTGCTACTTGTGAGGCAATCTTCAAACTCTTGAAGAAAGATCAAGTAGTCAGATGGAATGATGAATGCCAAGCCGGCTTCAACAAAATCAAAGAATATCTATAAGAACGTCCTATTCTCATTCCTCCAGTTGAAGGAAGACCCTTGATCATGTACTTGACAATGCTAGAGAATTCTATGGGGTGTGTTTTAGGCCAACATAACGAGTCTGTCCGAAAAGAGAATGCTATTTACTACCTGAGCAAAAAGTTTACCGATTATGAAACAAGATATTCACTGCTCGAGAAAACTTTTTGCGCTCTGGCATGGGCTGCTCGTTGGTTAAGACAATATATATTGACTCATACCACTCTGTTGATTTCTAAGATGCACCCAATCAAGTACATCTTCGAGAAGCCTCCTCTTTCCAGACGGATAGCCAGATGGAAAATGATCTTGACTTAGTACGATATTAAATACACAACACAAAAGGCCATCAAAGGAAGCGTACTAGCAGATCATTTGGCCCATCAAGCTGTGGATGATTATAAGTCTATGAACTTTGACTTCCCAGATGAGAACATCATGCTGGTGACCGACTGCGTGAAACCTGAACCGTATGACGGACCTGAACAAGGATCCCGATGGACTATGGTCTTTGATGGGGCTTCCAACTCTTTGGGTGATAGAATTTATGTTGTGATCATCTCCCCTGAAGGTTGCCATACTCCTTTCACTTCCAGATTATGCTTTGATTGCATGAACAACATGGCTGAGTACGAAGCATGCATTTTGGGTCTGAAGGCTGCCATTGATTTAAGGATCAAACATTTGGATATGCTTGGAGATTCCGCTCTAGTGATTAGCCAAGTAAAAGGAGATTAGGACACTAAGCACCCTAATCTCATCCCTTACAAGGAGCTTATGCTATCTCTGATTCCTTACTTTGAAGAGATCACCTTTGAATACTTCCCTAGGGAAGAAAATCAGTTAGTCGATGCTTTGGCCACCATGTCTTCTATGTTCAAGGTCAGATAGGACAACAAGGCTCCTATGATTACAATTGAGAGATTCGACAAACCTGCACACTAGTGTGAGCTTGACACTGATACAAAAAATCCATGGTACCATGAGGTGAAGAGATAGCTTGAAGCACAAGAGTATCCCGAAGGAGCATCCATCAATGACAGAAAGTTCTTACGAAGATTTTCAGCCAAATTCTTCATGCGTAACGAAATATTGTACAAACGCAATCATGACTATACTCTTCTCTGATGTGTGGACAAGAAGGAGGCAGAGAAGATTATGGAAGATGTGCATGATGGTCTCTTTGGCACTCACTCTAGCGGACATACTATGGCGAAGAAAATCCTCAGAGTTGGCTACTATTGGTCAACGATGGAGACTGATTGCTATCAACACTCTAGGACTTGCCACAAATTCCAAATTTATGCTGACAAGGTCCATGTGCCTCCTATCCTTCTAAACATCATGACCGCTCCTTGGCCATTTCCAATGTGGGGCATTGACATGGTTGGAGAGATCAAGCCCACTGCCTCCAATAGACACCGCTTCATTCTTATCGCTATCAATTATTTCACCAAATGGGTCGAAGTCGCTTCATTTGCCTCAGTTACCAAGAATATGGAAGCCAAATTCATCAAACATAACCTCATTTGCAGCTATGGTATCCCCGAAAGGATCATCACCGAAAATGGGACTAACCTCAACAATGCTATGATTACCGAACTTTGCACTCAGTTCAAAATCAAACATCACAATTCTTCTCCTTATAGACCTAAAATGAATGGCACTGTTGAAGCGGCCAACCAAAAGATTTAACAAGATTGTGCAGAAGATGGTAGTAACATACAAGGATTAGCATGAGATGTTACCGTTTGCTTTCCATGGATACTGTACTTCAGCTAGAACATCAACTAGGGCAACTCCCTTTTCTTTGGTCTATGGCATGGAAGCTGTTCTGCCAGTGGAAGTTCAGATTCCCTCATTAAGGATTATGAATGAAGTAGGTCTAGGGAAAGACGAGTGGATTCAGATAAGATTGGATCAGTTGAACTTGATCAACGAAAAGCGACTGGCCGTTGTTTGTCATGGTCAGATGTACTAAAAATACATGATAAAGGCTTTCAACAAAAAGATCAAGCCTCGAGTATATCAAGCCGGTGAGTTGGTGATAAAGTTCATCATTCTGCCACAAGGAGACCCCAAGGGCAAATGGACTCCCACCTACGAAGGGCCATTTGTTGTCAAGAGAGTTTTCTCTTGTGGTGCCATGATGCAAACTACCATGGATGGAGAAGACTTTCCATATCCTGTGAACACGGACATAGTTAAAAAATACTATGCATAAGAGACCCGTTAGGTTGACACACCTAGGCAAGATAAGGGCATCTCGGAAAACTAAAAGGTTTGGGAAAAAATTAGGGATATATGCAAAAGATTATACTCCCAGCAAGTTGAAACCTCGAAAGGGCGACTTGGGCAAAAATGGGTATCCTGGTGGGCTGAAAACCCGAAAGGGCGGTCCAGGAAAAAATTAAGGATTAAAAGCGTATGAATATGTCACGTGGAATCACCACAGTCAAATTTATTACCAAGGTCCGAGTTCAAACGGTCCAAGATCAATCCAATCAACTTCTGTCAATGGCAATGGGCATTCGAATACATTGGGGAAATAGTAGAGTTGGAATGCAATGCGATCATTTCCACATGGCTATTTGTTTGGTTTTCAATTTTTGTTTTCCTTTAGACGATTTCCTCTTACTAGGATCTTCGTCTCTTTGTACAAAAAACTCCTATTCATGGGAAAAATATCAATACAAATATACTTTAAAGTGCAAACTTCCTGTTTTGTTTTGAATGCAAAAATGTCCAATGGCTAAAATTGAACGAACATATGCATGTGAACATAATTAAAACTATTGGGCACATGTGTCCTGCTAAGCACCAGAAAGCATCTCTTTAATGTATATGGAATATCCCCACAGAGTTATTTCATTAGAATTATCTCCAAAGACGGCTACAATAAACCTTTTCCCTCAACAGAGTTACCCACGGAGTCACTTTGCATAGGTTAATTCCCAGCCAAAATCTCAATCTCTTGGCAGCTCTCTCCCCAGATAAGTTGGTCCTAAAAGAAGAAGCCTTATGGATCTCTTCCTCAAAGAACTCACCTCATCAGCAGTTCATCAAGTATTCATCAATAGGGTTTATTTCCCCAACAGGGTCTATTTCCCCAACAAACAACATATGACATATAACAATCAACGAACAACAAAATTCCCCGATCATAGTCTATCCTCCCCAGCTGAGTTTGTCTTCCCCGGCTAAGTCTATACTTCTAACTTCAGTTCGCCTTTTAGGCTATTACAAATCAGAGGGCCACAATCCCTAATCCCTAGTAAAGTCGTCAACAAAACCTTTACTACCTCCAAAATACTATGAAGCCTGGACCCGACCAGATGTTAGTACAATTTTCAAGATACTATGAAGCATGGACCCGACCAGATAATAGTCAACTTCTCAAGTCACTTTAGAGCCTGGACCCGACCAGATAATAGTATAACCTTTCAAATACTATGAAGTCTGGACCCGACCAAATAATGGTCAACTTCTCAAGACACTTTGAAGCATGGTCCTGACCAGATAATAGTGTAACCTTTCAAGATACTATGAAGCCTGGACCTGACCAGATATTAGTACAATTTTCAAGCTACTATGAAGCCTGGACTCGACCAGATAATAGTTTAGTTTTTCAAGATATAAAAGAACCTGGACTCAACCAGACAGGAGTTTAACTTCTTTTCCCCATTAGAGTTTGCCTCTACCCCAACAAGTTACTGTGAAGCCTGGATCCGACCAGATATAAGTTTTCAACTTCATCTTTTTCAAGTAAGTTATTGTGAAGCCTGGATCCGACCAGGTAGCAATTCCCCTCAGAAGTTTGTTGTGAAGCCTGGAATCCAACCAGATAACAACTAAGTTCCAAGCATGTTACTGTATAGCCTGGACCCGACCAGATATCAGTTCAACTCTATTTCTTCAGACAAGTTTATTGTGAAGCCTAGACTCGACCATATAGCAATTAACTTCATCCACCTCAAAATCTGCAAAGCCTAGATCCGACCAGATATCAGCTCAACTTCGTATATTCAAGCAAGTTCTGTGAAGCCTGGAGTCCGACCAGATAACAACTAGCTATAATCCCCAGCAAGACACTATGAAGCCTGGACCCGACCAGATAATAGTATAACTTTAAAAAAAACTATGAAACCTGGACCTAACCAAATAGTAGTTACCACTTCAAGAAATCTGCAAAGCCTGGATCCGACCAGATAACAGTTCAATTTCAAGAAAACTTCGGCGAAGCCTGGAATCCGACCAGATAACAGTTAATTTATTCTTCCCCAGTAAGTTACCGTGAAGCCTAGAATCCGACCAGATAGCAGTCGACTTCCTCATCCTCAAAAAAATTTTGTGAAGCCTGGACCCGACCAGATAACATCTATCATTCAAAAGATATTCCCCAGAGGAAGCATTCTTTTAACAAAAGTTTGAAGATATGTATATTCTTCATACCCAACAGCATTCCGGGATTCCGCTTCCCGGAACTCCTCAACAGTAGTCAGGGATTTATTTTCCCGAATTAAATATGCATCTCACATTCATACATCATAACATATACATACAAAATGCATTTAGCATGATCTCATTCATCTTGTGAACATCATGCATACATCTGCATTTAACTAACCTTTTTTCCCACTGATAAAACATTAAGTTTTAGTCTAAATCGACCAAATATTTGTGTTGGTACTTCTTCCAGTGTTTACCAACATTCCTCCCAATGGAATATATATAAGCCCATTCCCAATCCATCTTCAAGTGCAGATTTCTGGGCACTCTAGTGTTCAATCATCTTCCACCTTCAAGTCACGAATGAAGAATCCGCCAATCTAACCCTTCAGGTTTAAGAAGATTGAACAGGGGCAGTTGTTGTACCCCAAAATTTTCCCTCTCATTTCTCAAAGAAATCTCTCACAAGATCTCCATTGATTCAAGACTGCATAAGGTTTGATCAGCTCAAGACACCTCCTCAAGCACTGATGACTCAAATTAGGGTTTGAGTTTGCACAAGGACAAATGGAATTTTAATGCCCCATATGACTTTCATGGATAATTTTGGACCCTCAAGATTTCTCATGTCAAGTTTCAAGTCTTGGATCACATTTTTGCTCAGTCAATTGATCAGTTGACCTAAAATCAGCTGTATTGGGAAAAAGTCAATTATGGTCAATTTCCAGTCAAACTTCATAATTTTTTATCCACATCAACATTATGAACTCATACATGCCAATTGATCAAGTTTGGATCACAAATCTTCAAGAAATTTGATCAAATCATCAAAAGGGCAAAATGGTCAAAATTAGGGTTTTGACTAAGAAGGTGCAATTTTTGACTTTTGACCTAGCAATTGACTTGTTGGTTTAAGAAATGATATCAAGGATTCAAATACATAATTTTGACCTAATGTAATGACTTAAAACATTTCTCAATTTCAATTGATCGATAGTTGAATTTCAGTCAGCGGATGAAAAGTCAATTGTACACTGAAAAGTCAAACTTTGACTTTTTGATCAAAATCAAGTTCCAAAGATTACAACTCATCAAGACATGTAAAAATATGAAAAAATTTCATCAAGAAATCAAAAATTCAAGATTTCATTTTGAAAAGTCAAAATTTCCAAGACTTAGCATTTTTCAAAGTGTTGAAAATTCACTTTTTTTTCATAACTTTAAGCCAAATTTTCACCATGATGCAAGATGATTCAAAGGAAACTTACAACATGAAAGTTGTAGATCTCAATAAGATATAAAACATTGTAGGGCATAACTTTTCCTAGAAATGATTATATTTCAAGTTATGATTTTGTGAAGACATGTTCATGAAACTTGAAAAATTTAGTGGAATTTTGCCCTAGTTTAGGCAGGACTTTGTCCTAACTTCATGACAATTTTCCACATAGTTCCAAGATGAATATTCAAAAATGTCAAACATAGCGGGTGTAGAGGATGTTAAAATCTTTCCAAAATGTCCAAGAACTCATTGAGATCATGCTTGATCTAGGAGAATCGAAGGCAAGAAGTTAGGGTTTCAAACTTGAATTACAAGCCATTTCTTGATAAACACATAATCCAATATCAATGTTAGGTTGCATAATATTGCTTTGCATGTCTTCTAACTTGTGTATCTATCCATAATTAATGGATTACACAAACTTTTGAGCTATAATCCAAGTGGTTTAAGCATTGTCCAAGTCCATTTGCCATTTTGGGAAGAAAGCTAACATTGCCATTCTTGAAAAGCAAGCTTTATGCAAAAAGTAAATTCTTGAGCCTCTCACTTGTTCCCTCTGATCGCACTCCATCTACAAAGTCAGAAGCAAGTTTTTTTAAAGAATAACCATTCTACAATAGCAAGTACAAAGCATTGAAACTTTATTTTTCAAGAAGATCACATGGTGAGCTTAAACATTTGATTTTGAATTATGATCAACTACAAATCTCCAAACTAGTTACTTATAAATAGAGGCCCTATTTTCAAGTTAACACACGAGCTTAAGCACCCTGAAACTCTCCCAAACTCCCCTAAATCATAACTTGCATCAAAACTCCATTTATGTGCACATTCTGACTTTGAACTTGTAACTCCCAATTCCCTCGTGCGTTTTCCTTCCTAATCAATCACGAAGCTCCTATACATCAAAAATAGTCAATCCTCGTCCTTGTTTCATAAATGCAACCCCATCTTCATCATCCCCCATAACCAAAAACAGAGCACTGCAAGTTGACTTCTCTAGGCCTTTTCAGCCATCCATTGCTCAAGCTAATCATTGCATTAGCTTCCTGGGAACTTGAGGAAGCTAACCTGATCATTGCAGCACCTTGAATCAAGCTCATTTGCATTTCACAATTTCCAATTTTGAGGTATCTTTTCTGAACTTCTATCTTTTCATTTAGGCATTGTTAAGCTTGCATTTGTGAAGATAAAATGTAGATATCATTGCCCTGAAACCGTACATGTCCATAGATTTCATTTATATTGCTTGAGTTTAGAGAATTTTAGGTTTGAATCTCTGAAAAAAGTTAGGTCAAAATTTGGTACTTTTAGAAATTCTCATTCTTCTTTGGTTTATAGCTTATGATATTTATATGGTTGGATTCGTATGGAAAAATGGAGTAACTTTCATGTTTGCATCTTTCATTTTTGTTGAGAAATGAGCAAGTTACAGGAACTATGGCTGGAGATTGAAGATAAAGTCATTTTTAGGACTTGACTTATGTTATGTATTTATTATTTCACTTATGTTAACGGATGTACAGCCACCCTAGTGGCAAAGGTAGCGCGCGTGTATGGTAAGGTTCATGGGTTCAAGTCCCAGCGCTACCTTTTGTTTATTTTTTTTCACATTTTCCTTCCTTTTTGTTACAAAAAGCCAGTGTTGGGCCTCCTGCAGTGGGCCTTCCATTTTTGCTAACTCTTAACCCCCCTGCCTGCTTTCACACACCTGGCCCAAACTTTTTTTCATTTAATTTTAATTTATTTTCTTGTTCTTATTTTATTTCATTTTATTTTTCTATATAATTTTTATTATTATTAATATTATTTTTATTTTTATTAATTAAAAAATCCAAAAAAATATTTTATTTTTTTTATTTGCATATTTAAAATACTTTTTATTTTTATTTCTTTTAAAAATAAAAAGACCCAAATAACCATTTCCTTAACAAATTTAATTTCTTTTTCTTAATAAATAATAATTAGATTTAGGTTTAGTTATTTTCTTTTTCTTAATTAAAATTAACTCAGAACTTAAGTTTCCTTTAATTAATTAATTACCATATTATTTTCATTTAAGTTTAAACCTTTTTTATAAAAAAAAAGCCTAAAAATGCTTCAAATTTTTTTTTTAATTAGTTTAGGTTTAATTTTATTTATCTTTAGTTAATTATTTTTCTTTTTTCAATTAGGTTAAAACCTTTAACAAAAACCAAACAAAAAATCATTTCTTTTTCATTTATCTTCTTGTACATTATATTTTCAATTCTTGTATATTATTCAATATCGTTGTAATAGATAATTAGGTTTAATTTTCTTGCAATCCCCATTTGTAAATTTGTATACCCCCTCCCCTAATGATGTAATAACATAGTAATTTTACTTTCCGCAATTTATCACTTTCATATAAATGTTAGTAATTAGGTTTTGTATGGCAAGATTAAAATCAATAATTAGTAAACCTTAATTCAAGATAAACAATGCATGCAAATCAAACAAACTTGCACACTTACACGTAATTCCACTTGTTGCCTTATAAAAATGGCCATGTTATGAATGTGGGATGTCTTAGCAAAAACAATCCAAAATACAAGATCATAGTCCCTCGATGACGCTACAAATGTTGCCTTTCAAAATGATCTTAGTCCCTCAAAGAGAAATGCTAAGATATCTCACAGCATTGCTATCATGACTATACGATGACCCACGCCTATCCCTTTACATCCAAAGATAAGGCTTCTTTCCAATCAATGGTGAGATAGCAACATCAAAGGAAGGAAGAAATAAACAAAAGACTTTTAAGTAGGTAGATTGTTCCTAGCTTATTGCTCACTTTCAAAATAAGCATCCTTGCTCATTTTCAAAACAAACACCTAACACTTTCAAAAACAAACTTTTAAAATATGAAATATTTTCAAAAGTACAACACTTTGTATACGTTCTTACGAACGAGAACCATTACAAAGTTTGCCTAATCGAAGACGCCTTTTCAAAATACTTTCAAAACCACCACAAAGCACATTTTCAAACAAAGCAAGTGATCATGAAAGCAACTAAGAGCCCATAGATAACTATGGATGAAAAGGGTGCTAACACTTTCACTTTTCATAATCTACCCCTCGAACTCAAGAAATAATCTCAAAGGTCTTTCCTGTTCTTCTCCACCTTTCCTTTTGGATAAAAAAAAAGTCGGTGTCGACTCTTGCTAACCGTAACAATTGCGATCAAACGCAAATATCCCAAGTTAGTTCTCCCATCGTATCACAACAGCCCATGGAATTATCTAACATTGTCAGATACATAATCAATGGTCTTCCTTCAACAAGGGGGAGAAAGATAGGAGGTTCAAGCAGATATTCTTTAATACTTTCAAATGCCCTTTGGCAGTAAACTGTCCACACGCCCGAGGAGGGATCAAGATAGGAGGTTCAAGCAGATATTCTTGAATTTGGAAATATAATCCAAACGCCCGAGGAACCCTTTGACTTGCTTTTCAGTTCCCGGTGCTGGCATTTCTTAAATTGCTTTGACTGTATCAGGGTCAACTTCAATCCCTCTCTGGCTAACAATGAAACCCAACAATTTCCCCGACCGAACACCGAAGGTACATTTATTTGGATTCAAGCGGATATGATACTTCCTAAAACGCTGAAACAACTTCAACAAATCTTCTACATGCCCTTCTTCAGTCTGGGATTTAGCAATCATATCATCAACGTATACCTCAATTTCCTTGTGCATAAGATCATGGAATAGGGTTGTCATATCCCTCTGGTACGTTGCATCGACGTTCTTCAACCCGAAGGGCATCACTCTGTAACAGAATGTTCCCCAGGGTGTGATAAACGTTGTTTTTTCCATGTCCTCAGGAGCCATCCTTATTTGATGATTGTCTACGCGTTTGTTGACTGAGAGCATGGTGATCATCATCTCATGACCCTTGGATCTGTGCCTGACGCCACATGGCGTGTTGATGATTGAAGTATATGGTGGATCACTTTTTGGAAGCCTGCATGTAAATATATAAAGAAAAATAACATAATGCGTTTTGGAGGACCTGGGGTTCGAACCTAGGTCCCAAAGCTTACAAGCCAATGCCTTAACCACTCCAACCACCTGCACGCTTTTGATAATATAATAACAAGTAAATATAATATATAAAAATCAATTTATATGCTAAAAAAGAAAAAATAACGCGCGTGTTTTTGAATAAGCCAATGGAGTATCAACACCTAGTCATCTTCTTCCTTCGTTCCTGCAAAACATAAACAGATAGCGGGGGTTTTTAACCCCCACAATATGCAGCGACGAAAAATAGCGACTAGCCCTGTGGTTGATATAAATGTTTCGCGAGGGTTGGTTTATATTCGTCTGATTCTCATGATTTCAACCATATGCCTCAGGAGTTCTAATTTTGACTGTATTGCAAAGCCCCAAATTCACAGCTCATGAACCCTAGAAATCGTCCATGGTAACTTTTGATTTATGGCATTTTAATCCAATTTAGTTATACCATCAGCTTCATATGATTACTAGCAATGTAAAACAAACAAGAAATCATGTTAAATATGCATGAATCAAGTTGTATGATTCTGAAAATAAAAAGCAAACCGTGGTTCTGTAGGTATCAATTCTGTTAGCTTTAAGGCCTGAATTGGATTGCAAATTATCCCTGGGACCTCCTGCAATGTATTAGAACCAATAAAACCTTTTGAATCGCCCTCAAAAGCCAAAGTCAGTTTGCAATTTTCTTGAGTTTTTTTCAATATGCTAGGGTCTGTTTCTGCAGCTTTCTCACGTGTGTGGCATCAGGGTTGGCTTGCATATTTATAGAGGAATGAAACTAGGTCACAATCTTGAGCAAAAATCCATGGAATTGATGGTTGAATCTTTGATTGGAAATCATATATTTTTGAATCTTCATGATTGGAAAAAGTTGCCAATTTTGGAGATTTTTTCATATTTTATTTGTACACGAAATTGCCAGCATATCTTGACCATATTTGCTTCACAAAAAGATTGAAAAATCAAATCTTTGTATTTTCCTACAATTTAAATTAATTAAATGAATTAATATTGATTAAAAATCCAATTAATTAATAAAAAATAAGAAAATAAATTCCATTAAGCTTGATGGGTCGTGCATAGGCCATGGATGAAGTTTCAAGAAGAAATTTGAGGCCCATTAGCAAAATAAGGTGTTTTGAGCAATGTTGACTTTTGCAAATTCACAAAACATTTCCCAAATTCTCCAATGCATATCTTGCTCAATTTTGATCATATGAACATGTTCTTGGACATTTTGGAAAGGTCTTGAAGTCCTCTAACCAATGCCTTTGGTCCCATGTCATTTGGATTTACTAATCTCAAGTTATGGCCTTTGACTTAAAGTGCGTTTTTGTTGACTTTGAAATTGACCTATAATGTCAAAATTGATAACTTTTTGTGAGTGCATTTAATGGACTTGGAATGTGAAGATGGATTGTAGGAAATGTCATCCCCTTCAAAATGAGCATTGGATGGGATTTTTCTGATGAACCATGAAAAAGTTATGCCCTGGTCAAGATACAGTTGACTTTTCTACTGTCCAAAAATAGTAACTTTTGCCTCTTGATGATTTTTGAGCTATTCTGGTGGAATCATGATCAAGACTTGATCAAATGATGATTGTGAACTCAAAATAAGATGTTGACCAAAAATTCTGGCTTTTGACTGCAAAATGACCATTTTGCCCCTGTAGTTGACTGTAGATCAAATGGAGCTTTTGACTATGCAAATTAGCACTGTGAGTCTTGAAACTTGACATGTAGGTGCTTGAGAATGTTTATAGGCATATGAGACTTGATTGAACCATTGAAAACCTCAGATTCCTTGAAAGAACCAAAACCCTAATTTCAGCTGGCTTAGGAGGTGGTTTGACTGTATAATCCTTTGAGCAATCTTGAGCAATTTGAAGATTATTCTTGTCAAATCTTGAAGAATATGGGAGGGAAAATTTTGGGGTACAACAGTTGCCCCTGTTCAATCATCTTAAACCTGAGGATGTAGATTGGCTTGCGTGCCTTTCGTGATCCGAAGGTGGAAGATGATTGAACACTAAAGTGCCCAGAAATGTGCACTCGCATAGTGTGGTATCAGCAATGTGATGTCGAAAATGGGATTACAGATTCCATTTGGAGATATGATGGATAGGAGTATGGGCTTATAGATGCCATCTGGAAATGGATAGTTGTGGAGATGGGCTTAAAGATGCCATCTGGAGATTATTCGTTGAATTGTAACTTGGTAGGTTGAAACAAAAAAAATGTGTAGGGTTGCCTGATGATGAGTCTGTGTAAAACTGCATCTTGGAAGAGAAGGAACCGGTGTAGGGTTGCTTCATGATGGTCAAGTAGATAGTTGCCCTGTCTGGTTTCAGGTATTAATCTACAATCCGTCGTCCACAGATATTTCCTGGCTAGTTACCGGTGTTAATCCGGTACTTTAGAAGTCTGGCCAATGAGATAGTTGTCCTGTCTGGTTTTAGGTATTAATCTCTGACTTGAGAAAGTAAGATGGTTTCCTGTCTGGTTTCAGGTATTGATCTTCAATCTCTTCATGTAGATAACTTTCCTGGCTAGTTACAGGTATAGATCTACAATCATTCGCTCACAGATATTTCCTGGCTAGATACAGGTGTTGATCTGGAACTTAAAAAAGGGTGGTCGGTGAGATAGTTTTCCTGGCTGGTTTCAGGTATTAATCTCTGACCTGAGAAAGAAAGATGATTTCCTGGCCTGTTACATGTGTTAATCTTCAATCTCTTCATGTAGATAACTTTCCTGGCTAGTTACAGGTATAGATCTACAATCAGTCGCTCACAGATATTTCCTGGCTAGATACAGGTGTTGATCTGGAACTTAAAAAAGGGTGGTCGAGATAGCTTTCCTGGCTGGATACAGGTATTAATCTCTGACTTGAGAAAGAAAGATTGTTTTCCTGGCTTGCTACAGGTATTGATCTTCAATCTCTTCATGTAGATAACTTTCCTGTCTGGTTTCAGGTATAGATCTACAATGAATCACTCACAGATATTTCCTGGCTAGATACAGGTGTTGATCTGGAACTTAAAAAAAAGGGTGGTCGGTGAGATAGTTTTCCTGGCTGGTTTCAGGTATTAATCTCTGACCTGAGAAAGAAAGATGATTTCCTAGCCTGTTACAGGTGTTAATCTTCAATCTCTTCATGTAGATAACTTTCCTGGCTAGTTACAGGTATAGATCTACAATCAGTCATTCACAGATATTTCCTGGCTAGTTACAGGTGTTGATCTGGAACTGCAAAGGTTGGTGGAAATCATCCTTTGATTTGACTTTTTCCTGAAAAGGCAAAACATTAGTTGCATGCAATGTCATGATGTATGAAATGCATGATGTCATGATGTTCTCAAAAATAAATGAGATCGTGTCGTATGCACTTTATCATGTATGAAATGCGAAATGTTTATGAATGTATTTTCGTCTAGGAAAATAAATCCTTGACGAACGCCGGGGAGTTTGTTAAATCCTGGGCTGATGTTGAAGAGTAGAGTTCTTCGTTTCCGCTGGGGAGGATGAACGAAGATGATTGCAAGAATAAACCGGTATGAGAAGATGACTCCGTTGGGGAATAAACCTGGTGAAGAGATTACTCTGCGGGGAATTCCTCTATGGGAAGAGATGCTTCGCTGAGATTTTAACGATAACTCCGTTGGGGATTCCGTTGATAAGCTCTGTTGGGGAATTTGATGAACTCCGCTGGGGATAGGAAGAACTTCGCTAAGGACGATCTTTCTGTTGCAATTTGCTGAGGATAACCCGGTTAGATTCTGGTGGGGGATAACCTTCTGAATATGGATGGGGAGAGATATTTGTACTCTGCAGGGAATAAGCTTCCCGAATCTACTGGGTAAGATGATTCAACTCTCCTGGGGAAACTTTTGAGGAAATGGCTCCACTGGGGGTATCTTGTATTCTGCCGGGGAACATTCTTATACTCTGTTGAGGAATATTAAGACTGCCGGGGATGCTTGCTGAGGATATTTGTATATTCTGCTAGGGGATATTAAGATCTTTTGGGGATACCCAACTTTTCCAGGACTGATGGTAGACCAACTCTGCTCGGGAGAGAGTATTGCTGACTTGCTGGGGATACTGTGCCTTTTTAGGGCTGATGGGAGACCAACTCTGCTTGGGGAGAGTATTGCTGAATCTTGTCTTACTCTACAGGGAATGAAGGTATCTTGGTCAAATTCTTCAGCTGAATCTACCTTTGTACCTGGTGAGCAAAGCAGCTGTACAGTTTGGACAGTTTTTATTGCCCCAGTTTCTGCGGGAGAAGAAGGCCTATGAGGTGCTTGATAACTGCTGATTGACAAATCTTCTTCTGGTAGGCAAGTGACGAGATGACGAGACATAGTCGTACGCTTTGATCCCTAATTTTTGCCTGGACTGCCCTTTCGGGTTTTCAGTCCATCGGGATACCCTTTTTTGCCCAAGCCGCCTCTTCAGGTTTTCGACTTGCCGGATGTACAGATTTTTTTCATTTTCATCCCTTATTTTTGCCCGAACCCTTTTGGTTCGCCGGGAAGCCCTTATTTTTGCCTAGGCCAGTCGACCTAGCGGATCTTTGGTTATGCGTAGTATTTTTTTTTTGACTATGTCCACGCTCTCAGAGTGCAGGGAGTTGTCACTGTCGGTAGCATTGTGTTGCTATACCACCAGAAGATGTTTGATCATGCAAGATTTGTTGCTGGAATTCATGTCCAATTCCCCAAGTGACTCAGGCGGAGTTTTGCCCCTGGCTACTTTGCATTTTGAGAGATTCCTTGAATCTTGACTGGACTGCCCCAGATGATGGACAATGATCATGCTATGCCCCTTGATTTGAAGTATTTTTCTACTTGAGATTTTTGTTCACTAGATATTCATCGTGCGAATTTCTCTGTTGTTCGAACAAATAGTCATATGCAAACAATGTTATTTTAAGAATGCAAAGCTTATGTCTGTCTTGAAGTTTTTAGAAAATGCAGTTTTCAATAAAACAAGCGAATTTTTGTAAAATGTGATGTCAATTCAGGATTTTACAACGAGCCCTACAGGAGTCAGGATACCTTTTGTAACAGTATGCTTTCGAACTAACCCATGCTTCAGCTAGGACTTTTAAGGGTTATAACGTGGCCTGGTTCACGGTTTAAGAAACAAAGGATAAAGGCTCAAATTTTATTTGTACCCACCCGTTCTTCGTGATGTTCTTCGATCCTAAACTCAGCTAATCATGCATTAGATCTTGTTTGAGTCTTTGCTCTGATATACCAGTGATGGTTCGGATATTGACAGTTTATTTTGAATAGGCAGTCATTTCCTTTTTTGTTGTTGAGGGTTTGCAGGAACTCTTTCTTTTTTATTTTATTATCCCTGTCTTTTTGCCTGAACTGTTTCTTTTATGATTACAGTCAGCGGGATGCCCCAGTTTTGTTTTTGTAAGTCTCCTTCATAGGTTTTGACTTATCGGGCTTTTATTTTGAGAGGTAATGACTGCCTGTCTTTATGATTATTCAGAACCATCACTGTCTTTTGCTTTGGAAGGACTCCTTTGATGCCATTCATTGTGCACCTGGATCAACTGAGAAAACTACCCTGCCCCAGGTTATAATTAAGGGTTTTAATTTTTGTGAAAAGAAAAACTTCGACTTCTTTGGCTCGAAGGGGTTGACTAGGGATTATCTTCCTTATAACTCCACTGTTTAGGATTTGAAACAATGCCTGTACATCGTCAGCAGGGTCTATTCAAAAGCATACCGTAAAGATCGTGGTATCATTTTCGTCATCCTCCCTTAAAAGGTTTAAAAAAATTTAATCGAGAGTTGAACATCACAAAAAAATGAAAGAAATTTGAATATAGTGAATACGAATGGATTGATTCAAAACAGACATATGCGATGCATTGATAAAGTAATATAGTTTGACATGAGTAAATGTTCGAACAATCAAAATAAAATTACAAATTGAAAATTCTAATGAACAAAAGCTTTCAATGATTCATCATATGAGTAGTGGTCATGTTTGGAGTCTCCGGAGGGTCAAACTTGATCTCCTTGGCATCAATCATGTCTTGGATCTTGTTCTTCAAACTCCAACAGTTGTTTGTGTCGTGTCCCGGAATGTCATAGTGGTATGCACACCTTTCATTGGGATGATAGGTAGGAGCGGAAGTATTTGGGTTCCGGGGAGGAGCCTTTAATGTAATCAGCCCTGTCTTCAACATGTGTTGTAGCGCTTGAGTCAGTGACATGTTGATCTTGGTAAATTGCCTCCTGGGCATGTTTGGCTTACTCTGATCAACCTGTTGTTTTTGGTGAGGTTGTTGTTGGACCCTTGATGTAGTAGCAACTTGGAGAGGTCCATTCTTCACCATACCAAACTCTTGTCTTCTTGGAGGCTGATTACTGGTTTGATCCCCAGCCTTGATCGTTTGCTTCATACTATTGTATTTGTCTTGATGAAGTTGGTTGATCATGGCTCGCAACTCTTCTTGTTCCCGAGCTAAGCCTTGGATAAGAGCCATCTGCCCCAACATCTGGGTTCTCATTGTATCTACCTCAGCTTGCAGACGTTTCAGTCGTTCGTCTTTATCGTCTTCAAGACTGTTCCTGACCAAAGTCCCCATGAGGAGTGTTCTCAACTCTTCCTGCCCCTTGGATAGATTTAGGAAGATTTCCCTGAACTGAGTCTCTTGAGTATGTAGATCCTGGTTGTCTTGTTGGAGAGCCATTGCTGAAATAAACAGCGAGAATATGAGAGACCTGTAAAGGATGACCTGTTATGCAATGATGTGTACGATACATGTATGCAATGTTTTCAAGGATCTCGCGGGGTAAACAAGGAAACTTGTTAGAATTTGAATTCTGTAGCTTGACTGAAGGAGCTTCATGTTGTTGAGAGTCCTTCTTCAAGAGTCAAAGCTTACCATATCGAGTGGGTCATAGCCCCTGACTCAAGTTATTATATTTTGATCTCCAAACAACCTTGGCTAGAGGAAAATAAATCCCCTTTGCCCCTTGCTAGACAGTTGGTTCATCATGACCTGCATCACAAACCCTTGAGATCCTTGAAATGGGTTAGTCCTTAGGCAGGATGTATGTAATGTTATGATGTTATGATGTTATGATGTTATGATAAAGGCACACCACAAGTATTCACAAAAGGAAAACATGGTAAAGGCACACAAGTCACACCAGACAGCCGTTAGAGTTTAGGCTAGTATGAAGTTTAGGTACTACCCTCTTGAAGTTAGTTGGCTCAAAACCTGTCCTACAAATAGTAACCGGGTTCTAAGGAGCTCAATATCATTAGATTGTTTTCTATGTTCATTGTTTTGATTTAGCCACTTAACTGGCGACCAAAATATTCCAAGAAAACAACCCTCAATGAGTGTAGTATCGAGTATCTACCAACTTTGGACTGTACCAAAGTCGGTCATCTCATTACCCCTAAAGAGGCCAGGATGGTCAAGTAAGGTTCTTAAGGTCAGTTGATGCTTCACGACACCACGCAGCGGCCCCGTACTCTCCTTGACTTGACTCAAGGGTTACCGGTACTCACCAAAGTGCCACATCAACGTAGCAACTGCTTCAACCATGTCGGTATACCCCGCATAGTTCCCTCATAGTTTGTTGCTACTTCTAAAGGGTATCCCCAGATCCGGGTTAGGATCTATAAAACTCCGATACAAGCCCACAATATTAAAGCAAACAAGGCATACAATTGAAAACATAGAATGATCTAATCCTAAGGTACACCTCACTTATAAATTATCCCCATCAGAGTCGCCAGTTCTGTGATCGGTGGAAATAGAACTGACTGTTTTGGAATGCTGGTTCGCGTTTGCGTTTCGCAAAATGTCGCGGTAAGCAAGAGTCGCCACCGTCTTTTATTTTCTCCAACAAGGAAAGGACAAAAGCACAGCAAAATTCCTTTTCGAGATGTTTCTCGGTTCGGGAGGTAGATTATAGAAAGGGAAGGTGTTAGCACCCTTTCTATCCGTGGTTATCCATGGGCTCTTAGGTACTTGCTCACTATGTTTTCAAAAATGTTTTGCTTTTCTTGTGTTTGTGGGTTTTGAAAAAAGTTTGTTTGAAAACTTCAATTTGACTCTTGTATTAGTCCTCAAGAGTGTATGAAGTATTGTTTGAAAACTTTTGTTTGAAAGTGTAAGTGCGAAAAGTATTTTTTTTGTTTTTTGAAAGAGCAAGTACCTGAGAACCTCTACCTACTCAAAAGAAATTAATCTGTGTAAATGTCCTTTAGACAGTACTATCCCACTATTGAGAAGTAGGTAGCACTGTCATTGGAGTTTTCGGGTCAATTCAATTATAGGGACATGTGGTCACCAAAGCAATAGTAGGACTCCTTAGCGGTAACCCTAATGTCTTAGATCATTTTATCCGAGGCAACCGTTTCGAGGCAACTTTGATCTTTAGACAGGAGGGCGACCTCTAAAACACCCTATACTCAATGACCACGTCGAGGCAACCAAGTGAGGCGTACTCTATGAGTGGCATGTGCGAGTGTGTCAGGATTCAGTTTAAGTTATCTTTGTACATGTTATGGTGAGCTACGTCTTGATTTTAATTTTCAGATAAGTCTTGTCATGCATAGCCTAATTAACATACATCTAACAGTTAATATTTGCGGAAAGTAAATCTACGCTATTACAAGGTGTTGGGTATTTACATCGCCAAAAACAAACCCTTTGAAAAAGTTAATGCGAGTAAATAAATAAAAGCGATAAAAAGTCCTAATTAAAGCTATTACATTCTCGGAACAATTACATAAATGGAATAAAAATATGAATCAAAATAAACATGCGCGAGAGAAGAATTGAATCAGAGAAGTCCTTAGGGTTTTGACCCTTTTTTGAGAAAGAAAGAAGTTTTTGTGATTTATGAATTAAATTAAATTAAACCTAAAAAAGCTAATTAATAAAAAGAAATATTTTTAAGTTTATTATGTTTTTAATGAAAATAAAATAAAATAAAAAGATGATTAAAATTGTCAAAACCCTAATTCTATGTTAGTTTTATTTATTGAGAAAAAGTTAAAATTAACCCTAATTAACTAAATAGATTAATTATGTATTTATTTACAAAAATAATAAACTAAGGGTGAAATTAATAAATAATAATAATAATAATAATAATAATAAAATATTACATTTTTTAGTTTTCTGATTTTTATTATGAAAATAATTAATTTGGTTAATTAAATAGTAATAATAATAATTATAATAAATAATTAATGAAAGAAATAAAAAATATAAAGAAAGAAAGAAAAAGAACCCAGGGGGGTGTTGGCCCATTTAGGAGGTAAGTCTGGAATTTTGTGGCCCATTAACCTCAAGCCCGTTTGACTTTGATGATTGTCTACGCGTTTGTTGACTGAGAGCATGGTGATCATCATCTCATGACCCTTGGATCTGTGCCTGACGCCACATGGCGTGTTGATGATTGAAGTATATGGTGGATCACTATTTGGAAGCCTGCATGTAAATATGTAAAGAAAAATAACATAATGCGTTTTGGGGGACCTGGGGTTCGAACCCAGGTCCCAAAGCTTACAAGCCAATGCCTTAACCACTCCAACCACCTGCACGCTTTTGATAATATAATAACAAGTAAATATAATATATAAAAATCAATTCATATGCTAAAAAAGAAAAAATAAAGCGCGTGTTTTTGTATAAGCCAATGGAGTATCAACACCTAGTCATCTTCTTCCTTCGTTCCTGCAAAACATAAACAGATAGCGGGGGTTTTTAACCCACACAATATGCAGCGACGAAAAATAGCGACTAGCCTTGTGGTTGATATAAATGTTTCGCGAGGGTTGGTTTATATTCGTCTGATTCTCACGATTTCAACCATATGCCTCAGGAGTTCTAATTTTGCCTGTATTGCAAAGCCCCAAATTCACAGCTCATGAACCCTAGAAATCGTCCATGGTAACTTTTGATTTATGGCGTTTTAATCCAATTCAGTTATACCATCAGCTTCATATGATTACTAGCAATGCAAAACAAACAAGAAATCATGTTAAATATACATGAATCAAGCTGTATGATTCTGAAAATAAAAAGCAAACCGTGGTTCTGTAGGTATCGATTCTGTTAACTTTAAGGCCTGAATTGGATTGCAAATTATCCCTGGGACCTCCTGCAATGTATTAGAACCAATAAAACCTTTTGAATCGCCCTCAAAAGCCAAAGTCAGTTTGCAATTTTCTTGAGTTTTTTTCAATATGCTAGGGTCTGTTTCTGCAGCTTTCTCACGTGTGTGGCATCGGGGTTGGCTTGCATATTTATAGAGGAATGAAACTAGGTCACAATCTTGAGCAAAAATCCATGGAATTGATGGTCGAATCTTTGATTGGAAATCACATATTTTTGAATCTTCATGATTGGAAAAAGTTGCCAATTTTGGATATTTTTGCATATTTTATTTGTACACGAAATTGCCAGCATATCTTGACCATATTTGCTTCACAAAAAGATTGAAAAATCAAATCTTTGTATTTTCCTACAATTTAAATTAATTAAATGAATTAATATTGATTAAAAATCCAATTAATTAATAAAAAATAAGAAAATAAATTCCATTAAGCTTGATGGGTCGTGCATAGGCCATGGATGAATTTTCAAGAAGAAATTGAGGCCCATTAGCAAAATAAGGTGTTTTGAGCAATGTTGACTTTTGCAAATTCACAAAATATTTCCCAAATTCTCCAATGCATATCTTGCTCAATTTTGATCATATGAACATGTTCTTGGACATTTTGGAAAGGTCTTGAAGTCCTCTAACCAATGCCTTTGGTCCCATGTCATTTGGATTTACCAATCTCAAGTTATGTCCTTTGACTTAAAGTGCATTTTTGTTGACTTTGAAATTGACCTATAATGTCAAAATTGATAACTTTTTGTGAGAGCATTTCTTGGACTTGGAATGTGAAGATGGATTGTAGGAAATGTCATCCCCTTCAAAATGAGCATTGGATGGGATTTTTCTGATGAACCATGAAAAAGTTATGCCCTGGTCAAGATACAGTTGACTTTTCTACTATCCAAAAATAGTAACTTTTGCCTCTTGATGATTTTTGAGCTATTCTGGTGGAAACATGATCAAGACTTGATCAAATGATGATTGTGAACTCAAAATAAGATGTTGACCAAAAATTTTGGCTTTTGACTGCAAAATGACCATTTTGCCCCTGCAGTTGACTATAGATCAAATAGAGCTTTTGACTATGCAAATTAGCATTGTGAGTCTTGAAACTTGACATGTAGGTGCTTGAGAATGTTTATATGCATATGAGACTTGATTGAACCATTGAAAACCTCAGATTCCTTGAAAGAACCAAAACCCTAATTTCAGCTGGCTTAGGAGGTGGTTTGACTGTACAACCCTTTGAGCAATCTTGATCAATTTGAAGATTATTCTTGTCAAATCTTGAAGAAAATGGGAGGGAAAATTTTGGGGTACAACAGAGGGCACTCTGGCTTCAGCGGCAAATGGTGCTCTACAATATCTGTATCTAGACCGGGCATATCTTGGTAAGACCAAACAAAAATATCCACATACTCTTTCAACATCTCAATCAGCATGTTCTTCACATCAGGATACAGTAAGGCTCCAATCTTGACTTCATTCAGATCTTCTTCTGAACCCAAATTGATTACTTCCAATGGCTCTTTATATGGCTGAATGACATTCTCCTCGCGCTCAAGCAATCGTGAGACCTCTTCCGAAATCTCATCATAGTCTTCTTCTTCGGCCCTATACACAGGACATTCAAAGTTGGGAGAGGGTGTAGGGTCATTGTATTCAACATGTTTTTTAATTAATCTACACATATGATTTATGATTGCTTTTAGAAACTAACGCATATAACAAGTGATCATGCAGATTGAATTTCAATTATTATTTATTTTGAAAGGTTTTATTTATTACCATTTTCCAAGAAAAAGCAAAAAATAAAGACACAATTTGAGAAATAAAGACAACTTTTATTATTGACTTTTAACATCAAAGCAAATAGATAAGCCCATACAACATCAATACTTTCACCTTGGGCATAGTGAAAGTTTTTTCAAAAAGATTAACAAAAACAAATTACTTTGAAACATGTATGCAAGAGGGAATATCAATGGTGATCCAGTTCTGAACCCTAACTCTGTGCGTCACATAATTTGGCATTTCTGGCCCTGCTTCATCTTCCACAATGGCATTAATCGCGGAAACAGTTGGATGAAGATAACCTCCGCTACGAAATATGTCTTGATACTTACCTGCAGCAGATTTAGGCTTCATGCTCTTACCTTTATCAATCTTCACAGAGATCCCCAAGCCAGCTCTATTCTTGTTTACAGGTGGATCAATAATCTGTCCCCATAATTCACTATGGCCATTACGCACAACCTGCTGAGCATCCTTAAACGAAGCCATCAAATTCTCATTTCCTCTTATATTATCAATGGATAAAGCTTGGAACTGGGTTCTAACAGCAGCTTCATCCGCCTCCACAATACTGAAAGAGGACAAATGAGATATCAATAGCGCCTATTCTCCATTTATAATTACCACTTTTCTTTCACGTACAAACTTCAACTTCTGGTGTAAATTCGAAGTGACAGCCCCTGCCTCATGTATGCACGGTCGTCCTAGCAAACAACTATAAGCGGGTATAATATCCATGACCTGGAAAGTAATCTGAAACAAATGTGGGCCTATATGAATAGGCAAGTCCACTTAACCAATAACATATTTCTTTGATCCATCAAACACTTTCACAATTATGCCACTCGGGCGCATGGGCGTTCCTTGATATTTCAACTTCATAAGTGTGCTCCTTGGTATGACATTCAATGCGGATCCATTATCAATCAACACTTTGGATAATGAATCATTCCTGCAGTTCATAGAGATGTGGAGGGACAGATTGTGATTCCTTCCTTCATCGGACAGTTCATCATTGCAGAAACTCAGGTTATTACATGATGTAATATTCCCTACCACACTGCTGAATTGGTCTACTGGCATATCACTTTCCATGAAAGCTTGGTCCAATACCCTCATCAAATATTCTCTATGAGCAGTAGAATCCATCAATAAAGCCAAGATATATATTTTTGAAGGAGTCTGCAGTAGCTGATCTACAATTATGTAGTCGCTTATCTTGACTATCTTCAAAATATCATCCACCTCTTTCTCCAGAGTAATACCACTAGATTCACCCGTAGCCTTCTTTTCATCAACACTTTCCACAACTTTCTTTCTAGTACTAACATCTCCACAAACAAATGGTGCAAATACACGACTATTGTGGGTCACTCTGCTAGTCTCAACAATATTTCCAAAATTAGGCATTGGCTGGATGGGAACTTCCACACCATCCTCTAAAATTGTAGCATTATATTTCAGGGGTACAACCTTGCCTTACTTGTAGGGGACGGGACTCGGTAAGCTAATCACCAATGGAGTAATAGCGGGCTTGCTATGATATTCAACTTCAGAAGGGGTGGGTGCACCAAAATAAGGCACAATAAGATTTACTCCCTCTTCAAAATATTCAATCATTACAGAGTCATCTCTAGAAAACATATCTTCATCTGAGGAGAAGAACTCATCCGTAGAGGCATACTCATCATCTGACTCCTCTTCAGCCAAACAAACCTCAATCTCATTAACCTTATGGTAATCATCTCTTTGGACTGTAACCTTGATAGTTCCATTATCCAATAACAACTGAATACCTTTCCTTACAATTTAACATTTGCGGAAGTCCCGACAGCAAATTCGGCAAGATCCATACTGATGTTCTACCTCACCAGCCATGTGGCAGAAAGTAGCATGCAATTGTACAAGATCCTCATTCATATATTCCACATTAAAGATTCTGAACTCTCCAGGACATCCAGAAACCATGTTTACTTCCTCTTCATACTCTTCCCTAGGCATGATTATGTGGATGAGCCCCTCATCCATCATCTCCTGCAAATCGGCCTTTATCTTGTCACGACCATGTATATTCGTTCTACAAATAGCACAACTAGCATGGTTATGCGTATAATAGCTAAATTCACAGAGGTCTGCATGCATTTTTACCAAATCTCCTCTAACCAATTTAATATCAAAAATCCGGAAGTCGCCTGGACAACCGGCCACCATGTTCACAGCATTTGCTCCTCCATGCTTTGGCAAAGGATTATCTTTCACATTAGGGCCAACATCTTTGAAGGACAAGATACCAAATTTCACCAATTTCTATACTTCAATTTTCAAAGGATAGCAGTTCTCAACATTGTGCCCTGGTGCTCCCTGATGAAAAGCACATGTTTGGTCTTCCTTGTAATAGCAAGGTAATGGTGATGGTATAGCGGGGGGTGGTATAGTCTGAACCAACTTCTTTTGAATTAACGTCGGGAGTAATTTTGTATAGCTCTTAGGGATAGGGTCATAACTCTCCCTTCTCTGATTATACCCTTGATTCCCCTAATGGGATGGTCTCTGATAAGCAATAGTAGTTGGAGCTGCACAAACAACTGGAGTTATTGAGGCGACTTATTAATGAAGCTGATAATTTCTTCTAGGAGTATTAACCCTCCTCTCTTGCATAATAGCATTTGTATCTCCTTCCTTCTTTTTGGTAAACCCATAGGATGGCTTCTTCGTACTTCTGGAATTTTCACTTTTTGTTAAACGGCCCTCTCTTACAGCCTCTTCTAAACGAATACCCATGCCCACCATTTCATTAAAGTCACTTGGCGCACTCGCTACCATCCTCTCATAGTAGAAAGCACCCAGAGTCTTCAGGAAAATCTTAGTCATCTCCTTTTCTTCCACGGGAGGAATCACTTGGGCGGCTACCTCACGCCATCTTTGTGCATATTCTATGAATGATTCCCTGTCCTTCTGGACCATGGCCCTGAGTTGATCATGGTTAGGCGCCATGTCCATGTTGTATTAGTATTTTCTGATAAATTCTTCTCCCAAGTCGTTGAAAGTATGGATATTGACGCTGTCCAAACTCATATACCACTTCAACGCAGCACCAGTCAAACTATCCTTAAAAAATTGAATCAACAGACGTTAATCATCATCGCAGGTAGACATTATTATTATATACATCACAAGATAAGCACGAGGATAAGTGTTGCCCTTGTACTTCTCGAATTCTGGGAATTTAAACTTCGCATGTATCTTGACATTCGAGACCAAGCATAAATCATTCACATTCTTCCCAGACAATTCCTTTCCCCTGAGGGCCTTCATCTCCCTCTGCATCTTGTTAAACTGATCTTGAAAATCATACATTCTATCATAGAGACCTAAGCCTTCACTTGGTGGAGGAAAAGGAAGATACATATCATCATTAGCAAATGGGACCATATTCACCGAAGGAGGTGCAACATGAGTAGCATGCACCACAAGAGGTGCAGGAGTAACAGTAGTACGAACAACTGGAGTAACTTGAGAACCAAGATTGAAACCTTCAGGCACAAAGTTCTCTGGCATTCCCCATGGACAACCTTGAGGCATGCGATTCTGAACAACAACTGGAATGGCATACACAGGAACAGTCGGAGCTTCAATAGTAACCTTTGTTTGTTGAGGTTGAACACTCGGTGGCTAATTCTGAGCAGCCACCAGAGATTCCATTAGAGCAGTGAGATTGGCCATGCCGGCCTTCAGAGTAAAAACTTCCTCGCACATCTCGCGATTCTCTTGTTCTAAGTTATCCATCTTCCTTCTGAAACTAGCTCGAGTATTGTAGTGGTGAGACAGCTTGTTGAACAAAGTAAAGAAGCTTGGTAAGAGATCTGGATATGCATAACAAATGCAAGAAATATGTACAATATTATGCATGATATGCAATTCTCATGATATTTTTAATTAATATTTCAAGGACTTAAAGATTTATAGACACATTGCAAATATCAAAGTAATAACACATTTGAAATACTAATTTTTTTTATTATAATAACTTCAAAATGGATTACAAGTTTCAATAATCCCAAGTTCAAGATGAAAATAAATTCTAAACCCTAAGAAGTAAAACGGATGGAGATTACTCTATAGCTGGCACTTCCTTGTAAGCCTGGCAATCTGAGCCTTCAACCTCTGGTTTTCTTCGGAATATCTGGTGGTAACCTCCTTCCAATCACCTGAATCATGAAGTGAGCAAATAGCATTTGATTGAGGCTTAGGAGAAAATAAATCCCCTTTCCTCTTCATCATCTCTACATCCCGACTCTCAAGAATCTCAATCAAATCGTCTTTCTCCTTCAAGTCTGCTCTATAGGAAATCTCTAAAGTTTGGCACTTATTCTTCCAAGCATCCTTTTCCTGCTGCATCCTGACCAAAGCAAGTTGTAGCTCTTCCACATCATCCAATAAGGGAGGAGTGGTATTCATAAACATGTCAGGCATAAGTGCTTCCCGGGAATATGACATCTTTAACTAAATAGCTCTCGTTTGGACCCACTGAAGATAAGGCTCCAAGGAAACAGCCCCCCTAGGTCCTAGGTCCTACGTCTTTCCTACTATTCCTATGAATGTGACGCCAGACCTTTGCAATCTGCTCCCTATCTTCCTTATGGTCTTCTCCCTCCTTCAAGAAGAAACTACTCAAATGAATACTATTTGGTTTATCCCTCATCGGATAACCAAGTTGTCGTCGTGCAAGAATAGGGTTATAGTTAATTCCTCCATTTGTACCAAGAAGAGGTACATTGGGAAAACTACCACAACTGTTGACAATCTCTACATCACTGTAAGCCCGATGATACCAATCAATATATGAGTGAGTAAGTTCCATGATCTTAGGAGCCCAACGGTGTTCCTTCCTGACATCCCAGAAAGCATCAGACTGAGGCATATGAGAAATAAACCACCGGTACAATAAAGGCGTGCAACAGATAATCATCCCCTCATGATAAGAATCCCGAAGATAAATAAAGTAATAAGCATCACCCAACAATGTAGGAACTTGGTTTCCAATCATGAAGATCCTGATAGCATTAATGTCAACAAACTTATCCACATTAGGAAATAAAAACAACCCATAAGCAAGTAGAGCAAAGATGGCCTCAAAAGCGATTGTACTCTTCATCCTGGAAAAGTAACGAGCTTTCTCCAATAAGAAATGAGTTGGTAATCCTCTAATCCCTCCTTTAGTAGTCATATGGGCTTCAACCTCAGACTTCCTCAGATGTATCAAAGCAGCAATCTCGTGTGGTTTTGGCTCACCCTCCAAACCAGTAAAAGGAACACGAACGGTAATAGGTAAATCCAACAGATGAGAATACTCCTCTAGTGTAGGCATCAAATGATAGTCAGGGAAAGTAAACCAATGATACATCGGATCATAGAACTGGACCAAGGTCGAGATAATACCCTCCTTCATCTTAAGCTTCATGAGAGGAATGATGGATCCATACTTTTTCCAAAAATCTGCAGAACACTCAATCTCGGGAATTAGACTGATTAACTCATCTATCTTGGGATCTTTGAAACTGTATTTTCCGGTCTTTCTTTTTCCAGAATCCATGGTCAAAAGGTATCTGAGATATTCACAAATGGTCAACCTTCAAGTCCATTGAAACAAAATTTATTCAAAAGATGCTTATGAGTGCATGGATGCATGATGCAACAATTACACACAAAATCACAAACATAGGGTTCATAGGTTCAACGTCACGAGCATGAGGTCGAAGGTACTACCCATAAGGTATGGTCTAAAAGTTATCACCTGCCCAACAAGGTTCTAGAGGTTCCCAAAGTCTACATCCTTCCTTCGGATATTACCAACTTCCTGATTAACTCGGTAATTAGTAATATTCTCAAGAAAAACTCGTCCGAGCGTAGTATCGTGTGACAACTATTTCTGGATTACTCCGTCATAGCTTTTGCACTAATCCTAAAAGGCCAAGATGAGTTAGGTATTCTACGGTCCTCAGCTTCAGCAGGCTCCCAGGTCAAAAGCACCACATCTTCCCAATTACTCGGTAAACGAAACTACATCAAAGGGGCCTCTACTGAGTGGGGGATTTCATGCCTCCTTTTTTGGGATTACTCCCTCAAATTTAGCACGACTATACCTCTCTTACTATCTTAAATTTTGCCCAAGTCCGAGTATAGGACTATAAGTAATCACCAAGCATCCTGAAAACCAGGAAAATCCAGACAAATAAATATACAACATATAATATATAACAAACAATAGCACATATACAGATATAAACAAAGATAGGTTTAACCCGCTTAGGGATGGACCAACAAGAGGTAAATCTTTCCCCAGTGAAGTCTCCATTTTTTCTATAGCGGTAGAAATGTTTAAGACTAAGCCATTGGATTGACTAGACTTATACATATCAAAATAAAAATTGCCACTGCGCTTTATTGTTTACAAAGGAATAGGGAAAGAGCGAATAACCCAAAAAGAGGGGGAAAGATTCTAGGTAAGGGGGTTGGTTATGCAAAAGGGAAGGTATTATCACCCTAAACATCTACGGTACTCTACAGGAACCTCTTTGTAAATCTGTATATTTTGGCTATAAAATGTTGTATATAAAAAAATAGATGGTAGAGGTAAGAAAAGAAGTATTTTTTATGATTTTTGCACCCTCTGCAATTGCGAACCTTTAGCACCTACGTACCACCTTTCATGCAATAGGGGATGAAATTCTGGTGTATGCCAGAATTCAGATGTTATACTCAATGTCTAGACATCTGATATGACATAATAAATACACTGCAAGGTAGATACCCAATTTTTCGTGATTCAGTACTGAAGAGAAACAGAAGCACAATTTAACCAAGATGTGCCAGATATACTTTGAAGGTGCAGAGGATAGAACAACGATGTACCTAGTTCTGTTCATCTGTTGCACATGATCAGCAGAGAACGAACATCCTTCACAGTTCTGTTTCTTCTGCACAGATATCAGCATGATGTCTTAACATGTTCTGAGACATCATCTGTTACAACATTACAGTTTTACCTTGATATATAACAGACAGAATTATAAAGTGTTGAAGGTAAAAACACAAATCAGTTGTTGACCCAGTTCGGTGAAACACACCTACTCTGGGGGCATACCAAGCCAGGAAGAAGATCCACTATCAGCAATATTAATTCAGGACTAAACTTCACAAGTTCCCATCCTTCACTTAATCATCTACCCGGTGCAACCTATAACTAGGAACTCCTAGATAGAAACCTACCAGTTTCCATTCCTATTGCCGCAGCAACAAAAGTCTTACTCCTACTCAAGAAGTAGAGCCATCCCACTTGATTTCCTACATTACAATGTATATGAAGTAATGCAGAAATACTTAGACTTGCTTCATAGCTTCGTCCAAGAACACTCAAACCCTTACCTACAGGTATCGAGTTACACACATGGTAACCTTGCCACAGACCGACAGGTTTACCTAACAAAACACCCCCAATGTTACATTATGTGAGACTTACAAACCCTAGGTTACAATCTGTTATTTATAACCTATTACCCAACTGGATTTGGGCCTTCAAAAATCTCAGCAAGCTTTTCTCCTTGCTGTTACAACTCAGCAGCAAACTTCTGCTATAATCAAGGTCTTCAATCTTCTAGTTCCTAAAATATCTCCATATTTAGAAACAGTATTTTCTTCAAATATTCTGATTGATTCTTGATTGATCTTCAGATTCTCCATAAGAAACGCCACATATATTCTCAGAGTATTTAAGTACCAGAACTGTAACTGAATTATCAATTCTGTTGACGTGATGTCAAGTCAGATGTCATGACATTACATCTAACATGTTGTCCTAGATGTTGAACTTCTTCAACACAACAAATAACCTCTTTCATAATTTAGATCACTTAGAATAGTTAGGTTACAAGTCACAGCTGTTACAAACATTCAACATATAACATAGTTACTTAATTAGTACTTAATTTCAGGCGCGATGTCATATGCTGATGTTGTGACATCTTACATAACATGTTGGTCCAGATGTTGAACTTCTTCAACCCAACATATTAAAACAACAGAGGGAATATGGGTAAACTTGCTTTCTTATTTGTTTTACAAATGAAGCTAACTCTCCAGCCAGGGCACTTACAATCTCCCCCTTTGGCAAATTTTGGCTAAAACAAATAAGTGCAAGTTGTATTTTGGGACCAGGCCACAACACAGTTGAGATGTTACAACATCTTGTCCAACATCTTCTTTGTAGAGGCTGATGTCCTTTGAGCAAACAACAAACCTCTATCCCTCAACTGTGAGCCACTCCAAGCCATCGATGGCCCAAGAGGATTTCTTTTCTCAAGATTATTGTTGATAATCTTGATACTGATTACTTGTGATCATGTAACTCAGATCACAAGTCACAACTATCCTCTTAACTCAGAACACAAGACACAAACAAAGTCACTTACTTAGGGATCATGTTGCTTTCACCTGAGTCTCGCTGGACATTGCCGTCTGTTGCTTTCACCTGAGTCTCGCCTGAGACTGGGTCCCTATCTTTCTCCCCCTTTTTGGCCATAATTTGACAAAGATTGCCCATACAGATCCATACCCATGCACAATTTTCCCAGATGCTAACAAACTTCATATTGCTGAAACCCTCTGATGAAGAGAAAGAATAGAGAGAGTCTTCATAAATAATGCAATTTTGGCATAGATAGTAACGATCTTGGTACTTTACTCTGACAGTTTCAGTACCCTAGGACTGGTTTTAATGCAGGTACCTACCCTTGGGTTTGACCCTTTGACCATTGTCAGGATGAAGTATGTCTTGCCCTTTTTAAAACAGACATTTGTCTTTTAGAACCGACTACTCCTTTTAAGTACTTGTCTTAGGATCCCCTATCCAAGAAACATCGTTGGCATATTACACTCTGCCTCAGTTATATAATACCTTTATTAGATGACAAGTTATCATCTAAACATTCCAGCTCACTAAACAGCTCCATAATGAGACACAACCGCCCTGTTTTCTTAGCAGATGAAAACACGCTCAAATCCTATGTCGTCATACATTCTGCTAATTTGAAACCATTCCATTTTCACAAAGAGGATGGTTACTCCCTCTGAGTCATACAGCTGTACACACATGGGTTTATTAATAATAATCCACACTTCATCCAATTTTCCTCCTGTCTGTAGTTTTAGAGGAAATTAGGAACAATGTCATTACCAATGTGATGACATTCGGTCAGACATAGTCCTCTTCAGTCTCGAACACATCATCCCAATAGTTAATAAGGTACCACACTTTATATCCTACGAGTTTGATGAAGACCTTTCGTACAAACCAATACTCCCCCTGTTAGGGACAATCACTTCTCTTCATGGAAACAAGTAGGTCACATTCAATACTCAGTTGGACCTTCAAGACAACTTCTGATTCAAGGTAAATAACACCCCTTGATGAATGGAAAACATAAGACGCATCTTCATGTCTTCAAGAGCGCACCCTCTGTTCAACAATATTGGTTGAACGCATTCATACTGTGAATCAAACTTTCTCAATAATAATCAGCTGCCACATGTTGATTATCTTGATTCTCTGAATCCACTGCTGAGATAGACCAAATGCCACTGTTTGATTATCTCCATGTTTATCTGACTTCTCCCAAAGATATTCTGACCTTCCAATTGAAATTTGAACTTCAAGCTACAAGTTATCACAAAAGGCTTAGATACACTAAGATAGGAACATGTAACATCTTCTCCACCCAACAACTCCAAAGAGCTGCAAAGAGACGATCTTTTTGAAGGATCTAATCTTCAACTTCGTAGATCATCCTATCTTAAGTTGATGTGCCACTTCACCAACCAAGAATCTGATGTTGAACCAAATGTCACAGCATTATGTTATAACATCTAGTTGTTGAATTCAGCTCCAGACTGATCCAAGTGACCATCATCAAGATTATGATGTCTTCTTCTTCTTGTAGCTTTAAGTCTGAACATGTTTCCAGGAAACCTTTTCAAGGATCAAATGATTTTGCTATTACCAAAGAGATAGCTCTAAAGCATCACTCTTCCTGTGATTCTTCACAGGGTCTAGAAGAAGGAATGTTTCCACATCTTTAAGAACATCAGTTATCTTGAACTCCAAGGATAATCAATTAAATACTTGTACTTGTCACAAATAGCAATTGATCATAAATCCTTCCCATTATCCAGTAAGATACTTTCACCATTTGAATACTTTGACATACTCTTCGTGTGTTAATATCTTCTTCTTGCAAGCTCTTTCTTTGAGAGACCAAAGAGTTGAGATATCTAGGTTGCCACCCTTGACTCAAGTAAATAGAATTTTCTCTGAACAAACTCTACTTACTTCAACAGATTTGAGACTCCTACCAGATCAGATTCATCCTTAGGAATGAGAGGGATGAATCATTCCTTGCAAATATGTCACACAACACTCAGAACCCATGTGACATAGGTCAACAGCCAGCTAAACACCAGGCTGAACTAATGTGAGGAGGTTAACCAAATCTCCCCCTCAAACTACCAGTCATGGAAGCTCCACACAAAATATCCATGCATTGTGCACAAATGTCTCGACATGACATATGACATCCCTACCAGATTTTAGTAAATCCAAGAGCTATACCTGTTCATACTCCAATCACACCAATCAGACTTCAGCTGACCTTAAGTACTTCAGTGAAGACAGCAACACCAATCATCAGCAGATATGTATTGCCAGAACATACTACCTTAACCAAACTCTGAGTCTTCATATTCTTGAAAGATCTTCCACTTCTATTCATGATGTTTAAATGACAAGACTCATGATCCCAATCTACTTCTATGAAGGAGCAATAATGCTGCACCATCATTGACTTTTATTAACCAATGGGCTTGTCTTTTTTTCACACCATATTACTCCAGGGAACAACTGCTCAGTCCTGATCAATCTTCAGGAATAAGCCCACCAATAGGGATTGCACAATTTCACATCTCAACCAGCTCTACTTCTAGAGTTCTGACTTCTAAAAGTAACCTTCGGGAGCACACAGACATAGTTGACTCTACCATTGTCAACTTTGCACACACAGATGTCTCCTCTTCCAGGTCAGGAGTAGGTTTCAAACAAAAGTATCCCTTTGTTTGACACCCGAAACATATGCTTTTCAACTAGTAGATGCATACTTGTTGAACACATGTTCCACCGTCGCATAGAACATCAGTTCCATCACCTTGGAATGAAACCCTCCTTGAAATTCTTCAAGGTCTTCGTATAACACTACTCAAGAGAGTAAGGGAATCAGTGATTATGTGATTCTTACCATCCTGAACGAAGAACGTCTTCATGAGTGGACTTGAGAGGACTTCAAGTATCTGTGACATTTTCAATAGCTTACGTTGAAATCTTGAATACAGTAGCCTTCAATCCACAAGAGGGGAAACACATCAGAGCTTGAGTTTTGCCAAGTATTATGCAGCGGAAGAACATAATACAACTCAATCTTTGCACACACACTACTTCAGGCGTACACAAATCCTGGGTTTGAAAATAAATCAAACCTGGAGCAGCTACCACACAACCAGGCCAAATGCCAATCACAAAGACAGGTACACACAGTTCTTGTCATGAATAGTCCATCCTCCCACTTTAAGGGATCATTCAGAGAAATAACAAACCTTTCCAGGTTACAATCTCCAGTACTAAGATTGACCTTGCAGATACCAGAAAGTATCACCCATGGATCTCATCCAGAAATAGAACAGGATGCCTTCTCTGATACCAATTGAAATTCTGGTGTATGCCAGAATTCAGATGTTATACTCAATGTCTAGACATCTGATATGACATAATAAATACACTGCAAGGTAGATACCCAATTTTTCGTGATTCAGTACTGAAGAGAAACAGAAGCACAGTTTAACCAAGCTGTGCTAGATATACTTTGAAGGTGCAGAGGATAGAACAACGATGTACCTAGTTCTGTTCATCTGTTGCACATGATCAGCAGAGAACGATCATCCTTCACAGTTCTGTTTCTTCTGCACAGATATCAGCATGATGTCTTAACATGTTCTGAGACATCATCTGTTACAACATTATAATTTTACCTTGATATATAACAGACAGAATTATAAAGTGTTGAAGGTAAAAACACAAATCAGTTGTTGACCCAATTCGGTGAAACACACCTACTCTGGGGGCATACCAAGCCAGGAAGAAGATCCACTATCAGCAATATTAATTCAGGACTAAACTTCACAAGTTCCCATCCTTCACTTAATCATCTACCCAGTGCAACCTATACCTAGGAACTCCTAGATAGAAACCTACCAGTTTCCATTCCTATTGCCGCAGCAACAGAAGTCTTACTCCTACTCAAGAAGTAGAGCCCTCCCACTTGATTTCATACATTACAATGTATATGAAGTAATGCAGAAATACTTAGACTTGCTTCATAGCTTCGTCCAAGAACACTCAAACCCTTACCTACAGGTATCGAGTTACACACATGGTAACCTTGCCACAGACCGACAGGTTTACCTAACAAAACACCCCCAATGTTACATTATGTGAGACTTACAAACCCTAGGTTACAATCTGCTATTTATAACCTATTACCCAACTGGATTTGGGCCTTCAAAAATCTCAGCAAGCTTCTCTCCTTGCTGTTACAACTCAGCAGCAAACTTCTGCTATAATCAAGGTCTTCAATCTTCTAGTTCCTAAAATATCTCCATATTTAGAAACAATATTTTCTTCAAATATTATGATTGATTCTTGATTGATCTTCAGATTCTCCATAAGAAACGCCACATATATTCTCAGAGTATTTAAGTACCAGAACTGTAACTGAATTATCAATTATGTTGACGTGATGTCAAGTCAGATGTCATGACATTACATCTAACATGTTGTCCTAGATGTTGAACTTCTTCAACACAACAAATAACCTCTTTCATAATTTAGATCACTTAGAATAGTTAGGTTACAAGTCACAGTTGTTACAAACATTCAACATATAACATAGTTACTTAATTAGTACTTAATTTCAGGCGCGATGTCATATGCTGATGTTGTGACATCTTACATAACATGTTGGTCCAGATGTTGAACTTCTTCAACCCAACATATTAAAACAACAGAGGGAATATGGGTAAACTTGCTTTCTTATTTGTTTTACAAATGAAGCTAACTCTCCAGCCAGGGCACTTACAGGGGATCAGGGTACACGTAGTTCACCTTTTTAAAAAATTTAAAACAAAAGTGTGTTGGTTAATTTTATGAGATAAGACATCATCGTCATTGTCTGTGTGAAAAACATACTTACTACCCACAATCATGAGAAAGGAGAATTTGCATCATCTCAAAGTGGAGGATATGGCTTGGATTTTAAAATCAACAATGCCTGACTTAACACCCAAGTGGATAATATCTCACTTCGCTACATATTGGAGAAGTATAGTTGTTTGCATCACTACAAGGATTCACAAGAGTCCAATCTTTTGAGAAAAGTTTTTAAAGTAAAAAGCCAAAGTGGCAAAATGGTTTGAAATGAGATTGATTGACTTTTAGTCTTCTCACAAAAAATGTCAAGGTATTTATTTAAGTTGATTGAAGTTTATTTTTGAAAAGGTTATGAAAATGCATGGACCTAGGTCCAAGTTTATTATGAAAGTGGTTCAAGTTTAAAAACAAGAAGAGTTTTCAAAAGGAGGGAGAATATTTTTGAAATTAAAGAAGATGGGAGGAGAAGAAGAGACCATCCTAAAGCATGAGGTAAAAGCTAGGGAGAAGAACCATCTAACCAACAAGAAGTCAATACTTGACATTATGAGTCAAGATAGAATTCTCATTCTTTGGATTGAAACCAAGCAAGCAAAGATACTAGACCTCTTGAGGGAACCAAACTTCAAGTGTATTAAGTCTTCGCAAAAATTAGGCAGAGTAACAGTTGTATATGGGTGAATTCCAGATTACAAACAAAGTATGTAATCACAATAACCTGCACACAAAACAAGCAAACAACCCAATGTCTTAAGGTAAACCTCAAAACTCCAGACAAAATATCAATTATGGTCACAAGGTATCCAACATAGTCCAAGGTTTCTAATCTTAAGTCCAAGAAGTCAAATACTTCATAATGCCATGGATAGTAACCAAATAGTCCAAGTATCAATAATGTTTTTTATGATTTATGTTGATTATTAAGTATCTTCAAAAAGAAAAGAAAATCTTAAGTGAGCAAAATAAAAATGACATAAAAGTAAATTCTCAAGTGAGCAAAGATGAAAATAGCATGAAATGTAAATGCTAAAGTAAATAGTACATAAATTAAAAGCATAAAAATAAAAGCATAAAGTAAAGTCAATTGTTAAGAATTAGTGGTTAGTTGGATGACCATCTTGAATCTTGCATTTGGAATTCATTAGAGGATTGGTAGAACCAAAGCCTCTACACAATGAATTGCATTTGCTTTATTTCAAGGATATCATCCTTTTAAGAATCCTCAATGTAACATATAATAATCAATGATGTTTAAGTGATCCGCGTTGACCAAAATTGATGAAGATCCATCAGAAGATTGGTAGAACCAAAGCCAACACACAATGAATCTCAAAGTTATTGGATCAAAGGGTTCAATTAACATATTGGGCTTGCAATCATAAGTTTGGGCCATCAATGATCATTTTCTCTAATCGGGACAAAATTTAGCGTGATGTTAAGCAATCGTAAGTGGACTTATATAGAAGTCACACCTATTTTGAGGCCGGTCAATAGCAATCTATGAACCATTTGTTTTGAGATATGATATAGAGATCATGCTCCAATAACACTTAGTGCAAAAGGAAAGGGATGAGATGAAGGAGGGCTGGAAAGAATATATAAACCACATTTGAATTAAAATTTAATCAAACTATTATTAAAATCATTCATCCATTTTTATGGAGTTAGACGCAACACCCTGGATCCAATGATGTTAACAAAGTTCATGATAAAAAATTCAACCCAAGATCAGCCAGAAAATAATCACAAAATAATATTACATTTAATATATATGTTGAAAAGGGTTTAAAAATGAATAAAAATGAAAATAAAGGGAAAAAATATCAACTATATTCAAATTGATTCATAAAAAAGAAATAAGGTCATAGAAAAATCAGAAATAGACTCAAATATTTTTATTAAATTTTTGGTAATTTTTTAAAGTCAGAAACAATTTTTAAACTAATTAAAATTTCTCAAATAAATAGAAAATAGATAAAAAAAAATAGTAAACATCAATATAAAATTCCATAAAATTTTCAAAAAGTCAGAAATATGTAAAATGATATTTATGAATTTTTTTAGAATTAAAAAATGTCCGAAAGTATTTTTAAAGTAATTAAAAGAAAGCAAATAATACAAAAAAAAAATTATCAAACTTCAAAATAAAAATGTGGAAAAATAGTCATGAGATCATAAATAATTCAAAGTATTTTTGTGAATTTTTTCATAATTTTTGGATAAAAATAAAAGAGTTATGTATTTTTGAAAATTATATCAATTAAAATATAAAATCAGAAAATAAAATAAAACCAAAAAGATGTGGGTCATCAGATCATAGTCAAAACGCGTTAGTAAGCTGATCCAATGGACCAGACGCGCTGTGCTTGATATGGACCTTAGTGAGATACGCATAGGATCAGAAAAAGGGCAACCATTGAAATTAAAATGTTTGGCACGCTATCATTGGCTGAGACGAGACATGTCATCGTCTTCAACCTCCAGACGCCATGCAATGGAGATTTTGTGAGATCCTTCAAATGGAAAAATTAGGATCCCATACTAGTATCATTGGATTCATCTCTTCAAGACGATCCTAACATCACCATCTCGCCAAATTTATATAAGGTATGCAAAGAGATATGAATCAAAAACCCAGAAAATAGCGAGCACCTTCAATTTGAGATTTCTCTCTCAATTCTCAAAGGATTTAAAAATTGTAAGAAGCACAAGAATCAGGAGAAGGAGTAGAACAGGTTGGTGCTTTATTTGGATCCAAATGGTGGAGAATTCTACCTTTTCGAAGTTCAAGAAAGAAGCTCTGAAACTCGACTTCTGTAGCTTGAATTATTGCTCGTTTTTCTTGGTTTAAGTGTTGGAGAGTTTGTATGATGCTTAAGGATGATGAATGTGCAAAGAATTTTGGAGAAAGAAGCTTAAATCTCAGAAACTGATTTAAAAAAAGATGGGTTCGTGTGAGGTTTTGGCAGGGTGTTTTTGGCTCTCAAAGCTTAAGGAAATAAATGGGGAATGACCCTCTATTTATAGGGAAGCTGGTGGAACGTCCAAGCGTGTGAAATGATGAAGTTTGGAGGGAAATCGTGTGAAGTTGCAAACAAGAAAAGTGCGACTTATATTTTAATTAAAACTCATCCAAACCTTGTGTTTTGCTATGCTAATCACTTCTGGAAGTTCACTGAACATGTTTAGAAGCAAAAACGCGCAGAAATTTTGTGTTTAGAAGCCAAATTAAGGATTTCAAATTCTAACTTTTGGAGAAATCTCAACTCTAAATTACCACTTTTGAAACAATGGCATTTTCAGCTTAAGGGGTCTTAGGGCATGGTTGTTGATGATTTAGAAATATGAGATTACAAGCTTTGTAATAGAAAAATAATAGAATCAAATGGATGTTTGAGCTGAAAGTTGCAATGAGTCAAAGTTGGGGGAAAAAGGTTGACTTTCCATACTTAGAAATATTTCAAGTTTTTCTTCAAAAGTAACCTATAATGTTTTGCATCCAAACATGGTCTTACTCTTGGAATTTGCTCTTAAAGAAAAAATATGGCATGAAATAGACCTATTAATGACATTTTGAAACTTGAACCATTCAAAATCTCCAAAAATTGAGAGAGATATGAATTGTTGAAGTTGGCAAAAAATCATGAAATGACCTATAATCTTTTGTATCCTTAAGGCATCCTCCATCCATTTTCTCACTTTGCACATAAAAGAAGGAATAAATTTAACATCCTCAAGATCATTGTGGAAAAAGAGTGGGTTCAAGGTGATAAAAATTGACCAAGTTATGATCATTTGAAGTCACACATGGGAAGTTGGGGGTTTATCTGGAGGACTTGTAATCTTTCTTCATCATCAAGTTTCTTCCACATGAAAAATAGTTGAAACTTTTGAAGTGATTTGCTAATAACCCTTTGAAGAGAAGTATGTTTTAGGAATCACTCAAAAATACCAAAAGATGAGATAGATATACTTCTTTGAAGTTTAAAACCCTAGCTCCTAGATCAAGAAAATGATTTGAGGAACTTTGACAATTTTAAACAACCTTCTTGTACCAAAACTTTTGCTTTGTAGATAGAAGTTGTTGAGTATGATAATGAGAACTCATAGCAACCAAAACCACTTCCATATCCTGATAATTGAGAGAAATATGCACTTGTGACCAATGGGAACAAGGCCTTGTCCAACCATGACAACTTCTTCAATCAACCCATTGTACTTTTGAATCAATCTGGATAACTTTGAAATATTGTGAACCAAAATAAACCTTGCCATGCCATTTCTTCAAAAACAACTTCAATGGTGAGGTTTGAATTTCTCAAGCTTTATTGACTAGGGCATGGAAATAAACTTATGAACCAATGGATCAACTTGCTAAGCCACATTGACTTTACCTACATTATTAACAAGTGAGACAAACCGACATTGCATTTTATTAATTAAAAGGAAAGTCAAAACAAAACATGAATGATCATAAAATAAAAACAAGTCAAGGTTCTTGGTGATTCCTCAAAGAGCAAAGCTAAAGATAGGGAAGAGAACTAAAAGCCCTAATGTGATCTTGTTGTGATTGAATCAATATGGTATGATGAAGGGATCTTAGGGGCAAAAATTGGGGTACAACATAGAGTTTGTGTGGGATCTGAACATGGGTCAATTGGCTGTCAAAAGTTTGTGAAAATAGGTGAGTGATGATCCTTATTTATAGTTGATCATGATGTAAGGCTCGAGCGTGTGAATTAGAGGCAAAATCAATGAAATCGTGTGAACCTGCTAAGTGGGAAAAGTGTGACTTGTTTAGCATCAAAACATAGCCAAATCCTATGTTTTATGATGATAAATGCTTTTGGAATGTTGCTAAACATGATTAGAAGTAGAAACGCACGAAAAATTTCTGTTTAGAGGACACAATATGGATTTCAAATTCTGATTTGGAGAAATCTTCAGTTTCAAAGTACCTACTTTGAACCCATGATTCTTGAAGAAATTGAAAGATAAGGTCACAAAATTTATAATGTTAAAAGAATGAGATCAATTGGATGCTTGAGCTAGGAGTTATGATAAGTTAAATTTGATAAAAAGATGTTGACTTTTTGTACTTAGAAAAATTCTAAGTTTTTCTTCAAAAGTGAACTATAATGTTTTGGGTTCAAACAAGGTCTTCATTCAAAACTGAGATTTGATCATTCATGCTAGCGTTAATTAGACTTCCAAAAGATAATCTTGAAACTTGAATCACTCAAATATACCAAGTATTGAAAAATTTATGGCCTTGTAAAATTGTTGAAAATTCATGAGGTGTCCTATAATCTTTTGAGTTCTTAAGGCATCTTCCACTCATTTTCAAACTTTGAACATAAAATAAAAGTTTAAGTTCACATCCTTAAGATCATTATGGAAAAATAATGGGATCAAGGAGATAAAAATTGACCAAGTTATGATCTTTTGAAGTTACATAAGGGAATTTGATGGCCTATCTAGAAGACTTGTAATCTTTCTTCATCACTAGGCATCTTCCACACCAAATTTTCTTGAAACTTTTGAAGTTATTAGTTTATAACCCTTTAAAGAGAAGCATTTATTTGAAATTACTCAAAAATATCAAAAGATGATCAAGATATAGCCCTTAGAAGTCCAAAACCCTAGCTCCTAAAGCACCAACATGACTTGGAAACCCTTTTTAATTTTGAAAAACTTTCTTGAACAATAACTTTTTCCATGTTAATAGAGATTGTTGAGGATGAAAATAAGAAACCATAGCAACAATAACCATCTCCACATATTAAGGATTGAGAGAGTTATGCACTTGTGATCAAGAAATCAAGAACTTGTCCAATTAGGTCAAACTTCTTCAATCAATCCTTGCACCTTTTTACTTTCTTTGACAAATTGAAGCATGATGAATAATAGTAGGTCGTATCATGATGTACTTTAAAGCAACCTCAATTATGAAGCTTGAATCTCAATGAAGCTTTGTTGAAGAAGGCATGGAAATAAACTCATGAACTTATGAAACAACTTGATGAAATGTGTTGTGCCCTCACCTATAATATCATCAATTAGAGAAAACATTCATAGTATTTGTTTGTTAAAAGTTAATCAATACAAAACATTTATGATCAAAATATACAAATCAAGGTAATTGGTGATTCCTCATGAGAAAACCTAAAGATAGGGAGAAGAACCAAACCCTAGTGTGATCTTGGTATAATTGAGTTGATATGAGATGATAGAGGAATCTTAGGGGCAAAAGTTGGGGTACAGCAGCTGCCCTTCTTTAAGTGTCTTTTATCCAGAGATACGAAGGTTAAAATCTTTGTGTCGACGCGATTGGAGATACTTAAATATAAAAGAAGCCCTATTTTTAGCCCTAAGATGACATGTAATTCTTATGATTATGAATGCAAATGAATGGCTCCAAAGGTGACATAGAACACCATTGGGGAAACAGGAAATAAAAACAAGGATCAAAATAAAGCCCGACCAGGAAAATAAATCACTGGTGAATAAAAGACTCAACTCTATTAGGTTAAGGCCCAAGGAGGAGATAAAGAAACATCAACTAAAACTTTGAGGAAAGAAAGTAAAGGAGAACAGTGATCGACAGATAAATGTAAACTATCCACTCACTGAGAAGATAGCAAAAAAGGTAATGTCAACCCACAGGGGGAAATAAGTGGTAGGATAATACCAACAAACACCAATGTTAGGCAACAAATAATCAACATCAGTACTTACGGTTGGAAACAAATGAATTCTTCAAAGCAAAACAAACCTCAACGATGAACTATCTCCCATAATGACGAGACTACCATCCATCGGAGTAACAAATATCAACAACAAACTATCTCCTATAATAACGATACTACCATCCATTGGAGTAAATAAAATCTCCACAATGAACTATCACCCATAACGATGAGACTATCATCCATTGGAGAAACAAATATCAACAACAAACTATCTCCCATAATGATGAGACTACCATCCATCGGAGTAACAAATATCAACAAAAAACTATCTCCCGTAATAATGATATTACCATCCATTGGAGTAACAAATCTCAACAATGAACTATCTCCCATAATGAAGAGACTACCATCCATTGGAGTAAACAAACCTCAACAACAAACTATCTCCCATAATAACGAGATTAACATCCATTGGTGTAACAAATCTCAACAACAAACTATCTCGCATAATGACGAGATTACCATCCATTGGAGTAACAAATATCAACAACGAACTATCTCCCATAATGACAAGACTACCATTCATTGGAGTAATAAACCTCAATAACAAACTATCTCCCATAATAACGAGACTACCATCCATTGGAGTAACAAATCTCACTAACAAACTATCTCCCATAATGACGAGACTACCATCTATTGGAGTAACAAATCTCAACAACGAACTATCTCCCACAATGACAAGACTACCATCCATTGGAGTAAAAAATATTGATATTCACTTGGAACTAACAGACTTACTGGGGAAATACATGGTGCTTAAATAAAGAGACCCGCCATCTGCTGTTATGAGATGGAAGTTCAACAATTCTGCTGGGAAATGAATCTCGGCTTCTCTAGGGAAGGGTCAATATATTCATGTTGAGGAGATAAAGTCTTCTCGTGCAAAATAAATGCACATTCTTAATCCAGGGATTTACAGCCCATAGAAAATATAATAATAATATTGTTGGGAACCATAAATTCAAACTAGAAACTGTCATACCCCAACTTTTGATCTAAGATCCCATTTTCATTTTCATTATTCATATAAAAATCAAGGTCACGAAATACGGTCGGTTTCAAACTTTTCACCTACGAGCATTGCCTATGCATAGATTATCGCGTATCATGAACACTTTATCTTATGTGTCACTAACTTCTAATCACATACAAAGGTGTATGTTTTGTGAGAAACCCCTTCATATAATTGGTTTTGAATGATAGCAAATATATGTGAAATAATTAATGAATTTTAAAAATGATTTACCTACATGTGTGCATTGTAAAAAATATAGTATAACATGTTTAAAATGAGTTAAGAATGTATGTTACACATAAAACACTATTATGAGTCGGAAAAAAAAACTTTGCATCGACGCATACTTAAGCAAAGAATCATAAAAACGATTCTGCTTCCGTATGAGTCGACACATCCATGCTATGCATCGACTCATAACATGTTGATGCCCCTGGAATACAACCTTCAACCTTTATGCATCGATACATAACTTCATGCATCGACACATGATATGTTGATGTCCCTGGAAAACATTTTTGAACTTTTATGCATCGATACATAACATCATGCATCGACTCATAACATGTTTTGTCTTCAAAAATCAAAAGTTCAATTCATTATGTATCGACACATACGTGTTATGCATCAACTCATGTAAAATGGTTGGCTCTGTAATATGTTGTAATATCTGCTTGCATTGACTCATAATAACATGTATCGACTTATTCTCTGTTACATAACTAACATGAGTCAACTCATGCTAACACGCATTGACTTATAATACAAATTTCTGCCTCTAACCGTTTTCTGTTACATATATAAGTAATTTTTTTAGCAGTAAATAGTAGAGACACAATTATTTACCATTCTGAGCATCAATTCTGAGCAGCAAGAAGCCTGAAAGATACTTCATCTTCATCATCTTCTCAATCATCTTAATTCAACAACAACAACAACAAAAATCAAACATCTTTGTTCAATTGGATCAAGAGATCAAGAGATGACGTTCAGCTGTGCATTCAAGGGATCTCAGTTGGGTTGAAGATTCTGAAGGGGGCTTCGAGGAAAAACTAAGGGGTTTGTCCTTCAAGAATGGATGTGTTCTTGAGGGTTTGTTAGTCAAGATCGCACAAGTCGAATTCAGCCGTAGCGAGGGGTTTGGAAATCAGAGGGATTTTTGCAAACAGGTCGTGGAAGCAGAGGATCGGTTGTGCATCTTGCAGGGAATCTTGATAAGGGTCATATCAAGTGGAGGTTCTTACAAGAAGAAGAATATCTTAGGGATTTCTTTCTGTCTGTTTAGTGTTACCTTGTACTCAAACATTCAGAAAATTGTTGTAGGAATTCTCAATTTCAATCTTTGAATTAAGAGGGAGACGTAACCACACGCGAGGACGACAGTGAGGAACTTCCTTACCAAACGGCCTGCATATTGTTTTTTCTTTCTCTCTATCTCTTTACATTTTCCATAATTTTGTGATTCAATTGGCTTGCTGAGTTTTCTGTTTAATGATAAAATAGTGGTTCAAATACTTTCATCAAATCACAATTATTAATCATCAAACAAGCATACGCCAATCGTTTGACAAAATTGCTTACACATTTTAATTCATTGGTAACATTGTTCTAGTGATAAGTGCATTAAAAACGTTAAGTAATCTGTGTTTAAGATTCATCTATTTCATACTAATAAAATCCTACAAGTTTATCACATGTCCGGTTTTCTAGTAGTTGGTTCAAAATAGATGGAAGTTGATTCTGGACCTTACTTTTCCGCTACTTTTAACAAACTTTGATAAAAGATTCTAAATCCTTGAAAAATATGGAGGTGATCTATTCACCCCCTCTCAATCACTTGCCACACTGTCTAACAAGTGGTATCAGAGTGTCGGTTAGTTAGTGCTTTGTGTCTACTATTAACGCTATGGCCTTTGAACCAATGGGGACGTATAATAGAGCTCATGTTTTCAATGGTGAAAACTATGGCTACTGGAAAGACTGCATGCGAGTACACATAAATTTCATTGACGGGAATGTATGGAGTGCCATTCAGAATGCTCCTTTTCAAATTATCATGAGGAATGATGCAGGTGCAATAGTACCTAAACCTGAGGATCAATGGAATGAAATAGATGAAAAGAAGTGGTCGTGCGATTGGAGAGGCAGAAATATGATAATATCAGTACTTGGTGTTGATGAGTATTATAGGGTGTCTCATTGCATGTCCTCTAAAGAAAAGTGGGATGCTTTAGAAATTTCCCATGAGGGCACTACTGAAGTTAAATAGTCCCGCATTAACACACTCAATTAAGAGTTCGATCTCTTTCGCGTGAAATAAGGAGAATCTGTCTCCGACATGCACAAGAGATTCATTCATCTTGTGAGTCGTTTAAATGCACTTGGAAAACCTGTTTCCAATGAAATTGCTACTAATAAAATTTTGAGATGTCTTAGCAGGGAATGGAAACCTAAGAGGAAGCCAATGACCTCACTACGCTTACCATTACAACTCTGTTTGGCAAGATAGAAGAACATCAACAAGAATTTGAAAGTCTTGAAAAATATGAAAACAAGAGTAACATGGAGAAGAATAAATACATGGAGGGTGAGAAGAAGTCAATAGCTCTAATAGCTTCTAGCTCCAAGTCCTCAAACAAAGAGCAAGATAATGACTTAAGTAGTGATAAAAATTCTAATGATGAAGAAATGGGACTTTTTGTTCGGAGATATAATAGGTTTATTCGAAAGAATGGAATCAAGAACTTCGATAAGAATATCATAAGCTTTCGAAAATAGTCCAAAGAGCCAAGACAAGAAGAGAATAAAAAGCAAAGAAGTAAAGAACCTTGCTACATTATGGTAAAGTTGGACACTACAAACCGGAATGTCCAAAGATGAAAAAGGACAAAGGAAAAACTCCACCAAAGAAGTTCAATAAACAAAGAATAGCTTACATTATGTGGGAAAGCGATAGTGATTCATCAAATGATGACAGTTCGAGTGATAGTGATGAGACTGCAAATTTATGTCTCATGGAACACACCAAAAATCAGTCCGACCACAAGAAAAACAACCACGACAAGCAAGTAAGACAAGCATATCCTAACAACTTTTCTTCTATGTAGTTTTCTGAACTGAAAATAGCTTTTGAAAAACTGCGAAACCAAGCTGAAGATGCTTTTAAGAGATTATCCTCCGATAAACAAATATTTTCATTCTTAGAGGGTAAAGTCTATAAAGATGAAAAAGACTTAAAATATGTAAAAGCTAGTATTGCAGAAATTTCAAAAGATAAGGATGTTAGAGGATGTTTTCCTAGAAGGGAATATGAAGTTTGTCATATTTGGCAACAAGAGGTTAGAACTCTTAATGCCAAATTAGAAAAATCTTTACAGCCCAAGGTTACTTTTGCCGTCGATCCTAGACTTTTTAAGAAAACGTTGAATCCACCATATGCAAAATATTCTTTTGTTGAAAAGATTCCAAAGGATTCAATGAGCAGAAGTAAGAAAATACATCATCATCATGGTTTGTCTCATTATTGTTGTCGTTTTGGTCATACCATTGAAAATTGTAAGTTTAGGAGATTTCTTGTTCCTAAAGGCATTTACCAATGGAGTCCTAAAGGAAACCATGTTACCACTTACCCACATGGACCCAATAAAAATTGGGTACCTACCTCTCTCTTTTGGTATTGCAGGAAAAGTGTCTTACATTCGTGGATAGAAGATGGTTTCTAGACAGCGGGTGTTCAAGGCACATGACAAGTGACATATCGCCTTTCATTGACTTCAAAACAAAGATTAAGGGATTTATTACTTATGGAAACAATATCAAAGGAGAGATACTTGGTAAAGGTAGTGTAGGTAATCCCTTTACCACTACTATCTCTGATGTCCATTTAGTAGAGGGGATTAAACATAATTTGTTAAGTATTAGCCAATTAAGTGACAAGGGTTATAAAGTTACTTTCACAAACACTTGCTACATAATTGAAAATACTGAACAGAATATTGTGTTTAAGGGTATTAGAGTAAAAAAAGTCTATATAATAAGCGTTTACTTACTGTTAAGGAGTCACTCCATGTTTCTTTTGATGAATCTTATTCGAAAAATGTCGGAAAAGGTATTTCTCTTGATGGTGCAGGTGTATCTACAGAAGACATACTCAAGGAAACTGTTGAGGAAATTGATCAGTCCAAAACAGTTGACGATGAGGAGGAAAGAGATATAAGCCATAAAAAAGAAGAGGAAGAAGAGTCAACGGAAGTAAATGATCTCCCCCCAGCTTGGAAATCCTTAAAAGATCATCCTATTGACAACATATTGGGAGATATTTCAAAAGGAGTGATGACTCGCTCTAAGATAAGTAATTTATGTTATCACTTTGCTTTTGTTTCACAAGTAGAACCTAAAAATGCTAAAGAGGACTTGATTGATGAATTTTGGCTAATGGCCATGCAAGAAGAGCTTGATCAATTTAAAAGAAATGACGTTTGGGAACTTGTCCCTCGTCCGCGAGACCATTATATCATAGGCACTAAGTGGGTTTTTAGAAATAAACTTGATGAAAATGGAGTGATAACCCGCAACAAAGCACGTTTAGTGGCACAAGGGTATAACCAAGAGGAGGGCATTTATTATGAGTAGACTTATGCTCCAGTTGCTCGCCTTGAGGCTATACGTCTGTTTCTCATTATGCGTGTGCAAAAAAATTTAAGCTTTATCAAATGGACGTAAAGAGTGCTTTTCTAAATGGAGTCATAAATGAAGAAGTATATGTCTCACAGCCTCCTAGTTTTGAGAATAATGAATATCCAGATTATGTTTTCAAATTAAAACAAGCATTATATGGTCTTAAGCAAGCCCCTCGAGTTTGGTATGAAAGACTTAGTAAATTTATACTTGATCATGGATATTCAAGAGGTAAAGTGGATACCACTCTTTTCATTTAACATAAAGGAAAGCACATTCTTTTAGTTCAAATATATGTAGATGATATTATTTTTGGTTCAACTAACCTACATTTGGTCGAAGAATTTTCTAAGGTTATGCAGGGTGAATTTGAGATGAGTCTCATGGGGGAGCTAAACTACTTCCCCGGTCTTCAAATGAAGCATCTCAATGAAGGCACAATTGTATGTCAAACAAAATATTGCAAAGAGTTGCTTAAAAGATTTGTAATGAACAATTCAAAATCAATTGACACCCCTATGCCTACCAACGGGAATTTAGATAAGGATGAACATGGTAAGAGTGTAGATGTCAAGAAAAATAGAGGCATGATTGGATCCCTTTTGTATCTTACGGTATCTAGGCTTGACATCATGTTTAGTGTTTGCATATGTACACGGTATCAATCAGATCCTAAGGAATCCAATTTGAATGTTGTCAAGCGTATACTTAGGTCTCTCAATAGTATATCTAAGTATGGGCTATGGTATTCCAAGGGAAGCGATTGCAGTTTAGTAGGTTACTCTGATTCTGATTTTGCTGGCTGCAAGTCAGATAAGAAAAGCACTAGTGGAACATGTCATTTGTTTTCAAACTCTCTAGTGAGTTGGCATAACAAAAAGTAGGTTTCTATTGCTTTGTCAACCGCTGAGGCTGAATACATTGCAGCCGGTAGTTGTTGTGCTCAGATTTTATGGCTGAAGCAACAATTACAAGACTATGATATTCAATTAAAACATATTCCAATAAAATATGACAACACAAGTGCTATAAATCTTACTAAGAATCCTATATTACACTCACGCACTAAACACATAGAGATTAGGCATCACTTTCTTCACGATCGTGTTAAAAAGGAGGATGCTATGTTTGATCATGTTGATACTAAAAATCAACTTACTGGCATTTTTACAAAACCACTAGCAACATAACCTTTCTTTAACATTCGTCGTGAGCTATTTTAGATCTCTCTTACTTGATGTCTTAAGCATACATGTACTTAAATTATATCTATATCTTACTATGCTGGTAAGATATGTTTTTAGCTTTCATACGTCTGTCTTAACATCTCATCAACTGAGGTAATATCTTTCCTCTCTACTTTCTCTCTAAGAATTCTACAAGTACTTATAAATTGACCTTAATTGTTCCATTAATACTGTCTATATATTTATTTTACATAAATTGTTTGAACTTGACATATGAAAATTGCATTACATCATTATGTATGCATAATCATCTTTAGATAGTTAATTTTTCATAATCATATATATGCAAATGGGTCTCATATCCAAATGTTAACAGAAACTTGTAGAAAACTGCACTTCTGTTAAAATTGATTATTATGAGTCAACTCATACAATTGTGAGTCGACTCATACTGAAGAAAAATGTAAAAACAGAAATCAAAATGTCCTTATGTCTTTTGTTATGAAGTTTGTATTAATGTTCTATTCAAACAATTTTTGCTATAGCTTATGTAAACCGAATATTCTCTGCGTTAAATGCTTTCACCATAATTATTTTTTGTCTACTCAGTTATTACCATGCTTATGCCAAGACTCATTATGTGTGAATGGAATTGGTTCTTCTTGTTACAAGTTTGCTGAGATTGCATCTTAATTCATGTGTTCTGAAATTGCTGAAAATCTATCTTATTCTCTTTTTGATGTTGTCAAAGGGGGGAGAAGAAGATGGTGTTAGAAAAGGATTCTTAATATGCACAAACTCAGGGGGAGAAGCTCATTCATCCATATTGTATCATTACACATCATCAAATATTTGCCATCATCAAAAAGGGGGAGTTTCTGAGCAACCCCTTCATATAATTGGTTTTGAATGATAGCAAATATATGTGAAATAATGAATGAATGTTAAAAATGCTTTACCTACATGTGTGCATTGTAAAAAATATAGTATAACATGTTTAAAATAAGTTAAGAATGTGTTTTACACATAAAACATTGTTATGAGTCGACACAAACAGCTTTGCATCGACGCATACTTAAGCAAAGAATCATAAAAATGATTCTGCTTCAGTATGAGTCGACACATCCATGTTATGCATCAACTCATAACATGTTGATGCCCCTGAAATACAACCTTCAACCTTTATGAATCGATACATAACTTCATGCATCGACACATGATATGTTGATGTCGCTGGAAAACATTTTTGAACTTTTATGCATCGATACATAACATCATGCATCGACTCATAATACGTTTTGTCTTCAAAAATAAAAAGTTCAATTCAGTATGTATCGACACATACGTGTTATGCATCGACTCATGTAAAATGGTTGGCTCTGTAATATGTTGTAATATCTTCTTGCATCAACTCATAATAACATGTATCGACTCATTCTGTGTTACATAACTAACATGAGTCGACTCATGCTAACACGCATCGACTCATAATACGAATTTATGCCTCTACCCGTTTTCTGTTACATATATAAGTAAGTTTTTTTTAGCAGTAAATAGTAGAGACACAATTATTTACAATTGTGAGCATCAAATCACCATTGTTAATCATTAAACAAGCATACGCCAACCGTTTGACAAAATTGCTTACAAATTTTAATTCATTGGTAACATTGTTCTAGTGATAACTGCATTAAAAACATTAAGTAATTTGTGTTTAAGATTCATCTATTTATACTAATAAAATCCATAAATTTTATCGCATGTCCAGTTTTCTAGTAGTTGGTTCAAAATAGACGGAAGTTGATTTTGGACCTTACTTTTCCGGTGATTTTAACAAACTTTGATAAAAGATTTTAAATCCTTGAAAAATAAGGAGGTGATCTATTCACCTCCCTCTCGATCACTTGCCACACTGTCTAACATGTTTGTGTTTTATTTGTCTCGTGTGCAGAGACAGGTCTGAATTAAGGGCATCAGGCGTTGGGCCTCAATTAGGGTTTTGAGTCTCTCAATCCAGAAGTACGATTGATTGTAGATTCTCGAAGATTGATTCATCAAGGCACAACCTATAATCTCATAGCAATTTTCTCAAGCATCATTCAATCTCATTTTGATCAAAGATGTCTCAAGTGTGATAGCTTATGTTTCTAGGAACTTCAGAGGATCATGTGTTTATTTCCACACCTTGTTCGACAAGTGGTCTCAAGCTTCTCCAAAAATTCCTCAAAGCATAGTCAGGATTTCATCACCACTAGCTCACATGTGAATCAATATGCTTTGGAATGCGAAGAAAGATAAAGTCTACAAGTTGATTTAAAGCACTTTGACCAAAAGTTAACGTTTGCACATTCAAGTTCAAGCGATCATAACTTCTACATTATTCAATATTTTTGAGTGGTTCTTTTTGCGTATGAATCTCCTTGATGTCATCTCCAACTTCTCTCTACAAGTCAAGAGCTGATTATGTGCGGAGGATCATCAAAAAGTTTGAATACTTTAGAGGTCATTTTGCGAATTTGACCTAATCTCAAAATAGTTGTGCCTGACTTCCAGGGATCATAATTTCCTCAAATTTAAATATTTTGAAACGATTCTTTTTTCACATTGTCATAAGCGATGTCATCTACAAGTTTTCATCAAATATTAGAATCAAATTATGCTTTAAAGGCTATAGGATTTGTTGGAACATTATAGGTCACATTTTGATTTGGAATGGTCTTAACTCCTAAATTCAATTCATGCCTTAATTGTTTCCTCAAGACATTTGTTTTTATGTTGAGATCGTTCATGATACAAAATGTTGAGTGCGAAGATTCTTGGATCATTTATTGATTAGTTCAAGTCATTCGTATTTAAAGCATTGGTGATTATTGGATTAGAGTGGATTTTTGACCAATGTTCTTAAGGAATTATTTGTTCTTTCTAGTACTTTGCGCTTGTATCTCAAGTTACCATTGAATTAAAGGTTTGAATTAGGGTCTCATCGGTGATGATTTGAAGGTTCACTCGAGAAATGAATTTAGTTTCAAATTGATGCAAGGTTTCAACTACATTCATCATTTTAATATTTTCAAGCTAATCATGATTGAAATATCTGCTTTCAAAATCAAACTTCATTCATGTGGACAATTTTGAACCATATATCATTCAATTCTTAATCATTTCAAATTCAAGGTTCTTTTCAATAAGTGGTTTGTATCAAGTATTTCATATCTGAAAGAATTTACTAAAAACTCAAATATTGAATTCTAATTCAATGTTCATCATCCAAGTTTTCAAACAAACTTCAATTTACATCAATTTATGTTATAAAGAAACAATTTCAAGATACATTTCAAATTTTGTTACAAGAACATGGAACCAAATCCTAAATTCTAATCCTATATTAAAGTCCTAAACACTTTGTTTCAAATATTCAAAATCACTTATGCCAAAAGTATTGCACCATATGCCAAACCAATGTCATGTATACTGCTACCCACAAACTTGTCAAAAAAAACCTGCATTCCAAAATGTTGTTGTCCACTCTGCATATCAGCCCTGCAAAAGACAAATTAAAATCTGCATAATACACCAAGCAAATCAGTCAAAATAGCAGCCTATAGATCAGTCCAAAACCTTACTGCTCCAAAGCCTGCTGCCTACAATAAAGCAGTGTTGCTTCCCTACTATGTATCGGTCCAGAAATTTCACTAAATTAGAAAGAAAAAAACTTGTAACAAAAAGTCACAAATCAGAGTACTAAATTTGTTCAAAGACTCACCAATTTCCCCCCCAATTTTATCATTTGCCTTACTATAAATGTATTCCTATACAACACAGACAGGGCGGATCGAAATACTGAGGAAAAAATTTCACTAATAGAAAAAACAGAAAAATACAACAAAAAAATATATAACAACCTTGTTCAACAAATACACAGAAAAATATCCAAAACTTCTCAACCTCACCAAGCTTCAGGTTCTTAACTTTGCTGCTAACTTTCTCTCCAGCATTATCCCAAACCGTCTCCCTAACTCCTTACGCTTCCTCGACCTTTCCTCCAACTCATCCACCGAGAACATCCCAGGGAAATTTATCTCCAAGATCCAGCTTCAACTCATCAACCTCTCTCACAATGGCCTCACAGGCCAAATACCTGTTATAGTTGCAGCTTTACAACAGTTTTAATATATATGGATAAACAACAACTGTCTCCATGGAACATTACCTTTTGTTATATCAAAATGTTCCTCCATGGTGCACCTCAGCAGAGAGGGAAATTCCATTGGCGGGTTGATCCCTTCTATCATAGGGACAATGCCAAAGCTTTAAGTGCTTCACTTTCCCTGAATCAACTTTCTGGTTTTGTCCCCCACAACCTTCTGTTGCAATGAAAATAGCAAAAACAATAATAGAAGAGATGACAACATACAAACATAAAAAAATAGAGAAAAAAATAGCATTTTACTGTTACTCTTCAATCTCACAAACACCTACCAAGAACTTCATAAATTTCAGCCTCACTCTACTCACAATGGAACCCTACATCTCAACCCTCTTCATACTCTAAAAAAGCTTCCTACCATTAGCTTCTATTAACATAACACACAAAAAATATTTCCACAGTAGAAGAGAAAAAGAAAGAATCTTATACAAAAATACTTTTGCAAAGTCCTTTTTCTGTTACAAAACACTATTAACCACTTCTCAGATTCTTCTGCTAACTCCTCAGAACCTGCACAACAAAGCCTCACAAGTAACGCATAAATCTTGCATCAAACTACCTTGCTTCAGAAAATAACAATTGCACTCAACAGACAGCTTCTGAATAGTCCAAATATATAAGGGTCTGGGAGGGAAGCTTATTAGGACAAAGGAAAGGACAACCAGTAGTTATCACCAAACTCAAAGTTTGTCGGGGTTCTTCTGCCTCTGAGACACTTGCAGCAAACTGGCCTCCTTTCGAATTTTTATATTACACAAGCTCAAACTAACACAAATTGGATTAATCTCAACCTCTCAACTCATCAAGGGCTGAATAGTCCTCATACTAATTCACATGGATTCTGCTAATTCCATAACCCAAACGAATCCATCCCAAATAATAAGTGTTGTCTAAATATCAAGACTTCTCCCAAGTAATCCTTCATCTCAACAACCTGTAGTCCCAACAACAATTTCTAGATTCAGAGTAAAGTATAGCAGAGGAAGATAAGATTAATTTAGAAGCTTACTATTGCATCTCGGAATTGCATATTCTCTGGATTTCTATTCTTTGATTATTCCACATCAATACTCAATGACTTCCGGCAAAAATCTCATTTCCATTGGTGATTTTTATTTTTCCCTTTACATCTGTTACGATTGTTGTGTTGTATGTTGTTTGTTTTTTCTATTCTTGTCATTGTTGTTACCTCCATATTTTCGCGAGAGATAAGCAGAGAGAGAGCAGAACCGAAAAAAACAGATCATGAGAGTTGTTGTTGTTGATTCATAGGGAAACAACATTGTTGTTGTTGATTGAAACTGTTGAAGAAGAGGTAGTATCTGAGGGAGAACGATTAAGAGAACAAATTCGGAAATGGTTGAGAAAAAGAACTGTTGATGTTGTTGTGTGCTGGATTATGAGATTAGAGACTGTGTGAACATAACATGAGAGAGAGTCGGGATGCTATTGTTAATTCGTTTTTTATTTCTAGTGAAGAAGAAGAAGAAACAATTCATAATTAAGAATCTTAGTTTCTCTATGGCGGTTTGTGTGAACATGAATGTTCTTAGGGTTTACCATCCATTTGGTTTGAAGTTAGAACTGGGTCCGGACCCCTTCGACCAGGTCTGGCCCAGTTATATATATATATATATATATATATATATATATATATATATATATATATATATATATATATATATATATATATATATATATATATATATATATATATATATATATATATATATATATATATATATATATATATATATATATATATATATATATATATATATATATATATATATATATATATATATATATATATATATATATATATATATATATATATATATATATATATATATATATATATAGTTTTTTAAATCAGCCTCTTATTGCCATGATTTTTGGGCCTGCTAGTTTGTTTCCTTAAAAGCCCAATCAATCTGAAATCTGTGTTTATACCCCTCCTTGTTTGATACTTTCCAGCCTATGTTCTTATTTACATTTAATCTCTTCTTGCTTGTTTTAATTTATTTTTGACACTTGTTTATTGGTTAATATAAATTAATTTAGTTAATCGATTGTTATTCAGTTTGACTAATTTTTTTTCCAAATTAGTTTTATAGTAATTCCAATTAATCTGATTAATAATTATTTGTCAAATTGTTCAATCATTTAACGATTAGTTGTTTAATCTTCTTTCGATTATTTTGATCTTTGCATTTTGCTTGTGATTGACTCCAAAGGAAAAATTGAATTCATTGACTTCATGTCATCGAATATATTTAATACGATTGAGCGAAACCCTTCATACATTTTTAGTCTTGTTAATCTTAATTTAATTTTCCTAAAAAAGTCAATTTTAAAACTCATAACCCTCTTAAGTTAAAACTTTGACACTAGGTTGTCGTATCTTCAAAATCTCGTCCACAACCATTTTACCAAACGAACCATTTTAATCAAACAAACAATTTTAAAAAAAAATATTTCAAAAGGTTCCTCCGGAGTACTGCAGATGCATTGGGTGCTAATACCTTCACTTTTCATAACCAACCCCCGAACTTTAGATCTCTTTCAAAAATGCATTGTATTTTCATTACTTTTAAGTATCATTTTACATTGCATATTTTAGGGTTTTATATCGCTCTTTTCCCTTTTTCCTTGGAAATAATAAAGCGCGGTGGTGACTCTTGCTTATTTACGAGTCAAGTTAATTAATAACTTGATCTCTGATTTTCACCGCTACAAAATTGGCGACTCTGCTGGGGAGAGATTGACCTCTTGCTGGTCTATCCCTAAGTGGGTTAAGCCTAATTTGTCTCATCTATTATTATTATTATTATTTGTTTGTATGTTTGATTATATGTATATATTGTGTCTATTTGGGTGTTGATTACAAAGGACAAGTCCTATACCCAGACTAAGTTACACTTAAGAATAGGACGGGTGGTATAGTCATGTTGACTTTGATGGAGTAATCCTAAAGAAGGAGGCATGAAATCCCCCACTCAGTGGAAGCCCCTTTGACTGTAGTATTCACTTACCGAGTAATCGAGAAGATGTTACTGCTTTTGACCTGGGAGCCAGAGAAGTTGAGAATCGTAGAACCCTTAACCCATCTTGGCCTCTTAGGTGTAGTGCAGAGACTATAACGGAGTAATCCAGAAGTAGTTGTCATTCGATGTTGCACTCAGATGAGTTTCTCTTGAGAATATTTCTAATTACTGAGTAATCGGGACGTTGGTAATATCCTAAGTAGAACATAGACACTGGGAACTTTTAGAACCTTGTTTTACAGGTGTGATTAAATCTTTAGTACATACCTTAGGTGGTCTTTACCTCTGACTTCATGCTCGTGATGTTAAACCTTTGAACTTTGTTTATGACCTTGTTTGTGGTTGTTGCATAGCCATGTTGTTGTACCCCAAACTTTTCCCTCTCATTTCCCAAAGAATCACCCTGGATCCTCAAGTTTGCTTCCATCCAATTCCAAGGCTTGAACTAGAATTTTTCCAAGAAAATCACTCATAAGGGCAAAATGGTCATTTGCACACTGAAAAGTCAAACTTTGATTTTTGGATCAAAATCAAAACTCAAAAATCATATTTCATCAAGACATGTTGGAATATGAAGTTTGTTTCATCAAGAATTTCAAAAGTCATATTTTACTTTGGAAAAGTCAAATTCTAAATACTTAGAAATTTTTCTAAATGTTTAAGAAGCATGACAAAACTCAGAACTTCTGACCAGATTATCACCCTAACGCTCAACAAATTCTGGATATTCTCAAGACAGAGTTTGGTCAGAACTTCTGGGCAAGTTTTCACAAAAGTTCAGTCAGAGCTTTCCAGGGTAATTCAAAGAAGGTTAAGAAGCATGCTGCAAGCTTTCTAGAAAGTCTGAAAGCTCCTTCGGAACATGTTAGAGCCAGAAGATAAGAGGGTCAGAAGATTGGATGCTACGCTGAAGCAGAACATCTGATCCAGAACTAAGCCATGGTGTAGAATCTCACGTTGCAGGATTTCTGGTTGTGATAAGTCTCATCATCATTTAATGCTCACAACCACTTTCTGAGTCTTTATCCAAAGTATTTTCACAACGTGTACCTCTACTGCCTAGGGATAACAAACTTTGGTACTAGGCCCATGCCTTGCTTTTTTCTTTTCCTTAATTCCTGTTGATAACCACCATGCTTGCTTCAAGAACAAGGCAGCGCTGCAGCATATGAAGGTTATATTCAACGCTTTGGTCAGAACATGACCAAATCCCAAAACCTTGTTTATACAACCCGATGCAGACCTATAACCAACAGCTAGTTCAGCCTACGCCTGCATCCTATAGTTGCACTAAACTAGCATACGAAAATAGTGATGAAAAAATCAAGGGAGCAGGATGCCAAATTGATTTAAAATCCCATTTGTCTTTCCCCCTAAAATCATAATAAATTCACCTATAAATACTTTGCTCCATCACACGTTCAAGGGGCTGGGCTTTGAGGGAGAGGCTGGCTTTTGGAAAGAGAGAACTATCAAAAGAGAAAAAAGAAACATGTGAAACCCTTCATAAAAATCCAGATTTCCCAAACAGAAAACCAAAACCTTTGTTCTTCCCTTTGAATCAAAGAACTTGGCATTTTCTCTTCCGTTACTCTTGCTGATTCCAGAACATCCAAAGGCAGCAACTCAAAGCTCCAAGCACGCTTCAGGTTCAAGGTAAGTCTTTCTAACTTTGCTTGTTTTTTTCATTCTGAACATCATTAACATGTAAATATCACAGTATTAATGTTGTACATATCATTGCTTAAGTAGAAAGACTGTGGATCAGAGTTTCTTGATTATGACTAGACTCAGATTTAGATTTAGAACTTCTATAAACTGTTGTGTTGTTATCCTTCTAATTTTCTATTTAAAAAGAACTGAATAAACTGTTGATGCGCTGATTAAAAGTCAAAATGTAACACAGAACTTCTGTTTTTCACTCACTGTTTTAACACACAGAACTTCTAGGATTTTCTCACTGTTAAAGCAAGCGGAACTTCTGAGTTCTCTTCACTGTTTTAACACACAGAACTTATATGGTTTTTCTGACTGTTCACACACACTGAACTTCTGATTCTTACATGCTGATAACGCACTGAACTGCTAATATTCACTCAATGTTTTAAACACATCACATAACTTCTGAGTTCTCCTTACATGACAAATACACTGAAGTTATGATTTTTCATGCACTGATAACACACTGAACTGCTGATTGTTCGTTCACTGTCTTAGCACCATAAAAAACTTCTGAGTTCTTCCTACTATTTTGACACGCACAGAGCTTCTGAGGTTTTCTCACTGTTCTAACATTCAGAAGTTCAGCACATAGCAATCCAGAACTTCTGTGTTTTTCCTCTAACGTGTCTTGCAGGACCTCAAAGTTTACTAATCCAGAACTTATGATTCCACTGACGTCTCCTGCTGAGTCACAACGCTCTTGGCTTCAGAACTTCTGATCCTAGTTGTTCTTCTTGCAGCAGCACGCTGTTTCTATCTTGCATTTATTTTCCTTTTCATCATTTTTAATATTAACTCTTTTTTTTATTAACATAAAAAACATAAAAATATTTTCCTTTTAATTTATTTCCTTAAGACAAAAATATTTTCTAAACAAGTCCATTTCTTTCTTATATTGTACATTTCAATATGGTCGTAATAGTAACTTAGGACTTATTTTTACTTGCAATCCCCATTCGTACATATGTACCCCCATCCCCTAAATATTGTAATAGCGTAGGACTTTACATTTCTGCAATTTATCGCTTTTGAATGTAAATGCTAGTAATTAGGGTGTGTATGGAAAGATATAAAATCAACAAATAGATCACCCTAATCAAGACTAAATGCATTTAATCAAACACATTTTCACACTAGCACCCTTAAGGTTAACTCCACTTGTTGCCTAAAAATGGCCATGTTATGCATGTGGGATGTCTTAGTACAAACAAAAATATAAGATCATAGCCCCTCAATGACGCTATCAAAGTTGCCTTTCGAAATGATCTTAGTCCCTAAAGAAAAGTACTAAGTCATCTCACAACATTGCTATCATGGTCATACGATGACCCAACGCCCGTCCCTTCACATCCAATGATGGGGCTTCTTACCAAATCAATGGTAAGATAGCAACATCTAAAGGAAGGAGGAAAAGCACATCTAAGACCTTTTGAGTAGGTAGGTTCTCTCTTAGTTACTCGCTTGCTCACAACAAAAACATTTTATACATTCACACTTCCATTTGAAACATTTTCAAAAGATAACACTTTGTACGCGTTCTTATAGAAACGAGAGCCATTACAAAGAAAACCCTTTTCAAAATGACTTTCAAAAACACATCCCACAAACACCTCTTTGAACTATTTTCAAAACAAAACTTTGTATGCATTATTATAGAAACGAGAATCATTACAAAGTCACATTTTCAAAATATTTTCAAAAACCACACAAAGCACAATTTCAAACAAAAGCAAGTGATCTAGCGAGTAACTAAGAGCCCATGGAAAACCATAGATGAAAAGGGTGCTAATACCTTCCCTTTTCATAATCTACCCCCCGAACTCAAGAAAACAGACTCTAAAGGTCTTTCCTGTGCTTTTTCACCTTTCCTTTTTGGATAAAAGAAAAGTTTGTGGCGACTCTTGCTAAATCGCAACATTTGCAAACACAAACGCAAATAACTCATGTCAGTTCTCCCACCGTATCACAGAACTGGCGACTCTGCTGGGGAATCTAAAAGTGGGGTTACCTTAGGGATAGATCACATTTACTTGCTTACATTGTTTGATTTGTTTTCTTTACATTATGGGTCCTTGTTTGGGTTACTGTTAAAAATCCTACACCCGGATTTGGGGACACCTTTTAGCTAAGTAGCAATAAACTGTGAGGGAACTGTGCGGGGTATACCGACACGGTTGAAGCAGTAGTTACGTTGATGTGGCACTTTGGTTGGTACCGATAACCCTTGAGTCAATCAAGGAGAGTACGGGGCCGCCGCGTAGTGTCGTAAAGCATCAACTGACCTTAGAACCTTACTTGACAAACTTGGCCATTAGGACGTAGTGAGATGACCGGCTTTGGTGTAGTCTGAAGTTGGTAGATACTCGATACTACACTCATTGAGATTTGACCCCCGTGCTTTGTTTGGTGGCAAGTCAATTGTCAATCGGAACGAAGTTTGTGGGAAAGATCAGTGATATTGAGACCCCTTAGAACCCGGTTACTATTTACTAGGACAGGTTGAGCCAACTAAATTTCAAGAGGGTACTTACCTACAAACTCCATACAAGCCTAAACCTAAGTACTTGTCTACTTTGTGTGAATATGATTATTTGTATATAAACTTGCTTACCTCGCATATTTGTACATAACATGATAACATCATACCATAGCATTTTCAATAACATTGAACCATAGCATTTTCAATAACATTGAACCATAGCATTTCAAGGATCTCGAGGGTCTTTGATGCAGGGTCACGTTGAACCAGACGTCTATCAAGACACAAGAGGATTTATCTCCCTCTAACCAAACTCCGTCAAAGATCAAGTACAACAATTTGAGTCAAGGGTTATGACCCATTTGACATGGTGAGCTTAATTCTCGTGGAAGGACATCCACTGATACCAAATTCTCCAATCAAAGATGTTGATCAAAGTTCAAACTTCTAACTTTTTCTTGTGTTTACCCCGCGAGATCCTTGAAAACATGCATCCACATATCATGCATCATATCATGACAGGTTTTCTCCCATACAGGTTTCCTTATCTTCCTACTGTTTATTTCAGTAGAGATGGCCCTAGAACAGACCATTAAGAGCATTTTGATTCAAAACACTCAACTTCAAGAGATGTTCTTGAACCTGTCCAAGGGGCAAGAAGAGGTGAAAGATCTCCTCACAAGGGGCATGGTCATAGGGAATCCGGAGGGCACCAAGGATGATCAGTTGGAAAGGCTACAAACTAAAATAGCCATAATGAGGGTCCAAATGATGGGACAGCTGGTGGTCCAGATGGCTCTTATCCAAAATCTAGCTCAAGGATAAGAAGAGCTGAAAGTTCTTGTCAACCAACTTCGTCAAGAGGGTTGCAACTGTATGGGGAAAATAATCAGGATTGGAAATCAAGTCACTGCTCAGCCTCCCATGAGACAAGAAGCCGGAAGACCTCCCCAATTTGCTACTATCTTACGGGTCCAACAACCTCGCCAATAACAACAGAGCAATCAACGTAAGCGCAATAAAACTGAAAGATGCTTCACCAAAATCAACATGTCATTGTCTCAAGCACTGCGACACATGTTAGAGGCCAAGTTGGTTACGTTAAAAGACCCCCCTCGGAATCCCAACACATCCTCCCCAAGGTACAATCCAAATGCAAGATGTACGTACCACTCCAACAGTCCTGGACATGACACCAATAGATGTTGGACGTTGAGAAATAAAACTCAAGATCTGATTGAAGAAGGAACGCTAGAATTTGCACCAGATGGTCAACTGGAATTCTTCTGCCAAAGGCTCACCACCTAAAGTGACAAGTTCAAACAAAGAGGCTTTTGTTCATTTTGAATTTTCAAGTTGTAATTTATCTTTTGTTATTCAAACAATTATCTATTAATGTCAAACTTTGTTTCATTAATACATTGCATATGTTTGTCTTGAATTCATCCATTCGTTTTCACTACATTTAAACTATGCTTTTTACTCACTTTAAGACATTCAACTCTTGCTAAAAGTTACAAGCCTTTAGAGGGAGGATGACGAAAACAATGCCATAATCTCATACAGTATGCTTTTGAACAGACCTTGCTGACGATGTACAGGCGTGTTTTTTCAAATCCTAAACACTGGAGTTATAAGGAAGATAATCCCTAGTCAACCCCTTTGAGCCAAAGAAGCAGAAGTTTTCTTTCTTACACAAATTGAAACCTTTAATCAAAACCTGGGGTAGGGTAGTCTCTCAGTTAATTCAAACACGCGTTAAGCCGCAATCTCTCATCTCGTAATAAAACGAATGACGTCAAGAAACATTCCTCTGGAATCAAAAGACGGTGATGGTTCCCTATCACATAGGCAGTCATTATCTCTCAAAAAGAAAAGCCCACTATGTCAAAACCTACAAAGGAGACTTGCGAAAAACTGGGGCATCCCGCTGACTGTAATCTCAAAACAAGAACAGTCAGGCAAAAATTAGGGATAACAAATCAAAATAAAAAAAGAAGAGGTCACTATAAATTCTCAACAACATGAAAAATGTTGCAAGAAATGACTGCCTTCCGACAAACTTAACTTGTTTGAAATATCACTGAAACGTCATTCCAGACTCAATTAGAGTTCAAACGCATAATTAACTGAGTTTAGAACTGAAGAACGTCACGAAGAGCGGGTGGATACAAATAAATTTTGAGTTTTTAGCCTTTGTTTCTTAAATCGTGAACCAAGCCACGTTACAACCCTTCAAAAGTCCTAATTGAAGCATGGGTTAGTTCGAAAGCATACTGTTACAAAAGGTATCCTGACTCCTGTAAGGCTTTACTCAAAATCCATAGTTGAATTACAAAATTCTTTACTTACTAAAAACGCATTTTCAAAAATTTCAAGACAAACATAAACTTTACATTACTTGAATATCACTGTTTGCATATGGCTATTTGTTTGATAGCAGAGAAATTCACACAATGAATATCTAGGGAATGAAAGCTTTCTCAGTGAACAAAATCACTTCAAGTAGGATGAAACTCCTATTGACAAATCTCCTATCAACAAGGGGACATGACATGTCACTATCCAGCACACCTGGGGCAGTCCAGTCAAGATTCCAGGAAATCTCTCAAGAAGTGCAGAGTAACCAGCGGCAGGTCTCAATCTCCATCACTTGGGGCATTGAACGTCAATCTCATTAAAGGGTTATGTACAATCAAACATTTTTGGCAATACCATAAACATTTTCTACTAGGGGCAATGACAAATCTCCCCAAAATCCTTCTCATAGGATGACTCCCATCAAGGGTTTAATCTCTGAAAACCTTCCCCCAGCTGAGAAAACCTCAAGAGTCCTCGAAGACTTTCCCCAACGAAGTCGTCACCTCTCTAGTAGACCGGAAACAGGGTTTATTTCCCCAACAAACTACAAATTCCCCAGTTTGAGTTTGCCTTTCCAACTACTACAAATCAAAGGACCACAACTCCCTTTCCCCAGTAGACTACTTTATAGTCCCCAACAAGTTACCGTGAAACCTGGACCCGGCCAGATATCAGTTCAACTTCATCCCCAGTAAAGCCGTCAACAAAGCCTTTACAATTTCAAAAGATGCTATAAACCCTGGATCCGACCAGATATTAGCACACTTTTTAAGTTATTACTAAAGCCTGGACCCGACCAGATAACAGTTTTCAAGCAGTTTATTATGAAACCTGGACCCGACCAGATAACAATTGACCGCATCAACCTTAGAAATCTGCGAAGCCTAGACCGGACCAGATAACAGTTTTCAGGAAGTTTATTGTGAAACCTGGACCCGGCCAGATAACAATTGACCGCATCAAACCTCAGAAATCTACGAAGCCTAGACCCGACCAGATAACAATTTTCAAGCAGTTTATTGTGAAACCTGGACCCGACCAGATAACAATTGACCGCATCAACCTCAGAAATCTGCGAAGCCTGGACCCGACCAGATAACAGTTTTCAGGCAGTTTATTGTGAAACCTGGACCCGACCAGATAACAATTGACTGCATCAAACCTCAGAAATTTGCGAAGCCTGGACCCGACTAGATAATAGTTTTCAGGCAGTTTATTGTGAAACCTGGACCCGACCAGATAACAATTGACTGCATCAAACCTCAGAAATATGCAAAGCTTGGACCCGACCAGATAACAGTTTTCAAGAAGTTTATTATGAAACCTGGACCCGACCAGATAACAATTGACCGCATCAAACCTCAGAAATTTGCGAAGCCTGGACCCGACCATATAACAGTTTTCAAGCAGTTTATTGTGAAACTTGGACCCGACCAGATAACAATTGACCGCATCAAACCTCAGAAATATGCAAAGCCTGGACGCGGCCAGATAACAGTTTTCAAGGAGTTTATTGTGAAACCTGGACCCTACCAAATGACAATTGACCGCATCAACCTCAGAAATCTGCAAAGCCTGGACCTGACCAGATAACAGTTTTCAAGCAGTTTATTGTGAAACCTAGACCCGACCAGATAACAATTGACTACATCGACCTCAGAAATTTGCAAAGCCTGGACCCGACCAGATAATAGTTTGCAAACAGTTTATTGTGAAACCTGGACCCGACCAGATAACAATTAACTATGATCCCCAGAAAGACACTATGAAGCCTCGACCCGACCAGATAATAGTGCAGCTTTCCCAAAAAACCATGAAGCCTGGATCCGACCAGATAGTAGTTACCATTTTAAGTCACTGCGAAGCCTGGATCTGACCATATAGTAATTACCATTCCAAGTTACTGCGAAGCTTGAATCTGACCAGATAACAGTTAACTTCTGCATCCTCAGCAACTGTGAAGCCTGGATCCGACCAGATAATAGCTGACATTGGAGCGATCTTCCCCAACAAAAGCATCATTTCAACAAAATTTGAAGATATGCATATTCTTCATCTCCAACAAGCAATCATGGATTCAATCTCCCAGAATTTCCTCAACAGTAGTCAGGGATTTATTTTCCCGGACAAAAACATACACTTTGTATTCATACATCATAGCATGTACATACCCTACGCATTTGGCATGATACCACATCTGGTGAACATCATGCAAACATCTACATTTTACTAACCCTTTTCTCACAGGTAGAACATCAAGTTTTAGTATAAATCAACAAGAGATTTATGCTGATACTTCTTCCAGCGTTTACAAACACTCCTCCAAATGGTATCTTTAAGCCCATTCCCTACATAATCAACTAACGCATCTTCGGGTGCAAATTTATGGGCACTCTAGTGTTCAATCATCTTCCACCTTCAAGTCACAAATGGCAGAATTACCAATCTAACTCTTCAGGTGTAAGAAGATTGAATAGGGGCAGCTGTTGTACCCCAAAATTTGCCCTCTCATTTCTCAAAGAATTACCCTGGATCCTCAAGTTTGCTTCCTTCCAATTCCAAGCCTTGAACTACAAATTTTCCAAGAAAATCACTCACAAGGGCAGAATGGTCATTTGCACACTGAAAAGTCAAACTTTGACTTTTAGATCAAAACCAAATCTCAAAAATCATATTTCATCAAGACATGTTGAAATATGAAGTTTGTTTCATCAAGAATTTCAAAAGTCAAATTTTACTTTGGAAAAGTCAAATTTTAAATACTTAGAAATTTTTCTAAATATTTAAGACGCATGACAAAACTCAGAACTTCTGACCAGATTATCACCCTAACGCTCAACAAATTCTGGATATTCTCAAGACAGAGTTTGGTCAAAACTTCTAGGCAAGTTTTCACAAAAGTTCAGTCAGAGCTTGCCAGGGTAATTCAAAGGAGGTTAAGAAGCGTGCTGTAAGCTTTCTAGAAATTCTGAAAGCTCCTTCATAACATGTTAGAGCCAGAAGATAAGAGGATCAGAAGATTGGATGCTACGCTGAAGCAGAACTTCTGATCCAGAACTAAGCCATGGTGTAGAATCTCACGTTGCAGGATTTCTGGTTGTGATAAGTCTCATCATCATTTAATGCTCACAACCACTTTCTGAGTCTTTATCCAAAGGATTTTCACCACGTGTACCTCTACTGCCTTGGGATAGCAAACTTTGGTACTAGGCCCATGCTTTGATTTTTGCTTTTCCTTAATTCCTGCTGACAACCACCATGCTTGCTTCAAGAACAAGGCAGCGCTTCAGCATATGAAGGTTATATTCAACACTTTGGTCAGAACATGACCAAATTCCAAAACCTTGTTTATACAACCCATTGCAGACCTATAACCAATAGCTAGTTCAGCATACGTATGCATCCCATAATTACACTAAACTAGTATACAAAAACAGTGACGAAAAAAGTAAGGGAGTAGGATGCCAAATTGATTTAAAATCCCATTTGTCTTTCCCCCCAAAATCAAAACAAATTCACCTATAAATACTTTGCTCCATCACACGTTCAAGGGGTTGGGCTTTGAGGGAGAGGCTGGCTTTTAGAAAGAGAGAAGTATCAAAAGAGAAAAAAGAAACCTGTGAAACCCATCATAAAAATCCAGATTTCCGAAACAGAAAACCAAAACCTTTGTACCTCCCTTTGAATCAAAGAACTTGGCATTTTCTCTTCCGTTACTCTTGTTGATTCCAGAACATCCAAAGGCAGCAACTCAAAGCTCTAAGCACGCTCCAGGTTTAAGGTAAGTCTTTCTGACTTTGCTTGTTTTTTTTTATTTTGAACATCATTAACATGTAAATATCACAGTATTAATGTTGTACATATCATTGCTTAAGTAGAAAGACTGTGGATCAGAGTTTCTTGATTAGGGATAGACTCAGATTTAGATTTAGAACTTCTATAAACTATTGTGTTGTTATCCTTCTGATTTGATGTTTAAAAAGAACTGAATAAACTGCTGGTGTGCTGATTAAAATTCAAAATGTAACACAAAACTTTTGTTTTTCACTCACTGTTTTAACACACAGAACTTCTAGGATTTTCTCACTGTTTAAGCACGCAGAACTTCTAAGTTCTCTTCACTATTTTAACACACAGAACTTCTATGGTTTTTCTCACTGTTAACACACACTGAACTTCTGATTCTTACATACTGATAACGCACTGAACTTCTAATATTCACTCATTATTCTAAACACAACACAGAACTTCTGAGTTCTCCTTACATGACAAATACACAGAACTTTTGATTTTCATGCACTAATAACACACTGAACTACTGATTGTTCATTCACTGTCTTAGCAACATACAGAACTTTTGAGTTCTTCCTACTGTTTTGACACGCACGGAGCTTCTGAGGTTTTCTCACTGTTCTAACATTCAGAAGCTCAGCACATAGCAATCCAGAACTTCTATGTTTTTCCTCTAACGTGTCTTGCAGGACCTCAGAGTTTACCAATCCAGAACTTCTGATTTCACTGACGTCTCCTGCTGAGTCACAACGCTCTTGTCTTCAGAACTTCTGATCCTAGTTGTTCTTCTTGCAGCAGCACGCTGTTTCTATCTTGCATTTATTTTCCTTTTCATCATTTTTAATATTAACTCTTTTTTTTATTAACATAAAAAACATAAAAATATTTTCCTTTTAATTTATTTCCTTAAGACAAAAAAATTTCTAAACAAGTCCATTTCTTTCTTATATTGTACATTTCAATATGGTCGTAATAGTAACTTAGGACTTATTTTTACATGCAATCCCCATTCGTACATATGTACCCCCATCCCCTAAATATTGTAATAGCGTAGGACTTTACATTTCTGCAATTTATCGCTTTTGAATGTAAATGCTAGTAATTAGGGTGTGTATGACAAGATATGAAATCAACAAATAGATGACACTAATCAAGACTAAATGCATGTAATCAAACACATTTGCACACTAGCACCCTTAAGGTTAACTCCACTTGTTGCCTAAAAATGGCCATGTTATGCATGTGGGATGTCTTAGCACAAACAAAAATATAAGATCATAGTCCCTCAATGACACTATCAAATTTGCCTTTCGAAATGATCTTAGTCCCTAAAGAAAAGTACTAAGTCATCTCACAACATTGCTATCATGGTCATACGATGACCCAACGCCCGTCCCTTTACATCCAACGATGGGGCTTCTTACAAAATCAATGGTAAGATGGCAACATCTAAAGGAAGGAGGAAACCCACATCTAAGACCTTTTGAGTAGGTAGGTTCGCTCTTAGTTACTCGCTTGCTCATAACAAAAACATTTTATACACTCACACTTCCATTTGAAACATTTTCAAAAGATAACACTTTGTACGCGTTCTTATAGAAACGAGAGCCATTACAAAGAAAACCCTTTTCAAAATCACTTTCAAAAACACATCCCACAAACACATCTTTGAACTATTTTCAAAACAAAACTTTGTACGCATTCTTATAGAAACGAGAATCTTTACAAAGTCACATTTTCAAAATATTTTCAAAAACTACACAAAGCACAATTTCAAACAAAAGCAAGTGATCTAGCGAGTAACTAAGAGCCCATGGAAAACCATGGATGAAAAGGGTTTTAATACCTTCCCTTTTCATAATCTACCCCCCGAACTCAAGAAAATAATTTCTAAAGATCTTTCCTGTGCTTTTTCACCTTTCCTTTTTGGATAAAAGAAAAGTTTGTGGCGACTCTTGCTAAACCACAACATTTGCAAACACAAACACAAACAACTCAAGTTAGTTCTCCAACCGTATCACACATTCCTTCATGCATGCATGCAACTCTTTTTAACTTGATTTTCAAGGAATTTGGAAATATTTCTTTGTAAACATCACAAGTTTCGTTAAACTCAATGGATCTTGGGTGTTTAAAGGGGTGAAAAACCCTAATCCACCGAAATGGATGATTGATCTTGATGATAACTTGATCGAGGTTTAGATCTAATTTAAAATTCATCCTCTATCTTCATACTTTGATGTTTACAACTTAATATCTTGAGTTCCTTGAAAATCAAATGAAAACTCTACTTTGCATATCATGCATCATTCTACATTTTTTCGTTTCACTTTCAAAGGTCATTTCCAAGTCTTATTTTTCCTTGGGTTTCAAAGGTCATTTCCAAGTCTTATTTATCCTTGGGTCTCACTAGTACAACACTCGTTCTAAGAGAAAAATGGAGAATATCAAGCAAGAGGTTTCGGAACTCCGCATAAAGATGACTAATTTGAAAGCTGGTATGGAGCATTTAACTAGTTTAGTTGAAATTTATGTTTCCTCCCAAGTCAAACCTTCTATTAAGGAAGGAGCAATGGAAAAGGTCTTCATTGAAACTATGAAACCATTCTTTCATGAGAAGATGGTAATTAATGCACCAAGTGACTTTCTTGACAAGGTGAATGTGGGAGTGCGTCTAGAAGAAGATGTCTGAAAGGGATGTTTATATGAAGATGGTGACTCAGCTAGTGGTGTGAAGAAGTTTGATAATAACTTTTCCAAGAACAGAGCCAAAGGAAGAAATAATCATTTCCATAATCATCATGTTTCTCCTATCATCCCCGTGTTTAATTTACCTTCTGCAGCTTCAGTTCATCAATAGAATCAACAAGTTCCTAATCAGAGGAAAACTTAATTTGATCCAATTCCAACGACCTATATGGAGTTGTTTCTTGTCCTGATGCAAAGGAATTTGGTTCAGACTCGTCTTCCACCAAAGATTCCTAAGAAGATGCCTTCGTACTACAAAGCTGATTTAACTTGTGCCTTTCATAGAGGAGCCCATGGGCATAGCATTGAACATTGTTATTCATTGAAAGCTGAAGTCTAGAAGTTGGTCAGAAGTGGTATATTGTCATTCAAGGACGTTGGTCTTGAATTTCAAATCAAGCATTTTCCGAAGAGTAAACATGATTGATGGTTACTCTGAGTTTTGAAGGATGTTTTCAGCAGCTCAAGTCCAGATGCAGAGAGTCTTCTCAGTTTATTATCATTTTTACTGATTTCCCTTGTAATCTTTCATGTTTTTTTAAAGCTTTGTTTGCATGTAAGAACTTGTTTACATTTTAATGATTATCTTAATACAATGAGTATGTTTGTCTTAAAGAAATTCATTCGTTTCACTCATATTTGTTTTCAAATTTTAAATTACTTTTTGCATTACGATACCAACTTGTTGCCCATTCTCTTGCCTAGGAAGAGATTGAAGGGAGGATGATGATCTGAAAAATGTAAAAACACTCTAGTTGTGTGATTTTGGATAAAATCTTGCTGAGGATGTACAAGAATTGTTTCAAATCCCTAAACATCGGAGATATAAGGAAGATAATCCCTTGCTAACCCCTTTTGAGCCTTGAAGTAGGAGTTTCTTTTCTATACAAAAAAAACCTTAATTTTAACCTGGGGCAGCGTAGTTTTCAGTTAATCTGATCGAGTGTTCAAAATTCATAAGGAAGATATTTCTGAAGAGAAACCACGATGGCTATCCTTCATATATCATGAGGCCAGAAGATGTGAAATCACAATGGTTATCCCTAATCCATCAAGAAATGAGGCAGTCACAATCCTCTCAACAAGTCAAGACAAGCTAATGTCACACGTTTTATTCAAAAATCAAGAGAGAAAAAAAGCCCGCTAAGTTGAAAACTTGAAAACAAGAGACTTAGGCAAAAATTAGGGCATCCCGCTGGACTATCAATTCAAAAGAATTAGTTTAGGCAAAAGTTAGGGAAAACAAAAAATTGCAAAGAAAGGACTACAAAAAAAAGTCCACAACCAAGAACAAATTCGTGTGACTACAAACACAAACACAAGAAGGGTGACTGCAACTCTGAAAGCCTTATAACTTCCTTAACCATCACAAAATATTTTTCTAAGAAATGAACACTAGTGTTCAATTAACTGAACATTGGACGGGAGAACATCACGAAGAATGGGTGGGCATCAATAAATTTTGAGCCTTAAAAATCTTTTTTCTGAAAACCGAGAACAAGACCACGTTACAACCTTCAAAAGTCTTAATTGAAGCAAAGTTTATTTTGAAATCATACTTCAACGAGATAGCGTTCCTGACTCCCGTAAGTTGTGCTAAAATATTTGTGTTGGTATCATATGCTCTTGCTATACAAAAATAAATATTGCTCTAACTCGTAAAGTTTGTGCGATATCTTTTCAAAATCTTCAAGACTTACATAACTGTTGCACTAGAATTTTCATTCTCAAAATAAATTTTTCTACTTGTAAAACATTTGCTCGATATCTAGGAAGCTTACATATAAACACTAGCGGTGAGTTTATTCTTTTAAGGCCTGAAACTCTGTTGAGTAATAGGCGAATCATTTCAAGAATGATCATATCCAGGGGCATGTCGCTTGATGATTTTCAGCATGAACAGGTGGTTGCCTTCATAGTTCATTTACCCTCATGGGGAAAATTTGAAGACTCGGTTGTGCCAAATATAGTCAATCAGGGGTAGTCACGTCGAGATTCGATGAATCTCTCCAAGAGTTTGAAGACACTAGAGCATTTTGGATGCCAGGTATTTTATAAAATCCTCTTAAGACGATTTCTTCTCATCAACCATATAACTCGGGGCATTTTAGAACTGAAGTATTCGCAAGAATTATCTTATGTCACACAGCTTATCAGCAGTAAACTTGGGGCATCCAAAATTAGTTCCAGGGCCAATCCAGATTCATCAAGATATGTGATCTGCTTTGCACACATGATCAGATGGTGGAGTTCCCCAGTATTTCCAGCCAAGCAAGATTCTTTTCCCCATCTAAAGCATTATTACTCTTTCAATGGATTATTGATTGGGCTTTAAATATCTTCCTCCCCAGATATATTAGAGCCTTATAGTAGAAATATGCTCCATCGATGGTTTTTATTCTATCTCCAGTAATGTTCTCATCTTGTTGAGGTTAGCCGAGTATCAGGTTGTATTCTGATGTCTTATCATCTCCAGTTTATCTCTTCTATCTATTTTGTCAAACATATACATGACATTCATTTATTCATTCACACTTGCATCGTGCACGCACATTCATATTTGTTGATGTTATTGGGTTTGTATACCTTGGTTATGTCTATCCAAATAGCGTATTTTCTCTTCCCAAATAGAGTGTCAACTTAAGCAGAAAGTGCGCCTCCTTTCTAATTCCCCACTGAGTTAAATCTCGTGGAAGAATCTTCCTTTAACTTTCCTTTTCCATCTTCGGATAGGATAAATCCCCAATTGAGTTGTTTCCTCATTAGGTGGAGTCTGGTTTGACTGTTTCCTCTCCAGTTTATTCCTAGAATTTGTCTCTTGCAGATGCTACCCCGTGGATTTCACTAGGCTGTGAAACCTAGATGGAGAGTGCATTTATTTTTGCATATTTAAATACTTGGTCTCCTCAGCAAGAATCTATTCATGGTTTCCCATTGAAGATGAACTTTGTTTCCCAGTAGTGTTATTGCAACACTCTTTTGGAATCTCAATATGACAGCAAGTGGAGGTCTCTTCATGAGTAGCTTGTGTGTTTGTTAATATCTTTTGAAGACAACAAGTGGCGGTCTCTTCATGAGCAGCTTGTATGTTTGTTAATATCTTTTGAAGGCAGCAAGTGGCGGACTCTTCATGAGCATCTTGTGTATTTCATATCTTTGGAAGATAGCAAGCGACGGTCTCTTAACGAGAAACTTGTATGTCATTGTTATTGGAAAATATCAAGTGGCGATCTCTTCATGAGCAGCTTGTATGTTATTGGAAGACAGCAAGTGACGGTCTCTTCACGAGGAACTTGTATGTTATTGTTATTGGAAAACAACAAGTGGAGGTCTCTTCATGAGAAGCTTATATGTTATTGGAAGACAGCAAGCGGCGGTCTTTTCACGAGAAGCTTGTATGTATTATTATTAGAAAACAGCAAGTGGTTGTCTCTTCATGAGAAGCTTATATGTTATTGGAAGACAACAAGCGGCGGTCTCTTCACGAGCAACTTGCATGTATGTTATTGGAAGACAACAAGTTGAGGTCTCTTCACGAGCAGCTTGTATGTATGTTATTGGAAAATAACAAGTGGCGGTCTCTTCACGAGCAGCTTGTATGTTATGGGAAAACAACAAGTGGCGATCTCTTCATGAGCAGCTTGTATGTTATTGGAAAAACAACAAGTGACGGTCTCTTCATGAGCAGCTTGGACATTATCGATATCTTTGAAAGACAACAAGTGGCGGTCTCTTCATGAGCAACTTGTATGTTATAGATATCTTTGAAAGACAACAAGCGGCAGTCTTTTCATGAGCAGCTTGTATGTTATTGGAAAAACAACAAGTGGCGGTCTCTTTACGAGCATCTTGTACATTATTGATATCTTTGAAAGACAATAAGTGAAGGTCTCTTCATGAGCAGCTTGTATGTTATCGATATCTTTGAAAGACAACAAGCGGCGGTCTCTTCATGAGCAACTTGTATGTCATCGATATCTTTGAAAGACAACAAGAGGCGGTCTCTTCATGAGCAACTTATATGTTATTAATATCCTTTGAAGACAACAAGTGGAAGTCTTTTCATGAGTAACTTGTATGTTATTGACATCCTTTGAAGTAGCAAGTGGCGGTCTCTTTATGAGAAGCTTGTATACTATTAATATCCTTTGAAGACAGCAAGTGGATGCCTCTTCATGAGCAGCTTGTGTATTATTGATATCTTTGAAAGATAGCAAGTGGCGGCCTCTTTCTTTGAGCAGCTTGTGTATCCCCAACAATAATGTTTACTCAACAAATGACATTTCTTCAGAAAAGCTTCATGGGAAAGTTTGTATTTTATCCGTTTCAAGCGATATCTTGGTTAAAGAAGAAATTTGTTACCACTCTTGGTGAAACTCGGAAGTCAGAGATGTTTATTTCCAGTCTCAATACTGATGCCAATCATTTTCCAGTCTCAGTAATGATGTCAATCATTTCCTTTTCCAGTCACAGTGCTGATGTCAATCGTTTGTTACCAGCCTCAGTACCGATGTAAATCATTTCTTTTCCAGTCTCAATACTGATGTAAATAGTTTCTTTTCCAGACTCCATACTGATGTAAATCATTCCTTTTCTAGTCTTAGTACTGATGTAAATCATTTTCTCTTCCAGTATGAGTACTGATGCCAATCATTTTCCATTCTCAGTACTGATGTTAATCATTTCCTTTTCCAGTCTCAGTACTGATGTAAATCATTTCCTTTTCCAGTCTCAGTACTGATGCCAATCATTTTCCAGTCTCAATATTGATGTCAATCATTTCCTTTTCCAGTCATAATGCTGATGTCAATCGTTTGTTACCAGTCTCAGTACTGAATTTACCAGTTTCAGTACTGATGTAAATCATTTCCCTTCTCCAGTATCAGTACTGAATTTACCAGTTTTAGTACTGATGTAAATCATTTCCCTTCTCTAGTCTCCGTACTGATGTAAATAATTTCTTTTCCAGTCTCAGTACTTATGTAAATCATTCATTTATTCCCTCAATGTTATTCTCCAATAAGAGTCTCTCATTTGAAGTCTATGACTCTATTTCTCCAATGGAGTTATAATCTCTTCCCCTGTGGATTATTCTATCTTCTTTTTGGTCTCTCCAGCAGTAATTTGTCTCACGCGGCATCGTTCCCCATAAAATTCAAAATATTACATTCATATCATATCATAAACACAATTGCGGTATCTTAAGGCCACAAATTGTGTATTCTATATTTAAGTCCCTTTAATCTCGTCGAGACGAAGATTTCAATCTTCATATCTCCGGATAGAAGAAACTTAAATAGGGGCAGCTATCAAACCCCAATTTTTGACCTAAGATCCCATTTTCATTTTCATTTTTCATATAAAAATCAAGGTCACGGAGTATGGTCGGTTTTGAACTTTTCACCTTTGAGCATTGCCTATGCATAGATTATCGAGTATCGTAAACACTTTATCTTATGCGTCACTAACTTCTAATCACATACAAAGGTGTATGTTTGTGTTTCTTTTGTTTCGTGTGCAGAGACATGTCTGAATCAAGGGCATCAGGCGTTGCGCCTCAATTAGGGTTTTTAGTCTCTCAAGCCAGAAGTACGATTGATTGTGGATTCTCGGAGAGTGATTCATCAAGGCACAACCTATAATCTCAGAGCAATTTTCTCAAGCATCATTCAATCACATTTTGATCAAAGATGTCTCAAGTGTGATAGCTTATGTCTCGAAGAACTTCAGAGGATCGTGTGTTTATTTCCATGCCTTGTTCAACAAGTGGTCTCAAGCTTCTCCAAAAATTCCTCAAAGCACAGTCAAGATTTCATCATCACTGGTTCACATGTGCATCAAGATGCTTTGGAATGCGAAGAAAGATCAAGTTTTCAAGTCGATTCAAAGCACTTTGAGCAAAAGTCAACGTTTGCACATTCAAGTTCTAACGATCATAACTTCTACATTATTCAATATTTTTGAGTGGTTCTTTTTGCGTATGAGTCTCCTTGACGTCATCTCCAACTTCTCTCTACAAGTCAAGAGCTGATTATGTGCGGAGGATCATCAAAAAGTTCGAATACTTTAGAGGTCATTTTGCGAATTTGACCTAATCTCAAAATAGTTGTGCCTAACTTTCTGGGATCATAATTTCCTTAAATTTCAACATTTAGACACGATTCTTTTTTCACATTGTCATAAGCGATGTCATCTACAAGTTTTCATCAAATATCAGAATCAAATTATGCTTTAAAGGCTATAGGGGAGGATCGAAATACTGAGGAAAAATTTCACTGATAGAAAAAACAGAAAAATACAACAAAAAAATATACCAACCTTGTTCAACAAATACACAGAAAAATATGCAAAACTTTTCAACCTCACCAACCTTCAGGTTCTTAACTTTGCTGATAACTTTATCTCCAGCACTATCCCAAACCGTCTCCCTAACTCCCTACGCTTCTTCTACCTTTCCTCCAACTCATCCACTGACAACATCCCGGGGAAATTTATCTCTAAGTCCCAGCTTCAACTCATCAACCTCTCTCACAATGGCCTCACAGGCCAAATACCTGTTACAGTTGGAGCTTTACAACAACTGCAATATATGTGGATAGATAACAACCGTCTCCATGGAACATTACCTTATGTTATATAAAAATGTTCCTTTATGGTGCACCTCAGCATAGAGGAAAATTCCATTGGCGGGTTGATCCCTTCTAGCATAGGGACAATGCCAAAGCTTCAAATGCTTCACTTTACTTGAATCAACTTTCTGGTTTTGTCCCCCACAACCCTCTGTTGCAATGAAAACAACAAAAACAATAAAAGAAGAGATGACAACATACAAACATAAAAAAAAACAGAGAAAAAAAAATAGCATTTTACTATTATTCATCAATCTCACAAACGCCTAGAAAGAACTTCATAAATTTCAGCCTCAAACAAAGGTTTGTCCACTACTTCTTCAATACCAATCTCATGACAGTATGTTGGTTCGTCTATTCTCTCAATAGTGATGTGAGGAGCTTCATTATCCCACCTAACTTTGAACATGGATGACATCATAGCTAGTGCATCCTCCAGTTGATTTTCCTCTCGTGGAAAATGCTCAAAGGTAACTTCTTCAAAGTGTGATCAGTGTCAACACATGCTCTCTGTAAGGGATGAGATTAGGATGCTTCATGTCCCATTGTCCTTTAATTTGACTGATTACTAAGGCCGAGTCTCCAAATACACTCAAGAATTTGATCCTCAAGTCGATAGAAGCTTTAAGACCCATGATGCATGCTTCATATTCAACCATATTGTTGGTACAACCTAAACATAGCCTGGGAGTGAAAGGAGTATGACAGCCTTCAGGAAAAATGATCACATTACCAATTCCATTGCCAAGTGCGTTGGAAGCTCCATCAAAAACCATAGTCCATCAGGATATTTTTTCAGGTCCTTCATCCGATCCAGGTTCTTCACAATCAGTTACTAACATGATGTTCTCATCCGGGAACTCAAAATTCATCGATTGGTAGTCGTCCACAGCCTGATGATCTAAATGATCAGCCAATACACTTCCCTTAATTGCTTTTTGATTGTGTACTGAATATGATATTCGGTCAGGATCATTTTCCATCTTGCTATTCTTCCGGAAAGAGCGGGCTTCTCAAAGATGTATTTGATATGATCCATTTTAGATATCAACAAGGTAGTGTGAGTCAACATGTATTGTCTTAGTCAGCGAGCAACCCATGCCAAAGCGCAATAAGTTTTGTCGAGCAGTGAGTATCTTGTTTCACAGTCGATAAACTTTTTGCTAAGATAGTATATTGCATGCTCTTTTCGACCAGACTCGTCATGTTGCCCCAGCACACACCCCATTGAGTTCAGTAACACTATTATGTACATGATCAGAGGTCTTCCTTCAACCGGCGACATCAAAATTGGAGGCTCTTGAAGATATTCCTTGATTTGTCAAAGGCGGTCTGGCAGTCGTCATTCCACTTCACTGCTTGATCTGTCTTCAGTAATTTAAAGATTCGCTCACAAGTAGCGGTTAGATGGGAAATGAATCTGGAAATGTAGTTTAGACGTCCCAAGAATCCCCTGACCTCCTTTTTAGTGTGAGGAGTTGGCATTTCTTATATAGCTTTAACCTTTGCAGAGTCTAATTCAATACCTTTTCCGCTGACAACGAAGCCTAAGAGCTTACCGAATCTTACTCCAAAGGTGCACTTATTCGGGTTCAACCTCAGTTTGTATTCCTTCATCCTTTTAAACAGCTTATGCAGGTGATCAAGGTGCTCATCTTCATTCTGATACCTATCTATCATATCATCAACGTAAACCTCTATCTCGTGATGGATCATATCGTGAAACAAAGATACCATGGCACGGTGATAGGTTGCCCCGGCGTTCTTTAACTCAAATGGCAACTTTGTAGCAGAAAGTGCCCCACTGCGTGACGAAGGTCATTTTCTCCATGTCCTCAGGTGTCATTTTGATCTGATTATACCCAGAGAAACCATCCATGAAGGAGAATACCTTATGATGTACGGTGTTGTCAACCAGAACATCAATATGGGGAAGCGGAAAGTCGAAGTTGGGGCTTACCCTATTCAGGTCTCTGTAATCCACACACATATGTACCTTACCGTCCTTCTTAGGTACCATAACAACATTAGCAACCCATTGTGGATAAGAGGTAACAGCTAAGAAGCCGGTGTTGAACTATTTCATGACTTCGGCTTTGATCTTTTCTGGCATCTCAGGACGCATACGACGAACCTTCTGTTTCACTGGAGGGCAGTCTTCTTTTGTCGGTAGGCGATGAACCACAATATCAGTGTCAAGTCCCGACATGTCTTCGTATAACCAGGAAAAGATCTCAACATAGTGATGTAACATCTGAATTAACCGCTTTTTTACACTATGCTCTAGATCAACACCTATCTTGACTTCCTTCTTATCCTTTTTGGTATCCATGTTCACTGTCTCAACTGACTCTTCATGAGGCTGTATTTCCCTTTCCTCCTGTTGTAATAGTCTGGAAAGTTCTCCTGGCACATCACAATCTTCCTTACTTTCGTCCTCGTCTTGGCCCTACCATCAGACGACGTTCAGTATTGCTTTGATTTCTCTGGCCAAGCAACACTGACCTCCTTCTTCCTAGAGAATGGTTTCCTTACTATACTTGAGGATGCATCTCTCTGGATCTTACCACACTTAATACCATCTTATACTCGCTCACCAGTCAAAATTAGCTCAGTAAACCCAGCTGAAGAGCTTCCAATCAAATGGTTGAAAAATGGACCAGATAAAGTGCCCAAGAAAATGTCTACCAGCTCTCTATCAGACAAAGGAGGCTGGACTCTTCCCGCAAGGTCTCTCCACTTTTGGGCATAATCTTTGAAAACTTCGCTGGAACCCATAGACATACTTTGCAATTGTGTATGGGTTAGAGCGAGGTCATCATTATATTGGTACTGCTTGTAAAAAGCAGCAGCCAGGTATTCCCAATTATGAATGTTGGTTCCCTCCAGCTGATAGAACCATTCCAATTACGTCCCTGACAAACTTTCCTGGAAGAAATGTACCCATAGATTCCTATCAGTAGTGTGGGGTTGAATCTTCCTAACATACGATCTTAAGTGCAACTTAGGACAGGAGACACCTTCATACTTAGCAAATGTGGTAACTTTGAATTTTTGCGAGATGACCACTCTGGAGACCAGTCCTAACTCTTCAAAATCCAGATCGGGTACCCTCTGAATCTCCATAGCATTGAGACAATCCTCAAGCTGTTTGTATTTATCACCAGCAGGAGGATACTGTTCCTTAGAGTAGTCAGCCTCATCCTCATCAGTCTCGGGGTTGTTGTTTTCTTCTGTTGGCTTCTATTCTTGATTGTCCCCCTCGTTTAATGGAGTTGCGAACTCTAGAGCTCGCTTAGTCGGTCCTCTGAACCTTCTTCCCAAATTCAAGACACCAGCTGGTTTCTTTGATTTCTTTGTATTCTCCTTGATGATAAGAGCTTTCAAATCTTCTTTCCCCTTAACCAGAGCCATGAACATTTGTTGGAACTGAGCGTTTTGAACTTGAAGTTCCTTTACTGTTTGTTCAAGAGCCATTTCTTTTTTCTGAAATAAACAGCGAAAAGAATAAGAAACCTGTCTCGAAATACCTGCTTATGTAATGACATGCATGATATGCTTATGCAATGTTTTCAAGGACTTTTAAGATTTTAAATTTGCTTACACAAAGAGAGAACAAACATTAATTGCATTCATAAGTTTAAATGGTTACAATGATGCCTCTTGGGCTTACAATGGAAGAAAAAAAGATAAAACAAAACTCCTAAATCAAACAGGACCCGGGCTTCGCATGAGCACATCCTCTTTGGTGCAATGTAGGCATTCAAACTTTGTTCTTCATACAATTGTCTTATAAGCTCCAAAACCTTCTTCTCACTTGCGTAGAAGTGGGTTTCAAAGGTGTCTCGTTCCTATTTTAGTTGAATCCAAGATCTTTGCAATTCCTCGAGAGTAGTCGGCATGTCAGGATGGAGAATAGTATGAGGTACATTTGTCTCGAAAATAGGTTCCATGATGATAGGTAGGATGGCGGGGTAAGGCATCATGAGATTTTAAGCACGTGCTCGCACCCACTTAAGATAAGGCTCCAAAGGGATGGAGTTATTATACCCCAATGTCTTGCTATTCACTTTGTTCACCATACCCCAAGCTCGAATAAACCTCTAACGGTACACTTGGACATCGTTCTCATAGTCGAATGAAATTCCCTGAACTAGTGCATCATGAGGACCATCCCTCCTGGCATACCCAAATTGTTGCAACGCCAAAAAAGGGTTATAAGTGATTCCTCCCCTAATGCCTAGGAGAGGGACATTAGGGAATTCCCCATAGCGATCAATGATGGTAACGTCTTCCACAGATCGAGGGCACCAGTGAATATCCGAATGCGTGAGGGACATCAACCTATTAGACCACCTCATGCCTTGCTCATTCTTCAACACAGATTGAGGTAGGTGCGAAATAAACCACCTAGCCAACAGAGCAGTGTAACACATAAGGGTTCCTCTTCTCTTTACGGTACGAGTATGTAAGGAGTGCAAAATGTCTCCAAGCAAAGTAGGCACCGGGTTATGAGACATAAAAACTTTGACCGCATTCACATCTATGAGTTGGTCCGGATTAGGGAACAGTACCATCCCATAGATGAGAAGGGCCAACACTTCTTCAAAGGGTTGTAAGTCCAAAGTATCCCAAAAATGGTGAGCTTTCTCAAACAAAAACTTGGCTAGAAAACCTTTGACACCGCTTCTTGTTTCCTAATTTGTCAAAACGTTGGACCATTGTAAATACAGGGCTTAAGCAATCTCCTCAGGATATGGGTCTCTTTTCATACCGATGAAGGGTAATTTATTGAGAATAGGCACTCCCAATAACTGAGAAAACTCTTCCATGGTAGGCACTAACTGGTAATCGGGAAATGTAAAGCAATGATGTAAAAGGTCAAAGAACTGAAAGAGAACTTTCACCATGTCTTCATCAGGGCTTGAGGTGACCAAATTGAGGAGTCGACCATGTCTTTTGGTGAATGGAGAATTCTCAGGAACCCTTGATGCCAACTCTTTGAGTTGAGGAGGCACCCTTACGAGGTTGACTTGGATAGTATTTCAGCGAGTGGGAGTTATGTCCTACAAAACAAACACAAAGATAAGTCCTAAAAGTCCTTGAAATGGTTAATATGACACCAATGTAGATATTGTTTCAACCGTGTTGGTATACCCCGCACTGTCTCCACGATATATTGCTACTTACCTAAAAGGTGCCACAAATCCGGGGGTAGGATCTTTACAAGTAAACCCAAACAAACCCTTAAAGTTAAACAAACAAAAGACACAATGAAAGCAAATATAGAATGAACTAAACTCTAAGGTAACCCCACTTTTTTTATTTCATTCCCTAGAGGAGTCGCTAGTTCTGTAATACGGTGGGAGAACTGACTGTTATACTGGTTTTGCATTTGTATTCACAAATGTCGCGGTAAGCAAGAGTCGCCACCGGCTTTTCTTTTATCCGACAAAGGAAAGGGTGAAAATAACAGAAAAAGACCTTTCGAGAGTTTTCTGAGTAAGGGGGTAGATTATGGAAAGGGAAGGTGTTAGCATCCTTTCCATCTGTAGTTATATACGGGCTCTTAGATGCTTAGCTCATTTTGAAATACCTTGTGCTTTGTGTGTTTTTAAAAAGTATTTTGAAACGCCAATAGTGAGGCAGTTTACTTTATAATAACTCTTGTATCAATCCTCAAGAGTGTTGATAAAGCGTTTTTGAAAATGTTTTCGAAATGTTTAGTGTAGGTGTAAAAATTTGTTTTGAGCAAGCATCTAGGAATTATCTACTTTACTCGAAAGGTTCGTTATTTTCCTCATTTCCTTTAGACAGTGTTATCCTACTATTAGTGAGTAGGTAGCCCTAGTCGCTTGGATGTTTGAGGTACATTCGAAGGGACGTTTATAGTCGCGAAGGCAACTTGGCAAGAAATCTTAGTAACTACCCTAGGGTTTTAAGATCATTTTTACTGAGGCAACATCGAGAGGGTCATTGAGGGACTTATGATCTTTTTAAACCGGAGGGTAGCCACTAAAATCTCTCATGTTTCGAGAGTTGTGACTAATATTCCGAAGGCAACCAAAGTGGGAGTACCCTAGAGGTGCGCATGTGCGAGTGTGTTGTGTTCAGTTTATTTATCTTGATGTTAGGTTTGCTAATGTTTTGTTTTTATTCTTGCCATACAATCCTAGTTAGTCATGCATCTAGACAATTAATAATTCACAGTAATAAAAGTGCGGAAATGTAAATCTAGCTATTACAAGGCTTCAGGGAGAGGGATTAATTACATATCCAAAATTGAGGAAAATGAAAGCAGTAAATGTCCTAGTTATTCTATTACAACCCATAAGTAGATACATTAATAATAAAAATAACAATACTAAAATAATAAATGCGCGCGAATTTAGAAAAGACATCTAAAAATCCTAAGAAAAATGAAATGTTTTTGTTGTTTTTGGTTTATTAAACTAAATTAAGTCTAATTATTAGATTCAAATAAAGCTAAAAGAAAATTATTAATTAGAAAAATTAATTCTAATACAACCTAATATTTTTGGTATTTGTTTGTAAAATAGAACTAAGATTGATTAGAATCCTAAGTGTATTGATTTTTAAATTAAACCAAATGTTAAAGTAATTAATTTATTTATTTACAAAATTAGCTTAAAAAATACTAACCTAATATTTTTTGTGATTTTATTTGATTTTATAATTAAATAAAGAAAATATTTTTTTTGAAGTTAGTAAACTAAAAAAAAAAAGAATGAATAAAAAGGGATAAATGGGCCAGGTACTGATTAGAAAATAGGGGGGGTATGATCGAAAAAACGTTGGTCCCAAACAAACCAGAACCCAGGATCTGCGCCGGATTCTCTATTGCCAGCCCTTGAAGGTCTAGCATGAGGCTGCGTGTTGAGATGCTTGGATCTGGATCAAGAGGTGATGGGCTGATGGCATATGGTAAGCATATTTAGCCTATGGACACTGGATCTGCAAACAAAGTTAGAAAAAATAAAATGCAAGAGGCAGGGGTCAAACCCCTGACCTCTCACGCACACAACGCCTTAACACCCACACACCCAACCATTGGGACGACTTTACATCCGTTAGTATAAGCCCAAAGATATACATATAAGGTAAAACAAGTCATATTCCTGAGTTGTCACATACGCGCCCTCCAGTGGGCCCCCTTGTATTTGAATGGGACAATCAAGAATGGGGAGAGAGAGAGAGAGAGAGAGAGAGAGATCCACTATCTAGATCCAACCAATAAGATGAGAGAATGAAGCCACGCTAGCTTCTTGACCTAGATCCGGCCAGTCCAACCACTGGAGCCTGTGGTTCCCACCGTCTTCTCCGATGGGATCCCCTACAGACATGACCAAACAACAACAAAAAACATGTAGACTGATTTAAAAAAGTCCCCTAATTCCGAATATAGCCTCTAAAATGGCTAAAGCCTCGTGTATCATTAGATTCGAATACGAAACCCTAACAATTGTCAAGTATGGCACCATGCATTTCTGACATTCAAAATGACATGTGATCAACCAAACATGCCCTAAACTCCATTTCTAGTATACTTGTACCATTAAAAGAGATTAAATGTTCATGCAATTAAAGATTCAAAAAGGGGAAGATTTCTTACCACCGGTGAAAGAGGAAAGGCCATTCTAGGGCATTTCAATTATTGTGATGGACAGGGGTGAATCCTGGAGGGCTCAGGGACACGCTATGATGCTTACTTTTTCTTGAGGGAGGCTGGAATTTTTTTTTTGTGTTTATTACAACTTTGGTGATTTTTTGCAATTTTCGTGTGGCTCCTATGGGGCAATGTGTGTATACAGGCTAAATTTTTGTGTCTCCAAAATTTTTTTTTGTCTCTTTTGGTTTTTTATTCGCCCTTGGAAATGTGTCTTTAGCTCTGTATTTATAGAGGGAAGTGGTGAATGGAAATGGCAAGAAACAGCCATTAATCAGGCTTTGAAGGCAAAATCGAAAGCCTTAAAAAGGTTGCCTTTTTTTATGATTTCCTACCCTTTTGTGTTTTGAATGAACCTGGACAGGTTTCTCATCTTGACTCCTTCGAATGCCCTCAAGCCTTGTTCTTCGATTGGCTCTGAGTGGCTTCCTTCGATGGCTCTGGACTTCAATTCGATTTTCTCACGGTTTCATCCTCATGGCTCCTTCGATTGAGTCCATCTACGTTGGTTGTTTGACCTGGAAAATTATCCTATTAGCCCAATCGAACACTTAATTTTGGCCAGTCGAAGCTTCTTTTGTTATTTCCTTCGAATGTAATTGTGCAGGAGGCCTGGGCTTTGCAGTATGTAGGACTTTGGCCAGCAAGCATCTTGAACCAGACTCATTAAAAGACAAAACAAAACTTGTTTCCAACAATTATATGTCCTTTGAATGGACCAATTATATGCCCTTCGAAGGCACCGCTTGTGTGCTCTTCGAATGGGCCACCAATGTATGTCCTTCAAATCCACCAAATTCATGTTCTTTGAATGGACCTTTTAAATGTTTCTTTAAATGGAGCATATTGTGTGTCATAGTGTAGAAACTGTGTGTTGAAGGATTTAGAGGTGGAGTCAAAGCTAGCATGAGGGAAGCCACTTCTTTGTGAATCGAAGCATGCATGAAAGAAGTTCTTGCCTTGTGAATTGAAGGCAGGCTTGAAGGATATACTTTCCTTGTAAATTGAAAACAAGCCTGAAGGATGTACTTGCCTTGTGAATCGAAAGTAAGCCCGGAGGATGTACTTGCCTTGTGAATCGAAGTCAAGCATGAAGGAAGTATTTTCCTAGTGAATCGAAGGCAGTCCTGAAGGATGTATTTGCCTTGTGAAACGAGAGCAAGCCTAAAGGATGTACTTGCCTTGTGAATCAAAGGCAGGCATGAAGGAAGGATTTGCCTAGTGAATCGAATCAGGCACGAAGGAAGTACTTGCCTTGTGAATCGAAAGCAAGCATGACGAGGAAGTCTTTTCCTTGTGGATCAAAGGCAAGCTGAAGGAGCCCAAAGTCCAATCAAAACTTGGGAAATCGAAGCAAACTTGAAGGAGACCAAAGTCCAGTCGAAGCTTGGGAAATCGAAGTAAACTTGAAGGAGGCCAAAGTCCAGTCGAAGCTTAGGAAATTGAAGCAAGCTTGATTTTATTTTATTTGATGCTTGAAAGCCCAATATAATCCATGGAAACTATATGGGGCATTAAAAATCCAATTGTATTTGTGCAAACTTGGACTTTTGAAAATCCTTGTGAGAAAATGTATTGAGAAAAGAGAGGGAAACTTTTGGGGTACAACAGGGTGCAAAGTGTCTACGACAATATACGGTGAATCATACTACTTGGTTGATATTCAAAATGGATCCAATTAAGTATATCTTTGAAAATCCTTCTCTTACTGGAAGAATTGCACGTTGCAATATGTTGTTGTCTGAATATGATATTGAATACTGTACTCAGAAGGCTATTAAAGGCAGTGTGATGGCAGAATAACTTGCTCACCAACTAGTTGATGATTATCATCCCGTCAAGTATGATTTCCCTGATGAAGATGTGATGTATTTAAAAGTTAAAGATTGTGATGAGCCTTTTCCTGAGGAAGGTTCTAATCCTGAATCCAGATGCGGTATGGTGTTTAATGGAGTTGTAAATACTTATGGAAAAGGACTTGGTGTTGTGATTATCACTCCCCATGGGTCTCATATCCCTTTTACTACAAGGTTGACCTTCGATTGGACCAATAACATGGCGGAGTATGAAGCTTGTATCATGGGTCTTGAAGAAGCTATGGACCTTAGAATCAAAATTCTTGATGTATATGGTGATTCAAATTTAGTGATAAATAAAATTAAAGGAGAATGGGAGACTCGTCATCCTTGTTAGAATCCCAACAAATATTATGCAAGGATATTATTGCATTTCTTTAATAAATTTGAATTCCATCACATTCCCTGAGACGAAAATTAGATGGCAGATTATTTAGCAACTTTGGCGTCTATGTTTCAAGTAAATACATAGAATGATGTACCTCAAATTACAATCCAATGCCTTGATAGGCCAACTCATGTGTTTGCTGTAGAGGTGACATTAGATGATAAACCTTGGTACTGTGATATCAAGCACTTCCTTCAAACTCAAGAATACCCGCTTGGTGCGTCAAATAAGGATAGGAAGACATTGAGAAGGTTGGAAAGTATCTTTTTCCTCAATGAAGATGTGTTGTACAAGAGGAATTACAACATGATCTTACTCAGATGCGTGGATAGACACGAAGCAGACATGTTGGTGCATGACATTCATGAAGGTTCATTCAGTACCCATGCCAATGGACACTCAATGGCAAAGTAGATGCTTAGGGCAGGTTACTACTGGTTGACAATGGAATCTGATTGTTACAAATTTGCAAAGAAGTGCCATAAGTGTTAGATTTATGCTGACAAGATTCATGTGCCTCCAACACTCCTCAATGTTATTTATTCCCCATGGCCTTTCTCTATGTGGGTTATTAATATGATCAGGATGATTGAAACTAAGGCATCAAATGGACATTGTTTTATCTTGGTGGAAATTGATTACTTCACCAAATGGGTCAAAGCAGCTTCTTACACTAATGTCACCAAGCAGGTGGTGGTGCGGTTTATTAAGAACAATCTTATATGTCGGTATAATGGTGTGCCAAGCAAGATTATTACTGATAACAGCTCGAAATCGAATAATAAAATGATGACAGAGCTTTGTGAAGAATTTAAGATTGTCCATCACAATTCGTCTCCTTACAGGCCCAAGATGAATGAGGATGTTGAAGCTTCTAATAAGAACATCAAGAAGATTATCCAGAAGATGGTCGTTACCTATAAGGATTGGCATGAGATGCTCCCTTTTTCTTTGCATGGATATCGTACCTTCATCCATACTTCAATAGGGGAAACCCCATTCTCTCTTGTGTATGGTATGGAAGCAGTGCTCTCTGCCGAGGTTGAAATTTCCTCTTTCCGTGTAATAATGGAAACCAAGTTGTCGGAGGCTGAATGGGTCCAAGACAGGTTTGACCAGGTGAATTTAATTGAAGAAAAAAGAATGACGACTTTGTTTCATGGTCAGTTGTACCAAAAAAGAATGAAGAAATATTTTGATAAGAAGGTCAAGCCTCGTGTATTCAGAGAAGGTGACCTCGTGCTCAGAAAGATCATGTATTTAAATGCTGACTCTAGGGGAGTGTGGGCTCCTAATTATGAAGGCCCACGTGTTGTTAAGAAATCCTTCTCTGATGCAGTTAAGAAATACTTCGCCTAAAGAAATAAAAGAATAACTCGCTAAGTTGGAAATCCGAAAGGGTGACTTAGGCAAAAATGAGCGTCTCGGTAGGCTGAAAACTCGAAAGGGCGGTCTAGGCAAAAGTTAGAGACATAAACAGAATAAATTTTCCCGATAGGTTGAAAACTCGCAAGGATAACCTAGACAAAAGTTAGGGATTTCTTGGCAAGTAACTGCATCAGACAAGACTTGATAATTAGAGCAACAATCTTCTTGGATTCTCATCGCACTTCAACTGAAGCCTATGCACAGTTATAGTTGTTAGCGAGAATAGTGGTCATTGTGTTTCAATGTACCTTTTCCACATATTTACCATTTTACAAACTTTGTAATCATCTATAGAGTCATGACATTTGCAGACTACCATTCTATTAATAAAGTTTGAGCCTTTATCCAATGCTTTGTAATTCTTATTTTTATTCTGCTTACAAAAATTTCATTTATTATTGATAGTAATTTTCAAAACAAAAAGACTTAAAGAAATTAATAATAAAGCATGTTTTTTTTTTAAAAGAATTTGGACGAGTTCTGGAGTTTTGAAAGTTTTCTCCATGAGGTATTCTCTGTTTAACAAGCGCATAGTTTCCCTTCATTTGTTCTTTGGATAGTTAGACTCCCCCCAGTTTATTTGTGAGGTGTTTGGTTTGTAATCCCATATTACCCATTTCTGTCTTGATTTAGATTCCTCCAACTGAGTGAGATCCGTCGTCCCCAGTCAAGTTGTGATCAAGCAGGGATTATAAAGTTGGATAACATTACTCAATTGTTGGATTCTTTCTCCCTTCATGTTGAGACTTGATAAAGGATCACCTGCAGGATATTACAACCTCCAGCTATGAAATCATTGTTTCTTGTACTCCCTAAGCAGTCAGACAAGGGCAGTATCTTTTCTAAGAAGTGTCCATATAGTTTTTAAGTTTTATGTTTTCTCTCACCATGTGTTGAGTCTGATTTTAAAATCCTCACAATTTTGACTTCTTATTGTTATGTTAACTTCTTAACTCCTTAGACGAACCGAGGATGATGTTTCCCTTTAAGTTCGAATATCCTCGTAAAGTTTCTTTGGTATCCCCCATAGAAGTTTATGCAACCACCATTCTTGGAATGGAAGAATGTTTGCGGTCTCCCCTCAGTAGTTATGATATCATCTTCCCTAGTGGAGTCTGTTTGTAATCTCTCAGTGAAGCCTAGAGGAGTTTGTTATATCCCTTTAGCTTTATGGTGTATTGTTATCATGTGGTGCTTTCATTACTTTCAAGTCGTGTCTCTTTCCAAAAGAAGTCAAGCCTTGATGTAGGACGTGGTTTCCTCAGTTGGCTGCTTACTCTCTCATGGGATTTATATCTTGGATGCGATTTAGCTGAGTGCTGTCTTCACCCAAGCTTGTTTTGTCTGGTTATCCCTAGTGTAGTATGTCTGTGTTGTCAGCATGCGCATCATTATAACATTCATACTTCATACATACATCATGTGTGATCGGTGGATCTGGAACTGACTGTTTAACGCTGGTTCGCGAAATATCGCGGAAGCAAGAGTCGCCACCGTCTTTTATTTTCTCCAAATGGAAAGGACAAAAGCACAGAAAAATTCCTTAAAGAGATTGCTCTCGGTTCGGGAGGTAGATTATAGAAAGGGAAGGTGTTAGCACCCTTTCTATCCATGGTTATCCATGGGCTCTTAGATACTTGCTCATTGTGTTTTCAAAAGGTTTGTTTGCTTTTCAATTGTGGGTTTAAAAAAGTTTCTTTGAAAATTCCAGTTCGACTCTTGTATCGGTCCTCAAGAGTGTTTGAAAAATTGCTTTCGAAAGCTTTTTGAAAAGGTGTCGGTGTGAAAAGTATTTTTGAATTTGTTTTGAAATTTAGAGCAAGTATCTACGAGAACCTACCTACCCTAAGGAATTCGTCTGTGTAAATGTCCTTTAAAGTAGTGCCATCCCACCATTGAGAGGTAGGTAGCACCACCGTTGGAGGTGTTCGGGTCAATTCGAGGTTCGGGACATGGTGATCACCAGAGCAATGGGAAGACACCTTAGAAGCTACCCTCATGCCAGGTTCCCGGATCATGAGGACTTACTAAAACATCCTCTACTCGACGATCACCTTTTGAGGCAAGGCAACAGTGAGGCGTACCCTAGGGGTGGTGTGTGATTTGTGTGTCAGATTCATTTATTTTTGTCTTGTCAGGTTATGGGTGATCTATGCGTTTGTTTTTATTTTTTTGTCATTCATTCTTGCATGCATTTATTTAACAGTTAAAAAGATGCGGAAATTAAAAGTTCCTAAACTATTACAAAGGCGCGGGTCCACATCGCCAAAATTTAATCCAGGACCCGATTTGACAGAAAATAAAGAAATAAAGTAAAGTGCGAGAAATATAAATGTCCGAGTTTTACAAGGCTTTGGGAGAATTACATAAATATTTAAAAGAAAGAAATAAATAAAATGCGCGAATAGGAATTAAAATTGAAAACGAGGGTGTTGGACCCTTTTGAAGTTAAATTGAAATTAAAAATTAATTAATTATTTATTGAAATAAAAGAAGTGTTTTTTAGGTTTTTTTTTGTATTTGTGAAATAAGAAAATTAAAATTAAAATTAAAAGAAACCCTAATTCTAAGTTATTTTTAATTATTTGAGAAAAATGTTAAAGTTTAACTTAATTTACTAAAGAATTTATGTACATGTTTATTTACAAAATAAATTAGTAATTAATAATAATAATAATGATGAGAAAATTATTTATTAAAAAAAATGATGAAAAAGTTAAAAAAACCTAATTTCTACATATTTAATTTATTAAGAAAAATATTAAAGTTTTGAAACCTAAATTAATCTAATTAATTGTTTAAAGTTTATTTACAAAAATAATAATAGTAAAATTAATATTAATAAAATAAACATTTTTTTGATTTTTCTGTATTTTATATTTATTATGAAAATTATTTTATGGAATTAAAAGAAAACAATTAAAAAACAATTAAAAGAATAAAAAGGAAAAACAAATAAAAATTAAAAATTGAGCAAACCATAGGGGGTGTCTGGCCCAAGGGGAAGTTTTTTGAAGTATTGACTCCTGAGTACCGTGGTCTGCATTCTTTGGCCATTGGATTGAGTTTCATGCATAAGTTGTTCTACTTTGGCCATTTGGCTTTTGGCTTTTGGCTTTTGGCTTTTGGCTTTTGTGTTCTGGCTTCAACGTTCCCTTAATGTCTGGCTTAATGTCTGCCTCGCCATGTATTGGTGTCATGCATAAAATGTTCTGTTTTGGTCATTTGGCCTTTGGCCATTTGGCTTTTGGCCTCCACGTTCCTTAATGAACCTGTATGAGATCCTGTCTAAATCTGCAGTGATGAATCTCACGAACACATTAGATAAAATCAAAAAATGCAAATAAAACCAATATATGAAGAAATTTAATGTTTAGGCACAATATGGCATGTATGAATGATTATACCCTTTTTGATCATGGAGATCAAATCAACCTTACCCTTACTGGAAAAGTAGTGACATGAATGCTTTTATGCCCTTGGGATCATGGAGATCAAGCCAGCCTTACCCTTACTGAAGAAGTAATAAGATGTTGGTTTGTAGCTGAGATGGCTTGTTTGTAGTGAGAGAGGGATTTATAGTAAGGATTTCAAGGTTTTAGGGTTCTTGAAAGAATTTGATATTCCAACAGTGTTGTGGCAAGGTTTTTTTCTCTCTTTTTTTCTTTTTTCTCTCCCCTGGTTTGTGTGACAAGAAGGTGATTATATAGTGGAAATTAGGGTAAAGCAAATGGGCTTTGAATGTGCAATTGGGCCTCCAATATTCACTTGAATTCGTCACTTTCCAGGCTAAATCGCAGGGACTTAAGTGCATTTTTTGAAGTTGAAATGTGAAAACAAAATGTAGCCGGCATCGAGAACTAACTTCTGTCCGAAAATCGACTCAATCGGATAAACGGTGAATTAGTTATGAATTTTTGAAGTTTCAGCTCAGACAAACTTATTTTGGGCTCCAGTGTCGACTCTGACACGTTCTTCAATAAAAAACTGGTATTGATCGGTGCATAATCCGGTCTCGACTTTTGAAACAAAGTTGTAGATCTACGAGTCAGGGACCTTGTGTAAAAATATGAGCCCAATCCGATAAAAATTGACCGAGTTATGAATTTTCGAAGTTTCGGCCCAGATGAAATAATATTCAGCATTCAGGATTTTCAGCGTGTCACGCACTCTGAGCAAAAAACGAAGGCCTTTTGAATACCTTTTGAACTCAATTCCTTCTGTGAAAATGTAGTCAACTCAATTTGTGAAATTTTGGCGCCGGAACCAGCTCGATACAATGAAAATCGACCAAGTTATGATTTTTTGAACATGACGCAAATAAACTTCTGTCACAAATTTTCTGCACGAAAATACCTGATAAATCCACATTTTTGAAGACTTTCTGATCGAAATTGGCTTCCAGCCGTGAGAGATGAAAACGTAGATGATGTCAAGACGGAATTTTGGCCACTGGAACGGGTTCAAAACGAGTCACGATCTTCAAGTTATGAATTTTTTAGCGCGTAAAAACTGCACTTTCAGCACACTTTTTCACTATATTTCTTCAAGAAAACTCACACATTCGGATACCTTCTTTAAAGAATTGACTCTTGAGCCGAACCGGAATTTGAGAATACGTTATCAGAGATATCTTGGTGAAAGAATACCTGAATATGACGCGCCAGGTTGGACTTGTGAATTTCTTGGAGAATATAGGAGGGCAAATTTTGGGGTACAACAGTTGCCCCTGTTCAATCTTCTTAGACCTGAGGATGCAGATTGGCTGACGTGCCTTTCGTAATCCGAGGGTAGAAGATGATTGAACACTAGAGTGCCCAGAAATTTGCGCTCACATGTTAGCAGTGTGATGGGGGAATGGGCTTATAGATGCCATTTAGAGGTTGATGAATAGGATGATGGGCTTATAGATGCCATCTGGATGTTGATCGCGTAGGAGATTCCTTAGCGAGAACCTGCATACCTGCAAAAGACAAATGAGTACCTGACACGTTGCAGGAGTTGATTTTCAGGTGCTTGGTATAGATGTGTCCTGACTGGTTACAGGAGCTGAATCTGGAGCTTCAGACGGCGATGAATGGACCAGGGATGGTTACCATCTTAGTATGAATAGCAAGAGAACCTTGGGCGACTTTAACTTCAACAACGCTCGTTGAGAAAAATCTTGGGTGATTTTAACTTCAACAACGCTCGTTGAAAAATCTTGGGTGACTTTAACTTCAACAACGCTCGTTGAGAAAAATCTTGGGTGTCTTCTACTGGATAAGCATCAGGGAGATCTTAGGGTCGATCTGACTGAACCAGAGAAGGCCTTTGACTGGATAAGCATCAGGAAAATCTTAGGGTCGATTTAACTGAACCGGACAAGGTCTTGAAATATCTTCAACTGGATGAGCATCAGGGAGATCTTAGGGTCGATCTGACTGAACCAGAGAAGGCCTTTGACTGGATAAGCATCAGGAAAATCTTAGGGTCGATTTAACTGAACCGGACAAGGTCTTGAAATATCTTCAACTGGATAAGCATCAGGGAGATCTTAGGGTCGATCTGACTGAACCGGTCTAGGTCTTGAAATGTCTTCAACTGGAATAAGTGTTAGAACGTCGCCATATCTGGGTCATATCTGAAACTATATCTAGAAGGAAATCTGGAAGCAGCATCAGAACGTCACCATATCTGGGTCATATCTGAAACTATATCTAGAAGGATATCTGGAAGCAGCATCAGAACGTCACCATATCTGGGTCATATCTGAAACTATATCTGGAAGGAAATCTGGAAGCAGCATCAGAACGTCACCATATCTGGGTCATATCTGAAACTATATCTAGAAAGATATCTGGAAGCAGTATCAGAACGTCACCATCTCTGGGTCATATCTGAAACTATATCTAGAAGGATATCTGGAAGCGGTATCAGAACGTCACCATATCTGGGTCATATCTGAAACTATATCTAGAAGGAAATCTGGAAGCAGTATCAGAACGTCACCATATCTGGGTCATATCTGAAACTATATCTAGAAGGAAATCTGGAAGCAGTATCAGAACGTCACCATCTCTGGGTCATATCTGAAACTATATCTAGAAAGATATCTGGAAGCAGTATCAGAACGTCACCATCTCTGGGTCATATCTGAAACTATATCTAGAAGGATATCTGGAAGCGGTATCAGAACGTCACCATATCTGGGTCATATCTGAAACTATATCTAGAAGGAAATCTGGAAGCAGTATCAGAACGTCACCATATCTGGGTCATATCTGAAACTATATCTAGAAGGAAATGTGGAAGCAGTATCAGAACGTCACCATCTCTGGGTCATATCTGAAACTATATCTAGAAAGATATCTGGAAGCAGTATCAGAACGTCACCATCTCTGGGTCATATCTGAAACTATATCTAGAAGGATATCTGGAAGCGGTATCAGAACGTCACCATATCTGGGTCATATCTGAAACTATATCTAGAAGGATATCTGGAAGCAGTATCAGAACATCACCATCTCTGGGTCATATCTGAAACTATATCTAGAAAGAATTGCGATAGTTGATAGTAATCATTTTTGTATTGATCTTTTTCCTGAAAAGGCAAAACATAATTGTATGCAAAATCACGATGCATGAACTGTATGTCTTCAAAGTTAATGAGATTCGTGTAGTATGATGCATATGCATGCTATAATGTATGAAGATGTGATGTTTATGAATGTATTTTTGTCTAAGAAAATAAATCCTTGACGGGTGTCGGGAAGTCACTCCTGGGCTGATGTTGAAGGATAGGTTCTGCTTCCACTGGGGATGATAGTTGCAAGAATACCGATAGGAGAAGATGACTCCGTTGAGGAATAAATTTGGCAAATGGGAGATTCTGCGGGGAGGAAAGATACTCTAGCGACCATGCTGGGAAGCAATACTCTGTGGGAAGAGGGATGCCTTGCTGAGTGTTGATAATAATTTGCTGGGGATACCCTTGTTGTTGGAAGTGCGAATAGACTTCGCTGGGGATAGGAAAGAACTACGTTGACGACGACCTTTCCGTGGCTTTTGGCTGAGGATAACCCAGTTATATCCTGTTAAGGAAATAACTCTTTAACTCAAGCCGGACGTCGCGTTCGTGCTCTACGAGGATAAGCTTCCAGAACTTACTGGGGATATGCTTATTGCTTGGGGGTGTGAATGCCGTCTTTCCTGGGGAAGTATTGAACTGTATTGGTTATGTTCTTCAACGGAATCTACCCTGATACCTTGGAGGATAGAACAATCAGATTGCTTAGACCACTCTTTATTGCCCCTGTTTCAGTGGGAGAGGAAGACCTACGAGGTGCTGATAGGTGCTGATGGACCAACACTTCTTCTGATAGGCAGCTGACGAGATGACAGGACATAGTCGTACGCTTTAATCCCTAACTTTTGCCTGGACCGCCCTTTCGGGTTTTCAGTCCACCGGGATACCCATTTTTGCCCAAGTCGCCTTTTCAGGTTTTCGACTTGCCGGGTGTACAGATTTTTCATTTTCATCCCTCATTTTGCCCGAACCCTTTTGGTTCGCCGGGAAGCCCTTATTTTTGCCTAGGTGTGTCAACCTAGCGGGTCTTTGATTTTGCGTAGTATATTTTTTTTTCCGACTATGTCCACGCTCTCAGAATGTAGGGAGTTTCCCCTGTTAGCAGTGTTTTGTCATGCCACCAGATGGTATTTGATCAGGCAAGATTCGTTGTTGGAATGCCCCAAGTGACTCAGGCGGAGATTTGCCCCAGGCTATTTGACTTTTGAGAGATTCTCCGAATCTTGATTGGATTGCCCCAGATGGTAGACCATGATCATGTCATGCCCCTTGATTGGAGATACTCTTGTTCATTAGACTTTCGTCATGCGAATTTCTATGCTGTTCAAACAAAAAGTCATATGCAAACAAAGTTATGTTAAAAATGCAAAGCTCATGTCTGTCTCGAGGATTTTGAAAATGCATTCTTTTTTCATAAAACAAGTGAATGTTTGTAAAACATGATGTCAACCCGTATTTACCGTAGGCCTTAAGGAGTCAGGATACCTTTCGTGACAGTATGCTTTCGAGCTAACCCATGCTTCAGCTAGGACTTTTGAGGGTTATAACGTGGCCTGGTTCACGGTTTAAGAAACAAAGGATAAAGGCTCAAATTATTTGTACCCACCCGCTCTTCGTGATGTTCTCCAAACCTAAACTCAGTTGATCGTGCGTTAGACCTTGCTTGAGTCTTTGCTTTGATGTTCCAATAATGGTTCAGATGTTGATGATTTCTTTTGAATAGGCAGTCATTTTTGCTTTGGTTGAGGGTTTGTATGACCTCTTTCTTTTTGATTTTTGTTATCCCTATTTTTTTTGCCTGAGCTGTTTCCCTTTTTTGGAATTACAGTCAGCGGGATGCCCCAGTTTTGTAAGTCTCCTTCATGGGTTTTGACTTAATGGGTTTTTTATTTTTTTGAGATAATGACTGCCTTTCTTTATTGATTATCCGGAACCATCCTGTCTTTTGTTTTGTAAGGACCTCTTTGGTGCCATTCATTATGCACTTGGATCAACTGAGAGAACTACCCTGCCCCAGGTTATGATAAAGGGTTTAAATTTTCGAAAAGAAAAACTCCTACTTCTTTGGCTCAAAGGGGTTGACGAGGGATTATCTTCCTTATAACTCCAGTGTTTATGGATTGAAACAATGTCTGTACCTCATCAGCGGGGTCTGTTCAAAAGCATACTGTAAAGATCGTGGTATCGTTTTCGTCATCCTCCCTCAAGAGGCTTAGAATTATTATTTAAGAGTTGATCATCAGAAAAAATATGAAAATAATTTGCATTTAGTGAATACGAATATATTGTTTCATAACAGACATATGCGATGCATTAATGAAATAACAATGTTTAATCATGAGTAAATGTTTGAACAAAAGAAAATTGCAACTTGAACATTCGAATGAACAAAAACTTCTCAATCCTAGCCATGTTTTGGCAAGGGAGCAGTGATCACGTTGGGAATCTCGGCGGGCTCGAACTCGATCTCTTCAGCATCGATCATATTCTGAATCTTGTACTTTAGTGCCCAACAGTCCTCAGTATCGTGCCCCGGACTACCAGAATGGTAAGCGCACCTTGCTTCTGGGTTGTAGTTTGGAGAGGAAGTCTTTGGATTTGCAGGAGGGTTGATCACCGCAATCAGGTTCATCCTTAACATGTGCTGCAAAGCTCGTGACCATGACATGTTGATGTAGGTGAATTGTCTCTTAGGCTCGTCCGACCTGTTCTGATCAACCCGCTGTTCTTGGCGCGGTCATTGTTGGACCTGAGAAGTAGTAGCAACTCGGAGAGGTCTATTCATTGGACCCGACCTTTGCCTTCTTGGAAGCTGTTCCATGACCTGGTCCCTGATTTGGGCTGGTTGCTTCATGCCTTGAGGAAGTTGGCTGATCATGGCTCTCAGCTCTCCTTGCTCCTGAGCTAAACCTTGAATGAGGGCCCTTTGCCCCAGCATCTGGGTTTTCAATGTGTCTACCTCAGCTTGTAGACGTTTCAGCTGTTCGTCCTTGTCATCTTCAGGACTCTTTCTGATCAGATTCCCCATGAGGAGTGTCCTCAACTCTTCCTGCCCCTTGGATAGACCTAGGAAGATTTCCCTGAACTGAGTCTCTTGAGCGTGAAGGTCCTGGTTATCTTGTTGTGAAGCCATGGCTGAAATAAACAGCAAGGAGGGTAAGTAACCTGCGACAAGGGTACCTGTTATGCAATGATATGTATGATATGCATGCAATGTTTTCAAGGACCTCGCGGGGTAAACAAGAAAATTTGTTAGCATTTGAATCGGTAGCTTGATTAAAGGAACTTCATGTTGTTGAGAGTCCTTCTTCAAGGGTCAAAGGCTCACCATATCCAGTGGGTCATAGCCCCTGACAACCTTGGCTCGGGAAATAAATTCTCTTTGCCCCTTGCTGGGGTAGTTGATTCACCATGACCTGCATCACAAGCCCCTTGAGATCCTTGAAATGGATTAGGATGTATGCAACGGTATGATGTCATGTTATGCATGGAGTAATGTAGGTAGCCCTGTTATGAGTCCCAATTAAGGACTATAAACAGAAACCTGTAAGAAACTTAGTATACCCTGTTATGAGTCCTATTAAGGACTATAAACAAAACCTGCAAGGGAAACTCAAGTGTCAGATAACAAGCATGCAACTAGTCAAGTTGGAAGGCACACAAGTCACACAAGACAAGCCCCTAAAGTTTAGGCCAGCATGAGGTCTAGGTACTACCCTCTTTCAGTTTGTTGGTTCATACCTGTCCTATCAAAGTAACCGGGTTCTTAGAGGATCCCAATATCATTGACTACCCTCAATCGGTCATAACTCCAGCATCGCAATCTTTTCTTGCGGCCAGAACCATCACGAGAGTTTAGCCTCAATGGGCGTAGCATACTGCTACTGTTCTAATGGCCAAGTTGTGTCATTTAAGGTTCTAAGGTCTGTTGGTGCTTAATGACTCCTTGGAAGACCCATATTCTCCCCGTTTCAACACGAGGGATATCGGTACAGACCAAGGCGCCACACCAACGTAGCCACTGCTTCACCCATGTCGGTATACGCCGGACAGGTCTCTCACAGCTTATGCTACCTAAACAGGGTATCCCCAGATCCGGGTTAGGATCTATGTAACTCCGATGCAACCCACAATAATAAAGCAAGCAAAGAAGACAATTGAAAACACAGTGATCTTAATCCTAAGGTACACCTCACTTTATAAAGTAGTCCCCAGCAGAGTCGCCAGTTCTGTGATCGGTGGATCTGGAACTGACTGTTTAACGCTGGTTCGCGAAATATCGCGGAAGCAAGAGTCGCCACCGTCTTTTATTTTCTCCAAATGGAAAGGACAAAAGCACAAAAAAATTCCTTAAAGAGATTGCTCTCGGTTCGGGAGGTAGATTATAGAAAGGGAAGGTGTTAGCACCCTTTCTATCCATGGTTATCCATGGGCTCTTAGATACTTGCTCATTGTGTTTTCAAAAGGTTTGTTTGCTTTTCAATTGTGGGTTTAAAAAAGTTTCTTTGAAAATTCCAGTTCGACTCTTGTATCGGTCCTCAAGAGTGTTTGAAAAATTGCTTTCGAAAGCTTTTTGAAAAGGTGTCGGTGTGAAAAGTATTTTTGAATTTGTTTTGAAATTTAGAGCAAGTATCTACGAGAACCTACCTACCCTAAGGAATTCGTCTGTGTAAATGTCCTTTAAAGTAGTGTCATCCCACCATTGAGAGGTAGGTAGCACCACCGTTGGAGGTGTTCGGGTCAATTCGAGGTTCGGGACATGGTGATCACCAGAGCAATGGGAAGACACCTTAGAAGCTACCCTCATGCCAAGTTCCCGGATCATGAGGACTTACTAAAACATCCTCTACTCGACGATCACCTTTCGAGGCAAGGCAACAGTGAGGCGTACCCTAGGGGTGGTGTGTGATTTGTGTGTCAGATTCATTTATTTTTGTCTTGTCAGGTTATGGGTGATCTATGCGTTTGTTTTTATTTTTTTGTCATTCATTCTTGCATGCATTTATTTAACAGTTAAAAAGATGCGGAAATTAAAAGTTCCTAAACTATTACAAAGGCGCGGGTCCACATCGCCAAAATTTAATCCAGGACCCGATTTGACAGAAAATAAAGAAATAAAGTAAAGTGCGAGAAATATAAATGTCCGAGTTTTACAAGGCTTTGGGAGAATTACATAAATATTTAAAAGAAAGAAATAAATAAAATGCGCGAATAGGAATTAAAATTGAAAACGAGGGCGTTGGACCCTTTTGAAGTTAAATTGAAATTAAAAATTAATTAATTATTTATTGAAATAAAAGAAGTGTTTTTTAGGTTTTTTTTGTATTTATGAAATAAGAAAATTAAAATTAAAATTAAAAGAAACCCTAATTCTAAGTTATTTTTAATTATTTGAGAAAAATGTTAAAGTTTAACTTAATTTACTAAAGAATTTATGTACATGTTTATTTACAAAATAAATTAGTAATTAATAATAATAATGATGAGAAAATTATTTATTAAAAAAAATGATGAAAAAGTTAAAAAAACCTAATTTCTACATATTTAATTTATTAAGAAAAATATTAAAGTTTTGAAACCTAAATTAATCTAATTAATTGTTTAAAGTTTATTTACAAAAATAATAATAGTAAAATTAATATTAATAAAATAAACATTTTTTTGATTTTTCTGTATTTTATATTTATTATGAAAATTATTTTATGGAATTAAAAGAAAACAATTAAAAAACAATTAAAAGAATAAAAAGGAAAAACAAATAAAAATTAAAAATTGAGCAAACCATATGGGTGTCTGGCCCAAGGGGAGGTTTTTTGAAGTATTGACTCCTGAGTACCGTGGTCTGCATTCTTTGGCCATTGGATTGAGTTTCATGCATAAGTTGTTCTACTTTGGCCATTTGGCTTTTGGCTTTTGGCTTTTGGCTTTTGGCTTTTGTGTTCTGGCTTCAACGTTCCCTTAATGTCTGGCTTAATGTCTGCCTCGCCATGTATTGGTGTCATGCATAAAATGTTCTGTTTTGGTCATTTGGCCTTTGGCCATTTGGCTTTTGGCCTCCACGTTCCTTAATGAACCTGCATGAGATCCTGTCTAAATCTGCAGTGATGAATCTCACGAACACATTAGATAAAATCAAAAAATGCAAATAAAACCAATATATGAAGAAATTTAATGTTTAGGCACAATATGGCATGTATGAATGATTATACCCTTTTTGATCATGGAGATCAAATCAACCTTACCCTTACTGGAAAAGTAGTGACATGAATGCTTTTATGCCCTTGGGATCATGGAGATCAAGCCAGCCTTACCCTTACTGAAGAAGTAATAAGATGTTGGTTTGTAGCTGAGATGGCTTGTTTGTAGTGAGAGAGGGATTTATAGTAAGGATTTCAAGGTTTTAGGGTTCTTGAAAGAATTTGATATTCCAACAGTGTTGTGACAAGGTTTTTTTCTCTCTTTTTTTCTTTTTTCTCTCCCCTGGTTTGTGTGACAAGAAGGTGATTATATAGTGGAAATTAGGGTAAAGCAAATGGGCTTTGAATGTGCAATTGGGCCTCCAATATTCACTTGAATTCGTCACTTTCCAGGCTAAATCGCAGGGACTTAAGTGCATTTTTTGAAGTTGAAATGTGAAAACAAAATGTAGCCGGCATCGAGAACTAACTTCTGTCCGAAAATCGACTCAATCGGATAAACGGTGAATTAGTTATGAATTTTTGAAGTTTCAGCTCAGACAAACTTATTTTGGGCTCCAGTGTCGACTCTGACACGTTCTTCAATAAAAAACTGGTATTGATCGGTGCATAATCCGGTCTCGACTTTTGAAACAAAGTTGTAGATCTACGAGTCAGGGACCTTGTGTAAAAATATGAGCCCAATCCGATAAAAATTGACCGAGTTATGAATTTTCGAAGTTTCGGCCCAGATGAAATAATATTCAGCATTCAGGATTTTCAGCGTGTCACGCACTCTGAGCAAAAAACGAAGGCCTTTTGAATACCGTTTGAACTCAATTCCTTCTGTGAAAATGTAGTCAACTCAATTTGTGAAATTTTGGCGCCGGAACCAGCTCGATACGATGAAAATCGACCAAGTTATGATTTTTTGAACATGACGCAAATAAACTTCTGTCACAAATTTTCTGCACGAAAATACCTGATAAATCCACATTTTTGAAGACCTTCTGATCGAAATTGGCTTCCAGCCGTGAGAGATGAAAACGTAGATGATGTCAAGACGGAATTTTGGCCACTGGAACGGGTTCAAAACGAGTCACGATCTTCAAGTTATGAATTTTTTAGCGCGTAAAAACTGCACTTTCAGCACACCTTTTCACTATATTTCTTCAAGAAAACTCACACATTCGGATACCTTCTTTAAAGAATTGACTCTTGAGCCGAACCGGAATTTGAGAATACGTTATCAGAGATATCTTGGTGAAAGAATACCTGAATATGACGCGCCAGGTTGGACTTGTGAATTTCTTGGAGAATATAGGAGGGCAAATTTTGGGGTACAACATCATGCATAGCTGAATTAAAGTTCATCGCTCATTTTCATTTCTTGATGTTTAAGATGATATTTTATCCTCTTTGCAGAGTTATGTTATCCTCTCTCCACTAAAGTGTCAACCTTAAGAAAAAAGTGTATATCTTTTCCCTTTCACCACTGAGTTATTTACCCGTGGAAGATTTTTCTTTAGCCTTCCTCCCCAGCTCATTACAGGGATGGAATTGATCCATATTTGAGTTTATTCCTCATTGGGTGGTGTCTTGGTTGACTTTTTCACTCTGGTTCATTCTTGGTTTGAATTTTCTGGTCTCTAGAGACTATGTTATTTTGGTCTCTCTAGGATATGAAACCTAGATGGAGAAGGTTCATGAATGTATTTATTTTCCCCGGGAAATCATGATTTATTTCCTAGCAGTATTATTACAATCCTTCTCATAACAACAAATGGCAGTCTCTTTATTTGAGCAACATATACTTCCCCAATATGTTTGTTAGTTCCTAGAGAAGATTTGTTACTCCAGTGGATGGTGGTATCTTCGTTATGAGAGATAGTTCATTGTTGAGATTTGTTACTCCAATGGATGGTGGTCTTTTTGTTATGAGAGATAGTTCGTTGTTGAGATTTGTTACTCCGATGGATGGTGGTCTCTTTGTTATGAAAGATAGTTTGTTGTTGAGATTTGATTTACTCCAATGGATGGTAATATCTTTGTTATAGGAGATAGTTTGTTGTTGAGATTTGTACTCCAATGGATGGTAATCTCTTCGTTATGGGAGATAGTTTGTTGTTGAGATTTGTACTCCAGTGGATGGTAGTCTCTTCGTTATGGGAGATAGTTCGTTGTTGAGATTTTATTTACTCTGATGGATGATGGTCTCTTCATTATAGGAGATAGTTTGTTGTTGAGTTTTGCTTGACTCAATTGGATAGGTGGTCATTTCAATATGAAAAAGACAATTCATTGAGAGGTTCTTACAAGCAGTTCATTACCCTTTCCAGGTGGAATATCTTAGTTAAATAAGAAGCTGAGCCTCGTTCTAGGTTGAACGCCAGAACTTTGGGAGACTTGTTATTATGATACATTTTTCTACTCACAATAAGATGATGCTTGCAATCACTCGATAATTTTTTTCTACCTTCATCCTTCGAGTTGGTAGTTTACTACTCCTCGATGAGTTTGTAGTTTGATGTATTTTGTTAGTTGCCGTGTTCCATCATTTTACCCTCACTTATTGAGATTTTGATACCATGTCTCCTCTTTGGGCTTTATCCCAGTAGTGTCGAGTTCTCTTTTCCCCCGGCGGAGTTGATTTTTCCTCCAATGAAGTAAAGCTTCTTTCCTTAGCAGAGTTGGTTTTTATTGATCAGTCTATATTATTTTTTCTTCCTAGTGGTGTTTTGTCTCACATGTGCAAAGTTTTTGCTTTTACATTCATAATCATGAACATTGCATGGCATCTTAGGGCCAAAACAAGGTTTTTTTTATGTATTTAAGTATCTCCAATCGTGTCGAGATGAAGATTTTTAACCTTCGTATCTCCGGATAGGAGACACTTAAATAAGGGCAGCTGTTATACCATAATTTTTACCCCTAAGACCCCTCATCATTCCATATCATCACAATGAATCAAGATCACACAATAGGGTTAGTTCTCTCTTCTACTTCCTCATATATTTAAGTTTTCTCTTTGGGGATCACCAAGACCCTTGAATTGTGTACCTTATACATGTATATTTTATGATTTCTAACCCTTAACCAAAATCAAAAAATATGTATGTGTTTCTTTTTATGTTTTATGTTGTAGGTATTAACAAAAGTGCATCTATCTTACCTCATAATCTAGGGTTTTAAATATTGGTCCTCAATCAACTGGATCCATTAGATTTTAAAGAGGCTTAAATTTCAAAGATATGATCTTACCATCAAAGATATATGGTTTGAGAACTTTCTTGACTTCATAGACCAAACTTGTGTCAAAAAATGGTTGGTTCATCAAGGAAATTCATAGGTTCATGTGTTTATTTTCATGCCTTCTTAAACAAATTTCATTGAGATATAAGTTCCATTATTAAGTGTGCTTCAAAATAATATCATTTCAAGGTCTAATGTGATTCATCGTACTTTAGTTTGCAAAGAAATTTCAAGAGTTGCAAGGTTGATTCAACATGTTTGACCTAATTAGGAAATTCCTTGATTTTATGATCACAAATGCATAACTCTCTTAATTTTCAACATTTGGAATTGGTTATTTTTATATGGATTCTTATCATCATCTACAACAAATTCTTTTCACATGACAAGATTCAATTGTGCATTGAAAGTCACCAAAAGTTGAAAGGAGTTACAAGTCATTTTGGCACTCTCTATGTAAGGGTTAGTTGACTTCCAAAGATCATATCTTCCTCAATTTTTGATATTTTGGGATGATTCTAAATCCATGATTCTCTTTGAAGAGTCCTCAATAACTTCTCTTCAAGGATCTAAGGCTAATTTTTAGTGGAAGATCACTAATGGTTGAAGAATATTACAAGTACTTTGAAAAAGCTATCAAACTCTCTTGTGTGATTTCAAAAGGTCATAACTTGGTCTTTTTTGTCTCCTTGAGCTCATTCTTTTTCACAATAAACTTGAGGATGTCTACTACAAATTTTGTTTTAAGGTGAAAGGCTTAAAATGATATGGAAAGTCATTAAAGAATTGAAATGATTATAGATCATTTGTGGATTTCTCCATATTTTTTCATCATATTCCAAAGCCATAACTCTTTCAACTTTTATGATTTTTGAATGATCTCAATTTCAAAACTAAATTTGAAGGGTTTATTCCATTTCATCTTTAGAGATCAAGAGCTGATTTTATGTGGAAGCACTTATAAGGTTGAAGAACATTATAGGTCATGATTGAAGCTCAACACTTAGAAATATTTCTAAGTACAAAAGTCAGGTTGCTCTTCACGATTTCAAATGGATGTAACTTTGTGCTCAGTTAACCAAATGGAGTCTTTCTTGGAACATTGTAAATATTGTGACACTGGCTTTCAAATGCTTCAAGAATCATCCCATAAAACTTCTTGAGTTGAGTGCACCGTGGATTCAAAGTGGGTACCTTAGAACTGAAGTTTCTCACCAAAGTCAGATTACAATTTCAATAATGTGGCTTCTAATCACCAAATTTGTGCGCACTTTTTATCTAAATATGATTAACAAACTTACTCAAACTTATTTAAGCCTCAAAACACAAAAATTGAATAAGTTTTAGGTGGATTATAGTCACACTTCTCATGCTTTCGACCTTCACATGATTTCCCTCCAAAATTCATTATTTCACACTCTTCTCATTACCATTCACTCTCCTTTAAATAGAAGACCACTCTCCATTTATTTTCCAAGTTTTAGAGAGCCACAATCACTCTGCCAAATTTCACTCAAAGCTTGAAAATTTGAAAATCCATTTCATAATTTCAAGCCTTCTATCTTCAAATTCTTTTCAGATTCATCATTCTCAACTATTATAAAAACTCTCCATCACTTAAACCAAGCAAATAAGAGCCATAAATCGAGCTACAGAAGCTCATTTTCATAGAAAATTTCTTGATCTTCGTTCAGGTAGTTTCCTTATTCAAATTGATCCAAACAAGTTACTAATATGTAGTCCTCCTTCCTCTGAGTCTCATAATTCTTTTAATTTTCGTTTTCATGGAGAATTGACAATTTATTTATAAATTTAGTTTTTCAATTTTGCTCTGGTAATCTTCAAATCGAGTATGTTGTGTTTTACATAAATTTTTCGTGAGGGTATGGTTAGGATCGTCTGAAAGAGATGAATCCAATAATACCACTATGAGCTTCTAACATTTTTGTTTGAAGAATCTCATATAATCCCCATATGCAGGTGTCTGGAGGTTGAAGACGACCTATGTGTCGTTCTTCAAACAATGATCTTTTGACAATTGTTTTAATTTTAATTGCCTGATTTTAACTAATTTTATGTGTTTTTCAATAAGGTTTATATCATGCACAGCGCGTCAGGTCCCTTGGATATGTTTTTAACTGATTTAACTTATTTTTTTCATTTAATTAACCATTTAATTGTTTTATTCAAATTAATTTTAAATAGTATTTTACTATTTTTGGGATTGGTTCTGACTTGGAGACACTTGAGTAATACTTTGGGTCAAGTTCCTCAACCTCATTGGATCTTGGGTGTTGATAGGTTGAAAAAGAACCAAATCCACCAAAATGGATGAAGGATGTTGATTATATTTGAAACCCTAAATTCATTTGAGGCATTGGTTACACTTGGATTTCACCTTTTCCTCTTTATCTCAACCCCTTTCTTCTTTCCTATTTATTGGTTCTTAGTGGCTCAAACTTGATGTTTGTAAGCCCAAGTATGGTTAAGTGTTGAGCTATGGCCAATAACATTGATGGCTCATTTTGTAGAGGTTTTGATTTTATCAATCCTCTAATGAGTCTTCATTAACTTTGACCAATGCTCAAGGCCCAAACCTGCATGGATCATATCACTTAGAACTCCCCCTTTTTCATCTTTTATTTGATTGATTCTTAGTGGCCCATACTTTGTGTTTGTAAGCCCAAAGATGGTTAAATATTGAGTTATGGTAAATAACCTTGAAAGCTAATTGTTAGGAGGCTTTGATCCTATCAATCCTTTAATGAGTCTTCATCAATTTTGACCTAGGATCAATGTTCAAATCATTATGGACCACTCTTCTGAAAAACATTCAAACTTAAACTATTAATCACTAATTTATAACCATTGACAATTAACATCTGGTTTTACTTTATGATTTTATTTTATGCATTTACTTTATGTCTTTACTTTGTGTCATTTACCTTTAGCCTTTACATCTCATTCTATTTTCCTTTTGCTCACTTGAGCATTTACTTTCTGTCATTTTAACTTTGCTCACTTGAGCTTTCTTTTTATTTTGTAATACACTTAATAATCAACTTGAACATTAAAAAAGGCTTTAAGGTTCTCTGGACTACTTGGTTACTATCCTCAGCACTGTGGAGTTATATATTCGTGAGACTTAGAATTAGAAACCCTAGAGCCTTGAGTTTTTGTGATCTTTGGATGATATTTTTTCTATGTGGTTATTCAGAAGTCCTTGTGGTTTACTCCAAGCCATTGGTTTGAATTTTTTCTGTGCGCAGGTTATTCTGATTTCCATGTTTTGTCTGTGATTGGGAATTTCTCTGTATATAGTTGTTACTATGGCCAATTTTTTTCCTGAAGACTTTGATGGTTCTTTATTCATCTGAGGCTTAGTTATCTTGGTATTATTGCTTGCTTGGGTTTTAATCCAAAGGATAGGAATTATACCTTGATCTCTTTATATCAAGTGTTGGCTTCTTGTTGGTTAGACCTTTCCTTACCTTATCTTTTACATTACGCTTTAGGATAGTCTCTTCTTCTCCTACCCATCTTATTTAATTTCAAAATCTTCTCCCTCCTTTTCAAAACTCTTCTTGTTTTCAAACTTGAACCTCTTTCATAATAAACTTGGAGTTAGGTGCATGCATTTTCAAAAACCTTTTTTTAAAATTAAACTTTTAACGAATTTAATCATACTCTGACATTCTTTTCAATACTAAAAGTCATTAACCTTATTCAAACCATTTTTCCACTTTGGCTTTTTATTTAAAACCTTTTCTCAAAAGATTAGACTCTTGTCGATTCTTGTAGTTGTGTGAACTATTATACTTCTACGATATGTAGTAAAGTGAGAAATTTTCCACTTGGGTATTGAGTGACATCTTGTTGATTTTAAATTCAAGCTATGTCCTCCACTTTGAGATGATGAAAATTCTCCTTTCTCATTATTGTAGGTAGTAAGTATGTTTTCCACTCAGATATGACGATGATGTCTCTTCTTCTTAAAATTAACCAACACATTAATCTTTTTAAAATTTTTAAGGAGAACTATAAGTGCCCTGATACCCTATTGCATGAAAAGTGGTACGTATGCACAAAGGTTTGAAACCGCGGGGGGTGAAAAATTGTAAAAACCACTTCTTTTCTCATCTCCACCATCTATTTTGTAAATATTCATAGCCAAAATATACAGATTCTCAAAGAGGTTCATGCGGAGTACCGTAGATGTTTAGGGTTTGCATAACCAACCTCCTTACCTTGATCTCTTTCTTACTATGGGTTTTATTCGCTCTTTTCCCATTCCTTTGGATATAATAAAGTATGGTGGCGAATTCATTGATTTTTGCGAGATAAGTCAATCCAATGGTTTAGTCTCAACATTTCTGCCGCTACACAACTACTCACACAATTCTCAAGAATAAAAGATATTTCTCTAATTTAGTGAATCGAAAGACTGATGTCAATACTATATCTCGAACCTCATAAATAATTGAAGGCTCCAGAAGAGCCAATGTGTTGTTATGTGGAGGAACCATATTGCACATTGATAATGCATTATATTCCCCCAAGTCTCATAGAAATTTATTAAGTTTCAAAGATATTCGCCTAAATGAATACCATATTGAAACAGGAGATGATGGAGGCATTGAATATCTTTGTATTACAAAACATAATTCAGACTGAAAATGTGTAATGGAAAAGCTACCGGCTTTTTCCTTGGGATTGTACTACACATATATTAGTACAATTGAAGCACATGCCATTGTAAACCAGATGTTTACAAATAATAATAAATTTCTAATTTGGTATGACCGGTTGGGCCATCCCGGTTATATAATGATGCGGAAAATTATTGAAAATTCATGCGATCATGAATTAATGAGTTGGGAAATTATTCAATCAAATAAGTTCTCATTCAACTCTTTCTCACAGGGGAAGTTGATAATTCTGCCATCACCAACAAAAATTAGAAATGAATCTATCAGTTTTTTAGAGCGTATACATGGTGATATTTATGGGCCAATACACCCATCATGTAGACCATTTAGATATTTTATGGTTTTAGTTGATGCATGAACTAGATGGTCACATGTTTGTTTATTGTCAATTTGCAACCAAGCATTTTCATGATTGTTAGCTCATCTATTTTGAATAAGAGCTCAATTCCCTGATTATTCGGTCAAGAAAATACGTCTTGATAATGCTGCAGAATTTTCATCTCAAGCATTTAATGAATAATGTATGTCTATTGGAATTGACATTGAACATACTGCAGCACATGTTCATACATAAAATGGACTTGGGGAATCATTTATCAAACTAATAAAATTAATTGTAAGATCTCTTATTATGAGATGCAAACTCCCAGTTTCTGCTTGGGGACATGCAATTTTGTATGATGCAACATTGATTCGCACCAGGCCAACGATTTATCACACCTCTTACCCTTTAGAATTCGTTTTGGTAAAGAACCTAATATTTTCCATCTAAGAATTTTTGGATGTGCGGTGTATGTGCCAATTTCTCTACCACAACGCACTAAGATGGGTCCTCAAAAGAGGATGAGAATATATGTTGGATATGAATCTCAATCTATTATAAAATACCTTGAATCAACAACAAGAGTTCATTCACTACTCGTTTTTATTATTTTCATTTTGATGAATTAAACTTTCCATCATTAGAGGGGGAGAATAAGAAGCTGGAAAAAGACATCAGTTGGAATGAGTTATCATTATCTCATCTTGATCGTCGAATGAAACAATTTGAACTAGAAGTTCAAAAGATAATTCACTTGCAAAGCTTAGAAAATCAACTACTAATTGCATTAACTGATTCAAAAGGTGTGACTAAATCACATATACTAGCTGCAAATTCTCCAATAAAAATGGATATCCCTGTTGGACAATCCAATGAGTCTCAACCATGCTTGAAACGTGACAGACCAATCGGTTCCAACGATAAAAATCCTCGAAAAAGAAAGGGAGCTAAGATTAAATATGGCCCAAGTGAGGATATAGAAAATCTAAAAGAATCTTCAGACATAATAAACATTTCATCTCAAGAAGAGATTGATCAGGTACCCGAAACTCATGAAAATAAAGAGATCGCGATAAATTATGTCAAAATGGAATATAATGGAACCAACACAAAGTCGACTTTAATGATATTTATTCATACAATATAGCGCTAAATGTGATAAATGATAAAGAGGATCATGAACCAAAGTCTATTAAAAATTATAGACAAAGTGAGGATTGGCCAAAATGGAAAGATACAATTGAATCAAATTTAACTCACTCAACAAAAGATAAGTTTTTGGACCTGTAGTCTGAACACCTCAAGGTGTGAAGCTAGTTGGTTACTGTTGTACCCCAAAATTTGCGCTCCCATTTTCTTCAAGACACCTCCTCATGCTCCTAGGGTTTTCAATTTCTCAAGGCGACTCAATGTTTGATCAAACAAATTCTCCTCCTAAGCAGTTGACCTACAACTAGGGTTTCACTTTTCTCAAGGAAATTTGAGATTATAATGCCTTAAGTGGATTTAATGGTTCCTAATATGTCTCAATGAATTCTCATGCCAAATTTCAAGACTTGCATCACATGTTTGCTTAATCAATTGCTCAAAAGACTAAAAATCAATTGTATCGGGTAAAAAGTCAATTGTGGTCAACATACAGTCAAACTTCAAGACTTTTGATCAACATCAAGATTTTGAAGTCACATTCATCATTTAATCAAGGGTTTATCATGATTCATCAAGAAAACTCTCAAGTCATCAAAAGCCAAAGTTGCCAAATTAGGATTTTCTTAAGGAGAAGTCAACTAAACTTTGACCAAGCATAACTATGACATGCTTCATCAGATTTTTCTCAACCAAAGCTCATTTTGAAGGAAACTAAATTCTATACGACTTTGTCTCTAAGCTCAAATCCAAAAAATGCTTCATTTGAGAGATATGGGCCAAAACATTATAGGTCATTTCAAAAGTTAACAAAAAGATACTCTTTGTCAAGACAACTTACATCTAGATAAGTTCTTCAAATGAAACAATTATCAACATAGAGATTGTAGGGGACAACTTGAGCTTTACAAAAAGTCCAAGATCGCCTTCATATGATAAAAATTGAGAGAGTTATGATTGACACAAGTTGGGAAATTTCGAGAAAATGCATGAAACCCAAATTGATCAAATTCGAATTTTTGGGCTAATGGGCTTGTGTTTCAAGGTCCAAACGTGTATGAGGCTTCATAAGTGAACCTCTGAACCTATTCATACACCCCTTTGATTTTTATTCCATTTATTTTTTATTTTTTTATTTAAATTCAAAATATATTAAATAAAATCAAGGCTTTCATACAAAGGTCCAAGCCCACTTCTTTTTACCTAATTTTCCTCTCTCTCTCTCTCTCTCTCTCTCTCTCTCTATCTATCTATCTATCTATCTATATATATATATATATATATATATATATATATATATATATATATATATATATATATATATATATATATATATATATCGTATTTAGACAACAACAAGGACATAAAAAACTTGGCAAGAGATCATTATTCCAAAAAACTCCAAAATTATCCAAAACTAGGGCAAACTTCAAACCCTATTTTCAGCCTCTCTCCAAGCAAGCCAATTATCCAAATCAATCCCTGAGGCATTGTAGGGTAAAAATGGATCAATCTTGATGATCCAAAGGGCCTGAAAATCACATACATTCATCTCCAGTTTCCTTGTTTTTTTTTTAATTCGTATTTTTTGTTTTCATGTTATTTTAATGCATACTAACATTATTAACATGTTTCTGAGGTATAACTATGCAAGATAAACCGTATTTTTCATTGATGCTTCTTCCCCTATCGATTTTTTGGCAAGTCATGTTTTTGTGAAGGCAAAGGGCGTGGGTTTAACACCCATCCCTGACATTTACACTTTTTTTTTGTTTTCTAACCCTATTTTCCATTGATACTTCTTCTCCTATCTATTTTTTGGCAAACTTAATTCTTTTTTTTATTTATCATTAAACATAAACTTTTTTTATTAATTAAAATTAATTAAGTTTTAGGTTTTTTATTTATCATTAAACAAAATTAACCTTTTTTATTAATTAAAATTAATTAGGTTTTAGGTTTTTTTAATTAACCTTTTTTTTTTAAATTAAACTTTTTTATTAATTAAAATTAATTAGGTTTTAGGTTTTTTTTAAACTTTTTTTCAAAATTAACCTTTTTTTTAATTAAAATTAATTAGGTTTTAGGTTTTTTTAATTAAATTTTTTTCAAAATTAATCTTTTTTTATTAATTAAAATTAATTAGTTTTTTAGGTTTATTTAATTAATTATCATAAATCATTTTGTTCAATTGTAATAGCGTAGCTTTGTTTTTCCCGCATTATTTTATTATTATCATGTAATTGCTTTCGGGATGTAATAGTTGTAGGATTTATTTTCCACAGTTTACTATTATGTAACTCCCCCAAAGCTTTGTAATAGCCTAGGTTTACATTTATGCCTTTATCTTCTGCTACTATATTTTATGCAATTGTTAGTAATTAGGGTTTGCATGGTAAGATAAAAATGAATGATAGAAAACCCTAATTGCAAGACTAAATAACTGAAATGAACACACTTGCACACTCACACCTTTAGGGTAACCTCTCTTCGTTGCCTTTTGGAATAACGGTCATGTCCCTCGAAAATAGGGATGCTTTAGCAAAAGACCCTCGATAAAAAAAATCATAGTCCCTCGATGACCCTTTGATGTTGCCTATGAATAACATGATCTAGTCCCTTTCAAAACTGATAAAGCATCCTTACAAGTTTCCTTCGATGGTCGTACGATGACCCTTCGCTTGTCTCTTTAGATCCAATAGATAAGGCTACCTACCAACTAATAGTATGGATGCCACTACCTCTAAAGGAGAAGGAAAAGAATAATAAAGACTTTAGTGGGTAAGAAACTCCTAATTGCTTTCTCACAATTTTTCTCACAAACATTTTTCACACATCAGTTTCAAACAAATATTTTCAAAACACTTTGTACGTATTCTTGAGGACTGATACAAGAATCATTACAAAGTCTGCCTCACTATGGAATTTTTTCAAAATATTTTCAAACACTTACACAAAAAAGAAAATTTTCAAAGCGAGCTTAGCGATTAAGATCCCGTAGATAACTACAGATGAAAAGGGTGCTAACACCTTCCCTTTTCATAACCTATCCCCCGAACTCAAAATCTTCAAGGTATTTCCTGTTCTTTTCACCCTTTTCTTATTGGATAAAATAAAAGTCAGTGGTGACTCTAGCTATCTGCAACATTTGCGATAAAACGCAAAACAAGTCAGTTCTCCCACCATATTATAATTACAAATGGGTTTTCATGCGGAAGCAAAATGAAAATAATGAAATTGTGAGATACAAAGCTCTACATGTCGCTTAAGAATTTTCACAAAGACCTAGAATTGATTTTGGTGAGACATACTCACCTGTAATGGATGCAAGCACTTTTTAACAAGCCTTGTAGCACATGAAGGGCTTAATTTGCACATGATGGATGTTGTAACAGCTTATCTGTATGTTCCCTTGGTGGAGGTCGTGTAGGGGAAATCTCTTGAGGTTAGTGTGACTTGGGAGCTGGAGAGCCAGGTGAAGGAGTCTTTTCCATATCTATTCTTCTCAGGTAAAATTTTTAGGGACAAAAATTCAATAAGTGGGAGAGAGTTGTAACGCCCCGAATTTTTAATTACAATTTTATTCAAGTTACTTTTGGTGTTTGGTGTAATTAGGAATACTTTGTTATTATTTTGGAACAAATAGAATAATATAGGTGTGATAATTTAGTGAAGAAATAGTGGAAATATTGGGAAAAATAAAGGTAATAAGTAATTGATAGAATTTTAGAGTAATAATAATTATTAAAATAAAAGGAGAGGAAAGGAGATATTAAAAACAAAAGGGGTTAGTTGGGAGATAAAATTATATATATATATATATATATATATATATATATATATATATATATATATATATATATATATATATATATATATATATATATATATATATATATATATATATATATATATATATATATATATATATATATATATATATATATATATATATATATATATATATATATATATATATATATATATATATATATATATATATATATATATATATATATAGGTGGGTTAAGGTTAGGGTAATAATAGGACCGAGTTTAGAAAAACCCTACTGCTCTTAAGAGAAAGGAAAAAGGAGGCAACTTTAGCAGTTAGAAGTGTAGGAGGAAGCCCTCCCTCACCATGACTTAGGAATTTTGCTGCATATTCGATGTAAGGGGGGAAATGGTTTGAAAATTTGAATTTAGAAATGGGATATTGGGGATTCCTTAAACCCGTTAGGATTAATTAAATAATGCATAAAAATCATGATGAATGGTGATGAATTATGTATGTATGTATGTATGTATGGAATTTTATGTAATTTTGATGTGATAAATCATGATTATTCATGTACATGATGAGTTATGGTTGCTGTGATCATTCTTTGATGGGAATTTATGTTTGAAATTTATATGAAAAGACGACGGTCACTCTTGGTGACATGCAGATCTTCATTGCGCCAGGGAAGACAACATCCTCGAGACAGATGGCGAGTGTAACCCAAGACCATCATCGCCCGAGGAGAGTGAGAGTCATCAGGGCTTGTGATGGGCAGACCGTTAACCCATTCGAGACAAGTTTTGTGATTAATCTAACTTTTCACACTGATTATGTTTCCCGACATATTTTCATACTATTTTAAGACAAAAGTGTTAGGTAGTGAGTTCGTGATAACCAAAGGTAAGAGAAGTTCAAAATTGAGTTCTTGTACCAATGATTGTTAGTCTAGAATTTGAATGATCTCGAGGGTATTCAACATTGTAAGATCACAAAGACGAATGTCATACTAGTATTATGTGTTTGAGTAAGGTGGTGAGTTATGACATAAGTCCAGCAATTGATAAGTTTAATATAGATATGAGAGGTTTGTGAACATCGCATAAATTGATAATAACCGATGGGTTATGTGTGTTTTGGTTAGTAAGGTCCGGTGTTGTTGTGTTAGGTTCATGAGAACCAGTGTTTAGTCTAGTGGGAGAAAATATGAGGTTTCCGAGGACCGACATTAGCCTTTTGGTGGTGTATTAGGTTTGTGAGAACCAATGTTTTCCTTAACCAATAGTGTACCCTTTGATGTTAGAGGTTAGGATGGAAGAATTTCATTTGTTTGTCATCATCATGCATCATGTATATCAGAGTTAGGTTAAGACTTTGGTACGATAATTTAGGACTTCAGTCCAACGATTTAGGAATTCGGATCGATGATTTAGGGTTCTTTGTAAAATAACTCTAAAATCTGGAGATGGCACCACATGCTTGTGAGTAGAGGAGATGAGCATTACATTTACATTACTAGGTGTATTATTATATTGTATACCGTGTCTGCTAGTAAATGAGTGCCATAAATTATCCTTGTTGTTATTATGTCATTGATGATTATCAAATGTATTCTCATCCCTTATTTGTTTTTATGTCATTATACATATGAATTTACACATGTGAATCTCAAGTTTAGATTGGGGAGTGATAATGGGGCTAGTTGTAGAATATGTTTAATTGATTTATGTTGCTTCATGTTTTTGTCGGACATCAAGTTGCCTAGTAGTTTTACTTAGTATTATTGCTATAATATTGTGACATCGGAATGGGATCTTTGTTTTACTATTTTCCCCTTATTCAACATTGAAATGAGTCAATATGTTTATTTATTGTTTTTGGATTTGGTACCCATATATTTTTAATAAAAGTTGATTATTTGTTAGGAGACACCCTTAATGCCTCTATTATATTCCACAATGTTTTCTGATTTAAAATGAACTTTTTTTTTACTATGGGTTTAGGGTGTTACACCCACCCCTGGGCCTCTCACGTTGTACAAACGCGTGTTGGAACACACTACTGAGCCTAATCCCGTCATGGTTATTTTCATCCATTGTACCTATAATATAACCATAAAATTACATCATAATGCAACCAATGCAAATCTAAAGATACATATTTAGAAAACACCATTGTTGACCTAACCTCCAATAAAATAGAAATGCATGTCTATACAAACTACCTCCTTCAATTTTAATACTATCTAATGTGGCTTAAACAACCTATGTTACCTAAAACATCATTCAAAGACAAAAAAAAAGAATGAAATGAGAAACTTACCAAATCAGAATTGTGGATTAGAAACTTGAACGGAGTGAGTAACTTTGCAGCAAATAAAGTAGAATGAAGTGAGTGAACTTGATTAAACCTCCTAAAATAGGGTTTAGAAATGGTTTTCAACAAAAGAGCTCAAATGGAGTTTTTTGAGTGACTTTTCAGATAATGAAGGAGGAAGAGGGAAGGGTTTGACGCGGGTTTATGAATAAAACACATCCAGAGATGCATCTTTGGATGACTATGTGAATTTTGAAATAATGATTTACCCAGAGCCGCATCTCTAGACTCTCCCTTATGTCATACAAAGATACATCTCCGGATAAAATTTTGGAAAAAAAGGGTTGCTCATTCATTTGTGTTAAAAGGTGTGTAAAAAAATGTTCATCCGAAGGGGAACTTGTGACTTTTCATGGTGGTGGGGAGCACCCCTAAGAGTGAGAAAAGTAATTCCCTAATATTTTAAGGGAATTTTGGTTAACAATTATGACCTTGATAGATCGACGCATGACTGGAATTGTGGTCAAGATTTTCACTTGGCTTTTTGAATAGTATATTTGAAAGTACTCTATTATATATATTGAAGGAAATAATCTTATTCATAAGGTATGATTGTTTTATGGTCACTTGAAAAATTACATTTTCATGAAGTTTTGTTTTGATTCAAGAACATCTTCAACTTATAATACCAATGTTCATTGTGTAGAATTTAGCCTGATCAAACAATAATTTACCTAACATTATCCAGTTACATCTTTTACTTACAATAAGAGATTTTATCCTGCCACTTCCTTAATTTTGTATTGACCAAAATGTCCATCTCATTATTTACCTATTTCAAAATTATTATTTAGTCAAAAAAATTCTCCATGAATGAAACTGTAAATTTCAAAATATTTGGTAGTTGTAGTAAAAACCAATGTAGATTTTTTTTAGGAATTAGAGAAAACATTGCATTTTAACTGTACATTTTAAAACTCGATATGAGTTTATACCGAATTCTTTAATATTTCGATGCCTTTATACTGAATTTTCTGAAAAATCCAATACTTAATTAGAAAACCTATATATATTTTTGTCGAGTTTTTAGAAAAATTCAGAAAGCAGTAAAATTTCTGGATTTTTGAAAAATTCTGGTATACCGGATTTTTAGCCTAGTGTGAAAAATTAAGTAGTTCAATTCAAGATGCTTTATTTGTGTGCTTCTGAGATGGATGTTCAGCTACAAATTTTACGCAGTTCTTCACCACTATCGTTGTACGATTGACTTGCTTGTTTTGTTTTTAACTTGTGTAAAATTTAATAAGGTTTAGGTATCCCTAGCATAAATAATTCATTCTTTATATGTTATAAATGACTGATATTTTCCTTTCGGACTAACGTGTTTGCATGAGCACAATCCATTGATAAATAACATGGTATTATTATAGTTATCATTTATTTTGTTACTGCAAATGAGACTATATGGAAGAATGATAAATTTATTATGGATCGTGATGTAAGAGAAAACTACAAGAAGAATAATTCCTCTCAAGGCACTTTTAATGTATAAGTTAAATATCAATTTATGTTGAGATTTATGCCAAGTGACAGTAGCTGAAAGGTCAGTTAGGTGTGAATTTCACAATCATGAACTAGCTACAAATTTAGTTTGTCATGACATATTAGACAATTTAAAACATAATGAAAGATTTTATGAATGACATGACAAAATACAATATGGCTCCCAGGTATATAGTTGATGCTTTGAAATATAGAGATCTAGAAAATCTGACAAGTGTTATACAAGTGTATAAGGCAAGATCTACATACAACACGGGCAATAGAGGTTTATTGATTGAAATAAAACACATGCCGAGTCTAATTCATGATGAGAAATACATGTATTGGTTCAGAAAAATGGTCGAATCAAATGTTTTTACTGATATATTTTGGACACATCCTGATTCATTGAAGTTATTGAACATGTTTCATTTGATATTGATTTTTTATTGTACATACAAAACAAACAGGTACTGCCTTCCCCAAAAATGTAACTTTTTCTCAATTTGATTCAGGGAAGTTGTAGATTAAATGTCATATAGTGTTGTTTATTGTCTGTACATACAAAACAAATTGGTAGTGACTCTTACTATTTGAGATTGTTGGTGTTACATCAACGAGTAGTTGACATTTTCGGTTGAATTTGCTTATTTAAAATATGAAAGGGAGAAAAATATTACATGAGAACTAAGTGACAAAATGAGAATTAGTGTGAGAGGAAGAATGAATTTGAATACTTGAAATGATCTACTTTTCCCTTTATATAATGAGAGCAGTTAAAATCGTCTGCATGAGGTGAAACGTGCGTGTAGCCTTTAGATCTAATTAGACGGTGATAAATATGTCTAAATAGCGGAATAACTTACTTCCGAATAAATGAGAGTGTACTTGTTTTACGCACTTTCCTGCTTAATGGTCTTATGCTTTTTGCTTTGGATCTTGTGTATGGTTCAGAATAATTTTTTTTATACTTTAATTATTTTCAATAGGAGTGTGACATAAATTAAATGTAAGTTATCTATTTCACTTAATAATAAATTTTATGAAGTTTTTATTTAGAATAGTCAAATATTCAAATAATGTATTCTTGATGAAATTATGTTATTCGCTTTGCTTGATTAAATTAGTTAAAATTGCTAACATGTAAGATGATTTTATGCTTTAGAATCACTTCAAATAATTAATTTACTATAACGATTTTAATATCTATTTCTTCTTCTATGATTCTCTTTTCAGAATGATTAATTTTAATTGGATGATCGTGTAAATTAATTTTATAGTCACAATGTATTTCAATTAGTCTCTTTATAATATTTACTTTTTTTTAATTTAAGTTTATTTTTTAAATGATAAAGGACGTAACTGAATCCTCTATTCAGCCAAAGCCAACATTTATCACATTGTGCATATAAACAAAATTATTTAATAATAAATCATTTGAATAATGTTGTAAAAAAACAAACCAGACAGTTAACTGCACGAACCAAAAAAAAAATCCCTCAAATAGTTGGCGGTTATCGGTAGTTATTATTTTTGAAAATTAACTTGCATTACCTCGTTTTGAAACAAGAAACGCCGTGTCCCTAAAAACATCTCCAACTGCCCTATATTTATTAATGAACAAGTTGTTTCACTGTCTCTCTCTCTTTATTCTCTCATCACAAAATAATAATGGCTCCTTCCTTCACAGTAACTTCACGTTTTCATGAATCCTTCACCCGAAGTGCACTTCGCTCTTATCTCGCTGAGTTTATCTCAACTTTCTTCTATGTCCTTATCGTTGTTGCTTCTGGAATGTCCTCAAGTCAGTAACATACCCTTTTCCTAGCTTTCTCATTTCTTAACTTACGTTTCTTTTCTTTTTCTTTCTGTTACTAACATATCCATGATAAAGATGCAAGTTATGTGTTACAAAATATGCGTTTACTTTCCGTTTCTAATGAAATTTCAATATTATAATATCATTTTTAAGTTATTACAATGCAAAGTGTTTTCAACTATTACAAGTTAATAATAACGGCTTCATGATTTGAGACAGTTTTTTATTTTTTTCACAAATGATAGGGAAGTTGATGCCTGATGCTTCACTGAACCCAACAAGTTTGGTCGTGGGTGCTATTGCAAATGCGTTTGCTCTCTCCTCAGTTTTGTACAATGCATGGGACATCTCAGGTGGACATGTAAATCCTGCTGTAACATTTGCAATGGCTGTTGGAGGCCATATTAGTGTCCCAACTGCTCTCTTTTATTGGGTTGCTCAACTTATTGCATCTGTTATTGCTTGCCTTTTCCTCAAAGTCATTGTTGTTGGAATGGTTGGAATTTTCTTTACTTTTTCCATTTTTTTTCCAACATTAATATTTCATATTTCTTTAACTCTTGCATATGCTTTTTTTTTGTTGCAGCATGTACCAACATATGTAATTGCAGAAGAGATGACAGGATTTGGAGCATCAATATTAGAGGGTATCCTAACATTTGTGTTAGTGTACACAATATATGCTGCAAGGGACACTAGGCGTGGTCAAGTTGGTTCGACAGGAACACTTGTAATTGGGTTAATAGCAGGAGCAGGCGTGTTAGCAGCAGGACCATTCTCTGGTGGATCCATGAACCCTGCATGTGCTTTTGGCTCTGCTTCCATTGCTGGAACTTTCAGAAATCAAGCTGTATATTGGGTTGGACCCTTGGTTGGTGCTGCTGTTGCGGGTCTTCTTTATGACAATGTGTTGTTCCCTTCTCAGGATTCAGATTCAATTAGAGGAGGGGTTTCAAATGTGTAATGTTATTATTATTGATTAAATTGTATTGTACTGCTTTACTTTTTAGATTTCTGTGGTAAATAGTTAGTTCTGCGTAGAGCTTTGAATTTGATTGTAGTTGTAACTTGTACGTTATTGTGCTGTCCTACAAGTGTAAGAATGTTAGACATTTGGCTTTGTATTTTTTAACAACATCTCACTTGTATGTCAAATATTATGTAATATGAAGTCTTAACAATAGTTAGTTCTGTTTGTGAATGTTATTCATTGTTGTTGTGATGGGGAATAGGCAAGGTTGTGGAAACCTTAGTGATGTGAGTAAGTCCATTCGAAAAGTAATCTAGATTTAAATATAGAATAAATAGTTATTTTGCCCCTGCCATATAGGACGAATTTAAAAAATAACCCTATAAAAAAAACAGATTTCATCCCTATAATTTGTAGATTCTCTCGTTTCAGTCCGTTAGTGAATCTGGTCACTTAAAAAGCTGATGTGGACTTGACTTGTTGGCATTTTTTATTAAAATGAGTAACATGTGACTTTATTACAATTTATTTTTTTATTTATAAAATATCAATTGAAATAATGTTAAATAATACATATTTAATTGCTAATTGGATTATCTTCTTCTTCTTTGTATTGTGCAATATCTAGATCGAGGGTTCATCTCACCACGACTTCATCTTCAACACGGTGTCTTCTTCATAATCCGTAAATTTCACATATAGTAGGAAGTGCAAGTTTAGGGATCAAATCTATTGGAAGAGAAGCTCCAATTTGTGGGTACGAGCTTCCTATGAGAATCTTTGTTTTGAAATCAAGCTCAAATCCAGGAAGAAGATATTGGAAATGTAGAAACTAGGGGGTTTGTTCAAATTTATTCATATCCCTTGTTCATACCTGATTTAATGGTGTTATATAATAGTTTTTCAGATTTCATTTTTTTAATCTTCATACGTTTCATCTACTTTTCAGAACGATGACGATTGTCATCTATTTTACTGGGATGATGAGCTTGAATGTGGCAATCGTGATGGACGAAGGTATGACGGAGGTTGCACTGAAAGTGAGAATATGATTGAGGTTATGAGGAATTATGGAGTAGAGTTCGGGAAGAATTTTGTGAATGAGTTTGGAATGACAATGAACAAGAAGATTGAGAAACTGAAAATGAAGTCTACAAATGATCAGAAGACAATTAAAACCCTCACTTACCTCCTTATTGCATCTTGGATTTTTTTTGTTGCTATTATGTTTAGTATGTAGAATATGTTGTACACATGTAGAAGTAGTTATGTTGTGGAAAAAATATTTGTTGTACTCTTTGTGTTATCTAAATTTGAATGAAATTTGGATCCATATTCTTGCTCATATAATTGGTATAATTGATAATAACTTATCATAATTGATAAGCATACAAAACTTCAAATACTTCAAGTAAATACAAAAGACCATAAAGCATTACATCCAAGATAAAAATGGCTAAACTATATTCATTTCTTCTTAAAGCCCACTTGCTTTTTCTTCTTCTTTTTTGAAGACTTGTTTGTAGATGTTGGATTCACTATCTGAGATGCCTGAGTTGATGGGAGACTTTAAAGTTGATGTTTCCTTGTTAGCTCTTAACTTGTACCTGAGTTTCTTGTTAGAGACTTCAACCATATTACTTTCATCAGGTCTATCAACCTCCACGACCGCAAAGCCTTCGCTGTCATCATTCACTCTTTCTTCCTCGATGTCCCCAAATCTTACCCCTGCTGAGTCTTCATCTCCAGCATCATCACTCTCTTCACCAACATCAACTATATTTGGATTCAGCGCCCTCTTTGTTTTGTCTCCATCAATTTGTTCAAGCCAAATATATCCTTCAACATTGTGCAAAATAGAATGATCGGTAATATTCGTAACGTGAACATCTTCAGTCACGTGGAAGAAACATTCGTCAATATCTTCGATTTTCCTCCATATTCGAACACTACCATCGAATCTACACTACAGTACTAAGCTCATACCTTCGTAGTAGGACCATGTGTCTGAATCTTTCCATCTAACAATAGTTTCAGTACCTTCTCTGTAAAAAACATGACTTTCTCACACAAACTGACCACCATGGTTAAATCATAAGGTGAACAATGTCATCCGTACAAATTGAAAAAAAAATGCATGCACATGTTAAGAATCACGAACAATGGAGGTAATTGTGGTTTGGTTTAGTGAAAATAGAAGAAATCACACCTAACACAACTTCACAATGTTGCCAATGGAGTGTTTGTAAACTTGGAGGAGGCGATGAAGAACAAAGTATTCTAGTAGGTTTTCACGGGGGTGAACAAGAAGAATCAGGTGACTTTTGATTTCAATTACTTTAACTAATTAAATAAATTATTTCAATTGATATTTTGTAAATAAAATAAATAAATTTTAATAAAGCCACATGTTACTCATTTTAACAAAAAAATTCTAACAAGTCAAGTCCACATCAATATTTTAAGTGACCAGAACCACTAAAGGACTGAAACGAGGGAATCTACAAATTACAGAATGGAATATGTGTTTTTTTATAGGGTTGTTTTTGGGATTCACCCTATATGGCAGGAGAAAATGACTGTTAACCCTTAAGTATATTATAGATCATCCATTAAGAAGGTCTACAATATCTGACACATCATTGTATCTAACCCCAAGGTCATATCTGAAAACTAATGCATTGATTTTTCAAAAATCTAAAAGCATTAACGTGCTCACACTATTCCGAGTTATATGGATCATATTCATACATAAAATACGTCACCACCTTATGCTTATCCACTAATAATCTCAAAAATGACCTCAGATGAAATAACATCTGCATTGAGTGCATACATGTCTATATTGGTTGTAAAGAGTTTGCAAGGGACGATGTGGGAAGTAAGAGATACGACGTATTTCACTCAATACTTTCCTAATGGTCGTATGTTATATCAATTCTTTTACTAGATGTGACGTCCCTTTTTCAAATACATCATCTTCCTCTAGGATAACTCAACTTAAGTAGTATAACGTAAGAAATGGTGTGTCCCTATTCCAAAACGATATAAAAGTAGTCAAGAGAAAAACTAATCATGTTATCATAATAATAGGAGATTAATTGTCCACTCCCACGTTCTTTAAGTGGTGGTAGCTACTTAGACACTTTGGATCCGGACCCAAAGGTTTTTTTCACTACTACAAAAAACATATTTTACCAAGATAGAGGGAAAGCTATACCACGGTTGGAGGTTCGTGGTAATGAAGGTTGTGGTTGTATGTGCCCTATTTATCCCAAGGGACTGGTAGACGTGGTAAAAACACAATAGCACATATTGTATCACCATGATGTAAAAACCAGTTGTAGTAAAAGGAAGATGTCATAGGCTCGATACCTAGCGTCAACATTTTGAGAAAGCGTGCATCATGGCCATGTTGTTGCTACTGTAAGTGACTTGGTGACTCCTCTACTGATAATCAAGAAGAATTTGTTGCAGGCCGGTTTATTTCTGGGTTGTGTTGAAAAATGTTATTGTTGCGCAGTCCAACCCAATGGCTGCAAATTACTGAAAGAAGGCATTTAACGCCTAATGGACAATCATATAATTCTGATCGAGAAGGTTCCTTCTGTTGAGAATCTATGTCAAGACTTATTCGTAATTTCTGGCTCTCATGCCAGGATCACCTTCAAAGGTCCTGTAAGGATTACTGCCAATCCAAAAGTTTCTCCTCTAATTATCACTACACCTAGACCTATCCCATATTCTTCAGATAAAGCTATTCCTTGGAACTATGGATCCAACATCTACTACCATGACGTCAAATAAGAACTACCGACTATTGAAGATAAATTTACTGAAGTTGTTGATCCCGACATTGAGAATATTGTCGGAACCAGTAAGGTTACTAGGAGTGAAAGGGTTTTCTCCCCGGAAATATCTCAGAAGACTATTGCTACACCTGTTGGAGTTACAACCACAGAGTCAACTGTTGAGGCTCGGGGTAAAGATAAAATAACAGAGCCTGCCCAGATGGAGACACCTAAGGAAGCTACATTTGAAGACGCCTCTAGACAAGAGTCAGAAGAGGTATTGAAGATTATACGCATGAGTGACTACAAAATTGTTGAATAGCTGGGACAGGCCCCAAAAAATCTCCATGTCATCCCTGCTACTGTATTCTAAAGCTCAAGCACAAGCTTTAGTAAAATTCTTGAAGACTGCTCACGTGCCACAAGAGATCTTTGTCGATCAATTTGGAAGCTATGTCTCTAGCTTAACGGCTGACAATGGATTAGGTAAAAAAGGATGGTACATAGGGAAGTGGATCTTCCGATCAAAGTGGGTTCGCAGATCTTTGAATTTACATTCTATGTAATGGACGTTCAACCAACTTATTCTTGCTTACTGGGATGCCCCTAGATCCACGAGGCAGACCCTGTTACCTCTACCCAACATCAGAAATTAAAATATCCAGGGAACGGAAAGATTGTTACTGTCTGCGGTAAAGAAAAGTAAATGGTTAGCCACTTAAACTCTTTCCGATATGTAGATATGGTCAGATAATTAATCGAGACTCCCTGTCAGGCTTTTGAAGTTATCCCTCCATCTGATACTGAAGATGTCTCTACCATTCCCAAAGTTACTGGAGTTCTTCCCAGGATGGCTTCATTAAAAGATGCTAAAGCCACTGTAGAAGAAGGTGGTTGTATTATTTGGGGTCATCTTCCTGACATCCCCTGTAAATCAGACAAGTTTGGTTTGGGTTTCACTACAGAGGATCAGAGGTTTGTTCTTCACGCTCAAGCTAGAAGGCCATCATTCCTCCTCGGTAACAACAAAGTCAATGTAATAGAAGATGCTGACAGTGATTATGACCTTGACAGATGGATCTTTCCTACCATTGCCAATGGGCTCAACAACTAGAAGGCCGAGGACATTATCTCTATCTCCTTTAGTCATGAGTAATAGCTACATTTCTATTTTTATTACTTTAAAGTTTTGGCTTTGTAATATTTGAACAATGACTTTAAGCCTTGTGCCTTACCCGGGGCACAATGTTTCATTTGTTAAGGGTTGTCATTTCATAAACACATGTTCATTTAATAAAACATTGGAAGTTTTGCATTCAAAATTTGTGATCTCTTTCTTTCTTTTTACTTTTATCACTTTTAAATGGCTATGTGTTCTTTCACACACCCACACAATAAATTGCAGATCCACATCCACTATGGATCTCGTTGATAACGATTCTGCTATTGCCACTTATGACTTTGAAAATCTGATCTACCAAACCCAGGACGAAGTTGAGGAAGATTGTGAAATACCAGGAGAACTTTCCATATTGTTAGTGTAAGAAGAGAAATCTATTCAACCACATGAAGAGCAAGTTGAAGTGGTAAACTTGGGTTCTGAAACAGACAGGAAATAAGTAAAGATAGGTGCCAACTTAGAGAATAATGTCAAGAGCAGGTTATTACAGATGTTGCATGAATATGTTGAGATTTTTTCTTGTTCATACGAAGACATTCCAGGGCTCGGTACTGATATTGTGGTTCACCGTCTACTGATGAAAGAGGGTTGTGCTCCGATACAGCAGAAGGTTCGTCACATGCGTCCCGAGATGTCAGAAAAGATCAAAGCTAAGGTAATGAAATAATTCAACGCGGGTTTCTTAGTAATAACATCATATCCTCATGGGTTCCAAATGTTGTTCCGGTACCAAAGAAAGACGGCAAGGTGCGTATGTGTGTAGATTACAGGGATCTAGACAGGGCAAGCGCCAAAGATGACTTCCCACTGCTACATATTGATGTTTTAGTCGACAACACTGCTCAGCATAAGGTTTTATCCTTCATGGATGGCTTCTCAGGGCATAATCAGATTAAGATGGCACTTGAAGACATGTGGTGATACGGTGGCAGAACCGACTGTTAATATTGGTTTGCATTTTTTGTTTGCAAATGTCGCGGTAAGCAAGAGTCGCCATCGACTTTTCTTTTATACAACAAAGGAAAGGGTGAAAAGAACAGAAAAAAACCTTTTTCGAGATTTTCTGAGTAAGGGGGGTAGATTATGGAAAGGGAAGGTGTTATCACCCTTTCCATCTGTGGCTTTCCACAATCTCTTAGGTACTTGCTCATTTTTGAAAACTGTTTTCGTGTTTGTGTCTTTTGAAAGATTTTTTTTGCTTTATGATAACTCTTGTATCAGTCCTCAAGAGTGTGATAAAGCGTTTTTGAAAAGAAGTTTTAAAGTGTGTAAGTGTAAAAAATTAGATTTGAGCAAGTACTTAAGAACTGTCTACCTACTCGAAAAAAGGAGTTCTTTTCCTCCTTTCCTTTAGACATCGCTATCCCACTATTAGTGAGTAGGTAGCCCTATCGTTGGATGTTGAGGGACTATCGAAAGGGAAGTTTATGGTCATTGAAGGCAACATGTAAGGATACCTTAGCAATTCGAAGGGACTGTCATCATGTAGGCAACATCGAGGGACAAGATCATTTCTCGTAGGCAACACGAGGGACATTAAGGGACCATGCTCTTTATGATGACTTTTAAACTGAGAGTCTTTGCTAAGATCTCCCTACGTTCGAGGGACATGAGTGTTTCCTAAGGCAACCAAAGTGGGAAGTACCTTAGGGGTGCAAGTGTGCAACATTGTGCTTTTTTCAGGTATTTTATCTTAATGATAGTGATCTAACGATTAATTGATTAATTCTTGTCATGCACGCCTAATTTACTAACAGTTCATATACAAGCATATAAGAAATATAAAAACGAGAAATAAAGTTCCTACAGCTATTACAAGGCTTTGGTGTAGTTACATAAATAATGACTGAAAAGTAAAATACGGAAATTGAAAACCCTAATTAAACTATTACAAATCGGGCATAGTTACATAATAAAAAATAACCGTATAAAAAATAATAACGCGCAAAATTAAGATTGGCCTATGTTTGAAACCCTAAAAATCTAATTGCCTATTAAAAATAATTTGGTGTTTTTTATGAAAAAAAAGATTTGAAATTTAACCTAATCTTTAATTAGTTTTAAATTAAGGAAAACAAATTAAATTAAATTAAATTAAATTAAATTAAATTAATTTGAAAAAATTGATTTTATTAAGAAAAACTCTAAGTCCTAATTTTTATGATTTTTCGATTTTATGATTTTTAAAAAAATGAATAAACAAAAATATAAATTAAATAAAAAAGAAAAAAGATATTAAAAAAATGGGCCCGGGGGTGAGAAACCCAATTGGGGGGGGGTGTGCTGCTGAATTTTCCAAGGCCTAGATCTGGTGGCCCGCAGCTGCGCTGGATCTGGTGTTGTTGTGTTAGGGAGGTCCACCATGGGGAAGCATCATTGGGCGCTGGATCTGGAGGATGAATGATCCAATGGCTGGATCTGAGGGTGCAAGGTATACGCATGGGATAACAATGCATTGGATCTGAAAGAAATTAGTTAGAAAATATAAAATTCAAGACCTGAGAATCGAACCCAGGTCTCTTCCCTTTGCACGCGTCCCTTCTACCACCAAGCCATCTTGTCATTCATGTATATAAATGAAATAATAATATAATATGTGAAAATAATGGTCATAATTTCCTCTTTGAAAAAACGTGCACTATTTCAAATTAACCAACCAGGTTGTGCCACGTAGTCGTCTTCCCCAACCCTCCATCGTGTTAGCCTATGGACCTTTACCTACGAACAATGTCCGTCACTAAATCACCCGCAATTTCCAAAATCTACAACAAACAATATAAATTCAGTTTAAAGCCATGGATCAACTGGGTTTGATCCCTTGAGCATGATGACACCTCTTTTTAGGCCCAATTTTACCTGTATTTGAAAACCCTAAATCAAAGGTCAAAACCCTAACGATGGCATATTGTCATACATTCATCAAAATAGGCAATTAATGATTCAAACATGTTCTAATCATTCATAAAAGTAAGAATGCATGATCCAAATCCATTTGTAATGCACGTAACACCATAATTGTTTTCAAAAAGAAAGAAAAAACCATGACTGTATTGGGCACAACTCTTGGAGCTTTGGCGCTTGGGAGTGATGCAGCTAGCTTCAGTAGGCCTCCAAGAATTGGTTGCAAGCTTTAGAATGCCTTGAATCCTTCTACAACTCCAAATTCGATTGACACTTTTTCTTGAAAATTTGGAATCTTGAACGTGAGTTTTGTGCGGCCAATCCTTGTTCTTTTTGTCTGGAAATGTTATGTTTATATATTTGGATGTATTAGGGTAACAAAAGTGGTTAGAATCATGGAGATTGAATGAAGAAGATTTGTTTTGAATCCTAGAATTATATGTTTCTAAATTTGGCCAAAACATACTCTTTTTCTCTCTAATCAGCCCTTGGATGAAATTTGGATTCAATCTTCTAATGCTAGGCTCATGATCTGGTCATAGAACAAATCTTTGGATTTAATTCATCATTTTACTATTTTATTTGATTTATTAAAATTTAAATGAATAAAAATTCAAATAAATAAAAACAAATATCATAAAAATAAAATAATGGATTTAAATGTCTTGCATAAGTTCCTGGATATGTTTGAGATCCAAAACCCATGCCCATTAGTTCAAAATAATCCAAGTTGCTCACATTGACTTTTGTGCATTTTCATAAAATTGGTCAACTTTAGCAATGCATATCTTTCTCAATTTTAACCCTAAGAGAGTGTTCTTGGACTTCTTAGAGAGCTTAGGATGTCCTATAAACAACCTTTTTGTTTTCATCTCAATTGGATCTTCCATGTTCATGTAAGGAGCTTTGACCCAAAAGGTGTTTTTGTTGACTTCTTGAAAGGACCTATAATGTCTGAGCTTATATCTTTCAAATGGTGCATTTCTTAAAATTGAGGACTGAAGAGAATTTTTAGGGAATTTGATTTTATTAAAGATGAGCCTTGGTGGAAAAATTTTTGATAAAGTATGAGAAAGTTATGCTTGGTCAAAGTTTGGTTGACTTTTCCTATAGAAACCCTAATTTGCCATTTTTGACTTTTGATGAGTTAGGAGTATTTCTTGATGAATCATGATCAACTATTAATCAAATGATGGATATTACTTCAAAATGTTGATGTTGACCAAAAATCTTGAAGCTTGACTGTATTTGGGCCACAGTTGACTTTTGACCTAGTATAGTTAATTTTCAGGCATTTGAGCAGTTGACTGAGCAAACTTGTTATTCAAGGCATGAAATTTGGTATGGATGATTTTGAGGACATATTAGGAAAATGGAGAACATTTGGGATCCTTGGGACTCACACATCTTACTTAAAGTTGAAACCCTAATTGAGGTTCATTGCCTTAGGAGGAGAATTTGTCTGGTCAATTCTTGGTCATCCTTGGGCAAGTTAGGGACCTCAATGGGCATGTGTTGAGTAAAATGAGAGGGAAATTTTTGGGTTACAACAACTTCCCCTGTTCAATCTTCTTAAACCTGAGGATGTAGATTGGCTGGTCTACCTTTTGTGACCTGAAGGTCGGAGATGATTGAACACTAAAGTGCCTAGAAATTTGCACTCGTCTGAAATGATACTTGACTGTGTAGATAATATCAGGAATGAGCTACATATTCCATTTGGAGAATATGACGGAATATCGTCGGAGATGGGCTTAAAGATGCCATCCAAAGAATATGACGGAGAGTCGTCGGAGATGGGCTTAAAGATGCCATCTAGAACAATGTTAATTTCATGAGGTGTTCCTATGTGGGAATCCATATTCCTGTTGTTGAGGAATGTTGGTCTTTTTCTTTGGAAATAGAGTTTAGGGGCTTCAGTTGTCCATTACTCTATTGGGGAGTCATCTCTTAATTGAAGAGACGGAAGTGAACTTCTATCTGGTCAGGATCCAGGCTTCATAGTGACATGCTAAGGATAATAAGGTTGACTGCTATCTGGTCGTATTCCATGCTTTATAGTAATCTAGTGAGGAATATGAAATTAAACTGTTATATGGTCGTGTCCCAGGCTTCACAGTAACTCAAACTGTTATCTGATCGGAATCCAGGCTTCAGTGACTTGAATTGTTATCTGGTCGTGTCCAGGATTCAGTAATTTGAAGAGATTAAGCTGTTATCTGGTCGAATCTAGGCTTCAACTTGAATTTGAGGTATACTATTATCTGGTCGAGTCCAGGCTTCATAGTAATTGACAGGGTACACTGATATCTGGTCGGATTCTAGGCTTTGCAGCACCTTATACTGTTATCTGGTCAGATTCAAGGCTTCACAGAGTCTTGCATTTTTCATTGACTATTATTCGATCGGATTCCAGGCTTTAGAAATGATATTAACTGTTATCTAGTCGGGTCCATGCTTCACAGTGTGGTGAACTGATGATATCTGGTCGGATTCCAGGCTTCCCAGCAACTTAAACTATTATCTAGTTGAAATCCAGGCTTTGCAGTTTCTTCAACTGGAATAGAAATCAGAGAGATCTTAGTATCGATCTAACTAAACCAGAGAAGGTTTTGAATTAAATTTGACTGGAATGGAAATCAGAAAAATCTTAGTATCGATTCAACTGAACTAGACAAAATTCTTGGGATATCTTCAACTGGAATAGAAATCAGAGAGATCTTAGTATCGATCTAACTGAACCAGAGAAGGTCTTGAAAACATATTTCTAAGGAAAATTCTGAAATAGCCCTACATCGGACGTAGCTTTTGAGAAGACTACCAGGTCACCTACGTAGTCAACAGTGCTCGTTGATTTGATCTTTTCCCTAAAAAAGGTAAAGAGTTAGTTATATGCAATGTCAAGATATATGAAATGCATTGTGTGATAATATTCTCAATATAAATGAGATTATGTTGTATGCGATGTGTATGCGCATGCCATGATGTATGAATATGGGATGCTATTACGATATCTCTTAGTCTGGGAAAATGAATCCCTGACTACTGCTGAAGAGTATTGGGAAGCTGAATCCTTCATTTCTGCTGGGGGTGATGAATGGAGATGATTCGCCGAGGATTTCCTCTTTCCATTTGAGGATATTTTTTCGTGGATTGACTCTGTGGAGAGAGAGATAATGCTTTGTGTGAAGGTTTTGCCGATGTAGAGAAGTAAACTCTGTTGGGGAATAAACTTCTACAGTTAGAGATATAAAATCTACCCGGAAGGAGGTTTTATAAACTTTTTGATATTATAAAACTCGGCTGGGAAAATACATATTTCAGCTCTCAGAAGGAACTTTGCTGGAGGAGGTAATTCCTGCTTAGGGAAGGAGAGATCAAAACTCTGGTTGCTTCTAGTCTGGGGAACATAGACGTCACAGGGGTCGTATGTTGAGGATGTAGCGGTGACTTCGCATCAGGACATTTCTGCCCCTGTACCTGCTGGAGAAAGTATCTATGGAGATTTTATGGGTGGATTGAGTGTCATCCCAACTCATGGGGTGCTTGGTAAATGCTGATCAGGATAACAAGTCTTCTACTGACAGACAAGTAACAAGATAACGAGACATAGTCGTACGCTTTAATCCCTAACTTTTTCCTGGATATCCCTTTCGGGTTTTCAGTCCATCGGGATACCCTTTTTTGCCCAAGCCGCCTTTTCAGGTTTTCGACTTGCCGGGTGTACAGATTTTTTGTATTTATCCCTAATTTTTGCCTAGGTCAGTCAACCTAGCGGGTCTTTGTTCATACATATTATTTTCCAATTATGTTCACGTTCATCGGGTGCGGAGAATTGTCGCTGTCCATAGTAGTAAGTGTTGCCACACTGCCAGAAGGTGTTTGTTTGATCGTACAAGATTCATTGCTGGAATTCATTTCCAATGCCCTAAGTGATTCAGATGGAGATTTGCCCCTGGCTATTTGGCATTTTTGAGGGATTCCTTGAACCTTGACTTGACTGCCCCAGATCAGTTGGACATCGTGCTATGCCCCTTAATTATGAAAGGCTTATCACTGGAATGTCTTTCCATCTGAGGTGATTCTGTCCACTGAGAAGATTTTTGTTCATCGAATATCCGACGTGCGAATTTCTCTGTTGTTGAACAAATAGTCATATGCAAATTATGGTATTTTAAGAATGCAAAGCTTATGTCTGTCTTGAAGTTTGAAAATTCATTTTTTAGTAAAACAAACAAATTTGTAAAAGTGTGACGTCAGCTCAGGATTTATAGCGAACCCTACAAGAGTCAGGATACCTTTTGTAACAGTATGTGTTGTACCCCAAAATTTGCCCTCTCATTTATCAAAGTATCATTTTAGACCCTCAGGTTTGCTTCTGGCAAGTTTCAAGTCTCAAATCATAATTTTCTAAAGAAAAACATTCACAAGGGAAAAATGGTCAAAAGTGCATTGAAAAGTCACACTTTGACTTTTGGATCAAAAATCAAGTTTCAACAATTATATTTCATCAAGACATGAAATTAATTCATCAAAATCAAAAGTCAGAAATTACTTTGAAAAAATCAAATTTCTAAACACTTAAATTTTTTTCTAAGTATTGAGAAAATATGACAGTTTCAGAACTTCTGGGTGAGATTTCACGCCAGCGCAATCAGAATTTGCAAAGATGGTTCAGAACACGACTCTTTAATCAAAACATAAGGAAATTGTGTCCTTTGATCAGAACATGAGTCTTCAGCATATGGAGACTATGTTTTACTCTTCGATCAGAACATCACCCTTCGAGTTTCACTCTGGTCTTCTTTGATCAAAACATCACAAAGCCCCAAAACCTTGTTTGAGCAGCCTGCTGCACTGCTATAGCACAATCCTGCAACCAGCTGCCACAACACTCCAAATTGCTGCTGATATAGTCCACGCCTGCATTTTTCTCAAACCTTATATTTGCACCAAATTAGCATACTAAAACTGTGATTAAAAAGCAATGGAACAATATACCAAAAAGGTTTAAATCCCATTTGTTTTCCCCCACAAAACCACAACAAATTCACCTATAAATAAGTTGCTCCATCACACTTTCAAGGGGCTGGCTTTTGGAGAGAGAGAATCATCAAGGAGAGAAAAGGAAATAGTAAAACCTTTGAAAAATACAGAATTTCCAAACAAAACCAAAACCTTTATTCTCCCTTTTGGATCAAAAAACATAGCATTTCCCGTTTCGTTCCAGAACATCTGAAGGCAGCAACTCAAGTTCTAAATACACGTTCCAGATTCAAGGTAAGTCTTTCTAACTTTGCATATTTTCATTCAGACCATCATTAAATATGTAAATATCATAGTATTGAGGCTGTCCATATCATTACATAACTAGAAAAAACTATGGACCAGAACTTCTTGAGTAAAGTTAGGCTCAGAATTAGAATTAGAACTTCTATAAACTATCGTGCTTTTATCCTTTTGATTTGCTGTTAAGAATTGAATAAATTGCTGATATGCTGATTAATACGAGGGAAGAGTTGAAATGTAACACAGAACTTCTGAGTTTCTCTTCACTGTTTTAACACGAAAACTTCTAGGATTTCTTATTATTTCAACACAGAACTTCTGATTTTCACTCACTGTTTAATACAACATAGAACTTCAAATTTTCACTCATTGATTAGCACATCACAGAACTTCTGAGTTCTTCTCACTGTTTTAACACACCAGAATTCCTAGGTTTTTGCACTGTTATGATACGGTAACAGAACTTCTGACTTTTTACTCATTACTAACACAACACAGAACTTCTGACTTTTCACGCACTGTTTAACATGACACAAAACTTCTGACACTTTGCTCACTGTATAAACACCACCCAGAACCTTTGTTTTCTTTCTCCCTAACGTTTCTTGTAGGACCTCAAAGTGTTTCAATCCAGAACTTCTGATTCCCATTGACGTTTCTTTCTGAGCCACAGCGCACCTGGCATCAGAACTGTTGATCCCCTTTATTTTGCTTTCAGCAACATGCTGATCCTATTTCTCATTATTTTTCCTTTTTCTCTCTTATTTTTATCATTTTAACATTAGAAATATTTTTATAAAAAGACATCAAAAATATTTCCTTTTATTAAATAATTATTTTCCTTTTAATTTTTTAAGACAAAAAACCATTTTCAAAACAAGTCCTTTCTTTTTCTTATATTGTACAATTCAATACGGTTGTAATAGATAATTAGGAACTTATAATTCTTGCACCCCCCCTATAAATTTTCACCCCCATCCCTAAACTGATGTAATAGCGTAGGACTTTACATTTCCGTAGTTTATCGCTTTCAAATATAAATGCTAGTAATTAGGGTTTGTATGGAAAGACATAAAATCAACTAATAGATAACCCTAATCAAGACTAAATGTATGTAAATCAAACACACCGTTTACACTTTCACCCTTAGGGTAACCTCGCTTGTCCCCTCGGAAACATAGTCATGTCCCTCGAATATGGAACGCTTTAGCAAAGACCCTTCGATAAAAAAAGACCGTAGTCTCTCGATATCCTTCGATGTTGCCTTCGGTAAAACGATCTAGTCCCTTACAAAAAATTGCTAAAGCGTCTCATAAGTTGACTTCTATGACTGTACTACGTCCCACGTCTGTCCCTTCACATCCAACGATGGGGCTTCTTACCAAAAAAATGGTAAGATAGAAACATCTAAAGGAGGAGGAAAAGAACATTTAAGACCTTTTGAGTAGGTAGGTTGCTCCTAGTTGCTCGCTTGCTCACAACGAAAAACATTTCTTTACAACAACACTTTCATCTTGAAACATTTTCAAAAGACAAACACTTTGTACGCGTTCTTATAGAAACGAGAGCCATTACAAAGAAGAAACATTTTCAAAGTCACTTTCAAAAACACATTCATCAAACACCTCTTTGTTCTATTTTCGAAACAAAACTTTATACGCGTTCTTATAGATATGAGAACCATTACAAATACATTTTCAAAATACTTTCAAAACCCACACCACAAGTACATTTAAACAAAAGCGAGTGATCTAGCAAGCAACTAAGAGCCCGTAGGTAACTACAGATGAAAAGAGTGCTAATACCTTCCCTTTTTATAATCTACCCCCCCAAACTCAAGAAAACATCTCTAAAGGTCTTTCTTGTTCTTTTCAGCCTTTCCTTTTGGATAAAAGAAAAGTCGGTGGCGACTCTTGCTATCCCCACAATTGCGATCAAAATGCAAAATAATCAAGTCAGTTCTCTCACCGTATTACATAACTGGAGACTCTACTGGGGAACACACTTAAAAGTGGGGTTACCTTAGGGATATATCATCTTTACTTGCTTTCTTTGTTTGACTTGTATGCTTTACGTTTTGCGTCCTTGTTTGGGTTATTGTTAAAGATCCTACACCCGGATCTGGGGCACCTTTTAGGTAAGTAGCAATAAATTATGGAGGCTGTATGGTGTAGACCGATATGGCCGAAGTGATAGCTATGTTAGCGTGACACTTTGGCTTGTACTAATGTTCCTTGAGTCAGTCAAGGATAACATTAGGCTTCCTTAGCATCATTAAGCACTAACTGGCCTTTAGAACCTTTTAATTGACTCATCCTAAGCCACTAGAAAGTAGTGAGATGACCGGATTTGGTTCCGACCGAAGTTTGGTTGATACTCGATGCTACACTCATTGAGATTGGGCTTTTGGGATATTCTGCCCGCAATACTTTGGTGCTTGAGCTAGAACAACGCCTAAAAGAAAGGTCAGTGATATGAGACTCCATAGAACCCGTTACTTTTAATAGGACAGGTTGAGCCAACTAAACTTCAAGAGGGTACTTACCTTTAAAGACTCGCGCAAGCCATTAAGCCTAGGGTCTTTTGTGTGACTTGTTTGATATGTCTGTGATTTCAAAGCATAACCATAACATCATGAACATCATGACATATATGCTAACCATTTCAAGGGGCTAGAGATTTATCTTTCCTTTTTTGTTTTGTAGGGCATGGATTCAACTCGCAGAAAGACCATCCGAATCAATTTTGTAGAGGTTCCTCCCAAGCTCAAAGAATTGGTCCTAAGAGTTCCTGAGAGCTCATCGTTCAATAAGAGATATGGTCGCTTGCTCAGTTTGGTTACTACCGAGTTTGACAAAGGCCTCATGAGTGTTTTGTTCCAGTTCTTCGACCCTAAACAACATTGCTTCACTTTTCTGGATTACCAGTTAGTGCCTATGCTGGAAGAGTTCTCAAAAATACTCGGCTCACCTATATTGGAGCAAGTACCTTTTACTGGCCTAGAACAAGATCCAGTTGCTGAAAGTGTCGCCATAGCCTTACATTTGAAGCCATCTGACATCGAATCCAATTGGGAAAGAAGAAGTTGAGTTAAGGGTCTCCTTGCAAGTTTTCTAACGAAGAAAGCTCAGATATTCTTAGATGCCATGAGTTACCATGCCTTTGAAGATGTCCTAGCTCTATTAGGATTGAGGTGGAATCAAATAATAATTTCCCTTTCTCACTCTGATATCTATTGGTGCCCTCGCTCTTAAGAAGATATCTCTTTTATTGATCGCTGCGGAGAATTCCATAATGTGCCACTTCTTGGCATTAGAGGGGGAATCACTTACAACCCTTATTTGGCCCTATGCCAGTTCGGCTATGCCCGGAGGGATGGTCCCCACAATATGCTCATTCAGGGTATTGTGTTTGACTATTCAAATGACCTGTAAGGTTATCGCCAGAGATTCATTCGCGCTTGGGGCATGGTAAAGAAGATCGATAGCAGTACTTTGGGACGCAAAAACTCTATCCCCTTGGAGCCTTACCTCAGATGGGTAAGGGCTCGTGCTCAGAGTCTTATAATGCTATATGCTGCTATACTGCCAGTGATCTCAGAGTCTGTTGGTCAAGAAGACAGATCTCACATCATTTCTCATCTGATATGCCAACAAGCTTCGAAGAGTTGCAAAAGACATGGATCCAACTCAAGGAAGAACGAGACACCTTTGAGAATCAATTCTACGCCAGCGAGAAGAAATTTTTGGAACTCACTAAGCAGCTTCATGAGGAGCGAAATCTGAATGCCTACATCGCACCAAAGAGGATGCACTCAACTTTTTTGTCTTAGGAGTTTTTGTATTTTATTTCCTTCATTGTAAGCCCAAAGAGGCATGATGTACTCAAACTTGGATTTATTAGTATAATGTGTGTTCCTTTTTAGTCTAAAGCAAATTTAAATCTCTAATTTCCTTGAAATCATTTGCATATGCACCTTCATTCATCATAACACAAACATGTTTCTTACAACAGGTCTCCTTATCTTTCTACTGTTTATTTCAGTGAGATGCATATTGAACAGAAAATAAAAGATCTTCAGGCGCAGAACACTCAGTTTCAACAAATGTTCTTGACTCTGGTAAAAGGAAAAGAGGAGTTGAAATTTTTGCTGATCAAAGAAAAGAAGAAGAAAGCGAAGAAATCAACCGGTATTTTAAATTTGGGAAGAAGGTTCAAAGGACCAGCCAGACGGACTCTAGACTTCGCAACATCATCAGGTGAAGGGGATAATCAAGAAGGGAAAAACAAGCAAGTGACTAACCATCCAGAATCTGAAGAGGAAGAAGAGGTTGACTACTCTGAAGAGTAGTATCCTCCAGCTGACGATAAATACAAACAATTGGAAGATCGCCTCAATGCTATGGAGATCCAGAAGGTACCCGGGTTACATTTTGAAGAGCTAGGACTTGTCTCAGGGGTTGTCATCCCACAAAAATTCAAGGTTCCCACTTTCGCTAAATATGACGGTGTCTCTTGTCCAAAGCTGTATTTGAGATCATACATCAGTAAAATTCAACCCCATACCACGGATAGGAATATATGGGTGCATTTATTCCAAGAAAGCTTGTCTGGGATGTAGTTGGATTGGTTCTATCAGTTGGAAGGGACCAACATCCGCAATTGGGAAGATTTGGCGGCCGATTTTTACAAGTAATACCAGTATAATGCTGACTTAGCTCTGACACAGACACAATTGCAAGGCATTTCTATAGGTACAAGTGAAGGTTTCAAAACTTATGCTAAAAAATGGCGAGATCTCGCGGGAAGGGTCCAACCCCCTCTATCTGACAGACAATTGGTGGATATGTTCTTAGGCACGCTATCTGGCCCATTCTTCAAACACCTGACTGAAAGCTACTCGGATGGGTTTACCGAATTAATCATGATCGGTGGACGGGTAGAAGCGAGTATAAAAAGTGGAAAAATTCAAAGAGATGCATCCTTGAGCGCAATAAAGAAGCCCTTTACCGAAAAGAAGGAGGTCAGTGTTACATATGGCCATAGGAATCAAGACAGAACTGAACGCCGTTCAGCGATAGGGGCTGTCATGATCTCTAAGCTTGCACCTACTAAATAAAGGAACAATCATCCTAGAACGGAAAGGACGGTAAGACAATTTACCCGGATAAATATGATGTTGTCTCAAGTCTTGCCGCATTTGTTGAAATCTAATCTGGTATCCTTGCGGGAAGCTCGGAAGAATCCCAACACTACCTCTCCCTGTTATAACCCAAATGCTCACTGTGCTTACCATTTAGGAAGTCCAGGTCATGATACAAACGACTGCTGGGCTTTGAAAAACAAGGTGCAAGACCTTCTCGAGGCAGAGGAAATTGAATTTGATGCTCCTGAGATCCCGAATGTTATCACTGCTCCTATGCCCAAACACGACCGTGGTGTTAACGCTATTGAAGATGATGTGTTTGTTACTGTTGTTGATGAACTTCTTACTCCTCTCCTGACCGTCAAGAGGAACCTATCGAAGGCCGGTTTATTTCCGGGTTGTGGCGAAGGCTGCCACCTCTGTTTATCTCTACCGAATGGTTGTCATTTATTGAAGGCAGGTGTCCAGCGCCTGATGGATGACAAAAAGATTTTATTTGAAAAGACTCCCGTCCCAACCATTTCTTACAAGGATGTTTCAATAATAACCATTTCTGCCAATCCTCCCAGGGTCTCCACCAAAAGACCCGTTAGGATTACATCTGTTTCGAAGGTGACTCCACTGATAATTACTATTCTAGGGCTAATCTCGTACTCCTCAGAAAAAACTGTTCCCTGGAACAATGGGGGTGACGTCTAATACCATGGCGTCAAGCAAGAATGGCTGGCTGTTGAAGACTCGGTTTTTGAGAAGGCTGACCCCAATATTGGCAACACTGTGGGAAACAGCAAAATAACCAGAAGTGGAAGAGTGTTCTCCCCTGAGATTACTCCTCCGAAAGTTGTTACCGGTCCTGTGATCATTCCTGCTTTTGTTCCTGGTGATATTACTACTACAATTCTTGTGATTACCCCTGCTGACACCCCTATCACCGAGTCGAATGAGACTCGGGGCAAAGACATTTTGGTTGGGCCTGTCTGGATGAAGTCACTGTCAGTACCTATCCCAGATGTAGGTGTTTAGGTATTGGCTTGTATTTTTGGTAAATTCCAAGTGTATGTGTGAATGTCATGACTGATGTCATAACATTCTAGTTCAGGTTGTACTAACTCTTTAGGTACATATGCAGAAAAATATTGTAACTCAAATACTGATGTTCATAAGTGTGTATCTGAGCATGTTTGCAAAATGATCACATTTAGCTAATCAGTAGACAGGTTTTCTCAGATGTCATAACAGATGTTATGACATCCTGTTCTGAACTAGCAGGATTACAGGATTGGATAAGTCTGAGTTTTTTCAGGAAATAACTCAGTCCTTCCTAAACAGAATCCTGCGTTTTCTGAGGAATAACCTCGCTCAATCCTAACCTGATCAACAAAGTACTGTGACCTGGACTTTAGGTCAAACGGAATCAACCCTAGGTTTTTGGAAACCCTAACTGAAGTTGCAGCTGCTATATATTCAACAGAGCTGCGGTTTTTGAAGTTATCCCTGCTGATTAATTAGAAGATCAAGTTTGTAATCTGTATAGATTTGTTTAATTGTACTCCAAGCAATTATCATTGTGATAAGTGTCTTGGAATAGGTTTCAATTGTAAGGGTTGTGTAGCACTCAAAGCTTTGAAGCAAGAGTGTTTGAATGTTACTTGACTAAAGCTGTGAAGCAGAGTCAAGTTAGTTGTGTACATCACTCAAAGCTGTGAAGCACGAGTGATTGTGTTACTTGATTAAAAAGCTGTGAAGCATAATCAAGAGTGTGTTTTGAAGAGTGTCTTCATCAATTCTCAAGTCAAATTGGTTTATGTATCACTGCTGTGATTGAGGGGGAGTGAGTAGGAACTCAGGTTTAAGTTGTACTTAGATTAGAATTGCATTGGGTAGGTCTTAAGTGAAGGAGATAAACTGGTTGGTTTATTCCTGAATTAACATCTCTTATAGTGGATTCTCTCCCTGGCTTGGTAGCCCCCAGAGTAGGTGTTGTTGCACACTGAACTGGGTAAACAATTGACTGTGTTATTTACTGCTTTTGTATTTACTGTCATATAGTAAGTCAGATACAGTGTCATAACATTGGACGTGACATTGAGTATCTGTAGCCAGAATTTTCAATTGGTATCAGAGCAGGCACCCTGCCTGTATTACTGGGTGAGATCTAGGGATATCACTTTCTGGCACTATGGACAAAGAAGGAGTTTTTGGAAATAGACCACCCATTCTGGATGGAACTAATTATGACTACTGGAAACCTCGTATGATTGCCTTCCTAAAATCTCTGGACAAAAAGGCTTGGAGAGCTGCTGACAAAGGATGGATTCATCCCACCATAACTGAGGAAGATGGGACAATCAGTCTGAAGCCTGAGGAAGATTGGAGTAAAGAAGAAGATGAGCTAGCCCTGGGAAATTCCAAAGCTCTAAATGCCTTGTTCAATGGGATTGATAGAAATATTTTCAGATTAGTTCATCAATATGAACTGGCCAAGGAAGTTTGGGACACTCTCAAAACTACTCATGAGGGAACTTCCAAAGTAAAAATGTCAAGGCTTCAGATGTTGACCACTAAGTTTGAGAATCTAAAAATGATGGAAGATGAAACCATTCATGAGTTTCACATGAACATCTTGGAGATTGCCAACACCTCAGGAGCACTGGGAGAAAAAATGTCAGAAGAAAAACTGGTGAGGAAGATTCTCAGATCCTTGCCTAAAAGATTTGCAATGAAGGTGACTGCCATAGAGGAAGCCCAGGACATTAGCAAGTTGAAAGTAGATGAACTTATTGGGTCTCTTCAGACTTTTGAGATGGGAATCACTAATGATGATGTCAAAAAGAACAAGAGCATAGCACTTATGTCCAACACTGATGCTGAAGAAAACATTTCAGAAGCTATAGCCATGCTAGGAAGACAATTCAACAAACTCATCAAAAGAATAGATCCAAAGTCAAGGTCTAATGTTCATAACATCTCCTCTGACATTGACAGTTCCAGCAAAAGATCAAGGTCAGATGGGAAGGGAGTTCAAGGCAGAGGAATTCAATGTCATGGTTGTGAAGGATATGGGCATATTCGAGCTGAATGTCCTACCTTTCTTAAGAAACAAAAAGGAATGACAGTTACTTGGTCCGACTGTGATTCAGAAAGTAATTCTGAAGAAGAGACTGCCAAACGAGTTACTGCTTTAACTGGTGTTTGTACCTCTGAAAGTGATGAAGAGGTGACTTTTGAAGAACTGGCTGAAACATACAAGGGATTGTGTATCAGAAGTACTGAAGTCTGTGTGCAGAATAAGAAACAATCAAAACTCATCATAAAGATGGAGGCTGAAAAAAGGGAAAACCTTGAAACTATAAGTCTTCTAGAAGGAGAAGTTCAATTGCTGAATTCACAACTGGATCAAATGACAAAATCTGTCAAGATGTTGACAAATGGAACTGACAAATTGGAAGAGATCCTACAGATTGGACAAAATGTGGGAAATAAATCTGGTCTAGGATTTATGAAAGCAACGAAATCTGGTTCTGGTAGGCAAATGCCAAAACAGATGTCTCAACACAACTCTCGACATCAGGAACAGAAACATATGAGGAAAAGGTACCAAAGATGGAAATGTCATCATTGTGGTAGATATGGCCACATAAAGCGTTTTTGCTTCAGATTACATGGATACCCTAATCAGAATTCAGGTGTCAAACCTAAGTCTAAAAAGGTACCACATGCTCCTCAATGGAAGAAAAAGGCTACTGCACTGATAGCTCACACTTCCCTGAGGGTCTCTGCAAAAGAAGACTGGTATTTTGACAGTGGATGTTCCAGACATATGACTGGAATCAAGAACCTCCTCAATAATGTTAAGCCTCACACCACCAGTTTTGTGACCTTTGGAGATGGGGCTAAAGGTGAAATCAAAGGAGTTGGTGATTTGAACTGCCCTGGAGTTCCAAGTCTAAATGAAGTACTGCTGGTGAAAGGACTGACTGCTAATCTCATTAGTATCAGTCAACTGTGTGATCTAGGATTCAAGGTCAATTTCTCAAAATCTGAATGCCTTGTAATCAATGACAAACAAGAGACAGTAATGAAAGGAGTCAGATCCAAAGACAACTGTTACTTATGGGAGGCTGAGAATACTAATTTCTCATCTGTGTGTTGCATTGCAAAAGAAGAGAAAGAGGTGAAACTGTGGCACCAAAAACTTGGCCATCTCCACCTAAGGGGTATGAAGAGGATCATCTCCTTGGAAGCAGTCAGAGGAATTCCAAAACTGCTAATTGATGAAGGAAGAGTTTGCGGTGAATGTCAGGTGGGCAAGCAGACAAGGATGTCACATCCAAAGTCAAGACATCTGACCACCACTAAGGTTCTAGAACTCCTCCATATGGATCTGATGGGACCAATGCAAGTAGAAAGTCTTGGTGGTAAAAGATATGCCTATGTGGTTGTGGATGATTTTTCCAGATTCACCTGGATTAATTTCATTAGAGAAAAATCAGATGCATTTGAAGTCTTTAGAGAACTGTGCAAAAGAATTCAAAGAGAGAAGGAAGTATGTATTGTCAGAATCAGAAGTGATCATGGCAAGGAATTTGAAAACAGCAGGTTTGATGACTTCTGTGCTTCAGAAGGAATCAGTCATGAGTTTTCTTCTCCCATAACACCTCAGCAAAATGGAGTTGTGGAAAGAAAAAACAGGACCATACAAGAATCTGCCAGAGCAATGTTACATGCCAAAAAACTTCCTATGTATTTCTGGGCTGAAGCTATGAATACAGCCTGTTATGTTCATAACAGGGTCACCTTGAGAAAGGGAACCTCATCCACCATATATGAACTCTGGAAAGGAAGAAAACCAACTGTGAAGTACTTCCATGTGTTTGGCAGCAAATGCTATATCCTGTCTGATCGGGAACAGAGAAGAAAACTGGACTCCAAAAGTGATGAAGGCATATTTCTAGGATACTCCTCAAACAGCAGAGCTTATAGAGTATTCAACTCCAGAACCAAAACCATGATGGAATCAATAAATGTCATAATTGATGACTATCATGAAGAAACAGATGTTCCTTGTACTGTTGAGACATTCTTTGAGACTTCAACCCAACAGGATGATCTACCCAACTCCACCACAACAGAATCAGAATCAAAGGAAGCTAGCAAGACTCCTTCCATCAGAATTCAGAAGGATCATCCAAAAGAGCTCATCATAGGAGATCCTAATAGTGGAGTCATCACAAGATCAAGAGAAATCATCTCAAATTCTTGTTTTGTGTCCAAAATAGAACCAAAAAATGTCAAGGAAGCCTTGACTGATGAATATTGGATTGGTGCAATGCAAGATGAACTGAACCAATTCAAGCAGCATGAAGTTTGGGAACTGGTTCCTAGACCTGAAGGAACTAACATCATTGGGACAAAATGGATATTCAAGAACAAGTCAGATGCTGAAGGAGTTGTCACCAGAAATAAGGCGAGACTTGTTGCTCAAGGATACACCCAAGTTGAAGGGGTTGACTTTGATGAAACCTTTGCACCTGTAGCCAGGTTGGAATCAATCAGACTCTTGTTGTCAATTGCTTGTCTTCTGAAGTTCAAGTTATTTCAGATGGATGTGAAAAGTGCCTTTCTAAATGGGTACTTAAATGAGGAAGCTTATGTGGAACAACCTAAAGGTTTTGTGGATCCAACCCATCCTGATCATGTCTACAAATTGAGAAAAGCTCTATATGGGCTGAAACAAGCTCCTAGAGCATGGTATGACAGGTTAACAAAGTTTCTCTCAGACAAAGGCTACAGAAAAGGAGGCTTGGACAAAACTCTATTTATCAAAACTGAAGGAGGGAAGTTGATGGTTGCCCAAATATATGTTGATGATATAGTGTTTGGCGGAATGTCAGAACATATGGTTAAACACTTTGCTGACCAGATGCAGGCTGAATTTGAAATGAGTCTCATGGGAGAACTAACTTATTTTCTTGGACTACAAGTCTCACAGATGGAGGACTCAATCTTCTTATCTCAAAGCAAGTATGCTAAGAATATTGTAAAGAAGTTTGGAATGGAGAATGCAAGTCACAAAAGGACTCCTGCTCCTACTCATCTAAAGCTCTCCAAAGATTCAAGTGGGGTTAAGGTGGATCAAAGTCTGTACAGAAGCATGATAGGAAGCCTGCTGTACTTAACTGCCAGCAGACCTGATATTGCCTTTGCAGTTGGAGTTTGTGCTAGATACCAAGCTGATCCCAAAGTCAGTCATCTCAATCAAGTGAAGAGAATTTTGAAGTATGTAAGTGGTACTTACAACTATGGATTGCTGTATACTCATGGCTGTGAACCGACTCTGACTGGCTACTGTGATGCTGATTGGGCTGGTAGTGCTGATGATAGAAAAAGCACTTCTGGAGGATGTTTCTTTTTGGGAAGTAATCTGGTTTCCTGGTTCAGCAAGAAACAGAATTGTGTGTCTCTTTCCACTGCTGAAGCTGAATATATTGCAGCTGGCAGTAGCTGCTCTCAAATGTTATGGATGAAACAGATGCTCACTGAGTATAACGTCACACAAGATGTTATGACATTATACTGTGACAATCTGAGTACAATCAACATATCCAAGAATCCCATTCAGCATAGCAGGACCAAACATATTGACATACGACATCACTTTATTAGAGACCTTGTAGAAGAAAAGACCATCAAATTGGAACATGTTACCACTGAGCTACAGCTGGCTGACATTTTTACCAAGGCTTTGGATGCAAATCAATTTGAAAACTTAAGGGGTAAGTTGGGTATTTGCCAACATGAGGAATTGTAGCAATTAATTTTGCTTAAAACAAAGACCAAAGGACTTCTGCCTGTTCTGATTGGTTTAAAATTGTATTTTCTCATTTCCTACCACTGTTTTGAGAAGTTGAATAGGCACTCCTTTGCTTTGTTACTCTCTCGTCTTTCAGAAATTCTTCTCATTTGCTGTTTGTCCTTCAAAACTGACAAAATGTCTCAAACGCCATCATCATCCAATACGACCATCTCAACCTCTTCATCTGATCAAGATTCTGGGACAATCTCTTCCTGTCTGGACTCTGATGTTCTGGAGATCTGTTCTCATAGAATTAACTCCACCAAGGCCAAAGAGGTGCGAACAAGACATACAAGTAATCCATCTCATCCTTCCTCTTCAGTACCCCCTGAAATTACAAATAGGGAAGGGACAGCCTATGTTAATCAAGCAATAGCAAAAATTGTTTCCCGAATTCTGAACGAGAACCACTCAGTTCCTGGCATTTCTGTTCCTCTGCACCAAGAAAACTCAAATGCTGAAACAAATCCAAATGTCTCTAAGAATGTTGAGACATCAAACAAAGAGAGAAATGCTGACAAGAAAAGAAAGAAGCCTGACTCCTCTGAGTCTGATGACAGTACTTGAAGGATGATTGCTGCGTGGTGGTGGAGTTTGGAAGTATGTCCTGCTGTTGTCTACTGCTGTTGTCTGGTGTTCTGCCGCTGATCTCATTATTTTGTCTTGGATAACTGTATTACTTTATAAACATGTAATCTTTGGCCCATTTGTGGCTAAAGTGGGGGAGAATATTTGGTACTACTTAATTAGTACTTAACACTATATTTTTCTGCTGTCATCATTTATTTCTGCTGCTGCTGCTATCTCTGATTGTTTAGGGACTTTAGCCAAAAATCTGCCAAAGGGGGAGTTTGTAGGTGTTTAGGTATTGGCTTGTATTTTTGGTAAATTCCAAGTGTATGTGTGAATGTCATGACTGATGTCATAACATTCTAGTTCAGGTTGTACTAACTCTTTAGGTACATATGCAGAAAAATATTGTAACTCAAATACTGATGTTCATAAGTGTGTATCTGAGCATGTTTGCAAAATGATCACATTTAGCTAATCAGTAGACAGGTTTTCTCAGATGTCATAACAGATGTTATGACATCCTGTTCTGAACTAGCAGGATTACAGGATTGGATAAGTCTGAGTTTTTTCAGGAAATAACTCAGTCCTTCCTAAACAGAATCCTGCGTTTTCTGAGGAATAACCTCGCTCAATCCTAACCTGATCAACAAAGTACTGTGACCTGGACTTTAGGTCAAACGGAATCAACCCTAGGTTTTTGGAAACCCTAACTGAAGTTGCAGCTGCTATATATTCAACAGAGCTGCGGTTTTTGAAGTTATCCCTGCTGATTAATTAGAAGATCAAGTTTGTAATCTGTATAGATTTGTTTAATTGTACTCCAAGCAATTATCATTGTGATAAGTGTCTTGGAATAGGTTTCAATTGTAAGGGTTGTGTAGCACTCAAAGCTTTGAAGCAAGAGTGTTTGAATGTTACTTGACTAAAGCTGTGAAGCAGAGTCAAGTTAGTTGTGTACATCACTCAAAGCTGTGAAGCACGAGTGATTGTGTTACTTGATTAAAAAGCTGTGAAGCATAATCAAGAGTGTGTTTTGAAGAGTGTCTTCATCAATTCTCAAGTCAAATTGGTTTATGTATCACTGCTGTGATTGAGGGGGAGTGAGTAGGAACTCAGGTTTAAGTTGTACTTAGATTAGAATTGCATTGGGTAGGTCTTAAGTGAAGGAGATAAACTGGTTGGTTTATTCCTGAATTAACATCTCTTATAGTGGATTCTCTCCCTGGCTTGGTAGCCCCCAGAGTAGGTGTTGTTGCACACTGAACTGGGTAAACAATTGACTGTGTTATTTACTGCTTTTGTATTTACTGTCATATAGTAAGTCAGATACAGTGTCATAACATTGGACGTGACATTGAGTATCTGTAGCCAGAATTTTCACCAGAGGCTTCCAAGAAAGAGATGGAATAAATTTTGAAAATTATAAAGAGAAGCGACTACAATGTAGTCGAACAGCTGGGGCCGACCCCTTTAAATATTTCTATGATAGCTTTATTGTTGTGTTCCAAAGCTCATGCGAAGGCCTTAGTGAAATTTCTTAAAACTGCCCATGTGCCACAGGAAACCTCTGCTGAACATTTCAAAGATTTTATGGATAGTTTAACAGCTGATAACAGTTTGGGCTTTTCTGATGCTGATCTAACACCTAGAGGGAGGAAACACAATGAGGCATTGCATGTCTATGTTGAATGCAGGGGCACTACTTTGGCCCATGTCCTGGTAGATACTGGTTCATCATTGAATGTGTTACCTAAGAAGGCTCTGGATAGACTAGACTGTGAAGGTCTGACTCTAAAACCCAACAATATAGTGGTAAGGGCCTTCGATGGTTCAAAGAGAATGGTGCACGAGGAGGTGGACATCCCCATCAAAGTTGGAACTCAGACCTTCGATTCAACTTTCTATGTGATGGATATTCTCCCTTCCTATTCTTGTTTATTGGGCCGACCTTGGATTCATGACGTTGGTGTTGTCACCTCTACATTACATAAGATGTTGAAGTACCCAATCAAGGGAAAAATCATCATTGTCCATGGAGAGGAGGAATATATGGTCAGTCACTTGAACTCCTTCAGGTATGTGGAAATGAATGGTGAGTACATCGAAACTCCGTGTCAGCATTTCGAGGAAGTCCCACAAACAGTTGAAGCAACCAAGACTGTTTCCAAAGTTCCAAAGATTACCAGACCTCCGCTAAAGATGGCTTCTCTGAAAGATGCCAAGGCAGTAGTCGAAGAAGGTGGGTGTACCATTTGGGGCCAACTCCTGGATATTCCCTACAAATCTGACAAATTCGGTTTGGGTTTTACTTCAGGAGCCCAGAAAGCTGTTCGTCGTGCTCGTGTTGGGGGACCACCTTTGCGGATCAGCAACCATGGAGTCAACACAGTGGAAGATAATGATGACAATTGTGACTTGGAAGAATGGATTTTTCCAACTATCAGCGGAGGACTCAACAACTAGGAAGCCAAAGAATTTGTCCCTATTACTTTTATCCAACAATAATTATCTTTAAATTTTTGTTGGACTTGTAATAATTAAACAATGTAGACTTTAAAACCTTGTGTCTTACTCGAGGCACAACGGTCCATTTGTGAGGGTTGTTACTTCATTTTCATACATCATCAATAAATCATGGACGTTTTTGCATGCAAATTTTACGCTCTTTGTTCTTATTTTTCCAATTTTTATTTTTTCAAAGATAGCTATGCTCTTACATACACTCACATATCAAAATGCAGATCCACATCCACTCAGAATCCCATGGGTAACGATTTTGCTATGTCCTATTATGACTTTGAAAATCCGATCTACCATGTCGAAGATGAAGGTGAGGGAGATTTTGAGGTGCTAGGGGAACTAGCCAGGTTACTACAACAGGAAGAAAAGACCATACAGCCCCACGAAGAGCCGGTTGACAGTTAACTTAGGTACCCAAGAGGATAAGAAAGAAGTCAAGGTAGGTGCCAATTTGGAACCTAGTGTCAAGAAGCAGCTAACTCAGTTACTACATGACTATGTTGAGGTCTTTGCCTGGTCATATGAAGATATGCCAGGACTCGGCGTTGATATCGTGGTCCACCGTTTGCCGACAAAAAGAAGACTGCCCCACGATAAAACAGAAAGTCCGCCGCATGCAGCCAAAAATGTCAGAGAAGATCAAGAATGAAGTCATGAAGAAGTTCAACGCCAGATTCTTAGCCATCACCTCCTATCTACAATGGGTCACCAATGTTGTTCTAGTACCTAAAAAGGACGGTAAAGTACGCATGTGTGTGGATTACAGAGACTTGAATAGGGCAAGCCCTAAGGATGATTTCCCGCTTCCCTACATCGATATTCTGGTTGACAACGCTGTACAACATAAAGTATTCTCCTTCATGGATGGTTTCTCCGGGTACAATCAAATCAAAATGGAACCTGAGGACATGGAGAAAACAACCTTCGTCAAACAGTGGGGCACATTTTGTTACAAAGTTATGCCATTCGGGTTGAAGAACATTGGGGAAACTTATCAGCCTGCCATGGTAGCTTTGTTTCAAGATATGATCCATCACGAGATAGAGGTCTACGTGGATGACATGATAGCCAGATCTCAAACTGAAGAGGAACACCTTGACCATTTGCAGAAACTGTTTGAAAGACTGAAGAAATACAAACTAAGGTTGAACCCGAGTAAATGCACATTTAGAGTGAGGTCCGGTAAACTCCTAGGCTTCATTGTCAGCGGTAAAGGTATCAAAGTGGACCCTGCAAAGGTAAAAGCAATACAAGAAATTCCTGCTCCTCGCACCGAGAAGGAAGTTAGAGGATTCTTAGGACAACTAAACTATATCGCCAGATTCATTTCTCACTTAACCACTACTTGTGAACCAATCTTCAAATTATTGAAGAAAGATCAAGTGTTGGATTGGAACGACGACTGTCAAGCTGACTTTGATAGGATCAAAGAGTACCTTCAAGAGCCTCCTGTTTTGATGCCTCTAGTCGACGGAAGATCTTTGATCATGTATCTAAATGTCTTGTAAAATTCAATGGGGTGTGTGCTGGGGAAGCATGACGAGTCTGGCCGAAAAGAGCATGTAATATACTACATGAGCAAAATGTTTACCGACTGTGAAACCAGATATTCACTGCTCGATAAAACTTACTACGCTCTGGCATGGGATGTTCGTCGGCTAAGATAGTATATGTTGACCCACACTACCTTATTGATATTCAAGATGGATCTAATTAAGTACATATTCGAGAAGCCCGCCCTCTCTGGAAGAATAGCAAGATGACAGATGATCATGACTGAATATGACATTCAATACACTACCCAAAAAGCAATAAAGGGCAACATGCTAGCCGATCACCTTGCTCATCAGGCTGTGGGTGACTATCAGTCCATGAAATTCGAGTTCCCAGATGAAGACATCATGTTGGTAAACAATTGTGAAGAACCCGAACCATATGACGAACCTGAACAAGGATCCCGATGGACCTTGTTTTTTGACGGAGCATCCAACGCGCTCGGCAATGGCATAGGCGCTGTGATCATATCCCCTGAAGGATTTCATACTCCCTTCACTGCAAGACTTTGTTTCAACTGTACCAATAATATGGCAGAATATGAAGCGTGTATTATGGGTCTCAAAGCCACCATAGATTTTGGAATCAAGTCCTTAAAGGTATTTGGAGATTCAGCCTTAGTCACCAGTCAGATCAAAGGAGAATGGGACACGAAGCACCCTAATTTCATCCCTTACAAAGAACATGTGTTCACATTAATCCCATATTTTGAGGAGATTACCTTTTAGAATTTTTAACGAGAGGAAAATCAACTAGCGGACGCGCTAGCCACTATGTCATCCATGTTTAAAATCAGGTGGGATAACGAGGCTCCCCAGATCACCATTCAGTGGATGGATGAACCAACTTACTATCACGAGATCGATACTGAAGAAGTAGTGGACAAGCCTTGGTTCCATGAAGTTAAGAGGTATCTCAAGGCCCAAGAGTATCCATAGGGAGCTTCAGTCAATGATAAGAAGTTCTTGAGAAGATTTTCTGCTAAATTCTTCCTCAGTAACAAAATCCTTTATAAACGCAACCACAACTCTACTGTGCTTCGTTGCATAGACCAAAGTGAGGCAGGAAAGATCATGGATGATTTACACGAAGGTACCTTTGGCACTCATTCTAGTGGGCACACGATGGCTAAAAAGATCCTACGAGCAGGATACTACTGGTCCACCATGGAAGTGGATTGTTATCAACATTCACGAACTTGTCACAAGTGCCAGATCTATGCTGACAAAGTACATGTGCCTCTGGTTCCCCTAAATATCCTGACTGCTTCTTGGCCCTTCACAATGTGGGGCATTGACATGATTGGAGAGATCAAACCCACAACTTCTAATGGACACCGCTTCATCTCAGTTTCCATTGATTATTTCATGAAGTGGGTTGAGGCAGCTTCATTCGCTTCTATTACCAAGAACATTGTGGCCCGATTCATCAAACATAATCTCATTTGTCGGTACAGTATCCCAGAGAGAATCATCACAGATAATGGTACCAATCTCAACAATACTATGATTACCGCACTATGCACGCAATTCAAGATCCAGCACCATAACTCCTCTCCTTACCGGCCGAAGATGAATGGTGTTGTAGAAGCCACAAATAAAAACATTAAGAAGATCATACAAAAAATGACAGTGACTGTGGTACGGTGGGAGAACTGACTTGAAGGTTTTGCGTTTTATCGCAAATATCGCGGTTAGTAAGAGTTTCCACCGACTTTTCTTTTATCCAAAAGGAAAGGTGAAAAAGCACAGGAAAGACCTTTGAGATGTTTTCTTGAGTTCGGGGGGTAGATTATGAAAAGGGAAGGTGCTAGCACCCTTTTCATCCATGGTTTTCCATGGGCTCTTAGTTACTTTCTTATATCACTTGCTTTGTTTTGTTTGAAATGATGTTTGGTGTGGTTTTTGAAAGTATTTTGTAAAAGAGGCCATTGGTTTAGGAAATCTTTGTAATGATTCTCGTTCGTAAGAATGTATACAAAGATGTTTGTCCTTTGAAAATGTTTTCAAGGTTTTGTAAGATGTTTTTGAAATGTGTATGTGTTGGTTTTGAAAATAGCAAGGATTGTTTGAAATTGAGAAAGTAACTTAGAAGCTATCTACCTACTCAAATGTCTTTCTTGTGCATTTTTTATTCCTTTGACATTGTTGACTTACCATTGATTTGGTAAGCAACCCTATCTTTGGATGTAAATGGGACGGGCGTGGGTCATCGTATGACCATGATAGCAATGTTGCCAAGTATCTTAGCATTTTTGAGGGACCAAGATCATTTTGTTTAGGCAACTTTTGAATATCGTCATCGAGGGACTATGATCTTATATTTTGTTTTGTTTTGCCAAGATACTTCGCATGCGTAACATGGCCATTTTATTTTAGGCAACCAAGTTGGAGAAACCCTAAGGGTGCTTGTGTGCAAAGTGTATCATTTTCATGCTTTTGATTTTGTCTTGTATTTAGGGTTTTCTATTTTGCTTTGTTTTTGTTCTTGTCATGCAAACCCTAATTACTAATCATGGTATAAAACCGATAAATTGCGTAATGTAAATATACTAAGCTATTACAACAATTTTTATGGGAGGGGGGAATACAAATTTGAATGGGGATTTGCACAAATATAAAGCTAAATATATTATTACAACCAAATCGAAATTGCGCGAATTAAATAAATAATACAAATATTTAAAATGCAATGCAATATGTATGTAAAAGAAAATATTTTTCTATGTCTTGTTTTTGTATGAAGAATATTTAATTTAAACCTAAAAAAAAGGAAAAAATAATATTTATTTTTGGAAGGGGATTAAACCCTAGTTTTTGTTCAAAGAGAAATAATGTTCTATATTATTATTTTGTATTTTTTTTGTATAAAAAATAATAAATGATATTATGCCTAAATACTAAATTAAAAATGTACAAAAAATAAGTATTTATGAGTATAAAAATGTATAATAAAAATATTAAGTATATTTGATTATTTACAAACTTATTAAGAAAATAAATTCTATTCTATCAAAATAAATCAATTTTTTATGTGAGAAAATAATAAAAAAATAAAATAAAAGTTTGAAAATAAATAAATCATTTTTAGGATTTTTTTATCATTCATAAAAAATAAACAAAAGTATTAAATAAAAAAAATATGAAGAAAAATATAAAAATATAAAAAGTTAGTCAGGGGGGTGAAATAGCAAGTCAGAGGGGGTGTGTTTAGCAAAAACAAAAAGGCCATGCGGCCAAAAAGCCCAGAACCAGACTTCATCCCTGTCCTTCGTTCTCTTCTTCACGCTTCCAATTCAAACCTGTATCTTCCTCATGCTTGCATAAAAATGAAAACTCATAACATGAAAAATGTGGCATTTGAGCTCACGATTCCAACCATATAAATTATGTGACCTAACTATCAAATATAAAAGAGAATTTTGGAATCCCTAAATCGTGACCTAAATATTTAAGAGATTTCAAGCTTCAAATTCTCTTAGCACAAGTAATATAAATGCAAAGTAAGGATATGTACAACTTCGTTATGATGAGAACTGCATTTTTTATTCACAAATCGTGGCTTGAAGTTGCCTGTATAAAGAGATAGAGTTTAAGAAAATACCTCCTTCAGCTGGAATCGTGTATGGAAATGTAGGGACTTTAATGGAGGCCTCATGATTGTTTGAGCTTCCTCGAACTTCCCTGAACCTATTCCAATCTTTATCTTGCTCTGAGGATGGCTGGAACTCCCTGACCAAGTCCAACTGCAAGCTTCCAAATTGAAAATGGCAGATGATGAAACAGAATTTACAGAACCAGGGTGATGGCTTGGATTGACTAGGTATCAAGTGTATAAGGTGTTTTGATCAGTTAGACACAAAACGCACGAGCCAAATGAGGGTTGGTTGAGCTTTTGAAGAAACTGTGTGCTTAGGCAAATTTTTAGTGTTTTTGAGTTTGAGAGAGTTCTAAGTCCAAGCCAAGCATGTAATCTCTTGTATAATGTTTGTATATTAGTATAGAAGTGATACAAAGTCAGCTTCCTACTAGCTGTATAAGCTTTAGCCCTTTTGCCATCTTTCTTGTACTTTAAGCAAAGTTGACAAGACCAATCTCACATGCTTGTACCAACTTGCTTTAGGTATGATAAGAGTTTGTACAAATTGCTTGAGAGATGTGTGGTTTGCTTTTATCAAGGGGACAGGTCCAATGCTCCAAGTTGACAAAGTTACAAAAGTGCATCTTTATGAAAATGGCAATGAAACCTTTTTGCCCAAAATGGAAATACAACTTGTGTAAAGTTTCAAAAGCAAGGATAAAGGCTTTGTCAACTGAGTATGCATTTAATTAATGATTGTATAGAAAGCTTAGGACCTGTAAAGCAAGATACAATCAACATAGGTTTGGTTTGCAACTTGATTCTATGTGAAAATGGCTTAATCAAAAAGTGAGAAAATGCCAACTTCCTCTCTTTGATTCTCCCTACTCAAAAATGATCTTGGAGAGTTCTTGGACATTTTGGAATGCTTGAAATGTGATCTATAATCCATCTTTGAAATGAAATTTGAGATACCACTTGGAACTAGGTGAAAAGTTGCCATGAAGTTGGGTCCAAAACCTGCCTAAATTAGAGCAAAATTTCACTAAGTTATTTAGTTCATGGCCTTATATTCACAAATTCATAACTTGAGATCCAAGCATCTTTATGGAAACGTTTGTGAAGAAAAGTTGTAGATTTCATGGAGGACTAAAACTTTCATGTTGGGAACCTTTCTTGAATCAAAATGCATCATGGTGAAAAAGTGGTGAAAAGTTGAGAAAAAATAAGAAATATTTTATACTTAGAAAAATTCTAAGTTATGAAAATTTTCAAATTAAAACCCTAATTTTCAAATTTAGTTTTCTTGGTGAACAAGTTTCACATTTTGACATATCGTGATGAATTATGACCCTTGGCACTTGATTTTGACCAAAAAGTCAAAGTTTGACTTTTCAGTGTACAATTGACTTTTGATCAGTTGACTACAAATTTCATCTGTCAATCCAATGAACTTGAGATCTTTTGAACCATGTAATTAGGTCAATATGATGCCATTGAACCCTTGAAATCATGTTTGAACTTAATTGGTCATTGGCTAGGTTAAAAATCAGAAATTGCCCTTTCTCAATAAAAACCCTAATTTTGACCATTTTGCCCTTTTGATGATTTGATCAAATTTCTTGAGGAGTTGTGATCCAAACTTTATGAAATGGTACATATGAGTCTAAAATGTTTATGTGGATCAAAAATTATAAAGTTTTACTGTAAATTGGCCATAGTTGACTTTTTCCCCAATACAGCTGATTTTTAGGTCAACTGTCCAATTGACTGATCAAAAATGTGGTTCAAGGCTTGAAACTTAACATGAACAATCTTAGGGGTCCAAAATGATGTATGAAAGTCAAATGAAGCCTTGGTGGTCCAAAAATCCTTGTGCAAACTCAAACCCTAATTTTGGGTTATCAGTGCAAGATGAGATGTTTTGAGCTGACCAAACCTTAATCTTGTCTTGAGTCAAAGAAGTCTTGAGAGAAAAATCTTGATAAAAGAGAGGGAAAATTTTAGGGTACAATAGAGACCTACAAGGACTGGAATGTGATGTTACCATTTTTTCTCCATGGTTACTGTACCACGGCGCGCACGTCAACAGGGGCAACTCCTTTCTCTTTGGCATACGACATGGAAGTTGTCCTACCAATTGAAGTCCAAATACCTTCTCTAAGAATCATAAAAGATGCAGGGTTAAATGAAGATGAATGGATTCAAACTAGACTTGACCAGTTAAACTTGATTGATGAGAAGAGGCTTACGGCTGTCTGTCATGGCCAGATGTACCAAAAACGTATGATCAAAGCTTTTAACAAGAAGTTCGAATGTCAGGTATATCGGGTTGGTGACTTGGTAATCAAGCGTATCATATTGCCACAAGGTGATCCTAGGGGAAAATGGACTCCTACATACGAAGGTCCATTTGTGATAAAAAACATATTCTCTGGTGGAGCAATGATCTTAACCACTATGGATGGCGACGACCTTCCGCACCCTGTAAACGCTAACATAGTTAAAAGATACTACGCATGAATAAAGACCCGCTAGGTCGATTGGCCTAGGCAAAAATTAGGGCATCCCGGCGAACCAAAAGGGTTCGGGAAAAAATTAGGAATAAAATACAAAAAAAAATCTGTACACCCGGCGAGCTAAAAAACTGAAAGGGAGGCTTGGGAAAAAAGGGGTATCCCGGTTGTCTGAAAACCCAAAAGGGCGGTCCTGGAAAAAGTTAGGGATTTAAAGAGCATGACTATGTCCCGTTGGATCATGTTGGAGCCAACCTTCAGTATCAACTGACAAACTCAAACGGTTCTAATCAATCCAATCAGCTTCGGATAAAGCAGCAAGTGGATGAGACGCTCAGAGACATGAAGGCTATAGCAGAGTAGGAACCCAATGGGATTATTTCACATAGCTATCTTTTCTTTGTATCCGTTTTCATTTTCTACGACGACATTCTCTTACTAGGATGTCCGTCTCTTTGTACAAAAATACTTATTCAAGTTAATACAAAGATATTCCTTTAAAAGTGCAAAACTATCTGTTTTTCTTTTATTTCCCTGCTTTGTTTGCAAAAATGTCCAATGATTATTTTTGAACATATGGATTTTAACGTGACTACTATTTACAAATGAGCGCAAGAAAAGAGGGATCAGAAAACAGAAAGACAATTACTAATGGCTTTAAGAAATATGATAATGTCTATATGCCATTCCATAAAATCCCCGCAGGTAATTTCTCCAGCAGGAGCGGAAGCAAGGACATCCTACTACAGGAACACTAACGTATCTCCAGTATGAAGCCTAATGGTATCAGGTGCTCTCACATCCTCGACGGAGCAAAACTCCCAGTTACCGCTCCCAAGATTCCCCAGTGAAAGTCGCCCAGTTCCTCAAGATTCCCCAGTAGGATTTCACGAAGTCCACAAGCAATGCATGATGTTTCCCTTCCCCAACAAAGTTTATTTCTCTAATTAGGGAAACCCATCCAGCAACACTTAAATTTAAACAAAATATGAAGACTTACACCCCACATCCCCAACAACAGTCAAGGATTTATTTTCCCCAATCCAACAACATTGCAGCAGAATAGCTTACATGCGCATACATCGCATCCATATATCATAAACATCAATGACACAAATGCATATATTGCAATCTCATTGCAATATGCATTTCATGCATCATGGTATAACATATAACTAACTTTTTACCTTTTTCTGGAAATAAAAATCAACAGAACATTATCATCAAAGTTTCAACAAGACAAGGCAAATATCTATGAGCAAATCAATTATAGATCAATTCCCGAAACAAGACAGGGTGACTATCTACATGATAATTACTTCCTTCAGACGTCTTCTCTGGTTCAGATAAATCACTCCAAGATTTTTTCTATTTCTTTTCCAGACCCCTGTCGGTTCAGTTTAAACCTCTCAACGGTTTTATCCTGATTCTTTCCCGCCGACATCTCCTCTGGTTTAGATAAGTCGCACCAAGATTTATTTTGATTCTTTTCCAGACCCCTGCCGGTTCAGTTTAAACCTCTCAACGGTTTATCCTAATTCCTTCTCGCAGACGTTTTCTCTAGTTAAGATAAGTCGCACCAAGATTTATTCTGATTCGTCCCCAGACCCCTGCTGGTTCAGTTTAAATCTCAACGGTTTATTCTGATTCTTTCCTACAAGCATCTTCTCTGGTTCAGATAACTCGCTCCAAGATTTATTCTGATTATTTTCCAGACTCCTGCCAGTTCAGTATAAATCTCTCAACGGTTTATCATGATTCTTTCCCGCAGACATCTTCTCTTCTTCAGATAAATCGCTCCAAGATTTACCCTGATTCTTTTCCAGACTCCTGCCGGTTCATTTTAAATCTCTCAACGATTTATTCTGATTCTTCCCGCAGACATCTTCTCTGGTTCAGATAAATTGCTCCAAGATTTATTCTGATTCTCTCCAGTTAAAGAATACCCAAGACCTCTTTTGTTTCAGTTTAAACCTCTCAACGGTTTATCCCGATTCTTTCCAAATAAGACACTTTCTCTGGTTCAGTTAAAGTCAAGCTTAGACTTAGTCTAATTTCTGTCAAAAATCACCTTTGGATGGCATATATAAGCCCATCTCTGACAACTCTCCATCATTTCTCCAAATGGAATCTTTTAACCCCATTCCTTACACCCCAACCATAGTATCATCAAGTGCAAATTTCTGGGCACTCTAGTGTTCAATCATCTTCTACCTTCAAGTCACGAATGGCAGATTCGCCAATTTAACTCTTCAGGTTTAAGAAGATTGAATAGGGGCAGCTGTTGTATCCCAAAATTTTCCCTCTCATTTCTCAAAGGATCATTCTAGACCCTCAGGTTTGCTTCTGGAAAGTTTCAAGTCTCAAATCATAATTTTCTAAAGAAAGTCATTCACAAGGGAAAAATGGTCAAAAGCGTATTGAAAAGTCAAACTTTGACTTTTGGATCAAAAATCAAGTTTCAATAATTATATTTCATCAAGACATGAAATTAATTCATCAAAATCAAAAGTCATAAATTACTTTGAAAAAAATCAAATTTCTAAACACTTGGAAAATTTTCTAAGTATTGAGAAAATATGACAGTTTCAGAACTTCTGGGCCAGATTTCACGCCAGCGCAATCAGAATTTGCAAAGACAGTTCAGAACATAAGGAAATTGTGTCCTTCGATCAGAACATGACTCTTTAGCATATGGAGACTATGTTTTGCGCTTCGATCATAACATCACCCTTCGAGTTTCACTCTGGTCTAATTCGATCAGAACATCAAAAAGCCCCAAAACCTTGTTTGAGCAGCCTGCTGCACTGCTATAGCACAGTCCTGCAACCAGCTGCCACAACACTCCAAATTGCTACTGATCTAGTCCATGCCTTCATTTTTCTCAAACCCTATATTTGCACCAAATTAGCATACAAAAACTATGATTAAAAAGCAATGGAACAGTATACCAAAAAGGTTTAAATCCCATTTGTTCCCCCCCCCCCCCCCCCAAAACCATAACAAAATCACCTATAAGTAAGTTTCTCCATAACACTTTCAAGGGGATGGATTTTGGAGAGAGAGAATCATCAAGGAGAGAAAAGGAAAGAATAAAACCTTCGCAAATTCCAGAATTACCAAACAAAACTAAAACGTTTATTCTCCCTTTTGAATCAAAGAACATAGCATTTCCCGTTCCGTTCCGTTCCAGAACATCTGAAGGCAGCAGCTCAAGTTCCAAATACACGTTCCACATTCAAGGTAAGTTTTATGACTTTGCATCTTTTCATTCAGAACATCATTAAATATCTAAATATCATAGTATTGAGGTTGTCTATATCATTGCATAAGTAGAAAAAACTATGGACCAAAACTTCTTGAGTAAAGTTAGGCTCATAATTACAATTAGAACTTCTATAAACTGTTGTGCTTTTATCCTTTTGATTTGCTATTAAGAACTGAATAAATTGTCGATATGCTGATTAATATGAGGAAAGAGTTGAAATGTAACACAGAACTTCTGAGTTTCTCTTCACTATTTTAACACGAAAACTTCTAGGATTTCTTATTGTTTCAACACAAAACTTCTGATTTTTTACTCACTGTTTAACACAATACAAAACTTCATATTTTCACTCATTGATTAGCACAACACAGAACTTCTGAGTTCTTCTCACTGTTTTAAACACCAGAATTCCTAGGTTTTTGCACTGTTATGATACGGTAACAGAACTTCTGAATTTTTACTCACTGCTAACACAACACATAACTTCTGACTTTTCACCCACTGTTTAACACGACACAGAACTTCTGACATTTTTATTACTGTTTAAAAACCACCCAAAACTTATATTTTCTTTTCCCCTAATGTTTCTTGCATGACCTCAGAGTATATCAATCCAGAACTTTTGATTCCCACTGACTTCTTTCTGAGCCACAACGCGCCTTGCATCAGAACTTTTGATCCTCTTTATTTTGCTTTCAGCAACATGCTGATCCTATTTCTCATTATTTTTCCTTTTTCTCTCTTATTTTTATCATTTTAACGTTAGAACTATTTTTATAATAAGACATCAAAAATATTTTCTTTTATTAAATAATTATTTTCCTTTTAATTTTTTAAGACAAAAAACCATTTTCAAAACAAGACCTTTCTTTTTCTCATATTGTACAATTCAATACGGTTGTAATAGATAATTAGGAACTTAAAATTCTTACACCCCCCCCCCCCCCCCCCCCCCAATTTGTAAATTTGCACCCCCATCCCTAAAATGATATAATAGCATAAGACTTTACATTTCCGCAATTTATCGCTTTCAAATATAAATGCTAGTAATTAGGTTTTGTATGGAAAGACATAACATCAACAAATAGATAACTCTAATCAAGACTAAATGTATGTAAATCAAACACATCATTCACACTTTCACCCTTAGGGTAACCTCGCTTGTTTCATCAGAAACACAGTCATGTCCCTCGAATATGGGACGCTTTTGCAAAGACCCTTCGATAAAAAAAGATCGTAGTCCCTTGATATCCCTCGATGTTGCCTTTGGTAAAACGATCTAGTCCCTTACGAAAAATTGCTAAAGTGTCTCATAAGTTACCTTCTATGACTGTACGACGTCCCACGTCTGTCCCTTTACATCCAATGACGGGGCTTCTTACCAAAACAATGGTAAGATAGCAACATCTAAAGGAGGAGGAAAAGAACATTTAAGACCTTCTGAGTAGGTAGGTTTCTCCTAGTTGCTTTCTTTCTCATAACGAACAACATTTCTTTACACCAACACTTTCATCTTGAAACATATTCAAAAGAAAAATACTTTGTATGCGTTCTTATAGAAACGAGAGCCATTAAAAAGAAGACACATTTTCAAAATCACTTTCAAAAACACATTCAACAAACACCTCTTTGAACTATTTTCGAAACAAAACTTTGTACGCATTCTTATAGAAACGAGAACCATTACAAAGAAATTTTCAAAATACTTTCAAAACCCACACCACAAGCACATTCAAACAAAATCAAGTTATCTAGCAAGCAACTAAGAGCCCGTAGGTAACTTCGGATGAAAAGGGTGCTAATACCTTCCCTTTTTATAATCTACCCCCCGAACTCAAGAAAACATCTCTAAAGGTCTTTCCTATTCTTTTCAGCCTTTCCTTTTGGATAAAAGAAAAGTTGGTGGTGACTCTTGCTATCCGAACAATTGCGATCAAAACGCAAAATAATCAAGTCAGTTCTCCCACCGTGTTACAATATGCTTTCGAACTAACCCATGCTTCAGCTAGGACTTTTAAGGGTTATAATGTGGCCTGGTTCATGGGTTAAGAAACAAAGGATAAAGGCTCAATTTTTATTTGTACCTAACTTATTCTTCGTGATGTTCTTCGATCCTATGCTCAGCTAATTATGCGTTCAGATCCCAATTGAGTCTTCCATCTTGTCCTTGATGTTCCGGTGATGGTTCAGATACTGAAAGTTTATTTTGAAGAGGCAGTCATTTTTGTAATCATTTATTTTGTTAAGGATTTGTAAGATCTCTTTTTTTATTATTTTGTTATCCCTACTTTTGCCTGAACTATTTCTTTTGTGATTACAGTCAGCGGGATGCCCCAGTTTTTTCTTAAGTCTCCTTCATAGGTTTTGACTTGATGGGCTTTTTTTTTTGAAAAATAATGACTGCCTATTTCAATAATTATGCGGAACCATCACTATCTTTTGATTTAGAAGGACGTCTTCGATGCCATTCACTGTGTATGAAGCGAAATATTGCGACTGAATGCGCGTCTGAATTGACTGAGAAACTACCCTGCCCCAGGTTATAATTAAGGATTTTAATTTGTGTGAAAAGAAAAACTCCTACTTCTTTGGCTCAAAGGGGTTGAATAGCGATTATCTTCCTTATAACTCCATTGTTTAGGATTTGAAACAATGCCTATACATCATTAGCGGGGTCTGTTCAAAAGCATACTGTAGAGATTATGGTATCGTTTTCGTCATCCTCCCTCTAAAAGCTTACGACTTTCAGTCGAGAATTGAATATCACAAAAAGGAAGTAAAATCATAGGTTCAGCATAGTGAAAACGAATGAATTAATTCAAGACAAACATATGAAATGCATTGATGAAATAACAAGGTTTGACATAAATAAATGTTTGAACAATCAAAAGAAAATTACAAATTGAAAATTCTAATGAACAAAAGGCTCTTTGTCTGAACTTGTCACTTCAGATTACGTGCCTCTGAGGGATGGCAGAAGAATTCAGTCTGGCCATCTTATGTAAACTCCAGCACTCCTTTGTTGATCAAGTCTTGAATCTCATTTTTCAATGCCCAATAATCATTCGTATCATGTCCAGGACTATTGGAGTGGTAGGCACATATTGCATCAGGTTTGTAGTTAGGGGAAGAAGTTTTGGGGTTCATATGAGGTCTTATCAACGTAATCAAATTCATCCTCAACATATGTTGCAATGCCTGAGACAATGGTATGTTGATTTTGGTAAACTGCCTCTTGGGCTATATCTGGATTACTCTGATTAACCCGTTGTTTTTGGCGAGGTTGTTATTGGACCCGTGATGTAGTAGCAATTTGGAAAGGTCCACTCTTCACCAAGCCAACCTCTTGTCTTCTCGGAGGTTGATCAATGACTTGGTCCCCAACCTCGACTGTTTGCTTCATACGACTACAGCCGTCTTGATGAAGTTTGTTGATAATGGCTCTCAGCTCTTCTTGTCCCCGGGCTAGGCCTTGGATAAGAGCCATATTCCCCAACATTTGGGTTCTCATTGCTTCAACCTCAACTTGCAGTTGTTTCAACCGTTCGTCCTTATTGTCTTCAGGAATTTTCTTAGCCAGGTTCCCAGCGAGGAGTGCTTTTAACTCTTCCTGCCCCTTAGATAGGTTTAGGAATATTTCCATGAACTGAGCCTCTTGATTTTGGAGATCTCTGTTATCTTGTTTGAGAGCCATTGCTGAAATAAACAGCGAGAACATGAGAGACCTTCTTTAAAACCTACTTATGCAATGATATGTATGATATATGTATGTAATGTTTTCAAGGATTTCTAAGACTTAAAATCGCTTAAACAGAAAGAGAGCAAATGTTAATTGCATTAAGAAGTTTTATCAGTGACCATGATGCCTCTTGGGCTTACAAGGGATGTAACAAAGCAAAAATAAACTCTCCAAGCAAAGAAAGACTCAGGCTTCCCACACGCGCATCCTCTTTGGTGCAATGTAAGCATTTATACTCTTCTCCTTGTAAAGTAACCTGGTGAGTTCTAAAACCTTCTTCTCGCTGGCGTAGAATTGGGTTTCAACGGTATCCCGTTCTTCTTTGAGTTGGATCCAGGATTTTTGTAGCTCCTCAAAATAAGTCGGCATGCCAGGATGAATAACAATGTAAGATGTATCTCCTTTAACAATTGGCTCCATAATCACAGGTAAGATGGCGGGGTAAGGAATTATAAGACATTGAGCACGAGCTCACACCCATTTGAGGTAAGGCTCAAGAGGGATGGAATTCTTGTGCCCCAGTGTATTGCTATCAACTATGTTTATCATGCCCCAAGCCCTAATGAACCTCGTACGATAACCCTGAACATCATTCTCATACTCAAATGTGATTCTTTGGACGAGTGTGTCGTGAGGACCATCCCTTCTAGCATAACCAAACTGTCGTAACGCTAAACAAGGATTATAAGTGATTCCTCCCCTAATGCCTAAGAGAGGGACAATATGGAATTCCCCATAACGATCAATGATGGTAACATTCTCTAAGGATCGCGAACACCAATGAATATCCGAATGTGTGAGGGATATCAACCTATGAGACCATCTCATACCCTGCTCATTTCTCAACAGACCAAGGTAGGTGCGAAATAAACCACCTAGCCAATAGAGGAGTGCAACACATAAGGCCCCCTCTTCTCTTTAGATTGCGAGTATGCAGAGAGTTTAAAATATCACCAAGTAAAGTAGGCACCGCATTATGAGACAGAAAAACCTTTATCGCATTCACATCTATGAGTGGGTCCGTGTTAGGGAATAGTACCATCCCATAGATGAGAAGGGACAAAACTTCTTAAAAATCTTGTAAATCCAGGGTATCCCAACAATAGTGAGCTTTCTCAAATAGAAACTTAGCTGGAAATCCTTGGACATCTCTTTTGGTTTCCCAATTTGCCACTACATCAGACTGTTGTAAAGACAGAGCTTGAGCAATCTCTTCGGGTTTTGGGTCTCTTTCCATACCGTTGAATGGTAACTAATTAAGGATAGATACCCCCAATAATTGAGAAAACTCCTCCATAGTAGGCACTAACTGGTAATCAAGAAAACTGAAGCAGTGATGTAACGGGTCAAAGAACTGAAAGAGCACCTTTAATATTTCTTCATCAGGGTTTGAAGTGACCAAGCTGATAAGTGGACCATGTTTTTCAGTGAAGGGAGAGCTTTCAGGAATCCTTGATGCTAACTCCTTGAGTTGAGGAGATACTTTCACAAGGTTGACTTGGATAATGTTCCTGCGAGCGGATGTCATGTCCTACAAAACAAGACAAAGATAAGCCCTAGAAAAATCCTTGAAATGGTTAGTATGATATGTCATGTTATGATGTCATGATTATGCTAAGAAATCACATATATAGCAAGCACAAGCAAATCATACAAATACCTTAGGTTTAAGGCTTGCATGGGTTTTAAGGTAATACCCTCTTGAAGTTATGATTGGTTTAACATGTCCTATAAATAGTAACCGAGTTCTAAGGGATCTCAATATCATTGATCTTTCCCACAAATTTCATTCTGATAGACAACTGACTTGTCACCAAACAAAACTCGAGTCAAATCTCAATGAGTGTAGCATCAAGTATCAACCGGCTTTGGGAATACACCAAATATGGCTATCTCACTACGTCCTAATAGCCAAGTTGTTCGATTAAGGTTCTAAGGTTAGTTGACGCTTCATGACACCATGCAGCGGCCCCGTATTCTCCTTGATTAACTCAAGATCTACCGTACCAACCAAAGTGTCGCATCAACATAGCCATCACTTCAACTGTGTCGGTATACCCCACATAGTTTCCACGATCTATTGCTACTTACCTAAAAGGTTTCCCCAGATCCTGGTGTAGGATCTATAGTAACCCAAACAATACCCTTAAAAGTAAAGCAATCAAAACAGACAAAGAAAACATATTAGAAATGAACTAGACCCTAAGGTAAACCCCACTTTTATTGTAAATCCCCATCAGAGTCGCCAGTTCTGGTGATACGGTGGCAGAACCGACTGTTAATACTAGTTTGTGTTATTTTATTCGCAAATGTCGCAGTAATCAAGAGTTGCCACCAACTTTTCTTTTATCCAACAAAGGAAAGGGTGAAAAGAACAAAAAAAGACCTTTTTCGAGATTTTCTGAGTAACGTAGATTATGGAAAGGGAATGTGTTAGCACCCTTTCCATCCGTGGTTTTCCAAGGGCTCTTAGGTACTTGCTCATCTTTGAAAATTGCTTTTGTGTTTGTGTGTTTTGAAAGATTTTGTTCGCTTTGTGATAACTCTTGTATCAGTCCTCAAGAGTGTGATAAATCCTTTTGAAAGTAGTTTTTTAACAGTGTGTAAGTGTAAAAATTTGTTTTTGAGCAAGTACTTAAGAACTGTCTACCTACTCGAAAAAGGATGTTCTTTTCCTCCTACCCTTTAGATAGTGCTATCCTACTATTATTGAGCAGGTATCCCTATCTTTGGATGTTGAGAGACTATCGAAAGGGATGATATGGTCATTGAAGGCAACATGTAAGGATACCTTAGCATTTCGAAGGTACTTTCATCATATAGGAAACATCGAGGGACAAGATAATTTCTCGTAGGCAACTCGAGGGACGTTAAGGGACCATGATCTTTATGATGACTTTTAATTTGAGGGTCTTTGCTAAGATATCCCTACCTTCGAGGTACATGACCATTGTTTTCTGAGGCAACCAAGTGAAGAGATACCCTAGGGGTGCGAGTGTGCGTATGTGTTCAATTCAGTTATTTTTTATCCTTTTGTTAGGTGAGCTAACATTTTAATTTACAGTCTTATCATACAATTTTAGTTACTAATTGTGATACGGTGGCAGAACCGACTGTTATACTGGTTTGCATTTTGTATTCGCAAATGTTGCGGTAAGCAAGAGTTGCCACCGACTTTTATTTCATCCAACAAAGAAAAAGGAAAAAGAATAGAAAAAACCTTTTTTTGAGATATTTCTGAGTACGGGGGGTAGATTATAGAAAGGGAAGGTGTTAGCACCCTTTCTATCTGTGGTTTTCCATGGGCTCTTAGGTACTTGCTCATCTTTAAAATTGCTTGTGTGTGCTTGTTTTGAAAAAGTTTTGTTTACCTCGTGATAACCCTTATACCGGTCCTCAAGAGTGTGACGAAGTTGTTTTGAAAACTGTTTTGAAAAGTGTTTGTGTGAAAAGTTTTTATTTTGAGCAAGTACTTAAGATTTCTACCTACTCGAAAAAGGTCTGTTCGTTTTTGTTTCCTTTAGACAGTGATATCCTACTATTAAGGAGTAGGTAGCCCTATCGTTGGATTTATAAAGGGACACTCGAAGGGACGAAATGGTCTCTGAGGGCAACAAGTAAAGATACCTTAGCATTTCGAAGGGACTATCGTCATAAGATTAATTCATAGGCAATTCGAGGGACAAGTAGGGACTATGATCTTTATGACGATTTTGATTCGTGGGTCATTGCTAAGGTATCCCTACATTCGAGGGACACAATCATTATTTCTGAGGCAACCAAATGGGACACACCCTAGGAGTGAACATGTGCGAGTGTGTTTTTTCAATTAATTATCTTTGCACAATTAGGGTTTGTCTACTGTATTAATCGTTTATCTTTCACATGCAAGCCTATTGTCCATACATCTAACAGTTAAATAGTTGCGGAAATTAAAAGAAAGAAATTAAAACCTTAACTATTACAAGGCTTTGGGGGATGGGATTACATATTCAAATACTCGGGAAAAAATGATAAACGAAATATTAAACCTAATTTAACTATTACAACTTGGGAACAGTTACAATATTTAATAAGAATAAATAAAATAAGGACGCGTGTGACGAAATAAATATGAGAATGAAGTCGAGATCCTAAAAAATCTAATCAATTAAAAGGAAAATATTTTTTTGTATTTTATTATTGAGAAAAAATATTTTAAATTTTAACCTAAGTCTAATTAATTAAAGAAACATTTTTTTGATATTTTATTGAGAAAGTTAAATATTTATGAATTAAACCTAATTTGTCTAATTAATTAATTATGAAAACAATCAAACCAAAATTAATTAATTTTCCAAAATAAAACTAATTTTAATAACACCTAAATTACCCTTTTTGTGATTTTTTTTGATTTAATAATAGTAAAAAAATGATTTTTTGTGGTAAATTATAATTAAAGGCAAATAAAAAAAAGAAAAGAAATAGAATTGGGCCTGGTGTTTGAGAAATCAGGGGGGTGTGTTGCCAAATTTCCTGTTAGGCCCAAAGATGGCCCAGGGTCTGGCGTTTGGTCCAGTGCACCTCTCTCCTGATGGTTCATGGTGGTCCTTCAAAGCTGGAGCGTGAGATCTCTATGATGATGGATCTCAGGGATGAGATCTGGGGCACACGGTGGACACTAAGCATTGAGATACGCTGGATCTGTAAGGATTTGTTTAGAAAATAAGAAAATGTTTGGACATAGGATCGAACCCAGGTCCCTTGCTTCACATGCCCATACTCCTTGCTATCTGTGCTGCATTGTTTATCTGATAATATAATAACCAAACATTATTATAATGACAACTCACGCTTTATGCCTAAAACGCGCGTAAATTCAAATTGGCCAGTGGTTGGTTGCCACGCCTTCATCTTCTTCGCAGAAGTGTCGTTTTTTATTTCAGGCTTTTACCTACGGATGCCCACTGTAGCTACAACCCGTAATCCTCAAATATCCTGTCTAGGCAACATAAATCAGATTCAAGATCATGGATCGATTGGATTCGATCCTCTGATCATGATGGTATCCATCTTGAGATCCAATTTTTCCTACACTTGAAAGCCCTAAAACAACCTTGTAAACCCTAGCAAAGGTGTCCCATTCAACAGGCACCAAAACATGCAATTAAGTATGTAAAAATGTTCTAAAGGACGATATAAACACGAACTTATACTTATAACTCAATGATCATGCATGAATTGTGAAAACCAAATTCAAAAATATGAACGAACCGTGTTACAGCTAACGCTCGTTTCTTGATGTTTCAGGCCTTGATGATGCTTGTAATTGCTTCAATGATCGCCCAGGAACATGATTTGACCTTCAGCACGCCTTGAACTGGCTTGTGGAAGAAGATATGTCTCACACTTTTGAACCAAAATTTGAACTTTGTTTCTGGATTTTGAGGCAGGCTACTGATTCTTTTTCTTTAGGGTTAGAATGATATTTTATATGTATGTGAATCAATTAGGTTAATAGTTTTGGCAAGAATCCAAAGATATGAATGCATTTCAAATCTCTTCAAATCTTTCCAAATTTGGAGACTTCCTCACTTCTTTGGCTTGATGTGATTTTCTCTTCATTGGATAGTGCATAAGATATTCAATTAATACCAAAACAAATCTTATCCCATTTATTTGATTTATTTTTTATTTTATTTGATTTTATTTGAATTTTAAATAAATAAAATCAAAATAAATTAAATAAATAAGTAAATGAGACATGGGATGGTTCATGGGTCGTGGAATAGGCTAGGAGTAATATGCAAGCATAAAAAGTTAGTCCCATTTGAGAAAAAAAATGCAATTTTGGGCATTGTTGACTTTAGGCAAATTTCCAAAAATGGCCAACTTCGACAATGCATATCTCCTTCAATTTTGACCCTAAGAGGGTGTTCTGGGACTTTTTAGAAAGCTTAGGATGTCCCCTAAGCAACCTTTTTGGTTTCATATCAATTGTATCTTCCATGTTCATGTAAGGAGCTTTGACCCAATAGGTGTTTTTGTTGACTTTTTGGGATGACCTATAATTTCTGAATCCATATCTTTTGATGAGTGCATTTCTTCAATTTGAGGGATGAAGATGAGTTGTAGGGAATTGGATTCTCTTCAAAATGAGCCTTGGATGATAAATTTATGATAAAGTATGAGAAAGTTATGCTTGGTCAAAATTTGGTTGACTTTTCCTAAGAAACCCTAATTTAGCAACTTTTGAATTTTGATGAATTAGGGGAATTCCTTGGGGAGTCATGATCAAACCTTGATCAAATGATGGATATCACTTCAAAATTTTGATGTGGACCAAAAATTTTGAAGTTTTATTATATGTGGGTCATAGTTGACTTTTGACCTAGTATAGTTGATTTTCAGGCATTTGAGCAGTTGACTAAGCAAACTTCTTATGCAAGGCTTGAAATTTGACATGAAGGGTATTGAGAACATGTTAGGACTATGGATATCATATGAGCTCATTGGAGCTCACCCATCTTGATGAAAATGGAAACCCTATCTAGAGGTTCATTGTTTTAGGAGAGAGTTTGTCTGGTCAACTCTTGGGCATTCTTGAGCAAGTTGAGGATCTCAATGAACATATGTTGAGTAAAATGAGAGGGTAAATTTTTGGGTACAACATCTGCCCCTATTCAATCTTCTTAAACCTGAGGATGTAGATTGGCTGTTCTGCCTTTCGTTATCTGAAGGTAGAAGATGATTGAACACTAGAGTGCCCAGAAATTTGTACTCGCATGAAGTAATACGGATTGGTGATATCGGGAATGGGCTTACAGATGCCATTTGGAAGTTGATAGAGAATCGTAAGAGATGGGCTTAAAGCTTCCATCCAGAAAAGATATCGGTTGCATAAAGGATTCCTTTGCAAGAATTCATGTACTTGTCGTTGAGGAGGACTTACTGAGGAAAGTTGATTTGGTGTCTTTGGGAGATAGAGTATAGGAGTCTCAGTTGTCCATTACTCTACTGGGTAAATGTGAAACCGTCCGTGTCTGGTCGGGTACGGGTCTTACAGTGTTGTAAATTTTTGTCTGGAAATAAGAGAGAAGAAACCTGGATAGTAGGGTTACTTTGAAATGAAAGCCTGGATAGTAGGGCTATGAGAAGGAACCTGGGTCATATGGTTACTTAGAAATGAAAGCCTGGATAGTAGGGTTATGAGAATGAACCTGATTCATAGGATTACTTCGAAATGAAAGCCTCTGATTCATATATTAGACGCTATCCTAACTTCTATGTTCAGACTGTAACACACTCTCCATCCACATCCACCTCAAGAAGTCATAACTTTACCCCTTGGCTGTTCCAGTTTTTTTTTAAATTATTCATAGCCCAAGTTGAAAGCTTCCATCCTGCTGAGTATATGAAGAAGCTGTTAAGAACATAACCAGAGTTCAGAACCAGATTCCAGCTCACAAAGTATTTTCCAGCTGCAAGGTAAGCTTATGCTGAGTCTCATCATATTACTTAGACATTGTCAGATTTGCATGTTCAAAAATACAATGTAGACATCATGATTCTGATGCTGTACGTATTCCGAGGTTTCACTTATTTGTATGCCTAAGTAGGGAGTAATTTAGTTCAGAACTTCTTAAGGAAATTAGGATTAGAAAATTCATGCTTGCTTCTGATTTATAGTTTTGATATCTCTTGTTTCTGAAACACTATGAAACCTGCCATAACTGTTATATGTGCATCATCTGTTCTGTTGATAAATGACTAAGTTGCAGATGTTCTGACTAGCATGGAGAGGGAGACTTAGTTCTGCCAGTGGCATCAGAACTTCTGACATCTTCTTTGTTCCCACCGGACCCAGAACTTCTGACTTTACCTATTTCTACTAATATGATTTCTGTTTTTGCAGTACGCCAGAGTCAGAACTTCTGATCTCTTTTAGTCAGCAATGCGCTGATTCTATTTTCTTTTTCCTTACTATTTTTGCTATCACTTCTTATTTCACTAATCAAAAACACCAAAAAAAATTTACATTTTACATGCTTTATTTTATTTCTTAAAACAAAAAGATCAAAAATATTTTCTTAAACAAAACTTATCTCTTTTCTGAAACAAAACAAGTTCATTTCACATTTTCTTGTACATTCTTATCCATTCAATATGATTGTAATAGTAACTTAGGATTTTATTTTATTTGCAATCCCCATTTGTAAATCTGTACACCCCATCCCCCTAACAATTGTAATAGCGTATGATATTTACTTTCCGCACTTTTTATTGCTTTCATATATTGCTAGTAATTAGGGTGTGTATGGCAAGATAAAAAGAACAAATAGAAAACCTAAAATTCAAAGACTAAAATGCATGCAATAAGACACACCTTGCACATATGCACACCTTAGGGTAATCTCACTTGTTGCCTATCGAAAAAATAGTCATGTCTCTTGAACATGGGCGTTTTAGCAAAGACCCTCGATAAAAGATCATAGTCCTATGATGACCCTCGATGTTTCCTTCGGTAAAGGATCTAGTCTCTAAAAAACATTGCTAAAATATCCATAGATTGCCTTCTATGACTATACGATGACCCACGCTCGTCCCGTTTACATCCAAAGATAGGGTTACTTACCAAATCAATGGTAAAATAACAATGTCAAAGGAAAAGGAAATGAATGAGAAATATTTTTGAGTAGGTAGAATGCTCCTAATTACTTTCTCAATTTCAAACAAAATATCCTTGCTATTTTCCAAACAAACACCTACACATTTCAAAACAACTTACAAACTTGAAAACATTTTCAAAAGATCAACATCTTTGTATACATTCTTACGAACGAGACCAGTGATGTAGTGAGATGACCGACTTTGGTGCAGTCCGAAGTTGGTAGATACTCTATACTACACTTATTGAGGTTTGGTTTCTTGGGATATTTCGGTCGCCATTAAAGAGGCTTGTGCTGAAACAATGACAAAGGAAACATACCAGTGATATTGAGCTCCTTAGAACCCGATTACTATTACTAGGACATGTTAAGCCAACTAAACTTCAAGAGGGTACTTACCTATAAAACTCCATGCAAGCCTAAACCTAAGGATTTGTTTGCTTTGTTTGTATATGCATACTTGTACATAACATCATGAACATCATATACATTCACTAACCATTTCAAGGATTTTGGGATTCGTCTTTGTTCTTGTTTTGTAGTATATGGATTCACTTCGCAGGAAAACTATTCAAGTCAATATTGTAAGGATCCATCCATAACTTAAGGAGCTAGCTTCAAGGATTCCAGAAAACTCTTCGTTCACCGAGAGACATGGTCACCTACTCAACTTGGTCACCTCTAACACAGATGAGGACATGATGAAGGTTCTCTTTCAGTTCTTTGATCCTTTACACCATTTCTTTACATTTCTCGACTATCAACTTGTGGCTACTTTGGAAGAATTCTCCCGGCTCTTGAGAATTCCCATTCTCAATCAACTACCTTTCAACGGTACGGAAAGAGACCCAAAGCCAGAAGAGATTGCTCAAGCTCTACACTTGCACTCATCTGATGTCATGACTCATTGGGAAATAAGGAGTGGTGTCAAAGGTTTCCTAGCAAAGTTCCTATTTGAGAAAGCCCAAAGCTGTTGGAATTCTTTGGATCTGCAAGCCTTTGAGGAAATTGTGGCTCTCCTCATCTATAGGATGGTGTTGTTTCCAAATCCTGACCAACTCATAAATGTGAGCTCCGTCAAAATCTTCATATCCTGCAACCCGGTGCCTACATTACTAGGGGATATCCTACACTCTTTTCACACTCGCACAATGAGGAAAAGAGGTGTCCTTATGTGTTGCACTCCTCTCTTGGCAAGATGGTTTATTTCGCATCTATCCCAGTCTGTATTGAAGAAGGAGCAAAGCTTAAGGTGGTCACAAAGTTTGATGACACTTAAACATTCAAACATTCAGTGGTGTCCCCGATCCATAGAGAATGTTACTATTGTCGACCGTTGTAGAGAATTTCCTAATGTCGCTTTACTTGGAATTAGGGGAGGTATCACCTACGACCCCTGCTTAGCCTTAAGACAATTTGGTTACGCCCGAAGGGATGGCCCGCACGAGACGCTGATTCAAGGTTTGGTATTTGACTACGACAACGATGATCAAGGTCTTCGCCAGAGATTTATCCGAGCTTGGAAGATGTTAAACAAGGTAGATAGCAAGACTCTGGGGAGTAAAAATTCCATCTCTCTTGAGCCTTACCTCAAATGGGTACGAACTCGTGCTCAGAGTCTTATGATGCCTTATCCCTCCATTCTCCCGGTAATAATTGAGCCTGTCATGGAAGGAGATGTACCATATACTATCCTCCATCCTGACATGCCCACCTCTCTTGAAGACCTACAAAGAGATTGGATACACCTCAAGGGAGAGCGAGATACTTTCGAAGCCCAATTCTACACAAGCGAGAAGAAGGTTTTGGAACTCACTAGGCTACTTCATGAGGAGCAGACTCTGAATACCTACATTGCACGAAAAAGGATGCAGACTACCTTTTTATCTTAGAGTTTTTTGTATCATTTTGCCCAAGAAGGCATTGATGTACTCAAAAGCTTTAATATAACGTGTGTTTCCTCTTTGTCTAAAAAAAGTTTGAATATTAAAATCCTTAAAATCATTGCATATGCATTTACAATTCATCATAACATATGCAGGTTTCTTGCAACAGGTTTCCTCATCTCTCTACTGTTTATTTCAGTAAGATGCATCTTGAGTAAATGTTGAAGGATCTCCAAGCTCAGAACGCACAGTTTCAACAGTTGTTCTTAACTCTGGTCAAAGGACAAGAAGAGTTGAAGACTTTGTTGGCTGAGGAAAAGAAAAATAAGACAAAGAAGGTAACCGAAGTCCTAAACATGGGAAGAAGGTTCCAAGGGAAGACAAGAAGAGCCCTAGACTTTGCAATAACATCCGGTGAGAAAGATAATCAAGATGAGAAGGGCAAGGAAACAATTGTCCCGTCAGAATCAGAAGAGGAAAAGGAAGAACAAGACTATTCTGAGGAACAATACCCTTCAACTGATGACAAATATAAACGTCTCGAAGAGCGGTTGAGTGCGATGGAAATCCAAAAAGTGTCTGGCTTGGACTTTGAGGAATTGGGCTTAGTGTCGGGGATTGTCATTCCTCCCAAATTCAAAGCACCTGTGTTCGCCAAATATGACGGAGTTTCATGCCCCAAAATGAATCTCCTGTCCTATGTGAGGAAAATCCAGCCCCATACCGCCGATAAAGATTTATGGGTACATTTCTTCCAAGACAGCATGTCTAGAACTCAACTTGATTGGTTTTATCAGTTAGAAAATGCCAATGTTCATAACTGGGAAGATCTTGCTGCAGCCTTTTTACAAACAATACCAATACAATGCTGATCTTGCGCCTACTCGTACTCATCTCCAGAGTATGACCATGGTTTCAAATGAAGGCTTCAAGGACTATGCGCAAAAATGGAGAGATTTGGCCGGGAGAGTTCAACCTCCCCTATTTGAAAGAGAATTAGTAGACATGTTTTTGGGCACCTTGTTTGGTCCCTTTGCAAGAATTCTTGTAACTGTCGTTGAGGAGGACTTCACCGAGGAAAGTTGATTTGGTGTCTTTGGGAGATAGAGTATAGGAGCTTCAGTTGTCCATTACTCTACTGGGGAAATGTGAAATCGTCCGTGTCTGGTCGGGTCCGGGTCTTACAGTGTTGTAAACTGTTGTCTGGAGATAAGAGAGAAGGAACCTGGATAGTAGGGTTACTTCGAAATGAAATCCTTGATAGTAGGGCTTGAGAAGGAACCTGGGTCGTAGGGTTACTTCGAAATGAAATCCTGGATAGTAGGGCTATGAGAAGGAACCTGGGTCGTAGGATTACTTTGAAATGAAAGCCTCTGATTCACATATTAGAAGCTATCCTAACATCTGTGTCCAGACTGTAACACACTCTCCATCCACATCCACCTCAAGAAGTCAGAACTTTACCCCTTGGCTTTTCCAGATTTTTTTTTTAAATCATTCATAGCCCAAGTTGAAAGCTTCCAGCCTGCTGAGTATGTGAAGAAGCTGTTCATAACATCACCAGAGTTCAGAACCAGACTCCAGCTCACATAGTATTTTCCAGCTGCAAGTTAAGCTTCTGCTGACTCTCATCATATTACTTAGACATTTCCAGATTTGCATGTTCAAAAATACAATGTAGACATCATGATTCTGATGTTGTACGTATTCCGAGGTTTCACGTATTTGTATGCCTAAGTAGGGAGTAATTTAGTTCAGAACTTCTTAAGGAAATTAGGATTAGCAAATTCATGCTTGCTTCTAATTTATAGTTATGATATCTCTTGTTTCTGAAACACTATGAAACCTGCCATAATGTTATATGCGCATCTTCTGTTCTATTGAGAAATGACTAAGTTGTAGATGTTCTGACTAGCATGGAGAGGGAGACTAAGTTTTTCCAGTGGCATCATAACTTTTGAAATCTTCTTTGTTCCTAGCGGACCTAGAACTTCTGACTTTACCTATTTCTACTAATATGATTTCTGTTTTTGCAGCATGCATGAGTCAGAACTTCTGATCTCTTTTAGTCAGCAATGCACCGATTCTATTTTCTTTTTCCTTACTATTTTTGCTATCACTTCTTATTTCACTAATCAAAAACACCAAAAAACATTTTACATGCTTTATTTTATTTCTTAAAACAAAAAGATCAAAAATATTTTCTTAAACAAAACTTATCTCTTTTCTGAAACAAAACAAGTTCATTTCACATTTTCTTGTACGTTCTTATCCATTCAATATGATTGTAATAGTAACTTAGGATTAAATTTTATTTGCAATCCCCATTTGTAAATCTGTACACCCCATCCCCCTAACGATTGTAATAGCGTAGGATATTTACTTTCCGCACTTTTATTGCTTTCATATATTGCTAGTAATTAGGGTGTGTATGGCAAGATAAAAACAACATTATAGACAACCTAAAAATCAAAGACTAAAATGCATGCAATCAGACACACCTTGCACATATGCACACCTTAGGGTAATCTCACTTGTTGCCTATCTAAAAAATAGTCATGTCTCTCGAACATGGGCGTTTTAGCAAAGACCCTCGATAAAAGATCATAGTCCCTTGATGACCCTCGATGTTGCCTTCGGTAAATGATCTAGTCCCTAAAAAACATAGCTAAAATATCCATAGATTGCCTTCTATGACTATACGATGACCCACACCCGTCCCGTTTACATCCAAAGATAGGGTTATTTACCAAATCAATGGTAATATAACAATGTTAAAGGAAAAGGAAATGACCGAGAAATATTTTTGAGTAGGTAGAATGCTCCTAATTACTTGCTCAATTTCAAACAAAACACCCTTTCTATTTTCCAAACAAACACCTACACATTTCAAAACAACTTACAAACTTGAAAACATTTTCAAAATATCAACATCTTTGTATACATTCTTACGAATGAGAATCACTATAAAGATTGCCTAAACAATGGCCTCTTTACAAAATACTTTCAAAAACAACACAAAGCATAATTTCAAACAAAAGCAAGTAATCTAGCAAGTAACTAAGAGCCCATGGAAAACCATGGATGAAAAGGGTTCTAATACCTTCCCTTTTCATAATCTACCCCCCGAACTCAAGAAACAATCTCAAAGGTCTTTCCTGTGCTTTTTTCACCTTTCCTTTTGGATAAAATAAAATTCGGTGGCGACTCTTGCTAAACCGCAACATTTGCTATCAAACGCAAAACACCCAAGTCAGTTCTCCCACCGTATCACAGGACTGGCGACTCTGCTTGAGATAATTCTAAAAGTGGGGTTACCTTAGGGCTAGATCACATTTACTTGCTTTCATTAATTGATTTGTATGCTGTACTTTTTGGTTCTTTGTTTGGGTTTGAAATCCTCTACCCGGATTTGGGATACATTATAGGTAAGTAGCAATACGTTGTGGAAACTGCGCGGGGTATACAAACATGGTCTAAGCAATATCTACGTTAGTACGACATATTTGTGGGTACCGATAGCTTTTGAGTTAATAAAAGAGAATACGGGGCCGCTGAGTGATGTCATAAAGCACTAATGAACTTTTAGAACCTTTTACTTGACCAACTTGACCATTAGGATGTAGTGAGATGACCGGATTTGGTGCAGTCCGAAGTTGGTAGATACTCGATACTACACTCATTGAGGTTTGGTTTCTTGGGAAATTTCGGTCGCCATTAAAGAGGCTTGTGCTTAAACAGTGACCAAGGAAACATAACAGTGATATTGAGCTCCTTAGAATCCGATTACTATTACTAGGACAGGTTGAGCTAACTAAACTTTAAGAGGGTACTTACCAATAAAACTCCATGCAAACCTAAACCTAAGGATTTGTTTGCTTTGTTTATATATGCATACTTGTACATAACATCATGAACATCATATACATTCACTAACCATTTCAAGGATTTTGGGATTCGTCTTTGTTCTTGTTTTGTAGGATATGGATTCACTTCGCAAGAAAACTATTCAAGTCAATCTTGTAAGGATCCATCCACAACTTAAGGAGCTAGCTTCAAGGATTCCAGAAAACTCTCCGTTCACCGAGAGACATGGTCGCCTACTCAACTTGGTCACCTCTAACACAAATGAGGACATGATGAAGGTGCTCTTTTAATTCTTTGATCCTTTATACCATTGCTTCACATTTCTCGACTATCAACTTGTGCCTACTTTGGAAGAATTCTTCCGAATCTTGAGAATTCCCATTCTCAATCAACTACCTTTCAACGGTACGAAAAGAGACCCAAAGCCAAAAGAGATTACTCAAGCTCTACACTTGCACTCATCTGATGTCACGACTCATAGGGAAATAAGGAGTGGTGTCAAAGGTTTCCTAGCAAAGTTCCTGTTTGAGAAAGCCCAAAGCTGTTGGAATTCTTTGGATCTGCAAGACTTTGAGGAAATTGTGGCTCTCCTCATCTATGGGATGGTGTTGTTTCCAAATCCTTACCAACTCATAGATGTGAGCTCCGTCAAAATTTTCATATCCCGCAACCCAGTGCCTACATTACTAGGGGATATCCTACACTCTTTTCACACTCGCACAATGAGGAAAAGAGGTGTCCTTATGCGTTGCACTCCTCTCTTGGCAAGATGGTTTGTTTCGCATCTTCCCCAGTCTGTGTTGAAGAATGAGCAAGGAGAAAGGCTTAAGGTGGTCACAAAGGTTGATGACACTTAAACATTCAAACATTCATTGGTGTCCCTAATCCATAGAGAATGTTATTATTGTCGACCGTTGTGGAGAATTTCCTAATGTCCCTTTAATTGGAATTAGGGAAGGTATCACCTACAACCCCTGTTTAGCCTTAAGACAATTTTGTTATGCCCGAAGGGATGGCCCGCACGAGACGCTGATTCAAGGTTTGGTATTTGACTATGACAACGACGATCAAGGTCTTCGCCGGAGATTTATCCGAGCTTGAAAGATGTTAAACAAGGTAGATAGCAAGATTTGGGGCATAAAAATTCCATCCCTCTTAAGCCTTACCTTAAATGGGTACGAACTCGTGCTCAGAGTCTTATGATGACTTATCCCTCCATTCTCCCGGTAATCATTGAGCCTGTCATGGAAGGAGATGTTCCATATACTATTCTTCATCCTGACATGCCCACCTCTCTTTAAGACCTACAAAGAGATTGGATACAACTCAAGGGAGAGCGAGATACTTACGAAGCCCAATTCTACGCAAGCGAGAAGAAGGTTTTGGAACTCAGGCTACTTCATGAGGAGCAGACTCTGAATACCTACATTGCACCAAAAAGGATGCAGACTACCTTTTTATCTTAGATTTTTTTGTATCATTTTTCCAAAGAAGGCATTGATGTACTCAAAAGCTTTAATATAATGTGTGTTTCTTCTTTGTCTAAAACAAATTTGAATCTTAAAATCCTTGAAATCATTGCATATGCATTTACCATTCATCATAACATAAGCAGGTTTCTTGCAACAAGTCTCCTCATCTCTCTACTGTTTATTTCAGTAAAATGGATCTCGAGCAAACAGTGAAGGATCTCCAAGCTCAAAATGCATAGTTTCAACAATTGTTCTTATCTCTGGTCAAAGGACAGGAAGAGTTGAAGAGTTTGCTGGCTGAGGAAAAGAAAAATAAGACAAATAAGATAATCGGAGTCCTAAACATGGGAAGAAGGTTCCAAGGGGAGACAAGAAGAGCCCTAGACTTTCCAACAATGTCCGGTGAGAAAGACAACCAAGATGGGAAGGGCAAGGAAACAATTGTCCCGTTAGAATCAGAAGAGGAAAAGGAAGAAGAAGAATATTCTGAGGAACAATACCCTCCAGCTGATGATAAATATAAACATCTCAAAGAGCGGTTGAGTGCGATGGAAATCCAAAAAGTGTCTGGCTTGGACTTTGAGGAATTGGGCTTAGTGTCGGGGATTGTCATTCCATCCAAATTCAAAGCACCTGTGTTCTCCAAATATGACAGAGTTTCATGCCCCAAAATGCATCTCCGGTCCTACGTGAGGAAAATCCAGCCCCATACCGCCGACAAAGATTTATGGGTACATTTCTTCCAAGACAGTCTGTCTGGAACTCAACTTGATTGGTTTTATCAGTTAGAAAGAGCCAATGTTCATAACTGGGAAGATCTTACTGCAGCCTTTTACAAACAATACCAATACAATGCTGATCTTGCGCCTACTCATACTTAACTCCAGAGTATGGCCATGGTTTCAAATGAAGGCTTCAAGGACTATGCACAAAAATGGAGAGATTTAGCCGGGAGAGTTCAACCTCCCCTATCTGAAAGAGAATTAGTAGACATGTGTTTGGGCCACTTGTCTGGTCCCTTCTTCAATCACCTAATTGGGAGTTCATCGAAAGGTTTTACTGAACTAATATTGACCAGAGAGAGGGTAGAAGCCGGGATAAAAAGTGGAAAGATTCAAAAAGATACATCCTCTGCTTCTATAAGGAAGCCATTTATCGGAAAGAATGAAGTGGTTGTTGTTTACCCTCAGAGAAATAAAGGTAGGGTCGAACACCGTCCAATGGTGGGGGCTGTTATGATTCCTAAACCCGCACTTGATCAGCAAAGGAATAACCAACCAAGGATGAAAAGACCAGTCAGACAATTCACCACAATTAACATGACCTTATCTCAAGTATCCCCACAATTGCTAAGATCCAACCTGGTGACTTTGAAAGAAGCTCCAAAGAACCCTAACACAATATCTCCTCACTATAATTCTAATGCCCGTTACGCATACCATTCTGAGAGTCCCGACCATGACACTAACAACTGTTGGGCTTTAAAGAACAAAGTACAAGACCTCCTTGAAGCCAAAGAGATTGAATTCGATGCATCGGAAAAGCCCAATGTCATTTCCGCCCCTATGCCCAAACATGGCCATAATGCCCATGCTATCGAGGAAGATATGTCTATTACTTCAGTTGATGAACTTATGACCCCACTCCTAATTATCAAAAGAAACTTGTTGATTGCCGATGTATTCCCAGGATGCGATAAAGGCTGTCATTTCTGTTTGTCCTCACCAACCAGCTGTCGTTTGTTGAAAGCAGGCGTTCAGTGCCTAATAGATAACAAGGAGATTTTGTTTGAAAAGACTTCTGTTCCACATGTTCCTCTTAATTATGTTTCCATCGTAACCATTTCCGACAATTCTTCCAGGGTCTCCACCAAAAGACCCGTTAGAATTACAGCAGTTCCAAAAGTAGCTCCTTTGATAATTACAATGCCTGGACCAGTCCCGTATTTGTCAGACAAAACCGTACCATGGAATTATGGAGGGGATGTCATCTACCACGGTATCAAACAAGATTGGCCAGCTGTCGATGATTCAAGCTCTGAGAAGGATGACTCTAATATCAGTAACATTGCCGGGACTAGCAAGATTACCCGAAGCGGAAGGATATTCTCTCCAAAAATTGCTCCCCCAAAAGCAGTTTCTGGATCCGTAATCATTCATATCACTGTCGCTCCTCTGAAGGCTATTCCCAATCCCATAATCATCTCCACCAATGCTCCAACTGACAAAGCTGTTGGAATCCCTGCTATCACTCCTACTGACATTGCTGCTGCCGAGTGTTGTACCCCAAATTTTGACCTAAGATACCATCTCCCATCTGCATCACTACATTGCAAGCGTTCACAAGCGTTTTGACCTATTTTATCAATTTTCAAAGCAGATGTTTAAAATTCATAACTTTTTCAAATTTCGACAATTTTTTTAAGTTGTTATTTTACCTATGATTCTCCTTGACAACTACAACTTTTCTTTAGAAGTCAAGAGCTGATTATTTTTGAAAACAATGTTTATTTAATTATTTATTATTCTGAGTTTAAATAGTTGGAATTCATTTTCAGTTATTATAATTTAAAGAATTATAAATAATAAAGTAAATAATTGAAAAGAAGTTTATTAATTGATCAATGCTAAAACAATGTTTATTTAATTATTTATTATTCTGAGTTTAAATAGTTGGAATTTATTTTCAATTATTATAATTTAAAGAATTATAAATGATAAAGTAAATAATTGGAAAGAAGAAAAGAATTAACCGGTAAAATAATAGAGTTTTATTCATCTTTATTCTAATTGTTACAATTGTCGTTTAAATACCGTATTTATTTACAAAGTATTTACAATGATAATTGTACAAATGTTTAAAGTGAAATAAAAAACTATCCTAATTTTTATAAGTTCTAAATCTTCATCTTCTATCCAATACTTCTTTGATGCACCTTTGATTTTATCTGCAAAGAATAATTAAAGAAAAAGTCAGAAATAGATATATAATTAAAAGCAGACAATTAATTTAGAATTCATCATTAAAAGAAAACGGCCGGAATCAGTTTTTACCCTCTTTGCAAATCACGGGATTTCTCCCGGTTCACAAAAAGGGATGAGTATTGCTTGATAAATATGAATGCACAAGTATTTGAAATGCACAAATTCAATTTTGCCAAAATCAACTGCATAATTCAAAACCAACAGCATATGCAAGTCCAAGTTTCAAATTGTCAAAACAAGTCCAACGTAAACTATCCAAAGTATGGAAGTATGTCAATACAAAGGCTCCTCTATACTGTAACAAATGCAGGAAAGCTAAAGAAGGAAATATGCAGATTAAAACCATATATGCAAGCCAAATATTTCCAGTTTCATCATTTCCCAGCCTTTTTGCTTTTTCAGAACTAAAGTACGTAACATTATTTTAATGTTTAAGCTGTACTAAGGAGAGAGAAGAGAGAAAATATTTGGGTTTACAGGTTTTGACTTTAGGCAGAAAAGATATAGAAAACAAAACTGCAGTAACACAATAAAAAAAAGAGGCATAGAAAAAGATACAAAACAAACTGAATGAAACAGTAGAGGAGGCAGAAGTATCAAAGAAAATTGACAAAACAAAAACCTGAACCATCCAAAGGCAAGCCAACAAAACGGATATAATAACAACACAAACTTGTCAAGCAAGGCCAGAGTTCAAAAAAAACCTGTTTGAAGCCTTAAGCGATAACCTGTAAAAACAAATACCACAAGCCTATTCTCAAAGTACAAAAACCTCAAGAACCTGCATTCAAAACAACACACAACCTGCTGTCCAACGCCCTAAACCATAACCTGTAACACAAAGCCAAAAACCTTAACCATGTCAAACCTTCAACCTGCTGAAAGCCATATCCCAAACAGCATCAAGCCATAACCGAAACCATAAACGCATAGCCTAACCAAAAAATTATCCAAACACATAACCTGCATAAGGCTTAAACCCAACCTGTTTCAAGCCTTTTAGAACATCAAACAACCTCATAAGCCTAAAACCTGTGAAACCAGTAAGGCCATAACCTGTATAAACCTCCATCCCAAAACCTGTGATGTCAAAAACACACTAACCAACAAAGTCTCAGCATATCAATATTCAGAAGTATGCTCGGAAACACAGGGTCAAACATCACCAAAACCCTCAGAATTTCTTCATCATTGGGCTAGCATTCACGAATCATACAGCATACAAAGGCAACTCAAAGGCAACTCAAAGGCAACTCAAAGGAAACTCAAAGGCAACTCAAGGCGACAAAGACAAAGAGGAAAAATCAAGCATACAAAGGCAACCATATGCAAGAAGCAAACAGAAGCACACAAGGCAAGGCATCAAGGTAACGAAGAAGAAAAGTGATATCAACAAAAGGTTCTCAGGTCAAATCATCATCAAACCTAAGGGCCAAAGAAACACAAACCAGGAATCCAAGCAAGCCCAGCATCACGCGTTTCACCCCTCCGCCGGCAAGCCTCCGGAATGCCTCCTTCCTCCTCCTTCGTAAAGGTAGCCTTTCTTTTTCTCTTTCCTTCCACCATCTCAACCGAAACAATAATGTTAAAGCTAAAGTCAGAATCAAGTGAATGTGAAATCGTAACATGCAAATTATAAAAACCCTAAAGAGACTAAAAATTAAAGTTAACCTTGTTTGAACCATCGCGTGCTTAATCGTGGGAAGGAGGACGCAGAGATGGAGTTGGTGGCTCGGGCGAAGGGGAAGCTCAGAAGCTGGCGTTGAGGAAGACGAAGAGGAACGCGTGAAGGGAAGAGAATAGCAACGGCGCTGTAAACCCTGAAGCCTTTCCCAATTGAAACAAAAATTTATAACCCTAAAAAACTTTGTTTCAAGTAAATTGGGCCTGACCCGTTTCCTAGGCCTAAAAAACCCAAACGAATTTCATTAAAACCCCCCATCCTGCTTCTGAATACTCTTGCCTTGGGCCTTATTCCAATCAGCAGGCCCATTTAAGACTTATTGATACAACTCCCTATTTTCTGTTTTAACATTACCCCTTTACTCTTTTATTTGATTTAGTTTTAATCTACTAACTTTAAAATTTTATTTTAGATTTAACCTAGTAACTTTAAAAATATATAGTTGTTAGATTTAATATTAGGTTGATTAGTTTAATCATGTATAAATTACAAAAAGTTTCCTCTTTTTAATTAGAACCAATTAGTTTAAATTTAGAATTATTGTAATAATTTTAATTTTTATTTAGTTAGTAAACTTTAGAATTTTAAGTTAGTAATTTTATAATTTTAATTTAGTTTTAGTTATTAACTTTAAAATCTTGTTTAGTTTAGTTGGAAACTTTAGAATTTAAGTTTAGTTTACTTAGTAACCTTAGAATTTCAAAATTAGTTTAAATAACCCTCTAATTACATTTTCCTTTTATTCATGATTCTTCTTTGTACGTTTATTTAGTTTCTTATAGTTTATCTTGTCACTATTCTCCTTGTTTGTTTCTTTTTGGTTTTTTTAATTACTTATATATGATTCTTGCTCGATTACTAGACCTACTTGCTTATGATCAAATCCAAGAGAAAAATGATTAAACTTGTTGACTTCATGTCCTCAAATCCAATCACGCGAATACTTTCATTTCATTGAAAACTTAAGATAATTTTCCCAAATATTCGATTTTTTCAAAACTCATACCTTTTAAGTCAAAACTTCGTTATTAGGTCGTCGTATCTTCAAAAACCCGTCCGTACCCCCTTTTTGGCCAAAACAATTTATTTTTAATCAAACAAACAAATTTTAATAAACAGATATTTCAAAAGGTTCCTATAGGATACTATAGATACATTGGGTGCTAATACCTTCCCATTGTATAACCAACCCCCAAACTCTAGACCTCTTTTCAAAACGCCTTGTATTTTCATTACTTTTAAAAGTATTATTTTACATTGCATACTTTAAGGTTTTATTTCGCTCTTTTCCCTTTTCCCTTGGAAATAATAAAGCGCGGTGGCGACTCTTGCTTTTTTGAGACAAATTAATTAATAATTCGATCTCTGATTTACCCCGCTACATTTTTTATCGCTACAGAATTGGCGGCTCTGCTGGGGAAATATTGACCTCTTGCTGGTCCATCCCTAAGTGGGTTAAGCCTAGTTTGTCTTATCTGTTTTATTATTATTTATTTGATTTGTTTGATTATATGTTTATATTAGGGTTGTTTGGGTTTTTGCAAAGGACAAATCCTATACCCGGTTTAAGTTACACTTAAGAATAGGACGGGCGGTATAGTCATGTTAACTTTGAGGGAGTAATCCCGAAGAAGGAGGCATGAAATCCCCCACTCAGTGGAAGGCCCTTTTGAATGTAATATTTGTTTACCGAGTAATCGGGAAGACATTATTATTTTTGACCTGGGAGCCAGAGAAGCTGAGAACCGTAGAACCCTAACCCAACTTGGCCTTTTAGGTGTAGCGTGGAGATTATAACGGAGTAATTCAGAAGTAACTGTCACGCGATGCTACGCTCAGATGAGTTTCTCTTGAGAATATTGCTAATTATTGAGTAATCAAGACATTGGTAATATCCGAAAGAGGGATGTAGACTCTGGGAACTCTTAGAACCTTGTCTTGCAGGTGTGATTAAACCATTAGTACATACCTTGGGGTGGGATTTATCCCTTGACTCCATGCACAAACGTTGAACCTTTGAACCTCGTATCAAAATGAACGATCATTTGCATCGCATATCATGCATCATCCAACTTTTTTTCGTAACGCATGGGGTGGTTTGCCAGAACTGGATTGCTATTGATGTTCCTGCTGTGATGCATATTTCTGAGTAATGTTTTGTTTTATTTTTGAAAAAAAATCTTTGCTCTGCCCAAGGCGAAAAGTATTTGTGTCGGGCTATGTTGAAAATAATTCCTTTTGCTCTGCCCAAGGCAAAAGAGAAAATGTCTGGGCTCTTTGTTTCAAGTATTTCCCCTCATGAATAAAAATGTTATTTTGTCTACTACTGTTTTATTTTTTCACTTTTTTCTGGGAAATAGTAATGAAAATTAATTGGTAGTAATAGGAAAATATAATAATATTTTGTTTCATTTGTACAACATTCATATTAATCGATTTCTAAAATAAAGCATAATCATATGTGCAGATTAATCCATGACTTAACCATTGAAAACAATGATCATATGCCCCCTCCCAACTTTGAATTCCCTGTGTTCAGAGCCGAAGAAGAGGATAGTGAAGAGATTCCTGATGAAATTTCCTGTTTGCTTGAGCACGATGAAAAGACTATTCAGCCGTTTGAAGAACCTATAGAGATGATCAATTTGGGTAATGAAGAAGATAAAAAGGAAGTCAAGGTCGGAGCATTGCTTATCCCAGAGGTCAAAGAGAAAATGTTAGAGCTTCTCAAAGAGTATGTTGATGTGTTTTCTTGGTCCTACCAAGATATGCCAGGTTTGGACAACAATATTATGGAGCATCGTTTATCGTTGAGACCTGAATGTCCGCCGATTAAGCAGAAGTTGAGAAGGACTCGTCCCGATATGGCTGACAAGATCAAAGAAGAAGTTAAAAAACAAATTAATGCAGGTTTCCTTGTTACATCGGTCTATCCTCAATGGTTAGCCAATATAGTGCCTGTTGCTAAGAAAGATGGCAAAGTTCGAATGTGTGTAGACTATAGAGATCTGAATAGAGCTAGCCCAAAGGATGACTTCCCATTACCGCACATTGACGTATTGGTCGACAGTACCGCAAAGTTCAAAGTCTTTTCTTTCATGGATGGTTTCTCTGGTTACAATCAAATCAAGATGGCACCAGAAGATATGGAGAAGACAACTTTCATTACACCTTGGGGAACATTTTGTTATCGGGTTATGCCGTTTGGTTTGAGGAATGCTGGTGCAACATACCAAAGGGCCATGACTGCTTTGTTCCATGATATGATGCATAAAGAGATAGAAGTGTATGTAAATGACATGATTGCCAAATCACAAACTGAAGAAGATCATTTGGAACATTTATTGAAGTTATTCCAGCATTTGAGAAAGTATAAACTCCGTCTGAATCCCAACAAGTGCACTTTTGGTGTTCGTTCTGGAAGACTTCTGGGTTTCATTGTCAGTCAGAAAGGTATTGAGGTAGATCCTGATAAAGTCAAAGCTATTCGGGAAATGCCCGCACCCAAGACGGAAAAACAAGTAAGAGGATTCCTTGGGAGACTGAACTATATTTCTAGATTTATATCTCATATGACTGCTACCTGTGGGCCGATTTTCAAGCTTCTCCGAAAGAACCAAGGATGTGTGTGGACAGAAGATTGTCAGAGAGCTTTTGATAGCATCAAAGAATATTTACTTGAACCTCCCATTTTGATTCCTCCATTGGAAGGAAGACCTTTGATTATGTACCTGACTATATTGGAAGATTTCATGGGATGTGTGCTTGGTCAACAAGATGAGAATGGAAGAAAGGAACATGCTGTATATTATCTGAGTAAGAAATTCACAGACTGTGAGTCTCGATACTCATTGCTTGAGAAAACCTGTTGTGCTTTAGCTTGGGCTGCTCGCCGTCTGCGCCAGTATATGATTAACCACACCACTTGGTTGATCTCCAAAATGGATCCGATCAAGTATATCTTTGAGAAGCCCGCCTTATCTGGAAGAATAGCCCGTTGGCAGATGTTGTTATCCGAATATGACATTGAGTATCACACTCAGAAAGCAATCAAAGGGAGTATTTTAGCCGACCATTTGGCTCACCAACCAATTGACGATTATCAATCCATCAAGTTTGATTTCCCAGATGAAGATGTTATGTACTTGAAAGCTAAAGATTGTGAAGAGCCGTTACCTGAAGAAGGACCTGATCCCAAATCCCGTTGGGGTTTGATATTCGACGGAGCTGTGAACTCTTATGGAAATGGAATTGGGGCGATCATCGTCACTCCCCGAGGTACTCATATCCCGTTCACGGCAAGATTGAAGTTTGACTGCACGAACAACATGGCTGAATATGAGGCATGTATTATGGGTTTCGAAGAAGCAGTGGATCTAAGGATTAAGATTCTTGGTATTTACGGAGATTCGGCATTGGTAATTAATCAAATCAAAGGAGAATGGGAGACTCGTCATCCTGGTTTGATCCCTTACAGAGACTATGCTAGAAGATTGTTAACTTTCTTCAACAAAGTGGAATTACATCATATCCCTAGAGATGAAAACCAAATGGCTGATGCTTTAGCTACCTTGTCTTCAATGTTTCAAGTGAATGGTTGGAACGACGTGCCTACAATCCGGGTTATGCGCCTCGACAGACCTGCTCATGTGTTCTCAGTAGAAGAGGTTACCGACGACAAACCATGGTTCTATGACATTAAACGTGTTCTTCAAACTCAAGAGTACCCGCCTGGGGCATCCAATAAAGATAGGAAGACGTTGAGAAGATTAGCAGGCAGTTTCTTCCTCAATGAAGAAGTATTGTATAAGAGGAATTACGACATGGTCTTGCTCAGATGTGTAGACAGACATGAAGCAGACATGCTGATGCAAGAAGTACATGAAGGATCCTTTGGCACTCATACCAACGGACATGCGATGGCTAAAAAGATGTTGAGAGCTGGTTACTATTGGATGACGATGGAATCTGATTGCTGCAAATATGTGAAGAAATGTCATAAATGCCAGATTTATGCGGACAAGATACATGTGCCACCGACCCTCCTCAATGTTATCTCTTCACCTTGGCCTTTCTCTATGTGGGGAATTGATATGATCAGAATGATTGAACCCAAAGCTTCAAATGGTCATTGTTTCATCTTGGTAGCGATCGATTATTTTACTAAATGGGTGGAAGCAGCATCTTATGCTAATGTAACCAGACAGGTGGTAGTCAGATTTATCAAGAATCAGATCATTTGTCGATACGGCATCCCGAGCAAGATCATCACTGATAATGGTTCGAATTTGAATAACAAGATGATGAAAGAGCTTTGTGAGGAGTTCAAGATCGAACATCATAATTCTTCTCCTTACAGACCGAAGATGAATGGGGCTGTTGAAGCTGCTAACAAGAACATCAAAAAGATTGTCCAGAAGATGGTGGTAACTTATAAAGATTGGCATGAAATGCTTCCGTTTGCTTTACATGGATACCGTACTTCAGTTCGAACTTCAACAGGCGCAACCCCATTTTCCCTAGTTTATGGTATGGAAGCAGTACTCCCCGTGGAGGTTGAGATTCTGTCTATGAGAGTGTTGATGGAAGCTAAACTTTCTGAGGCTGAATGGTGTCGAAGTAGATATGATCAGTTGAATTTAGTTGAAGAGAAGAGATTGACAGCGTTGTGTCACGGTCAATTATATCAGCAGAGAATGAAGAAGGCTTTTGATAAAAAGGTTCGACCATGCGAGTTCAGAGAAGGTGACCTTGTGCTCAAAAATATATTATCTTTCCAACCGGATTCTAGGGGAAAGTGGGCTCCGAATTATGAAGGACCGTATGTCGTTAAGAAAGTTTTCTCTGGAGGCGCCTTGATTCTCACAAATATGGACGGTGAAGAGCTCCCGCGCTCCTTGAACGCCGATGCAGTCAAGAAATATTTCGCTTAGGTTTGAGTGGACAGTTTGCTAAGTTGAACACCCGAAAGGGCGGCTTAGGCAAGCTTTTGGTCAGACCGGTCTTGGCATTTGAACACATTTCGGAATTCGAAGTTGTTAGGGAGAATAGTGATCATTGTTTTTGTGTAACCTTTTTCTTTCATGTACTATTTCCCAAACTTTTGTAAACCGTTGGAGTCGCGTTGTTAGCGAACTACCATCTTATTAATGAAATTTGAGCATTTACCTTTTGTGAGCAAAACTTTAATTTTACGGCAATATTTAAAACAAAGTTATTTAAAGTATTCTTATTTTAAAAATGTGTCGTGAATAATGAAAGGAATATTAACAGTTGTTCCGAGGATGGTCAAGCCATGAAATGCAAAACAATACAGTAATTTATTCTTGCATGATGAACATGTTTTCTTTCAAAATCGTCACGAGGTGTTGGTTGTGTAAACTTGCGTTTCTTGTGGTACTAAGTTTGGTGACTCCCCAGTTGTTCCAGTTAAGCGTTGTTTTGGTTATCTTTATTTGGGCGATTTCTGAAGTGTGGTACGCTTTGTCTCATGCCAGTAGTCTATTGGTATTAGAAGATTGGATTTGAATACTCTTCTCCTCAGAAGACTTGAGCCTTGTAGCGTGGTACGCTCTGACGTTGCTTTGTGGTTCCAGTTCCAGTTATTTTCCATTTTTTTTAAGATTGGCCGAGTATCTATTATGTCGTGACATCTTATTGTCTTCAAATTATTCCATCTGTTTGTTTTGTCAGCATAACATTCATTTACTCGTTTACACTTATATCAGCATGCATATTTACATTTGTCGTTGATTTTGGGCTGTATACTTTGTTTATTAAGACAATGTACATGTTCTTTCCAAGTAGAAGGTTAGCTTAGGCAGAAAATGTGCTTCCTTTCTAAATTCCCCAACTGAGCTAATCCTCGTGGATGATTTTTGATTTATCCTTCCTTGTCCATTTCTGGATAGGATGAATCTCCCAATCAAGTTACTTTCTCATTAGGTGGAGTCTTGTTTGACTGTTTTCTCTCTGGTTTATTCCTGGAGGGAGTTGTTGTCTCTTGCATAGGCTACCTCATGATTTTCCCCAGTGAAGTCACGACCTAGACGAATGGTGCATTTATTTTGCACATTTAAGTATGTGATCTCCTCGGGAAGGATTAATTCATGGTTCTCTTTGACGAAGATTTTATTCTCTGCCAGTGTCATCGCAATTTCCTTCTGAGTTATTCTTTGAAAAACGACAAGCGGCAGCTCTTCATGAGTAACTTGTACGTTATTATTTTGGAAAACGGCAAGCGGCGGTCTCTTCATGAGCAACTTGTACGTTATAGACATCGTTGGAAAACGGCAAGCGGCGGTCTCTTCATGAGCAACTTGTACGTTATTATTTTGGAAAACGGCAAGCGGAGGTCTCTTCATGAGCAACTTGTACGTTATAGACATCGTTGGAAAACGGTAAGCGGCGGTCTCTTCATGAGCAACTTGTACGTTATTATTTTGGAAAACGGCAAGCGGCGGTCTCTTCATGAGCAACTTGTATGTTATAGACATCGTTGGAAAACGGAAAGCGACGGTCTCTTCATGAGCAACTTGTACGTTATTATTTTGGAAAACGGCAAGCAGCGGTCTCTTCATGAGCAACTTGTACGTTATAGACATCGTTGGAAAACGACAAGCGGCGGTCTCTTCATGAGCAACTTGTACGTTATTATTTTTTGGAAAACGGCAAGCGGCAGTCTCTTCATGAGCAACTTGTACGTTATTATTTTTCTGGACGACAGCAAGTGGAAGCTTCTTTATTTGAGAAGCTTGTATGACATAGTATTTTTGGGAAGACAACAAGTGGCAGCTTCTTTATTTGAGCAGCTTGTATGTCATAGTATTTTTGGAAGACAGCAAGTGGCAGCTTCTTTATTTGAGTAGCTTGTATGTTATAGTATTTTGGAAGACAGCAAGCGGCAGCTTCTTTATTTGAACAACTTGTATGTTATTGACATCCCTGGACGATAGCAAGTGGCAGCCTCTTTATTTGAGCAGCTTGTATGTCATAGTATTTTTTGGAAGACAGCAAGTGGCAGCTTCTTTATTTGAGCAGCTTGTGTATCTACAACCATATTATTATTTCAGCATTAATTAGTATATCTCCGGAAATCTCGCAGAGAAGTTTGTTATGAATCTTTACCTTCAGAAGTCGGTAATCCGTCGCCAGCAAAATTGATACTTTTGTCTATCTTTGACCTTGAGTTGTGAACTCACTGTTATTTTGGGTGAATAATCTGTTTTTATGGCCTATGCAAGATGCCTTCTTTGTTAAGGTCAGAGGTCGTATTCTCTCAAATTTTTATTCGCCGTCAAGAGTCTATTATTTGAAGTCGATGGCTCATTTCCCCAGTAGTGTATAATCTATGTCCCTGTGTTTTGTTGGTGTTTGATTTCTCCAGCATTATCTTGTTTCATACAATATCTTTCTCTGTGAATTCAATTACTACATTCATATCACGAACATAATGGCGGTATCTTAGGGCAAAAATGGCGTATTATGTATTTAAGTACCTTCAATCTCGTCGAGACGAAGATTTTAATCTTCATATCTCCGGATAGAAGAAACTTAAATAGGGGCAGCTGTTGTACCCCAAATTTTGACCTAAGATACCATCTCCCATCTGCATCACTACATTGCAAGCGTTCACAAGCGTTTTGACCTATTTTATCAATTTTCAAAGCAGATGTTTAAAATTCATAACTTTTTCAAATTTCGACAATTTTTGTAAGTTGTTATTTTACCTATGATTCTCCTTGACAACTACAACTTTTCTTTAGAAGTCAAGAGCTAATTATTTTTGAAAACAATATTTATTTAATTATTTATTATTCTGAGTTTAAATAGTTGGAATTCATTTTCAGTTATTATAATTTAAAGAATTATAAATAATAAAGTAAATAATTGAAAAGAAGTTTATTAATTGATCAATGCTAAAACAATGTTTATTTAATTATTTATTATTTTGAGTTTAAATAGTTGGAATTTATTTTCAATTATTATAATTTAAAGAATTATAAATGATAAAGTAAATAATTGGAAAGAAGAAAAGAATTAACTGGTAAAATAATAGAGTTTTATTCATCTTTATTCTAATTGTTACAATTGTCGTTTAAATACCGTATTTATTTACAAAGTATTTACAATGATAATTGTACAAATGTTTAAAGTGAAATAAAAAACTATCCTAATTTTTCTAAGTTCTAAATCTTCATCTTCTATCCAATACTTCTTTGATGCACCTTTGATTTTATCTGCAAAGAATAATTAAAGAAAAAGTCAGAAATAGATATATAATTAAAAGCAGACAATTAATTTAGAATTCATCATTAAAAGCAAACGGCCGGAATCAGTTTTTACCCTCTTTGCAAATCACGGGATTTCTCCCGGTTCACAAAAAGGGATGAATATTGCTTGATAAATATGAATGCACAAGTATTTGAAATGCACAAATTCAATTTTGCCAAAATCAACTGCATAATTCAAAACCAACAGCATATGCAAGTCCAAGTTTCAAATTGTCAAAACAAGTCCAACGTAAACTGTCCAAAGTATGGAAGTATGTCAATACAAAGGCTCCTCTATACTGTAACAGATGCAGGAAAGCTAAAGAAGGAAATATGCAGATTAAAACCATATATGCAAGCCAAATATTTCCAGTTTCATCATTTCCCAGCCTTTTTGCTTTTTCAGAACTAAAGTACATAACATTATTTTAATGTTTAAGCTGTACTAAGGAGAGAGAAGAGAGAAAAGATTTGGGTTTACAGGTTTTGACTTTAGGCAGAAAAGATATAGAAAACAAAACTGCAGTAACACAATAAAACAAAAGAGGCATAGAAAAAGATACAAAACAAACTGAATGAAACAGTAGAGGAGGCAGAAGTATCAAAGAAAATTGACAAAACAAAAACCTGAACCATCCAAAGGCCAACCAACAAAACGGATATAATAACAACACAAACTTGTCAAGCAAGGCCAGAGTTCAAAAAAAACCTGTTTGAAGCCTTAAGCGATAACCTGTAAAAACAAATACCACAAGCCTATTCTCAAAGTACAAAAACCTCAAGAACCTACATTCAAAACAACATACAACCTGCTGTCCAACGCCCTAAACCATAACCTGTAACACAAAGCCAAAAACCTTAACCATGTCAAACCTTCAACCTGCTGAAAGCCATATCCCAAACAGCATCAAGCCATAACCGAAACCATAAACGCATAGCCTAACCAGAAAATTATCCAAACACATAACCTGCATAAGGCTTAAACCCAACCTGTTTCAAGCCTTTTTGAACATCAAACAACCTCATAAGCCTAAAACCTGTGAAACAAGTAAGGCCATAACCTGTATAAACCTCCATCCCAAAACCTGTGATGTCAAAAACACACTAACCAACAAAGTCTCAGCATATCAATATTCAGAAGTATGCTCGGAAACACAGGGTCAAACATCACCAAAACCCTCAGAATTTCTTCATCATTGGGCTAGCATTCACGAATCATACAACATACAAAGGCAACTCAAAGGCAACTCAAAGGCAACTCAAGGCGACAAAGACAAAGAGGAAAAATCAAGCATACAAAGGCAACCATAGGCAAGAAGCAAACAGAAGCACACAAGGCAAGGCATCAAGGCAACAAAGAAGAAAAGTGATATCAACAAAAGGTTCTCAGGTCAAATCATCATCAAACCTAAGGGCCAAAGAAACACAAACCAGGAATCCAAGCAAGCCCAGCATCACGCGTTTCACCCCTCCGCCGGCAAGCCTCCGGAATGCCTCCTTCCTCCTCCTTCGTAAAGGTAGCCTTTCTTTTTCTCTTTCCTTCCACCATCTCAACAGAAACAATAATGTTAAAGCTAAAGTCAGAATCAAGTGAATGTGAAATCGTAACATGCAAATTATAAAAACCCTAAAGAGACTAAAAATGAAAGTTAACCTTGTTTGAACCATCGCGTGCTTAATCGTGGGAAGGAGGACGCAGAGATGGAGTTGGTGGCTCGGGCGAAGGGGAAGCTCAGAAGCTGGCGTTGAGGAAGACGAAGAGGAACGCGTGAAGGGAAGAGAATAGCAACGGCGCTGTAAACCCTGAAGCCTTTCCCAATTGAAACAAAAATTCATAACCCTAAAAAACATTGTTTCAAGTAAATTGGGCCTGACCCGTTTCCTAGGCCTAAAAAACCCAAACGAATTTCATTAAAACCCCCCATCCTTCTTCTGAATACTCTTGCCTTGGGCCTTATTCCAATCAGCAGGCCCATTTAAGACTTATTGATACAACTCCCTATTTTCTGTTTTAACATTACCCCTTTACTCTTTTATTTGATTTAGTTTTAATCTACTAACTTTAAAATTTTATTTTAGATTTAACCTAGTAACTTTAAAAATATATAGTTGTTAGATTTAATATTAGGTTGATTAGTTTAATCATGTATAAATTACAAAAAGTTTCCTCTTTTTAATTAGAACCAATTAGTTTAAATTTAGAATTATTGTAATAATTTTAATTTTTATTTAGTTAGTAAACTTTAGAATTTTAAGTTAGTAATTTTATAATTTTAATTTAGTTTTAGTTATTAACTTTAAAATCTTGTTTAGTTTAGTTGGAAACTTTAGAATTTAAGTTTAGTTTACTTAGTAACCTTAGAATTTCAAAATTAGTTTAAATAACCCTCTAATTACATTTTCCTTTTATTCATGATTCTTCTTTGTACGTTTATTTAGTTTCTTATAGTTTATCTTGTCACTATTCTCCTTGTTTGTTTCTTTTTGATTTTTTTAATTACTTATATATGATTCTTGCTCGATTACTAGACCTACTTGCTTATGATCAAATCCAAGAGAAAAATGATTAAACTTGTTGACTTCATGTCCTCAAATCCAATCACGCGAATACTTTCATTTCATTGAAAACTTAAGATAATTTTCCCAAATATTCGATATTTTCAAAACTCATACCTTTTAAGTCAAAACTTCGTTATTAGGTCGTCGTATCTTCAAAAACCCGTCCGTACCCCCTTTTTGGCCAAAACAATTTATTTTTAATCAAACAAACAAATTTTAATAAACAAATATTTCAAAAGGTTCCTATAGGATACTATAGATGCATTGGGTGCTAATACCTTCCCATTGTATAACCAACCCCCGAACTCTAGACCTCTTTTCAAAACGCCTTGTATTTTCATTACTTTTAAAAGTATTATTTTACATTGCATACTTTAAGGTTTTATTTCGCTCTTTTCCCTTTTCCCTTGGAAATAATAAAGCGCGGTGGTGACTCTTGCTTTTGTGAGACGAATTAATTAATAATTCGATCTCCGATTTACCCCGCTACATTTTTTATCGCTACACCGAGTTCACCGAAACTCGAGGTAAAAGTATCTTGACCGAGCCTGTCTGGACGAAGGCACAATCATTCAGTATCCCTGAGACCTCCCAGAAAGAGATGGAGGAGATTCTAAAGATCATAAAAAGAAGCGATTACGATGTAGTTGAACAATTGGGGTAAACTCCATCTAAAATTTCCATGCTGGCTTTACTACTATGTTTCTATGCGCATGCAAAAGCCTTGGTAAAATTCCTGAAAACTGTCCATGTACCCCAAGAGACATTTGCCGATCAGTTTCAAGACTACGTAGCCAGCTTGACTGCAGATAATGGTCTAGGTTTTTCGGATGCTCATTTAACGTCAAGAGGAAGGAAGCATAATGAGGAATTGCATGTCTCAGTTGAATGTAGGGGCACAACCTTGGCTCATGTTTTGGTGGACACTGGCTCATCTCTGAATGTATTGCCTAAAAAAGCTCTTGATAGGCTTGACTGTGAGGGATTGACATTGAAGCCAAGCAACATAGTGGTAAGGGCTTTTGACAGCTCAAAAAGGATGATGCATGGGGAAGTAAATATCCCCATAAAGGTTGGAACCCAAACATTTGATTCAATTTTTTATGTAATGGATATTTGCCCTTCATACTCCTGCTTGCTAGGCCGACCATGGATCCACAATGTTGGCGCTGTCACTTCTACATTGCACCAAATGCTGAAGTATCCGATTCAAGGGAAGATTATCACCATTCATGGAGAAGAAGAGTATATAATCATCCATCTCAATTCCTTCAGATATGTGGAGTTAGATGGTGAATTTATTGAAACTCCATTCCAGCACTTTGAGGAAGTACCGCAAGATGTGGCAGTGACTAAAGCTGTTCCCAAGATCACAAGGCCTCCACCCAGGATGTCATCTTTGAAGGATGAAAAGGCAGTGATAGAAGAAGGAGGATGCACTATCTGGGGATAACTCTCAGATATCCCATACAAGTATGACAAGTTTGGCCTAGGTTTCACTTTAGGTGCTCAGAAGGCTGTACGCCACGCTCGTGCTGGAGGACCACCCTTGAAGATCAGCAACCGCGAAGTCAATGCGGTGGAAGATGATGAAGACAACTACAAATTGGAAGATTGGATCTTCCCAACTGTCAATGGAGGGCTCAGCAATTGGTAGGCTAGAGATTTCGTCCCGATCACTTTTATCCCACAGTAATTTGTCTTTACATTTTGTTGGATCTGTAATAGTAAAACAATTCAAACCTTGTGTCTTACCCAAGGTGCAATGGTCCATTTGTGAGGGTTATCATCTCATTTCCATATGACATCAATGAATCATGGACGTTTTGTATCATTGTTTTTGCTTTTTACATTTTCATTTCTTTCAAAGATTGCTATACTCTTACACACACTCACACTCACAATGCAGGTCTACATCCATTCGGGATCCCATGGATAACGGTTCTGCTATGGCTTTTTGCGACTCGAAAAATCTAATATACCAAGCCGAAGACGAAGGTGAGGAAGATTGTGAAGTACCAGGGGAACTTGCCAGATTACTACTACAAGAAGAGAAAACCATTCAGCCTCACGAGGAACCCGTGGATATAATCAACCTAGGTACCGAGGAAGACAGAAGAGAAGTCAAGATGGGTGCCAATCTTGAACCCAGTGTCAAGGAGTGTTTGATTCAGTTGCTACACGAGTATGTTGAGGTCTTTTCTTGGTCGTATAAAGACATGCCAGGACTTGATGCAGATATTGTGGTACATCGTCTGCCTACAAAAGAGGATTGTCCACCAGTAAAACAAAAGGTCCGTCGAATGAGACCAGATATGTTAGAGAAGATTAAAGCTGAAGTCATGAAGCAATTCAATGATGGATTCTTGGCCGTCACCTCCTATCCAAAATGGGTTGCCAATGTTGTTCCCGTTCCCAAAAAGGACGGAAAAGTGCGAATGTGCGTGGACTACAGAGATTTAAATAGGACAAGCCCTAAGGATGATTTCCCACTTCCTCACATTGACATCCTAGTTGACAATACCGCACAACATAAAGTGTTTTCCTTCATGGAAGGTTTCTCAGGTTATAACCAAATCAAAATGGCGCCTGAGGACATGGAGAAGACAACCTTTGTCACACAGTGAGGTACATTCTGCTACAAGGTGATGTCGTTCAGACTGAAGAATGTTGGGGTAACCTATCAGCGTGCCATGGTAGCTTTATTTCACAACATGATACATCACGAAATAGAGGTCTATGTGGACGACATGATAGCTAGATCTCAAACAGAAGAAAAGCATCTTGATCATTTACAGAAACTGTTTGAGACGCTAAAGAAGTACATGCTGAGGTTGAACCCAAATAAATGCACATTTGGAGTGAGGTCTGGTAAACTACTAGGCTTTTTCGTCAGCAACAAGGGTATTGAAGTAGATCCTGCCAAGGTGAAAGCGGTACAAGAGATGCCTGCTCCTCGTATTAAGAAGGAAGTAAGAGGATTCTTGGGACGTTTAAACTACATTGTCAGATTCATTTCTCACCTGACAGCTACTTGTGAGCCAATCTTCAAACTATTGAAGAAAGATCAAGTAGTCAAATGGAACGATGAATGCCAAACTGCTTTCGACAAAATCAAAGAATACCTGCAAGAGCCTCCTATTTTAATGCCACCAGTCGAGGGAAGACCATTGATCATGTATCTGACCGTTTTGGAAAATTCAATAGGGTGTGTGCTGGGGCAGCAAGACGAGTCTGGCCGAAAAGAGCACACTATTTATTACCTGAGCAAAAAGTTTACCAAATGTGAAACAAAATATTCACTGCTCGAGAAAACTTATTGCGCTCTGGCATGGGCTGCTCGCCATCTAAGACAGTATATGCTGACTCATACTATCTTGTTGATATCTAAAATGGATCCGATAAAATACATCTTCGAGAAACTTGCTCTCTCTAGGAGAATAGCGAGATGGCAGATTGTGATCGGTGGAAATAGAACTGACTGTTTTGGAATGCTGGTTCACGAAATGTCGCGGTAAGCAAGAGTCGCCACCGTCTTTTATTTTCTCCAACAAGGAAAGGACAAAAGCACAGCAAAATTCCTTTTCGAGATGTTTCTCAGGTTCGGGAGGTAGATTTATAGAAAGGGAAGGTGCTAGCACCCTTTCTATCTGTGGTTATCCACGGGCTCTTAGGTACTTGCTCACTATGTTTTCAAAAGGTTTTGCTTTTCAAGTGTGCGTGGGTTTTGAAAAAGTTTCGTTTTGAAAACTTCTAGGTAACTCTTGTATCAGTCCTCAAGAGTGTATGAAGTGTTTGTTTGAAAACTTTTGTTTGAAAGTGTAGGTGCAAAAAGTATTTTTGTTTTTTTGAAAGAGCAAGTACCCAGGAGAAATCTACCTACTCTAAGGAATTAAGCTGTGTAAAAGTCCTTTAGACAGTACTATCCCACTATTGAGAAGTAGGTAGCACCGTCATTGGAGTTATTCGGGTCAATTCGATTATAGGGACATGTGTGGTCACCAAAGCAATAGTAGGACGCCTTAGCAGTAACCCTAATGTCCTAGATCCTTTTTTATCCGAGGCAATTGTTTCGAGGCAACTGGATCTTTAGACAAGATGGCGACCTCTAAAACACCCTATACTTGACGACCACGTCGAGGCAACCAGTGAGGCGTACCCTAAAGTGGCATGTGCATGTGTGTTGTTTTTCAGTTAATGTTTATCTTTGAACATGCATTTGTGAGCTACAGATTGATTTTATTATTCATACAAGTCTTTCATGCATTTTTTAACAGTTAAGAGTGCGGAAAATAAATTACGGAAAGGTAAATCTACGCTATTACAAGGCGCGGGTCTATACATCGCCAAAAACAAAACCCGTTTGGAAATAAATGCGAGAAAAGTAAAGAAAGCGGTAAAACCCTAATTAACTATTACATCCTCGGAAACAGATACATCAATATAATCAAAATAAGAATTAAAGTGCGACAGAAATTAAATCCGGAAAGTCTTAGGGTTTTGACCCCTTTTGAGAAAAGAAAGTAATTTGGTCCTTTTTTGCATTTAAATTAAATATTAAACCTAATTTACTAATTAATTAATTAATTAAAAGAAAAAGAATATTTTTGTGTTTTTGATTTTATTGAAAAATAAAAATAAAAGGAAATTAAAAGTCAAGAAAACTCTAATTCTAAGTTTATTTTATTTATTATTAAAAAAGGTCAAAATTACCTAATTAAACTAATTAATTTGTTAGTATTTTATTTACAAAATAAATTAATAAATAAGAATAATAATAATTAAAAAATAATTACATTTTTTATTCTCTGAATTTATTATAAAAAATATTAATTTGTTAATTAATTAAATAATAATAATAATAGTTATTAAAGAAAATAAAAGGAAAAAAGAAAATGAAGAAAAAAGATAGTAAACCAGGGGGGTTGATGGACCCTTAGGGAGGTTTTGTTCTGGAAATTTAGGCCCAATAACACAAAGCCCTTCTGACTTTTGGAATTTCCTGGAGCGTGGGTTGACCAGGAGCATGGTGTTCAGCGCTTCATATCCATTGCATTGCTGTTGAAGGACACATGGCATCTGGGAACGTGGGAGCCCATGGTGGAACGCCTTTGAATATCCTGCATATGAACATGTTTGAAAAAATATTAACAAGCGTTTGGGGGACCTGGGAATCGAACCCAGGTCCCAATGGTCCTTGGACAGCGCAACAACCACTACACCATGTGCCTGTATTTGTAATTATAACAAGAAATGAAAATAATATATTAAAAACAACGCGTATGCTGGGAACAACAAAACGCGCGCTGATCATTTGAATGGACCACTCATGATTGAACACGTCCTTCGTCTTCTTCAATTTCCTGCAAAAGAATAAAGAGATAGCGGGGGTTTTTAACCCCCACAAATCTGAACGAGGAGAAATAGAGAATAGGATTCTATGCTATATAAATATGGCGCGATATGTCCAGTATATTCGTCTTGATCAGACGGTTTCAACCATGTGTATCATTAGTCCTAATTTTGCTTATGCTGTAAAGCCCTAATTCGAGAGCTTGGAAACCCTAGAATCCTTCAATGGTGGTTTATGATTCAGGACGTTTCAAGGCAATTAACCTATGCCAAAAGATTCCTGTGGATTCAAGCAACACAAAACACACAAAAAATCACATTAAAGATGCATGAACTATGAGTTTCGATTATGAGAAAGAAAGTTAAACCGTGTGACTGTGTATAGCGTTTTCTTGAGCTTTAAGACTTGTTTTTGATTGCAATGTGTTCCTGGGGATCCCTGCAATGTGTTAGAAGCAATGGAAAGCTTTGAATCGTGCTGGAATGTTAAAAATAGTTTTGAGTTTTTTCTTGATTTTTCAATATTGGCTATGGTGTTTCTTGCAGCAATCTCACATTAATGGCATTAGGGTTAGGTTCAGCATATATAGTAGTATGGAATTAGGGTACAATCTTGCCAAGAAATCCATTGTATTGAAGTTTCAATATTTGATTGGAAATCAAATAATTTTCAATCTTTTTGATTGATAAAACTTGCCAAACATGGAGATTTTTGTCTCTTTGATTGATGCACAAATTTGCCAGCTTTCCCTGAGCTTATTTGCTTCACAAAAGATTTGAAAAAACATATCTTGGTATTTTCCTACAATTAAATGAATTAAATGAATTAATAATCAATTAAAAATCCAATTAATTAATAAATAAAAAAACTCAATTTAATCTCAATTGGTCGTGCATAAGCCTTGGACAATGTTTCAAGAAGAAATTTGAGGCCCATTAGTAAAAATGAGGTGTTTTGAGCAAAGTTGACTTTTGCAAATTCCCAAAATTTTTCCAACTTCTCCAATGCATATCTTGCTCAATTTTGATCATATGAACATGCTCTTGGGCATTTTGGAAAGGTCTTGAAGTCCTTTAACCAATGCCTTTGGTCCCATGTCATTTTGATTTACCAATCTCAAGTTATGGTCTTTGACTTAAAGTGCATTTTTGTTGACTTTTGAAATTGACCTATAATGTAGAAATTGATAACTTTTTGTGAGAGCATTTCTTGGACTTGGAATGTGAATATTAGTTGTAGGAAATGTCATCCCCTTCAAAATGAGCATTGTATGGGATTTTTCTGATGAACCATGAAAAAGTTATGCCTTGGTCAAGTTACAGTTGACTTTTCTACTGTCCAAAAATAGTAACTTTTGACACCTTGATGATTTTTGAGCCATGCTTGAGGAATCATGATCAAGAATTGATCAAATGATGATTGTGAGCTCAAAATAAGATGTTGACCAAATTTTTTGACTTTTGACTGTAAAATGACCATTTTGCCCCTGTAGTTGATTGTGAAGCAAATGAAGCTTTTGACTGTGCAACTTGATGCTGTGAGACTTGAAACTTGACATGTAGATGCTTGACAATGTATATGGCCTATATGACTTGATTGAGCCCTTGAAAACCTCAAATTCTTTGCAAGAACCAAAACCCTAATTTTGACTGGCTTAGGAGGCATTTGAACTGTACAATCCTTGATCCATTTGAGGATTGATCTTGACACATATTGAAGAATATGGGAGGGCAAATTTTGGGGTACAACAGTTGCCCCTGTTCAATCTTCTTAGACCTGAGGATGTAGATTGGCTTGTGTGCCCTTCGTGATCCGAAGGTGGAAGATGATTGAATACTAAAGTGCCCAGAAATTTGCACTTGCATAGTAGAATATCAGCAATGTGATGTCGGGAATGGGCTTACAGATGCCATTTGGAGATGTGACAGAACCTTGTCAGGAATGGGCTTATAGATTCCATTTGGAAATGTAACGGATAGTTGTGGAGATGGGCTTAAAGATGCCATCCGGAGGTGTCGATCGCGTAAGAGACTCCTTAGCGAGAACTTGCGTACCTGAGAAAGAAAGACAATTTCCTGGCCTGTTATAGGGGTTGATATTCAAACTCTTCGTGCAGATATGCCCTGGCTAGATACAGGTATCGAATCCACAATTAATTGCTCACTGATATGCCCTGGCTAGATACAGGTATCGAATCCGTAATTAGTCGTCTACAGATATGCCCTGACTGGATTCAGGTATCGAATCTCTAAACTCTTCATGCAGATATGCCTGGCTGGATACATGTATTGAATCCACAATCAATTGCTCACAGATATGCCCTGGCTAGATACAGGTATCGAATCCGGAATTAGTCGTCTACAGATATTCCCTGGCTGGATACAGGTATCGAATCTCTAAACTCTTCATGCAGATATGCCCTGGCTGGATACAGGTATCGAATCTATAATCAATCACTCACAGATATGCCCTGGCTAGATACAAGTATCAAATCTGAAATTTTTCGTCTACAGATATGCCCTGGCTAGATACAGGTATCAAATCTCTAAACTCCTCATGCAGATATGCCCTGGCTGGATACAGGTATCGAATCTACAATCAATCACTCACAGATATGCCCTGGCTAGATACAGGTGTCGAATCTGGAATTAGTCGTCTACAGATATGCCCTGGCTGGATACATGTGTCGAATCTCTAAACTTTTTATGCAGATGTGCCCTAGCTAGATACAAGTGTCGAATCCACAATCAATCGCTCACAGATATGCCCTGGCTAGATACAGGTATCGAATCTGGAACTTGGGAGAGTTAATGATAATCGTCTTTTAATTGACCTTTTCCTAAAAAGGCAAAACATTAGTTGTATGCAATGTCATGATGTATGAAATGCATGATGTCATGATGTTCTCAGGAATAAATGAGATTGTGTCGTATGCACTTTATCATATATGTAAGCAGGATGTATGAAATGTGATATGTTTATGGATGTATTTTCGTTTAGGAAAATAAATCCTTGACGAATGCCGGGAGCTTGTTAAATCCTGGGCTGATGTTGGAAGAGTAGAATTCTTCGCTTCCGCTACGGATGATGGTTGCAAGAATAAACCGGTAGGAGAAGATGACTCCGTTGGGGAATAAACTTGGTGAAGAGATTACTTTGTGGGAAGAGAGGTACTTCGCTGAGATGTTGATGATAACTCCGCTGGGGATACCGTTGATAAGTTTGTTGGGGAATTTTGATGAACTCCGCTGGGGGATAGGAAGAATTTCGCTGAGGAAGAGCTTTCCGTGGTAATTAGCTGAGGATAACCTAATTATACCTTGGTGGGGAGTAACCTTCTGAATGAATTCGGGGACGCGTTCATACTCCGTGGGGGATAAGCTTCCAGAATCTACTGGGGATAAGCTTCCAAAATCTACTGGGGATATTGATTCAACTTTCCTGGGGAAACTTTTGGACTGTACTGGGGAAGTGGCTCCGTTGGGGTGTCTGGTATGCCGCCGGGGAACAATCTTATATTTCCGTCGAGGAATATTAAGACTGCCGGGGATGCTTGCTTAGGAACATTTGTATACTCTGCTGGGGAATATTGAGATTTTCTGGGGATATCCAACTTCCTTAAGGCTGACAGTAGACTAACTCTGCTTGGGGAGAGTATCGCTGACTTGCTGGAAGTACTGTGCGTTTTGGGGCTGATTGGGGATCAACTCTGCTCGGGGGAGAGTATTGTTGATTCTTGTCTTACTCGGCGGGGAGTAAAGGTATCTTGGTTAGGTTCTTCAGCCGAACCTACCTTGGTACTTTGGTGGACAGAGCAACTAGATTGCTTAGACAACTCATTATTGCCCCTGTTTCCGATGTCACCTGTAATTAGTCCTTTGTTTTGCATGCAAGTATTTATGATTAGCAATTAATGTCAAATGCATATATCAAAAATGAACATTGGACGTTCTTCGCAAAACAAAACAGATAAAGGAAAAACAGTTGGCAATTTGTCTGGAAAAGTGAACTTGTATTGATTTTGAAATTTGCCTGTAAATAAGCGTTTATGTATAAGAGGCTGACGTCCTAGTAAGAGAACGCCGCCGAACAAAATAGAGTTTATACAATTTTGTGAAAAGGAAACAAAACAGCTATGTGGAAAATAATCCCACTGGGTTCCAACTCTGCTATCGCCTTTATGTCTTCAAGCGTCTCATCACTTTGCTGCTTAGTTGAAGATGAACCTGATGGATCGATGCCGTCTGAGCCTGATAGTTGATGCCGAATTTGGGATGCAAGGTGATCCAATGAGACATAGTATTACGCTTCAATCCCTAACTTTTGCCTGGACTGCCCTTTCGGGTTTTCAGTCCATCGGGATACCCATTTTTGCCCAAGCCGCCTTTTCAGGTTTTCGACTTACCGGGTGTACAGATTTTTTCATTTCATCCCTTATTTTTGCCCGAACCCTTTTGGTTCTCCGGGAAGCCCTTATTTTTGCCTAGGTGTGTCAACCTAGCGGGTCTTTAATTCATGCGTAGTATCTTTTTACTATGTCTGCATTGGCGGGGTGAGGAAGGTCGTCACCATCCATGGTGGTTAGAATCATAGCTCCTCCTGAGAAGATATGTTTAACCACAAATGGCCCTTCGTACGTAGGGGTCCATTTGCCCCTGGGATCGCTTTGAGGAAGAATGATGCGCTTGATTACCAGGTCTCCGACTTGATACTCTTGTCGTCTGACTTTCTTGTTAAATGCCTTGATCATCCGTTTTTGGTACGTCTGACCATGACAAATAGCGGTGAGGCTCTTTTCATCAATCAGGTTTAACTGATCAAGTCGAGTCTGGATCCAGTCATCTTCACTCAAACCTGCATCCTTCATTATCCAGAGAGAGGGTATCTGGACTTCAATAGGCAAGACTGCCTCCATGCCATAGACTAAGGAAAAGGGTGTTGCCCCTGTTGACGTCCTTGCTGAGGTACGGTACCCATGAAGAGCAAACAGTAACATCTCGTGCCAATCTTTGTAGGTCACTGTCATCTTCTGCACAATCTTCTTGATATTCTTATTTGCCGCTTCGACAACCCCATTCATCTTCGGCCGGTAGGGAGAAGAGTTGTGGTGCTGTATCTTGAATTGCTCGCAGAGCTCAGTGATCATCTTGTTGTTAAGATTGGTACCATTGTCCGTAATGATCCTCTCAGGTACACCGTAGCGACATATCAATTTATGCCGAATGAATCGTGCCACGACATTCTTGGTTACGGTAGCATAGGAAGCTGCTTCGACCCATTTCGTGAAGTAATTAATTGCTACCAGGATGAAGCGATGCCCGTTGGATGCCGTAGGTCTGATCTCGCCGATCATATCAATGCCCCACATTGCAAAAGGCCATGGTAATGTCAAGACGTTCAGAGGAACTGGAGGAACATGCACCTTATCTGCATAAATCTGGCACTTGTGACATGTCCGAGAATGTTGGTAACAGTCGGCTTCCATTGTGGACCAGAAATATCCTGCCCGAAGGATTTTCTTTGCCATGGTATGCCCACTGGAATATGTTCCGAAGGTACCCTCATGCAACTCTTCCATGATCTTTTCTGCTTCAGTCTTATCCATACAACGCAGTAAGGTTGAATCATGATTTCGCTTGTAGAGAATGCCGTTGATGAGGAAGAACTTTGCCGCAAACCTTCTCAGAAACTTTTTGTCATTAACATATGCACCTTCGGGGTATTCTTGAGCTTCCAAGTACCTCTTCACTTCATGGTACCAAGGTTTTTCAGTTACCTCTTCAGCCTCAAGATCACAGCAATGTGCAGGTTCATCCAATTTCCAGATAATGATCCGGGGAGCCTCGTTGTCCCATTTGACTTTGAACATAGAAGACATCGTAGCTAACGCGTCCGCCAACTGATTCTCCTCTCTTGGGAAATGTTCAAAGGTTATCTCTTCGAAATGGGAGATCAATGTCAACACATACTCTTTGTAGGGAATAAGATTTGGGTGTTTCGTATCCCACTCGCCTTTGATCTGACTGATCACGAGAGCGGAATCTCCGAATACACTCAGAAACTTGATCCTTAAGTCAATTGCAGCTTGAAGACCCATGATACATGCTTCATACTCTACCATGTTGTTGGTGCAGTTGAAACATAGTCGGGCAGTGAGTGGAGTATGAGTGCCTTTAGGGGATATGATCACAGCGCCAATACCGTTAGCCAAAGCGTTCGAGGCTCCGTCAAAGTGCATAGACCATCGGGATCCTTCCTCAGGTCCTTCATCCGGTACAGGTACTTCACAATCAGTCACTACCATGATGTTCTCGTCTGGAAATTCAAAGTTCATAGATTGGTAGTCGTCCACTGCCTGATGTGCCAAATGGTCTGCCAATACACTTCCCTTGATTTCTTTCTGAGTCGTGTACTGGATGTCATATTCCGTCAAGATCATTTGCCATCTTGCTATTATTCCGGACAAGGCAGGCTTTTCGAATATGTACTTGATAGGATCCATTTTTGAAATCAACAGAGTAGTGTGAGTCAACATATACTGTCTCAGCCGGCGAGCAGCCCATACCAAAGCGCAGCAAGTTTTCTCGAGCAGTGAGTATCGGGTCTCACAGTCGGTAAAATTTTTGCTAAGGTAATAAATAGCGTGCTCTTTTCGGCCAGACTCGTCATGCTGCCCCAGCACACACCCCATTGAGTTGTCCAGTACTGTCAAGTATAAGATTTGAGGTCTCCCTTCAACCGGTGGCATAAGAATGGGTGGTTCTTGGAGATACTCTTTGATTCTATCGAAAGCGGCCTGACATTCATCGTTCCAACGTACTACTTGATCTTTCTTCAGCAGCTTGAAGATTGGTTCACAGGTAGCAGTTAGATGTGAGATGAATCAGGAAATGTAGTTCAGCCGTCCTAGAAAGCCTCTGACTTCTTTCTCTTTCTTGGGAGTTGGCATCTCTTGTATGACTTTCTCTTTGGTAGGGTCCACTTGAATACCTTTGTCGCTCACGACGAAGCCTAGTAGTTTTCCAGATCTCACCCCGAAGGTGCACTTGTTCGGGTTCAACCTCAGCTTGTACAACTTCAGACGGTCAAACAGTTTCTGTAGATGGTCAAGGTGTTCCTCCTCCGTTTGGGACCTTGCAATCATATCATCGACGTATAATTCAATCTCATGATGGATCATGTAATGAAATAAAGCAACCATGGCATGTTGGTAGGTTGCCCCAGCATTTTTCAACCCAAATGGCATGACCTTGTAGCAAAAGGTGCCCCACTGAGTAACAAAAGTGGTTTTCTCCATGTCTTCAGGAGCCATCTTGATCTGATTATAACCGGAGAAGCCGTCCATGAAGGAGAATACTTTATGTTGAGCAGTGTTGTCACCCAGAGCGTCAATGTGAGGTAGAGGGAAGTCATCCTTGGGGCTCGCCCTGTTCAAATCCCTGTAATCAATACACATCCGGACCTTACCATCCTTCTTCGGCACTGGAACCACGTTGGCAACCCACTGAGGGTAAGAAGTTACTGCAAGAAAACCGGCGTCAATTGTTTCATAACCTCAGCTTTGATTTTCTCGGACATCTCTAGGCGCATACGGCAGACCTTTTGTTTTACCGGAGGACATTCTTCCTTGGTAGGCAGGTGATGAACCACAATGTCGGTATCCAACCCAGACATGTCTTCGTAATACCAGGCAAAGATTTCCACATAATCATGCAACATCTGAATCAACCGTTGTTTCACACTAGACTCCAGATTGGCACCAATCTTGACTTCCTTTATGTCTGTCTCCGTACCCAGATTTACCGTTTCCACTGGCTCTTCATGTGGCTGAATGGCCCTCTCTTCCTGGAGTAGCAGTCTTGCAAGCTCACCAGGCACTTCGCAATCATCTTCACCTTCGTCTTTGGCTAAGTTGATCGGATTTTCGAAGTCATAACTGGCAGTAGCAGAGTCGTTACCAGTGAGATCCAGAGTGGATTGGAACCTGTATAGGTGAGTGTGTGTAAATATAGCTGTTTTGCAATATATATAAAGAAAGAAAGGGAGCACAAGATTTGAAATGCGAAAAACGTCCAATGCTTTTATTCATGATATATGAAAATGACAAATAATAAGCCCTCACAAATGAAGCCACGGTGCCCCAGGTAAGACACCGGGCCATAAAGTTTCAAATTATTGTTCGTTACAAATTCAAAACAAAGGAGTTCATTACTGAGTGACAAAAGTAATAGGTATGTAGTCTTTGGCAGTCCAGTTGCTTGGTCCACCATTGGTCGTTGGGTAGATCCAGCTGTCGAATTCAGATTCCTCCGCTTCGTCTTCAATAACATTTACTCCCAGATTGGTGATGAATACGGGAGGTCTTCCAATCCTTGCTTTACGCACAGCCCTCTGAGCCTCTGCAGTGAAACCCAAACCAAACTTGGCAGTCTTCGGAGTGAAATCAGGAAGTCGGCCCCAGTTTGCACACTCACCCTTCTCAACCACAGCCTGTGCATCCCTTAAGGAAGCCATCTTCAAAGGAGAATCATCAATCACGGTCTCTACTGCTGCCAATGTCTGAGGGACCTCTTCAAAGTGTTGAAAGGGGGTCTCTATGAACTCCCCATCCATCTCTATGTACCGGAACGAGTTAAGATGGCTGACCATATATTCATCCTCCCCCTGCACTCTAACAATCTTCCCTCTGACCGGGTATTTCAACTTCTAATGCAATGCGGAGGTCACAGCTCCAGCCTTGTGGATCCATGGACGACCCAGCAAACAAGAATAGGATGGTCGGATGTCCATCACATAGATAGTAGAATCAAAAAATTGAGAACCAACCCTGATTGGAATGTCAACTTCCCCATGTACCATCCTCTTCGACCCGTCGAAGGCCCGGACAACGATGTTACTAGGCTTGAGCTCTAAACCCTCACAATCTAGCCTGTCTAAAGCCTTCTTGGGTAATACGTTCAACAAAGAACCGGTGTCTACCAACACATGGGCAAGAGTAGTGCCCCTGCATTTAATGGAGACATGCAGGGCATCGTTATGGTTCTTTCCTTTGGCAGTCAGATCGGCGTCAGAGAAACCCAACCCATTATCAGTAGTCAAGTTGGCCACACAATCGGTAAATTGATCAGCAGACATTTCTTGTGGCACATGGGCCGTCTTCAGAAAGGAGATCAGAGCCTTGGCGTGGGCCTCTGAACACAACAACAGTGATAACATATAAATCTTAGAGGGGGTGTGCCCCAGCTGCTCAACTACATTGAAATCACTCTTCTTGATAATTTTGAGAATCTCTTCCATCTCTTGCTTGGAAGCTTCAACATTGGTGGTCTTCGGTGCCTCCATCCGGGCAGGCACATCAGTAGCAATCCCTTTGCCCCGAGCGTCAGATGACTCGGCATCAGTGGTGGAACTAGGAACTTGGTCAGGCAAGGAAGCAGGCACACTGGCAGGTGTGATGATAAGAGGTCTCCGAATAGCTGGTGGCGCAATATCTGGTGAGAACAGCCTACCACTGCGAGTGACTTTCGCAGGCCCGGTGATGTTACTGACGCCGGTACTAGTATCAAACTCTTGTTTTACTCCAAGCACATAAACGTCTGCCCTATAGTGCCACGGGACAGCTTTGTCAGATGTATAGGAGAGGGGTCCCGGAACAGTGATGATGATGGGAGCAATCTTTTGAGTAGACAGGATTTTGACAGGCTTCTTCGAGGGAGCCTTAGGAGGGTTGTTGAAAATAGTGACAATAGAAACTTCTTCAACAGGGGTAACAGGAACAACAACCTTCTCGAACAAGATCTCTTTGTTATCCATCAGGTTTTGGATTCCTGACTTCAACAAAGGACAACCAGAAGGTGCAACAGCACATAAATGGCAACCTTTACTACATCCCAGAAATAAACCGGCTAGCAACAAGTTCCTTTTGACAGTCAACAACAACGTAACAACATCATCCACAGAGGCTACGTACAGGTCTTCTTCCACAACATTCACTCCATGCTGAGGCTTGGGAGCAGTCACAACATTGGGCCTTTCGGGAGCCTCGAACTGTATTTCCTTAGCATCAATAAGGTCCTGAACCTTATTCCCCATAGCCCAACAATCATCAGTAGAATGCCCCGGGCTGTCAGAGTGGTAAGCGCAGCGGGCGTTGGGATTGTACTTCGGAGATGTGGTGTTCACTACCTTCGGAGCTTCTTTGACAGTTACCAGATTGGTTGACAGCAGTTGCGGCAATATCTGACAGAGGGTCATACTGAGCCGAGTGTACTGCCTTTTGGGTCTCTCACCCCTTGGCTGGTTGTATTGCTGAGGAGCAGCAGCAGGCTTTGAAATTACCACCGCGTTGACAGCTTGGCGGCGTTCTGGTTTATTTTGTTTGCTCGAACCATAAACAACACTAGATTCCTTCTTGAAGGGCTTCTTTTCAGTACTCGAGGAGGCACCTTTCTGTATCTTTCCGGACTTGATACCCGCTTCTATCCTCTCACCAGTCAATATCAAATCTGTAAACCCAGCAGAAGAATTACCGATCAGGTGGTTGAAGAATGGACCAGACAGGGTCCCCAAGAACATGTCGACAAGCTCACGATCCGTCAAAGGTGGCTGCACCCTGCCAGCCAGGTCTCTCCACTTTTGCGCGTACTCCTTAAAACCTTCACCCGTCCCAAGTGACATACCCCGAAGTTGGGTACGCGTGGGAGCGAAGTCGGAATTATACTGATACTGCTTATAAAATGCAGTAGCCAAGTCCTCCCAATTACGAATACTGGTTCCATCCAGCTGATAGAACCATTCGAGTTGAGTCCCTGAAAGACTATCCTGGAAGAAATGGATCCATAGATTCTTGTCTGCAGTGTAAGGTTGAATCTTCCTTACATAAGATCTGAGATGCAGCTTAGGACAGGAAGCCCCGTCGTACTTCGCAAAGGCAGGCGCCTTGAACTTGTGTGGGATCACCACCCCAGAAGATAAACCTAGATCTCCAAAATCCAACCCGGGCACATGCTGAATCTCCATAGCACTCAGACGGTCCTCTAGTTGCTTGTACCTGTCCTCAGCAGGAGGGTACTGTTCATCATTGAAATCCGTCTCATTGTCGGAGACCATGGGACTTGGAACCCTTCCCCCTTGGGGACTATCTTTCCCCACAGAGGAAGTAGCCCGATCAGCCTCATTCTGCAGTGTATTCCCAAACCTCCATCCAGTGTTGAACAACATAGTCCTCTTCTTCTTCTTCTTCAACAGCAGAGTCTTCAATTCTTGTTGACCATGGGCTAAGCTCATGACCAACTCTTGAAACTGGGCGTTCTGGGCCTGGAGGGCCTTGATAGCTTGTTCGTTGGTAAGTTCAGGATTCATGATGATTGCTGAAATAAACAGCGAAGAAGATTAAGCAACCTGTAGAAAAAGGGTACCTGTTATGCACATGATGCATGATATGCTATTTATGCAATGCATTCAAAGGTTCGAAAGTTCAAATTCGTTGTAGACAAAAAAGGAACACACATTGTATTAAGAAATAATCTGTTCAGTACATCAGGGCCTCATGGGCAAAACATTACAAAATAATTAATCCCAAAAGACACTGCGCATCCTCTTTGGAGCAATATAAGTGTTGAGGGTCTTTTCCTCGTAAAGTAGACGGGTGAGCTCCAAGACCTTCTTCTCACTGGCATGTAGATTGGCTTCAAGAGAATTCCGCTCTTCCTTTAGTTGGATCTAGCTCTTTTGCATTTCTTCCCAAGATGTTGGCATGTCAAGATGTTGAATGGTGTATGGAACCTCTCCTTCCAAAACTGGCTCTTTGATCACGGGGAGAACATGAGGATATGGCATCACCAGCTTCTGGGAGCGGGCTCGTACCCACTTGAGATAAGGCTCTAGGGGGATGGAGTTCTTGTGCCCCAGTGTCTTACTATCTACCCTGTTGGGCATCCTCCAAGCTCTGATAAACCTCTGGCGAAGTCCTCTGATAAACTCTCTGCAACGATCAATGATAGTGACATTTTCTCTGGACCGAGAACACCAATGTATATCAACATGTGTAAGAGTCATTAATCGTTGTAACCATCTCAAACCCCGCTCGTTCTTCAAAACTGATTGTGGAAGGTGCGAAATAAACCACCTTGCCTGGAGAGGAGTGCAGCACATGAGAACACCTCTTTTTCTCATGGTTCGAGTGTAACATGAGTGGAGGATGTCCCCAAGCAACGTAGGTATAGGATTCCTGGACATGAAAATCTTGACAGCGTTGATATCTATGAGCTGATCCGGATTCGGGAACAACACCAACCCATAGACAAGGAGTGCCACAACTTCTTCAAAGGCTTGTAGGTCAAGGGAATTCCAACATTCTTGGGCCTTCTCAAACAATAACTTTGCCAAGAATCCTTTGACGCCACTTCTAACTTCCCAATGTCCCTTGATGTCAGATGGTTGTAGACGTAATGCTTTAGCAACCTCTTCAAGTTTTGGCTCCTTTTCTGTACCGTTGTAGGGTAGTTGACTGAGAATGGGAACCTTCAGAAGCTGAGAAAACTCTTCCAAAGTAGGCACCAATTGATAATCCGGGAAAGTAAAACAGTGGTGCAAGGGGTCAAAGAACTGGAAGAGAACTTTTAACATATCTTCTTCAACGTTGGTGTTGACCAAGATGATGAGTCTACCATGTCTCTCACCAAAATAAGAGTTCTCAGGAATCCTGGATGTAAGCTCCTTAAGCTGAGGAGGGACCCTTACAAGGTTGTTCTGAATTGTCTTTCTGCGGATAGTTTCCATGTCCTACAAAACAAGAACAAAGATGAAGATTCGAACCCTTGAAGTGGTTAGTAAATGCATATGATGTTGTATGATGTTATGATGTTATGATAAAAACACACCACAAGTATCCACAAAAAGCAAACATGATAAGGCACACAAGTCACACCAGACAACCCTTAGAGTTTAGGCCGGCATGAAGTCTAGGTACTACCCTCTTGAAGTTGGTGGGCTCAAAACCCGTCCTATCAAAAGTAACCGGGTTCTAAGGAGCTCAATATCATTGGGTTGTTTTCTATGTTCATTGTTTTGATTTAGCCACTGAACTGGAGATAAAAATATTCCAAGAAAACAACCCTCAATGAGTGTAGTATCGAGTATCTACCAACTTCGGACTGCACCAAAGTCGGTCATCTCACTACCCCTAAAGAGGCAAGGATGGTCAAGTAAGGTTCCTAAGGTCAGTTGATGCTTCACGACACCACGCGGCGGCCCCGTACTCTCCTTGACTTGACTCAAGGGTTACCGGTACTCACCAAAGTGCCACATCAACGTAGCAACTGCTTCAACCGTGTTGGTATACCCCGCACAGTTCCCTCACAGTTTGTTGCTACTTTCTAAGAGGTATCCCCCAGATCCGGGTTAGGATCTATGAAACTTCCAAGACAGGCCCACAATATTAAAGCAAACAAAACAAGCAATTGAAAACAAGAGTGGTCTAATCCTAAGGTACACCTCACTTTTATTTATCCCCAGCAGAGTCACCAGTTCTGTGATCGGTGGAAATAGAACTGACTGTTTTGGAATGTTGGTTCGCAAAATGTCGCGGTAAGCAAGAGTCGCCACCGTCTTTTATTTTCTCCAACAAGGAAAGGACAAAAGCACAACAAAATTCCTTTTCGAGATGTTTCTCGGGTTCGGGAGGTAGATTTATAGAAAGGGAAGGTGCTAGCACCCTTTCTATCCGTGGTTATCCACGGGCTCTTAGGTACTTGCTCACTATGTTTTCAAAAGGTTTTGCTTTTCAAGTGTGCGTTGGTTTTGAAAAAGTTTAGTTTTGAAAACTTCTAGGTAACTCTTGTATCAGTCCTCAAGAGTGTATGAAGTGTTTGTTTGAAAAATTTTGTTTGAAAGTGTAGGTGCAAAAAGTATTTTTATTTTTTTGAAAGAGCAAGTACCCAGGAGAAATCTACCTACTCTAAGGAATTAAGCTGTGTAAAAGTCATTTAGACAGTACTATCCCACTATTGAGAAGTAGGTAGCACCGTCGTTGGAGTTATTCGGGTCAATTCGATTATAGGGACATGTGTGGTCACCAAAGCAATAGTAGGATGCCTTAGAGGTAACCCTAATGTCCTAGATCCTTTTTTATCCGAGGCAACCGTTTCGAGGCAACTGGATCTTTAGACAGGAGGGCGACCTCTAAAACACCCTATACTTGACGACCACGTCGAGGCAACCAGTGAGGCGTACCCTAAGAGTGGCATGTGCATGTGTGTTGTTTTTCAGTTAATGTTTATCTTTGAACATGCATTTGTGAGCTACAGATTGATTTTATTATTCATACAAGTCTTTCATGCATTTTTTAACAGTTAAGAGTGCGGAAAATAAATTGCGGAAAGGTAAATCTACGCTATTACAAGGCGCGGGTCTATACATCGCCAAAAACAAAACCCGTTTGGAAATAAATGCGAGAAAAATAAAGAAAGCGGTAAAACCCTAATTAACTATTACATCCTCGGAAACAGATACATCAATATAATCAAAATAAGAATTAAAGTGCGACAGAAATTAAATCCGGAAAGTCTTAGGGTTTTGACCCCTTTTGAGAAAAGAAAGTAATTTGGTCCTTTTTTGCATTTAAATTAAATATTAAACCTAATTTACTAATTAATTAATTAATTAAAAGAAAAAGAATATTTTTGTGTTTTTGATTTTATTGAAAAATAAAAATAAAAGGAAATTAAAAGTCAAGAAAACCCTAATTCTAAGTTTATTTTATTTATTATTAAAAAAGGTCAAAATTACCTAATTAAACTAATTAATTTGTTAGTATTTTATTTACAAAATAAATTAATAAATAAGAATAATAATAATTAAAAAATATTTACATTTTTTATTCTCTGAATTTATTATAAAAAATATTAATTTGTTAATTAATTAAATAATAATAATAATAGTTATTAAAGAAAATAAAAGGAAAAAAGAAAATGAAGAAAAAAGATAGTAAACCAGGGGGGTTGATGGACCCTTAGGGAGGTTTTGTTCTGGAAATTTAGGCCCAATAACACAAAGCCCTTCTGACTTTTGGAATTGCCTGGAGCGTGGGTTGACCAGGAGCATGGTGTTCAGCGCTTCATAGCCATTGGATTGCTGTTGAAGGACACATGGCATCTGGGAACGTGGGAGCCCATGGTGGAACGCCTTTGAATATCCTGCATATGAACATGTTTGAAAAAATATTAACAAGCGTTTGGGGGACCTGGGAATCGAACCCAGGTCCCAATGGTCCTTGGACAGCGCAGCAACCACTACACCATGTGCCTGTATTTGTAATTATAACAAGCAATGAAAATAATATATTAAAAAAAACGCGTATGCTGGGAACAACAAAACGCGCGCTGATCATTTGAATGGACCACTCATGATTGAACACGTCCTTCGTCTTCTTCAATTTCCTGCAAAAGAATAAAGAGATAGCGGGGGTTTTTAACCCCCACAAAGCTGAACGAGGAAAAATAGCAAATAGGATTCTATGCTATATAAATATGGCGCGATATGTCTAGTATATTCGTCTTGATCAGACGGTTTCAACCATGTGCATCATTAGTCCTAATTTTGCTTATGCTGTAAAGCCCTAATTCGAGAGCTTGGAAACCCTAGAATCCTTCAATGGTGGTTTATGATTCAGGACGTTTCAAGGCAATTAACCTATGCCAAAAGATTCTTGTGGATTCAAGCAACACAAAACACACAAAAAATCACATTAAAGATGCATGAATTATGAGTTTCGATTATGAGAAAGAAAGCTAAACCGTGTGACTATGTAGAACGTTTTCTTGAGATTTAAGACTTGTTTTTGATTGCAATGTGTTCCTGGGGATCCCTGCAATGTGTTAGAAGCAATGGAAAGCTTTGAATCATGCTGGAATGTTAAAAACAGTTTTGAGTTTTTTCTTGATTTTTCAATATTGGCTATGGTGTTTCTTGCAGCAATCTCACGTTAATGGCATTAGGGTTAGGTTCAGCATATATAGTAGTATGGAATTAGGGTACAATCTTGCCAAGAAATCCATTGTATTGAAGTTTCAATATTTGATTGGAAATCAAATAATTTTCAATCTTTTTGATTGATAAAACTTTCCAAACATGGAGATTTTTGTCTCTTTGATTGATGCACGAATTTTCCAGCTTGCCCTGAGCTTATTTGCTTCACAAAAGATTTGAAAAAACATATCTTGGTATTTTCCTACAATTAAATGAATTAAATGAATTAATAATCAATTAAAAATCCAATTAATTAATAAAAATAAGAAAATAACTCAATTTAATCTCAATGGGTCGTGCATAAGCCTTGGACAATTTTTCAAGAAGAAATTTGAGGCCCATTAGCAAAAATGAGGTGTTTTGAGCAAAGTTGACTTTTGCAAATTCCCAAAAATTCCCCAACTTCTCCAATGCATATCTTGCTCAATTTTGATCATATGAACATGCTATTGGGTATTTTGGAAAGGTCCTGAAGTCCTCTAACCAATGCCTTTGGTCCCATGTCATTTTGATTTACCAATCTCAAGTTATGGTCTTTGACTTAAAGTGCATTTTTGTTGACTTTTGAAATTGACCTATAATGTAGAAATTGATAACTTTTTGTGAGAGCATTTCTTGGACTTGGAATGTGAATATTAGTTGTAGGAAATGTCATCCCCTTCAAAATGAGCATTGTATGGGATTTTTCTGATGAACCATGAAAAAGTTATGCCTTGGTCAAGTTACAGTTGACTTTTCTACTGTCCAAAAATAGTAACTTTTGACACCTTGATGATTTTTGAGCCATGCTTGAGGAATCATGATCAAGAATTGATCAAATGATGATTGTGAGCTCAAAATAAGATGTTGACCAAATTTTTTGACTTTTGACTGTAAAATGACCATTTTGCCCCTGCAGTTGATTGTGAAGCAAATGAAGCTTTTGACTGTGCAACTTGATGCTGTGAGACTTGAAACTTGACATGTAGATGCTTGACAATGTATATGGCCTATATGACTTGATTGAGCCCTTGAAAACCTCAAATTCTTTGCAAGAACCAAAACCCTAATTTTGACTGGCTTAGGAGGCATTTGAACTGTACAATCCTTGATCCATTTGAAGATTGATCTTGACACATCTTGAAGAATATGGGAGGGAAAATTTTGGGGTACAACACAGATGATCCTGAAAGAATATGACATACAATATACTACCCAGAAAGAAATAAAAGGCAGTGTACTAGCTGATCATCTTGCTCACCAAGCTGTAGAAGACTACCGGTCCATGAAATTCGAATTAACGGATGAAGATATCATGATGGTAAATGACTAGAGAATCCAGACCATATGAAGGACCTGAACAAGAACCCCGATGGACCCTGGTTTTTGATGGGGCATCTAACATACTCGACAATGGTATTCGTGTTATACTCATATCTCTGAAAGGATGTCATACTCCATTTACTGCAAGACTCTGCTTCAATTGTACAAATAACATGGTGGAATATGAACATGCATCTTTGGTCTCAAAGAAGAAATATACTTGGGGATCAAATCTTTGAATGTATTCGGAGATTCAGCTTTGGTTATTAGCCAGATCAAAGGGGAGTGGGACACCAAACACCCTAACCTTATCCCTTACAAAGAACATGTTTTGACGTTGCTCCCACATTTTGAGAAGATTACCTTCGAGCACTTCCCGCGAGAAGAAAATCAGCTAGCCGACGCACTAGCCACAATGTCATCTATGTTTAAACTTAAATGGGATAATGAGGCTCCCCAAATCACCATTGAACGAAGGGATGAACTAGCACACTGTCACGAGATTAATACTGAAGAATTAGTAGACCAGCCTTGGTTTCACGAAGTCAAGAGGTATCTCGAGGCTCAAGAATACCCTGAAGGAGCTTTAGTCAATGATAAGAAGTTCTTAAGGAGATTCTATGCTAAATTTTTACTTAGTAATGGCATTCTCTACAAACGCAACCATGACTCAGTGTTACTTCGTTGCGTAGATAAGGTCGAAGCTGAAAAGATCATGGCTGATCTACATGAGGGCACTTTTGGCACCCATTCCTGTGGGCATACGATGGCAAAGAAAATCCTACGGGCAGGCTATTACTGGTCTATCACGGAAGCAGATTTCTACCAACACTCTCGAACCTGCCACAAGTGTCTGATTTATGCTGACAAGGTGCACGTACCTCCGGTTCCTCTGAATGTCTTGACGGCTCCTTGGCCCTTTGCTATGTGGGGCATCGATATGATTGGGGAAATCAAGCCAACAACCTCTAATGGGCACCGCTTCATCTTAGTGGCCATTGATTATTTTACAAAGTGGTTGAGGTAGCCTCCTTCGCTTCCGTCAGCAAGAATGTTGTCGCCCGGTTCATCAAGCAGAATCTCATCTGTCGTTACGGTATCCCATAGAGGATCATTACAGACAATGGTATGAACTTGAATAATACTGTGATCACCGCCTTGTGTGAGCAATTCAAGATCCAACATCACAATTCTTCCCCTTATCAGCCAAAGATGAATGGTGTTGTTGAAGCCGCGAATAAGAACATTAAAAAGATCATACAGAAAATGACAGTCACATACAAAGACTGGCATGAGATGCTACAGTTTGCTCTCCACGGGTATCGTACCACAACTCGCACATCAACCGGGGCAACACCCTATTCTCTGGTATCCAGCATGGAGGCTGTCTTGCCTATTGAGGTCCAGATCCCCTCTCTGATAATTATGAAGGATGCAGGGCTGAATGAAGACGATTGGATCCAGAATCGACTTGATCAACTAAACTTGATTGATGAGAAAAGGCTTACTGTTGTCTTCCATGGTCAAATGTATCAAAAACAGATGATCAAGGCTTTCAACAAAAAGGTCAGACGCCAAGTGTATCAATTTGGAGATTTGGTGATCAAACGCATCATATTGCCGCAAGGTGATCCCAGGGGAAAATGGACTCCTACATACGAAGGACCATTTATAGTCAAAAAGATATTCTCTGGTGGCGCAATTATCTTGACCACCATGGATGGTGATGACCCGCCGCACCCTGCGAACACGGACATAGTCAAAAGATACTACGCATGAGAGACCCGCTAGGTTGACACACCTAGGCAAAACAAGGGCATCCTGGCGAACCAAAAAGGTTCGGGCAAAAATTAGGGACAAAACAAAAAATTTGTACACCCGGTAAGTAGAAAACCCGAAAGGGCAACTTGGGCAAAAAAGGGTTTCCCGGTGGACCGAAAACCCGAAAGCGCGGTCCAGGCAAAAGTTAGGGAATTAAATCGTATGACTATGTCCCGTTGGATCACCTTACAGAAAACCTTTGGCTTCAACTGAAAAACTCATAGGCTCTGATCAATTCAATCAGCTTCAGACAAGGAAACAAATAGACAAGATGCTCAGAGATACGAAGGCTATAGCAGAATGGGAACCCCATGGGATTATTACATATAAGTATCTTTTCTTTGTATTAAAATTTTCATTTTTATGACGACATTATCTTACTAGAATGTTTGTCTCACTGTACAAAAAAATACTTACTCAAAGTCAATACAAAGATATTCCTTTGAAAGTGCAAAACTATTTGTTTTTCTTTACTCTTGTGTTTTGTTTACAAAAATGTCCAATGATTCATTGTTGAACATATGCATTTGAACATAATTACTGTTTACAAATAAACAAAATAAAAGACAATTATTTATGGCTTTAAGAGATAGGGAAATATCTCTAAGTTATTTTCCATAAAAATCCCCCGCAGTGTACAGTTTAGTCCCTAATGGAACAAAACTCCCATCTATCAATCCCCAGTAGAAGTCACCAAATTTCTCTGGATTCCCCAAGCAGGATTTTACAAGCAGTACACAACATCCCCCCTACAACAAAGTTTATTTCTCTAAGGAGAAATTCATCAGCACTTCAACTTCACAACATGAAGTCTTATACTCCATATCCTCAGTAGCAGACAAGGATTTATTTTCCTCAATCCAATAGCAGTACCACAGAATCAGCTCACATACGCATACATTGCATCTATATATCATAAACATTAATAACACAAATGCATTATACTATGCATTTCATACAACATGACTTTGCATTTTAGCTAACATTTTACCCTTTTCAGGATAAGGTTAACAACTACCATTAACAAATGTTCAAAGTTTTCAGATACAGTTCAGATATGTCTAGACACGGGTGTCATTCTGACACTGATTCAGATTTCAACTTTTGATACAATTCAGATAGACACCAGATACAAATTCCATCCTGATACTCATTCAAAGATAACTTTTGATATAGTTCAGATACGTACCTGATACGGATACCATCCTGATACTCATTCAAAGATAGCTTTCAGATACAGTTCAGATACGCTCCAAACATGGATGCCATTCTGATACTCATTCAGATTCAACTTTCAGATACAGTTCAGATATGCTCCAAACACGGATGCCATTCTGATACTCATTTAGACTCAACTTTTGATACAGTTCAGATACGCACTAGATACGGATGCCATCCTGATACTCATTCAAAGACAACTTTCAGATACAGTTCAGATACGCTCCAGACACATATTCCATTATGATAATCATTCAGATTTCAACTTTTGATACAGTTCAGATACGCTCCAGAAACGGATGCCATTCTGATACTCATTCAGGTTTCCACTCAGATACAGTTCATATACGCTATAGACACGGATGCCATTCTGATACTCATTCAGATTTAACTCTCAGATACAGTTCAGATACGCTCCAGACACGGATGCCATTCTGATACTCATTCAGATTTCAACTTTTGATAATAGTTCAGATACACACCAGATACGGATGCCATCCTGATACTCATTCAAAGACAACTATTGATACAGTTCAGATACGCTCCAGACACATATGCCATTCTGAAACTCATTCAGATTTCAACTTTTGATACCGTTCAGGTACGCTTCAGACACGGATGCAATTCTGATACTCATTCAGATTTAACTTTCAGATACAGTCCAGATACAATCACCTCTGGATGGCATCTATAAGCCCATCTCCAATGAATGTCCATCATTTCTCCAAATGGCATATTTAAGCCCATTCCCTATACAATCAACCACAACATCATCGAGTGCAAATTTCTGGGCACTCAAGTGTTCAATCATCTTCCACCTTCAAGTCACGAATGGCAGATTCGCCAATCTAACTCTTCAGGTTTAAGAAGATTGAACAGGGGCAGCTGTTGTACCCAAAACATTTCCCTCTCATTTCTCAAAGGATCACCCTGGACCCTCAAGTTTGCTTCCATTTATTTCTAAGCTTTGAATTACAAATTTTTCAAGAAAGTAATTCACAAGGGCAAAATGGTCATTTGCACACTAAAGAGTCAAACTTTGACTTTTGGATTAAAATCAAGTTTCAAGAGTCATATTCCATCAAAACATGTTGAGATATAAAGTTTGTTTTGTCTAGAAATCAAAAGTCAAAAGTTACTTTGGAAAAGTAAAATTTCTAAATACTTAGAATTTTTCTAAGTGTTTAAGAAATATGACAAGCTCAGAACTTCTGATCAGATTATCACCATGATGCAAGCTGATTCTGGATTAACTTCTAACACAAGAGTTATGGACTCAAACAAGATCTGAAACATTATAGAATAAAAACTTCTCCTAGAAATGCTAGGATTTCAAGTTATGACTCCTCAAAGACACGTCCATGAAACTGAAGCACTAAACAAATTCTAGACAGTTCTAAGACAGAGTTTGGTTACAACTTCTGGGCCAGTTTTCACAAAGATTCAGTCAGAGTTTGCAAGGGTAGTTCAAAAAAGGTTTACAAAGTGTGTTGCAAGCTTCCTAAAAAGTCTGAGGGCTCATTCAGAACATGATGGAGCAAAGAGATACAAAGATCAGAAGTTAGATGTTTATTCTAAGTTACGTTGAAGCTGAACTTCTGATTCAGAATTAAGAAATGATGCAGAATCTCACATTGCAGGATTTATGGTTTGATCAATCTCATCATCATTTAATGCTCACAACCATTTTTGAGTCTTTATCCAAAGGATTTCCTCACGTGTGGCATAAAAGTACCTTTACTGTCTTGGAAAAGCAAACTTTTGTACAAAAGTGTGTTGAGCCCATACGTTGCTTTTGCTTTTGAGGTTACTTTTCCTTAATTCCTGCTTAAAAAATCCAGCTTAGGCACTTCTAAAACTACTGACCACCCTACCTATTTGAAATTACTTCAAGAGCAAGTCAGCGCCCAGTTTATGATGGTGGTGCCCCTTGACCTCTCCAAACTACTAAACCTTTGCCTATAAATTAGAACTTATTGGAAGCTGTAAAAGTGGAAAAATTGAGAAAGAAAAAGCCTTGAACCCCTACTAAAATTCCAAGAATCCAAAACTGCAAACAAAAAATACAAAACCTGTTAACTTTTGATTTCTTGCATTCAAACTCCCTTTTTTCTCAAGTGTTTCTTGACCAAAACCATCCATACAGTTTCTGATTCACATATTAGAAGCTATCCTAACTTCTGTGTTCAGACTGTAACACATTCCCCATCCACATTGTGATCGGTGGATCTGGAACTGACTGTTTTAACGCTGGTTCGCGAAATGTCGCGGTAAGCAAGAGTCGCCACCGTCTTTTATTTTCTCCAATTGGAAAGGACAAAAGCACAGAAAAATTCCTTTAAAGAGATTGCTCTCGGTTCGGGAGGTAGGTTATAGAAAGGGAAGGTGTTAGCACCCTTTCTATCCATGGTTATCCATGGGCTCTTAGGTACTTGCTCAATGTGTTTTCAAAATTGTTTGTTTGCTTTTCAATGTGGGTTTCAAAAATATTCTTTGAAAAGTTTCAGTTTAACTCATACGTCAGAGTGTTTGAAAAGTTTGTTTTGAAAGTTTTTTGAAAGTGTTGGTGAAAAGATGTTTTGATTTGTTTGAAATTAGAGCAAGTATCCTTGAGAACCTACCTACCCTAAGGAATTCGTCTGTGTAAGTGTCCTTTAAAGTAGTGCCATCCCACCATTGAGAGGTAGGTAGCACCACCGTTGGAGGTGTTCGGGTCAATTCGAGTTTTAGGGACATGGTGATCACCAGAGCAATGGGAAGACACCTTAGAAGCTACCCTTATGCCATTGATCTTTTATTCCGAGGCAACTTATTCGAGGCAACTTTGTTTTAGGCAACTAGATCAATGGACACAAGGACTTACTAAAACATCCTCTACTCGACGATCACCTTTCGAAAGGCAACAGTGAGGCGTACCCTAGGGGTGGTGTGTGCGAATTGTGTGTCATTTTCAGTTTATTGTTTGTCTTGTCATGCATTGGTGATCTAACGATTCGATTTTATTTTTGGGCATTCATTCTTTCATGTTATTGTTTAACAGTTAAAAGTGCGGGAATTTAAAGTGCGGAAAAGATAAAAGTCCTACGCTATTACAAAGGGCGAGGGTCTACAACGCCAAATTAATCCAGACCCGTTTTAAAATAAATTGCAGAAAAGAAATGTCTAATAGCTATTACATGGCTTTGGTACAAATACATTATTATTTAAACGATTATAAAATAAATGCGCGAAACAAAGAAATTAAGACAAAACTAGGGCGTTGGACCCTTTTGCAAACAATTACAATTAACAAGGAATTTAAAATTAAAATTAAATGAGAATGATATTTTTGTGTTTTTTAAATTTAATGAGAAAAAGGAGTTAATTGAAATTAAATTAAATATTAGAACTAATTCTATTGTTTTTTAAGTTTATTATGAAAATATTGACTTTTAACCTAATTTAATTCTAAATTAATTTATGTACATTTTTTAATTTATGAAAATAAATAAATAACATTATTATTCTGAAAAAAGAGGGAGAATTAAAAGAAAATAAAAAGTTATTAAACCTAAACTCTATTTTTTGGATTTTTAGTTATTAAGAAAGTATTAAAATCTAACCTAAAATGCAACCCTAGTTTAATTATGAAAAATACTAATACTATGGCAAAAAACAAGGAAAGTTAAAAGGAAAAAGTCATTAACCCAATTCTATGTTTTTGTTTTGATTTTTATTAAAAGGAATTAAAGTTGAAAACCTAATTAAAACTAAATATTTACATGTTATTATTTATGAAAATAATTATAATATAAATTATATATTTTGGCATTTTTTGATTTTATGATGTTTTTACATTTTGATTAAAAATTAAATAAAACAAATAATTAAAATAACATAACAATTAAAATAAATGAAGAATATAAGAAAAATAAATAAATTTGCCAAACCAGGTGGGGTGTAGTCCCAGAATTGTGAGGTGCAGATTTGAAAAGCCTGGCCCATTTGCTTGAAGTCCATTGACTTTTTTGATCAGGTATGGCATGTTGACTGGAGTCCATGATACACCTTTGGTCATGGCCCTTGGATTGCTTCTAATGGACGCGTGGAGGGTGATTTTTGAGTATGCATGGTGTACCTGGACATTAGCAAAGCATGGAATTTTGTTTTGAAAAATAATATGAATTTTGCCAGACCTGGGACTTGAACCCAGGTCATGAGAGTCATATGCACGCTTCCTTATCCACTGAGCCAGTTGTGTTTCAATTAACATATAATATAATATAAATAATATAAAAGAAAAGTGGCACAACTCTTGGAACGCGCGCGAATTTTTAAACCTCCCAATCCCTGCATGCCACCACATCATCCCTTCCATTTTCCTGAAACACAAAGAAAGAAGGCAACGGTTTTTGAAACGTTGCATTAGGCAGCTTTTGAGAAAATAGCGATTAGGTCCCTGTAGCTCATAAATTTGTCGCGACCATATCTTCTTCTTCGTCTCTAAACACTGAGTTCAACCATGGTGGTCATGGGCCCTAATTTTTCCTCTATGCAAAATCCCTAATTTAAGAAAACTGTAACCCTAGGATTCGAAAATGGTGGATTAGCGTGTGATTAACAAAAATGAAATTAAACACCATGAATAGTTTGGAAACTTGGTAAGGAACATGAATATGTAATTAAAATGCAATGATCATGCTTAGGATTGAGAATACGATTTCAAAAAAAATTGCTGTACAGTTTGAGTTGTTGTTACTGCTCCTTCGCGTTTTTGATTGAGGTTAGGGGTTGGGATGTGTTCAATGATGCCTCAGGATGCTAATGGACAAAGAATTAAGGCTTGAAAAGTCCTCTAGTAGTGATTTCAGAATTGTGTTTTTATGCAAAATTTTCAAATTGCCAAAGCTTGTTTGGGCGCATCTTATGATGTGTTAGGCCTAGGGTTTGACTCAGTGATGATCATGGAATGGATTTGGTTAACTATTTGACCTAGATTCAAGCTTAGGAAAGAACAAGTCTTAGGGTTTCTTCCATTAACCAAGTTTCCTTCTTTTTAGCCAAAACCTAGACCTAGTGTGCAAATGAACCCTAGCCTGATTTCTTGAGTAGGTTCATGATACATAGAAATTGTCCAAGTTCACATGACACTATTCCATTGGTTTTTAAATTTTATTTGAATTTTCAAAGAATTAAAATGAATTAAATCATCAAAAATTAAATAAAATAAAAAAAAATCAATATTTGGTCTTGAAATTAACCATGGGACACGTGTGTGGCATGACAAGGATGAACCAAGTGGAAAAAATGGGGCCCTTTTGTCAAAATTGGATTTTCAAGGATAGTTGACTTTTGCCATTTCACAAAAATTTCCCAACTTCTAAAAGGCATAACTTGCTCAATTTTTAAGCTTTTCACATGTTCTTGGACATTTTGGAAAGGTCTTTGAGTCCTTTAACCAATGCCTTTGGTCCCATGTCATTTTTATTTACCAATCTCAAGTTATGGTCTTTGACTTAAAGTCCCTTTTTGTTGACTTTTGAAAATGACCTGTAATGTTGAAATTGATAACTTTTTGTGAGAGCATTTCTTGGACTTGAAGTATGAAGATGAGTTGTAGGAAATGTCTTTCTCTTCAAAATGAGCTTTGGATGGAATTTTTCTGATAATCCATGTGAAAGTTATGCCCTGGTCAATTTCAGTTGACTTTTTCAGCTGTCCAAATATAGCAACTTTTGCATCTTTGATGATTTCTGAGCCAAATTTTGAGAATCATGATCAAGCATTGATCAAATGATGTTTGTGGCTTCAAAATGATATTTTGACCAAAAATTTGAACTTTTGACTGCCAAATGACCATTTTGCCCTTACAGTTGACTGTAGTGCAATTTAGGGTTTTGACTGTGCAATCTTGAGCTGAATGCCTTGAAACTTGATATGAGGATGCTTGACCATGTTTGTAAGCATATGAGACTTGATTGAGCCTTTGAAAACTTCCTTTTCTTGATCAGACTCAAAACCCTAATTTTGACTGTATGGGAGACTGTTGCACTGCACAACCCTTGGGGAATTTTGTAGCTTGGCTTGGCAATTTCTTGAGGAATATGGGAGGGCAAATTTTGGGGTACAACACACATCCACCTCAAGAAGTCAGAACTTTACCCCTTGGTTGTTCCAGTTTTTTTAATCATTCATAGCCCAAGTTGAAAGCTTCCAGCCTGCTGAGTACGTGAAGAAGCTGTTAAGAACATAACCAGAGTTCAGAACCAGATTCCAGCTCACAGAGTATTTTCCAGCTGCAAGGTAAGCTTATGCTGAGTCTCATCATATTACTTAGACATTGTCAGATTTGCATGTTCAAAAATACAATGTAGACATCGTGATTCTGATGTTGTACGTATTCTGAGGTTTCACGTATTTGTATGCCTAAGTAGGGAGTAATTTAGTCCAGAACTTCTTAAGGAAATTAGGATTAGAAAATTCATGCTTGCTTCTGATTTATAGTTCTGATATCTCTTGTTTCTGAAAAACTATGAAACCTGCCATAACTGTTATATGCGCATCTTCTGTTCTGTTGAGAAATGACTAAGTTGCAGATGTTCTGACTAGCATGGAGAGGGAGACTTAGTTCTTCCAGTGGCATCAGAACTTCTGAAATCTTCTTTGTTCCCAGCGGACCCATAACTTATGACTTTACCTATTTCTACTAATATGATTTCTGTTTTTGCAGCATGCCAGAGTCAGAACTTCTGATCTCTTTTAGTCAGCAATGCGCTGATTCTATTTTCTTTTTCCTTACTATTTTTTCTATCACTTCTTATTTTACTAATCAAAAACACGAAAAACATTTTACATTTTACATGCTTTATTTTATTTCTTAAAACAAAAAGATCAAAAATATTTTCTTAAACAAAACTTATCTCTTTTCTGAAACAAAACAAGTTCATTTCACATTTTCTTGTAAATTCTTATCCATTCAATATGGTTATAATAGTAACTTAGGATTTAATTTGATTTGCAATCCCCATTTGTAAATCTGTACACCCCATCCCCCTAACGATTGTAATAGTGTAGGATATTTACTTTCTTCACTTTTTATTGCTTTCATATATTGCTAGTAATTAGGGTGTGTATGGCAAGATAAAAACAACAAATAGACAACCTAAAAATCAAAGACTAAAATGCATGCAATCAGGCACACCTTACACATATGCACACCTTAGGGTAATCTCACTTGTTGCCTATCGAAAAAATAGTCATGTCTCCCGAACATGAGCGTTTTAGAAAAGACCCTCGATAAAAGATCGTAGTCCCTCGATGACCCTCGATGTTGCCTTCGGTAAACGATCTAGTCCCTAAAAAACATTTCTAAAATATCCATAGATTGCCTTCTATGACTATACGATAACCCACGCCCGTCCCGTTTATATCCAAAGATAGGGTTACTTACCAAATCAATGGTAAGATAACAATGTCAAAGGAAAAGGAAATGAACGAGAAAGACTTTTGAGTAGGTAGAATGCTCCTAATTACTTGCTCAATTTCAAATAAAACATCCTTGCTATTTTCCAAACAAACACCTACACATTTCAAAACATCTTACAAACTTGAAAACATTATCAAAGATCAACATCTTTGTATAAATTCTTACGAACGAGAATCATTACAAAGATTGCCTAAACAATGGCCTCTTTACAAAATACTTTCAAAAACCACACAAAGCACAATTTCAAACAAAAGCAAGTGATCTAGCAAGTAACTAAGATCCCATGGAAAACCATGGATGAAAAAGGCTTTAATACCTTCCCTTTTCATAATCTACCCCCCTAACTGAAGAAACAATCTCAAAGGTCTTTCCTGTGCTTTTTTCACCTTTCCTTTTGGATAAAAGAAAAGTCGGTGGCGACTCTTGCTAAACCGTAACATTTTCAATCAAACGCAAAACATCCAAGTCAGTTCTCCCACCATATCACAGTAGGGCTATGAGAAGGAACATGGGTCGTAGGGTTACTTCGAAATGAAAGCCTGGATAGTAGGTCTTATGGGAAGGAACCTGGATAGTAGGGTTACTTCAAGATGAATGCCTGGATAGTAGGGCTTATGGGAAGGAACCTGGATATTAGGGTTACTTCAAGATGAAAGCCTGGATATTAGGGCTTATGGGAATGAACCTGGATAGTAGGGTTACTTCGAGATGAAAGCCTGGATAGTAGGGCGTATGGGAAGGAACCTGGGTCGTAGGGTTTCTTCGGGACGAAAGCCTGGATAGTAGGGCTTATGGGAAAAACCTGGGTCGTAGGGTTTCTTTGGGATGAAATCCTGGATAGTAGGGCTTATGGGAAGGAACCTGGATAGTTGGGTTACTTCAAGATGAAAGCCTGGATAGTAGGGCTTATGGGAAGGAACCTGGATAGTAGGGTTACTTCGAGATGAAAGCCTGAATAGTAGGGCTTATGGGAAGGAACCTGGATAGTAGGGTTACTTCAAGATGAAGGCCTGGATAGTAGGGTTGTGAGAAGGAACCTGGATTGTAGGGTTACTTCGAGATGAAATCCTGGATAGTAGGGCTTATGGGAAGGAACCTGGGTCGTAGGGTTTCTTCAGGACGAAATCCTGGATAGTAGGGCTTATGGGAAGGAACCTGGGTCGTAGGGTTTCTTCGGGACGAAAGCCTGGATAGTAGGTCTTATGGGAAGGAACCTGGATAGTAGGGTTACTTCAAGATGAAAGCCTGAATTAGTTGACCCGTTTGATCTTCAAGAATTGATTTTCCACTGACTGTCTGTAGATATGACATGTATAACTGCTGGAATTACTGGTGATAATTGTCTTTCCTGAAAAGATAACATGATTAATTATATGTGGGATGCATGAAATTCCTTGTGAAATAATGTTCTCAACATAAATGAGATTATTCTGTATATGATGTGTATGCGCATGTCGTGATGTATATACATGAAATGCTATTGGGACATATCCGAGTCTGGGAAAATAAATCCCTGACTACTGTTGGAGGGTATAACATTCCTGACTGTTGTAGAGAATTGTGGTTCTTCCACATCTGTTGTGGATGGTGAATGGAAATGACTGTACTGGAGATTTATTCCTTGTTATCTATGAATACTCTATCAGGGAGAGACTCTGCTTGAGAATAACTTTGCAGGGAATAACTTGGAAGGTGAATTTCTGTAGCTAAAGTAATGGGCTCCGTCGGGGATTGAGCTTATGTATCTAGAGAAATAGGCTTTGCTTGGGAGATAAAATTTACTGATCTGCTCGTGATTATGAAATCCGGCTGGGGGATATAGCTGTCAGGTTTCTAAAGGACCCAAGCTGAGGAGATTACTTCCTGTTTCGGGAAAGCCGACACTAATGCTTTGAATACTTTTACTCTGTGGGGAGTGTATGTACTGATAATTATGCTCCAAAGTTGTCTCTGTCCTGGTACTTGCTGGGAAGAGCAACTGTCGGGTTTGGCATTTCTGATTTTTTGCCCCTGTTTCTTAAGTTACGAGCAATTGTATTTTCGTTTCTTATGTAAATATTTATGAGCAGGAATCATATTCAAATGCCTATGTCAAGAATAAATCATTGGATGTTCTTGCAAAACAAAACAAAAAGAGAAACAAATAGCTTTGTAAAAATGATTTGTATTATCTTCGAAGTTGGCCTGTAATAGGCGTTTTTGTACAAGGAAGCTGACACTCTAGTAAGAGAGAGCCGCCGTAAAAATAGAAGCTATATAATTTTAAGTAAAAAGAAAAAAAAAACAGTTATGTGCAACAATCCCATTGAGTTCTAACTCTGCTATTGCCTCTATGTCTTCGAGCGTCTCATCACTTTGCTACTTGGCCAAAAGTTGATTAGATTGATTGGTGCCGTTCGAGCTTGATAGTCGATACCGAAGTCTGGTCGCAAGATGATCCAATGGGACATATTGATACGCTTTACATCCCTAACTTTTGCTTGGACTGCCCTTTCGGATTTTCAGCCCACCGGGATACCCTTTTTCACCCAAGCCACCTTTTCAGGTTTTCGGCTTGTCGGGTGTACAATTTTTTTTCATTTTCATCCCTTATTTTTGCCCGAACCCTTTTGGTTCGCCGGGAAGCCCTTATTTTTGCCATGGCCAGTCAACCTAGCGGGTCTTTTAATCAGGCGTAGTATCTTTTCACTATGTTTGCATTGACAGGGTGAGGAAGGTCATCACTGTCCATGGTGGTTAGAATAATAGCTCCAACCGAGAAAATGTTTTTAACCACAAATGGCCCTTCGTATGTGGGGGTCCATTTCCCCCTGGGATCACCTTGTGGAAGTATGATGCGCTTGATCACTAGATCCTCGACTTGATATTCTTGACGTCTGACTTTCTTGTTAAAAGCCTTGATCATTCGCTTTTGATACGTCTGACCATGACAGATAGCGGTAAGTCTCTTCTCGTCGATTAGATTTAGCTGATCAAGTCGAGTTTGGATCCAGTCGTCTTCATTCAAACCCGCATCCTTCATAATCCTGAGAGAAGGTATCTGGACCTCGATGGGTAGGACTGCCTCCATGCCATACACCAGAGAGTAGGGTGTTGCCCCTATTGACGTCTGTCCTGAGGTACGATATCCATGAAGAGCGAATGGTAACATCTCAAGCTAGTCTTTGTATGTCATCTTCATCTTCTGTACAATTTTTTTGATGTTCTTGTTAGCCGCTTCAACAACACCATTCATCATTGGCCGGTAGGGAGAAGAGTTATGATGTTGTATCTTGAACTATTTATAGAGCTCGGTGATCATTGTGTTATTGAGATTTGTACCATTGTCAGTAACAATTCTCTCTGGCACACCATATCGACATATTAGATTATGTAGGATAAACCGCGTCACAACGTTCTTGTTAACAGTAGCAAAGGAGGCTGCCTCAACCCATTTTATGAAGTAATCAATGGCCACTAGGATGAAGCGATGTCCATTAGAAGCAGTGGGCCTGATTTCTCCGATCATGTCAATGCCCCACATTGCAAAAGGCCACGGAGCTGTCAAGACGTTCAAGGTAACTAGAGGCACATGCACCTTATCAGCGTTGATTTGGAACTTATGACAAGTTCGGGAGTGCTGATAACAATCTGCTTCCATAGTGGACCAGTAGTATCCTGCCTGTAGGATCTTCTTAGCCATGGTATGTCCACTGGAATGGGTTCTGAAGGTACCTTCATGTAGATCTAGAATAATCCTCTCTGCTCCGCTCTTGTCTACACACTGCAGTAAGGTAGAGTCATGATTGCGCTTGTAGAGGATTCCATTACTGAGGAAGAATTTCGCAGCGAATCTTGTCAGAAACTTCTTATCATTGACAGATGCCCCTTCGGGATACTCTTGAGTCTCGAGGTACCTTTTTACTTCATGGAACCAGGGTTTATCTGCTACCTCTTTAATATGAATTTCATAGCAGTGTGATGGTTCATCCAACCTCTCAATGGTGATTTGGGGAGCTTCGTTGTCCCACCTTACTTTGAACATAGAAGACATGGTAGCTAGTGCGTCCGCTAACTGATTCTTCTCTCGCGGGAAATGTTCAAAAGTTACCTCCTCAAAGTGTGGGAGCAATGTCAGCATGTGCTCTTTGTATGGGATGAGATTCAGATGATTCGAATCCCATTCTCCTTTAATCTGACTTATTACCAAGGTTGAATCCCTAAAAACGTCCAAGAACTTGATCCTGAGATCGATAACGGCTTTGAGACCCATGATGCAGGCTTCGTACTCCACCATATTGTTAGTGTAGTTGAAACATAGCCGAGCAGTGAAAGGAGTGTGAAAACCTTCAAGAGATATGATTACTCCACCAATGTCGTTACTCAGTGCGCTCGATGCTCCGCCAAACACCATAGTCCATCGGGATCCCTCCTCGGGTCCTTCATCCGGTCCAGGTTCTTCGTAGTCAGTCACCAGCATAATATTCTCATCTGGTGTGATCGGTGGATCTGGAACTGACTGTTTAACGCTGGTTCGCGAAATGTCGCGGAAGCAAGAGTCGCCACCGTCTTTTATTTTCTCCAAATGGAAAGGACAAAAGCACAGAAAAATTCCTTAAAGAGATTGCTCTCGGTTCGGGAGTGTTGTACCCCAAAATTTGCCTTCCCATATTCTCCAAGATTTGTCAAGTCAAGGTTACAAAATTCCCCAAGGGTTATGCAGTTCAACTGTCTCCTATACAGTCAAAACTAGGGTTTTGGTTCTGATCAAGAATTGAAAGTTTTCAAAGGCCCAATCAAGTCTCATATGCCTACAAATGTGGTCAAGCATCCTCATATCAAGTTTCAAGGCATTCAGCTCAAAATTGCACAGTCAAAACCCTAGATTGCACTACAGTCAACTGTAGGGGCAAAATGGTCATTTGACAGTCAAAAGTTCAAATTTTTGGTCAACATATCATTTTGAAGCCACAAACATCATTTGATCAATGCTTGATCATGATTCTCAAAATTTGGCTCAGAAATCATCAAAGATGCAAAAGTTGCTATATTTGGACAGCTGAAAAAGTCAACTGAAATTGACCAGGGCATAACTTTCACATGGATTATCAGAAAAATTCCATCCAAAGCTCATTTTGAAGAGAAAGACATTTCCTACAATTCATCTTCATATTTAAAGTCCAAGAAATGCTCTCACAAAAAATTATCAATTTCAACATTATAGGTCATTTTCAAAAGTCAACAAAAAGGGACTTTAAGTCAAAGGCCATAACTTGAGATTGGTAAATCAAAATGACATGGGACCAAAGGCATTGGTTAAGGGACTCAAAGACCTTTCCAAAATGTCCAAGAACATGTGAAAAGCTTTAAAATTGAGCAAGTTATGCCTTGTGGAAGTTGGGAAATTTTTGGGAATTTTTGAAAGTCAACTTTACCTCAAATGATCCAAAAATGCTAATGGGCCCATTTTTCTTCCAAGTTTCTTCATGCCAAGCCTATGCACGACCATTAGGCCCAAAAGGAAGTTTTTCTCCATTTTTATTTATTTATTTGGATTATTTATCATTTATAATTCATTTAATTAAATAAAATGCACAAAAAATACAAACCTAATGAAAACAAATCTTTTTATGTAGGTTTGGACTCAATATTTCGTGTAAGTACTAAAGGGGAAAGTTTTGGTGTGATTGGAGCATGATTGACACAAATTGCACATGGAAAAGATTTGGGAAAGATCTTACAAAATCAAAGATTGAAAACAATGAAAGCAATGGATTTTATTCAATTTTTTTGACCTAATCACCTCACCATATAACCCTGACCATAAACCTAATGAAAAAACACTCTCAGCTGCGCTCAAAAGCAAAACACAAACTTGAAAAATTGTCCAAAAAATTGAAAACTGATTTCAAGGTTATAGGTAGATTCAAGCCTCCATTCCTTTTGCAATAGCTTCCTTGGACAATTCTGAACATGTGCCAATCCCTAACATCAACCAAAACGCAAAGAATTGGTAGTTAGAACTCAAACTGTACCAAGAAATTTTTGAAATCGTATAGCATGATTCCAGCATCTTTTTGCATTTTTCTTTATTGATTCATACTCACAATGATGTTTCTAAGCTGACCAATGCGTTTGATTGTTTTTTTGTGCCATATATACGTTTTTACCATGTTCACTCCCTAGGGTTTTCAGAGTTCAAATTTGGGGTTTTCACGTTGAAGAAAAATTAGGAGTTGAGGTTAAGACCATTGCAATCAGCGTGTTCCAACGAACAAGAAGCATATCTCGCGATGAATTTATATATGCTATAGCGCTAGTCGCTATTTTTCCATAGCCTGCCTAACACCACGGTTGCAAAACCGTTGCCTATTTGTTTTATTTTACAGGGACGGGGATGAAGACGAAGCCGTGTCACGTGATGGTTGGTGCGTTTAAAAACGCGCGCGCTTTTCCAGGCCATTAACGCATTTGCCTTTTTGTTATTTGTTTGTTATTATATATTAAATAGAGTTCACATGGCATAGTGGTCAGGGAAGGCATTGGCAAGGCATAAGACCTGGGTTCGAATCCCAGGTCTGAACAAATTCAATATTATTTTTCACTTACAAATCCCATGCAGCTTCAGTAATGCAGACATACCATATGTCCCCTCATCCAAGCGTACACATGCCTAATGGATACAGATCAATGGCCAGGATTCAAAGAACGCTGTAAGCACCAGTCAACGCGTCACACCTAATTCAAAAGGTCAACGAATTCAAAGCTAATGGGCCAGAAATCACCAGGCCTGTACCTCCAATTTGGGGCTCCCCCCCCTGGTTTGCATTTTTTTATTTTTCTTCTTATTTTATTCTTGCTATTTTATTTATTTTATTTGTTTTAACATAATTAATTTATTTTCATAAAAATATAAAAAAACATTCAAAAATTCAGAAAAAGACCAAAAAATAATATTTACTTTATTATAATTATTTTCTTAGCATGTAAATAAATTAATTTCAAATTAGGTTTAATTTACATTTTTCCATAACAAAAAATCCAAAAAAATAGAGTTTAGGTTTAATAACTTTTTATTTTCTTTTTAATTTTTCCCTTTTTTCAGAATAATAATATTAGTTATTTATTTTCATAAATTAAAAATTGTACATAAATAATTTAGGGTTTAATTTAGGTTTTAATTTAATTCTTTCGCAATAAACTTAAAAAACATCAGAACTAGGGTTTAGCATCTCATTTTAATCTTAATTAATTTTTCTTTTTCTCTTTAAGTCTTAAAAAACATAAAACACCAAAAAAAAAAAAACAGTTAATCTTTAATTCCAATTAATTCATCAACTTTAATTTTTTGCAAAAGGGTCCAACGCCCATTGTTTTTAATTATTCTTGCGCATTTATTTTATGTCGTTCATTATAATCATGTAATTGTCCCAAAGCATTGTAATTTAAATTTCTCGCACTTTAGTTTTCTGCTTTATTTATTTTCCGCTAAATCGGGTCCGGTTTAATTTTGGCGATGTGGACCCGCGCCTTTGTAATAGCCTTAGATTTATTTTTCGCAAACTTTATAACTGTTAAATATGCATGCAAGAATGAATGTCCTAATTAAAATCAAGCGTAGAACACGATGAACATGACAAGACGAATAACTGAAACATGACACACAATTCGCACACACCACCCCTAGGGTACGCCTCACTGTTGCCTTTCGAAAGGTGGTCGTCGAGTAGAGGACGTCTTAGTAAGTCCTCATGATCCGGGAACCTGGCATGAGGGTAGCTTCTAAGGTGTCTTCCCATTGCTCTGGTGATCACCACGTCCCGAACATCGAATTGGCCCGAACACCTCCAACGGTGGTGCTACCTACCTCTCAATGGTGGGATGGCACTACTTTTAAGGACATTTACACAGACGAATTCCTTAGGGTAGGTAGGTTCTCAAGGATACTTGCTCTAATTTCAAACAAATCAAAACATCTTTTCACCAACACTTTTCAAAAGCTTTCAAAACAAACTTTTCAAACACTCTGACGTACGAGTCGAACTGAATTTTTTCAAAGAAACTTTTTTAAACCCACATTGAAAAGCAAACAAACCATTTTTGAAAACACATTGAGCAAGTATCTAAGAGCCCATGGATAACCATGGATAGAAAGGGTGCTAATACCTTCCCTTTCTATAACCTACCTCCCGAACCGAGAGCAATCTCTTTAAAGGAATTTTTCTGTGCTTTTGTCCTTTCCATTTGGAGAAAATAAAAGACGGTGGCGACTCTTGCTTCTGCGACATTTCGCAAACCAGCGTTAAACAGTCAGTTCCAGATCCACCGATCACAGAACTGGCGACTCTGCTGGGGACATCTTTATAAAGTGAGGTGTACCTTAGGATTAAGATCACTGTGTTTTCAATTGTATTGATTTGCTTGCTTTACTATTGTGGGTTGCATCGGAGTTACATAGATCCTAACCCGGATCTGGGGATACCCTGTTTAGGTAGCATAAGCTGTGAGGGACCTGTCCGGCGTAGACCGACACGGGTGAAACAGTGGCTACGTTGGTGTGGCGCCTTGGTCTGTACCGATATCCCTTGTGTCGCAACAAGGAGAATATGGGTCTTCTAAGGAGTCATTAAGCACCAACCACCTTAGAACCTTAATTGACACAACTTGGCCTTTAGAATTGTAGCAGTATGCTACGCCCATTGAGGCTAAACTCTCGTGATGGTTCTGGCCGCAAGAAAAGATTGCGATGCTGGAGTTATGACCGATTGAGGGTAGTCAATGATATTGGGATCCTCTAAGAACCCGGTTACTTTTGATTAGGACAGGTATGAACCAACAAACTGAAAGAGGGTAGTACCTAGACCTCATGCTGGCCTAAACTTTAGGGGCTTGCCTTGTGTGACTTGTGTGCCTTACTATGTTTGCCTTTGTATCTATATGTGGTGTGCTTTATCATAACATCATAGCATCATGAGCATTGCATGCATCCTGCATAAGAACTGACCATTTCAAAGACAAGAGGGTTTTATCTTTGCTCTGTTTTGTAGGACATTATGATGCCTGTGCGAAGGAATACTATCCGGTTCAACTTTGTTCGTTCACCTGAATTGCTTGATGAATTGGTTAGCAGAATTCCAAATACCACCTCCTTCATTCAGAGGCATGGTTCTCTTCTCAGTTTAGTCACTGCAAAGCGGGATCAACAGTTGATGAGTGTTCTGACCCAGTTCTATGACCCTCAGTACCAGTGCTTTACCTTCCAAGACTTCCAGCTGGTCCCTACCCTGGAAGAGTTCTCTAATCTGCTTGGTATCCCTATCTTGGATCAGACTCCCTTTACTGGTTGGGAAAAGACCCTCAGGCTTGAGGACATTGCTGCAGCTCTTCCTTTGACCCATCAAGAGGTAACAGACAACTGGGTAACTAGAAGCGGAGTTAAGGGTTTCTTGGCCAAGTTTCTGATTGGTAAAGCTAACAGCTTCTGGAATGACTTGGACTTTAGGGCATATGAAGACATCTTGGCTCTCCTAATCTATGGGTTAGTCCTGTTTCCTAATCCTGACAACTTCATCAATGTCACTTCCATTAGGATCTTTATGTCTCAGAACCCTGTGCCCACTCTCTTGGGTGACATCTTGCAACAACTTCATGCCCGTACTACCCGAAGACGAGGAACCCTATGGTGTTGTATCCCTTTGTTGGTGAGGTGGTTTATTTCGCACCTCCCTAAGTTCGTACTGAAGAACCAAGAAGGAAGAGGTTGGGCTCACAGGTTAATGTCTCTCACCGATAAAGACATCATTTGGACTTGCAGAGGTTTGGATGAGATAGCTATTATTGATCGATGCGGGGAGTATCCTAATGTTCCTCTGATTGGTACTCAAGGAGGGATCTCTTACAATCCATGTCTAGCACTCCGTCAGTTTGGAAGAGCAAGAAGAGCAGGCCCCCATGAGATGTTGGTGCCTCACATCAGTTTCGAGTTTCAGGTGGATAGTGACGAGCTGCGTCGTAGGTTCATCAAGGCTTGGGACAAGGTTCATAAAGCTGACCCACAAGAGTTAGGGTCAAAGACTTCTCTACCTATGGAAGCCTACTACAAATGGGTCCGCATCCGTGCTCAGAAGTTAGGTATGCCGTATGAAGCTGTCAGACCCATCATTCTTGAGTGTCCTGATAAAGATGGTGTTCCTCCAACTGTCCTTCCTCCTCAGGTACCTACTGATTATGAGACATTGAAGAGATCTTGGTCGCAACTGCAAGAAGAACGGGATTCTTACCGGGAAAAGTTCAATGAGCGGGAATCAAAGATCCAGAAGCTGACAAAGCAGTTGGAGAATGAGAGAGCTTTGAATGCCTACCTCCGTACTGAGAAGAGGAGACCATGGGATCAATGAGGAATTCTGAATGTGCTTTTACAGTTTTTATTTCCTTTCCAGTTGTTTCATTTCATGTAAACGCCTAAGGGCAACTTGTTGAATAATTTCAGTTGCAAAGTTGAATCTAATGAAGTGTGTTCCTTTTTGTTTACAAAGTTGATTCCCGATTGTCTTTGAAAACATAATTCATACGCATTTCATACATCATGTGCATAGCAGGTTTTTCCCCTTTTTCAGGTTGCTTACAGTTCTTCGCTGTTTATTTCAGCATCATGAATCCCGGATCTGAATCAACCGAGACATCAATCAAGGCTCTTCAGGCGCAGAATGCGCAGTTTCAAGAACTAATCATGGGTCTAGCTAAAGGCCAAGAAGAACTGAAGACTATGCTCCTGAAGAAGGAGAAGAAGAAGAAGAGAAGAACTGTTCTGTTCAACTCGGGCCGAAGGTTGGGTAATACTCTGCAGCATGAAGAGGCTGGTTCTTCTGTTGGCAGGAGCCCTTCTCAGGCAGAAGTAAAGGTTCCTACTCCAGTGGTCTCCGACAACGAGACAGATTTTGATGAGGAACAGTATCCTCCTGCAGATGACAGGTACAAACAACTGGAGGACAGGTTGAAGGCTATGGAGGTGCAACAGGCACCTGGGCTGGATTTCGGAGATCTGGGTTTGTCGACTGGTGTAATTATCCCGCATAAATTCAAAGCACCCACCTTCTCCAAGTATGACGGGGCATCTTGTCCCAAGCTGCACTTAAGGTCCTATGTTCGGAAAATTCAGCCGTACTCTGCGGACAAGAATCTATGGATCCACTTCTTCCAGGAGAGTCTTTCAGGGACTCATCTCGAATGGTTCTATCAGCTGGATGGGACCAAAGTTCGTAACTGGGAGGAGCTGGCTACTGCTTTCTACAAGCAGTATCAGTATAATGCCGACCTTGCCCCCACACGTACCCAACTCCAGGGTATGGCGTTAGGTGCAAGCGAAGGTTTTAAGGAGTACGCTCAGAAGTGGAGAGACCTGGCTGGCAGGGTGCAGCCACCATTGACTGATCGGGAGTTGGTTGACATGTTCTTGGGGACCCTATCTGGGCCATTCTTCAACCATCTCATTGGGAATTCTTCTGCTGGTTTCACTGATTTGATCTTGACTGGAGAAAGGATTGAAGCTGGGTTGAAGTCTGGGAAAATTGCGAAGGGGGCATCATCCTCTAGTTCGGAAAAGAAACCATTCAAGAAGGAGTCTAGTGCCGTGTATGGTTCCAGAAGATCAGAAAGACATGAGCACCGCCAATCTGTCAGTGCGGTCATGATTGCTAAGCCTGCTGCCGCTCCCCGGCCAAACAATACTCAGAAGGTGGAAAGACCCCGGAGAGAATTCTCCCGTTTAAACATGACTTTGTCGCAGATCCTGCCACAGTTACTCTCAACTAATTTAGTGACTGTCAGGGAGGCCCCAAAATTCCCCAATACTGCGTCCCCCAAGTACAACCCGAATGCTCGTTGTGCTTACCACTCAGATAGCCCGGGGCACTCTACTGATGACTGCTGGGCATTGAAGAATAAGGTGCAAGACCTTATCGATGCAAAGGAGATACAGTTCGAGGCGCCTGCAAAACCAAATGTAGTTACTGCCCCTATGCCTCAGCACGGGGTAAATGCTGTTGATGAAGATGTTTATGCTGTTTCTGTGGATGATCTAGCCACTCCTCTAAAGATCGTTAAGAAGAACCTACTGCAGGCCGGTTTATTTCCGGGTTGTAGTGAGGGTTGCCTGTTCTGTGTTGTGTCCCCATCCGGTTGTCCCTTGCTAAAGTTAGGCATCCAAAGCTTAATGGATAGCAAGGAGATTCTATTCAAGAAGTCTGCTGTTCGTTTGGTTCCAATAGAAGAAGTCTCTGTGGTGACTATCTTCAATAATCCGATCCCGGCTCTCCAGAAGAAGCCCATCCAAATTCTGACCGTTGCACCTGTTACTATCACTGTTCCTGGGCCCCTGCCCTATGTATCTAATAAAGTTGTCCCTTGGCACTATGGGGCAGATGTATATATAAACGGGATTAAACAAGAGCTCAACGCTGGCGCCAGCATCTGTGACATCACTGGCCCGGCCAAAGTTACCCGCAGTGGCAGGCTCTTCTCGCCTGACATTGCGCCACCTGCTGCCCGAAGACCGCTCCTGATAGTTCCTACAAGTACACCTATTCCGGTTGCTGATCAAGTTGTTATTCCTGCTGCTGATCCGATTGTTTCTCCTGCTGCTGAGTCATCCAGTGCTCGGGGCAAGGGAGTTGAAGTTGAGCCTGCCCAGATGGAGGCACCCATACCCATAGCTGCTGAGGCCTCCCCACAAGAGATGGAGGAGATTTTGAAGATTATAAAGAAGAGCGATTTTAATGTCGTGGAACAGTTGGGGCATACGCCCTCCAAGATATCCATGCTCTCTTTACTGCTGTGCTCTGAGGCCCATGCAAAGGCCCTCATCTCATTCCTCAAGACGGCCCATGTGCCACATGAAACCTCTGCAGTCCAGTTCACCGATTGCGTGGCAAGTCTAACGGCAGACAATGGCTTGGGTTTCTCAGATGCTGATTTGACCGCAAAGGGGAGAGATCATAATGATGCTCTGCATGTCTCAATCGAATGCAGGGGCACCACCTTGGCACATGTGTTGGTTGATACTGGGTCATCTTTGAATGTGCTACCCAAGAAGGCTCTGGATCGTCTAGATTGTGAAGGCCTGGATTTGAAACCCAGCAACATTATCGTCAGGGCCTTTGACGGTTCAAAGAGGATGGTCCATGGAGAAGTTGACATTCCGATTCGGGTGGGCTCTCAGGTGTTCGACTCCACTTTTTATGTGATGGACATCCGTCCATCTTACTCTTGTCTGCTGGGTCGACCCTGGATACACAAGGCTGGGGCAGTGACCTCTACCTTGCATCAAAAGCTGAAGTACCCCGTCAGAGGGAAGATTGTCACCGTGCAAGGTGAGGAAGAATATATGGTGAGCCACTTAAACTCGTTCAGATACATTGAAATGGATGGGGAGTTCGTTGAGACCCCCTTTCAGCATTTCGAGGAGGTGTTTCCAATTGCAGCAGAAACGACAGAAGCGAGTGGTCCTTTGAAGATGGCTTCTCTGAAAGATGCCAGGGCTGTGGTGCAGAAGGGTGAATGTGCCGACTGGGGCAGACTTCCAGACTTCACCCAGAAGACTGATAAACTTGGGCTGGGTTTCACCTCAGAAGGTCAGAGGGCTATAAGGAAAGCGAAGATCGGAAGGCCTCCGGTATTTATTAAAAGCTCAGAAGTGAATGCTATTGGGGATGCAGAGGAAGTAGACGAAGCAGAATTCAACAGCTGGATTTATCCGACAGCCGAAGACGGATTGAACAATTGGAGTGCAAAGGACCATACCCCTGTTACCTTTGTGACGCAGTAATAAGTTTCTTTGTTTTGTTATTTTGTAATAAACAATGATAAACTCTATGGCCCGGTGTCTTACTCGAGGCACCGTGGTTCTATTTGTGAGGGCATACAAACTGTCATTTTATACATCATGAGTGAAAATTTTGGACGTTTTTCGCATTGCAAATATTGTGTTCCTTTTCTATCTTTCCTTTCCTTTACATAATTTTCAAAAAAACAGCTGTATTTACACACACACTCACTCATACAGGTTCCAATCCACTCTGGATATCACTGATAACAGCTCTGCTACTGCCAATTATGACTTCGAAAATCCGATCAACTTAGCCGAAGACGAAGGTGAAGATGATTGCGAAGTGCCGGGCGAGCTTGCTAGACTGTTGCTTCAGGAAGAGAGGGCAATTCAACCCCATGAAGAACCAGTGGAAACCATAAACCTGGGTACTGAGGCAGACAAGAAAGAGGTAAAGATTGGTGCCAACCTAGAGCTCAGCGTGAGGCAACGGTTAACCAAGATGTTACATGACTATATGGAAATCTTTGCCTGGTCCTATGAAGACATGCCAGGGTTGGATACCGATATTGTTGTCCATCATTTGCCGACTAGGGAAGACTGCCCTCCAGTTAAACAAAAGGTTCGTCGGATGCGTCCAGAGATGTCCGAGAAGATTAAAGCCGAAGTCATGAAACAGTTTGATGCCGGTTTCCTTGCAGTAACTTCTTACCCTCAGTGGGTTGCTAACGTGGTGCCGGTACCTAAAAAGGACGGCAAGGTCAGAATGTGTGTCGACTACAGGGATCTAAACAGGGCCAGCCCCAAGGATGACTTCCCCTTACCTCATATTGATGTCCTTGTTGATAATACGGCTCAGCACAAGGTATTCTCTTTCATGGATGGCTTTTCAGGCTACAATCAGATCAAGATGGCACCTGAAGACATGGAAAAGACTACATTTGTTACTCAGTGGGGCACCTTCTGTTACAAGGTCATGCCGTTCGGATTAAAGAATGCTGGGGCAACCTACCAACGTGCCATGGTTGCCTTATTTCATGATATGATCCATCATGAGATCGAAGTGTATGTGGACGACATGATCGCTAGGTCCCAGACTGAGGAAGAGCATCTAGATCACCTGCAAAAGTTGTTTGACCGGTTGAAACTATACAAGCTGAGATTGAACCCGAACAAGTGCACCTTCGGGGTAAGATCTGGGAAGTTGCTAGGCTTCGTGGTCAGTGACAAGGGAATTCAAGTGGACCCTGCTAAGGTCAAAGCTATTCAAGAGATGCCAGTTCCCAAGACAAAGAAGGAAGTCAGAGGCTTTTTAGGACGCCTGAATTACATTGCTCGATTCATCTCTCATCTGACTGCTACTTGTGAGCCAATCTTCAAGCTGTTGAAGAAAGATCAGGTAGTACGTTGGAACGATGAATGTCAGGCCGCCTTCGACAAAATCAAAGAGTATCTCCAAGAACCACCTATCCTTATGCCACCGGTTGAAGGGAGACCTCTAATCCTATATCTGACAGTGCTTGACAATTCAATGGGGTGTGTGCTGGGGCAGCATGACGAGTCTGGCCGAAAAGAGCATGCCATTTATTACCTTAGCAAAAAGTTTACCGACTGTGAGACCCGATACTCACTGCTTGAGAAAACTTGCTGCGCTTTGGTATGGGCTGCTCGCCGGCTGAGACAGTATATGCTGACTCACACTACCTTGTTGATCTCAAAGATGGATCCTATAAAGTACATATTCGAAAAGCCTGCTCTGTCTGGGAGAATTGCAAGATGGCAAATGATCTTGACGGAATACGACATTCAGTATACAACCCAGAAAGCCATCAAGGGAAGTGTACTGGCAGACCACTTAGCTCATCAAGCTGTAGATGACTACCAATCAATGAACTTCGAGTTTCCGGATGAAAGCATCATGATAGTAACTGATTGTGAAGTACCTGGACCGGATGAAGGACCTGAACCAGGACCCCGATGGTCTATGCACTTTGACGGAGCCTCCAATGCTTTGGGAAATGGTATCGGCGCCATCATCATATCTCCACAAGGTACTCATACTCCACTCACTGCCCGGCTATGTTTCAATTGCACCAACAACATGGCGGAGTATGAGGCGTGTATCATGGGTCTGCAAGCTGCGATCGACCTAAGGATCAAATTTCTAAGTGTTTTCGGAGATTCCGCTCTTGTGATCAATCAGATCAACGGAGAGTGGGATACGAAACATCCAAACCTGATTCCTTACAGAGAATGCGTGTTGACCCTGATTCCCCACTTCACAGAGATAACCTTTGAGCACTTTCCAAGAGAAGAGAATCAGTTAGCGGACGCGTTAGCTACAATGTCTTCAATGTTCAAGGTTAAATGGGATAATGAAGCTCCCCGGATCATCATCTGGAAACTGGACGAACCGGCATACTGTTGTGATCTCGAAACTGAATTGGTAACTGAGAAGCCTTGGTACCACGAAGTGAAGAGATATCTGGAAGCTCAGGAATACCCTGAAGGTGCCTCTGTCAATGATAAGAAATTCCTGAGGAGGTTCGCAGCCAAGTTCTTCCTAAGCAACGGCGTCTTGTACAAGAGAAACCATGATTCAACCTTACTGCGTTGTGTGGACAAGATTGAAGCAGAAAGGATCATGGAAGAGCTACATGAAGGGACCTTTGGTACGCATTCCAGTGGACATACTATGGCTAAGAAAATCCTACGGGCAGGATATTACTGGTCCACAATGGAAGCTGACTGTTACCAACACTCCAGGACATGCCACAAGTGCCAGATCTATGCAGACAAGGTGCATGTTCCTCCGGTTCCCCTGAATGTTCTGACTGCGCCGTGGCCGTTTGCAATGTGGGGCATAGACATGATCGGCGAGATCAAACCTACGGCATCCAATGGACATCGCTTCATCCTAGTGGCGATTGATTATTTCACAAAGTGGGTTGAAGCAGCATCCTATGCTACAGTAACCAAGACTGTTGTGGCACGGTTTATTCGGCACAATCTGATCTGTCGATACGGCGTCCCTGAGCGGATTATTACAGATAACGGTACCAATCTAAACAATAAGATGATCGCTGAGCTCTGCGAACATTTCAAGATACAGCACCACAATTCCTCTCCTTACAGACCGAAGATGAATGGGGCTGTAGAAGCAGCTAACAAGAACATCAAGAAGATCGTGCAAAAAATGACAGTAACTTACAAAGATTGGCACGAGATGTTACCGTTCGCTCTGCATGGGTACCGTACCTCAGCCAGGACGTCAACCGGGGCAACACCATTCTCTCTGGTTTATGGCATGGAGGCAGTCTTGCCGATCGAAGTGCAAATTCCCTCTCTCCGGATAATGATGGATGCAAATCTGAATGAAGATGATTGGATCCAGACACGACTTGATCAACTCAACCTCATTGACGAAAAGAGACTCGCTGCTATCTGTCATGGTCAGACGTATCAGAAACGGATGATCAGGGCATTTAACAAAAAGGTCAGACCACAGGAATATCAAGTTGGGGATCTGGTTATCAAGAGAATCATCCTTCCTCAGAGTGATCCAAGGGGCAAATGGACCCCTACATACGAAGGGCCATTTGTGGTTAAGCATGTGTTCTCAGGAGGAGCAATGATATTAACCAACATGGATGGTGACGACCTTCCTCACCCCGCCAATGCAGACATAGTTAAAAAATACTACGCATAAAAAAGACCCGCTAGGCTGACATGCCTAGGCAAAAATTAGGGCTTCCCGTCGAACCAAAAGGGTTCGGGCAAAATGAAGGGATGAAAATGAAAAAAATCTGTACACCCGGCAAGTTGAAAACCTGAAAAGGCGGCTTGGGCAAAAATGGGTATCCCGGTGGACTGAAAACCCGAAAGGGCGGTCCAGGCAAAAGTTAGGGATAAAAGCGTAATACTATGTCTCATTGGATCACTTTGCATCCGGAATCCGGTATATACATCAAGTTCAGACGGCGTCGACCAGTCAGCTTCACCTTCAACCAAGGTCATCAAGTGATGAGACGCTCGGAGTTATAAAGGCAATAGCAGAGTTGAAACCCAGTGGATCATTCATCTTTCACACAGCTGTTTTATTTTCTTTTGTACAAACTTGTATAAACTCTTTTGATCGGCGACGTACCTCTTACTAGGACGTCAGCCTCTTGTATACAAAACGCCTATTCACAGGCCATTCAAAATCAATACAAATATATTTTCAGTTAAAACGTGCCAAGTGTTTTTCTTTTTTTGTTTTGTGTTGCGAAGAACGTCCAAGGTTCAATTTGTGATATATGCATTGACAGTAATTTGCTAACTCATAAATATTTGCATACGAAACAAAGGAATTCATTGCAGGTGACACTAGAAACAGGGGCAATAAAGAGTTGTCTAAACAATCCAATTGTTCTATCCTCCAAGGTACCAAGATAAGTTCAGCTAAAGAACATGACCAGTATACCTGAATTCCCCAGAGAGTAAGCAAGTCAGTACACTCTCTCCAAGCAGAATCATCAAATCTCAAGGAAATTGGGTATCCTCCAGCAGATATCAACATTCCCCAGCAGCAATACATATATTCTTAACAAGCATCCCCGGCAGTCTTGGTCTAAAGATTGTTCCCCGGCGGTATCTCAACATTCAAAGGGATCACTTCCCCAGCATATCAAAACTTCCCCAAAAGAATCCAATACAGCTTCCCCAGGAAAGTTGGAATCCATCTTCCCCAAACAGTAAGCTTATCTCCAATAGATTCTGGAAGCTTATTCTCGCAGAGCACGAACGCGTCGTCCGGCTTTATTTAAAGAGTTATTTCCTTAACAGGATATAACTGGGTTATCCTCAGCCAAAAGCCATGGAAAGAGCGTCGTCGACAAAGTCTTCTTACCCCAGCGAAGTCCGTCAAAACTTCATACAACAACGGTGTCCTCAGCAAGTCATTCTCAATAATTCAAGCAAAGCATCTCTATCCCCACAGAGTATTGATTCCCAGCATGGTCGCTAGAATATCTTTTCTCCCCGCAGAACCTTCCATTTGCCAAGTTTATTCCGCAACAGAGTCATCTTCTCCTACCGGTATTCTTGCAGTTATCATCCCCAGCGGAAGCAAAATCTATTCTTCAACGTCAGCCCAGGATACAACTTCCCGGCACCCGTCAAGGATTCACTTTCCTAGACGAAAACATACATAAAACTTCACATACATCATCATAGCATGCATAACGCACTGCATCATACAAGTCTCCTTTATGTTGAGAACATCATTGCTTGATCCATATCATGCATTACATATGACTGACTTTTACCTTTCAGGAAAGATGCAGTTTAAAGTCTCAATCACGTTTCAAGACCTAGACCGGTTCAGTTAAATCGACCCTAAGATTTCCCTGATTCTTATCCAGTCAAAGGCCTTCTCTTGGTTCAGTTAGATCGACCCTAAGATCTCCCTGATGCTTATCCAGTTGAAGATGTTTCAAGACCTAGACCGGTTCAGTTAAATCGACCCTAAGATTTCCCTGATTCTTATCCAGTCAAAGGCCTTCTCTTGGTTCAGTTAGATCGACCCTAAGATCTCCCTGATGCTTATCCAGTTGAAGATGTTTCAAGACCTAGACCGGTTCAGTTAAATCGACCCTAAGATTTCCCTGATTCTTACCCAGTCCAAGGCCTCTCTGGTTCAGTCAGATCGACCCTAAGATCTCCCTGATTCTTATTCCAGTAGAAGACACCCAAGATTTTTCTCAACACGCGTTGTTGAAGTTAAAGACACCCAAGACTTTTTCTCAACAAGCGTTGTTGAAGTTAAAGTCGCCCAAGGTTCTCTTACCATTCATGCTAAGGTAGTAACCATCCCTGGTTCATTCATCAGCGTTTGAAGCTCCAGATTCAGCTCCTGTAACCAGTCAGGACACATCTATACCAAGCATCTAAAATCAGCTCCTGCAACGTGTCAGGTACTCATTTTTCTTTTGCAGGTATGCAGGTTCTCGCTAAGGAATCTCTTACGCAATCTACATCCAGATGGCATCTATAAGCCCATCGTCCTATCCAGCAATCTCCAAATGGCATCTATAAGCCCATTCCCCCATCACTACCACTATGTGAGCGCAAATTTCTGGGCACTTTAGTGTTCAATCATCTTCTACCCTCGGATTACGAAAGGCACGTCGGCCAATCTGCATCCTCAGGTCTAAGAAGATTGAACAGGGGCAACTGTTGTACCCCAAAATTTGCCCTCCCATATTCTCCAAGATTTGTCAAGTCAAGGTTACAAAATTCCCCAAGGGTTATGCAGTTCAACTGTCTCCTATACAGTCAAAACTAGGGTTTTGGTTCTGATCAAGAATTGAAAGTTTTCAAAGGCCCAATCAAGTCTCATATGCCTACAAATGTGGTCAAGCATCCTCATATCAAGTTTCAAGGCATTCAGCTCAAAATTGCACAGTCAAAACCCTAGATTGCACTACAGTCAACTGTAGGGGCAAAATGGTCATTTGACAGTCAAAAGTTCAAATTTTTTGTCAACATATCATTTTGAAGCCACAAACATCATTTGATCAATGCTTGATCATGATTCTCAAAATTTGGCTCAGAAATCATCAAAGATGCAAAAGTTGCTATATTTGGACAGCTGAAAAAGTCAACTAAAATTGACCAGGGCATAACTTTCACATGGATTATCAGAAAAATTCCATCCAAAGCTCATTTTGAAGAGAAAGACATTTCCTACAATTCATCTTCATATTTAAAGTCCAAGAAATGCTCTCACAAAAAATTATCAATTTCAACATTATAGGTCATTTTCAAAAGTCAACAAAAAGGGACTTTAAGTCAAAGGCCATAACTTGAGATTGGTAAATCAAAATGACATGGGACCAAAGGCATTGGTTAAGGGACTCAAAGACCTTTCCAAAATGTCCAAGAACATGTGAAAAGCTTTAAAATTGAGCAAGTTATGCCTTGTGGAAGTTGGGAAATTGTTGGGAATTTTTGAAAGTCAACTTTACCTCAAATGATCCAAAAATGCTAATGGGCCCATTTTTCTTCCAAGTTTCTTCATGCCAAGCCTATGCACGACCATTAGGCCCAAAAGGAAGTTTTTCTCCATTTTTATTTATTTATTTGGATTATTTATCATTTATAATTCATTTAATTAAATAAAATGCACAAAAAATACAAACCTAATGAAAACAAATCTTTTTATGTAGGTTTGGACTCAATATTTCGTGTAAGTACTAAAGGGGAAAGTTTTGGTGTGATTGGAGCATGATTGACACAAATTGCACATGGAAAAGATTTGGGAAAGATCTTACAAAATCAAAGATTGAAAACAATGAAAGCAATGGATTTTATTCAATTTTTTTGACCTAATCACCTCACCATATAACCCTGACCATAAACCTAATGAAAAAACACTCTCAGCTGCGCTCAAAAGCAAAACACAAACTTGAAAAATTGTCCAAAAAATTTAAAACTGATTTCAAGGTTATAGGTAGATTCAAGCCTCCATTCCTTTTGCAATAGCTTCCTTGGACAATTCTGAACATGTGCCAATCCCTAACATCAACCAAAACGCAAAGAATTGGTAGTTAGAACTCAAACTGTACCAAGAAATTTTTGAAATCGTATAGCATGATTCCAGCATCTTTTTGCATTTTTCTTTATTGATTCATACTCATAATGATGTTTCTAAGCTGACCAATGCGTTTGATTGTTTTTTTGTGCCATATATACGTTTTTACCATGTTCACTCCCTAGGGTTTTCAGAGTTCAAATTTGGGGTTTTCACGTTGAAGCAAAATTAGGAGTTAAGGTTAAGACCATTGCAATCAGCGTGTTCCAACGAACAAGAAGCATATCTCGCGATGAATTTATATATGCTATAGCGCTAGTCGCTATTTTTCCATAGCCTGCCTAACACCACGGTTGCAAAACCGTTGCCTATTTGTTTTATTTTACAGGGACGGGGATGAAGACGAAGCCGTGTCACGTGATGGTTGGTGCGTTTAAAAACGCGCGCGCTTTTCCAGGCCATTAACGCATTTGCCTTTTTGTTATTTGTTTGTTATTATATATTAAATAGAGTTCACATGGCATAGTGGTCAGGGAAGGCATTGGCAAGGCATAAGACCTGGGTTCGAATCCCAGGTCTGAACAAATTCAATATTATTTTTCACTTACAAATCCCATGCAGCTTCAGTAATGCAGACATACCATATGTCCCCTCATCCAAGCGTACACATGCCTAATGGATACAGATCAATGGCCAGGATTCAAAGAACGCTGTAAGCACCAGTCAACGCGTCACACCTAATTCAAAAGGTCAACGAATTCAAAGCTAATGGGCCAGAAATCACCAGGCCTGTACCTCCAATTTGGGGCTCCCCCCCCCCTGGTTTGCATTTTTTTATTTTTCTTCTTATTTTATTCTTGCTATTTTATTTATTTTATTTGTTTTAACATAATTAATTTATTTTCATAAAAATATAAAAAAACATTCAAAAATTCAGAAAAAGACCAAAAAATAATATTTACTTTATTATAATTATTTTCTTAGCATGTAAATAAATTAATTTCAAATTAGGTTTAATTTACATTTTTCCATAACAAAAAATCCAAAAAAATAGAGTTTAGGTTTAATAACTTTTTATTTTCTTTTTAATTTTTCCCTTTTTTCAGAATAATAATATTAGTTATTTATTTTCATAAATTAAAAATTGTACATAAATAATTTAGGGTTTAATTTAGGTTTTAATTTAATTCTTTCGCAATAAACTTAAAAAACATCAGAACTAGGGTTTAGCATCTCATTTTAATCTTAATTAATTTTTCTTTTTCTCTTTAAGTCTTAAAAAACATAAAACACCAAAAAAAAACAGTTAATCTTTAATTCCAATTAATTCATCAACTTTAATTTTTTGCAAAAGGGTCCAACGCCCATTGTTTTTAATTATTCTTGCGCATTTATTTTATGTCGTTCATTATAATTATGTAATTGTCCCAAAGCATTGTAATTTAAATTTCTCGCACTTTAGTTTTCTGCTTTATTTATTTTCCGCTAAATCGGGTCCGGTTTAATTTTGGCGATGTGGACCCGCGCCTTTGTAATAGCCTTAGATTTATTTTTCGCAAACTTTATAACTGTTAAATATGCATGCAAGAATGAATGTCCTAATTAAAATCAAGCGTAGAACACGATGAACATGACAAGACGAATAACTGAAACATGACACACAATTCGCACACACCACCCCTAGGGTACGCCTCACTGTTGCCTTTCGAAAGGTGGTCGTCGAGTAGATGACGTCTTAGTAAGTCCTCATGATCCGGGAACCTGGCACGAGGGTAGCTTCTAAGGTGTCTTCCCATTGCTCTGGTGATCACCACGTCCCGAACATCGAATTGGCCCGAACACCTCCAACGGTGGTGCTACCTACCTCTCAATGGTGGGATGGCACTACTTTTAAGGACATTTACACAGACGAATTCCTTAGGGTAGGTAGGTTCTCAAGGATACTTGCTCTAATTTCAAACAAATCAAAACATCTTTTCACCAACACTTTTCAAAAGCTTTCAAAACAAACTTTTCAAACACTCTGACGTACGAGTCGAACTGAATTTTTTCAAAGAAACTTTTTTAAACCCACATTGAAAAGCAAACAAACCATTTTTGAAAACACATTGAGCAAGTATCTAAGAGCCCATGGATAACCATGGATAGAAAGGGTGCTAATACCTTCCCTTTCTATAACCTACCTCCCGAACCGAGAGCAATCTCTTTAAAGGAATTTTTCTGTGCTTTTGTCCTTTCCATTTGGAGAAAATAAAAGACGGTGGCGACTCTTGCTTCCGCGACATTTCGCAAACCAGCGTTAAACAGTCAGTTCCAGATCCACCGATCACAGGGAGGTAGGTTATAGAAAGGGAAGGTGTTAGCACCCTTTCTATCCATGGTTATCCATGGGCTCTTAGATACTTGCTCACTGTGTTTTCAAAAATGGTTTGTTTGCTTTTCAATGTGGGTTTTAAAAAGTTTCTTTGAAAATTCCAGTTCGACTCTTGTATCGGTCCTCAAGAGTGTTTGAAAAATTGCTTTCGAAAGCTTTTGAAAATGTGTTGGTGTGAAAAGTATTTTAGATTTGTTTTGAAATTTAGAGCAAGTATCTAGAGTTCTCTACCTACCCTAAGGAATTTGTCTGTGTAAATGTCCTTAAAGTAGTGCCATCCCACCATTGAGAGGTAGGTAGCACCACCGTTGGAGGTGTTCGGGTCAATTCGAAGTTCGGGACATGGTGATCACCAGAGCAATGGGAAGACACCTTAGAAGCTACCCTCATGCCAGGTTCCCGGATCATGAGGACTTACTAAGACATCCTCTACTCGACGATCACCTTTCGAGGCAAGGCAACAGTGAGGCGTACCCTAGGGGTGGTGTGTGATTTGTGTGTCAGATTCATTTATTTTATCTTGTCATGTTAAAGTGATCTATGCGTTTGTTTTTATTTTTAGGCCATTCATTCTTGCATGCATTTATTAACAGTTAAAAATTGCGAGAAAGATAAAATTCTAAAGTATTACAAAGGCGCGGGTCCACATCGCCAAAATTTCCAGGACCCAATTTGACAGAAAAATAAATAAAGCAAAAGAAAAGTGTGAGAAGTAATTGTTACAAAGCTTTGGGAGAGATACATAATTATTTAAGCGGAAAAAGGAATAAGTATGCGAAATTAAACAGTTAGAAATATGGGCGTTGGACCCTTTTGCAAAAATTAAATTAATAAGGAATTAAAATTAAAATTAAAAGAAAGATGTTTTTGGTATTTTAGTATTTTATGATTTAATATGAAAAAAGAGAATTAATTAAAATTAAAATTGAATGCAAACCCTAATTCTAATGGCTTTTAAATTTATTATGAAAAATATTGAATTTTAACCTAATTTAAACCTAAGTTAATTTACATGCAAATTTAATTATAATATTATGATAAAAAAGAGAAATTAAAAGGAAATAAAAATTATCAATTAAACCTAATTCTATATTTTTGTATTTTTATTATTAAAAGAATTAAAATTACAAACTCTAATCTAAGTTAATTTATTTACATGAAAATATTAAAATAAATAATCATTATATTTTTTTATCTTTTTCTGAGTTTTTCAGGCATTTTTTATATTTTGTAAAAATAATTGATCAAATTAAAAATAATAAAGAAAATAAGATAACAATTAAAAAATATAATATAAGAAAGACAAAAAATAGGAAATTGCAAACCAGGGGGGGTTCAGTCCCCAATTGTGAGGTATAGGCCTTAGCAATCTGGCCCAATAGCATTGGCCTCGTTGGACTTTTCTGAATCATGTGTGATGCGTTGACTAGGGCATAGTATGTTCCTTGAATCCATGCCCTTGCTTTGATCTCCCAGGACGCGTGGACGTCTGGACTATGGTGGTGTATCATGCGCTCCACCTTTGGAATTGCATAGGAACATGTTTTGCAAAATATTATAGAAATAAACGTGGACCTGGGACTCGAACCCAGGTCACTAGCATCATCAACCAACACCTGTACCACTAAGCCATGTTAACGCATTTGATATATAATTAACGAATAAATAATATGAAAGGAAACAAAAGAGTTAGTGGGTGGGAACGCGCGAAATTCAAAACAACCTATAGCGTTTGGACAACACATCATCTTCTTCGCATGTTTTTTATTTTTCTGAAAACAAGATCATTAAGCAACGGTTTTTTAGCGTTGCTTTAGGTATGCTATTAGAAAATAGCGAACAGCTCTCAAGCGCTCATAAATTGAGCGCGAGCATGTGGTTTTCCTCGTCCAAGCTTGCTGAGTACAACCATGATGGTCTTGAGGGCCAATTTTTCTTGGTCTTAAAAGCCCTAATTTCTCATCCTGAAAACCCTAGAAATCAAGTATGGTATAATCTCATACAACACAGAAAAACGCAATTAAAGGTATTGATTAGCTTCAAAACTTCATGGTGAACACGAATCAACTATTAAATTTCACAAATAATGCATAGAATGGGATGTACGATTATGAAATTTGTTTGATACAGTTGGCGTTCAATATACCGATTCTTGGCGTTCTGATGGTGGTTTCTGATTGGAATATGATCAAGGAACCTTCAGGAAGCTATTGAAACCAATTTCGTGCCTTGAATCCACCTCTAACAATGATTTCAGTTTTGCTTTTTTTGACAAAAATTCCAAGTTTGTGGAGAGCTTTTCTGCGCAGCTTTTAGTCTATGGGCATTAGGGTTGTGTTCAAGCATTTGTAGTGAATCAATTAGGCTAAGAAAATTGACTAGAATCTCTTGCAATCATTGATTGAATATTTGATTTTCTTCCATTATGTTTTCAATCTTTTTCACATGGTTTTTGTATCAATTAGCATCCAATCAAGCCAAATCTTTCCACATTTGAATGTGCACGAAATCCTGATGGCAAAACATGCATGAAAAGATTTATTAGGTCAAGTTAGATATTTTTCATGTATTTAAATAATTTAAATGAATTAAGATGAATAATAATTCAAATAAATAAATAAAAAATGAGAAAATACTTCCCTTTGGGCCAAGTGGTCGTGCACATGCTTAGAATGATGAATCATGGAAGAAAAATGGGCCCATTAGCAATTTTAGGTCATTTGGATCAAAGTTGACTTTTCAAAATATCCAAAAATTTCCCAACTTCCACAAGGCATAACTTGCTCAATTTTTAAGCTTTTCTCATGTTCTTGGACATTTTGGAAAGGTCTTTGAGTCCTCTACCCAATGCCTTTGGTCCCATGTCATTTTGATTTACCAATCTCAAGTTATGGCCTTTGACTTAAAGTCCCTTTTTGTTGACTTTTGAAAATGACCTATAATGTTGAAATTGATAACTTTTTGTGAGAGCATTTCTTGGACTTGAAGTATGAAGATGAATTGTAGGAAATGTCTTTCTCTTCAAAATGAGCTTTGGATGGAATTTTTCTGATAATCCATGTGAAAGTTATGCCCTGGTCAATTTCAGTTGACTTTTTCAGCTGTCCAAATAAGGAAACTTTTGCATCTTGATGATTTTTGAGCCAAACTTTTGAGAATCATGATCAAGCATTGATCAAATGATGTTTGTGGCTTCAAAATGATATGTTGACCAAAAATTTGAACTTCTGACTGTCAAATGACCATTTTGCCCCTACAGTTGACTGTAGTGCAATTAGGGTTTTGACTGTGCAATTTTGAGCTGAATGCCTTGAAATTTGATATGAGGGTACTTGACCATACTTGTAGGCATGTGAGACTTGATTGGACCTTTGAACACTCCATTTTCTTGATCAGCACATAAACCCTAGTTTTGACTGTATAGGAGACCTTTGCACTGTGTGGCCCTTGGGGAATTTTGTGACTTGGCTTGGCAATTTCTTGAAGAATATGGGAGGGCAAATTTTGGGGTACAACAGTTGCCCCTGTTCAATCTTCTTAGACCTGAGGATGCAGATTGGCGGACGTGCCTTTCGTAATCCGAGGGTGGAAGATGATTGAACGCTAGAGTGCCCAGAAATTTGTGCTCACATAGTAGCAGTGATGGTGGAATGGGCTTATAGATGCCATTTGGAGTTCGATGAATAGGATGATGGGCTTATAGATGCCATCTGGATATTGATCGCATAAGAGATTCCTTAGCGAGAACCTGCATACCTGCAAAACAGAAAATGAGTACCTGACACGTTGCAGGAGCTGATTTTTAGATGCTTGGTATAGATGCGTCCTGACTGGTTACAGGAGTTGGGTCTGGAGCTTCAACAGATGGCGAATGAACCAGGTATGGTTACTGCCTTAGCATGAATGGTAAGAGAACCTTGGGTGATTTTAACTTCAACAACGCTCGTTGAGAAAATCTCGGTGGGAAATACCATCTTCGCAGTATCGGGAAGAGAACCATATGCAATTATAATTTGAAAGGGAATTGTCACCTCACTCACCGTCGGAGAGGGAACCATAAGAAAAGGAATTGTCACCTCACTCACCGTCGGAGAGGGGACCATAGGAGATTATCACCTCACACTCACCGTCGGAGAGGGAAACATCTGAAAAGGACTTACCACCTCACTCGCCGTCGGAGAGGGAACCATAAGAGATTATCACCTCACACTCACCGTCGGAGAGGGAAATATCTTGAAAAAGGAATTACCACCTCACGCACCGTCGGAGAGGGGACCATAAGAGACTATCACCTCACACTCACCGTCGGAGAGGAAAACATCTTGAAAAAGGAATTACCACCTCACGCACCGTCGGAGAGGGGACCATAAGAGACTATCACCTCACACTCACCGTCGGAGAGGGAAACATCTGAAAAGGACTTACCACCTCACTCGCCGTTGGAGAGGGAACCATAGGAGACTATCACCTCACACTCACCGTCGGAGAGGGAAATATCTTGAAAAGGACTTACCACCTCACTCGCTGTTGGAGAGGGAACCATAGGAGACTATCACCTCACACTCACCGTCAGAGAGGGAAACATCTGAAAAGGACTTACCACCTCACTCGCCGTTGGAGAGGGAACCATAGGAGACTATCACCTCACACTCACCGTCGGAGAGGGAAACATCTGAAAAGGACTTACCACCTCACTCGCCGTTGGAGAGGGAACCATAGGAAAAGGACTTATCACCTCACTCGCCGTTGGAGAGGGAACCATAGGAGACTATCACCTCACACTCACCGTCGGAGAGGGAAACATCTGAAAAGGACTTACCACCTCACTCGCCGTTGGAGAGGGAACCATAGGAAAAGGACTTATCACCTCACTCACCGTCGGAGAGGGAACCATCTGGGATAACTTCTACTGAGTCTTCATCAGAAAAATCTGTTGGGAGTCGATTTAGCTGGACTAGAGAAGGCCTTGAAATATGTTTGAGAATTTTACCTGCATCTTTCCTGAAAGGTAGAGGTCAGTCATATGCAATGCATGATATGGATCAAGCAATGATGTTCTCAACATAAATGAGGTTTGTATGATATGATGCGTCTATGCATGCTATACTGATGTATGCGATGTTTTATGAATGTTTTCGTCTAGGAAAGTAGATCCTTGACGGGTGCCGGGAAGTCAATATCCTGGGCTGATGTTGAAGAATAGATTTTGCTTCCGCTGGGGATGATAACTGCAAGAATACCGGTAGGAGAAGATGACTCCGTTGCGGAATAAACTTGATAAATGGAAGATTCTGCGGGGAGAAACATACTCTAGCGACCATGCTGGGGAGTGTTACTCTGTGGGGAGAGAGAGGCCTTGCTGAGTATTGATAGTAACTTGCTGGGGAAACCCTTGTTGTTGGCAGGGTTGATGGACCTCGCTGGGGTAAGAAGGCTTCGTCGACGACGCTCTTTCCGGGGCTTTTGGATGAGGATAACCCAGTTATATCCTGTTAAGGAAATAACTCTTTGAATCAAGCCGGACGACGCGTTCGTGCTCTGCGAGGGGATAAGCTTCCAGAATCTACTGGGGATAAGCTTACTGCTTGGGGATATGGACTCCGTCTTTCCTGGGGAAACCGGATTAGACTTTTCTGGGGAAGTTTTGATATGCTGGGGAAGTGATTCCTTTGAATATTGAGATACCGCCGGGGAACAATCTTTAGACCAAGACTGCCGGGGATGCTTGTTAAGAATATATGCTGCTGGGGGAGTATTGAGATCTACTGGAGGATACTCAATTTCCTTGAGATTTGATCACTCTGCTTGGAGGAGAATGTATTGTTGGCTCACTCTCTGGGGAATTCAGGTATACTGGTCATGTTCTTTAGCTGAACCTACCTTGGTACCTTGGAGGATAGAACAATTAGACTGCTCAGACAACTCTTTATTGCCCCTGTTTCTAGTGTCACCTGCAATTAATTCCTTTGTTTCGTATGCAAATATTTATGAGTTAGCAAATTATTGTCAATGCATATATCACAGATTGAACCTTGGACGTTCTTCGCAAAACAAAACAGGAAAAAGAAAAATACTTGGCACGTTTAACTGAAAATGTATTTGTATTGATTTTGAATAGCCTGTGAATAGGCGTTTTTGTGTACAAGAGGCCGACGTCCTAGTAAGAGAACGCCGCCGAACAAAAGAGTTTATACAAATTTTGTACAAAAGAAAATAAAACAGCTGTGTGAAGTGAATGATCCACTGGGTTTCAACTCTGCTATTGCCTTTATAACTCCGAGCGTCTCATCACTTGATGACCTTGGTTGAAGATGAAGCTGACTGGTCGGTGCCGTCTGAACTTGATGCAGATACCGGATTCTGGATGCAAAGAGATCAATGAGACATAGTATTACGCTTTATCCCTAATTTTTGCCTGGACTGCCCTTTCGGGTTTTCAGTCCACCGGGATACCCATTTTTGCCCAAGCCGCCTTTTCAGGTTTTCGACTTGCCGGGTGTACAGATTTTTTCATTTTCATCCCTTCATTTTGCCCGAACCCTTTTGGTTCGACGGGGAGCCCTAATTTTTGCCTAGGCATGTCAGCCTAGCGGGTCTTTTTTCATGCGTAGTATTTTTTTACTATGTCTGCATTGGCGGGGTGAGGAAGGTCGTCACCATCCATATTGGTCAATATCATGGCTCCTCCTGAGAACACATGCTTAACCACAAATGGCCCTTCGTACGTAGGGGTCCATTTGCCCCTTGGATCACTCTGAGGAAGGATGATTCGCTTGATTACCAGATCCCCAACTTGATATTCCTGTGGTCTAACCTTTTTGTTAAATGCCCTGATCATTCGTTTCTGATACGTCTGACCATGACAGATAGCGGCAAGTCTCTTTTCGTCAATGAGGTTGAGTTGGTCAAGTCGTGTCTGGATCCAATCATCTTCGTTCAGATTTGCATCCTTCATTATCCGGAGAGAAGGTATTTGCACTTCAATTGGCAAGACTGCCTCCATGCCATAAACCAGGGAGAAAGGAGTTGCCCCGGTTGACGTCCTAGCTGAGGTTCGGTACCCATGTAGAGCGAACGGTAACATCTCGTGCCAATCTTTGTAAGTTACTGTCATCTTCTGCACGATTTTCTTGATGTTCTTGTTAGCTGCTTCTACAGCCCCATTCATCTTCGGTCTGTAAGGAGAAGAATTGTGGTGCTGTATCTTGAACTGTTCGCAGAGCTCAGCGATCATCTTGTTGTTCAGATTGGTACCGTTGTCTGTAATAATCCGCTCAGGGACGCCGTACCGACAGATCAGGTTGTGCCGAATGAACCGTGCCACAACAGTCTTGGTTACCGTAGCATAGGATGCTGCTTCAACCCACTTCGTAAAATAATCAATCGCCACTAGGATGAAGCGATGTCCATTGGATGCCGTAGGTTTTATCTCGCCAATCATGTCTATGCCCCACATTGCAAATGGCCAAGGCGCAGTCAGAACATTTAGGGGAACCGGAGGAACATGCACCTTGTCTGCATAGATCTGGCACTTGTGGCATGTCCTGGAATGTTGGTAACAATCAGCTTCCATTGTGGACCAGTAATATCCTGCCCGTAGGATTTTCTTAGCCATAGTATGCCCACTGGAATGTGTACCAAAGGTCCCGTCATGTAGCTCTTCCATGATTCTTTCTGCTTCAGTCTTATCTACACAACGCAGTAAGGTTGAATCATGGTTTCGCTTATATAAGATGCCGTTGCTTAGGAAGAATTTTGCTGCGAACCTCCTCAGGAATTTCTTATCGTTGACAGATGCACCTTCAGGGTATTCCTGAGCTTCCAGATATCTCTTCACCTCATGGTACCAAGGCTTCTCGGTCACCAATTCAGTTTCGAGATCACAACAGTATGCCGGTTCGTCCAGTTTCCAGATGATGATCCGGGGAGCCTCGTTATCCCATTTGACCTTGAACATTGAAGACATTGTAGCTAACGCGTCCTCTAACTGATTCTCTTCTCTTGGAAAGTGTTCAAAGGTTATCTCTGTGAAGTGGGGGATCAGGGTCAACACACATTCTCTGTAAGGAATCAAATTTTGATGTTTCGTATCCCACTCTCCTTTGATCTGATTGATCACAAGAGCGGAATCTCCGAAGACACTTAGAAATTTGATCCTTAGGTCGATCGCAGCTTGAAGACCCATGATACACGCCTCATACTCCGCCATGTTGTTGGTGCAGTTGAAACATAGCCGGGCAGTGAGTGGAGTATGAGTACCTTGAGGTGAGATGATTATGGCGCCGATACCGTTACCCAAAGCATTGGAGGCTCCTTCAAAATGCATAGACCATCGGGATCCTGGTTCAGGTCCTTCATCCGGTCCAGGTACTTCACAATCAGTCACAATCATGATGCTTTCATCCGGAAACTCGAAGTTCATTGACTGATAATCATCTACAGCTTGATGTGCCAGGTGGTCTGCCAATACACTTCCCTTGATGGCTTTCTGGGTTGTGTACTGAATGTCGTATTCCGTCAAGATCATTTGCCATCTTGCGATTCTCCCAGACAGAGCAGGCTTTTCGAATATGTACTTTATAGGATCCATTTTTGAGATCAACAAGGTAGTGTGAGTCAGCATATACTGTCTCAGCCGGCGAGCAGCCCATACCAAAGCGCAGCAAGTTTTCTCAAGCAGTGAGTATCGGGTCTCACAGTCGGTAAACTTTTTGCTAAGGTAATAAATGGCATGCTCTTTTCGGCCAGACTCGTCATGCTGCCCCAGCACACACCCCATTGAGTTGTCAAGCACTGTCAGGTATAGTATTAGAGGTCTCCCTTCAACCGGTGGCATAAGGATAGGTGGTTCTTGGAGATACTCTTTGATTTTGTTAAAAGCAGCCTGACATTCATCGTTCCAACGTACTACCTGATCTTTCTTCAGCAGCTTGAAGATTGGCTCACAGGTAGCAGTCAGATGTGAGATGAAGCGAGCAATGTAATTCAGGCGTCCTAAAAAGCCTCTGACCTCCTTCTCTGTCTTGGGAACTGGCATCTCTTGAATAGCTTTGACCTTAGCAGGGTCCACTTGAATACCTTTATCACTGACCACGAAGCCTAGCAACTTCCCAGATCTTACCCCGAAGGTGCACTTGTTCGGGTTCAATCTCAGCTTGTACAGTTTCAATCGGTCAAACAACTTCTGCAGATGATCTAGGTGCTCTTCCTCAGTCTGGGACCTTGCGATCATGTCGTCAACATACACTTCTATCTCGTGATGGATCATGTCATGAAATAAGGCGACCATGGCACGTTGGTAGGTTGCCCCAGCATTCTTCAACCCGAATGGCATGACCTTGTAACAGAAGGTGCCCCACTGAGTAACGAATGTAGTCTTTTCCATGTCTTCAGGTGCCATCTTGATTTGATTGTAACCTGAAAAGCCATCCATGAAAGAGAACACCTTGTGCTGAGCTGTATTATCAACAAGGACATCAATGTGAGGTAAGGGGAAGTCATCCTTGGGGCTGGCCCTGTTCAGATCCCTGTAGTCGACACACATTCTGACCTTACCGTCCTTCTTTGGTACCGGCACCACATTAGCAACCCACTGAGGGTAAGAAGTCACTGCAAGGAACCCAGCATCAAATTGTTTCATGACCTCGGCTTTAATCTTCTCGGACATCTCTGGACGCATCCGATGGACCTTTTGTTTAACTGGAGGGCAGTCTTCCTTAGTCGGCAAATGATGGACCACAATGTCGGTATCCAACCCGGGCATGTCTTCGTAGGACCAGGCAAAGATCTCCATATAATCATGTAACATCTTGATTAACCGTTGCTTCACGCTGAGCTCTAGGTTGGCACCAATCTTTACCTCTTTCCTGTCTGCCTCAGTACCCAAGTTTATGATTTCCACTGGCTCTTCATGGGGTTGAATTGCCCTCTCTTCCTGAAGCAATAGTCTAGCAAGCTCGCCAGGCACTTCGCAATCATCTTCACCTTCGTCTTCGGCTAAGTTGATCGGATTTTCGAAGTCATAACTGGAAGTAGCAGGGTTGTTATCAGTGAGATCCAGAGTGGATTGAAACCTGTATGAGTGAGTGTGTGTGTAAATACAGCTGTTTTTTTTAAAAATTATGTAAAGGAAAGAAAGACAAAAAGAGCACAATATTTGCAATGCGAAAAATACGTCCAAGATTTTCATTCATGATATATGAAATGACAGTTTGTATGCCCTCACAAATAGAACCATGGTGCCTCGGGTAAGACACCGGGCCATAGAGTTTATCATTGTTTATTACAAAATAACAAAACATAGGAATTCATTACTCAGTAACAAGAGAAACAGATAAGTTGTCCTTTGCACTCCAATTGTTAAGTCCGCCGTCTGTTGCCGGGTAGATCCAGCTATTAAACTCAGCTTCGTCAACTTCCTCTTCATCCCCAATAGCATTCACTCCATGAGCAGGTAGGGGAGCTGTCACCACATTAGGCTTGTCAGATGCCTCAAACTGTACCTCCTTGGCGTCAATGAGGTCCTGCAGCTTGTTCTTTAGTGCCCAACAGTCATCGGTAGAATGCCCCGGGCTATCTGAATGGTAAGCACAACGAGCATTCGGGTTGTACTTGGGATATGTTGTATTTGGGAACTTCGGAGCCTCCCTGACAGTCACCAAATTGGTGGATAGCAACTGTGGCAGGATCTGTGACAGGGTCATGCTTAACCGGGTAAACTCTCGCCGGGGTCTTTCAGCCCTTTGAGGATTGTTTGGCCGAGGAGCGGCAGCAGGCTTAGCAATCATCACCGCACTGACAGATTGGCGGTGCTCAGGTCTCTCTGATTTCCTAGAACCATACACGGCACTAGACTCCTTCTTGAATGGTTTCTTTTCCGAACTAGATGATGCACCCTTTGCAATCTTCCCAGACTTCAGCCCAGCTTCAATTCTCTCTCCAGTCAGAATCAAATCAGTGAACCCAGCAGAAGAATTCCCAATGAGATGGTTGAAAAATGGCCCAGATAGGGTCCCTAAGAACATGTCTACCAGCTCCCGGTCAGTCAATGGTGGCTGCACCCTGCCAGCCAGGTCTCTCCATTTTTGAGCGTACTCCTTAAAACCTTCGCTTGCACCTAACGACATACCCTGGAGTTGGGTACGTGTGGGGGCAAGGTCGGCATTATATTGATACTGCTTATAGAAAGCAGCAGCCAACTCCTCCCAGTTACGAACCTTGGTCCCATCCAACTGATAGAACCATTCGAGATGAGTCCCTGAAAGACTCTCCTGGAAGAAGTGGATCCACAAATTCTTATCCGCAGAGTACGGCTGAATTTTCCGAACATAGGACCTTAGATGCAGCTTGGGACAAGATGCCCCGTCATACTTAGAGAAGGATGGTGCCCTGAATTTGTGAGGGATGATCACACCAGTCGACAAACCCAGATCTCCGAAATCCAGCCTAGGTGCTTGCTGAACCTCCATAGCCTTCAACCTGTCCTCCAATTGCTTGTATCTGTCGTCTGCCGGAGGGTACTGCTCTTCATCAAAATCTGTCTCGTTGTCGGAGACCACCGGACTAGGGACCTTTACTTCTGCCTGAGAAGGACTCTTGCCAACAGAAGAACCAACCTCTTCATGTTGCAGAGTATTGCCAAACCTTCGGCCCGAGTTGAACAGAACAGTTCTTCTCTTCTTCTTCTTCTCCTTCTTCAGGAGCATAGCCTTCAGTTCTTCTTGGCCTTTAGCCAGACCCTTGATTAATTCTTGAAACTGCGCATTCTGCGCCTGAAGAGCCTTGATTGATGTCTCAGTTGATGCAGATTCGGGATTCATGATGCTGAAATAAACAGCGAAGAACTGTAAGCAACCTGAAAAGAGGAAAAGCCTGCTATGCACATGATGTATGAAATGCGTATGAATTATGTTTTCAAAGACAATCGGGAATCAACTTTGTAAACAAAAAGGAACACACTTTATTAGTTTCAACTTTGCAACTGAAATTATTCAACAAGGTTGCCCTTAGGCGTTACATGAAAGGAAATACTGAAAAGGAAATAAAACTGTAAAAGCTCCTTATTGATCCCATGGTCTCCTCTTCTCAGTACGGATGTAGGCATTCAGAGCTCTCTCATTCTCCAACTGTTTTGTCAACTTCTGGATCTTTGATTCCTGCTCGTTGAACTTTTCCCGGTAAGAATCCCGCTCTTCTTGCAGTTGCGACCAAGATCTCTTCAATGTCTCATAATCAGTAGGTATCTGAGGAGGAAGGACAGTTGGAGGAACACCATCTTTATCAGAACACTCAAGAATGACGGGTCTGACAGCTTCATACGGCATACCTAACTTCTGAGCGCGGATGCGAACCCATTTGTAGTAGGCTTCCATAGGTAAAGAAGTCTTTGGCCCTAACTCTTGTGGGTCAGCTTTATGAACTTTGTCCCAAGCCTTGATGAACCTACGACGCAGCTCGTCACTATCCACCTGAAACTCGAAACTGATGTGAGGCACCAACATCTCATGGGGACCTGCTCTTCTTGCTCTTCCAAACTGACGGAGTGCTAGAAATGGATTGTAAGAGATCCCTCCTTGAGTACCAATCAGAGGAACATTAGGATACTCCCCGCATCGATCAATAATAGCTATCTCATCCAAACCTCTGCAAGTCCAAGTGATGTCTTTATCGGTAAGAGACATTAACCTATGAGCTCAACCTCTTCCTTCTTGATTATTCAGTACGAACTTAGGGAGGTGCGAAATAAACCACCTCACCAACAAAGGGATACAACACCATAGGGTTCCTCGTCTTCGGGTAGTACGGGCATGAAGTTGTTGCAAGATGTCACCCAAGAGAGTGGGCACAGGATTCTGAGACATAAAGATCCTTATGGCAGTGACATTGATGAAGTTGTCAGGATTAGGAAACAGGACTAACCCATAGATTAGGAGAGCCAAGATGTCTTCATACGCCTTAAAGTCCAGGTCATTCCAGAAACTGTTAGCTTTGCCAATTAGAAACTTGGCCAAGAAACCCTTAACTCCGCTTCTAGTTACCCAGTTGTCTGTTACCTCTTGATGGGTCAAAGGAAGAGCTGCAGCCACATCCTCAAGCCTGAGGGTCTTTTCCCAACCGGTAAAGGGAGTCTGATCCAAGATAGGGATACCAAGTAAATCAGAGAACTCTTCCAGGGTAGGGACCAGCTGGAAGTCTTGAAAGGTGAATCACTGGTACAGAGGGTCATAGAACTGGGTCAGAACACTCATCAACTGTTGATCCCGCTTTGCAGTGACTAAACTGAGAAGAGAACCATGTCTCTGAATGAAGGAAGTGGTATTTGGAATTCTTCTAACCAACTCATCAAGCAACTCAGGTGAACGAACAAAGTTGAACCGGATAGTATTCCTTCGCACAGGCATCATAATGTCCTACAAAACAGAGCAAAGATGAAACCCTCTTGTCTTTGAAATGGTCAGTCCTTATGCAGGATGCATGCAATGCTCATGATGCTATGATGTTATGATAAAGCACACCACATATAGATACAAAGGCAAACATGGTAAGGCACACAAGTCACACAAGGCAAGCCCCTAAAGTTTAGGCCAGCATGAGGTCTAGGTACTACCCTCTTTCGGTTTGTTGGTTCATACCTGTCCTAATCAAAAGTAACCGGGTTCTTAGAGGATCCCAATATCATTGACTACCCTCAATCGGTCATAACTCCAGCATCGCAATCTTTTCTTGCAGCCAGAACCATCACGAGAGTTTAGCCTCAATGGGCGTAGCATACTGCTACTGTTCTAAAGGCCAAGTTGTGTCAATTAAGGTTCTAAGGTTGTTGGTGCTTAATGACTCCTTAGAAGACCCATATTCTCCTCGTTGCGACACAAGGGATATCGGTACAGACTAAGGTGCCACACCAACGTAGCCACTGTTTCACCCGTGTCGGTCTACGCCGGACAGGTCCCTCACAGCTTATGCTACCTACACAGGGTATCCCCAGATCCGGGTTAGGATCTATGTAACTCCGATACAACCCACAATATAAAGCAAGCAAAGAAGACAATTGAAAACACAGTGATCTTAATCCTAAGGTACACCCCACTTTATAAGATAGTCCCCAGCAGAGTCGCCAGTTCTGTGATCGGTGGATCTGGAACTGACTGTTTAACGCTGGTTCGCGAAATGTCGCGGAAGCAAGAGTCGCCACCGTCTTTTATTTTCTCCAAATGGAAAGGACAAAAGCACAGAAAAATTCCTTAAAGAGATTGCTCTCGGTTCGGGAGGTAGGTTATAGAAAGGGAAGGTGTTAGCACCCTTTCTATCCATGGTTATCCATGGGCTCTTAGATACTTGCTCACTGTGTTTTCAAAAATGGTTTGTTTGCTTTTCAATGTGGGTTTTAAAAAGTTTCTTTGAAAATTCCAGTTCGACTCTTGTATCGGTCCTCAAGAGTGTTTGAAAAATTGCTTTCGAAAGCTTTTGAAAATGTGTTGGTGTGAAAAGTATTTTTGATTTGTTTTGAAATTTAGAGCAAGTATCTAGAGTTCTCTACCTACCCTAAGGAATTCGTCTGTGTAAATGTCCTTAAAGTAGTGCCATCCCACCATTGAGAGGTAGGTAGCACCACCGTTGGAGGTGTTCGGGTCAATTCGAAGTTCGGGACATGGTGATCACCAGAGCAATGGGAAGACACCTTAGAAGCTACCCTCATGCCAGGTTCCCGGATCATGAGGACTTACTAAGACATCCTCTACTCGACGATCACCTTTCGAGGCAAGGCAACAGTGAGGCGTACCCTAGGGGTGGTGTGTGATTTGTGTGTCAGATTCATTTATTTTATCTTGTCATGTTAAAGTGATCTATGCGTTTGTTTTTATTTTTAGGCCATTCATTCTTGCATGCATTTATTAACAGTTAAAAATTGCGAGAAAGATAAAATTCTAAAGTATTACAAAGGCGCGGGTCCACATCGCCAAAATTTCCAGGACCCGATTTGACAGAAAAATAAATAAAGCAAAAGAAAAGTGTGAGAAGTAATTGTTACAAAGCTTTGGGAGAGATACATAATTATTTAAGCGGAAAAAGGAATAAGTATGCGAAATTAAACAGTTAGAAATATGGGCGTTGGACCCTTTTGCAAAAATTAAATTAATAAGGAATTAAAATTAAAATTAAAAGAAAGATGTTTTTGGTATTTTAGTATTTTATGATTTAATATGAAAAAAGAGAATTAATTAAAATTAAAATTGAATGCAAACCCTAATTCTAATGGCTTTTAAATTTATTATGAAAAATATTGAATTTTAACCTAATTTAAACCTAAGTTAATTTACATGCAAATTTAATTATAATATTATGATAAAAAAGAGAAATTAAAAGGAAATAAAAATTATCAATTAAACCTAATTCTATATTTTTGTATTTTTATTATTAAAAGAATTAAAATTACAAACTCTAATCTAAGTTAATTTATTTACATGAAAATATTAAAATAAATAATCATTATATTTTTTTATCTTTTTCTGAGTTTTTTAGGCATTTTTTATATTTTGTAAAAATAATTGATCAAATTAAAAATAATAAAGAAAATAAGATAACAATTAAAAAATATAATATAAGAAAGACAAAAAATAGGAAATTGCAAACCAGGGGGGGGTTCAGTCCCCAATTGTGAGGTATAGGCCTTAGCAATCTGGCCCAATAGCATTGGCCTCGTTGGACTTTTCTGAATCATGTGTGATGCGTTGACTAGGGCATAGTATGTTCCTTGAATCCATGCCCTTGCTTTGATCTCCCAGGACGCGTGGACGTCTGGACTATGGTGGTGTATCATGCGCTCCACCTTTGGAATTGCATAGGAACATGTTTTGCAAAATATTATAGAAATAAACGTGGACTTGGGACTCGAACCCAGGTCACTAGCATCATCAACCAACGCCTGTACCACTAAGCCATGTTAACGCATTTGATATATAATTAACGAATAAATAATATGAAAGGAAACAAAAGAGTTAGTGGGTGGGAACGCGCGAAATTCAAAACAACCTATAGCGTTTGGACAACACATCATCTTCTTCGCATGTTTTTTATTTTTCTGAAAACAAGATCATTACGCAACTGTTTTTTAGCGTTGCTTTAGGTATTCTATTAGAAAATAGCGAACAGCTCTTAAGCGCTCATAAATTGAGCGCGAGCATGTGGTTTTCCTCGTCCAATCTTGCTGAGTACAACCATGATGGTCTTGAGGGCCAATTTTTCTTGGTCTTAAAAGCCCTAATTTCTCATCCTGAAAACCCTAGAAATCAAGTATGGTATAATCTCATACAACACAGAAAAACGCAATTAAAGGTATTGATTAGCTTCAAAACTTCATGGTGAACACGAATCAACTATTAAATTTCACAAATAATGCATAGAATGGGATGTACGATTATGAAATTTGTTTGATACAGTTGGCGTTCAATATACCGATTCTTGGCGTTCTGATGGTGGTTTCTGATTGGAATATGATCAAGGAACCTTCAGGAAGCTATTGAAACCAATTTCGTGCCTTGAATCCACCTCTAACACTGATTTCAGTTTTGCTTTTTTTGACAAAAATTCCAAGTTTGTGGAGAGCTTTTCTGCGCAGCTTTTAGTCTATGGGCATTAGGGTTGTGTTCAAGCATTTGTAGTGAATCAATTAGGCTAAGAAAATTGACTAGAATCTCTTGCAATCATTGATTGAATATTTGATTTTCTTCCATTATGTTTTCAATCTTTTTCACATGGTTTTTGTATCAATTAGCATCCAATCAAGCCAAATCTTTCCACATTTGAATGTGCACGAAATCCTGATGGCAAAACATGCATGAAAAGATTTATTAGGTCAAGTTAGATATTTTTCATGTATTTAAATAATTTAAATGAATTAATATGAATAATAATTCAAATAAATAAATAAAAAATGAGAAAATACTTCCCTTTGGGCCAAGTGGTCGTGCACATGCTTAGAATGATGAATCATGGAAGAAAAATGGGCCCATTAGCAATTTTAGGTCATTTGGATCAAAGTTGACTTTTCAAAATATCCAAAAATTTCCCAACTTCCACAAGGCATAACTTGCTCAATGTTTAAGCTTTTCTCATGTTCTTGGACATTTTGGAAAGGTCTTTGAGTCCTCTAACCAATGCCTTTTGTCCCATGTCATTTTGATTTACCAATCTCAAGTTATGGCCTTTGACTTAAAGTCCCTTTTTGTTGACTTTTGAAAATGACCTATAATGTTGAAATTGATAACTTTTTGTGAGAGCATTTCTTGGACTTGAAGTATGAAGATGAATTGTAGGAAATGTCTTTCTCTTCAAAATGAGCTTTGGATGGAATTTTTCTGATAATCCATGTGAAAGTTATGCCCTGGTCAATTTCAGTTGACTTTTTCAACTGTCCAAATAAGGAAACTTTTGCATCTTGATGATTTTTGAGCCAAACTTTTGAGAATCATGATCAAGCATTGATCAAATGATGTTTGTGGCTTCAAAATGATATGTTGACCAAAAATTTGAACTTCTGACTGTCAAATGACCATTTTGCCCCTACAGTTGACTGTAGTGCAATTAGGGTTTTGACTGTGCAATTTTGAGCTGAATGCCTTGAAATTTGATATGAGGGTACTTGACCATACTTGTAGGCATGTGAGACTTGATTGGACCTTTGAACACTCCATTTTCTTGATCAGCACATAAACCCTAGTTTTGACTGTATAGGAGACCTTTGCACTGTGTGGCCCTTGGGGAATTTTGTGACTTGGCTTGGCAATTTCTTGAAGAATATGGGAGGGCAAATTTTGGGGTACAACATCTGGGAATTCAAAATTCATGGACTGGTAGTCATCCACGGCCTGATGAGCCAAATGATCAACCAATACACTCCCCTTGATTGCTTTCTGGGTTGTATATTGTATATCGTATTCAATTAAGATCATCTGCCATCTCGCTATTCTTCCGGAGAGAGCTGATTTCTCGAAGATGTATTTGATTGGATTCATATTAGATATCAATAATGTAGTGTAGGTCAGCATATACTATCTTAGTCGGTGAGCAGCCCATGCCAAAGTGAAACAAGTTTTCTCGAGCAGTGAGTATTGTGTCTCATAGTCGGTAAACTTTTTGCTAAGGTATATTACGTGCTCTTTTCGACCAGACTCGTCATGCTGCCCCAACACACACCCCATTGAATTTTCTAGCACTGTTAAGTACAATATCAAAGGTCTTCCTTCAACCGGAGGCATCAGAATCGGAGGTTCTTGAAGGTATTCCTTGATTCTTTCAAAAGCTGTCTGGCATTCGTCATTCCACTTTACCACTTGATCTTTATTCAGAAGCTTGAGGATGAGCTCACAAGTAGCAGTTAGATGCGAAATGAAACTGACGATATAATTCAAGCATCCCAAGAAACCTCTAACTTCCTTCTCTGTACGGGGAGCTGGCATTTCTTATATGGCCTTTACCTTCGCAGGGTCTACTCGAATGCCTTTGTCGCTGACAATGAAACCCATGAGCTTACCAGACCTTACCTCGAAGGTGCACTTGTTCGGATTCAACCTCAGCTTGTATGTCTTTAACCTGTCAAACAACTTTTGTAAATGATCAAGGTGCTATTCCAAGTTTGTGGAGAGCTTTTCTGCGCAGCTTTTAGTCTATGGGCATTAGGGTTGTGTTCAAGCATTTGTAGTGAATCAATTAGGCTAACAAAATTGACTAGAATCTCTTACAATCATTGATTGAATATTTGATTTTCTTCCATTATGTTTTCAATCTTTTTCACATGGTTTTTGTATCAATTAGCATCCAATCAAGCCAAATCTTTCCACATTTGAATGTGCACGAAATCCTGATGGCAAAACATGCATGAAAAGATTTATTAGGTCAAGTTAGATATTTTTCATGTATTTAAATAATTTAAATGAATTAATATGAATAATAATTCAAATAAATAAATAAAAAATGAGAAAATACTTCCCTTTGGGCCAAGTTGTCGTGCACATGCTTAGAATGATGAATCATGGAAGAAAAATGGGCCCATTAGCAATTTTAGGTCATTTGGATCAAAGTTGACTTTTCAAAATATCCAAGAATTTCCCAACTTCCACAAGGCATAACTTGCTCAATGTTTAAGCTTTTCTCATGTTCTTGGACATTTTGGAAAGGTCTTTGAGTCCTCTAACCAATTCCTTTGGTCCCATGTCATTTTGATTTACCAATCTCAAGTTATGGCCTTTGACTTAAAGTCCCTTTTTGTTGACTTTTGAAAATGACCTATAATGTTGAAATTGATAACTTTTTGTGAGAGCATTTCTTGGACTTGAAGTATGAAGATGAATTGTAGGAAATGTCTTTCTCTTCAAAATGAGCTTTGGATGGAATTTTTCTGATAATCCATGTGAAAGTTATGCCCTGGTCAATTTCAGTTGACTTTTTCAACTGTCCAAATAAGGAAACTTTTGCATCTTGATGATTTTTGAGCCAAACTTTTGAGAATCATGATCAAGCATTGATCAAATGATGTTTGTGGCTTCAAAATGATATGTTGACCAAAAATTTGAACTTCTGACTGTCAAATGACCATTTTGCCCCTACAGTTGACTGTAGTGCAATTAGGGTTTTGACTGTGCAATTTTGAGCTGAATGCCTTGAAATTTGATATGAGGGTACTTGACCATACTTGTAGGCATGTGAGACTTGATTGGACCTTTGAACACTCCATTTTCTTGATCAGCACATAAACCCTAGTTTTGACTGTATAGGAGACCTTTGCACTGTGTGGCCCTTGGGGAATTTTGTGACTTGGCTTGGCAATTTCTTGAAGAATATGGGAGGGCAAATTTTGGGGTACAACATCTGGGAATTCAAAATTCATGGACTGGTAGTCATCCACGGCCTGATGAGCCAAATGATCAACCAATACACTCCCCTTGATTGCTTTCTGGGTTGTATATTGTATATCGTATTCAATTAAGATCATCTGCCATCTCGCTATTCTTCCGGAGAGAGCTGATTTCTCGAAGATGTATTTGATTGGATTCATATTAGATATCAATAATGTAGTGTAGGTCAGCATATACTATCTTAGTCGGTGAGCAGCCCATGCCAAAGTGAAACAAGTTTTCTCGAGCAGTGAGTATCGTGTCTCATAGTCGGTAAACTTTTTGCTAAGGTATATTACGTGCTCTTTTCGACCAGACTCGTCATGCTGCCCCAACACACACCCCATTGAATTTTCTAGCACTGTTAAGTACAATATCAAAGGTCTTCCTTCAACCGGAGGCATCAGAATCGGAGGTTCTTGAAGGTATTCCTTGATTCTTTCAAAAGCTGTCTGGCATTTGTCATTCCACTTTACCACTTGATCTTTATTCAGAAGCTTGAGGATGAGCTCACAAGTAGCAGTTAGATGCGAAATGAAACTGACGATATAATTCAAGCATCCCAAGAAACCTCTAACTTCCTTCTCTGTACGGGGAGCTGGCATTTCTTATATGGCCTTTACCTTCGCAGGGTCTACTCGAATGCCTTTGTCGCTGACAATGAAACCCATGAGCTTACCAGACCTTACCTCGAAGGTGCACTTGTTCGGATTCAACCTCAGCTTGTATGTCTTTAACCTGTCAAACAACTTTTGTAAATGATCAAGGTGCTATTCCTCGGTTTGAGACCTGGCTATCATGTCATCAACATAAACCTCAATCTTATTGTGAATCATATCGTGGAACAAAGAAACCATGGCACGTTGATAAGTTGCCCCAACATTCTTCAACCCAAAAGGCATCACCTTGTAATAGAAGGTGCCCCACTGTGTGACGAACGTTTTCTTCTCCATGTCTTTAGGAGCCATCTTCATCTGGTTGTAGCCAGAGAAACCATCCATAAAGGAGAATATTTTATGCTGAGCGGTGTTGTCAACCAGAACATCAATGTGGGGAAGCGGGAAGTCATCCTTGGGGCTCACCCTATTTAGATATCTATAGTCCACACACATCCGTACCTTACCGTCCTTCTTAGGTACCGGAACAACATTAGAAACCCATTGTGTATAGGAGGTGACGACTAAGAAAACTACATCGAACTGCTTCATGACCTCTTCCTTGATCTTCTCTGACATTTCAGGATGCATACGACGGACCTTCTGTTTAACCGGAGGACAGTCTTCCTTGGTCAGTATACGATGTACCACAATATCAGTGTCTAAATCAGGCATGTCTTCATACGACCGGGCAAAGATCTCAACATAGTCGTGCAACATCTGTATCAACCGCTATTTGATCTTAACTTCCAATTTTGTGCCGATCTTGACTTCCTTTTTGTTTAGCCCCGTCCCCGGGTTTAACGTCTCAACTGGCTCTTCATGAGGCTGTATAGCCCTTTCTTCCTGCTGTAATAGTCTAGCAAGTTCTCCAGGCACCTCATAATCATCCTCACCTTCATCTTCGGCTTGGTTGATCCGATTTTTGAAGTCATAACTGGAAGTAGCAAAGCTGTTATCAATGGGATCTAGAGTGGATATGGATCTGCATTATGATACGTGAGTGTGTGTAAGAGTGTTTTACCCCAAAATTTGCCCTCCCATATTTCTCAAAACATTTCAAGAAAGACCCTCAAGTTGATCAAGGAAGTCCAAAGGTTGGCCAGACAAGCTCCCTCCTAAGGCAGTCTACCTCAAATTAGGGTTTCATGTTGCATCAAGATACTTGAGTCCAATGGATCCCAAATTTTCACCATTGTCCTAATATGTTCTCAAGATCATCCATGTCAAGTTTCAAGCCTTTCAGAGGAAGTTTGCTCAATCAATTGCTCAAAGGCCTGAAAATCAGCTGTGCTAGGGCAAAAGTCAATTGTGGCCTACATACAGTCAAACTTCAAGATTTTTGGTCAACATCCTCATTTTGAAGTATTATTCATCATTTGATCAAGGGTTGATCATGATTCATCAAGGATTGCTCACAATTCATCCAAACTCAAAAGTTGCTAAATTAGGGTTTTGTAGGAAAAGTCAACTCAACTTTGACCAAGCATAACTTTCTCATACTTTATGAGAAATGACCCATCCAAAGCTCATTTTGAAGAGGATGCAATGATATACAATCCGTTTTCAGCTCCCAAGTTCAAAATATGAACTCACAAGAAGTTATGAATTTTGACATTATAGGTCATTTTGAAAAGTCAACAAAAACACCTTTTTGTCAAAGCTTCATACATGAACATGGAATACCAAATTGAGATTAGACCAAAAGGGTTGCTTATAGGACATATCAAGCTTTCTAAAAATTCTAATAACACCTTCAAAGAGTAAAAAATGATGAAGTTATGCATTGGTGAGGTTGACCTTTTTTTGCAAAATTGCCAAAAGTCAACTATGCCTCAAATTGCAATTTTTGCTAATTGGGCCCAATCTTTTGCACTTGTTTTGAGGTGGTAGCATGGTCCACGAGCCCTAGCGCTTTACACTTGTCTTTATCTTATTTTATTTTTTTTTTTGTTTTTTATTTGAATTAAATCAATTTTAATCAAAACAAATCATGAAAAAATCTAAAACATTGAAACCTCAAGATATTGTGCATGTTTCAGGTCCTATATCAAGTTGACAAGTGATTGAATTCGTGCAAGGCCTTTGTGTGCACAAAAAGTTTGAGTTTGACCTATTTTTAGAAAGATTTTCAAGTGAATCAAATCCAAATCAAAAGCTATAATGGAGAAAGATTGAGATCATGTTTTCAACCCTAATTCATTCCTCAGTATATAGGGAACATTTGCAGACAAAAATCACGAGGTGAGAGAGGCGTGAGAAGTAAAAAAAAACTTGAAAAAATCAAAGAAAAGTGGTGATTCAATTTTGCACTTCCAGGCATTTTCAAGACCCTCTAGCCATCCCAATCGCTTCCTGGGATCACAAGCAAGCCATACCAATCAAGAACAAGCACTTTCAGGCGCTAAAACCCACTGTAAGTCAGCCGCGACTTTGGTTTGTTCTTGAAATCGAATTGCATAATTTTGGAATCTATAGCATGAAATAATTGTATATTCTTGCTCCTTGAAACATTTCCAAACTATCTGTAACATTTAATTTCATTTTTGTGGACTGTATCATGATTTTCCATTGTTAGGGTTTTTGGTCTCGGTTTGGGATCTTGTCACACAGGTAAAATTGGGCCACAAAAGGGGCATCATCATTCTCAGCAGGTCCAGACGAATTGATTCATGGATTTAGAATTTATTTATCTTGCTTGTATTTAATTTTGAGAATTACAGGATCTGTAGTGACGGACGTTGTCCGTAGGTAAAGGTCTTCAAACCTTTTAGCCACAGAGAAAGGATAGGGATGAAGGCGTGGCACATTCCCATTCGTCCATTTAAAATTTCGCACGCAGGGAACTAATAAAGTTGTGTTGTTTTTATAATATTTGTTTTTTTCTTTACATACAACTAATATGCGCAGCGTAGTTGGTAGTGGAGCGTTTGGAAAATGCTTTGGGGCCTGGGTTCGAATCCCAGGTCCCCCCAATTATTTCACATTATTTTTCTTTCCATGATCAGGCGCGTGTATAGGCAGGAAGATCACCATGCATCCTCAAGATCCAACCTTTGGATCTCCAGATGGCCAGATCTAAAGGCCATCAGATGAAGGTCCACCAAAGCCCTTGGTCAACATGCAGTAGGGGATCCAAGAATTCAACGTGGATCACTTGTTTGGGCCCAGAAAATTGCTATCCACACTCCCTTAATGTGCTTTCTCAGGTCCATTTCCTTTTCTTTTCATATTTCTTAATTAATTTATTTATTTATATTTACTAACACAAAAATAATAACTCTTTTCATCAAAAAATCACAAAAAATATTTTCATCCAATTAGATTTAGGATATTTATTTTTTATACAGAAATTAATTGAATTAGATTATTTAATTTTAGGTAACTTTAATTCCTTTTGTAAATAAATTAAAAACAATTAGAAATTTGGGTTTTGTCTAAATTAAATTCTATTTTCTTTTCTTAAAAATAACCAAAAATACAAAAATAGGCTTGGTGACCTTATTTTATTTTTGTTTTTGACTTTGCTATTTTTTATCATTTTTGGTTTATTTTACCCCTTTTCTTTTAATTTTAAAAATAGTTTTTGACTTTAAAAAATTACCAAAAAATTTATAAAATCATTTTATCCCTTTTCTGATTTTTCTATGGTCTTACTTCTATTTATTGATTAATTTGAACATAGTTGATATTTTACTCTTTTATTTCTATTTTTAAACCTTTTTGTATATATTAAAATGTAGTATTATTTTGTGACTATTTTCTGGCTGATCTTGGGTTAAATTTTTGATCATGAACTTTATTAACATCATTGGATCCATGGTGTTGAGTCTAACTCCACAAAAAATGGATGAATGATTTTAATAATAGTTTGATTAAATTTAATCCAAAAGTGGTTTATATATTCTCTCCCACCCCTCTTCATCTCATCCCCTTCTTATTGCACTAAATGTTGTTGGAGTATGATCTCTATATCATGACTCAAAACAAATGGTGCATAGATTGCTATTGACCGGCCTCAAAATATGTGCGACCTCTATATAAGTCCACTTACGATTGCTTAACATAGCGCTAAATTTTATCCCGATTCGAATAAATGATCATTCGTGGCACAAACCTATGTTTGCAAGCCCAAGTATGTTTATTTGATCTCTTTGATCCAATAACCTTGAGATTCATTATGTGGAGGCTTTGGTTCTACCAATCCTCTAATGGATCTACAATACTTTTGGTCAACGCGAATCACTTAAACATTGTTGATCATTAAATGGCACTTTTGAGGATTCCAAATGGATGATATACTTGATAAAAAGAAAATTCAACTTGTTGTGTGGAGGCTTTGGTTCTAGCAATCCTCCAATGAGTTCCAAATGCAAGTTTCAAGACGATCATCCAACTAACCACTAATCACTAATAATTGACTTTATCCTTTATTCTTTTATTTTTATGCCCTTTTATTTTTATGCACTATTTACTTTTAGCATTTACATTTCATGCCATTTTTATCTTTGCTCATTTGAGCATTTACTTTCTTGTCATTTTTATTTTGCTCACTTGAGCTTTTCTTTTCTTTTCTTAAGATACTTATTAATCAACATAAACCTAAAAAACTTTAATGAAGCTTGGACTATTTGGTTACTATCCTTGGCACTATGGAGCATTGGACTTTTTGGACTTAGGATTAGAAACCTTTACCTATGATTGGAGACCTTGTGATCTTATCTGATTATTTTGTCTGGAGCTCTTGAGGTTTACCTTAAGACATTGGGTTGTTTTTTTGTTTTGTGTGCAGGTTATTGTGATTACACCCTTTGTTTGTAATTTGGAATTCACCCATATACAGCCGTTACTCTGCCCAATTTTTATGAAGACTTAATACACTGGAAGTTTGGTTTTCTCAAGAGGTCTAGTATCATTGCTTGTTTGGTTTTAATCCAAAGAATGGGAATTTTATCTTGGCTCATAGTGTCAAGTATTGGCTTCTTGTTGGTTAGATGGTTCTTATCCCTAACTTTTACCTTATGCTTTAGGATAGCCTCTTCTTCTCCTCCCATCTTCTTTAATTTCAAAAATCTTCTCCCTCCTTTTGAAAACTCTTCTTGTTTTAAACTTGAACCACTTTCATAATAAACTTGAACTTAGGTCCATGCATTTTCAAACATTTTCATAAATAAACTTCAATAAACTTAATAATACTTGGACATTTTTGTGAGAAGACTAAAAGTCAATCAATCTCATTTCAAACCATTTTGCCACTTTGGCTTTTATCTTTAAACTTTTCTCAAAAGATTGAACTCTTGTCAATCCTTGTAATGATACAAACACTATACTTCTATAATATGTAGTGAAAAGAGATATTTTCCACTTGGATGTTGAGTGAGGCATTGTTGATTTTAAAATCCAAGCCATATTCTCCGCTTTGAGATGATGAAAATTCTCCTTTCTCATGATTGTGGGTAGTAGGTATGTTTTCCACACGGACAATGACGATGATGTTTTATCTCATAAAATTAACCAACTCATTTGTGTTTTAAAATTTTTAAAAGAGGAACTACGTGTACCCTGATCCCCTATTGCACGGAACATGGTACATAGGCACTAAAGGTTCGCAACCGCGGTGGGTGCAGAAATCATAAAAATATATTTCTTTTCTCACCTCCACCATCCATTTTTTTATATATACAACATTTTTTATAGCCAAAATATACAGATTTTACAAAGAGGTTCATGCGGAGTACCGTAGATGTTTAGGGTTCTAATACCTTCCCTTTGCATAACCAACCCCCTTGCCTAGAATCTTTCCCCCTCTTTTTTGGTTATTCTCTCTTTTCCAATTCCTTTGGAAACAATAAAGCGCGGTGGCGATTTTTATTTTGATCTGTATAAGTCTAGTCAATCCAATGGCTTAGTCTTAAACATTTCTACCGCTACAGAAAAATGGCGACTTCACTGGGGAAAGATTGACCTCTTGCTGGTCTATCCCTAAGTGGGTTGAGCCTATCTTTGTTTATATCTATATATGTGTTATTATTGTTTTTTGTGTTATATATTATATATATGTTTGTTTGGATTTTCCTAGTTTTCAGGGTGCTTGGTGATTACTCGTAAGTCCTATACCCGGACTAGGGCAAACTTTAAGATAGGACGGGCGGTATAGTCATGTTAACTTTGAGGGAGTAATCCCAAAAAATGAGGCATGAGATCCCCCACTCAGTGGAGGCCCCTTTGAATGTAGTGTCGTTTACTGAGTAATCGGGAAGACGTACTGCTTTCTACCTGGGAGCCTGCTGAAATTGAGGACTGTAGAATACCAAACCCATCTTGGCCTTTTAGGTGTAGTGCGGAAGCTATGACAGAGTAATTCAGAAATAGTTGTCACGCAATTCTACGCTCGGATGAATCTTTCTTGAGAATATTATCAATTACCGAGTTAATCGGGAAGTTGGTAATATCTAAAGGAAATATGTAGACTCTAGGAACCTCTAGAACCTTGTTCGGCAGGTGATAACTTTTAGAAAAACACCTTATGGGTAGTACCTTCGACCTCATGCTCGTGACGTTGAACCTATGAGCCTTATATGTCTGATCTTGTGTGTGATTGCTGCATCATGCATCCATGCACTCATAATCATCTTTTAGAGAGATCATATTTCAAGGGATTTAAAGGTTGACCATTTGTGAATATCTCAGGTACTTTTTAACCATGAATTTTGGAAAGAGAAAGACCGGGAAGTAAAGTTTCAAGGATCCCAAGATAGATGAGTTGATTAGTCTAATTCCCGAGATCGAGTGTTATGCAGACTTTCGGAAGAAGTATGGATCCATTATTTCTCTCCTGAAGCTGAAGACAAAGGAGGGTATTCTCTTGACCTTGGTCCAATTCTATGATCCGATGTATCATTGCTTTACTTTTCCTGACTATTAGTTCATGCCCACACTGGAGGAGTATTCTTATCTATTGAATTTACCTGTTACCGATCGTGTTCCTTTTACTGGTTTGGAGGGTGAGCCAAAACCACATGAGATTGATACTTTGATTCATCTGGGGAAGTCTGAGGTGGAAGCCCATATGACTACCAAAGGAGGGATTAGAGGATTACCAACTCAGTTCTTATTGGAGAAAGCTCGTTCTTTTCCAGGATGAAGAGTACAGTCGCTTTTGAGGCCATCTTTGCTCTACTTGCTTACGGGTTGTTCTTATTTCCTAATGTGGACAAGTTTGTTGACACTAATGCTATCAAGATCTTCATGATTGGAAACCCAATTCCTACCTTGTTGGGTGATTCTTATTACTTTATTCATCTTCAGAATTCTTATCATGGGGGGATGATTATCTAATGCACATCTCTGTTGTACCAGTGGTTTATCTCTCATATGCCTCAGTCTAATGCTTTTTGGGATGTCAAGAAGGAACCCCATTGGGCTCCTAAGATCATGGCACTTACTCACTCATATATTGATTGGTATCATCGAGCTTACCAGGATATATAGATTATTGACAATTGTGGTAGTTTCCCCAATGTACCTCTTCTTGGTACAAAGGGAGGAATTAACTATAACCCTGTTCTTGCACGATGATAACTTGGTTATCCAGTAAGGGATAAACCAAATAGTATTCATTGGAGTAGTTTCTTTATGAAGGAGGGAGAAGACCATAGGGAAGCTAGGGAGGAGATTGTGAAGGCTTGGCGTCACATTCATAAGAAGAGTAGGAAGGATTTGGGACCTAGAGGTGTTGTTTCTTTGGAGCCATATCTTCAGTGGGTCTAAACGAGAGCCATTCAGTTGAAGATGTCGTATTCCCAGGAAACACCCATGCCTGATCTATTTGGGAAGACCACTCCTCCCTTTTTGGATGATATAGAGGAGCTACAACTTGCTTTGTTCAGGATGCAGCAGGAAAAGGACGCTTGAAAGAACAAGTTCCAAACATTACAGTTTTCCTATAGAGCAGACTTGAAGGAGAAAGATGACTTGATTGGGATCCTTGAGAGTCGAGCTGTAGAGTCTATGGAGAGGCAAGGGGATTTATTTTCTCCTAAGCCTCAATCAGATGCTGATTACTCACTTCCTGATTCAGGTGATTGGAAGGAGGTTGCCATCAGACATGCGGAAGAAAACCAGAGGTTGAAAGCTCAGATTGCCAGGCTCACGGGGAAGCGCCAGCGTATATAGTGATCTCCATCAGTTTTACTTTTCAGGGTTTTAGATTTTATTTTCATCTTGTACTTGGGATCATTGAAACTTGTAATCCATTTTGGAGTTGTTATAATGAAATTTTTCAGTATTTCAAATGCGTTATTACTTTGATATATGCAATATGTCCATAAATTTTAAATCCCTTGAAATATTAAATAATAAAATAAAATCATGTGCACTGCATATCATGCATCTTAATGCACATATTTCTTGCATTTATTATGCATATCCAAGTGTCTTACCAAGCTTCTTTACTTTAATAGCAAGCTGACTCATCACTACAACACTCGGGCTAATTTCAGAAAGAAGATGGACAACTTAGAACAAGAGAATCGCGAGCTGTGCAAAGAGGTTTCCACTTGGAAGGCCGGCATGGCCAATCTGACTGCTCTGATGGAAGCTCTGGTGGCTGCTTAGAATCAGCCTCCGAGTGTCCAACCTCAACCAACAAGGGCAACTACTAAAGCTTCGACTATTCCTGTATCTGCTACTCCAATTGTTGTTAAAAATCGCATCCCTCAAGGTTATCCATGGGGAATGCCAGAGAATTTTACACCTGAAGGTTTCAATCTTGGTCCTCAAGATACTCCAGTTGTTCAGACTATTGTTACTCCGGTACCTCTTGTGGTGCATGTTGTTCCTGCTGCACCTCCTTAGGTAAATATGGTTTCGTTTGTTAACGATGATGTGTGTCGTTCTTTCCCTCCATCGAGTGAAGACTTGGGTCTTTATGACATAATGGATGATTTTTAAGAGCAGTTTGACAAGATGCAAAGAGAGATGAAGGCCCTTAGGGGAAAAGAGCTATTTGGGCAGAATGTGAATGAGTTATGCTTGGTCTCGAATGTTAAGATACCTGCTAAGTTTAAGGTCCCGGAGTTTGAGAAATACAAGGACACCACATGCCCTCGTGCTCATCTGCTGATGTACGTGAGGAGAATGTCTACCCATACTGATGATCAGCGTCTGCTGATTCACTTTTTTCAGGATAGTTTGACCGGTGCTGCGCTGAAGTGGTATATGAGCTTGGACAACGCCAATAACCATACTTTCAATGATTTGGGAGAAGCATTCATCAAACAATACAAGTACAACATGGACATGGTGCCTGACCGTGGTCAACTCAGGGCCATGGTTCAGAAAGACAGGGAATCGTTCAAAGAATATGCACAGAGATGGCGTGAGGTAGCCGCCCAAGTGATTCCTCCCATGGAAGAGAAGTAGATGACTAATATTTTCTTGAAAACACTGGGTGCTTTCTACTACGAGAGGATGGTAGCAAGTGCGCCAAGTGACTTTACCTAAATGGTAGGAATGGGTATCCGCTTAGAAGAGGTTGTAAGAGAGGGCCGTTTAACAAAGAGTGAAAGTTCTGGAGGTGTGAAGAAACCACCTTATAGGTTTACCAAGAAAAAGGAAGGGGATGCAAATGTTGTTATGCAAGAGAGGAGGGTTAATACTCCTACAAGGAATTATCAGCGTCATCAGCAAGTCGCCTCAGTTACTCCAGTTATGGGTACCGCTCCAACTACCGTCGCTTATCAGAGACCGTCCCAACAGGGGAATCAAGGGTATAATTAGAGAAGGGAGTTATGACCCTATTCCTATAAGCTATACAGAGTTACTACCGGCATTGATTCATATGAAGTTGGTTCAGACCCGACCACCTACCGCCGTACCATCACCATTGCCTTGGTATTACAAGGCAGGCCAAACATGTGCTTTTCATCAGGGAGCACCAGGGAATAATGTTGAGAATTGTTATCCTTTGAAGACTGAGGTGCAGAAGTTGGTGAAGTCTGGTGTTCTATCTTTGAAGGATGTGGGACCTAATGTGAAAGACAATCCTCTACCCAAGCATGGGGGAGTAAATTTTGTGAATATGGTGGCCGATTGTCCAGGTGACTTCCGGATTTTTGATATTAACCTGGTTAGAGGAGATTTGGTGAAAATGCATATAGACCTTTGTGAATTTAGCTACTATACGCATGACCATGCCGATTGTGCTATTTGCAGTATAGACATATAGGGTTGCGATAAGATAAAGGCTGATTTATAAGAGATGATGGATGGGGGTCTAATACACATCATCAGGCCTAGGGAAGATTATGAAGAGGAGGTGAATATGGTTTCTGGATGTCTTGGAGAATTCAAATTTTTTGATGTAGAGTATATGAATGAGGACCTTGTGCAATTGCATGCTACCTTCTGCCATATGGATGGTCAGGTGGATCACCAATATGGATCTTGCCGAGTTTGCTGTCAAGATTCCCGAGGATGTTCAATCGTGAAGAAGGGGGTTCAGTTGTTGTTAGACAATGGAACTATCAAGGTTACAAGTCAAAGGGATGATTACCATGAAGTTGATATGGTTGAGGTTTGCTTGATTGGAGAAGAGTCGGATTAAGAGTATGCCTCTGCAGATGAGTATTTCTCCTCGGATGAGGATTTGTTTTCCAGAAATGACTCAATAATGTCTGATTGTGTTGAAGAAGGGGTAAATGTCATTGTACCTTGTTTTGGGGCACCCCCAATCTTGAAGTTGAGTATTATAACAAGCCAGTTGTTACCCCATTAGTGATCAGTTTGCCGGGTCCTATTCCCTACAGATCAAATAAGGATGTGCCCTACAAATACAATGCTACAATCTTAGAGGATGGAGTGGAAGTTCCCATCCAGCCAATGCCTGATGTTGGGAATATTGCTGAACATAGCAGGGTGACCCGCAGCGGTTGTGTGTTTGCACCAGTTGTTCGAAGAGATGTCAGTGCTAGAAAGAAAATTGTTGAGAATGTTGAACCCAAGAAGGCTACAGGTGAGACTAGTGGGGCTGCGTTAGAGAAATAAGTGGATGATATTTTGAAGATAATTAAGATGAGTGACTACAGAATTGTAGATCAGCTACTGCAGACTCCTTCAAAAATATCTATCTTAGCTTTGTTGATGAACTCATCTGCTCACAGAGAATCCTTGATGAGGGTTTTGGACAAGCTTTTGTGGAGAGTGATATGCCAATAGAACAATTCAGCAGCGTAATAGGGAACATTACATCATGTAATAACTTGAGTTTCTACGATGATGAATTACCAGATGAAGGAAGGAATCACAACCTGGCCCTCCACATCTCCATGAACTACAAAAATGATTCACTATACAATGTGCTGATTGATAATGGAACTGCGTTGAATGTTATACTGAGGTGTACGCTTAGGAATTTGAAATATCAAGGAACGCCTATGCGCCCGAGTGGCATCATTGTGAAAGCGTTTGATGGATCAAGGAAATCTGTTATTGGTAAAGTGGACTTGCCTATTCATATAGGACCACATTTATTTCAGATAACTTTCCAGGTCATGGACATTGTTTCCGCTTATAGTTGTTTGCTAGGACGGCCATGGATTCATGAGGTAGGGGCTGTCACTTCAACTTTACACTAGAAACTGAAGTTTGTATATGAAGGGAAAATAATGATCATAAATGGGGAACATGCATTATTGATATCTCATTTGTCCTCTTTCAACATTGTGGAGGCGGATGAAGTTGTTGTTGGAACCCAATTCCAAGCCTTATCCACTCACAATATAAGAGGAAATGAGAATTCTATGGTTTCACTTAAGGATGCACAACAGGTTGTGCGTAAGGGACATAGTGAAGTGTGGGGACAAATTGTGGATCCACATGTGAACAAGAACATAGATGGATTGAGGTTCTCTTTGAAGAATGAAAAAGGTAAGGGCATGAAGCCGAAGTCTGCTGTGGGCAAGTATCAAGACATGTTCCGTAGCGGGGGTTATCTTCATCCAACTGTTTCCAGGATTAATGCCATTGTAGAAGATGAAGCAGAGTAGGAAATGCCGAATTATGTGACGCATTGAGTTAGGGTTCAGAACTGGATCACCATTAATGTTCCCTTTTGCATACATGTTTCAAAGTAATTTGTTTTGTTAATCTTTTGAAAAAAGGCTTTCACTCTGCCAAAGGTGGAAGTATTAATGTTGTAGGGCTTATCTGTTTGCTGTGACTTTTAAAATCAATAATAAATGTTGTCTTTGTTTCCCAAATTGTGTCTTTATTTTCTGCTTTTTCTTGGAAAATGGTAATAAAAAAAACCTTTCAAAATAAATAATAACTGAAATTCAATCTGCATGATCACTTGTTATATTTGTCAGTTTCTAAAAGCAATCAGAAATCATATGTGCAGATTAATTAAAAAACCCGTTGAATACAATGACCCTGCACCCTCTCCCAACTTTTAATGTTTTGTGTATGGGGCTGAAGAAGATTATGATGAGATTCCAGAAGAGGTCTCACGGTTGCTTGAGCACGAGGAAATTACCATTCATCCATATAAAGAGCCATTGGAAGTGATCAATTTGGGTTCAGAAGAAGATCCGAAGGAAGTCAAGATTGGAGCATTACTGCATCCTGATGTGAAGAGCAGGTTGATTGAGCTATTGAAAGAGCACATGGATATTTTTGCTTGGTCTTATCAAGATATGCCTGGTCTAGATACAGATATTGTAGAGCACCGTTTGCCATTGAAGTCAGAGTGTCTGCCAATTAAACAAAATTTGAGAAGAACTCACCCAGTTATGGTAGTGAAAATCAAAGAGGAGGTTCTAAAGCAAGTTAATGTTTGTTTTCTTGTGACGTTAGTGTATCCTCAATGGATTTCCAATATTGTCCCAGTACCGAAAAAAGACGGAAAAGTTCACATGTGCGTAGATTATAGAGATCTAAATAAAGCTAGTCCAAAAGATGATTTTCCATTACCACACATTGATATGTTAGTGGATAGCACAACAAAATTCAAAGTATTCTCGTTCATGGACGGATTTTCCGGGTATAATCAAATAAGAATGGCGCCTGAGGACATGGAAAAAACAACGTTTATCACACCCTGGGGAGCATTCTATTACAAAGTGATGGCCTTCAGGTTGAAGAATGCTGGTGCAACGTACCAGAGGGCTATACAAACCCTATTCCATGATCTGATGCACAAGGAAATCGAAGTATATGTTGATGATATGATTTCCAAATCCCAGACTGAAGAAAGGCACGTAGAAGATTTGTTGAAGTTGTTTCAGCGTTTGAGGAAGTTTCATCTCCGCTTGAATACAAATAAATGCACCTTCAATGTTTGATCAGGGAAATTGTTGTGTTTCATTGTTATCCAGAAAGGAATTGAATTTGACCCTAATAAAGTCAAAGCAATTCAAGAGATGTCAGCGCCAAGAATTGAAAAGCAAGTCAGAGGTTTCCTCGGGTGTTTGAATTATTTTTCCAGATTCATTTCCCACATGACTGCAACGTGTGAACCGATCTTTAAGTTTTTAAATAAAGATCAAGGTTATGTATGGACGGGTGACTGCCAAAGGGAATTTGAAAGTATTAAAGAATATATGCTTGAACCTCCTATGTTGCTCCCTCTTATCGAAGGAAGACCGTTGATTATGTATCTAACAATGTTAGATAAATCCATGGGTTGTACTCTGGGACAACAGGATGAAACAGGGAAGAAGGAGTTCACCATTTATTATCTCAGTAAAAAGTTCACTGATTGTGAGTCACGGTATTCCATGTTGGAAAAGACATGTTGTGCTTTGGCCTGGGTAGAAAAGCGTTTGCGGCAGTATATGTTGAATCAAACTACTTGGTTGATCTCCAAAATGGATCCAATCAAGTACATTTTTGAAAAGCCTGCTCTTACTGGGAGAATTTCCCGCTGGAAGATGTTGTTATCTGAATATGATATCGAATACTGCAATCAAAGAGATATTAAAAGCAGTGTGTTGGCAGATTATCTTGCTCACCAACCAGTGGAGGATCACCAGTCTGTAGAATATTAATTCCCCAGCGAGGATGTGATGTTCCTGAAAGTGAAAGATTGTGATGAACCATTCCCTGAGGAAGGTCCTGACCCTGAATCTCGTTGGAGTATGATATTTGATGGAGTTGTGAATGCTTATGGTAAAGGAATTGGTGCTGTGATTTTCAATTAACATGGATCGCACATTCATTTTACCACAAGGTTAACATTTGATTGTGCTAATAATATGGCAGAATATGAGGCTCGCATCATGGGTCTCGAAGAAGCTATTGATCTCAGAATTAAAATTCTAGATGTGTATGGTGATTCAGCTTTGGTAATAAATCAGATTAAAGGAGAATGGGATACTCGTCACCCCGGCTTGATCCCTTACAACGATTATTCTAGAAGATTGTTACCCTTCTTTAACAAAGTTGAATTCCATCATATTCCTAGAGATGAAAATCAAATGGTGGACGCTCTGGCAACTCTGGCTTCTATGTACCAAGTGAATACTTGGAATGATATACCTCGAATTACGGTTCGGCGACTGGATAGCCCCGATCATGTGTTTACAACAGAGGGGGTAGCAGATGAAAAACCTTGGTATCATGATATCAAGAATTTTATTCAGAATCAGGAATACCCGATCGGTGCATCGAAGAAAGATAGAAAGACATTGAGAATATTGGCAGGCAGTTTCTTCCTCAATGAAAATGTGTTGTATAAGAGAAATTATGACATGGTCTTGCTCAGATGCGTGGATAGACACGAAGCCGACATGTTGATGCATGAGGTTCATGAAGGTTCATTTGGCACTCATGCCAATGGATATTCGATGGCTGAAAAGATGCTAAGGGAAGGTTACTATTGGCTGACAATGGAGTCCGACTATTACAAATTTGCAAAGAAGTGTCATAAATGTCAGATTTATGCAGATAAGGTCCATGTGCCTCCAACACTTCTCAATGTGATTTCCTCCCCGTGGCCTTTCTCTGTGTGGGGTATTGACATGATTGGGATGATAGAACCCAAAGCTTCGAATGGACACCGTTTTTTCTTGGTAGCAATTGATTACTTCACCAAGTGGGTGGAGGATGCTTCATATGCTAATGTTACCAAGCAGGTGGTTGTGCGCTTCATTAAGAATAATCTTATATGTCGGTATGGTGTGCCGAGAAGAATTATCATTGACAATGGCTCGAATCTGAACAACAAGATAATGACAGAACTTTGTGAGGAATTCAAGATTTTCCATCACAATTCATCTCTGTACAGGCCGAAGATGAATGGAGCTGTTAAAGCTGCTAATAAGAATATCAAGAAAATTATCCAAAAAATGGTTGTTACTTATAAGGATTGGCATGAAATGCTCCCTTTTGCTTTGCATGGATATCGAACATCTGTCCGCACTTCAACAGGAGCAACCCCGTTCTCCCTTGTGTATGGAATGGAAGTTGTACTCCCAGTCGAGGTTGCGATTCCCTCTTTGCGTGTGATAATGGAAACTAAGTTGTCAGAGGATGAATGGGTCTAGAACCGGTTTGAGAAATTGAATTTGATTAAGGAAAAGAGGATGACGGCTTTGTGTCATGGCTAGTTATATCAGAAAAGGATGGAGAAAGCTTTTGATAAGAAGGTCAAACCTCGTGAATTCAGAGAAGGCGACCTCGTGCTCAGGAATATCATGTATTTCAACACTGATTCTAGGGGCAAGTGGACTCCCAATTTTGAAGGCCCATATGTTGTCAAGAAATCCTTCTCTGGTGGTGCATTAATTATTGAAACTGTGGATGGCGTGGAGTTCCCACGTCCTATGAATGCTGATGCATTCAAGAAATACTTCGCCTAAAGGAATAAAAGAACAGCTCGCTAAGTTGAAAACCCGAAAGGGCGGTGTTGCACCCCAAAATTTTCCCTCTCATTTCACAAGGGATCACCCTGGATCCTCAAGTTTTCTTCCAAGCTTTGAACTACAAATTTTCCAAGGAAATCACCCACAAGGGAAAAATGGTCATTTACATGCTGAAAAGTCAAACTTTGACTTTTGGATCAAAATCAAGCTTCAAGAATCATATTTCATCAAGACACATTGAAATATGAAGTTATGTTTCATCAAAATCCAAAAAGTCAAAATTCTAAATACTTAGAATTTTTCTAAGTGTTTAAGAAAATATGACAAGCTCAGAATTTCTGACTAGATTATCACCATAACACTCAGCAAATTCTGGATATTCTCAAGACAGAGTTTGGTCAGAACTCTTGGGAAAGTTTTCACAAAAAGCTTCAGTCATAGGTTGCAAACATGGTTCAGAACATGACGCTTTAATCAGAACATGTGGAAGCAACGTTCTTATTCAAAAAATGATGGAGCCAGAAGATACAAAGATCAGAGGATGGATGCTACGTTGAAGCAGAACTTCTGATCCAGAACAAAGCCTTGGTGTAGAGTTTCACGTTGCAAGATTTCTGGTTGTGATAAGTCTCATAATCATTTAATGCTCATTTAATGCTCACAACTACCTTCTGAGTCTTTATCCAAAGAATTTTCACCACATGTACCTCTATTGTCTTGGGATAGAAACTTTTCTACTAAGCCCATTGTTGTACCCCAAAATTTTCCCTCTCGTTTATCAAAATTATTCTCACAAGATTTCTTTGACTCAAGACTGGATTAAGGTTTGGTCAGCTCAAGACATCTCATCTTGCACTAGTAACCCAAAATTAGGGTTTGAGATTGCACAAGGAATTTTGGAATATAAATGCTTCATATGACTTTCAAACATCATTATGGACCCCTAACATTACTCATGACAAGTTTCAAGCCTTGAACCACATCTTTGATCAGTCAATTAGACAGTTGACCTAAAAATCAATTGTATTGGGGAAAAAGTCAACCATGGCCAATTTACAGTTAAACTTCATAATTTTTGATCCACATCAACATTTTAAACTCATATGTATCATTTGATCAAGTTTGGATTACAATTCCTCAAGAAGTTTGATCAAATCATCAAAGGGGCAAAATGGTCAAAATTTGGGTTTTGACTGAGGAAGGGCAATTTCTGATTTTTAACCTGAGAAAATGACCAATTGATTTGAAGCATGATTCCAAGTATTCAATTTCATCATCTTGAACTAATTACATGGTTCAAAACTTTTCAATTTCATTGAAAGACAAATGAAATTTGCAGTCAACTGATCAAAGGTCAACTATACACTGAAAAGTCAAACTTTGACTTTTTGGTCAAAATCAAGTGCCAAGGGTCACAATTCATCAAAACATGTCAAAATGTGAAACTTGTTCATCAAGAAATCAAGGATTGAAGATTTGGGTTACAAATTGAAAATTTTCTTAACTTAGAAAATTTTCTAAGTATAGAAAATTTCTTATTTTTTCTCAACTTTAGGCCATTATTTCACCATGATGCAAAATGATTCAAAGGAAATTCCCAACATGAAAGTTGTAGACCTCCATGAAATCTACAAATTTTATTCACACACTTTTCCCTAAAGATTCTTGGATCTCAAGATATAATGTTTTGAATACATGCTCATGAACTAGATAACTTAGTGAAATTTTGCCCTAGTTTAGGAAGGTTTTGGACCCAACTTCATGGAAAATTTTCACCTAGTTTCAAGAGGAGTCTTGAAATTAATTCCAAAGATGAATTATAGAGAACATTTCAAGCTTTACAAAATGTTCAATAACTCCTCAAGATCATTTTTGAGTAGGGAGAATCGAAGAGGCGAAGTTGGAAATTTCTCACTTTTGATTCAAGCCATTTCATGAAGAATAAAGTTCCAATCAGTACCTATGTTGCCTAATCCATGCTTTATAGGTCTCAAACTTGTTTCTTACTCCATAATTTAATGCTTACTCAGTTGACAAATATTTAATCCAAGCCCTAGAGCCATTACCCAAGTTGTAATTCCATAAATGGCATAAAGTGGCCATTGCCATTTTGAAAAAGCTCCACTTTTGCAAACTTTACAAATCTTGAGCATTGAACCTGTCTCCTTTGCACATTAAAGTACCACAGACCTAAGTCAACTTGTATAGAACAGATACCAACCCTAAACAAGCCAGTACAAGCAGGTAAGGCCTTGTCCCTTCACTTTGCTTCAAAAGCAAGAAAGTGTGCCAAAAGGTAAAAACTTACAAATCTGTTAGAGAGCTGACTTTAAACTGATTCCATAATAATATACAAACACATTGCAACATAACACACATGGACTAGAGGCTTGAAACACTCCCAAACTTCCTTTCACCAAAAAACTGTCAAAACTTGCAGTTTTTGCGTAAGCATAGCAATCTCTCATTTGGCTCGTGCGTTTCAAGTCTTAACCATCAAAACACCTTACCTACTTGATATCTAACTGATCCAGACCGTCATCCCTGTAATGTAACTCCTTCTCCATCATCTGCCATTTTTGTTTTCAAAGCTTGCAGGTTGACTTGAATAGAGACTTCCAGGCACTTCCAGAGCAAGGAAAGGATTGGAACACACTCAGGGAGGTTCAAGCAAGCTCAAGCAATCATCAGGCCTTCATAAAACTCACTCCAACTCCATCCAAGATTTCAACTGAAAGAGGTAAAATCTCAACTTCTATCTCTTCATACAGGCATCCATTGGCCACAATTTGTGAATAAACAATGTAGACCTCATTGCAACGAAGTTGTACATATACATATCTTGCGTTTATTTGGTCTGAGTTGAGAGAATTATTAACTTGAAGTTCCTAGAAAAATTAGGTTTAAATTTGGGGCTTTTAAAATTCATTCTGATCTTTGATAGTTAGCTTACATAATTTACATGGTTAGAATCGTGAGACAAAATGCTACAACTTTCATGTTATGAGTTTTCATTTTTATGGAGGAATGAGAAAGTTACAGAGCATCTGGCTGGCTAGAGTTAGAAGACGAAGTACAGGGAAACGGCTTTGTTTGTGTTATGTTATTTTGTTTCACATTAATCAACGGATGTATAGCCACCCCAGTGGCAAGGTAGCGCGCTGGTGAGACCCATGTCCTGGGTTCGAACTTTGGCACTACCTTTTATTTTTTTTACATTTTTCAGTTTTCATTTTTGACTTGTTTTTGCAGGATGGGCTTGTTTCTTTGGGCCTAGCGTTTTTTTACTAACATACTGCTCCCAATTTCCTTACAGCACCCCTGGCCCAAACTATTTTCATATATTTATTTATTTGTTTTCATTTTCATTTTTATTTAAAAATATTTCTTTAATGCTTAAAAATCATAAAAAATATGAAATATGATAATTTTGCATTTGTTTATTTTATTTTTTCACATTAAAAAAAATATATTTTTATTAAACTATATATTAATTATTTTTCTTGAATAAACTTGTAAACTTAAATAAAATAGGTTTAGTTTAATTTGTTATATTTTCTTTTCATTTCATACTTTTAAAATACTTATTTTGGCATATATAAAAAAAACTAAATATTTTTATATAAAATATTATTTATTATTTTTAATACAAAAATACACAATAATAATAAATATAAGAACTATATTCTCTTTCATAATAGGAATTGGGGTTAACCCCTTTTTTTAAGAATTAATTTCTTTTACTTATATTTATAGGATTAGGTTAAAACTTCTTTTCACACAAAAAAAACAAAACAAAATCTTTTTCTTGCATATACATAATATTGCATATTTAAATATTGTATTTATTTATTCTAATATTCGTACAAATTCGATTTGGTTGTAATAATTTATTTAGATTTACATTCTCGCAAATCCCCATTCAAATTTGTATTTCCCCCTCCCATAAATTGTTGTAATAGCTTAGTAATTTTTTTTTACATTACGCAATTTACCGCTTTACATGCTATGTTAGTAATTAGGGTTTGTATGGTAAGATCAAAACAAATCAAATAGAAAACCCTAAATGTAAGATAAAATCAAAGCATGAAAATAACACACTTGCACACAAGCATCCTTAGGGTTTCTCCACTTGGTTGCCTTATATAAAAATAGCCATATTACGCATGCGAAGTATCTTGGCAAAACAAACAAATATAAGATCATAGTCCCTCGATGACGCTATTCAAGGTTGCCTTACAAAATGATCTTGGTCCCTTAAAATGCTAAGATACTTTGCGAACATTGCTAATCATGGTTATACGATGACCCACGCCCGTCCCGTTTACATCCAAAGATAGGGTTGCTTACCAAATCAATGGTAAGACAACAATGTCAAAGGAATATAAAATGCATAAGAAAGACATTTTGAGTAGGTAGATTACTTCTAGTTACTTGCTCTATTTCCAAACAATTATCCTTGCTATTTTTCAAAACAAACACACATTTCGAAAACATCTTACATACATTGAAAACATTTTCAAAAGACAAACATCTTTGTATACATTCTTACGAACGAGAATCATTACAAAGGTTGCCTAAACAATGGCCTTTTTTACAAAATACTTTCAAAAACCACACAAAGCATAATTTCAAAACAAAAAGCAAGTGATATAGCAAGTAACTAAGAGCCCATGGAAAACCATGGATGAAAAGGGTGCTAATATCTTCCCTTTTCATAATCTACCCCCCGAACTCAATAAACAATCTCAAAGGTATTTCATGTGCTTTTCACCTTTCCTTTTGGATAAAAGAAAAGTCGGTGGCGACTCTTGCTAACCGCAACATTTGCAATCAATTGCAAAACCCTCAAGTCAGTTCTCCCACCGTATCACAGAACTGGCGACTCTGCTGGGGATAGTTTTATAAAAGTGGGGTTACCTTATGGCTAGATCACATTTATTTGCTTACATTGTTTGACTTGTTTTCCTTACATTTTGGTTCTTTGTTTGGGTTTAAATCCTCCACCCGGATTTAGGAAACATTATAGGTAAATAGCAATACATTGTGGAAACTATGCGGGGTATACCGACATGGTCTAAGAAATAGCTATGTTAGTGTGACATATTTGTGGGTACCGGTAGCCTTTGAGTCAATCAAAGATAATACGGGGCTGCTAAGTGATGTCATGAAGCACTAATGAACTTCTAGAACCCTCTACTTGACCAACTTGGCTCTTAGGATGTAGTGAGATGACCGGCTTTGGTGTAGTCCGAAGTTGGTAGATACTCGACACTACACTCATTGAGGGTTGTTTCTTGGGATATTTCGATCGCCATTAAAGAGGCTTGAGCTGAAACAATGACCAAGGAAACAATTCAGTGATATTGAGCTCCTTAGAACCCGATTAATATTATTAGGACAGGTTGAGCCAACTAAACTACAAGAGGGTACTTACCTATAAAACCCCATGCAAGCCTAAACTAAGAACTTGTTTGTTTTACTTATATAGACCTACTTGTGCATAACATCATGGACATCATGAGCATCATATGCATCCACTAACCATTTCAAGGATTTTTGGAGATTCATCTTTGTTCTTGTTTTATAGGATATGGATTCACTTCGCAGGAAAACTATCCAAGTCAACCTTGTAAGAATTCCTCCACAACTCAAGGAGCTAGCTTCAAGGATCCCTGAGAACTCTCTATTCACCGAGAGGCACGGTCGTCTACTCAACTTGATCACCTCCAACACAGAGGAGTACATGATGAATGTGCTCTTCCAGTTCTTTGATCCTTTGCATCATTGCTTCACATTCCCCGACTATCAGCTTGTGCCTACTTTGGAAGAATTCTCTCAACTCTTGAGGATTCAAATTCTCAATCAACTACCTTTCAACGGTACGGAAAGAGATCCAAAGCTAGAAGAAATTGCTCAAGCTCTGCACTTGCACTCATCTGATGTCACAACCCATTGGGAAACTAGAAGTGGTGTCAAAGGCTTCTTAGCAAAGTTTTTGTTGGAGAAAGCCCAAAGCTGTTTGAATTCCATAGACTTACAAGCTTTTGAGGAAATTGTGGCTCTTCTTATCTATGGGATGGTCTTGTTTCCCAATCCTGACCAACTCATAGATGTGAGTGCCGTCAAAATCTTCATGTCACGCAATCTGGTGCCTACATTACTAGGGGATATCCTGCACTCTTTTCACACTCATACAATGAGGAAAAGAGGTGTCCTTATGTGTTGCACTCGTATCCTGGAAAGATGGTTTATTTCTCATCTTCCCCAATCAATTTTAAAGAATGAGCAAGGTTCTAGGTGGTCACAAAGGCTAATGACACTCAAACATTTAGATATTCATTGGTGCTCTCGATCCAAAGAGAATGTTATCATTGTTGACCGTTGTGGGGAATTCCCTAATGTCCCTCTAATTGGAATTAGGGGAGGCATCACCTATAACCCATGCTTAGCTCTAAGACAGTTTGGTTATGCCTGAAGGGATGGCCCACATGAGATGCTGATTCAAGGCTTGGTATTCGACTATGACAACGATGATCAAGGTCTTCACCAGAGATTCATCCGATCTTGGAGAATGCTAAACAAGGTGGATAGCAAGACTTTGGGACACAAGAATTACATCCCTCTTGAGCCTTACCTCAAGTGGGCATGAACCCGTGCTCAAAGTCTTATTATGCCTTATCCTTCCATTCTCCCGGTGATCATTGAGCCTGTTAAGGAAGGAGAAGTTCCATATACTATCCTACATCCTGACATGCCCACATCTCTTGAAGACCTACAAAGGTATTGGATATAACTCAAAGGAGAGAGAGATACTTTCGAAGCCCAATTCTACACAAGCGAGAAGAAGGTTTTGGAACTCACTAGGCTACTTCATGAGAGCAGACTCTAAATGCCTACATAGCACCAAAGAGGATGCGCACTACTTTTTTATCTTAGAGTTTTGTATTATTTAGCCCAAGGGAAAATGATGTACTCAAACTCTATTTTATTAATATAACGTGTGATTCTTTTTATCTAAAATGAACTTGAATCTTCTAAAATCCTTGAAAACATTGCATGTGTACATATCATTCATCATAACATAAACATGTCTTTTGCAACAAGTTTCCTCATCTCTCTACTGTTTATTTCAGTAAGATGGATCTCGAACAGACAGTCAAAGATCTTCAAGTTCAAAACACGCAGTTTCAACAGTTACTCACAACCTTGGCCAAGGGGAAAGAGGAGTTGAAGACTTTGTTGGCCAAAGAGAAGAAGAAGAAAGAGAAGAAACCAACTGGTGTTGTAATCATGGGGAGAAGGTTTCAAGGACAAACTAGAAGAACCTTGAATTTCACAACAACATCTGATGAAGGAGAAGGAAAAGGGAAAGAAATAGAGGTTTCGTCAGAATCTGAAAAGGAGGAAGAAGAGGAAGACTACTCCGAGGAAAAGTATCCCCCTGCAGATGATAAGTACAAACATCTTGAAGAGCGTCTGAACGCTATGGAAATACAGAGGGTGCCAGGTCTAGACTTTGAAGAATTGGGACTAGTATCAGGAATCGTGATCCCACCAAAGTTCAAAGTACCGTTGTTTGCAAAATATGATGAGGTGTCATGTCCTAAGATGCACCTCCGATCATATGTGAGAAAGATCCAGCCGCACTCCGCCGATAAAGACCTATGGGTGCATTTTTTCCAAGATAGCCTATCTGGAACACAACTCGATTAGTTTTACCAATTGGAAAGGGCTGACGTCCAGAACTGGGAAGATTTTGCTGCAGCTTTCTATAAGCAGTACTAGTATAATGCAGATTTGGCGCCTACCCGTACTCAACTTTAGAGTATGGCCATGGCTTCAAATGAGGGTTTCAAGGATTACGCGCAGAAATGGAGAGATCTAGCTGGGAGAGTGCAACCCCCTCTGTCTGAAAGGGAGTTGGTGGATATGTTCTTAGGCACTCTATCAGGCCCTTTCTTCAACCATTTGATTGGGAGCTCATCTGCTAGATTTATTGAGTTAATACTAACCGAAGAGAGGGTGGAATCTGGAATAAAAAGTGGAAAGATTCAGAAGGATTCATCTGCCTCTACAGTTGTGAGAAAACCTTTCACTGGGAAGAAGGAGGTATCTGCTGTTTATCCATAAAGGAACCAAGGGAGAGCTGAACGCCGACCAATGGTAGGGGCCGTTATGATCCCAAAGCCTGCATCTGATCAACCAAGAAGTAACCAACCAAGGGAGGAAAGGCCAGTCCGGAAATTCACCAGAATTAATATGACCCTAGCCCAGGTTTTACCACATCTTCTGAAATCTTATTTGGCAACTCTGAAGGAAGCTCCAAAGAACCCCAACACTGCGTCCCCTCATTATCACCCAAATGCTAGATGCGCATATCATTCCGAAAGTCCGGTTCATGACACTAACAACTGTTGGGCCCTGAAAAACAAGATTCAAGACCTTATAGACGCAAAAGAGATTGAGTTTGATGCACCCGAGAAGCCAAACATCATTTCCGCTCCTATGCCTAGGCATGGTCATAACACCAATGCTATCAAAGAAGATTTGTTTGTTACCACAGTTAATGAAATCTTGACTCCGCTCCCAATCATTAAGATAAACTTGTTAAAAGTTGGTGTATTCCCGGGTTATAATGAAGACTGCCAGCTTTGCTTATCCTCACCAATTATTTGCCCTTTGTTGAAGACAGGCATTCAACGCTTGATAGAAAACCAAGAGATTCTGTTTGAAAGTGCTCCTGTTGCACCTGTTCCTGTTGAAGACATTTCAATCATAAACATCTTCGCCAATCCTTCCAGGGCCCCCAAAAGACCCGTTAGGATTACATCGGTTCCAAAAACTACTCCTCTTATAATCACAATGCCCGGGCCGGTCCTGTATGAATCAGACAAAACAGTGTCGTGGAATTACGGTGGAGACATCTACTACCATGGTATCAAACAAGATGGGCAGGCCGCCGAGGAAATGAGCTCCGAAGAAGACTTCGACATTAGCAATATTGCCGGAACAAGTAAGATTACCTGTAGCGGTAGAATCTTCTCTCCAGAAATTTCCCCTCCAAAGGAAGTTTTTGGACCCATGGTTGTTCCAAAGGTTACCTCCGTACCAATAATCATATCTGGAAGTGTTCTTGTTAACAAAGACGACACAACCCCTGCTGTTATCCCTACCAACACTCCTACTGCTGAAATTCGAGGAAAAAGTATTCAAGAAGATCCTGTCCAGATGAAGGCTCAACCACTGACTATCCCCGAAACCTCCAAGAAGGAAATGGAGGAGATCCTGAGAATAATAAAGAAGAGTGACTACGACGTAGTTGAATAGTTGGGGCAAACTCCCTCCAAGATCTCCATGTTGGCATTGTTGCTATGTTATGAGGCACATGCGAAAGCTCTGGTGAAGTTTTTGAAGACAACCCATGTGCCTCAAGAGACGTCTGCTGACAAATTTCAAGATTGTATGGCCAGCTTGACAGCTGATAACGACCTAGGCTTCTCTGATGCTGATTTGACACCAAGAGGGAGAAAGCACAACGAGGCATTGTGTATCTCTATGGAATATAGAGGAACAACTCTGGCCCATGTCTTGGTGGACACCAGCTCATCTTTGAATGTTTTACCAAAGAAAGCTCTCGACAGATTGGATTGGGAAGGACTGACGTTGAAACCCAGAAACATAGTTGTAAGAGCATTTGATGGTTCAAAGAGTATGGTCCACGAGGAGGTAGAAATTCCCATAAAGGTTAGGACTTAGACTTTCAACTCAACTTTCTATGTAATGGACATCTGCCCCCTCTTACTCTTGTTTGCTAGGACGGTCGTGGATCCATAATGACAGTGTTGTCACTTCCATACTACACCAGATGCTGAAATACCCGGTCCATGGAAATATTATCACTGTCCACAGAGAGGAAGAGTATATGATTAGCCACCTCAATTCTTTCCGGTATGTGGAATTGGATGGTGAATTCATTGAAACTCCTTTTCAACATTTCGTAGAAGTCTCTCAAGAGGTAGCAGTAACCAAGACGATATCCCAGATCCCCAAGATCACAAGACCTCTGCTCCGGATGTCATCTCTGAAGGACGCCAAGGAAGTAGTAGAGGAGGGTGGATGCACCATCTAGGGGCAACTTCCAGACATTCCGTATAAATCTGACAAGTTTGGCTTAGGGTTTACTTCAAGTGCTCAGAAGGTTGTGCGTCACGCCCGTGCTGGAGGGCCACCTTTGAAGATTAGCAGCCGAGGAATCAATGCAGTGGAAGATGGTGAAGAGGATTACAGCTTGGAAGATTGGATATTTCCTACTATCAACGGAGGACTTCGCAATTGGGAAGTCAGAGACTTTGTTCCAATAAATTTCATCTCTCAGTAATTTATCTTTTACATTTCTGTTAGACTTGTACTATTCACAAAAAATTCGCACATTTAAAACCTTGTGTCTTACCCGAGGCACAATGGTCCATTTGTAAGGGTTTTTATTTCATCTTCATATGACATTCAATGAATCATGGACGTTTTTCACATACAAACTTTTTATGCTCATTGTTTTTCTTTTACATTTTATTTTTAAAAGATGGCTATACCCTTACACACACCCACACTCACAAATGCAGGTACCCCTCCATTCCGGATCCCATGGGTAACGGTATAGCTATGGCCTTTAGTGACTCTGAGGATCTAATCTACCAAGCCAAAAACGAAGGTGAGGAAGATTGTGAAGTACCAGGGGAACTGTCCAGACTACTACAACAAGAGGAAAGAGCTATTCAGCCTCATGAGGAACCGGTGGATACAATCAACTTGGGTACCGAGGAGGATAGAAAATAAATCAAGGTGGGTGCAAATCTAGAGCCGAGTATCAAGGAGCATCTAATTTAGTTGTTGCATGATTATGTTGAGATCTTTTCCTGGTCATATGAAGACATGCCAGGACTCGATATGAACATCATGGTACATCGTCTGCCCACAAGAGAAGACTGTCCATCAGTAAACAAAAAGTCCACCGCATGAGACCTGACATGTCAGAGAAGATCAAAGCGGAAGTCATGAAACAATTTAATGCTGGATTTTTGGCCGTCACTTCCTATCCTCAATGGGTTGCCAACATTGTTCCCGTGCCTAAAAAGGACGACAAAGTAAGAATGTGCGTGGATTATAGAGATTTGAATAGGGCCAGCCCTAAAGATGATTTTCCACTTCCCCATATTGATATCCTGGTTGATAATACAACCCAGCACAAAGTGTTTTCCTTCATGGACGGATTCTCAGGTTATAACCAAATCAAAATGGCACCTGAGGACATGGAGAAAAATACATTTTTCACACAGTGGGGCACATTCTGCTACAAAGTAATGCCACTCGAACTGAAGAATGTTGGGGCAACCTATCAACGTGCCATGGTAGCTTTGTTTCATGATATGATACATCATGAAATAGAGGTCTATGTAGATGACATGATAGCCTGATCACAAACTGAAGAAGAACACCTTGATCACTTGCAAACGTTGTTTGAGAGATTGAAATAGTACAAGTTAAGGTTGAACTCAAACAAGTGCACATTCGGAGTACGGTCCAGTAAAATTTTAGGTTTTGTTGTCAGTAACAAAGGCATTGAGGTTGATCCTGCCAAGGTTAAAGCGATACAAGAAATTCCTGCTCCTCATACTGAGAAGGAAGTCAAAGGATTCTTGGGACGCCTGAACTATATCGCCAGATTCATTTCTCACCTAACAGCTACTTGTGATCCAATCTTCAAACTATTGAAGAAAGATCAAGTAGTCAAATGGAATGATGAATGCCAGACTGCTTTCGACAAAATCAAAGAGTATTTACAAGAGCCTCTTGTTTTGATGCCACCAGTCGAGGGAAGACCACTGATCATGTATCTGACCGTTTTAGAGAACTCAATGGGGTGTGTATTGGGGCAGCACGATGAGTCTGGCCGAAAAGAGCACGCTATTTACTACCTGAGAAAAAAGTTTACCAATTGGGAAACCAAATATTCACTGCTCGATAAAACTTGTTGCGCTCTGGCATGGGCTGCTCGCCGCTAAGACAGTATATGCTGACTCATACTACCTTGTTGATATCTAAGATGGATCCGATAAAATACATCTTCGAGAAGCCTGCTCTGTCTGGGAGGATAGCTAGATGGAAGATGATCCTAATAGAATATGACATACAATATACTACCCAGAAAGCTATAAAGGGCAGTGTGCTAGCTGATCATCTTGCTCATCAAGCTGTAGAATATTATCAGTCCATGAAATTTGAATTCCCGGATGAAGATATCATGACATTAGACAACTGTGAAGAAATCAGACCATATGACGAACCTGAACAAGGATCCCAATGGACCCTGTTCTTTGATGGGGCCTCCAATTCACTTGGTAATGGTATCGGCGCTGTACTCATATCTCCAGAGGGGTGTCATACTCCATTTACTGCTAGACTTTGCTTCAACTGTATAAACAATATGGCAGAGTACGAGGCATGCATCTTTGGCCTCGAGGCAGCCATAGATTTGGGAATCAAGTCTTTAGATGTGTTTGGAGATTCAGCTTTGGTCATCAGTCAGATCAAAGGGGAATGGGACACTAAACATACAAATGTTATCCCTTACAAAGAACGTGTTTTGACATTGCTACCACATTTTGAGGAGATTACCTTCGAGCATTTCCCGCGAGAAGAAAATCAGCTAGCAGATGCTCTAGCCACAATGTCATCTATGTTTAAACTTAATTGGGATAACGAGGCTCCCCAGATCACCATTGAACGAATGGATGAATCAACACATTATCACGAGATTAATACTGAAGAGGTAGTGGACCAGCCTTGGTTTCATGAAGTCAAGAGGTATCTCGAGGCTCAAGAATATCTGGAAGGAGCTTCAATCAATGATAAGAAGTTCTTAAGGAGATTCTCTGCTAAGTTCTTCCTTAGTAATGGCATCCTGTACAAACGCAATCATGACTCCATTCTGCTTCAGTGTGTGGATAAGATTGAGGCGGAAAGGATCATGGTTGAATTACATGAAGGTACTTTTGGAAATCACTCCAGTGGCCATACGATGGCGAAGAAAATCCTACGGGCAGGCTATTATTGGTCTACCATGGAAGCAGATTGCTATCAACACTCTCGGACCTGTCATAAGTGTCAAATTTATGCTGACAAGGTGCACGTACCTCCGGTTCCTCTGAATGTATTAACGGCTCCTTGGCCCTTTGCTATGTGGGGAATTGATATGATTAGGGAGATCAAGCCTACAGCCTCCAATGGACACCGCTTCATCCTAGTGGCCATTGACTATTTTACAAAGTGGGTCAAAGCAGCTTCCTTCGCTTCTGTTACTAAGAATGTCATTATCGGCTTCATCAAGCAAAATTTGATTTGCCGATACGGTATTCCAGAAAGGATCATCACTGACAATGGTACAAATATTAACAATATTATGATCACCGCCTTGTGCGAGCAATTCAAGATTTAGCATCACAATTCTTCTCCCTATCGGCCAAAGAAGAATGGTGCTGTCGAAGCTGCAAATAAAAACATTAAAAAGATCATACAGAAAATGACAGTCACATACAACGACTGGCATGAGATGCTACCATTTTCTCTCCACGGGTACCGTACCATGGCTCGCACATCAACTAGGGCAACACCCTATGGTATATGGCATGGAGGCTGTCTTGCCTATTGAGGTTCAGATCCCCTCTCTAAGGATTATGAAGGATGTAGGTTTGAATGAAGACGATTGGATCTAGACTCGACTTGATCAACTGAACTTAATTGACGAAAAAAGACTTACCGCTGTTTTCCATGGTCAGATGTATCAAAAACGGATGATCAGGGCTTTCAACAAGAAAGTCAGACGCCAAGTATATCAAGTTGGGGATCTAGTGATCAAACGTATCATCTTGAAACAAAGTGATCCCAGGGGAAAATGGACTCCTACCTATGAAGGACCATTTGTAATCAAGAACATATTCTCCGGTGGGGAAATGATTTTGACCACCATGGACGCGACGACCTGCCACACCCTGCGAACGCGGACATAGTTAAAAGATACTACGCATAAGAGACCCGCTAGGTTGACACACCTAGGAAAAACAAGGGCATCCCGGCGAACCAAAAAGGTTCGGGCAAAAATTAGGGATAAAATAAAAAAATATGTACACCCGGAAAGTTGAAAACCTGAAAGGGCGACTTGGGAAAAAAAAGGTTTCCCGGTGGACTGAAAACCTGAAAGGGCGGTCCAGGCAAAAGTTAGGGAATTAAAGCGTACGACTATGTCCCGTCGGATCACTTTGCGGACAACCTCTTGACTTCCACTGATAAACTCGGAGTTTCTGATCAATTCAATCATCTTCAGACGAAGCAACAAATAGAAAAGGTGCTCAGAGATACGAAGGCTATAGCAGAATGGGAACCCCATGAGATTATTACACATAGCTATCTTTCTTTGTATAAATTATTTTTTCTTTATGGCACCATTCTCTTACTAGGATGTTTGTCTCCTTTGTACAAAATACTTATTCAAAGTCAAATAAAAATATATCTCTTTGAAAGTACAGAAAACTATTTGTCTTTTTCTTTACACTTGTGTTTTATTTGCAAAAACGTCCAATGATTCGTTAAGGAACATATGCATTTGAACATAATTACTGTTTACAAATAAATAAAATGAGAAAGATAATTACTGATAGGTTGAAAGGATAGGAAAACGTCTTTAGGCTATTCCATAAGCAATCCCCACAGTACGTCATTTAAATCCCCAGCCGAACTAAAATTTCAAATTATTAATCCCCAGTAGAAACCATCAGATTTCTTTGGATTCCCGAGCAAATCTCAAGCAGTACATGGCATTGCCCTCACAACAGAATTTACTTCCCTCAACAAGAGTTCGTCAGTACTCCAACTTCAAGACATGGAAATCTCAACATATCTTCAGTAGCATTCAAGGATTTATTTTCCTCAATCAAACAGCGATACAACAAATCAGCTTACATGTGCATACATTACATCCATATATCATAAACATTGATAAAACAAATACATTGCATCATACATTTCATACAATATAACTTTGTTTCAGCTAACATTTTACTCTTTTCAGGATAAGATTAAACAACTACCATTAACAATATGCAATCAGATACAGTGCAGATACGCTCCAGACACGGATGCCATTTTGATACTTTTTCAGATTCAACTTCTAGATACAGTACAGATATGCTCTAGACACGGATGCCATTCTGATACTTTTTCAGATTCAACTTCTAGATACAGTACAGATACGCTCCAGACACGAATGCAATTCGGATACTCATTCAGATTCAACTTCCAGATACAGTTCAGATACGCTCCAGACACGGATGCCATTCTGATACTCATTAAGATCCAGAGTTCAAATGCAGTACGGATACACTCTATACACGGATGTCATTCTGGTACTTAGTCAAAATCGACTTTCAGATACAGTTCAGATACGCTCTAGACACAGACGCCATTTTGATACTCATTCTTTCAGTTTACAACTTACAATTCGACAAACATTCTTGGAAGGCATCTACAATCCCATCTCCAACAAGATTCTGTCACTTCTCCAAATGGCATCTTTAAGCCCATTCCCTCAACTACACATCGTCGAGTGCAAATTTATGGGCACTCTAGTGTCCAATCATCTTTCACCTTCGAGTCACGAATGGCAAAGCTTCCCAATCTAACTCTTCAGGTCTATGAAGATTGAACAGGGGTAGCTGTTGTACCCCAAAATTTTCCCTCTCATTTATCAAAATTATTCTCACAAGATTTCTTTGACTCAAGACTAGATTAAGGTTTAGTCAGCTCAAGACATCTCATCTTGCACTGATAACTCATAATTAGGGTTTGAGATTGCACAAGGACTTTTGGAATATCAATGTTTCATATGAATTTCAAACATCATTATGGACCCCTAATATTACTCATGACAAGTTTCAAGCCTTGAACCACATCTTTGATCAATCAATTGGACAATTGACCTAAAAATCAACTGTATTGGGAAAAAGTCAACCATGGCCAATTTACAGTTAAACTTAATAATTTTTGATCCAAGTCAACATTTTAAACTCATATGTATCATTTGATCAAGTTTTTATTACGATTCCTCAAGAAATTTGATCAAATCATCAAAAGGGCAAAATGGTCAAAATTAGGGTTTTGACTGAGGAAGGGCAATTTATGATTTTTAACTTGAGCAAATGACCAATTGATTTGAAGCATGATTCCAAGGATTCAATTGCATCATCTTGACCTAATTACATGGTTCAAAACTTTTCAATTTCATTGATAGACAGATGAAATTTGCAGTCAACTGATCAAAAGTCAATTGTATACTGAAAAGTCAAACTTTGACTTTTTGGTCAAAATCAAGTGCAAAGGGTCACAATTCATCAAAACATGTCAAAATGTGAAATTTGTTCATCAAGAAATCAAGGATTGAAGATTAGGGTTACAAATTGAAAATTTTCTTAACTTAGAAAATTTTCTAAGTATAGAAAATTTCTTATTTTTTCTCAACTTTAGGCCATTTTTTCACCATGATGCAAAATGATTCAAAGGAAATTCCCAACATGAAAGTTGTAGACCTCCATTAAATCTACAAATTTTCTTCACACACTTTTCCCTAAAGATGCTTGGATCTCAAGATATAATTTTGTGAATACATGCTCATGAACTAGATAACTTAGTGAAATTTTGCCCTAATTTATGCAGGTTTTGGACCCAATTGCATGGCAATTTTTCACCTAGCTCCAAGAGGAGTCTTGAAATGCATTCCAAAGATGAATTATAAAGCACATTGCAAGCTTTCCAAAATGTCCAATAACTCCTCAAGATCATTTTTGAGTAGGGAGAATCGAAGAGGTGAAGTTGGCAATTTCTCACTTCTGATTCAAGCCATTTCATGAAGAATAAAGTTCCAATCAGTACCTATGCTGCCTAATCCATGATTTACATGTCCCAAACTTGTTTATTACTCCATAATTTAATGCTTACCCATTTTTCAAATGTTTAATCCAAGCCCTAGAGCCATTACCCAAGTTGTAATTCCATAAATGGCATAAAATGGCCATTGCCATTTTGAAAAAGCTCCACTTTTGCAAACTTTACAAATCTTGAGCATTGAACATGTCTCCTTTGCACATACAAGTACCACAGACCTAAGGCAACTTGTATAGGACAGATACCAACCCTAAACAAGCCAGTACAAGCAGGTAAGGCCTTGTCCCTTCACTTTGCTTCAAAAGCAAGAAAGTGTGCCAAAAGGTAAAAACTTACAAATCTATTGGAGAGCTGACTTTAAACTGATTCCATACTAATATACAAACACATTGCAACATAACACACATGGACTAGAGGCTTGAAACACTCCCAAACTTCCTTTCACCAAAAAACTGTCAAAACTTGTAGTTTTTGCATAAGCATATCAATCTCTCATTTGGTTCGTGCATTTCAAGTCTTAACCATCAAAACACCTTACCTACTTGATATCTAACTGATCCAGACCCTCATCCATGTACTGTAACTCCTTCTCCATCATCTGCCATTTTTGTTTTCAAAGCTTGCAGGTTGATTTGGATAGAGACATTCAAGCACTTCCAGAGTAAGGCAAGGATTGGAACACACTCAGGGAGGTTCAAGCAAGCTCAAGCAATCATCAGACCTTTATAAAACTCACTCCAACTCCATCCACGATTTCAATTGAAAGAGGTAAAAATCTCAACTTCTATCTCTTCATACAGGCATCCATTGACCACGATTTGTGAATAAACAATGTAGACCTCATTGCAATGAAGCTATACATATACATATCTTGCGTTTATTTGGCCTGAGTTGAGAGAATTTAGAACTTGAAGTTCCTGGAAAAATTAGGTTTAAATTTAGGGCTTTTAAAATTCATTCTGGCCTTTGATAGTTAGCTTACATAATTTACATGGTTAGAATCGTGAGACAAAATGCTACAACTTTCATGTTATGAGTTTTCATTTTTATGGAGGAATGAGAAACTTACAGAGCATCTGGCTGGCTAGAGGAAGAAGACGAAGTACATGGCAAGAGCTTTGTTTGTGTTATATTATTTTTGTTTCACATTAATCAACGAATGTATAACCACCCCAGTGGCAAGGTAGCGCGCTGGTGAGACCCATGTCCTAGGTTCGAACCTTGGCGCTACCTTTTGTTTTTTTTACATTTTTCAGTTTTCATTTTTGGCTTGTTTTTGCAGGATGGGCTTGTTTCTTTGGGCCTAGCATTTTTTTACTAACATACTGCTCCCAATTTCTATACAGCACCCCTGTCCCAAAATATTTTCATCTATTTTTTTATTTGTTTTCATTTTCATTTTTATTTAAAAATATTTCTTTAATACTTAAAAATCATAAAAAATATGAAATATGATAATTTTGCATTTGTTTATTTTATTTTTTCACATTAAAAAAAAAATATTTTTATTAAACTATATATTAATTCTTTTTCTCGAATAAACTTGTAAACTTAAATAAAATAGGTTTACTTTAATTTGTTTTATTTTCTTTTCATTTCATACTTGTAAAATACTTATTTGGGCATATATAAAAAAAAAACTAAATATTTTTTTATAAAATATTATTTATTATTTTTAATACAAAAATACACAATAATAATACATATAAGAACTATATTTTCTTTCAAAATAGGAATTAGGGTTAACCCCTTTTTTTAAGAATTAATTTCTTTTACTTATATTTATAGGATTAGGTTAAAATTTCTTTTCACACAAAAAAAAACAAAAAAAAAATCTTTTTCATGCATATACATAATATTGCATATTTAAATATTGTATTTATTTATTCTAATATTCGTACAAATTTGATTTGGTTGTAATAATTTATTTAGATTTACATTCTTGCAAATCCCTATTCAAATTTGTATTTCCCCCTCCCATAAATTGTTGTAATAGCTTAGTAATTTTTTTTACATTACGCAATTTACCGCTTTACATGCTATGTTAGTAATTAGGGTTTATATGGTAAGATCAAAACAAATCAAATAGAAAACCCTAAATGTAAGATAAAATCAAAGCATGAAAATAACACACTTGCACACAAGCATCCTTAGGGTTTCTCCACTTGGTTGCCTTATATAAAAATAGCCATATTACGCATGTGAAGTATCTTGGCAAAACAAACAAATATAAGATCATAGTCCCTCGATGACGCTATTCAAGGTTGCCTTACAAAATGATCTTGGTCCCTCAAAATGCTAAGATACTTTGCGAACATTGCTAATCATGGTTATACGATGACCCACGCCCGTCCCGTTTACATCCAAAGATAGGGTTTCTTACCAAATAAATGGTAAGACAACAATGTCAAAAGAATAGAAAATGCATAAGAAAGACATTTTGAGTAGGTAGATTACTTCTAGTTACTTGCTCTATTTCCAAACAATTATCCTTGCTATTTTTCAAAAAAATCACACACATTTCAAAAACATCTTACAAACATTGAAAACATTTTCAAAAGACAAACATCTTTGTATACATTCTTACAAACGAGAATCATTACAAAGTTGCCTAAACAATGGCCTCTTTTACAAAATACTTTCAAAAACCACACAAAGCATAATTTCAAAACAAAAAGCAAGTGATATAGCAAGTAACTAAGAGCCCATGGAAAACCATGGATGAAAAGGGTGATAATATCTTCCCTTTTCATAATCTACATCCCGAACTCAAGACACAATCTCAAAGGTCTTTCCTGTGCTTTTTCACCTTTCCTTTTGGATAAAATAAAAGTCGTTGGCAACTCTTGCTAACCGCAACATTTGCAATCAATTGCAAAACCCTCAAGTCAGTTCTCCCACCGTATCACACCCATGCTTTGCTTTTTGCTTTTCCTTAAAACCTGTTGACAGCCACCATGCTTGCTTCAAAGACAAGGCAGCACTTCAGCACATGAAGTCTATTTCCAACGCTTTGGTCAGAAGTTGAGCAAATCCAAAAACCTTGCTTATACAACTTGCTGAAGACCTATGACCAACAGCTGGTTTAGCCTACGCCTGCATTCCATGATTACACCAAACTAGCATACGAAAACTGTGATGAAAAAGAAAAAGAACAGGATGCCAAAACAGGTTCAAATCCCACTTGTTTTTTCCCAAAAATCACAGCCAAATTCATCTATAAATACTTGGCTCCATCACACGTTCAAGGGGCTGGCTTTTGAAGAGAGAGATTGGCCAAAAGAGAGAAAAGGAAGTTGTGAAACCTTCATAAAAATCCAGATTTCTCATACATAAAAACAAACCTTTGTTCTAACCTTTGAACAAAATGACACAACCACTCTTCCGTCTCTCTTACTGATTCAAAACATCCAAAGGCAGCCACTCAAAGCTCCAAGCACGTTCCAGGTTCTAGGTAAGTCTTTCTGACTTTGCTTGTTTTTCATTCTGAGCATCATTAACATGTAAATATCATAGTATTAATGTTGTACATATCATTGAATGAATAGAAAAACTATGGATCAGAACTTCTAGAATAATGCTAGGCTCAGACTTAGGCTGGGAATTTCTATGATTTATTGTGCTGTGATTATTCTGATTTGTTGAACTAAATAAATTGTTGATGTGCTGATTAAGAGTTGAAATATGGCATAGAACTTCTGATGTTCACTCACAGCTTTAGCACAACACAGAACTTCTGAGTTCTCCTCACTGTTAATACACACTGAACTTCTGATGTTCACTCACTGTTTTAACACTTAGAACTTTTGATTTTCATATGTTGTTAAAACACACAGAACTTTTGATTTTCATATGTTCTAACACAGCACAGAACTTCCGAGTTCTCCTTACATGTTAAATACACTGAACTTCTGATTTTCATGCGTTGATAACATGCTGAACTACTGATTGTTTATCCATTGTCTTAGCACCTCACAGAACTTCTAAGTTCTTCCTACTGTTTTGACACGCACAGAGCTTCTGAGGTTTTCTCATCCTTCTAACATTCAGAAGTTCAGCTCATAGAAATCCAGAACTTCTGTGTTTTTCCTCTAACGTGTCTTGCAGGACCTCAGAGTGTACCAACTCAGAACTTCTAATACCCACTGACATTTCCTGCTGAGTCTCAGCACTCCTGACTCCGGAACTTCTGATCCTAGTTTTTCTTCTTACAGCAGCTCGTTGTTTCTATCTTGCATTTATTTTCCTTTTCATCATTTTTAATATTAACTCTTTTTTTATTAACATAAAAAGACATAAAAATATTTTCTTTTATTATTTAATTAACTTAAGACAAAAGCATTTTCTAAACAAGTCCATTTCTTTCTTATATTATACATTTCAATATGGTTGTAATAGTAACTTAGGATTTATTTTTACTTGCAATCCCCATTCGTACATATGTACCCCCATCCCTTAAATATTGTAATAGCATAGGACTTTACATTTATGCAATTTATCGCTTTTGAATGTAAATGCTAGTAATTAGGGTGTGTATGGCAAGACATGAAATTGACAAATAGATCACACTAATCAAGACTAAATGCATGCAATCAAATACACTTGCACACTAGCACCCCTAGGGTTACTCCACTTGTTGCCTTACGAAAAATGTCCATGTTATGCATGTGGGATGTCTTAGCACAATCAAAAATAAAAGATCATAGTCCCTCAATTAAGCTATCAAATTTGCCTTTCAAAATGATCTTAGTCCCTAAATAAAAGTGCTAAGTCATCTCACAACATTGTTATCATGGTCATACGATGACCCAACGCCCGTCCCTTCACATCCAACGATGGGGCTTCTTACCAAATTAATGGTAAGATAGCAACATCTAAAGGAGGAGGAAAAGCACATCTAAGACCTTTTTTAGTAGGTAGATTTGCTCCTAGTTGCTTGCTTGCTCACAACAAAAACATTTTATGCACCTACACTCTCACTTTGAAACATTTTCGAAAGACAACACTTTGTACGCGTTCTTATAGAAACGATAGCCATTACAAAGGAAACCCTTTTCAAAATCACTTTCAAAAATACGTCCCACAAACACCTCTTTGAACTATTTTCAAAACAACACTTTGTACGCATTCTTATAGAAATGAGAATCATTACAAAGTTATATTTTCAAAATACTTTCAAAAACCACATCACAAGCACACATTCAAACAAAAGCAAGTGATCTAGAAAGCAACTAAGAGCCCATGGAAAACCATGGACGAAAAGGGTGCTAATACCTTCCCTTTTCATAATCTACCCCCCGAACTCAAAAACATATCTAAAGGTATTTCCTGTGCTTTTTCACCTTTCCTTATTGGATAAAAGAAAAGTCGGTGGCGAATCTTGCTAAACCGCAAAATTTGCAAACACAAACACAAAACACTAAAGTCAGCTCTCCCACTGTATCACAGAACTGGCGGCTCTGCTGGGGATGATTTGTTAAAAGTGGGGTTACCTTAGGGCTAGATCACCTTTACTTACTTACACTTGTTTGATTTGTTTGCTTTACATTTTGGTTCCTTGTTTGGGTTTGTTTTAAATCCTACACCCAGATTTGGGGACACCTTTTAGGTAAGTAGCAATAAACTGTGAGGGAATTGTGCGGGGTATACCGACACGATTGAAACAGTAGCTACGTTGATGTGGCACTTTGGTTGGTACCGGTAACCCTTGAGTCAAACAAGGAGAGTACGGGGCCGCCGCATGGTGTCGTGAAGCATCAAATGACCTTAGAACCTTACTTGACCAACTTGGCCATTAGGACGTAGTGATATGACCGGCTTTGGTGCATTCCGAAGTTGGTAGATACTCGATGCTACACTCATTGAGACTTGACTCCCGAGTTTTGTTTGGTTGCGAGTCAATTGCCTACTGAACGAAGCTTGTGGGAAAGGTTAGTGATATTGAGATCCCTTAGAACTCGGTTACTATTAACTAGGACAGGTTGAGCCAACTAAACTTCAAGAGGGTACTTACCTACAAACTCCATGCAAGCCTAAAACATAAGGACTTGTCTGTTTTGTGTGAATAGGATTATTTGTATATAAACTTGCTCACCTCGCATATCTGTACATAACATCATAACATCATACCATATCATTTTCAATAACCATTTCAAGGATCTCAAGGGTCTTTGATGCAGGGTCATATTGAACCAAACGTCTACCAAGGGGTAAGAGGATTTATTTTCCTCTAAACAAACTCCGTCAAAGATCAAGTACAACAACTTGAGTCAAGGGCTATGACCCAATTGACATGGTGAGCCTAATTCTCGTGGAAGGACATCCACTGATACAAAGTTCTCCAATCAAAGATGTTGATCAAAGTTCAACTTCTAAACTATTTCTTGTGTTTACCCCACGAGATCCTTGAAAATATTGCATATATATCATACATATCATTGCATAACAGGATTCATAACCTGTTTCTCATCTCCTCTACTGTTTATTCCAGCAATGGCCCTAGAACAGACCATCAAGAGTATTCAGATTCAAAATGCTCAACTACAAGAGATGTTCTTGAACCTGTCCAAGGGGCAAGAAGAGGTGAAAGCTCTCCTCACCAGGGAAATGGTCATAGGGAATCTGGAAGACACCAAGGATGATCAGTTGGAAAGGCTACAAACCGAGTTAGCCATAATGAAGGTTCAAATGATGGGACAACTGGTGGGCCAGATGGCTCTTATCCAAAATTTGGCTCAAGGAAAAGAAGAGTGGAAAGTTCTTGTCAACCAACTTCTTCAAGACGGTTGTAACCGTATGGGGAAAGCAATCAGGATTGATAATCAAGTCACTGCTCAGCCTCCCATGAGACAAGAAGCCGAAAGACCTCCCCAATTTGCTACTACCTCACGAGTCTAACAACAACCTCACCAACAACAACAGGGTAATCAACGAAGGGAGGTCACGCCTAAAAGATAATTCACTAAGATCAACATGTCATTGGCTCAAGCGCTACAACACATGTTGAAGGCAGAGTTGATCATATTAAGGGATCCTCCTCGAAATCCCAATACCTTTGCTCCTAGCTATCATCCCAATGCATTGTGTGCATACCACTCCAATAATCCTGGGCATGATACGAACGACTGTTGGGCTTTGAAAAATAAGATCCAAGACTTGATTGACAGAGGAATGCTGAAGTTCACACAAGATGGCCAGACAAAATTCTTCTGTCGTCCCTCAAAGGCTCTCCAACTGAAGTGAAAGATTCAAACAAAGAGGCTTTTGTTCATTTTGAATTTTCAAGTTGTAATCTCTTTTGTTATTCAAACAATTATCTATTAATGTCAAACTTTGTTTCATTAATGCATTGCATATGTTTGTCTTGAATTATTCCATTTTCATTACATTTAAAATATGCTTTTTACTATCTTTATGACATTCAACTCTTGCTAAAAGTTACAAGCCTTTAGAGAGAGGATGACGAAAACAATGCCATAATCTCATACAGTATGCTTGTGGACAGACCTTGCTGACGATGTACAGACATTCTTTCAAATCCTAAACACTGGAGTTATAAGGAAGATAATCCCTAGTCAACCCCTTCGAGCCAAAGAAGTAGAAGTTTTCTTTTTTAACACAAATTGAAACCTTTAATCAGAACCGGGGGCAGGGTAGTCTCTCAGTTAATTCAAACGTGCGTTAAGCCGCAAACTCTCATCTCGTAATACAACGAATGACATCAAAAACACTCCTCTGAAATCAAAAGACGGTGATGGTTCCCTATCACATAGGCAGTCATTATCTCTCAAAAAGAAAAGCCCACTAAGTCAAAACCTACAAAGGAGACTTAAGAAAACTGGGGCATCCCGCTGACTGTAATCCCAAAACAAGAACAGTCAGGCAAAAATCAGGGATAATGAATCAAAAGAAAGAGGTCACTACAAATCCTCAACAAACATGAAAGAAAAATGTTGCAAAAATGATTGCCTTCCGACAAACATAACCTGTCTGAACCATCACCAAAACGTCATTTCAGACTCAATTGGAGTTTAAATGCACAATTAACTGAACTTAGGACTGAAGAACATCACGAAGAACGGGTGGATACAAATACACTTTGAGCCTTTATCCTTTGTTTCTTAAAACCATGAACCAAGCCACGTTACAACCCATCAAAAGTCCTAATTGAAACATGGGTTAGTTTGAAAGCACACTGTTACAAAAGGTATCATGACTCCTGTAAGGCTTTGCTCTAAATCTTGAGTTTGAATTTTCTTAATAAAATTTGCTAAAACTCATTTTTCAAAACTTCAAGACGAGCATAAACTTTGCATTACTTGAATATCATTGTTTGCATGTGGCTATTTGTTTAATAGAGAAGAAATTCACACAACGAATATCCAATGAACGAAAGCTCTCTCAGTGAACAAAATCAATTTAAGTAGGATGACACTTCCATTGACAAATCTCTTATCAACAGGGGGACACGACATGTCACTATCCAGCACACCTGGGGCAGTCCAGTCAAGATTTCAAGAAGTCTCTCAAGAATTGCCGAGTAACCAGGGGAAACTCTCCATCTTTGTCACTTAGGGCATTGAACATCAATCCCGACAAAGGGTTACGTATAGTCAAAAATTTTCTGGCAGTGCCACAAACACTCGCTACTAGGGGAAGTTACAAATCTCCCCAAAAATCCTTCTCATAGGATGTTCCCCATCCAGAGTTCAATCTCTGAAAACCTCTTCCCAGCTGAGACAACCTCAAAAATCCTCGAGGACTTTCCCCAAAGAAGTCATCACCTCTCTAGCAGACCGACAACAAGGTTTATTTCCCCAACAAACGGCAGAAATCCCCAGCTTGAGGTGGCCTCTCCGACTACTACAAGTCAAAGGACCATGACTTCTCTTCCCCAGTGGACTACTCTACAGTCCCCGGCAAGTTACTGTGAAACCTGGACCCGACCAGATATCAGTTCAACTTTGACTCCCCAATAGAGCAACGGACAACCGAGACTCCTGAACTTTTTTCCCAAGCAAGAATAAACATTATCCCCATGAAGTTTTCAATATTCCCCAGCGGAGCTCTCCTCAACAAAATAGGAATCCCCAGTGGAAACATTCTAAGCAAAATTTGAAGACACATATACTCTTCAACAACAGTCTAGGATTTAACGACTCCTCGACATTTGTCAAGGATTTATTTTCCCAGACAAAAATACATTCATATACATTTCACATTTCATACCTCCTATTTACATACATGATAAGTGCATACGACACGATCTCATTTATTTTGAGAACATCATGACATCATGCATCACGACATTGCATACAGCTAATGTTTTTCCTTTTCCAGGAAAAGGACAATCAATAGATGGCTACCAGCAACCTTTTCAAGTTCTAGATTAATACTTGTAACAGGCCAGGAAAACTATTTGTGGACGACTGATTGTAGATTAATACCTGAAACCAGACAGGACAACTATCTACTCAACCATCATCAGGTAACCCTACATGGGTTCCTCCTTTCCAAGATGCAGTTTAACACAGACTCATCATTGAAGTAACCCTACACAGGTTCCTTCTCGGGAAATTTCAGATGAAGTTTTACATTGACTCATCATGAAGCAACCCTACACAGGTTCCTTCTCAGGAAATTTCTGGATGTAGTTTTACATGGACTCATCATTGAAGCAACCCTATATAGGTTCCTTCTCAAGAAATTTTAGATGAAGTTTTACACAGACTCATCATGAAGAAACCCTACACAAGTTCCTTCTCAGGAAATTTCCGGATGCAGTTTTACACTGACTCATCATGAAGTAACCCTACACAGGTTCCTTCTCACTCCAAGATGCAGTTTTACATAGACTCATCATGAAGCAACCCTACACAGGTTCCTTCTCAGGAAATTTCAGATGAAGTTTTACACGGACTCATCATGAAGCAACCCTACACAGGTTCCTTCTCAAGAAATTTCCGAATGCAGTTTTACACGAACTCATCATTGAAGCAACCCTACACAGGTTCCTTCTCACTCTAAGATGCAGTTTTACACGGACTCATCATGAAGCAACCCTACACAGGTTCCTTCTCAGGAAATTTCAGATGAAGTTTTACACGGACTCATCATGAAGCAACCCTACACAGGTTCCTTCTCAGGAAATTTCCGGATGCAGTTTTACATGGACTCATCATTGAAGCAACCCTACACAGGTTCCTTCTCACTGCAAGATGCAGTTTTACACGGACTCATCATTGAAGCAACCCTACACAGGTTCCTTCTCAGGAAATTTCAAGTGAAGTTTTACACGGACTCATCATGAAGCAACCCTACACAGGTTCCTTCTCAATTCAAGATGAAGTTTTACACGGACTCATCATCGGGCAACCCTACACAGGTTCCTTCTCATTTCCAAATGCAGTTTTACATGGACTCATCATCAGGAAACCCTACACAGGTTCCTTCTCAGGAAATTTCAGACGAAGTTTTACACGGACTCATCATGAAGCAACCCTACACATGTTCCTTCTCAATTCAAGATGAAGTTTTATACGCACTCATCATCTGGAAACCCTACACAGGTTCCTTCTCACTTCCAGATGCAGTTTTACACGGACTCATCATCAGGCAACCCTACACAGGTTCCTTCTCAAGAAATTTCAGATAAAGTTTTACACGGACTCATCATGAAGCAACCCTACACCGGTTCCTTCTCTTTCCAAGATGAAGTTTAACACGGACTCATCATCAGGCAACCCTACACAGGTTCCTTCTTTCCAAGATGAAGTTTTACACAAACTCATCATCAAACAACCCAACTTTCGAATACAGTTCAGATGCGTTCCAGACACGGACGCCATGCTGACAATCATCCAGTTCCAGCTTATAGATACAATCCAGCAATCACCTCTAGTTGGCATCTTTAAGCCCATCTCCGACAACTATCCATTACCTCTTCAAATGTCATCTTTAAGCCCATTCCCCACATAATCAACTAAGACATCTTCGAGTGCAAATTTTATGGGCACTCTAGTGTTTAATCATCTTCCACCTTCAAGTCACGAATGGTAGAATTACCAATCTAACTCTTCAGATGTAAGAAGATTGAACAGGGGCAGTTGTTACACCCCAAAAGTTTCCCTCTCATTTCACAAGGGATCACCTTGGATCCTCAAGTTTGCTTCCAAGCTTTGAACTACAAATTTTCCAAGGAAATCACTCACAAGGGCAAAATGGTCATTTACACGCTGAAAAGTCAAATTTGACTTTTGAATCAAAGTCAAGCTTCAAGAATCATATTTCATCAAGACACGTTGAAATATGAAGTTTTGTTTCATCAAAATCCAAAAAGTCAAAATTCTAAATACATAGAATTTTTCTAAGTGTTTAAGAAAATATGACAAGCTCAGAACTTTTGACCAGATTATCACCATAACACTCAGCAAATTCTGGATATTCTCAAGATAGAGATTGGTCAGAACTCTTGGGCAAGTTTTCACAAAAAGCTTCAATCAGAGGTTGTAAACATGGTTCAGAACATGACGCTTTAATCAAAACATGTGGAAGCAACGTTCTTCTTCAGAACATGCTGGACCCAGAAGATACAAAGATCAGAGGATGGATGCTACGCTGAAGAAGAACTTCTGATCCAGAACAAAGCCTTGGTGTAGAGTTTCACGTTGCAAGATTTCTGGTTGTGATAAGTCTCATCATCATTTAATGCTCACAACTACCTTCTGAGTCTTAATCCAAAGAATTTTCACCACGTGTACCTCTACTTTCTTGGGATAGAAACTTTGCTACTAAGCCCGTGCTTTGCTTTTTGCTTTTCCTTAAAACCTACTGACAGCCACCATGCTTGCTTCAAATACAAGGCAGTGCTTCAGCACATGAAGGCTATTTCCAACGCTTTGGTCAGAACTTGACCAAATCCTAAAACCTTGCTTATACAACTTGCTGCAGACCTATGACCAATAGCTGGTTCAGCCTACGCCTGCATTCCATGATTACACAAAACTAGCACACAAAAACTGTGATGAAAAATCAAAAGAACAAAATGCCAAAACATGTTCAAATCCCACTTGTTTTTTCCCAAAAATCACAGCCAAATTCATCTATAAATACTTGGCTCCATCACACGTTCAAGGGGTTGGATTTTGAAGAGAGAGATTGGCCAAAAGAGAGAAAAGGAAGTTGTGAAACCTTCATAAAAATCCAGATTTCTCATACATAAAAACAAACCTTTGTTCTTCCCTTTGAACAAAACGACACAACCACTCTCCCGTCTTTCTTGCTGATTCAAAACTTCCAAAGGCATCCACTCAAAGCTCCAAGCATGTTCCACGTTCTAGGTAAGTCTTTCTGACTTTGCTTGTTTTTCATTCTGAGCATCATTAACATGTAAATATCATAGTATTAATGTTGTACATATCATTGTATGAATAGAAAAACTATGGATAAGAACTTCTAGAATAATGCAAGGCTCAGACTTAGGCTGGGGATTTCTATGATTTATTGTGCTGTGATTATTCTGATTTGCTGAACTGAATAAATTGTTGATGTGCTGATTAAGAGTTAAAATATGGCATAGAACTTCAGATGTTCACTCACAGCTTTAGCACAACAGAGAACTTCTGATTTCTCCTCACTGTTAATGCACACTGAACTTCTGATGTTCACTCACTGTTTTAACACTTAGAACTTCTGATTTTCATATGTTGTTAACACACACAGAACTTATATGATTTACTCACTGTTCTAACATAACACATAACTTCTGAGTTCACCTTACATGTTAAATATATTGAACTTCTGATTTTCATGCGCTGATAACATGATGAACTGCTGATTGTTTGTTCACTGTCTTAGCACCATACAAAACTTCTGAGTTCTTCCTACTATTTTGACACGCACAGAGCTTCTGAGGTTTTCTCACTGTTATAACATTAAGAAGTATAGCACATAGCAATCCAGAACTTCTGTGTTTTTCCTCTAACGTGTCTTGCAGGACCTCAGAGTGTACCAACTCAGAACTTCTGATACCCAGTGACGTTTCCTGCTGAGTCACAGCGCTCCTGACTCTGGGACTTATGATCCTAGTTGTTCTTCATGCAGCAGCACATTGTTTCTATCTTGCATTTATTTTCCTTTTCATCATTTTTAACATTAACTCTTTTTTATTAACATAAAAAGACATAAAAATATTTTCTTTTATTATTTAATTAACTTAAGACAATAGCATTTTCTAAACAAGTCCATTTCTTTATTATATTGTACATTTCAATATGGTTGTAATAGTAACTTAGGATTTATTTTTACTTGCAATCCCCATTCGTACATATGTACCCCCATCCCTTAAATATTGTAATAGCGTAGGACTTTACATTTCTGCAATTTATCGCTTTTGAATGTAAATTCTAGTAATTAGGGTGTGTATGGCAAGACATGAAATTGACAAATAGATCACCCTAATCAAGACTAAATGCATGCAATCAAATACACTTGCACACTAGCACCCCTAGGGTTACTCCACTTGTTGCCTTACGAAAAATGGCCATGTTATGCATGTGGGATGTCTTAGCATAATCAAAAATAAGAGATCATAGTCCCTCAATGACGCTATCAAAGTTACCTTTCGAAATGATCTCAGTCCCTAAAGAAAAGTGCTAAGTCATCTCACAACATTGTTATCTTGGTCATACGATGACCCAACGCCCGTCCCTTCACATCCAACGATGGGGCTTCTTACCAAATCAATGGTAAGATAACAACATCTAAAGGATGAGGAAAAGCACATCTAAGACCTTTTGAGTAGGTAGATTCGCTCCTAGTTGCTCGGTTGCTCACAACAAAAACATTTTATGCACCTACACTCTCACTTTGAAACATTTTCGAAAGACAACACTTTGTACGCGTTCTTATAGAAACGAGAGCCATTACAAAGGAAACCCTTTTCAAAATCACTTTCAAAAATACGTCCCACAAACACCTCTTTGAAATATTTTCAAAACAACACTTTGTATGGATTCTTATAGAAACGAGAATCATTACAAAGTTACATTTTCAGAATACTTTCAAAAACCACATCACAAGCACACATTCAAACAAAATAAAGTGATCTAGAAAGCAACTAAGAGCCCATGGAAAACCATGGATGAAAAGGGTGCTAATACCTTCCCTTTTCATAATCTACCCCCCGAACTCAAAAACATCTCTAAAGGTCTTTCTTGTGCTTTTTCACCTTTCCTTATTGGATAAAAGAAAAGTTGGTGGCGACTCTTGCTAAACCGCAACATTTGCATACACAAACGGAAAACACTCAAGTTAGTTCTCCCACCGTATCACAGGCGGCTTAGGCAAAAAAGAGCGTCTCGGTAGGCCGAAAACTCGAAAGGGCGGTCTAGGCAAAAATTAGAGACATAAACATGATAAATTTCCCGCTAAGCTGAAAACCCGCAAGGGTAGCTTAGGCAAAAGTTAGGGACTTTCTTGGCAAGTAACTACATCAGATAAGACTTGATCATTGGAGAAACAATCTTCTCGCACTCTCATCACAGTTCAACAGAAGTTGTTGCTCGAGATATCAAAAGATGTTAGAGAGGATAGTGGTCATTGTATCTTAATGTATCTTTTCCATTATATATTACCATTTTCCGAACTTTGTAATCATCCCTGGAGTCTCGCCATTCGCAGACTACCATTCTATTAATGAAATTTGAGCTTTTACCCAATTCCTTGTATTTCTTATTTTATTTAGCTTGCAAATACTCCATTTATTATTGATAATAACTTTCAAAGCAAAAAGATTGAATAACAAAATCGATTTTTCAAAAAGAATTTACATTTTTCTTTTACTTAGGAATTTGTGATGAAATAATGACAACAACAAAATGGTGATCCCAGGAATGGACAAACTCCAATTTGTTTTAAGAAGCTTTTGTTCCCCTCAGGAAGGTTTACTCAGGATGATTCGTCGTATTGGGATCGTGACCCTGGTATCCTCGGTCAAGTTTGGATTCATTTCTCCTCTTTTCTGAGTTTTCATGATGTGAAGTTTCAATCTGAGATTTCTCCAATGAAGTTTTTGTTCAGTCTAATGGAAGTTCTTTTTCTCGAGAAGTTGGTACCATAATCACTCTTGAAGAACGCAGGTCCCTGGTTTCCCCAGTGAAGAACGTATTTTGGATTTTTCCTTTGTGAATGTGGTGTTAACCTCCCCATTGAAGTGGGCTTGAATTCCCCAGTGAATGTTTTGATGATTCGGTGGCCATCTACTTTACTTGAGACTGGTTTTGCAATTCCCAGTAGAAGTGTTACTTTTGAAAACATTTGTTTCCCCAGTGAAGCCTGAAGAAGGATGTTTTATCCCTGTATCTGTACTATTCTGTCACTTTATTTCATTTACTTCCAGATTATGTTTCTCCCCCAGTAAAGCTAAAGCAGGCGGTAGTTTTTGTTTCTTCAGTTGGCATTTACTTTTTCTAGGAATGATCATCTTGGATGTGATTTAGCCGAGTGTTGTTCGTGCCCGAGTTGGTTTTGCCTGGTTAATCCCAATGTTGTATATCTGTTTTGTCAACATATGCACGATAACACTCATACATTCATACATACATCATGCATAGCTAAAATTGGTAAATCATTGTTCATTGACATTTTTTAATACTTTTGTTGACATATCACCCTATTTTGCAGAGTTACGTTGTCCTCTCTTCAATAGAGTGTTGGCCTTAAGCAGAAAGCGTATATTCTTTCAATCTCCACACTGAGTTGTCCCTCGTGGAAGATTTTTGCTTTAGCCTTCCTGTACAGCTCCTTGTTTGGATGGATTTAGTTTTCCCTCTTGAGTTTATTTCTCAAAGGATGTATTTTGGTTGACTGTTTCATTCCATTTTATTTCTGGTTTGAATTTGTGGTTCCACAACAATATTATTTACTTTGGATTTCTGAAAACTTCGAGTTTTGGTTGGTGCATTTATTTTGCATGAGAAGACTTTATCTCCTCAGCAGGAATTTCCCTAGGAAGTCATATTTATTTCCCCAGGAAGCCATATTTCTTTCCCTTGGAAACCATATTTCTATCCCCAGAAAGTCATTTCTTTTTACAATCCTCCATGACAATAAGTAACAGGTCTCTTTATTTGAGCAACCTGTGCTTCCCTGTAAAAGTCGACGTAACCTTTTTTTGATATCTCCTCTATGAGTGGATAGTTTGCAGTCCATCGTCATTTTACGCCAGTGGATGACAATACTTTCAAATACGCAGAAACAGCTTGTTGTGAAATCTTTACAAGTAGCAGGTCTCTTTATTTGAGACAGCTTACATATTACCCTTTCCAGGAAAAGTGGCTCAGTTAAAGAAGAAGTTGAGATCCGTTCTAGGAGAAATTCCAGAACTTTAGGGAAACTTGTTATCTTTTTGCTACCTTCAGTGAACATTGGTAGTTCATCATCAGTGAACAACCATGCTATGATATTTTCTCTCTACCTTCAGTGAAAGTTGGTAGGTCATCAGCAGTGAACGTCGGTGATTGTTATCTTTTTGCTACCCTCAGTGAATGTTGGTAGTTCATCGTCAGTGAACGGTGATGCTATGATATATTTTCTCTCTACCTTCAGTGAAATTTGGTAGGTCATCGGCAGTGAACGTCAGTGATTGTTATCTTTTTGCTACCCTCAATGAATGTTGGTCGTTCATCATTAGTGAACGGCGATGCTATGATATATTTTCTCTCTACCTTCAGTGAAAGTTGGTAGGTCATCGGCAGTGAACATCAGTGATTGTTATATTTTTTCTACCCTCATTGAACGTTGGTAGTTCATCGTTACTGACTAGCGATGCCATGATATATGTTCTCTCTACCTTCAGTGAAAGTTGGTAGGTCAGCGATAGTGAATGTCGGTGATTGTTATCTTATTGCTACCCTCAGTGAATGTTGGTAGTTCATCGTCAGTGAACGACGGTGTTATGATATATTCTCTTTCTACCTTCAATGAAAGTTGGTGTTTTTTGGTTTTTTTCTATCTTCAGTGAACGTTGGTAGTTCATCGTCAGTGAACGGCGATGCTATGGTATTTCTTTTCCTTCTACCTTCAGTGAATGTTGGTAGCTCACCGTCAGTGAACGTCGGTGTTGTTATTTCTTTTCCTTCTACCTTTAGTGAACGTTGGTAGCTTTACCTCCAGTAGGAGTTGGTGTGTCCTTTGACCATTTTACCATCCTCTCTGAGTCAGGTCTTTTGATCCACCAATGATTTATTTTCCTGGTCGGGTCGCTCTCTTGTTTATTTATTATTGTTACATCCCCAATGGTGTTTTGCGTCTCTTTGGTCTTGTTCATATGCATTCATGATCATAAATATTTGCATGGCATCTTAGGGACAAAAATAGGGTTTGTTTTATATTTAAGTATCTTCGATCGCGTCGACACGAAGATTTTTAACCTTCATATATCCGGATAGAAGAAACTTAAATAAGGGAAGCTGTTGTACCCCAATTTTTGCCCCTAAGATCCCTTCATCATACCATGTTGATTCATTCACAACAATATCACATTAGGATTCTTGGTTCCCCTCCCTATATTTAGCTTTGATCTTTGAGGAATAACCAAGCACCTTGACTTGTGTTCTTTTGTGATCATGAATATTTTTTTGTCTTGATTTCTTCTTTTAATTAATAAAATGCAATGTTGGTTTGTCTTGCTTGTTACTCATGTAGGTAAAGGCAATAAGATTCATAAAGTTGCTCCATGAGTTCATGAGTTTATTTCCATGCCCTAGTCAATAAAGCTTGATAAGTTCAAACCTCACCATTGGATTTGTTTTGGAAGAAATGGCATGGAAAGGTCATTTTGGTTCACCCCATTTCAAGGTTATCAAATTTGTTTGAAAAACACAAGGGATTGCTTGGAGAAGTTGTCATGCTTGGACAAGGCTTTGTTCCCATTGGTCACAAATGCATATTTCTCTCAATTCTCAAGATATGGAAGTGGTTGTGGTTTCTATGAGTTCTCATTTTCATACTCAACAACTTATATTTACAAATCATTTGTTTTGGTACAAGAAGTTTGTTCAAATTTGTCAAAGTTCCTCAAGGCATGTTTCTTAATCCAGGAGCTAGGGTTTTGAACTTCAAAGGAGTATATCTTACCCATCTTTTGGTATTTTTGAGTGATTCAAAAGAAATCATTCTCTTCAAAGGGTTATTAACAAATCACTTCAAAATTTTCAAGGAGTTTTCATGTGGAAGAAGCTTGATGAGGAAGAAAGATTACAAGTCCTCCAGATGAATCCCCAATTTTTCATGTGTGACTTCAAATGAGCATAACTTGGTAAATTTGTATCACCTTGAGCCCATTACTTTTCCATAATGGTCTTGAATATATGAATGTTATGCCTTCTTTTATGTGCAAAGTAAGAAAATGGATGGAAGTTTCCTTAAGGATACAAAAGATTATAGGTCATTTTATGAAATTTTGCCAACTTTAACAATCCATGACTTTCTCAATTTTTGTAGATTTTGAATGGTTCAAGTTTCAAAATTTCATTCAAGAGATCTACTTCATTCCATATTTTTTGGTCAAGAGAAAATTCCAAGTGGAAGGCTATGTTTGGATGCAAGACTTTATAGGTCACTTTTGAAGAAAAATTTGAAATATTTCTAAGTATGGAAAGTCAACCCTTTTTCCTCAACCTTGACTCAATGTAAATTTCAGCTTAAGCATCCATTTGATTACATTCTTTTTCCATTTCAAAGCTTATAACTTCATCTTTCTAAAGCATCAAGAATCATGCCCTAAGACCCCTTGAGTTGAGAATACCATTGGTCAGAAGTTGGCACTTCGAAACTAAATTTTTCACCAAGTCAGAAGTTTGAAATATTTGTTTTGGCTTCTAATCACAAGTTTTCCACGCGTTATTTCCTCTAAACATGTTTAGTGAAGTTCCAGAATTATTTAGCACCTCAAAACGCAAGGATTGGATGAGTTTTGGTGAAAATTAGATCACACTTCACTCGTGCATCAGGTTTGCACGAATTCCCTCCAAAATGCATCATTCACTCTTCCTTTTGATCCCATTTGCTTCTCCTATAAATACATGAACTTTCCCATTCATTTTCTCAAGCTTGGATAGCCAGAATCACCCTGCCAAACTTGTTCCATAACTCAGAATTCAGTAACTTCGAAATCCATACACAAGCCTTTTTCAATCCATTTTTTTCATCAATTCACCTTCTTTGATCTTCCCTGAAGCTAACCATATAATTACATTCGAGAATCGTGCCCTATATTGCTCCATAGAAGTCCAATTTCAGAGCTCTGCAACTCAACTTCAATAGGTAGATTCCTTCATAAATTCTTCAAAACTTTGATATCATTGTGATGATCTCATTTCCCTGGTTCTAGTCACAACACTTACCTTTCACTGGAAACACGTTTTGACCATGAAATTTCAAATCCCTTTTCAAAACTTTCTTTCCAAATTGCTTGAGCTACGATTTATATAAATTTGGCGTGAGGGTGTGGTTGTCTTCGTCTTGAAGAGATGAAGCGAATGGCATAGGTCTGAGCTTCTGATTTTAAAGTTTGAGAGACCTGCAATCACGTTGGCTGGAGGTTGAAGATGACCAATGTGTCATCTTCCAACCAATGATGGCACGCCACTTGTTATTTTTGAATTTTGATTTAATAATTGATTTGGTGCTTTATTCACTAATGACAATGATATGCACAGCGCGCCAGATCCCTTGGATTTGATAAATAACACATTTTGACTCTCATCCAATGGTCCACATATTTTTGACTTTTATTTTATTTTCTGATTTTTTATATTTAATTGTTTTAAACTTCAAAAAATCATAGAAAGTTCATTTTTAGTCCAAAAAATCTGAAAAAATTATGAAAAATATTTTTGATTATTCTCTTTCTGATTTTAATTTTTTCACAATTTAATTTTGTGTTTTGGTATTTTTTATAAATTTACACTTTATTTGAATTGTTTTAAATGTTTAAAAATACTTCTATACATTTTTAAATTTTGGAAAAATTATGGAATGATCCAATGATATTGTGACAAATATTGGTTACCTTATTTTATTTTTGTTTCTGAATTTGTTTTTTTTAATCATTTTTGGTTTATTTTACCCCTTTCTTTTAATTTTAAAAATAGTTTCTGACTTTAAAAAATTACCAAAAAATTAATAAAATCATTTGAGCCCTTTTCTGATTTTTCTATTATCTTACTTTTATTTCTTGATTAATTTGAACATAGTTGATATTTTTCTCTTTTATTTCTATTTTTAAACATTATTTTTAAAATGTAATATTATTTTGTGACTATTTTCTGGCTGATCTTGGGTTAAATTTTTTATCATGAACTTTATTAACATCATTGGATCCATGGTGTTGAGTCTAACTCCACAAAGAATGAATGAATGATTTTAATAATAGTTTGATTAAATTTAATCCAAAAGTGGTTTATATATTCTCTCCCACCCCTCTTTATCTCATCCCCTTCTTATTGCACTAAATGTTGTTGGAGCATGATCTCTATATCATGACTCAAAACAAATGGTGCATAGATTGCTATTGACCGGCCTCAAAATAGATGCGACTTCTATATAAGTCCACTTACGATTGCTTAACATAGCGCTAAATTTTGTCCTGATTCGAATAAATGATCATTCATGGCCCAAACCTATGTTTGCAAGCCCAAGTATGTTAATTTGATCTCTTTGATCCAATAACCTTGAGATTCATTGTGTGGAGGCTTTGGTTCTACCAATCCTCTAATGGATCTACAACACTTTTGGTCAACGCTGTGATCGGTGGAAATAGAACTGACTGTTTGAAATGCTGGTTCGCGTTTGCGTTTTGCAAAATGTCGCGGTAAGCAAGAGTTGCCACCCTCTTTTATTTTCTCCAACAAGGAAAGGACAAAAGCACAGCAAAATTCCTTTTCGAGATGTTTCTCGGGTTCGGGAGGTAGATTATAGAAAGGGAAGGTGTTAGCACCCTTTCTATCCGTGGTTATCCACGGGCTCTTAGGTACTTGCTCACTATGTTTTCAAAAGTTTTGCTTTTCTTGTGTTTGTGGGTTTTGAAAAAGTTTGTTTGAAAACTTCTATTTAACTCTTGTATTTGTCCTCAAGAGTGTATGAAGTGTTGTTTGAAAACTTTTGTCAGAAAAGTGTAGGTGCGAAAAGTATTTTTGTTTTGAAAGAGCAAGTACCTGAGAACCTCTACCTACTCAAAAGAAATTAAGCTGTGTAAATGTCCTTTAGACAGTACCATCCCACTATTGAGAAGTAGGTAGCACCGTCGTCGGAGTTTTTCGGGTCAATTCGATTATAGGGACATGTGGTCACCAAAGCAATAGTAGGACGCCTTAGTGGTAACCCTAATGTCTTAGATCTTCTTTTATCGAGGCAACCGTTTCGAGGAAACTTTGATCTTTAGACAGGAGGGCGACCTCTAAAACACCCTATACTCAATGACCGCGTCGAGGCAACCAAGTGAGGCATACCCTAAGAGTGGCATGTGCGAGTGTGTCAGGTTTCAGTTATGTTATCTTTGCACATGTTATGGTGAGCTATGATTGATTTTAATTTTAAGATAAGATCTTGTCATGCATAGCCTAGTTAGCATACATCTAGCAATTAATAGTTGCGAAAAATAAAACTAAGCCATTACAAGGCGTCGGGTATTTACATCGCCAAAAACAAACCCTTGAAAAAGTAAATTGCGGAAATTAAATAAAAGCGATAAAAAGTCCTAATTAAAGCTATTACATCCTCGGAGAAAATACATAATATGATCAAAATACGAATCAAGAATAATCACATGCGCGAGAAAAATTGGATCGGAGAGGTTTTAAGGTTTTGACCCTTTTTTGAGAAAGAAAGAGATTTTTGTTATTTTGCATTTAATTAATATAAACCTAGACTAATTAATTAATTAAATAAAAGAAAGATATTTTTTTGAGTTTTTTATGTTTCAAGGAAATAAATAAAAAATAAAATGATTAAAAGTTATCAAAAACCCTAATTCTATATTAATTTTATTTATTGTGAAAATATTAAAATTAACCTAATTAAAAACTAAATTAATTATGTTAGCATTTATTTACAAAATAACCAATTAAATTTAATAAATAAAAATATTATACTTTTTATGTTTTCTGAATTTATTGAAAAAATGTTAATTGTTTTGTTAGTAATTAAATCAAGTAAATAAATCAAGGAAATAAAAAATATAAATGAAAGAAAATAAAAGGCAAACCCAGGGGGTGTTGGGCAAACTTTGGAGGTGTATTTGGAATTCTCAAGGCCCAATTGCTGCAAGCCTTTTTGACTTTTCTGGATCGTCCACACGCATGTTGACTAAGGAGTATGGTGATCTCCCATTCATGTCCATTGGATCTATGCCTGGAGACATCTGGCGCCTGGGAATTGGAGGTGTATGATGGACCCCCTTTTGAAATCTATACAAGAATATCTGAAAAATAAAAGTAACAAGGTTTTGGGGGGACGTGGGACTCGAACCCAGGTCCCAAGGGATAATGCTTCAATGCCTTTGCCAACTGAACTGGAACGCGCGTTTGTTAAATGAATGGATAGAGAGTATTATATTCAAAAACTAATATTATGCTGTAAAACAAAAAATAACGCGCGTGTTTTCAAACAAGCCAATGAGGTATCAACACATCATCATCTTCTTTGTTTATCCTGCATAATCAGAATCAAATAGTGGGGGTTTTTAACCTCCACTAACACCTGCAAGGAAAAATAGCGATTAGAAGCACAATGAATATAAATGTTTCGCGAGGTATGGGTCTTGATCGTCTTGGTCTCACGATCTCAACCATGTGTCTCACTGGTCCCAATTTTCCCTGGTTTAGAAAGCCCTAATTTAAAGCTCAAGAACCCTAAAAATCCAGTCATGGCATTCTTCGATTCAGGGTGCTATGGTTCAATTAAATCATTCCATTAGCTTTGTTCAGTCTCTAGCAATGCAAATCAACCAAAAAAACATGTTAAATGCGCATGAATTAGGAAATACGATTTTGAATAAAAGGTGCAAACCTTGAAACTATATTCAGTGATTTCTTGAGCTTTGGTACTTGAGTTCAATTGCAAAACACTCCCGGGACCTACTGCAATATGTTTGAATGAATAAAGCGCCTTGAATTGGCCTGGAATGCAAGAATAGGTTTTCACTTTTCTTGGAAATTCTTGAATATGACAAGGTTGTTTCTGCCGCTTTCAATCGTGTGCTAGGGTATGGTTAGCTTGCATACATATATGAGAATCAAATTAGGTCAAAGTTTTGGATCCAATCCATGTGCATTGATGTTTAAATCTTTGATTGAAAATCAAATATTCTTGATTTTTCATGATTGAACAATGTTGCCAAATTTTGATTTTTTTTGTATCTTTGACTTGTGCACGAATTTTCCAGCATGTTTTGATCATATTTGCTTCACAAATTGATTTAAAAAACAAATCTTCTATTTTCTTATGATTTAAATTAATTAAATGGATTAATATTAATTAAAAATCCAATTAATCAATAAAAATAATAAAATAAATCCAATTAATCTTGATGGGTCGTGCATAGGTCATGGATGAAGTTTCAAGAAGAGATTTGAGGCCCATTAGCAAAAATAAGGTGTTTTGAGCAAAGTTGACTTTTGCAAATTCATGAAAATATCCCAACTTCTCCAATGCACAACTTGCTCAATTTTGATCATATGACCATGTTCTTGGACATTTTGGAAAGCTCTTGAAGTCCTCTAACCAATTCCTTTGGTCCCATGTCATTTGGATTTACCAATCTCAAGTTATGGCCTTTGACTCAAAGTGTACTTTTGTTGACTTTTGAAATTGACCTATAATGTAAAAATTGGTCACTTTTTGTGAGAGCATTTCATGAACTTGGAGTGTGAAGATGGATTGTAGGAAATTACATCCTCTTAAAGATGAGATTTGGATGGAATTTTTCTGACAAACCATGAAAGAGTTATGCCCTGATCAAGGTACAATTGACTTTTCTACTGTCCAAAAATAGTAACTTTTGCATCTTGATGATTTTTGAGCTATTCTTGTGGAATCATGATCAAGACTTGATCAAATGATGATTGTGAACTCAAAATAAGATGTTGACCAAAAATTCTGACTTTTGACTGCAAAATGACCATTTTGCCCTTGCAGTTGACTGTAGATCAAATGGAGCTTTTGACTGTACAAATTGGCACTGTGAGTCTTGAAACTTGGCATGTAGGTGCTTGAGGATGTACATAGGCCTATGAAACTTGATTGAACCATTGAAAACCCCAAATTCCTTGAAAGAACCAAAACCCTAATTTTCAGCTGTCTTAGGAGGTGGCTTGACTGTCTAGCTTTTGAGCCATTTGAAAATCAATCTTGACAAATCATGAGAAATATGGGAGGGCAAATTTTGGGGTACAACAAACGCGGATAACTTAAACACCGTTGATCATTAAATGGCACTTTTGAATATTCCAAATGGATGATATACTTGACAAAAAGCAAATGCAACTTGTTGTGTGGAGGCTTTGGTTCTACCAATCCTCTAATGAGTTCCAAATGCAAGTTTAAAGATGATCATCCAACTAACCACTAATCACTAACAATTGATTGTATCCTTTATTCTTTTATTTATGTGCCCTTTAATTTTTATGCATTATTTACTTTTAGCATTTATATTTCATGCCATCTTTATCTTTACTCATTTGAGCATTTACTTTCTTGTCATTTTTATTTTGCTCACTTGAGCTTTTCTTTTCTTTGCTTAAGATGCTTACTAATCAACATAAACCTAAAATACTTTAATGAAGCTTGGACTATTTGATTAATATCCTTGGTATTATGGAGCATTGGACTTTTTGGACTTAGGATTAAAAACCTTGGTCTATGATTAGAGACCTTGTGATCTTATCTGATTATTTTGTCTGGAGCTCTTGAGGTTTACCTCAAGACATTGGGTTGTTTGTTTTTTTTGTGTGCAGGTTATTGTGATTACACCCTTTGTTTGTAATCTGGAATTCACCCATATACAGCTGTTACTCTGCCTAATTTTTATGAAGACTTAATGAAGAAGTGAAAAACACAAGAAGGGGGGGGGGGTGAATTGAAACTTAAAACAAAAGCAGTAGACACGATATTTTTATCCTGGTTCGTATGATCTCAAACAAATCCAGTCCACCCGCCAAGGTGATTTCGCCTCTCTCCAACGAGAACTTAATTCACTAATCAAATCTGATTACAATACTACTTTGATAACTTCCAAAGTCTTCTTGAGTACAACCACAACCCAGTTTATCTCAAGGAAAACTAGCTTAATCAAAAGAAAATTATATACTGTGTATTGTTGTTTTTCGTTACAAAAACTATATCACTACTGTGATATATTACAAAATTTGAGCGTATAAGTGAATATGAAAGATTGCAGCATTTAAGATGTATGAGCAGTAGTATGTCAAAATCGTAAATGATTTGTCCTTTAAGCTTGTTTATATAGGCGTGGAAATCTTTTCCAAAATAAAGTGTGATAATGGACACTCAATGTTATTTCCATATTGAGAAGATTCTTGTCTGAATGAAGCTATTGCATGTGATACTGCCTTAAATGAAAAGTAACGCTTCAGAACTAAAATCTTGCATGCTGCTTTTACTTCAGAAAATTGATGACTCAAAGATGTGAAGATCTGATGGTATATTAGAATTCTGTTTAGAATCAGAGTATCATTTACTTTAGCGCACATTCTGATCATCATTCTTCAGAACATTCTGATTACCTCAGCTTGAAAGCTTTTGTAGCTTAACTTCTGATGTTGTTTCAGTCAGAACTTCTGCATACAAAATAACACAAATTTAGAGTGCATATTTGTTCTTTGTGTTTGTTATCATCAAAACTATAATTAAGTGTTGTAGAATCAAACTATGTTATAATAATCTCCCCCTTTTTGATGATGACAAAAACTAGGATTTTTAATGAAAAATATAGAACAAAAAGCTTAAGAGAGTCTCCCCCTGATTTGATTACTCAGATAGAGATGAGTTACTTCCTTGAAGTTCCTTCTCTTCAGAGCTTTTGATGCATCTCCTTCTGTCTTTATCAGAATATGTTCATGTTCAAGCTTTTCAGAAAACATAGAGGTTAATATATTCATAATGTTTGAGACTTTGTCCCGGTATACTGTTATTGAAAATATCTTACGTTCTCCCCCATTTTGTCAGGTATCAAAAAGCAATATAATCAGAGTCAAAAATATGATTTATATTGAAAACAGAATGCAATGACATTTTTCAGAAACAAAGAGGATAATATGAAAAGTACAGATAAACATTTAAAGAATGTCTAAGAAGGAGGGGGAATTCGTGTGAACAACACTTCCAACAAGCTCTTAATCTGAGTGCTTGATTCTTCCTGCTTTCCCAGAATATCTTTGATTTCTTTTTTTGTATCTTCTTGTTTATCCAATATATCCCTGATCTCTTTGTTTGTGTCTTCTTGCTTATCTAGTCTGGCATGGATTAAGGAATTCTCCTTCTTCAACTCTTCCAGAGTTTGCATGACCAGAGACGAAGCTGGTGTATCTTCAGGGGTTGCATGTCGATCTGAACACTCTGCAACCTCTTCTGATTGAACAACTTCTTCTGTTGCAATTACCTTTTCTAGAGCAATAGTCATAGGGTGATTATCAGAATCTGGTTTAGTTGCTTCTGAAGGTTTGTGCTCTTTCAAGGTATCTGACTATAATCTCTAGAGAGGCATCTATCTCAAAGAATAGTGGAAAATCCTTCAGAGGGATTCTCCTAGACGTGATGACCTCATGAGAAGCATTTTTTGGTTCCTTCTTAATGCTTTCAGTAATATTCATTTTCTTCAGATTCTTGGCATTCAAAGGTTTCCCAGCAGTTGCTTCGAGAGTGTTGATTTCTTGCGCCTCTGTCAGATGTTCTATCAACCTATTTTCTGTTAGAATATCTGAAATCAATCTTCCTAGAGGAATCCAATCCCTCTTAGTTCTTTATTCTTCTCTTGTCTCTTTCACACTTGTTCTGAGATGGTTGAAAAACAAATGTGGAAGGTTTATTTTGGTCTTCTTTGCAATGAAGTATATCAAAGACTGTTGATCAATGTTGATGTAATTAGGAGAGCTTGTAGGCTTCCTATGATTGATACATCCCAGAATTATTCTAGCCCATATTCTATAATGATATTTCAAGTATCTGATCTTGCTGGATGGCTGTCTAGAAGTGAAGATGACCCTAGCAATGAATTTTAGGTCAGAACACTTATCAGCCATATCAATGCATCTGACTCCGTCGCCATTGTATCCAATGAGTTTCCCAATCAAATCTTTTGTAATCACTATCTTCTTCCCCATAACATATGACGTGACCTGGTGGTTGGATGAAGTAGCATGAATCCAAAACTCTTTAACAAGAATGGGAAAAGTTGGACCCGACAGACGATCAAAGTATCTATTCCATCCCTGTGCAGTTACATCTTCATACAGATTAAACCCATTTTCTTGTAAGATTTCAAAATCGACGATTAATTCACAGAGAACTTCAAGGTTGTCGACCAGAGTGAGTAGTGTTCTAATGGGCTCCTCATATTGTTCAGTTGATGAAGAACAAGGAGCACTATTGAGATTCTTGAGACTTGATGAGGATGCCATTGTTCACACGGATTCTTTGAAGAAAATTGATAGAAAGGGTTTTTGAAAAACTAGAGCAAGAGAGAGTATTGAAGGAGGTAAAACGTTAATGAATGAAATAGTAAATTGAGTTTATATAAGTTCTTTAGAAAAGGTAATCAGTAAGAAATGGAAAATAAGTAATGATTATACTGAATTAATGAAACCTGAAATTAGGGAATTTAGAGAGATATTGAACAGTTACCAATGACAAGTGTCTCAATGCATCCAATCAGAGCCTTGGACCCTTCAGAATTTGAACGCGTGTTCAGCCTCAGAAGGTAGCTTGTGAGAGTATGACAAATGTTTGATGGTGTGAACTGCACGCCTCTATCCTTGAAATGAAAAGTTCAAATCTCCATAGATAGATTCTGATGCAACTGTACTCCTAAATTCTAAAGACAAGTTGATTAGATGTTGACAGAAAACAATAAAATTCTGAGGGTTAGAATATGCAAATAAAACATTTTATTCTGGACACAATTTCATGCTGAGATGTTTCAAAATGAAATTGAATCTATCTTCAGAAAGGAGTTTTGTAAACACATCAGTCCATTGATGGTCTGTGTCAATCAATTTTAAAGTAATAATTCCTTTCTGAATATAATCCCTAATAAAGTGATTTTTTATTTCTATATGCTTAGCCCTAGAATGAAAAATGGGATTTCTTGATAGACATATGGCAAAATTGTTATCACAGAAGATAGGAATGTTACTCTCAAATATGTTGAAGTCTTCAAGTTGAATTTTCATCCAGAGCATTTGAGTGCTACATCCAGCAGCTGCTATGTACTCAGCTTCTGCTGTTGACAATGCTATTATGGATTGTCTCTTGTTGGTCAATGTGATCAGGTTATCTCCCAGAAACTAGCAGCTTACTGAAGTACTTTTACGCACTACTCTGTCTCCAGTAAAGTCATCATCACAGTATCCTACTAGGCTGTATTCATTGGATTTTCTATAAAACAAACCCAGATTAGTAGTACCTTTCAGATACTTCGCTTAACTGTTGTTAAGTGATATTCTCTAGGATCTGATTGGAATCTAGCACATAAGCAAACACTTAATAAAATATCAGGCCTTGAAGTCGGCAGATAAAGGAGAGATCCAATCATACCTTTGTAGATTTTCTGTTCTACCTTTTTGCTTACCTCTTCCTTTTCCAGAATGCACGTGGGGTGCATTGGAGTCTTTCAGAACTTACATTCTGAGAGGTCAAATTTCTTCAGAAGTTCTCTGACATATTTTCTCTGATGAATGTAAGTTCCTTCTAGAGTTTTGTTTATCTGAATTCCTAGGAAGAATTTAAGTTCCCCCATTAAGCTCATCTCAAACTCTGCCTGCATGCACATAGCAAATTCTCTTCCCAGAGAAGGTTTAGTGGATCTAAAAATGATATCATCTACGTAAATCTGACAAACTAAAATGTCATTCTTAAATTTCTTACAAAACAAGGTTGTGTCCACTTTCCCTCTGGTGAATTCCTTTTCTAACAGGAAGTTACTTAGTCTTTCATACCAAGCTGGGATCTTGTTTCAGACCATAGAGTGACTTTTTAGTTTGAAAACATATTCTGGGTGTTTTGGATTTTCAAACCCAGGGGGTTGGTGCACATATACCTCTTCATCTATGTAACCATTTAAGAATGCACTTTTGACATCCATCTGATACAGAGTGATGCTATTATTTACAGCAAAGGAGATTAAGAGTCTGAGAGATTCTAACTTGGAGATTTGAGCAAAGGTTTATGTATATTCTATCCCCTCTTGCTGACTATAACCTTGTGCCACCAGTCGTGCCTTATTTCTGATGACTTCTCCTTGCTCATTCAGTTTGTTTCTAAACACCCACTTTGTTCCAATGACGTTGAATCCTTTTGGTTTGGGAACCAAATCCCATACGCCATTCCTGGTGAACTGGTTTAATTCCTCTTGCATTGCAAGAATCCAGTCATTGTCCAGAAGAGCTTCATTAATTGTTGTCGGTTCAATCAGTGAGAACAGTCCCATGAGGGATTCTTCAGAGTTTATGAATGTTGATCTTGTTCGGATTGGATCATCCTTCTTTCCAAGGATCTTATCTTCTGGGTGAGCTATACTGCTTCTGGATAACCTTTTCTGGAGTTGATCAACAGAAGGTACTAGAGCACTTGTAACATTTCTTTCTGAAGTTGTTGGAGCATCTCTGTTGGGAACTTCTGATGAGTTGTCTTCGGTACATGTGAATTCAACTTCTATATCTGCAAAAGATTCATTCTGCTTTGACTTTTGAGGGTCAAGCTTATCATCAAATCTAACACTGATTGACTCTTCAACAATCTGTGTTTCTGTATTATATACTTTGTACCCTCTTGAGCGTTCAGAGTATCCTAACATAATACACTTTTGTGCTTTAGAGTCAAACTTGTTCAGATGATCTTTAGTATTCATAATGAAACATGTGCATCCAAAAGGATGGAAATAAGAAATGTTGGGCTTTCTGTTCTTCCACAATTCATATGGAGTCTTTTCCAGAATAGGTCTTATAGAAATTCTATTCTGAATATAACACACTGTGTTAATTGCTTCTGCCCAGAAGATCTTAGCAATGTTAGTCTCATTGATCATGGTTCTGGCTATTTCTTGCAATGTTCTGTTCTTTCATTCTACAACTCTATTTTGTTGGGGAGTTCTAGGACAAGAGAAGTCATGCGAAATGCCTTTTTCATTAAAAAATGTTTCAAATTTTTTATTTTCAAATTCTCCACCTATGATCACTTTTGACTTTGACAATTCTAAGATCCTTTTCATTCTGAACTTGGTTACAGAATGCAACGAACACAGAATGTGACTCGTCCTTGTGTCTTAAGAACTTTACCCATGTCCATCTGCTATAGTCATCTACGATCACTAACCCATACTTTTTGCCACTGACAGACGCAGTTTTCACTGGTCCAAATAAGTCTATGTGTAGAAGTTCTAATAGCCTAGAAGTGGAAACATCATTTTTAGCTTTAAAATCAGGTTTTGCAAATTTTCCTTTCTGACTTGCTTCACACAGAGCATCTGAGCTTAACTTCAGATTAGGAATTCCTCTGACCAGATTGAGTTTGTTAATCTGAGATATTCTTCTCATACTAACATGCCCCAATCTTCTGTGCAAGACCCATTGCTCCTTGTTAACAGAGAGAAGACATTTTACATTCTGACTTTTTAGTTCAGAAAGTTTTATCTTATAAATATTGTTTTTCCTCTTTCCATTAAATAGGATAGTTCCATCTTTCTGACTAATAGCTTTGCATGAATTTAGATTAAAGATTATACCATAACCGTTATCACTTAATTGACTTATGGATAACAGGTTATGCATCAATCCATCAACTAAAAGCACATTATTGATAGAAGGAAGATTACCATTACCTACTGTTCCAGAGCCAATTATATTTCCTCTCTGGTTGCCTCCAAAGCCCATGTAGCCTCCAGGTTTAAGTTCCAGGATTTGGAACATATGCTTTCTTCTCGTCATGTTTCGAGAGCATCCAGCGTCCAGGTACCATGACTGGTGTTTTAGCCTTGCTGCTAAAGATATTTTCTACATATATAATTTTGTCCTTAGGTAACCATATCTTTTTGGGTCCTGGTTTGTTAGTTTTACCCCAATTCTATTTGAATTTTGGTGTAACGGAGTAATCATTACTATTGTATTTTAGGTCATGTGTGTACCCGTATGTGAAGTGTGATTTTAGTGGTGTGCATTTTATAACAAGGTCCATGACTTTCTTAGGTGGAGATACCTTACCTTGGTATCCTATACCTTTTCTGCCATTCCTGATAACTCCATAGATCATTGAAGCCATCTTGCTTCTATCTATGTTTTTAGCCAGAAACTTCTGAAAGTTGTGATCATACTCTTTGATGATCTTATCAGCATTACTAGGAGTCTCTGAGATTATTTCCTTCTGAGAGTTTTGTAAATCATTTTCTAATTTTAAAATATTTTCTTTTAACTCAGAATTTTTTAATCTAAGACTCTCAGTTCTTTCAGAGTCAGTGATAAGATCCTTTTTCAGGTTCTTGAATTTGACTCTGATTTGCTGATACCTTTCCAAAATTTCATTCAAACTTTCTGCAAGTTCAACCTTAGTAAAATTAATAGTGAAATCAGGGAATACCTCTTCTGTGTCTGATTCGGAGTCTGAACCAGAAGCTTCGCTGTCTTCTTTCACATTTTCCATAAGAGCGATGTTGGCTCTTTCATCATCTGACTCTGAGTCAGCATTAGAAGTGTCTGAATCGTCCCATGTTGCCATGAGGCTTTTATTATTCTCCTTGAAGAACTTGTTTTTGGGCTTCTCCTTCTGAAGCCTTGGACAGTCACTTTTGTAGTGCCCTTGTTCATTGCACTCATAGCCGATGATGTCTTTGTTATTTGAATTTTTGTGACCTGAAGAAGCTTCAGATCTTCTGTGTCCAGAGGAGGACTCGGACTTTCTGTTTCTGGAGAAGGATTCATTTTGATTCTCTGATCTTCTCGGGTTTCTGAATTTTCTTTGTCTCTGCTTCCATAGTTGATTGATCCTTCTGGAGAGAAGAGACAATTCGTCTTCTTCTGATGAGGATCCATCAGAGGTTTCTTCCATAGCCTGCAAAACCTTAGAATAATATTTTTTGTTACATTTTAATTCTAGAGGCTTACCTTGCTTTTGAGGCTCGTCTTCTTCTAGCTCTATCTCATGACTTATGAGGGAGCTGACAAGTTCCTCCAGATATCTTGTTGAGATCTTTAGCCAGCTTAAGTGCAGTGGACATTGGCCTCCATTGCTTGGGTAGACTTCTGATGATCTTCTTTACGTGATCGGCAGTAGAATATCCTTTGTCAAGAATTTTCATCCCAGCAACAAGAATCTGGAATCTTGAGAACATTACTTCTATGGATTAACTGTCTTCCATCTTGAATGCTTCATATTTCTGAATGAGCGCAAGGGCCTTGGTTTCTTTGACTTGTATGTTTCCTTCATGCATCATTCTCAGAGAGTCAAACATGTTTTTGGCTGTCTCTCTATTTGAGATCTTCTCATATTCTGAGTATGAGATGGCATTGAGAAGTATTGTTCTGGATTTATGATGGTTTCTGAAATCATGTTTTTGCTGGTCAGACATCCTTTTTCTATCTATCTTCTGACCACTTTCATCCACAGGATGTGTGTATCCATCAATTACCATGTCCCATAGATCATCATCATGAGCCAGAAAGAAGCTCTCAATTCTGTCTTTTCAGTAGTCAAAATTTTCTCCATCAAAGACTGGAGGTTTGTCGTTGATTCTGTCCTTGTCCTCATGATAGTTATTGCTGATGTTTTGGCTTGGTCCCACCATAGTGTTTTTCTAAAGCTTGGATCTTGTACTGACACGGTTAAGTGTATGAACTCAGAACCAGACGCTCTGATGCCAATTGAAGAAGTGAAAAACACAAGAAGGGGGGGTTGAATTGAAACTTAAAACAAAAGCAGTAGACATGATATTTTTATCCTGGTTCATTTGATCTCAAACTACTCCATTCCACCCGCCAAGGTGATTTCACCTCTCTCCAACGAGGACTTAATTCACAAATCAAATCTGATTACAATACTACTTTGACAACTGCCAAAGTCTTCTTGAGTACAACCACAAGCCGATTTATCTCAAGGAAAACTAGCTTAATCAAAAGAAAATGATATATTGTGTACTGTTGTTTTTTGTTACAAAAACTGTATCACTAATGTGATATATTACACAATTTGAGCGTATAAGTGAATATGAAAGATTGCCGCTTTTAACATGTATGAGCAGTAGTATGTCAAAATCGTAAATGATTTGTCCTTTAAGATTGTTTATATAGGCATGGAAATATTGTCCAACATAAAGCGTGATAATGGACACTCAATGTTATTTCCATATTGAGAAGATTCTTGTCTGAATGAAGCTGTTGCATGTGATACTGCCTTAAATGAAAAGTAACGCTTCAGAACTAAAATCTTGCATGCTGCTTTTACTTCAGAACATTGATGACTCAGAGATGTGAAGATATGATGGTATATTAGACTTCTGTTTAGAATCAGAGTATCATTTACTTTAGCGCATATTCTGATCATTATTATTCAGAACATTCTGATTACCTCAGCTTGAAAGCTTCTGTAGCTTAACTTCTGATGTTGTTTCAGCCGAACTTCTGCATACAAAATAACACAAATTTAGAGTGCATATTTGTTCTTTTTGTTTGTTATCATCAAAACTCTAATTAAGGATTTTAGAATCAAACTATGTTCTAACACTTAATACACTAGAAGTTTGGTTTTCTCAAGAGGTCTAGTATCATTGCTTGTTTGGTTTCAATCCAAAGAATGGGAATTCTATCTTGGCTCATAGTGTCAAGTATTGGCTTCTTGTTGGTTAGATGGTTCTTATCCGTAGCTTTTACCTTATGCTTTAGGATAGCCTCTTTTTCTCCTCCCATCTTCTTTAATTTCAAAAATCTTCTCCCTCCTTTTGAAAACTCTTCTTGTTTTAAACTTGAACCACTTTCATAATAAACTTGGACTTAGGTCCATGCATTTTCAAACATTTTCATAAATAAACTTCAATAAACTTAATAATACTTTGGCATTTTTGTGAGAAGACTAAAAGTCAATCAATCTCATTTCAAACCATTTTTCCACTTTGGCTTTTATCTTTAAACTTTTCTCAAAATATTGAACTCTTGTCAATCTTTGTAGTGATGCAAACAACTATACTTCTACAATATGTAGTGAAGAGAGATATTTTCCACTTGGGTGTTGAGTGAGGCATTGTTTATTTTAAAATCCAAGCCATATCCTCCACTTTGAGATGATGCAAATTCTCCTTTCTCATGATTGTGGGTAGTAGGTATGTTTTCCACACAGACAATGACGATGATGTTTTATCTCATAAAATTAACCAACACATTTGTGTTTTAAAATTTTTAAAAGGGGAACTATGTGTACCCTGATCCCCTATTGCACGGAAGGTGGTGTGTATGCACTAAAGGTTCGCAACCGCGGCGGGTGCAAAAATCATAAAAAATATATTTCTTTTCTCACATCCAGTATCCATTTTTTTATATATACAACATTTTTTATAGCCAAAATATACATATTTTAAAAAGAGGTTCTTGTGGAGTACCATAGATGTTTAGGGTGCTAATACCTTCCCTTTGCATAACCAACCCCCTTACCTAGAATCTTTCTCCCTCTTTTTAGGTTATTCGCTCTTTTCCCATTCCTTTGGAAATAATAAAGTGTCGTGGCGATTTTTATTTTGATCTGTATAAGTCTAGTCAATCCAATGGCTTAGTCTTAAACATTTCTATCGCTACACGAGGAATAGTTGGGAAGAGAATTCGAAGCCCATGGATAGTTGAAGGCTTATAAAAGGAATACCAAAACCTAGGGCAAATTAGTTCTTAATAATTTGTAAAAATAAGGGTTTAGGCTTGAGAGTCTCTCGTGTTTCATGTGGTGTAAGTCATCCTTGTATCTTTTGATACTTGTGGTATACATAATGCTCTTACTTAGAAACCTTTTTAGGTAATGGTTGAGTATTTTTCTCCTCTAAGCTTTTAAGCAAAGAGTTGAGTATTGTTATTGGTAGATGCTTTTAAGAAAACCAAGTATTGTTCATAGTTAAGAGTATTAGATAAGTATTGTTTTTTTAAGTGTGATATTCTATTAGATTTGTCCATGTACTAGTTACTATGATTGTAACTGGTTTATAGACTGCCACTGGAATTGGGGTAGGTCTTTTATCACTGCGATGATTGGATGTGAGATGGCGATTTCTCATATCTAGGAGGTGCCTAGGTAGAAGTTGCACTGGGTAGGGATTAAGTGAATGGTGTAAATTGAGATTATTTAGCTCTGAATTAATATTGCTAATAGTGGATTTCCTTCCTGGCTTGGTAGCCCCCATAATAGGTAAGTTGCATCGAACTGGGTTAACAATTGATTGTGTTCTCTATCATTCAACTTTTAAAGTTCTGCATATTTATTCAGTTTGATATTGTTATTCAGTCTAAATATAGATGACATAATATTTGCCCTTACATCATGTTCTGATGTTGGAAACATCAATATGAGCATGTGGTGTACCAGCGCAAGAATTTCAATTGGCATTAGAGCAGGCACCCTGTCTGTCATTGGGTGAGCTTCAGAGATATTTTTGGTACTTTTTGTTGGCTATTGAAATGATAGGATGATAGCTTTCTTCTGTGGGCCTACTACAGCAGCTGCTGATATTGCTGCTTCTACAACTACTGATGGTTGTCCTTATGTCATAACTATTGATGGTTGTGTTACAGATACAACAACTACTGATGCTTATTTGTATGTTGATGCTCTTACAACTGTTGATGGTTGTGTTCATGTCCTACAAGATATTTTATACCCAAATGTTTTCCCATAAATAATTTTGTATCATCTCAATGCATCAAGATCACACATTAGGGTTGGTTCTCCCTTTCTACTCTCTCCTATTTTTAAGTTTGCTCTTGAGGGATCACCAAGTACCTTGAATTGTTTATCTTTAATATATATTTTATGTTCACTAACCTTTAACCAAAATCCAAAAAGATGTATGTTTCCTCTTTATACTTTGTACATTGTAGGTGTGGAACCAACTGCATCTCTCTTCCCTCATAAGCTAGGGTTTTGAAGATTGATCCTCAGTCAATTGGTAAATCAATGGATTTCAAAAGCTTGAGCTTCAAAGCTATGATTATGGAATCAAAGTTCTTTAGTTTAAGGACTCTCTCAACTCCATTTGGTCAAGATTGTCTCAAAGTTAGTGGTTTAATTCATCAAGAAACTTCATAGGTTCATGTGTTTATTTATATGCCTTCTTCAACAAGTTTCATCAAGCAATGAGCCTTCTCATCAAATGTGCTTCAATATAGCATCATTACAAATTCTGATGTGATTCATCATTCCTTAATTTGCAATAAAAGTTCAAAATATTCAAAGTTGATTCAAGATTGTTGACCTAATTTGGGCAAGTCCTTGATACTATGGTAACAAGGGCATAGTTCTCTCAATTTTCAATATTTTGAAGTGGTTCTTTTTCTATGGACTCTTCTCGTCATTTACAATAACTTCTCTTTGCATGACAAGATCCATTGTGCAATGAAGATCATTACAAGTTTGAAAAGGTTACAAGTCCTTTGAGAAGACCATGGCAATCTATGACTTGACTTCGAAAGATCATAACTTGGTCAATTTTTATTTCCTTGTGCCCATTATTTTTAATAATAAACTTTAGGATGTTTTCTATAACTTTGATTCAAAGATCAATATCTAAAAATGTGTGGAAAGTTAAGGAATTGATGGTAACATTATAGGTCATTCGTAGATTTCCCAAGACATTTCCATCAGCTCCCAAGGACCATAACTCTCTCATTTTGTTAATGATTTTTGAGTGATCTTAAGTCCATAATTCCATTTGAAGAGTCTACTTCATTTCATCTTCAAGGATCAAGAGCTAATTTTGAGTGGAAGGGCTTGTAAGTTTGCAAATTATTATAGGTTATTATGAAGCTCTACACTTAGATATTTTTCTAAGTGTCAAACTCAGTTTGTTTTTCATGATTTCAAATGGACACGACTTCCAGCTCGAATCTCCAAATGAATACTTTCTTGGCACATTGTAAAGATTGTGATGAGGTCTTTCAAATGCAACAAGAATGATGCCATAAAGCCTCTTGAGAAAGTTGCTCTATTGATTTAAAGATGGCATTTTGAAAGTGAGTTTTCATTTGCAGTCAGAAGTGAAATTGATTATTGTCATTGCAAATGACCAAATTGATGCGCATTTTTCACTTAAACGTGATTAACAAAGTTGCTAAGACTTGTTTAAGCATTGAAACATAAGTTTTTAGTGAGTTTTGATGCACATGGTGTTAGAACATAGTTTGATTCTACAACCCTTGATTAGAGTTTTGATGATAACAAAATACAAAGAATAAATAAATTCAAAGTTATATATATAGAACAAATATGATTCTTAAAATTATGTCTTATATATGCAGAAGATCTGATGGAATCAGCATCAGAAGATCAGTAATACATCAGAAGCATCAGAAGATCAGTAACATGTGCTACACGCTGAAGCTTAATGACCAGAATATACGCTGAAGCTTGATGACCAGAATCTGCGCATAACATACACACTCTGACTCTGATGAAAGATCCTTACCAAGTCATCAGCACTCAGAAGCGTTATTATAAGCAAAGAAGACTCTGAAGCGTTACTATGTATTCAAGACAGAATTAATGCTAACGACTCTCTTTAGACAAGATCTTCTCAAAAAGGAAAGTGTGTTATTATCATTGAAATGGCTTTATGGATAACGTCTCTGCCTTTGCCTATATAAACAGTACTGCCTTAGAAAATACGCACGCATGCACTCATAATTTGCAAAGCCTTCTTCACCATGCTCACTCAAACGCTTTAGAAATTCAATTTTATTCTAAGCTTAAATTGTGTAACTATCATAGTTGTGATATATTGTTTTATTATAAAACATCAAACACATTCTTGTTCTATTATTTGTAAGAGAATTCCTTGAGATAAACCGGGTTGTGGTTATACTCAAGAAGGCTTTAACAGTTGTTAAAGTAGCTGTGTAATCCTTTTATTATAGTGGATTAAGACCTCGTTGGAGAGAGGAGAAATCACCTTGATGGGTGGACTGGGTTAGTTTGAGATCAAACGAACCAGGATAAAAATACAGTGTTGTCTAAGCATTTGATTTAAGTTTTATAATTCAACCCCCCTTCTTGTGTTTTTCACATCTTCACATGGAGTGACACTTCTCATGACTTCGAGCTTCACATAAATTCTCTCCAATCTTCATCATTTCGCATGTATGAGCTCACTATTCATTCTCCTATAAATAGAGGATCATTCCTCATTCATTTTTTCAAGCTTGGATAGCCAGAATCACCCTACCAAAGTCAGTTTTAAAGCTTAAAATTTTAAAACCCATTTCATTGTTTCAAGCCTTCTTTCTCCAAACTCTCTTCTGGTTCTCCATTCTTGATCATTACACAAAAATTTTAAAATAAATTCCAAGTTATTCATGCATAGAATCAAGCTACAAAAGTTCAGTTTCAGAGCTTACAAGTTGAACTTCGTTTAAGTAGATTTCTCAACCAAATAATATCAAATAAATTGTTAGGATGTAGTCCCTTCTTCTTTGAAGCTTATGCTTCTTATGGTTTTAGCTTTTGTGTTGATTTGAGCTTGAATTTTCAAATTTCATTTTACAGTTTCTCTCTGGTAATTTCCAAAATGACTATGTTGTGGTTTATATAAATTTTCTACGGGGATATGGTTGAGATCGTCTTGATGAGCCATATCCAATGATACCACTATGACCTCCTAAATTTTCCATTTGAATGATCTTGATTTAGCCCTAGTTGAAGGCATCTGGAGGTTGAAGATGACCTACGTGTCATCTTCGACCAATGATAGCGTGCCAAATGAAATGTTTTCATTGGCTTGACTTTTTTGTGTTCTATGTGTGTTTATTGACTGGTTTCCACCGTGTATCTAAGCTCCAGGGCCATTGGATCTGCCACGCTGGTTAAATGAGAAGGATCCAACGCTCATCATAATTTTAGGTTATTTTATTTTTACAAATTTGTTTTTAAATTGATTTAATCTTCAAAAAATCATAACTCTTTTATTTGTTATCCAAAAATTATGAAAATTTACACAAAAATACTTTGAATTATTTGTGACTTTGTGAATATTTTTTAACATTTTTATTTTGATGTTTGCTATTTTTTAAATTTTAAATTTTTTGTTTTATTTTAATTCGTTTAAAAATATTTTTAACACTTTTTAATTTCTGGAAAAAAATTATGAAGGACTCAATGCTAGCCTGGCAGCTATTGGTGACCTCTTTTGATTTTTTTACTTCTGATTTTACAATTTTTCTTGATTTTTGGTTTTAATTTGCTTAATTTTTGCCTTTTTAAATTAGCTTATGACTTTCAAAAATTATGGAAAATTTATCAACACTTGTTGACTCATGTTTGACCTCTTGTAATTTTTTGGAGTTATAATTTGGTGTTTTGATACACTATATGTATTTCATCAATTAATTCCATTTAATTAACCATTTAAAATTTTTTTATTTATTGTTTTAAATACATTTTATTTTCTATTTTGTGATTGACTCTGACTTGTGGATACTTAATGATACTTTGGGTCAATTTCCTCAATATCATTGGAACTTGGATGTCGATAGGTTGAAAAACCAAATCCACCAAAAATGGATGAATGATATTGATGAAGTTGAAACCTTTCTTTTGGTTTCATCTAAGTCATTGGTTCCACTATGACATTCCATTCCTCTTCATCTCATCCCTTTCTTCTTTCCTTTAAGTAATCATTAGTGGCTTCAACTTTATTTTGAATGTCCAAGTATGATTGATTATTGAACCATGGTTCAAAATCTTTGAAGCTTGTTGTTAGTCGGCTTTGATTCTATCAATCCTCCAAAAAGGTTTTATCAACTTTGGCCTAAGTTCAATCTTCAATCGTCATTGATCATTTATTATGAATTTCACCTTCTTTATCCCTCTTCTTTTTCTTTTCTTGAAATGATCATGAGTGGCACAAGCTTTATGTTTGATTGTCCAAGTATGGTTGATTCATTATCTTGGGTCTAATCCCTTTGAAACTTGTTGTTAGGAGATTTTGGTTTTATCAATCCTCCAATGAGTTTTATCATATTTGGTCTGAGATCATCATTCCTTGTTACTATTAACAATTAACTTCTAACTTCTAACACATTAATAATTAACTTTACTTTATGCCTTTACTTTATGAATTTACTTTAAGTCTTTACTTTTATGCACTTTTTATCTTTAGCATTCACATCTCATGTTATTCGCCTCTTGTTCATTTGAGCATTTACTTTGTGTTCTTTTATCTTTGCTCACTTGAGCTTTATTTCCTTTTTAAGACACTTAATAATCAACTTGAACATTAAAAGACTTAAGGCTCTTTGTGGACTATTGGTTACTATCCTTAGCATATTGGAGTTGTGGATCTCTTGGACTTAGGATTAGAAGCTTTGACTTGATAATTTGAGACCTTGGTACCTTGTTGTAATTTTGGAATCCTTGGTGTTTACTCCAAAGCATTGGTTTGATTTCCTCTATATGCAGTTGTTATTCAGGTCAATTTTTGTCTGAAGTCCTAGGGGTTTACTCTAGGCATTGGTTTGCAAGCTATTCATATGTAGGTGTTATTTTGAACTTAAGAAGGTTTATTCGGTACTTGAAGCTTTGAAATAAAAATGAAGACTTTGCCTGATTCTTAATTTATCGAAGGCTTATTTCAGCTGAGGCTTAATTTATATGAGGCTTATTTCATCTGAAGGTTGGTTTTATCATGGTATTAGGCTTGCTTGGTTTTTAATCCAAAGGATGAGAATTCTATATTGACTTCTTTATATTAAGTGTTGGCTTATTATTGTTTAGACCTTTCCTTACCTTATGTGATCGGTGGATCTGGAACTGACTGTTTAACGCTGGTTCGCGAAATGTCGTGGAAGCAAGAGTCGCCACCGTCTTTTATTTTCTCCAAATGGAAAGGACAAAAGCACAGAAAAATTCCTTATAGAGATTGCTCTCGGTTCGGGAGGTAGATTATAGAAAGGGAAGGTGTTAGCACCCTTTCTATCCATGGTTATCCATGGGCTCTTAGATACTTGCTCATTTGTGTTTTCAAAATTGTTTGTTTGCTTTTCAACTGTGGGTTTAAAAAAGTTTCTTTGAAAATTTCAGTTCGACTCTTGTATCAGTCCTCAAGAGTGTTTGAAAATTTGCTTTCGAAAGCTTTTGAAAATGTGTTGGTGTGAAAAGTATTTTTTGAATTTGTTTTGAAATTAGAGCAAGTATCAAGAGTCGTCTACCTACCCTAAGGAATTCGTCTGTGTAAATGTCCTTTAAAGTAGTGCCATCCCACCATTGAGAGGTAGGTAGCACCACCGTTGGAGGTGTTCGGGTCAATTCGAGGTTCAGGACATGGTGATCACCTAAGCAATGGGAAGACACCTTAGAAGCTACCCTCATGCCAGGTTCCCGGATCATGAGGACTTACTAAGACATCCTCTACTCGACGATCACCTTTCGAAAGGCAACAGTGAGGCGTACCCTAGGGGTGGTGTGTGATTCGTGTGTCATGTTCATTTGCATTTATCTTGTCATGGTATAGGTGATCTAGCGCTTATTTTTATTCATTCTTGCATGCATTTATTCACAGTTAAAAGAGTGCGGAAAAGGTAAAGATTCTAAGCTATTACAAAAGGCGCGGGTCCACATCGCCAAAATTTCCAGAACCCGATTTGACAGAAAAATAAAGGAATAATGAAAAGTAAAGTGCGAGAAATTAATTACACGGCTTTGGGAGAGGTACATAAAAATTATACGAAAAAAGAAATAAACACGCGAATTAAATAAGAATTAAGAACGAGGGCGTTGGACCTTTTTTTGCAAAAAATTAAATTAAATGATTAAATTAATTAAAATTAAAAAGAGAAAAGAATTATTTTTGGTTTTTTTTGGTATTTAGGAGAATTCAATGCGATTAAACCTAATTCTACAATTTTTATTTTGTTATGAAAACATATTAAAGTTTAACCTAAAATTAACCCTAATTAATCAATGCGATTTAATTCATAAAAATAAATATTTAATTACTAGTGAAAAGAAAAGAAAAAGGATAAAAATTAATTAAAGCTAATTCTACCATTTTTAAATTAATTAAGAAAATATTAAGATTTTATTCCTAAATTAAAACTAATTAATTAATAAGGCTTTATTTACAAAAAATATAACATTAAATAAAAATATTAATTTTTATCTCTTTTCTGATTTTTTGGTGTTTTTTATATTATTGTGAAAATATTTAAATTAATTGAAAGAAAGTAAAAATAATGAAAAACAAAGAATGTAAAAAAGAGTTTGCAAACCTAAGGGGGTCTGCCCCCAAATTGGGAGGTAAGTCTTGAGCAATTTGAGCCCAATAAGCTTCAGGCCTTGTAGACTTTTTCCACTAGCGTTCCCAGATGTTGACTGAGGTTCACCATATTCTTTAGGTCGTGACCCTTGGATTGATGAGATTGAACGCGTGGACGGCTTGATGGAGGAACGTATGATGGTCCATTGCGTTGGCACTGCATAGGATTATTAAAGGAAAAATAGTATTGAAGGGGTGGGGGACCTGGGATCGAACCCAGGTCCTAGAAGTCAACAAGATGCTTGCCTGCCACTGAGCCATGTAGCGCGTTTTGTATATATGATAACTGACAAATAATATAAAATAAACAAGCGTTAGTGGGGCGCTTTTCGCGCGAAATTTGAACCAGCCATTTACGCCTTGCCACTTCATCGTCTTCCTCATTGTTTTGTTTTCCTGAAACACAAAAAGAATGGGCAACGGTTTTGAACCGTCCCCTTATGTATCATTCCAGAAAATAACGAATAGGCCATGTGGCCTCATAAATTAGGCGCGAGGGTCATATCTTTTTCGTCCAAGCGCGCTGAACATGGTCATGGCATTGAGGTCCCCTAATTTTACAGTATCAAGAAACCCCTAATTTGGAACTCAAGAAAACCTAGCCTGCATCAATGGTAGAATCATGTATAGCACATAGAAACACAATTAACTTATATGGTTAGCTTCAGAATCTTCTCATTAGTCAGAATCTATGAAAGAAATGCCATGAAAATGCATAAATATTAAAATACGATTATGAAAAAAAAGTGGAAAAGTTTGATTTCTGTACAACGATTCAGGGCGTTAGAGACGTGGAAACCTATTCAAATACGTTGCTTAAGGTCTCAGGAAGGTGATGAGATGATTATCTCAGCTTGAATCGCCCTGGAAACAGTTTTCAGTGTTTGACTTTTTTTGAGAAAATTCAAGTTTCGTTCTTTGTTCTTTTGCGCAGCTTCCAGTCTCTTGGCATTAGGGTTGCGTTTGGTACTTATGTGTGAAGGTTCTAGGGTTGAGAAACTGATCACAAATCCATGAATTGATGAAAAATATATTTGATTTTCAAGCCATTATTTTCAAATCTTTTTCATGCAAAACTTCTACCAAATCATGACCAATTCAATTGATTCTTTCTATATTTGGTTAGGCACGAAATCTTGGAGATATTATATGCACAAAAAGATTGAAAAACCTAGGTTTAGTATTTTTCATGTATTTTAATTAATTAAATGAATTATTAATAATAAAAATCCAAATAAATAAATAAAAAATGAAGAAAAACTTCCCTTTGGGCCAAATGGTCGTGCACATGCCTTGGATAATGAATTGTGGAAGAAAAAGAGGCCCATTAGCAATTTTAGGTCATTTGAAACAATGTTGACTTTTCAAAATATCCAAAAATTTCCCAACTTCCACAAGGCATAACTTTCTCAATTTTTAAGCTTTGCTCATGTTCTTGGACATTTTGGAAAGTTCTTTGAGTCCTCTAACCAATTCCTTTGGTCCCATGTCATTTTGATATACCAATATCAAGTTATGGCCTTTGACTTAAAGTCCCTTTTTGTTGACTTTTGAAAATGACCTATAATGTTGAAATTGATAACTTTTTGTGAGAGCATTTCTTGGACTTGAAGTGTGAAGAGGAGTTGTTGGAAATGTCTTTATCTTCAAAATGAGATTTGGATGGAATTTTTCTGATAATCCATGTGAAAGTTATGCCCTGGTCAATTTACAGTTGACTTTTTCAACTGTCCAAATAAGGAAACTTTTGCATCTTGATGATTTTTGAACCAAGCTTTGAGAATCATGATCAAGCATTGATCAAATGATGTTTGTGGCTTCAAAATGAGATGTTGACCAAAAATTTGAACTTTTGACCTTCAAATGACCATTTTGCCCCTACAGTTAACTGTAGTGCAATTAGGGTTTTGACTATGCAATTTTGTGCTGAAAGTCTTGAAACTTGGTATGAGGGTGCTTGACTATATTTATAGGCATGTGGGACTTGATGGGACCCTTGGAAACTTCAATTTCTCTGTCAGAACCAAAACCCTAATTTTGACTGTTTAGGATACCCTTGCACTGTGCAACCCTTGGGGAACTTTGAAGCTTTGACTTTGCATTTCTTGAAGAATATGGGAGTGAAAATTTTGGGGTACAACAGTTGCCCCTGTTCAATCTTCTTAGACCTAAGGATGCAGATTGGCTGACATGCCTTTCGTAATCCGAGGGTGGAAGATGATTGAACACTAGAGTGCCCAGAAATTTGCGCTCACATAGTAGCAGTGTGATGGTGGAATGGGCTTATAGATGCCATGCTAAGAGGTGATGGAAGGTGGATGGGCTTATAGATTCCATCTGGATGTCAATCGCGTAAGAGATTCCTTAGCGAGAACCTGCGTACCTGCAAAAGAAAAATGATTACCTGACCTGTTACAGGATCTGGTCTTCAGATGCTTTGTATAGATATGTCCTGACTGGTTACAGGAGCTAAATCTGGAGCTTCAAATGGTGATGAATGAACCAGGGATGGTTACTACCTCAACAGGGACGGTGAGAGAACCTTGGACGACTTCAGCTTCAACAACAATCGTTGAGCGAATCTTGGGATTACCACCTCCGCAGGATCGGGGAGAGAACCATAGGCGACTACAACCTCAACAGCAAACATTGAGAGAATCTTGGTGGGAATCACCATCTCCGTAGTATCAGGGAGAGAACCATAGGCGATTACAACCTCAATAGCAATCATTGAGACAACCTTGGATGGAATTATCATCTCCGCAGCATTGGGGAGAGAACCATAGGCGATTACAACTCAATAGCAATCATTGAGAAAACCTTGGATGGAATTATCGTCTCCGCAACATTGGGGAGAGAACCATAGGCGATTCCAACTCAATAGCAATCATTGAGAAAACCTTGGATGGAATTATCGTCTCCGCAGCATTGGGGAGAGAACCATAGGCGATTACAACTCAATAGCAATCATTGAGAAAACCTTGGATGGAATTATCGTCTCCGCAGCATTGGGGAGAGAACCATAGGCAATTAGAACTCAATAGCAATCATTGAGAAAACCTTGGATGGAATTACCGTCTCCTCAGCATTGGGGAGAGAACCATAGGCGATTACAACTCAATAGCAATCATTGAGAAAACCTTGGATGGAATTATCATCTCCGCAGCATTGGGGAGAGAACCATAGGCGATTACAACTCAATAGCAATCATTGAGAAAACCTTGGATGGAATTATCATCTCCGCAGCATTGGGGAGAGAACCATAGGCGATTACAATCTCAATAGAAATCATTGAGAAAACCTGGGATGGAATTATCATCTCCGCAGCATTGGGGAGAGAACCATAGGCGATTACAACTCAATAGCAATCATTGAGAAAACCTTGGATGGAATTATCGTCTCCGCAACATTTGGGAGAGAACCATAGGCGATTACAACTCAATAGCAATCATTGAGAAAACCTTGGATGGAATTATCGTCTCCGCAGCATTGGGGAGAGAACTATAGGCGATTACAACTCAATAGCAATCATTGAGAAAACCTTGGATGGAATTATCGTCTCCGCAGCATTGGGGAGAGAACCATAGGCGATTACAACTCAATAGCAATCATTGAGAAAACCTTGGATGGAATTATCGTCTCCGCAGCATTGGGGAGAGAACCATAGGCGATTACAACTCAATAGTAATCATTGAGAAAACCTTGGATGGAATTACCGTCTCCGCAGCATTGGGGAGAGAACCATAGGAGATTACAACTCAATAGCAATCATTGAGAAAACCTTAGATGGAATTATCGTCTCCGCAGTATCGGGGAGAGAACCATAGATAACTTCTACTGAGTCTTTATCAGAAAAATCTGTTTGGGGGTCGACTTAGCTGGACTAGAGAAGGCCTTTGACTGGATAAGAAATCTTTGGAGTCGATTTAACTGAACCGGTCTAGGTCTTGGAATGTCTTCAACTGGGTCTTTATCAGAAAATCTGTTTGGGATCGATTTAACTGGACCAGAGAAGGCCTTGGACTGGATAAGAAATCTTTGGAGTCGATTAATTGAACCGGTCTAGGTCTTGGAATATGATTGAGAATTTAACTGAATCTTTCCTGAAAGGTAAAGGTCAGTCATATGCAATGCATGATATGGGTCAAGCAATGATGTTCTCAACATAAATGAGATTTGTAAGATATGATGCGTCTATGCATGCTATAATGATGTATGGAAGTGCGATGCTTATGAATGTATTTTTCGTCTAGGCAAGTAAATTCTTTGACGGGTGCCGGGAAGTCACTCCTGGGCTGATGTTGAAGAATAAGCTTTTACTTCCGCTGGTGATGATAGTTGCAAGAATACCGGTAGGAGAAGATAACTCCGTTGGGGAATAAACTTGGCGAATGGAATAACTCTGCGGGGAGGAAAGTACTATAACGATCTTGCTGGGAAGCAATACTCGGTGGGGAGAGAGATACTTTGCTGGAATGTTGATAATAACTTGCTGGGGATACCCTTGTCGTGCTGGAAGTGTTAATATACTTCGCTGGGGATAAGAAAACTCCGCCAAGGACGCTCTTTCCGTGGCTTTTGGCTGAGGATAACCCAGTTATATCCTGGTAGGGAAATAACTCTTTGAATAAAGCTGGGAGACATGTTCGTGCTCTGCGAGGATAAGCTTCCAGAATCTACTGGGGTAGGCTTACTGCTTGGGGAGATGGATTCCAACTTTCCTGGGGAACTAGATTGGACTCTCTGGGGGGAAGTTTTGAGATGTATTGGAAGTAACTCCACTGAATGTTTGATATACTGCCGGGGAACAATCTTTAGACCAAGACTACCGGGGATGCTTGTTTAAGAATGATGTGCTGGGGAATGTTGAGATCTGCTGGAGGACACCCAACTTCCTTAAGTTTGATTGTATGACTGCTTGAGGAGAGTATACTGTCTTGCTGGCTCACTCTCTGGGGAATTAAGATATTTGGTTATGTTCTTTAGCTGAACTCACCTTGATACCTTGGTGGACCGAGCGATTAGATTGTTTGGACAACTCATCATTGCCCCTGTTTTTGAGGTGGGAGAGGAAGACCTGTGAGGTGCTGATAGTTTGTTGATGGACAAACCTTCTTCTAGTAGGCAAGTGATGAGATGACGGGACATAGTCATATGCTTTAATCCCTAACTTTTGCCTGGACCGCCCTTTCGGGTTTTCAGTCCATCGGGATACCCATTTTTTCCCAAGCCGCCTTTTCAGGTTTTGGACTTGCCGGGTGTACGGATTTTTTTTCATTTCATCCCTTCATTTTGCCCGAACCCTTTTGGTTTGCCGGGAAGCCCTAATTTTTGCCCAGGCATGTCAACCTAGCGGGTCTTTAATTATGCGTAGTTTTCGACTATGTCCGTGCTTTCAGAATGTAGGGAATTGCCCCTGTTAGAAGTGTTTTGTCATGCCACCAGAAGATTTTTGACCAGGCAAGATTTATTGTTGAAATGCCCCAGGTGACTCATGCGGAGATTTGCCCCAGGCTATTTGGCCTTTGAGAGATTATCCGAATTTTGACTTAACTGTCCCAGATAATGGACAATGGTCATGCCATGCCCCTTGATTGGAAGTGCTTCTGTTTATTAGGTATTCTTCGTGCGAATTTTCCTGCTGTTCAAACAAAAAGTCATATGCAAACAATGCTATATCAAAAATGCAAAGCCTATGTTCGTCTTGAAGCTTTTGAAAATGCATTCTTTTTCATAAAACAAATGAATGTTTGTAAAATGTGATGTCAACTCCGTATTTACTGTAGGCCTTAAGGAGTCAGGATACCTTTCGTAATAGTATGCTTTCGAACTAACCCATGCTTCAGCTAGGACTTTTAAGGGTTATAACGTGGCCTGGTTCACGGTTTAAGAAACAAAGGACAAAGGCTCAAATTATTTGTACCCACCCGCTCTTCGTGATGTTCTCCAAACCTAAACTCAGTTGATCATACGTTAGACCTTGTTTGAGTCTTTGCTCTGATTTTCCGGTGATGGTTCGGATATTGATGATTTATTTTGAATGGGCAGTCATTTCCTTTTTATTGAGGGTTTGTATGACCTCTTTCTTTTTGATTTTTGTTATCCCTTTCTTTTTTTGCCTGAACTGTTTCCTTTTTTTTGGAATTACAGTCAGCGGGATGCCCCAGTTTTGTAAGTCTCCTTCATGGGTTTTGACTTAATGGGTTTTTTATTTTTTTGAGATAATGACTGCCTTTCTTTATTGATTATTCGGAACCATCACTGTCTTTCTTTGTTTTGTAAGGACCTTTTTGGTGCCCTTCGTTATGCACTTAGATCAACTGAGAGAACTACCCTGCCCCAGGTTATGATAAAGGGTTTCAATTTTCGAAAATAAAAACTCCTACTTCTTTGGCTCAGAGGGGTTGACGAGGGATTATCATCCTTATAACTCCAGTGTTTAGGGATTGAAACAATGCCTGTACCTCATCAGCGGAGTCTGTTCAAAAGCATACTGTAAAGATCGTGGTATCGTTTTCGTCATCCTCCCTCAAGAGGCTTAGAATTATTAATTAAGAGTTGATCATCAGAAAAAATATGAAAATAATTTGCATTTAGTGAATACGAATATATTGATTCAAAATAGACATAAGCGATGCATTAATGGAATAACAATGTTTAACATGAATAAATGTCTAAACAATCAAAGAACAACACAACTTGAACATTCGAATGAACACAAGTCTTTTCATCTCAGGGCTTGTCACTTCAAATGGTGAGCCTTGGAGGGATGGTAGAAAAATTCTTCCTGGCCATCTTGTGTGAACTCCAGTGCTCCCTCATCAATCAGGTCTTGGATCTTGTTCCTCAGAGCCCAACACTCGTTTGTATCATGTCCTGGACAGGCAGAGTGGTAGGCACATCTTTTATTGGGATCATAGACAGGAGATGCTGTGTTCTGGTTCCAGGGGTGAGCCCTTAATGTGATCAGGTTCAATCTTAACAGGCGTTGTAAAGTTTGGAACAACGACATGTTGAGCTGGGTGAATTGCCTCCTAGGCTTGTCTGGCTGAAGCTGGTGAGGTTGATGCTGAATTTGTGGCGCTGAAGCCATTTGAGGAACTATCCCCTTATCTCCTGGTCGCAAGGATGATTGAATGATGAATGGCTTTTTACCCTTAGACATTTGCCCCAGTTGGTTACCCTGAAGCAGTTGGTTGATGAGAACCCCGAGCTCTTCTTGTCTTTGAGCTAAACTTTGAATGGCAGTCCCCAGCCCCAGCATCTGGATTTTCAATGCATCCATCTCAGCTTGCAGGTATTTCAGCCTTTCATCCTCAACACTGTTCTTGACAAAAGTCCCCAGGAGAAGTGTCCTTAGCTCCTCCTGCCCCTTGGATAGATTCAGGAGGATTTCCCCAAACCGAGTCTCTTGAGCAAGAAGGTCCTGGTTATATTGTTGGGAAGCCATGGCTGAAATAAACAGCAAGGAGGGTAAGTGACTTGCAACAAGGGTACCTGTCATGCAATGATGTGTATGTATGCATATGCAATGTTTCCAAGGATCCCGCGGGGTAAACAAGAAAATTTGTTAGAACTCGGGTCCGGTAGTTTGATTGAAGGAACTGCATATTATTGAGAGTCCTTCTTCAAAGGGTCAAAGGCTCACCATATCCAGTGGGTCATAGCCTCTGACTTTAGTCATCATATCTGGTTTTGATTTCCAAACAACCTTGGTTAAGGGAACCTTCTTCGAGAGTCAGAGCTCACCATATCAAGTGGGTCATAGCCCCTGACAACTTTGGCTAGAGGAAAATAAATCCTCTTTTCCCCTTGCTAGGATAGCTGATTCACCATGACCTGCATCACAAGCCCTTGAGATCCTTGAAATGGGTTAGGGTGTATGCAATGGTATGATGTCATGATGCATGGGGTAATATGAATAAACCCTGTTATGAGCCCTTATTAAGGACTACAAACCAAAACCTGCAAGAAACTCAGTAAACTCTGTTAGGAGTCCCCATTAAGGACTATAAACAAAACCTGCAAGAGACTTAGTAAACCCTGTTATGAGTCCCAATTAAGGACTATAAACAAAACCTGCAAGAGACTTAGTAAACCCTGTTATGAGTCCCAATTAAGGACTATGAACAGAACCTGCAAGTAGTTCATGTGTCAGATAACAAGCATGCAAGTAGTCATGTACGAAGGCACACAAGTCACACAAGAGAAGCCCTTAGAGTTTAGGCCAGCATGAGGTCTAGGTACTACCCTCTTTCAGTTTGTTGGTTCATACATGTCCTATCAAAGTAATCGGGTTCTTAGAGGATCCCAATATCATTGACTACCCTCAATTGGTCATAACTCCAGCATCGCAATCTTTTCTTGCAGCCAAAACCATCACGAGAGTTTAGCCTCAATGGGCGTAGCATACTGCTACTGTTCTAATGGCCAAGTTGTGTCATTTAAGGTTCTCAGGTTTTTGGTGCTTAATGACTCCTCAGAAGACCCATATTCTCCTCGTTGCTACACAAGGGATATCGGTACAGACCAAGGTGCCACACCAACGTAGCCACTGTTTCACCCGTGTCGGTCTACGCCGGACATGTCCCTCACAGCTTATGCTACCTAAACAGGGTATCCCCAGATCCGGGTTAGGATCTATGTAACTCCCATGCAACCCACAAATTTAAAGCAGACAAGTCAATACAATTGAAAACACAGTTATGAACTACCCTAAGGTACACCTCACTTTATAAAGAGTCCCCAGCAGAGTCGCCAGTTCTGTGATCGGTGGATCTGGAACTGACTGTTTAACGCTGGTTTGCGAAATGTCGTGGAAGCAAGAGTCGCCACCGTCTTTTATTTTCTCCAAATGGAAAGGACAAAAGCACAGAAAAATTCCTTATAGAGATTGCTCTCGGTTCGGGAGGTAGATTATAGAAAGGGAAGGTGTTAGCACCCTTTCTATCCATGGTTATCCATGGGCTCTTAGATACTTGCTCATTTGTGTTTTCAAAATTGTTTGTTTGCTTTTCAACTGTGGGTTTAAAAAAGTTTCTTTGAAAATTTCAGTTCGACTCTTGTATCAGTCCTCAAGAGTGTTTGAAAATTTGCTTTCGAAAGCTTTTGAAAATGTGTTGGTGTGAAAAGTATTTTTTGAATTTGTTTTGAAATTAGATCAAGTATCAAGAGTCGTCTACCTACCCTAAGGAATTCGTCTGTGTAAATGTCCTTTAAAGTAGTGCCATCCCACCATTGAGAGGTAGGTAGCACCACCGTTGGAGGTGTTCGGGTCAATTCGAGGTTCGGGACATGGTGATCACCAGAGCAATGGGAAGACACCTTAGAAGCTATCCTCATGCCAGGTTCCCGGATCATGAGGACTTACTAAGATATCCTCTACTCGACGATCACCTTTCGAAAGGCAACAGTGAGGCGTACCCTAGGGGTGGTGTGTGATTCGTGTGTCATGTTCATTTGCATTTATCTTGTCATGGTATAGGTGATCTAGCGCTTATTTTTATTCATTCTTGCATGCATTTATTCACAGTTAAAAGAGTGCGGAAAAGGTAAAGATTCTAAGCTACTACAAAATGCGCGGGTCCACATCGCCAAAATTTCCAGAACCCGATTTGACAGAAAAATAAAGGAATAATGAAAAGTAAAGTGCGAGAAATTAATTACACGGCTTTGGGAGAGGTACATAAAAATTATACGAAAAAAGAAATAAACACGCGAATTAAATAAGAATTAAGAACGAGGGCGTTGGACCTTTTTTTGCAAAAAATTAAATTAAATGATTAAAATAATTAAAATTAAAAAGAGAAAAGAATTATTTTTGGTTTTTTTTGGTATTTAGGAGAATTCAATGCGATTAAACCTAATTCTACAATTTTTATTTTGTTATGAAAATATATTAAAGTTTAACCTAAAATTAACCCTAATTAATCAATGCGATTTAATTCATAAAAATAAATATTTAATTACTAGTGAAAAGAAAAGAAAAAGGATAAAAATTAATTAAAGCTAATTCTACCATTTTTAAATTAATTAAGAAAAATATTAAGATTTTATTCCTAAATTAAAACTAATTAATTAATAAGGCTTTATTTACAAAAAATATAACATTAAATAAAAATATTAATTTTTATCTCTTTTCTGATTTTTTGGTGTTTTTTATATTATTGTGAAAATATTTAAATTAATTGAAAGAAAGTAAAAATAATGAAAAACAAAGAATGTAAAAAAGAGTTTGCAAACCTAAGGGGGTCTGCCCCCAAATTGGGAGGTAAGTCTTGAGCAATTTGAGCCCAATAAGCTTCAGGCCTTGTAGACTTTTTCCACTAGCGTTCCCAGATGTTGACTGAGGTTCACCATATTCTTTAGGTCGTGACCCTTGGATTGATGAGATTGAACGTGTGGACGGCTTGATGGAGGAACGTATGATGGTCCATTGCGTTGGCACTGCATAGGATTATTAAAGGAAAAATAGTATTGAAGGGGTGGGGGACCTGGGATCGAACCCAGGTCCTAGAAGTCAACAAGATGCTTGCCTGCCACTGAGCCATGTAGCGCGTTTTGTATATATGATAACTGACAAATAATATAAAATAAACAAGCGTTAGTGGGGCGCTTTTCGCGCGAAATTTGAACCAGCCATTTACGCCTTGCCACTTCATCGTCTTCCTCATTGTTTTGTTTTCCTGAAACACAAAAAGAATGGGCAACGGTTTTGAACCGTCCCCTTATGTATCATTCCAGAAAATAACGAATAGGCCATGTGGCCTCATAAATTAGGCGCGAGGGTCCTATCTTTTTCGTCCAAGCGCGCTGAACATGGTCATGGCATTGAGGTCCCCTAATTTTACAGTATCAAGAAACCCCTAATTTGGAACTCAAGAAAACCTAGCCTGCATCAATGGTAGAATCATGTATAGCGCATAGAAACACAATTAACTTATATGGTTAGCTTTAGAATCTTCTCATTAGTCAGAATCTATGAAAGAAATGCCATGAAAATGCATAAATATTAAAATACGATTATAAAAAAAAGTGGAAAAGTTTGATTTCTGTACAACGATTCAGGGCGTTAGAGACGTGGAAACCTATTCAAATACGTTGCTTAAGGTCTCAGGAAGGTGATGAGATTATTATCTCAGCTTGAATCGCCCTGGAAACAGTTTTCAGTGTTTGACTTTTTTTGAGAAAATTCAAGTTTCGTTCTTGGTTCTTTTGCGCAGCTTCCAGTCTCTTGGCATTAGGGTTGCGTTTGGTACTTATGTGTGAAGGTTCTAGGGTTGAGAAACTGATCACAAATCCATGAATTGATGAAAAATATATTTGATTTTCAAGCCATTATTTTCAAATCTTTTTCATGCAAAACTTCTACCAAATCATGACCAATTCAATTGATTCTTTCTATATTTGGTTAGGCACGAAATCTTGGAGATATTATATGCACAAAAAGATTGAAAAACCTAGGTTTAGTATTTTTCATGTATTTTAATTAATTAAATGAATTATTAATAATAAAAATCCAAATAAATAAATAAAAAATGAAGAAAAACTTCCCTTTGGGCCAAATGGTCGTGCACATGCCTTGGATAATGAATTGTGGAAGAAAAAGAGGCCCATTAGCAATTTTAGGTCATTTGAAACAATGTTGACTTTTCAAAATATCCAAAAATATCCCAACTTCCACAAGGCATAACTTGCTCAATTTTTAAGCTTTGCTCATGTTCTTGGACATTTTGGAAAGTTCTTTGAGTCCTCTAACCAATTCCTTTGGTCCCATGTCATTTTGATATACCAATATCAAGTTATGGCCTTTGACTTAAAGTCCCTTTTTGTTGACTTTTGAAAATGACCTATAATGTTGAAATTGATAACTTTTTGTGAGAGCATTTCTTGGACTTGAAGTGTGAAGAGGAGTTGTTGGAAATGTCTTTATCTTCAAAATGAGATTTGGATGGAATTTTTCTGATAATCCATGTGAAAGTTATGCCCTGGTCAATTTACAGTTGACTTTTTCAACTGTCCAAATAAGGAAACTTTTGCATCTTGATGATTTTTGAACCAAGCTTTGAGAATCATGATCAAGCATTGATCAAATGATGTTTGTGGCTTCAAAATGAGATGTTGACCAAAAATTTGAACTTTTGACTGTCAAATGACCATTTTGCCCCTACAGTTAACTGTAGTGCAATTAGGGTTTTGACTATGCAATTTTGTGCTGAAAGTCTTGAAACTTGGTATGAGGGTGCTTGACTATATTTATAGGCATGTGGGACTTGATTGGACCCTTGGAAACTTCAATTTCTCTGTCAGAACCAAAACCCTAATTTTGACTGTTTAGGATACCCTTGCACTGTGCAACCCTTGGGGAACTTTGAAGCTTTGACTTTGCATTTCTTGAAGAATATGGGAGGGCAAATTTTGGGGTACAACACCTTAGCTTTTACTTTGTGCTTTAGGATAATTTCTTCTTTTCTTGCCCATCTTCTTTAATTTCAAAATATTCTTCCTCATTTTCAAAACTCTTCTTGTTTTTAAACTTGAATCGCTTTCACAATAAACTTGGACTTAGTTTCATGCATTTTCAACTCTTTTTCTTAAATAAAAATTTAATCAATTTAATCATACTTTGACATCTTTTTAGAAGACTAAAAGTAATTAACCTCATTGTAATCATTTTTGCCACTTTGGATTTTACTTTAAAACTTTTCTCAAAAGATTAGACTCTTGTTGATCTTGTAATGATGCAAGCTAATATACTTCTACAATATGTAGTAAAGTGAGACATTTTCCACTTGGGTGTTGAGTGATATCTTGTGGATTTTAAATCCAAGTTATGTCCTACACTTTGAGATAATGAAAATGGTCATTTCTCATAATTGTGGGTCGTAAGTATGTTTTCCACTCAGATATGATGAGATGTCTCTTCTTGTTAAAATTAATCAACACATAAACTTTCAAATTTTTTTAAAAGAACTACTTATTTATTATTTCATCATTTCACCTTGGTGGCACGTAGGCATGAAGCTCATTTTACTTTCGCCGAATCAAAATTAATTAAAATATTTCTTTTCTCATCTCCACAATCTATTTTATAACTATTTATGTATAGCCAAAATACACATATTTTCAAAGAGGTTCTTGCAGAGTACCGTAGATGTTTAGGGTGCTAATATCGTTCATTGGCATAAACAACCCCCTTACGTTGATATCTAATTTACTTTGGGTTTATTCACTATTTTTTGATTCCTTGGATAAAATAAACATGTGGTGGCGACTTTCACTGATTTTGTGAGTTAAGTCAATCTAATGGCTTAGTCTCAACATTTTTACCGCTACAGAAAATTGGAGACTTTAATGGGAAACCAAATCTCTAAGTCGGTTAAGTATATATTTGTTTATTTTTTATGTGCTATTATTTGTTGTTGTATATTTGTATATATGTTTGTCTGGATTTTTCTGGTTTTCAGGGTACTTGGTGATCTCTTGTAAGTCTTATACCCGGACTTGGGAAAACTTAAAATTAGGATGGGTGGTAAAGTCAAGTTGAATTTAAAGTTGTAGTCCTTAAAAAGTTGGCATGAGATTCCCCGCTCAGTGGAGGCCCCTTTAACTGTAGTATTTATTTATCGAGCAATCAAGAAAACATTGCTACTATCGAATTGGGAGCTAAAACAATCGGTTGAAAATCATCAAACAATTAAGTCACCATCAAACATATTTTATCCCACGTGAAGGGAAAGGTAAAAATCGAGAAAACCTGAGAAGGGGGAAGTCATGGTCTTGCGATTGAGAGATCCGGTAAGGGAGTATGTTATGCGAGGGGAAGGTATTAGCACCCCCACACGCCCATAGTAGTCTACGGTATCCACTCTTGTTATCTATCTTATGGGTGTGTTTAATCTATGCTTACTGTTTACTGCTAAGGAGGAATAGATGTAAAAGGAATGAGAAAAGAATGTAGAGAAAATAAAGTTGTACTCGCTTGGGCCCTACCCCAATTCCTACGTATCCTTTTTGAGGAATCATAGTTACCGTAGTTCGGCTCACATGTTTTTGTTTGTTTTGTGGTTTTTATGGACAATGTTAATTTCGCCTTCTGCCACAGCTCAACCTTTGGAGACTCACGTGTTGGCACAGAAGTAAACTAATCATGACCTTACTGAAATTGTTTTTGAGTTACGCCTTCAAGGCAAGATGCCACATTTGATTGGTTTATATTTTGTTACCTTGAAAAATGGTTTAGGTATGATTAGCATGTTTTTGATTTGCTAAGAAAGGAAGTTTTAGTTTTGGATGCAAGGATGCAAAAAAGGGGAAGAAAAGTGTCTACAGGGGACTAGCCTATTTCTAACCTAATGTTGTCATAAAATGGAGGTCCTAAGATTTGTATTAAAAAAGGGAAATGTCTATATAATGTTAGCATACATGGTTTACAACCTAAGGTCTAACTTGCATCCGAATGGAGCAAGCACATCCTAAGGGAACATGGCATGTACGAGGATAAAACAAACAAGCTCGAAAGAGAAAACACATAAAATGGTAAGGAAAATAAGAAAAATGCTTTATCCAAGAGGAGCGTATCACCCGAGACAAACAAGCGGGAGTAGGATGTAAAATAAAAATGTGATGTCCAAAGCGACTAAACACCTAACCAAGATAGGATATTGAGGTATGCGTCAGAAGGCAATATGAACGATCATGGAGTATCAACACCGACCAATGCGAACTCCTGAAAAAGTGTGGGGGTTTGATTACGGAACCCTTCCCCACTTGACGACACGATACACAAGAGCAGGCACAACTTCGAAGCATCGTGGTGCATCACGAGCTAAGGATGACACGGACGAAATTGCGGGGGTTGATTGTGAACCCTCCCCGCTTGCCTCCTTTTGAGGACTTCAATAAGGGATGGTGGAATAGTGCAGGCACAAGTATAAATACACCTGCAAAATACCTACACAAAGGTAGGGTTTTAAACAAACCACACACAAGTAGCAAACAGAATGAACACAATGCAGAATTGCCCTAAATGAGTCTTTAAATAAACCAGAGGGGTTCTTGACATGATCAACAACAGAGACCACCGTCATACATCTCTACCATACTTATCATGGCATCAAAAAGCAGTAAATCCCTACTTTTCATGATGTTTAAAAAAGCAGTAAAGAAATGCAGTAAAGTGTGAAGAAGTACAAAGGTAGTAGCAGCGACTACTAAAGCGAGAAAATCATCAAGAGCGGACGAAAGCAATGGAGAAGTAGGGAGTATGCGTTGAGCAAGCTTCGCCAAGAAGCAAACAAAGTCAGAAATGATATCCAACTAAGATAAAAGCAAACAGGTGTTGCGAATGAAACGTGTAATCATAAGTTCCTGCACAAAGCATCATAAAGTATCACATGTATCAGGACAATATATAATACAATATGAATTTCTCAAGACGATGAGAAATAAGGCGTGTCGCATCAGAAGCAAGCATAAGTCATGTGCTTTGATCATATAAATAACAGTTATGTTATATGATCGAAAGTATAAAAATGTACCTTGCGCAATGAACAAACACGTCAAGAATAACAGGAAAGACGGTATAAAAATATGAATAAAAACTAAAAGGAAAAGTATTTTCGTTATTAGTTTTTTTTGTGAGGTAATTCTAAAAAAATAAAGAATTAATTTCCTAAAATTGATTAATAAAGTAATAAATTTTATTGATTTTAACATTTTTATCATGTGAAGAAAATCCAAACAAATTGAAATGGCTAACAAAAATCAATAAAAAAAGAATTACAAATAGATAAAAGGCCCAGGGGAGTGCAAGTTGGAAACCAGGAGTGTATTGTAGAAATCAGGTTCTAAAAGCCCATTAGGTTGAGTGCATTAGCAAGTTTTTGTCAAGCCTCTAGCAAGAAGCTCCAAAAAAAAAACCAGTGGCATGGGCTTAGAAGGATGATGATTATTACAAGGGCTGGGGCGCTAAACCCAATATCCAAAGTCCAAGAGAAATGTTTTTTTTATGTAAGGCCAAGAATGTTCAAACAACAGGTAATAGACCCAAGAGTTCAGTCTAGGCCCAGATCTTCATTTCAAAGATGTATTCCCATTATAACTTTAGGAAAGTAAAATAGAAATGCTTCCGTTTAGGTTCATCTAGGGTAAGAAAAAATGTGACTATTAGAATCCTTTATACACGAAGATCTCTTCTTTTTCACCAAGCTGTGCCACAAACTCATTCCTCTAACACCGTCATAAATTCGTCAACTCCAGCCGTTTTCATCGAATTCGTTCGTTCATCAGTTAACTTCTTCTATTTTGAACAAAAACGTCATCGCAAAATTATCACCATCTTATTTCAACTTATTTTTCTATGTCTATTCCCTCACTCTTATTCTCCGACAACTACCCGCCGTGAACCGCCACCATCTCAACGATTCCGTTTGACCTTCGTCCTCCTCTAGACTCACATCCAATCAAGAAGAAACTCTAAACCTAAGTTGATGGAGACGAACTAATACATGCGAGAACGCTTCATCCTACATCACAATGTGAAATAGATGGAGGAAATCAAAGATTAAGGGGGATGAGATTATGAGAATTACCTGCTGAAGTCGAGTCCAGTGCTCCTTCAAACATGAGGATGATAACTATTGGAAGCGGTATTGCGATACAGTGAACTGACTGTTATACTGGTTTTGCATTTGTATTCGAAAATGTTGTGGTAAGCAAGAGTCGCCATCGACTTTTCTTTTATCCAACAAAGGAAAGGGTGAAAAGAACAGAAAAAGAGCTTTTGAGAGTTCTCTGAGTAAGGGGGTAGATTATGGAAAGGGATGGTGTTAGCACCCTTTCCATTCGTAGTTTTTTACGGGCTCTTAGATGCTTAGCTCATTTTTGAAATACCTTGTGCTTTCTTTTATTTTTGAAAAGTATTTTGAAATGCCTTAGTGCGGAAGTTTTCTTTATGATAACTCTTGTATTAGTCCTCAAGAGTGTTGATAAAGCAATTTTTTGAAAATGTTTTTTGAAAGTGTTTTGTGTATGTGAAAAAAATTTGTTTTGAGCGTAACATCTAGGAACTATCTACTTATACTCAAATGTTTGTTCTTTTCCTCCTATCCTTTAGACAGTTCTATCCTACTATTAGTGCGTAGGTATCCCTATCGTTGGATGTTGAGAGAGAATTGAAGGGACGTACAGTCATAAAGGCAACATGTGGAGAAGCTTTAGCAATTTTGTCTAGGGACTAGATCATTTACCGAAAGGAAACATTGTAGGGTCATCGAGGGACTATGAGCTTTGATTTACGGGTCTTTTCTAAAGCGTCCCCATTTCGAGGGACATAAATATAAAATGAACGAAATTTAAAATGGGCGCACAAATATGGAAAGTGAGGTAAGCCCTAAAATACTTCTACATACTTAGCACTTTTTTGTCATTTTTATTAAGAAAAATAATTAAATTAAAAAAAATTAATTTTAACTAAATAAAGAAAAGAGTGATAAATAAGATGCAATTAAAACTAATCAAAAGGAAACTAATTCTAACATTTTTTTGATTTTTAATATTGAGAAAAAGAGTTGAAATAATTAAGTCTAAGTTTTAATTGATTTTAAATTACTTGAAATAAATCAAAATATAATTAATTAACTTGCAAAAATAAAATTTAATTATATATAGAAAAAACCTAAATCTATTTTTTTTATTTTATGATTAATTAATAATGATTTTGAAAAAAGTAAATATAAAATGAAGTAAATAAAAAATTCGGCGTTAATTTTGGCTAAAGGTCTCTGAATTTTGCGTTTCGAAGCCAAGCTTTCGATCGGTGTTGAGAATGGCATCTCATGAACCAGGCCTCAAAACTTACATGCTTCACGTTGAACCTGCTCTATGTACCACTAGAAACATGTATGCAAATGTCAAATAGATTAATAAATGCAGATTAACAAGATTAGATTTAAATAAACTATACCGAACGATGAAACTTGTATGGACGACTCGGATGCGCTCTAAGCCAAGGTGAGGAATGGAAATGACTCCTTGGGACCTCAGGAGTGCAAATATGGCACAATATTGGATGGAGGAAAGTTGAAGATCAGGTTTTGAATTTTCACAACTTTTGAACGATTTTGAGAATTTTGAGAGAGCTTTGTGAAGAGATTTTGAAGAGATTTTTGAAGAGTAATGTCGGGCCCCTTTGCCTATGGTTTGCTTATGCTTATATAGAGGTATTAATGAGGCAAAATACATGGCAAGGAATCAATCAATCAAACCATGATAAAACAAAAATAAAACATATTGAAAACTTTCCATTTTTTGAGTTTGTTCTTGCCATTTTTGAAGATCCTTGTCTCTTTTTTAATGTACAATGAACCTGGACCTTTTGGATGTATCTTGAATGAAAATATGGGCCTTCTAATAGATCAAATTAAACCCAAATGTCATGGCCCATTAATATTTGTATTTTTATTTAATTTATTTGATTTAATTCATATTTAAATGAATAAAAATTCAAATAAATAGAAATAAAAATCGTAATAGTCCATGGTTAGGTTTATAGGTCCTTGGGTATGCCATAAACTTGTTTGAACCCTAAAATTTAGGTCCATTAACCTAAAACTACAATTTTCCTCAAAGTTGACTTCATGCATTTTTCACAAATTTTCCCAACTTGTGCAAACCATAACTTGCTCAATTTTCATCTTTTGAAGATGGTCATGGACTTTTTGGAAAGCCAAAGATGTACTATACAATATCTTTGTTTATCATATTTGCTTTTGAAGACATTATCTTAATGTAAGTTGTCTTGACAAAAAGTATCTTTTGTTGACTTTTTGAAAATGACTTGTAATGCATGAGCTTGTATCTTTCAAATGTTGCATTTCTTGAACTTGAGGATATAAGAGAAGTTGTATGGAATTGGATTCTCTTCAAAATGAGATTTTGTTAGGGAAAAATGGATGAAGTATGTGAAAGTTATGCCTGGTCAAAGTTCAATTGACTTTTCCTAGGAAACCCTAATTTAGCAAATATTGATTTTTGATGATCTGAGGACTTTTCTTGAGGAATCATGATGAAACCTTGATTAAATGATGAATATAACTTAAAAATGTTGATGTTGACCAAAAATCTTGAAGTTTGACTGTATATAGGCCACAGTTGACTTTTGACCTAGTATAGTTGATTTTCAGGCATTTGAGCAATTGACTGAGCAAACTTGTAGTGGAATGCATGAAATTTGTCATGTACAATCTTAAAGGAATATTAGGACCATGGCAATTATTTGTGACCTTTGTATCTTACACATCTTTATGAAAAGTGAAACCCTAATTAGAGGTTCATTGCTTAGGAGGAGAGTTTGTCTGATCAATTCTTGGTCAACCTTGAGCAATTGAGGACCTCTAGAAGCATGTCTTGAGTGAAAATGGGAGGGAAAATTTTAGGGTAGAATAGCTTCCCCTATTCAATCTTATTAAACCTGAGGATTTAGACTAGCTTGTCTGCCTTTTGTGATATGAAGGTGGAAGAGGATTGAACACTAGAGTGCCCATAAACTTGCACTCACATGATGTAACATTGCTGGTTGATGCTAATCGGGAATGGGCTTACAGATGCCATTTGGAGTAGATGACTGAGAGTCGTCGGAGATGGGCTTAAATATTCCATCAGAAGTAGATGACTAAGAGTCATAAATGGTCCCTTTGTGGGTATTCCTGTTCATGTTGTCTGAGGAGGAGTCCATTGGGGGATGTTGATTTTTGTTGTTTTCCTGTTTGAGGAAAACTCTATGGGGAATAGAGTCTAGGAACTTCAGTTTTCCATGACTCTACTGAGGAGTTATCTCTGGATTGGAGAGATGAAAGTTTTCTATTTTCTGGTTTAAATCCAGGCTTCATAGTAATTTTATAGGGAGAATGAAATTAACTAGTATTTGGAAATGTATCAGAAGAAACCTGTGTAGGGCTGTTTCAGGATGAGTCCATGTAAGAATTCATCTGGAAGTATATCAGAAGGAACGTGGGTAGGGATGTTTTAGGAGATATATGAGAGGGAGCCTGGGTAGGGAAGCTTCAGGATTAGTCAGGGTAAAACTGCATCTAGAAATTGTAAGAAGGAACCTGGGTAGGGTTGCCTCAGGATGAGTCTGTGTAAAACTACATCTGGAAATTATGAGAAGGAACCTGGGTAGGGTTGCCTCAGGATTAGTCAGTGTAAAACTGCATCTGGAGATTGTGAGAAGGAACCTGGGTAGGGTTGCTTCAGGATGAGTCAGTGTAAAAATGCATCTGGAAATTCAAGAGAAGTAACTTGGGTAGGGTTGCCTCAGGATGAGTCCATGTAAAACTGCATCTGGAAATTCAAGAGAAGGAACCTGGGTAGGGTTGCCTCAGGATGAGTCAGTGTAAAACTACATTTGGAGATTATGAGAAGGAACCTAGGTAGGGTTGCTTTAGGATGAGTCCGTGTACAACTTCAGAAGGAGGTAGAAGGAACCTGTGTAAGATTGCTTCATGAAGAACCCGTATAAAGCTGTATTTGGAAGTCAGAAGAAACCCATGTAAGATTGGTTCATGAAGAGCCCCTATAAAGCTGTATTTGGAAGTCAGAAGAAACCCGTGCAATATTGCTTCATGATGAGCCCGTGTAAAGTTGTATTTGGTCGCACAAATAATTACTCTATTTTGTTTCAGGAGCTAATCCTGGACCTGTTGAAAATTGTTGATGAAAAATATATGTTGATTGATCTTTCCTGAAAAGGTAAAGCGTTATATGTATGCAATGTCATGATGTATGAAATGCATTGTGTAATGGTGTTCTCAAAATAAATGAGATTGGGATGCATGCATTTATACTGCCGATGCTATGACGTTTGTAGAATGATGTATGAATGCAATATGTGAATGTATCAGTTGAATTAGGGAAAATAAATCCCTGATTTCAGCTGGCAATGAAGAATGTAGGTCTTCATATTTTGTTGAAGTTGAACTGATGGGAGATGATCTTTCGTTGTTAGAGAAATAAACTCTGTTGGGGAAGGAAAGCTCTGTGCACTGCTTGAGGATTTTGTGAAATCCTATTGGGGAATCCTGATAAGTTTGACAACTTTACTGGGGAAAACCTAATGTCGGAGCAGTAGTTGGAAATTTTTGTTCTGCCGGGGATACAGGAACACCTGACTTCACTAGGTTGTAAGTTGAGGATATGGAAGCGAATTTTTAGTAAGATGCCCCTGCCTCTGTACCTGCGGAGACTTTGTGGATGGTTTGAATGTCATCCCAACTTGTGGGGTGCTTGGTAAATGATGATCAGGGTGATAAGTCTTCTACTGATAAACAAATGACAAGATGACGGGACATAGTCGTACGTTTTTAATCCCTAACTTTTTCCTGGACCGCCCTTTCGGGTTTTCATTCCAGCGGGATACCCTTTTTTGCTCAAGCCGCCTTTTCAGGTTTTCGACTTGTCGGGTGTACAATTTTTTTGTATATAATCCTAATTTTTGCCCGAACTCTTTTGGTTCGCTGGGATGCCCTTAATTTATCCTAGGCCTGTCAACCTAGCGGGTCTTTTTCATGTGTAGTATTTTCTGACTATGTCTGCGCTCATAGGATGTAGAGAGTTGTCACCGTCTATGATAACAAGTGTTGTAGAAATGCCAGAAAATGTTTATGTGATTGCATGTGCCCTTTCATACGTGGGAGCCTGTGTGGGGCTGCTTTAGGATGAATATGGTGCACCTGATGTTTGATTAAGTTTCTGATAGTCTTGAATTTCCTAGGTATCTTTTCTAAGAACTGTCATGGAAGGATTCAAAGACATGATACTGACACCATCTGATACAATTGGCACAGACAAGCAATTTGGTGGTAATAAAGATTCAAATTTCACAGTGATTTTCTGCTGGAATCTCCGATCAATGTAACAGTCCCTAAGTGATTCAGATGAAGATCTTCCCCTGGATATTCATCATTTTTGGAGAGATTCTTTTCATATTGGCTTGACATCCCCAAATTAATTAGACACCATGTCATTCCCCTTGATTATGAAAGGCTTGTTATTGGGAATGTTTTTTTTTCGTCTGAGGTGATTATGTCCATTAAGGGGGTCTCCGTTCACTGAATATTCATTGTGTGAATTTCTCTGCCATTTGAACAATTAACCATATGCAAACAATGTCATTTAAAGAATGCAAAGCTTATGTTTGTCTTGAAATTTTTTGAAAATGCATTTTTTGTAGTAAAACAAAATTTGCAAGAATGTGATATCAACTCACGATTTATAGCAAACCTTACAGGAGTCAGGATACCTTTCTAACCGTATGCTCTCGAACTAACCCATGCTTCAGCTAGGACTTTTAAGGGTTGTAACGTGGCCTGGTTCACAGTTTAAGAAACAAAGGATAAAGGCTCAAAATTTATTTGTACCCAGCCGTTCTTCGTGATGTTCTCCAGTCCTATGCTCAGTTAATTGTGCATTTCGAATCCCAGATGAGTTCTGGAATGTTGGCCCCGATATTTCGGTGATGGTTCAGAAATTGAACGTTTGTTTGAGAAGGCAAGCATTTTTGTGACCTTTTCTTTTTGTTGAGGGTTTGTAGCGACCTCCTTTTTGTTTTTATTATTCCTAATTTTTGCATGAACTAGTTCTTTTGTGATTATAGTCAGCGGGATGCCCCAGTTTTTTTCTTAAGCCTCCTTCATAGGTTTTGACTTAGCGGGCTTTTCTTATTAGAGACAATGACTGCCTTCCTAGACGATTATGTGGACCCATCACCATATTTTGGAGAGCGTCTTATACACTATTTGTCGTGCATGAACGGGAAAGTTTGCGATTGAATGCACATCTGAATTAATTGAGAAAACTACCATGCCCCAGGTTATGATTAAGGGTTTTAATTTGTCTGAAAAGAAAACTCCTACTTCTTAAGCTCAAAGGGGTTGACTAGGGATTATCTTTCTTATAAATCCACTGTTTGGGATTTGAAACAACACATGTACATCGTCAGTGGGGTATGTTCAAAAGCATATTGTAGAGATTGTGGTATCATTCTCGCCATCCTCCCTCTAAAGGCTTAGAGCTTTTAATCAAGAGTTGAATATCACAAAAAGGAAGTAAGAAAGAAGTTTAAGCATAATGAAAACAAATTAATTCAAGAAAAACATGTGCAATGCATTAATGAAATAACTAAGTTTGACATGACAATAGTTATTTGAACAAACAAAGAAAATACAACTTGAGAACTCAAATGAACAAAAATGCTCTCAATCCTGGCCATGATTTGGCATGGGAGCAGTGATCACGTTTGGAGTCTCAGGAGGTTCGAACTTAATCTCCTTGGCGTCAATCATATTTTGAATCTTGTATTTCAGTGCCCAATATTCGTTAGTATGATGCCCAGAACTGCCATAATGATAAGCACACCGTGCATCAGGATTGTAGTTAGGAGAAGAAGTCTTAGGGTTTGGATGAGGTCCTATCAACATAATCAAATCCATCCTCAACATATGTTGTAATTCTTGAGACAGCGGCATGTTGATCTTGGTAAACTGTCTCTTAGGCTCGTCTTTCCTTCGCTGATTACCCCGTTGTTGTGGTCGTTGCACGCGTGCCGAATTGGAGACCAGCACTTCCCCTACAGATTGGTGGTAGTCTGCCTTATTACGACCCTTCTGGCCATACACAACATTGGCTTCCCTCTTACCAGCAAATGGCTTCTTCCACTACTACGAAAATGGGCTTTCACAGCGCTTTTTTTGCCCTTTAAAAGCGCTTAAAAGCGCTGCCGTAGCCAGCGCTGGCGTAGGCTACGAAAGCGCTTTTTTCTGGCCAAAAGCGCTGTCGTAGGTGGACCTATCCCAGCGCTTTTTCCTTAAAGAGCGCTTTGATAGGGGGGTCTTTCCCAGCGCTTTTTGAAAAGCGCTTTGATAGGTGTGCTATTTAAAATTTTTTTTTTATTTATCAGGCCTTTTACAGCGCTTTTTATGGAAAAAGCGCTTTGATAGGGGGGTCTTTCCCAGCGCTTTTTCCATAAAAAGCGCTTTGATAGGGGTTCTATTTAATTTTTGTTTTTTTATTTATCATGGCTTTTACAACGCTTTTTATGGAAAAAGCGTTTTGATAGGGGGGTCTTTCACAGCGCTTTTTCCATAAAAAGCGCTTTGATAGGGGGTTTCTATTTAATTTTTTTTTATTTATCCTGCCTACGAAAGCGCTTTTTAGCCAAAAGCGCTTTCGTAGCTCATACAAATTTTTTAAAGTGAAACCTATAATTTGAGGTTCCCTGTGCGGCCTGTAATTTTTTTTTGGTCCAATAATTTAACCTGTAATTCAATCCTTATCTATACATATATTTTAAGAAATCGGTATTATATTAACAGAAACCGGTATACCATATAATATTCAATCCTTATCTATATATATGTAACTAAATCATATATAACTAAATTTGTAACCATATATACATTTGTAACCATAACTAAATCACATACAAAGTATCGTGTTAATTTGTAACCATATATATATACATATGTAACTAAATCATATATAATTACATCGAAAATAATGCTCCACCGACACGGTCGTCATCCTGCAAAGTATGAATATGAACAACACGGTAAATTAAACAAACAATATTAAAGGCTCCAACACAATCAAACTAACACGTACAATAATATTTTATTCATACCCATCAGAATAATCTGTTTTCAACATAAAATTGACATATTTCCTCTTTGACTTCTTCCACTTGAACTTTCGTGTACGACATAGTATAGAGGTCATCAAAGTACTACATAAGAAATTATTACTTCAGTATATGCATGATGTTATTAAATGTAGAAATCATACAAAATTATTCTAAGTTATAAATCCATACCGTGCTTGGAATCTCTACTTGATTTTTATGAAGGATTTCTTTCATAAACCTCAAGCAAAAGTATCCGCAATCTACATCGTTATTCTGTAACGGACACTGCATAGAAAAACAGAATATATTTTATAGTTGTCGTGTAATTTTATCAAGTAACATAACTATTATTATAAGCAACTAATTTTGTACCTGCACTTTGATCCAAGTAATATTTGATGATTTACTCCGGGGTACCTGTGCGTCCCTTTGACTACGAAATATTTGTATTGATCTAAGAAAATAAAAACATATATTTAGATCAATCTCACAGAAATAATTAAATATATAAATATACACGAATAGTTAGAACGATCTCTCTTACTGATCAACAGTTTCCTTCATAGCGGGATAGTTAGTCCATTCCCCGTCTACCGAATTCAGAAAGTACACAACTTCTTTAATCGGATCGATAGCCAACAACAACCAGTGTTTTCTAAAAATTTAAGCAACAGTTTAGAAGAAAAGTTTCTACGCAAAATAAACAAAGATATATTAGAATAAATGAAAAACTCACCCCACTGGAACAGTGTTATACGGCAAAATAAACAAGCTATCTGGGTTGCCGACGTAGGCCGTGTATCGATTCACTAAGTACTCCCTAACTGAACCCGGTTCCCTGATAATTGTCGCTCCGCTGACAATATGGGCAGATAAGAAATGGAAGCGTCTTGCCAATACAGTCTCGCGCATTTTTTTATCGTACAACAACCTTAAATAAAAACATATAAACATTAGACTATTTTCATTGAAATGTGTAAATAAATTGTTCAACTAATTAAATGATATATTTATCGGAATACCGGATGTATGCGTGAACATTGCCGATGCCTAATTCACCATGCGTCATAATCTCAGTCATTTCGTCCATTCCTATCGTTTCTTGGCAGTCAAGACCAAAGATATCTGCATCCATAAGGATTCGACGAATACCACCTGACTTCAAATCTGAGGTTTCCAAAAGTACTCCAAGTGTATTCCGATATCGAGGTACAAAAACGCCTCTTCCCCCGCCTCTTCCCCCCTTATGCATTGACTTTTTCGGGGGTGGTCTGCTACGAACAGGCTGGGTCACTTGTTGTGACACTTTCGTAGATACCTAACAATCATATAACTTAGGTAAATTATAAAATCGTTCAGTTTTAAATTCATATCATATAATAAACAATTTAAGTGTACCTCTGGAATTGATGCCATAGACTCGCCGCCTTGCTGCAAAATCTCCTTACCCTTATTAGCGGGTTTTGTAGGAGGCTAATATTAAAAAATAATTAACTTAACGGTTCAGAATTGACATTTGAAATCTAAATGATTCATATTAACGGTTTTAAACATACCTCATCATCAATGAAAATGAGGTCCAAGGGCCATGCAACAAACGACCCTACTGCGTCTCGCACCGATCTTATATCCAAGGCCACGTCAGGTACCGGTACCAACGCATCGGGATCAATAGGATAATCTACTGATACTCTCAGGTGTCCAGCCGGGATCGGTGTATTATGAATTAAATCTCCCAAAGTGTTGTACACTTTTCCCTTGCCAACAAGGTGATAATCTGATGCCATTACGTATAGTTGGAAAGATGAAATGCCCTAAACCAATATGCATACATATTACTTTTAATTCAATAATAGAAAGAGGTGGAATAAAAATGAGAAACTTGAACAATAGAGATTTATCAATATATTTATAATTACCTCAGGAAATTTATTCTGACGGTTGATACTAGCGTTGTCACTAGTTTCTTTCGCCATTGCCGCATTGCCCTTTTCCCTCATTAATACCTCTTTATCTCTTTCCAATGCATTGACTTTTGCTTGTAATTCCATAAGTACATTCATCACTTCTGCATTGGTAGGATTTCTTTTCCGAGGATGCTGGTAGAAAGAGGTTGGAGTCACACCATGACCTTTACCCCTCACCCAACCGGAATACTCAGGAACATTCAGTGCTTTACTAAGTACGCTCCTCGTATCCTGGTCGTCACCGGTGGACTCCGTTTGTGACAATGTCTCCTGAAAATAATGGAGATAAAAAAATCAATTAAATAGTCATAAAAATTTGATTTAATTAAAGACACAATGTTATACTTACGAATTCATCATAAATTCTTAGAACACTTGGATCAACAGCTTGATTCTTGCCCACACGAGCTTCCTTCCACAACAAATGTGCTGGAAGTGAGGTTTCATCACTTTTCGTCTCCTCTAACTATGCATAGAAACAAACGGTTAGATCGTCAAATACAACACATTTAGACAATTAATAAGAACATATCATTTCTATTTATTACTTAAAATTTTTTCCTCTAAGCGTGCATATCCCAAACGCCCTTTTTTGTATGGATACGCGGACTTTGATGCTCTCTCACTATTTTTGGCACTCTTTTGCCGGAATTCGTCATCTCTTTGTCTAATAAACTCAGTCCAATCTTCTTGTTTAATGAAAAGATTATACTTTTCTGGCCTTCCGGCCGGGAACTCTTCCAGCCACTTTCCTTTGTCATCCTTAAGATAGGTGTTCGTCAACAGATTTTTCCACCCTCTAAATATTTTCCCGGCCAACCCAAGTACGAAGCCTTTACGCTCATCTGGAACGTTAAAAGACCGCTGCGTATAAACCATATAAACATATAAGTAATTTAAAAACCATATAAACCATATAAACATATAAGTAGTTTAAAAACCATATACACCATATAAACTTATAAACTTATAAACATATAACCATATAAACCATATAACATACATACCTTAACATCTTCCCAAAACATTTCTTTTCCTTGCTTCAATGCTTCACATTGTTTCTCATTCCATCTAGATATGGAGATTGGCACATGCATACGAACAAGTGTACCAACGTAGCTTGTGAATTTTGAAGCATTAACCCCAACTACTTGATTTGAATGATTCCAATCTACATTATATATCACTCCCTTATCTCTAGCACGAATGATTTCGCGCATTATGGTGATGCCTCGTGCAACATCATTTGCTGAAGTATCATCCGCTGCATGATTTGATTCTTGTGAGTTTTCATGATCTTGTTGGTTTCCTGGTGGGTTTTCTTGTTGGTTTCCTTGCGGGTTTTCTTCATTGCTAGCCATTAGACCTGTAACAAAAGTCAAACAAGCACATTAGTACACTACATGAAACTGGATAGTCGAAAAAGATATGAATAGCACTAAAGGAACTCAAAATTGAATAAAATGCTAAAAAACCAAACTTGCAAGAAATAAACCTCACCATCAGCTCCGGAAACATTGTTCTACTAAATAAACACTAGTCACATTCGCAAAAATTCAAAACGGTTCAAAAGATATGCCAAAAATTCAAAACATTATTCACATATTACTTACAATATTAGGCTATAATTATAATAATACCTTTTTCACTAACGTCTCTTTCTTTTCTTGGAAGCAATATATTTTACGCTTCTGTTAACAACTCGGATGGTTGGATTGATCCAAATACCCTCATTATGATCATCTCTAGTACAAGGTTCATTCTCATTTTGATCGTTTCTTGTACAAGATTCAATGCCAACGCCAATATCACCTTGATCTCCAATGTTTTCATCAATTACTTTGTTAGACAAAAGCACTATAGACCATTTCGTACTTGTCGGATCATTGACATAGAACACTTGTTTAGCCTGAGAGGCTAGAATAAAAGGTTCATCTTTGTACCCCACCCTATTGAGATCCACTTGCAAAAATCCTGACTTATCCATTCGTACGCCATTATTATTTTCAACCCACTTGCAATCAAATACAGGAATCTGAAACTTCCCGTAATCAAACAACAAAATGCGCTCGATAACCCCTAAATATGACAGATTTGCAAATTTCGGGTTTAAGTCATTCGCACTTGATATGTGCATCGCTTCAGCTACCAAGGTAACACCACTATTCTGCATAGTACTTTTATCATCCTGTTCTTTGGTATAAAATGTGTATCCATTAATTGCGTATGCGCTATAAGAAAACACAATCATACTTGGACCATATGCTAAACATCTCAACCTTTCTGTTACTGAAGCAGGATCCGAACGATACTTTGAATAAATTTGTTCCTTAAACCACGGTATGAAACTTCGATTGTGCTCTCGTACTATCCAATTCTCATTTCTATTCAGATTTAAACCTCGAAGAACACCCTTGTGCATTTCAGCATACGGCTCAACCTCAATCTCATTGTGCAGAACATATAAATGCACCTGATCCCGTTCGACCATTGACACTGTCACAACTTTATTTCCAATTAGTCTTTTTCCTTCTTTTTTCTCGACAATATGAGATTTGGGGAGTCCAATTGATTGAACATTTGACAGATATTCAGTGCAAAACTCAACCGCTTCTTCAACAATGTATCGTTCCGCAATACAACCCTCCGGTCGACTTCGGTTTTTCACGTACCCTTTTAAAATTTTCATATAACGTTCAGCAGGGTACATCCATCTCATATAAGCTGGTCCGCACAACTGTGTCTCTTTGACAAGATGAACGACTAGATGAACCATTATGTCAAAAAACGAGGGAGGAAAATACATTTCAAGCTCACATAAAGTAACAACCACCTCTTTTTGCAATGTTGGTAAGATCGCAGGATCGATCACCTTGCTGCAAATTGACTTGAAGAAAAAACACAACTTAGTTATTGCGCTCCTTACTTTTTTTGGCAGAATAGAACGTATACCTATTGGTAGAAAATGTTCCATTATAACATGGCAATCATGAGTCTTTAAACTCTTTAACTTTAGGTCTTTCATTGACACAAGTCTTCTAATATCTGATGAGTAGCCTTCTGGAACTTTAACTTCACTGAGGAACTTACACAATATTTTCTTCTCCTTTCTAGATAGAGTGTAAACAGCAGGTGGTAGATATGTGCGTCTTCCTTTCGTCACGGGTGCCAATTCAGTTCTAATTCCCATGTTTAACATGTCCTTCCTTATGTTAATGCCATCCTTAGACTTTCCTTGTATATTGAGTAACGTACCAATAACACTATCAAATACATTTTTTTCAATATGCATAACATCGAGGAAATGTCTTTCGTACAACGACTTCCAATATGGAAGTTAAAAAAAAATCGACCTCTTCTTCCACCCACTCGTGACAAGTCTATGTGCAAAAGGCTTGCCAAACTCAGTACTCACATCTTTCACCTTTTCAAAAATCTGATCACCTGTCAACATATGTGGAGCTCTACCGTGTTCTGCCTCTCCATTGAATGCCTTTCTCCACCCACGATAGTGATGATTAGAATTTAAGAATCTACGATGACCGAGAAAAACATTCTTCTGACAAAAGTTCAATCGCATCGTATCGGTTTCATCTTCACAAACAGGACACGCTTTTTGACCCTTAATGCTGTACCCTGATAGATTTCCGTACGCCAGAAAATCATTAATTGTTCCAAACAACATCGCCCTCAAGTTGAAACTTTCTTTCCTATACCCATCGTAAACCTCCACACCGGTCTCCCACAAAAACTTCAAATCTTCGACTAAGGGTGCCAAGTACACGTCTATGTCATTCCCTGGTTGTTTGGGCCCAGAAATTAACATAGATAGCATCATGTACTTACGCTTCATACATAGCCACGGAGGTAGGTTATATATCATAAGAATCACAGGCCAGGTGCTATGCGAGATACTTTGAATACCATGCGGGTTCATTCCATCAGTAGACAACGACAAGCGAAGATTTCTTGCTTCTTTTCCAAATTCAGGATAATCAATATCAACTTTCGTCCACTGTGGTGAGTCTGCCGGATGTCGCAACTTCCCATCAATAATTCTTTCATCTGCATGCCAAGTCAAGTGTCTTGAATCGGTCTCACTACGATACATGCGCCTAAATCTCGGAATTATAGGAAAATACCATAACACCTTTTCCGGAGACAACTTTTCCTTATATCGAGGGGCACCGCATTTAGGACACTCATTTAACACTGCGTACTCGTTTCGAAATAAAACGCAATCTTTTGGACATGCATGTATCTTTTCATAGCTCATGCCAATAGAGGACAACATCTTTTTGGCCTCATACGTTCGATTGGGAAGAACATTATCCTCTGGTAGCATTTCTTTCACGAGGGCTAATAACTGTGTGAAACTTTTATCCGACCATCCGTTGTCCGCCTTTAAGTTGTACAACTTTAACACCGCAGACAATCTTGTGAATTTTGTACAACCATCATACAACGGTTTCTCTGCATCGCTTACCAACCTCTCGAACATTTTGGGACAATCCTCAAGATCTTCTTCAAGCGCTTCTGCAATCTCTTCGACTCGATCATAATCGTATGCGTCTGCGAAATCCTCATTTGAAGCATACGTCGTATTATAACTCGATTCAACATTCCCGCTACTTTTCTCACCATGCAAATTCCAACATGCATAACTTCTATCAATTCCATGCATCAGTAAATGCGATTCCAACTGAACCGCGTCAACCCGTCTCCCATAACAGCATCTCAAGCAAGGACATATCATTCCATTGGGTTCTCTGGCGTGCGCAACGGCAAACTTAACGAATTCTGATACCCCATCCTCATACTCTTTCGACAATCGATTGGCAGTCATCCATTTTTTATCCATGCTTTGACTATAGCAACTAATTAGTCACGCAACTATAGCAAAATAATAATTAATTACCTGTAAAGAAATTCAACATATCAGGTAATCAAATTCATAGTTATTCTTGCCTCACCTTAAGCATGTGCTAAACAACTCATAACTAATTACTAACTAGTGAAGTCAGATACTAGTGATTCAGTCTTGGATACAAGTAATAACAATTATATTCAAACAATAGTGAAGTCGGATTTCAAACCTTACGGTAAAGATTTCATCGGAGGAGAAGCAACCGGAAGATTTAGCAACGGAAAAATCCCGTCAGATATTTTTGGTATAGTCCTATAGTCCTAAATTCTAACATCTACACGCTAACTAATGTGTTGCATGGTTCATTGTGTTTAAGATTTTCATTGATGTTTGATGAATCCCTGAAACATGCTCGTTTCAATGCTATCAATACTGCCATACTGCCATATACAGCCCTATACTGCCATAACAGTCTAAATATAAACAAAAACACAACCGCAACTCATGAATTCCACTCAACTATAATCATTAGAAATTCACACTGAGCCGGAAAATAAAAGTAAAAACAATCAGTTATTCAAGTCAGTTCAAGAATAGGATAGAAACCTTTGAAAATGTTGAGAGCGTCCCGCGTACACTACGATCAAGGACAGTTCGAATTTCTTCAATCGGAGAAAGTTACCTCTCAGATGTTTCGAACTCTAAGAAACGCGGAGAATGAGCGTCGTACGTAAAACTACATTAGTCTACACTATAGTCATGTCGATGATACAAAAGTGCGTGAAATAACCTTAGACCAACATTCACTTATAACAAAAAATTCTAAGATAACTCACACGTAGGTATTCTTCCTCCAAGTAGGCGGTATTGGTCCAGTGAGAAGGTTTCCAGTAAGAAATCTACCACAAAAGAAAATAAAGATATCAATATAAAAAGGTTAATATTTATTGAGCTAGACTGAGCATTGAGGGAGATAAGCTAGTTATATTGAATCGATTTAGTTAACTGTCTTGAGGGACCGTTCTATACAGAAAAGTGTTTTAATCAAGGTTGTCAAGATCTCAATCTATATCTTAAAATCTTATTATTTTGCAATCTTACTCACCCCAATGATCCTGATCTTAAATAGAATTTTGTTGTAGCCAAATTGTAAAAAACAAATAGTAAAACTGTTGAAAACAAATACAATGAACTTGATCCTATGAATTAAAACTGAAGGTTGTAGCCAAACTGTAGAAAACAAATACCCCAATGTAAGAAACTGATCCTATGAGATAAACTAAGATATTCTAACATTAATAGTAGAGTAATGTAAGATTCTTTTCGTATATATATTCTCACACATTCGAGGGCAAGTGAGTATGCTTACAAATCAGTAATACTAGTAAGGTTCTAACTTCTAAATTGATTGTTTCAATCCTTGTTGAATGTTTAAAATCTTGATCATCAACCTATTTCAATTCTATTCTCCTATTTCATATCATATTGTTAACAGTTTCTTATTGGGATTTTGTGTACTGTTTTTTTTTCCTGATGGCTGCTTCTTTGGTATCAGGTGAAGAAAATTATCATCCATGCTATGCGTGATGTGGTTGAAAAATTAGAGAAAGCAAGGTTAGTGATTGCAAACTTCAGACTCTTTGTTTATGAAATTGTATACAGTATACTTGCATCTCTTGATTATCCTGTTTGCTTTGTTGTCAAAGGCATTGATAAATTAAATCCTATGTAAATTGATATTTGTTAGGTTCTCTAGACTAACAGAAAAAACAAGCATTGTTCTAAATTCCATCAGCTACGATCAATTAAAGGCATTGTGCTTATGCTATTGAACTTGTGTTCTTGAAGAAAACAAAAACAAAAACAAATAACCAATGAACCATAATTTGAAATATGATAAAACTGAACCTAGATGAAGTTTATCAATGATGAGAATGAACACAATGTTCAACAGTGTTCTCCCTTCCAACACCAGACAATATACATTTTAATAGAACAAAAAAAAAACAATAGCTACTTCCAGTACCTAGTTCTAATAGTTGCATTAACAAAAAATCTAAGTAAATGAACTTACTCTGTATTCTTTGAGGAAGTAGACGAAGACGAAGACAGTTTCACGGAGGAAGACGAAGACTTGCGACGACAGTGAGGACGGACGAAGACAGAGACAATTTCACGGAGGAAGACGAAGACTTGCGACGACGGCCGGAGGACGGACGAAGACGGAGGAAGAAGGTTGGGGTTAGGGTTTTCTATGAAATCGTGTTTGTGGAAGAGAAGAAGAGCTATTGTATTGTGCGTTTGAAGAAGAGAAAAGAATGAATAATGTTATTTTGATGTTTTAATTTATTAAATTAAAAATAATATAAGCTATAACAGCGCTTTTGAAAGCGCTTTCATAGGGGGGCTTTTACCAACGCTTTTTAGGGTAAAAGCGCTTTCATAGGTCCAGCTATAATAGCGCTTTTAAAAGCGCTTTCATAGGTCCATCTATAACAGCGCTTTTTAAAAGCGCTTTCGTAACTCCACCTTTTAGCAGCGCTTTTCAAGAAAGCGTTGTCATAAGTCAATGCATTTTTAGCGAATTTTTAAGTAAAGGCTATAGCAGCGCTTTTTGGTAAAAGCGTTGTCTTTGCAGTGCTGCCAAAAGTGAGTTTTGTTGTAGTGTTCTCAGCATTAGAAGATGCAACCATCGGGATCTTTCCACTCTTGATACCACTTTCGATCCTTTCTCTAGTCAAAACCATCTCTGTGAACCCGGATGAGGAACTCCCAATCAGCATATTAAAGAACGGGCCTGTCAGAGTGCCCATGAATATGTCTACCATTTCCCGATCATTAAGAGGAGGTTGTACCCTGCCAGCTAGATCCCTCCATTTCTGGGCCTATTCCTTGAAGCCTTCGCTAGAACCCATAGACATGCTTTGAAGTTGTGTACGAGTTAGTGAGAGGTCAGCATTGTATTGGTACTTCTTGTAAAATGCAGCAGCCAAGTCTTCCCAGGTATGAATGTCTGTTCTTTCTAGTTGATAGAACCACTCCAGTTGCGTTCCAGCTAAACTTTCTTGGAAGAAATGGACCCATAACTTCTGGTCAACAGTGTGAGGCTAGATCTTCCTGACATGGGACATTAAGTGCAACTTAGGGAAGTAGACACCTTCATATTTAGCAAATGTGGGAACCTTGAACTTTGGTGGGATTACCACTCCATGAACCAAACCTAATTCTTCAAAGTCCAAGCCAGGTACCTGCTGAATCTCCATAGCATTGAGATGATCCTCTAGCTGTTTGTATTTATAGTTAGTAGGAGGATATTGTTCCTCACAATAATTAGCTTCTTCTTCATGAGCCTCAGGGTTGTTGACTTCTTCATGATTATCCCCTTTGTTTGATAAAGTTGTGAGATCTAGAGCTCATTTAACCGGTCCTATGAGTCTTCTTCCTATATTCAAGATTCCAGCCGGTTTCTTTTCCTTCTTCTTCTCTTTGATGACGAGAGCTTTCAGTTCTTCCTGCCCCTGGACCAAAGCCATGAACATTTGTTGGAATTGAGCGTTTTGAGCTTGGAGGTCTTTTACTGTTTGTTCAAGGGCCATTTCTTTTGCTGAAATAAACAGTGAAAAGATGAGAAACCTATACTGGAAGACCTGTTATGAAATGGCATGCATGCAATGTTTTCAAGGATCTCGTGGGGTAAACAAGAAAATGTCAGAAGTTGAAATTTGCAGCTTTGATTGAAGGACTTTTTATTGTTGAGTATCCTTCTACGAGAGTCAAGCTCACCATATCAAGTGGGTCATAGCCCCACACTCAAGTTGTCGTGTTTTGGTGTTTAGACGACATTGGCTAGAGGAAAATAAATCCCCTTTCCCCTTGCTAGACGTCTGATTTATCATAACCTACATCACAAACCCTTGAGATCCTTGAAATGGTTAAGGAAATGTTGTGGCCTGATTTTATGATGTGTATGCTATGCGTTAAGCAAAAGTGTAAGGTGATGAAGACAAGTGAGTCTAATAAGTCCAAGTTACTAGATAATGACTGTAAAAAAATCCTGCAAGGAGATCATGTTGTTAGATAAAAACCCTGCCATTAGCTCAAGTTGAAAGAAAACAAATCACACAAGCAGCCTTAGGTTTAGGCTTTCCTGGGGTGTGTAGGTAAGTACCCTCTTGAAATTTAGTTGGCTCAACCCGTCCTAGTATTAGTAACCGGGTTCTAAGGGATCTCAATATCACTGATTTTTCCCACAAGTTTCGTTCTGATCGACAACTGACTTGCCACCAAACAAAACTTGGGAGTCAAATCTCAATGAGTGTAGTATTGAGTATCAATAGACTTAGGACTACACTAAAGAAGGCTATCTCACTACTTCCTAATGGCCAATTTGGTCAATTAAAGGTTCTAAGGTCATTTATGCTTTATGACACCATGCAGCAGGCCCGTATTCTCCTTGATTACTCAAGGGTTCTTGGTACCAACCAAAGTGCCACATCAATGTAGCTACCGCTTCAATTATGTCAGTATACCCCACACGGTTTCCATGATCTATTCCTACTTACCTAAAAGGTTCCCCAGATCCGGGTGTAGGTTCTATAGTAACCCAAACAAAGCCCTTAAAAGTAAAGAAATCAAAGCACATAAAGCAGTTAAATAATGAACTAACTCTAAGGTAACCCCACTTTTTATATTCCCCAGCAAAGTCTCCAGTTCTGTGATACGGGGGCAGAACCGACTGTTATACTGGTTTTGCGTTTGTATTGCAAATGTTGTGGTAAGTAAGAGTTGCCACCGACTTTTCTTTTATCCAACAAAAGAAAGTGTGAAAAGAACAAAAAAAGACCTTTCGAGAGTTTTTTGTGTAAGGGGGTAGATTATGGAAAGGGAAGGTGTTATAACCTTTTCCATCTGTAGTTTTCTACGGGCTCTTAGATGCTTAGCTCATTTTTGAAATACCTTGTGCTTTCCTGTATTTTTGAAAATTATTTTGAAATGCCTTAGTGTGGGAGTTTTATTTATGATAACTCTTGTATCAGTCCTCAAGAGTGTTGATAAAGCATTTTTTTGAAAATTATTTTTGAAAGTGTTTTGTGTATGTGAAAAAAATTTGTTTTGAGCATAGCATCTAAGAACTATCTACTTATACTCGAAAGGTTTGTTCTTTTCCTCCTATCCTTTAGACAGTGCTATCCTACTATTAGTGAGTAGGTAGCCCTATCGTTGGTTGTTGAGGGACAATCGAAGGGACGTACAGTCATAAAGGAAACATGTGGAGACGCTTTAGCAATTTTGTATAGGGACTAGATCATTTACCGAAAGGAAACATTGTAGGGTCATCGAGGGACTATGATCTTTTACTTACGGGTCTTTGCTAAAGTGTCCCCATTTCAAGGGACATAACTATTTTTTTCCGAAAGGAAACCAAAGTGGGCGTATCCTAGAGGTGTATGTGTGCAATGTGTGCTTGTTTCAGTTATTTGTCTTTGATTTTAAGTTTTCTAGCGTTTTATTTTCAGTCTTTCCATACAAGCCTAATTACTAACAGTTAATATCTTGCCGAAATTTAAAGTGCGGAAATTGTAAATCCTACGCTATTACAATGCTTAGGGGAGGGGGTATTTACATGTCCAAATGGAGAAACAAAAAGTAAAAAGTCTTAAATTTAACTATTACAACCTTTTGCAGTTACATAAATATAAAATGAACGAAATTTAAAATGAGCACGCGAATATGGAAACCGAGGTAAGCCCTAAAATACTTCTACATACTTAGCACTTTTTTTGTCATTTTTATTAAGAAAAATACTTAAATTAAAAAAATTAATTTTAACTAAATAAAGAAAAGTGTGATAAATAAGATGCAATTAAAACTAATCAAAAGGAAACTAATTCTAATATTTTTTGGATTTTTATTATTGAGAAAAATATTTAAAATGATTAAGTCTAAGTTTTAATTGATTTTAAATTACTAGAAATAAATCAAAATATAATTAATTAACTTGCACAAATTAAATTAAATTATATATAAAAAAAACTTAAACCTAAATCTTTTTTTTTATTTTATGATTAAATAAAAATGATTTCGAAAAAAGTAAATAAAGAAATTCGGTGTTAGTTTTGGCTAAAGGTCTCTGAATTTTACGTTTCAAAGCCAAGCTTCCGATCGGTGTTGGGAATGGCATCCCATGAACCAGGCCTCAAAAATTACATGATTTACGTCCAACCTGCTCTTTGTACGACTACAAACATGTATGCAAACGTCAAATAGATTAATAAATGCAGATTAACAAGATTAGATTTAAATAAACTATACCGAACAATGAACCTTGTATGGACGACTCAGGCGCGCTTCAATCCAAGGTGAGGAATGGAAATGACTCCTAGGGACCTCAGGAGTGCAAAGATGGCACGAGATTGGATGGAGGAAAGCTGAAGATCGGGTTTTGAATTTTCACAACTTTTGAACGATTTTGAGAATTTTGAGAGAGCTTTGTGAAGAGCTTTTGAAGATATTTTTGAAGAGTAATGTCGTGCCCCTTTGCATATGGTTTGCTTATGATTATATAGAGGTATGAATGAGGCAACATACATGGCAAGGAATCAATTAATCAAACCATGATAAAACAAAAATCAAACATATTGAAAACTTTCCATTTTTTTAGTTTATTCTTGCCATTTTTGAAGATCCTTGTCACTTTTTTAATATTCAATGAACTTGGACCATTTGTATGTACCTTGCACGAATATAGGGGCCTTCTAATAGATCAAATCAAACCCAAATGTCATGGCCCATTATTCTTTGTAATTTTATTTAATTTATTTGATTTAATTCATATTTAAATGAATAAAAATTCAAATAAATAGAAATAAAAATTGAAATAGTGCATGGTTAGGTTTAGAGGTCATTGGGTATGTCATAAACATTTTTGAACCCTAAAAGTTAGGTCCATTAACCTAAAAATGAATTTTTTTCCTCAAAGTTGACTTCATGTATTTTTCATAAAATTTTCCAATTTGTGCAAAGCATAACTTGCTCAATTTTCATCTTTTGAAGATGATCTTTGACTTTTTGGAAAGCCCAAGATGTACTCTACAATATCTATGTTGATCATTTTCGCTTTTGATGAGATTATCCTGATTTAAGTTGTCTTGACAAAAAGTGTCTTTTGTTGACTTTTTGAAAATGACCTGTAATGTATAAGCTTGTATAAGCCTGTAATGTAGAAGCTTGTATGGAATATGATTCTCTTAAAAATGATCTTTGGTTGGTAAAAAATGGATGAAGTATGTGAAAGTTATGTCTGGTCAAAGTTCAATTGACTTTTCCTAGGAAACCCTAATTTAGCAAATATTGATTTTTGATGATCTGAGGACTTTTCTTAAGGAATCATGATCAAACCTTGATTAAATGATGAACATAACTTAAAAATGTTGATGTTGACCAAAAATCTTGAAGTTTGACTGTATATAGGCCACAGTTGACTTTTGACCTAGTATAGTTGATTTTCAGGCATTTGAGCAATTGACTGAGCAAACTTGTAGTGGAATGCATGAAATTTGTCATGGACAATCTTGAAGGAATATTAGGTCCATGGAAAACATTTTTGACCTTTGTAGCTTACACATCTTGATGAAAAGTGAAACCCTAATTAGAGGTTCATTGCTTAGGAGGAGAGTTTGTCTGATCAATTCTTGGTAAACCTTGAGCAATTGAGGACCTCTAGAAGCATGTCTTGAGTGAAAATGGGAGGGAAAATTTTGGGGTACAACAGCTTCCCCTGTTCAATCTTATTAAACCTGAGGATTTAGATTGGCTTGTCTTCTTTTCATGATCTGAAGGTGGAAGAGGATTGAACACTAGAGTGCCTAGAAATTTGCACTCGCGTGAAGTAACATTGTTGGTTGATGCTAATCGGGAATGGGCTTATAGATGCCATTTGGAGTAGATGACTAAGAGTCGTTGGATATGGGCTTAAAGATGCCATCAGAAGTAGATGACTGAGAGTCATAAATGGTCCCTTTGTGGGGATTCCTATTCTTGTTGTGTGAGGAGGAGTCCACTAGGGGATGTTGATTTCTGTTGTTTTCCTGTTTGAGGAAAACTCTGTGGGGAATAGAGTCTAGGAACTTCAGTTGTCCATGACTCTACTGAGGGGTTATCTCTGGATTGGAGAGATGAAAGTTTGTTGTTTTCTGGTTGAAATCCAGGCTTCGCAGTAATTTGCTGGGGAGAATGAAATTAATTGCTATTTGGAAATGTATCAGAAGAAACCTGTGTAGGGCTGTTTCAGGATGAGTCCGGGTAAGACTTCATTTGGAAGTGTATGAGAAGGAACCTGGGTATGGCTGTTTTAGGAGATATATGAGAGGGAGCCAGGGTAGGGCAGATTCAGAATGAGTCTGGGTAAAACTGCATCTGGAAATTGTAAGAAGGAACCTGGGTAGGGTTGCCTCAGGATGAGTCCGTGTAAAACTGCATCTATAAATTGTGAGAAGGAACTTGGGTAGGGTTTCTTCAGGATGAGTTAGTGTGAAAATGCATCTTGAAATTCAAGAGAAGGAACTTGGGTAGGGTTGCCTTAGGATGAGTCTGTGTAAAACTGCATTTGGAAATTCAAGAGAAGGAACCTGGGTAGGGTTGCCTCAGGATGAGTCCGTATAAAACTGCATCTGGAGATTGTGAGAAGGAACCTGGGTAGGGTTACTTCAGGATGAGTCCGTGTAAAACTTCAGAAGGAGTGAGAAGGAACCCATGTAATATTTCTTCACGAAGAGCCCGTATAAAGCTGTATTTGGAAGTTAGGAGAAATATGTGTAAGATTGCTTCATGATGAGCCTGTGTAAAGCTGTATTTGGTCGCACAGATAATTACTCTATTTTGTTTCAGGAGTTAATCTTGGACCTGTTGAAAATTGTTGGTGATAAATATTCCTTGATTGGTCTTTGCTGAAAGGGTAAAGCGTTAGCTGTATGCAATGTCATGATGCATGAAATGCATTGTGTAATGGTGTTCTCAAAATAAATGCGATTGGGATGTATGCATTTGTACTGCAGATGCTATGACATTTTTAGAATGATGTATGAATGCAATATGTGAATGTATCAGTTGTTCGATTGCAGCATTGTTGAATTAGCGAAAATAAATCCCTGACTGCAGCTGACAATGAAGAATGTAGGAATTAAGATTTTGTTGAAGTTGAACTGTTGGGAGATGATCTTCCGTTGTTAGAGAAATAAACTTTGTTGGGGAAGGAAAGCTCTGTGCACTGCCTGAGGATTTTGTGAAATCCTATTGGGGAATCCTGAGAAGTTTGACAACTTAACTTGGGAAAACCTGATGTCAGAGCAGTAGTTGGAAATCCCTATTCTGCCGGGGATACAAGAACACTTGACATCACTAGGTTGTAAGCTAAGGATATGGCGGCGACTTTTTAGCAAGATTCCCCTGCCTTTGTACCTGCTGAAGAAATTACCTGCGTAGACTTTGTGGATGGTTTGAGTGTCATCCTAACTCCTGGGGTGCTTGGTAAATGCTTATCAGGATGATACGTTTTCTACTGATAAATAAATGACAAGATGACGGGACATAGTCGTACGTTTTTAATCGCTAACTTTTTCCTGGACCGCCTTTTCGGGTTTTCTTTCCACCGAAATACCCTTTTTTGCTCAAGCCGCCTTTTCAGGTTTTCGACTTACCAGGTGTACAATTTATTTGTATATATCCCTAATTTTTTTCCCGAAGTCTTTTGGTTCGCCGGGATGCCCTTAATTTTTCCTAGGCCTGTCAACCTAGCGGGTCTTTTTCATGCGTAGTATTTCCTGACTATGTCCGTGCTCATAGGATGTGGAGATTTGTCACCATCTATGAAAACAAGTGTTGTAAAAATGCCATAAAATGTTTATGAGATCGCATGTGCCCTTTCATACGTGGGAGCCTATTGGGGATGCTTCAGGATGAATCTGGTGCACCTGATATTTGATCAAGTTTTTCATAGTCTTGAATTTTCCTAGGTATCTTTTCTAAGAATTGTCATGGAAGGATTCGAAGACATGATACTGACACCATCTGATACTACTGGCATAGACAAGCAATTTGGTGGTACCAAAGATTCAAATTTCACAAGGATTTTCTGCTGGAATCCCCGATCAATGTAATAGCCTCCGAGTGATTCAGATGGACATCTGCCCCTGGCTATTCAACATTTTTGGAGAGATTCTTTGCATAATAGCTTGACTGCCCTAGATTAATTAGACACCATGTCATGCCCCTTGATTATGAAAGGCTTTTTATTGGGAATGTTTTTTCTGTCTGAGGTGATCCTGTCCATTGAGGGGGTCTTTGTTCATTGAATATTCGTTGTGTGAATTACTCTGCCATTTGAACAATTAACCATATGCAAACAATGTCATTTAAATAATGCAAAGTTTATGTCTGTCTTGAAATTTTTTGAAAATGCATTTTTTGTAGTAAAAGAAAATTTGCAAAAATGTGATATTAACTCATGATTTATAGCAAACCTTACAGGAGTCAGGATACCTTTGTAATAGTATGCTCTCGAACTAACCCATGCTTCAACTAGGACTTTTAAGGGTTGTAATGTGGCCTGGTTCACGTTTTAAGAAACAAAGGATAAAGGCTCAAAATTTATTTGTACCCACCCGTTCTTCATGATGTTTTTCAGTCCTATATTCAGTTAATTGTGCATATTGAATCCCAGTTGAGTTCTGGAATGTTGGCCCCAATATTTCGGTGATGGTTCAGAAATTGAACGTTTGTTTGAGAAGACATTCATTTTTGTGACCTTTTCTATTTGTTGAGGATTTGTAGCGACCTCCTTTTTTGTTTTTATTATCCCCTATTTTTTGCCTGAACTGTTTCTTTTGTGATTACAGTCAGCGGGATGCCCCAATTTTTTTATTAATCCTCCTTCATAGGTTTTGACTTAGCGAGCTTTTCTTTTGAGAGGCAATGACTGCCAGCCTTGACGATTATATGGGACCCATCACCATATTTTGGAGAGCATCTTCTACACTATTTGTCGTGCATGAAGGGTAAAGTTTGTGATTGAATGTACATCTGAATTAACTGAGAAAACAACCCTGCCCCAGGTTATGATTAAGGGTTTTAATTTGTATGAAAAGAAAACTCCTACCTCTTAGGCTCAAAGGGGTTGACTAGGGATTATCTTCCTTATAACTCCACTATTTAGGATTTGAAACAACGCCTGTACATCGTCAGCGTGGTAAGAACTAAAGTTACTTGCTTAACAAACAAGTGATAAGTCCTAAAGCTAATCGGAACAAAAACTTGCCTAAACCTAAGGGAGTAATTAATTCCACAAAGTTTCAAACAATAAAATTTCATTCAAACTTCTTCTTTATCCCAAATTTAAAACCAACGCACATCACTTATTCAACACAACATTATTCCATACTCTTTTTGTTTTTCTTTTTCAAATATTTTCTATTTTTTTCCTTTCTTTTTCTATCACTTTTTTAATTTCTTTTCTCACTTTTTTTTTCTTTATCTTTTCAACCTCAAAGCAATCAACCAATAAATACACAATCATTTTTCTCCCCAACTTGAATTCAATCATACATTAAAGTGAATACCCATACTTTCTAAGGCAAGGTAAAAATTCAAACCAAAACAATGGTTGAGGGTTTAAGAAAACAATGAATCAACATCCATGAAAAAAAGGGAAACTAAATACTCATAGACAAGAATTTAGAAAATACAACATGGATATCGACAAAAAGCTCAAAGGGGTTACTAATGATCACACACTCATAAGGTGAATTGACTTATTTGGCCAAGGTAGTTGTGCTCAAAATGAAACAAAAAAATTGTCTTGATCATGTTCAAGATTTCATACAATCAACACAAATAAAAGATTAAGCATAATAAAATCCAGTTAAAACAAGAATTGTGGTCTCCAGCATATGCGAACAATGTAAAGCTACTACACAAAAAGGGTAGGAACTAAAGTGATTCACAAATGAACAAGTATACAAAAGAATGAATGGCATAAAAATTGTAAAAAGTATAAGTATCATGAATATGCTAAAGTATAGAAAGAGATAAACACATACCTCGAATGTGTACAAAAATTTAACAAAATCATTACCATGCATTCACAAGTTGAAACGATCGAACTTGACAAATTACCTCAATATTCTACAAGTTACCAAACCGAAACATGAGTTCAAACAACAACAAAAGAATTAGAAAAATAATACTCCTACAAAATTTCAATGTATAAAATTTACAATATATACAACGAACAAAACTCCTAAAGCTAAACATGACAAGATTTCGGAAAACATAAATTGACATAACAAAACAAATATAAATAACGATATGAAAATTGCGTGAAAATGAATTAAAAAGTTGAAAAGTGAAGATTTGAAATTCAGAATATTTCCTTGTTTCAACTTGTTAAAGCACAAATGACAACACACATAAACAAATACAAACAAACATGCTTGTTTTACCACATAAGCTCGACGCCTTTATTGTGCGAGCTAGTAACCTCCTCTCATCAAGCCATGGTATTGTCACACCACGCAAACCTAAAGAAAGTGTCCTAACAATCACACAACAAACGTTACGAAAACGAGACAATTTACAACAATACGTGAAAACACATTTATGCACAAATATCATATACAAGTTAATGTACAATTTCTATACAACATATATATTAATTACAAAACTCAAAAACAAAAGAATTATCGCAATGCAAAGACAATAGAACCAGTCCCCAGCAACATTGCCATTTTGTTGGTGCGGTGTAGCGGCAAGTAACAAAAGTTTTAGAAATATTTATCCAGGAATTTATCATATCCACAGAGATTGGTTATTGAATTGTCGTTCGATAAATCTCTCATTAATGAGTTTGGGGATAAATGGGTTTGTAAAGAAAATGTTATCAACAAAAAATAAATGTAAACAAAAGTAAAAACTAAGGAAGAACTTATCCAGCGTGCATAAAATCTACTCATCACAGGCTTAAATCTATTGACCAGTTATATTCAACCTAACAATACTCATCAATGTCACTACGTATAACTCACAACCTAAGTCATTTCTAACCCAAATAGAGAGACCAAATGTATCATCTCAGAGGTGATATCTCTACCTCCTTAACAACACACAAGACAACTGTGTTACTCGCACTGACGATCTATCAGCACAGCACAACCAACACAGAGGCATTAAGCTCTGATACTCAAGTACATGTCAGCTCTAAATCTATCTCTACAGTTCTAAAACTAACAGATAATCATCATAGATAAGAATCTAAGCAGTATATGTCTAATAACAACTCAAATCCCTAGCAAAAAGCAAAAATACAAGTCATCAATCGACAAAGATTTATAAATCAAGTTTAATATAACGCCATGGGCGACAAATATACATAAGTTCAGAGTAAATACTTTTCAGACTCAACACATAAAGAATACACAAAGAGGAAGAGAAATGAAACATAAATCTCTCGGTTTGTCAGTGCCGATTGATGAGAAATACACCCCAGATCATCCGTATGTAAGCTTCAATATTGTTTTCTAAGCTAATCCTATCACAAAATGAAGTTTGATGGAGTTGGGGTCAAAAATACCCAAAATCATACCCAAAAAATGTGTTTTTACACATAAATACGCATTTCTGAATATCCAGGATCGCCCGACGACCAAAAAGTGTCGCCCGGAGACCAAAACAGCATTTCCCCATGCTGCAGCTTGCCTAGCATCGCCCGACGACCAAAAGTTTCGCCCGATGATTGATGACAGAAGGTTGAAAAATTAGCAAAACATTTTGCACTGTTTCAACCATAACTTTTGAACCGTAACTCTGATTCGCTCCCGGTTCAAAGCGTTGGAAAACTTATTCAATGCTCTTTCTAACAATCACAAAATATAAACCAAATTGATGGTTTTTTATTCTTTGATTTTGAGCCTTATTCATTGACGAGTTGCTCAAAATCGTGTGTTTGAAGCCGTGTCTTCAACACTTTATTTCTCATGCTCCAAATACGCATGAATATCTACAAAATGAATGGAAAAACATCAAATGTTATATTATGTACATAAAAACACAAATAAACACAAACTAAATGTATTTATACAAAAGTCGGGTTTATTCAATGATATTAACAACAAAAAGTCAATAGGTGCAACAAAAAGTATATACAAAAATAGCTACAATTTACACTTATCAATAACGATAGAAATAGAGGAAACAGAACTTCGGGTATTTCTGCTTCCTTCTTATTCCACTTTCTGCATTTTTTCTCTTTTGGTTTTGATTAGACGTCCCTTTATTGCGGGTTATTGTTATTGATCGTTTCTACCTGACGTTATCACTGATTGCAGATTGAAATTGTTACAGTGATGTTGTGGAAGTTGTTGTTGTATATTGATGATGATGGAAGGCTGTGAAGTTTTGCAGATAATTCTCAGAGAAGATGAAGGTTGCAGAGTAAAGATGTTGAAGGTCTCAAACGTGTTGTGGAGATAGATCAGGTTCTTGCAGATTTTATGGAAAATGATGATGATGAAGGTGCCGAGAGAGATAGCTTCATGGAGTTTTTGATATATTGTGAGGTCTTTCGAAAAATGTGGAAGAAGACTTGGATTAAGGTGAGAATCGTTTTTATATATTCTGTTTTTCTCTCTTTCGTCTGTATGAACTCTTTGTGAAATTATCGACTGAAAATTCCTCTCCTCCATTTTGTTATCCTGTTTTCTGTTATAAGTTTGTTGGAATCTGTTAGGAAATTATGTTAGCTGTGTGGTTGGAAAGTTAGTTACAGTTTGGTTAACTCTTTTTTTCGATTAGGCTTGGTTACAGTTAGGAGGTTGGAAGAGTTAGGAAGTTGTGAATCGGTTAGAATCAGTTTGAGATGGTTAGGAGAGTTTGTTACTCGATTAGGAATTCTTCTTTTCTGTTCAATTAGTTGCTTGGATGTCTCAATGTGAACTTGCGTTTTCTATTTTTCTTGAACTGAGGAATTTATATGGACTGGTTATCTTTTTCCTGTGCATATTTCCGAGTTTCACAAGTCCTGATTTATATTTCCTGTTGTAGCTTTCTGTTATTCACATTATAGGGCACGGCTGGCGTGTAACTATCAATTAGTACAAGAACTGGTTTGTGGATATAGTGTTGGTTTATGTGAACACAGTGCTGGTTGTAGCAGGTGGCAACATGGAGGTGATTCTGATTGTTGTGCTTCTGCAGGTCTGAACTTGATGATTATGGATCCATGCAAATATTGAAGTTGTAAATTTCGAGCCCATTTAGCTATGAAGAAAATTGAAGACAAAGATTAAGGATTGGGCTAGGTTTATGATTAGAATTTTTTGTAAATGCCTTTTAATGTTCCTTGAATGCCTCATTTGTATTTCCAATCTTCTTTGATAAATGTTTCTGAATGTTGTCTTGTAATGATTTCCATGTCCATCAAACCCTGATACTTTCATAGTTCTTTGAACTTATTTAGATGCAATTTGAGTGAAGGTTGAGATTGTAATGGATCTCATGGATATAATATGAAATGGTCCTTCTCTTTTCAAACAAAGTTTGGAATTCATTTTCCCTCCATATGCTTTACTTTAATTTTCCAATTTTTCTTTAATTCTTGCAACACTTGAATAAGTACCAACAAATAGGATGAAAATCAACAAGTGTGTAACATGGACTCTTGTATAAGGTATCCAATACTTTTCAACTTAGAAGTGATTTCATGAATTTCATGCAAAGTCCCATGTCTGAATCCGCAATCTTCTAATGAAACTTCAAACAAATTTAGTCCATGACATTAGGTTGCACCTCAAATGATTCTAAATAACGAATCCATAGGAACCAAACCAAATCAATCTCGCCTTCTTTCTAAAACTATTAATTTCCATCTTAAATCCACGTCTTGAAATTGAAGCAACAAATGATAACAATGCTTTGATAATATTACGCATCCAAAACATCACCTTTGTACCATGATTTAAATCTTGCAATTCACTTTGCAAAGACACTTCATTTTGATGACTAACGATCTTGAAGAAAGTGTATTGAGGAAAACCTTGTAGATATGAGAAATTAGAAGCATATGAGTAGTTATGGTGATCGAAAAATCCTAAGCTTCCTTGAGATGAACCTCTGTGTCTTAAAAGCCCGTGATGAAGATGTCCTTGTAGCTTGGCAATAAAGGGGTTCATGAATTAAAACCCTAGCTTCAAACAAACTCTGATTGATGAAAGAAATCAATTGAAACAAGCTTGTGTGAAGATGAGAGCCTTAAAGCCATACAAAAACCCTAATTCCATAATATCATTGATCCCATGCATAATTATTGACCAATGATGCATGACGTGCAAAATGACCTAATGGAAATTATATACATGAGAAGAGCGCGAGATGCATAAGCCAGATAAAAGTAAAAGGGTAACACAAATTTGGGGTATTACAGTTGCCCCTATTTAATTTTCTTGAACCTGAAAGTATGATTGGCGCGTGCCTTTCAAAAGTACGGGGTAAAAGATGATTAAATACCAATGCCCGAGAATTTTTTGTTTTCCAGTGAAGAGAAGGAGATTGGACTCGTAACATGGTGTGATGCCAATAAGAGACAAAGGTTAGTATGAAAAGACAGTGGATAAGATCTACCGGTGACCCACGATCCTAAGGTGAAACATAAGAGCAATCTGTTGGAGAACTAGGCCTACGAGCGACCTTAAAATTCTATGAAGATACCTATGGGAGAACCTAGCCAACGGGCGATATCAGGTTTGGCGATGATCTATTGGAAGAACCTAGCCAATGGCCGATCTCAGGTTCTAAGATGATCTATAGGAAGAACCTAGCCAATGGGAGATCTCAGGTTCTAAGATGATCTATAGGAAGAACCTAGCCAATGGGCGACCTCAGGTTATAATATGATCTATATGAAGAACCTAGCCAACATGCGATCTCAGGTTCTAAGATGATCTTTTGGAAGAACCTAGCCAATGGGAGATCTCAGATTCTAAGATGATATATTGGAAGAACATGGCCAATGGGTGACCTCAGGTTCTAAGGTGATCTATTGGAAGAACCTAGCCAATGGGTGATCTCAGGTTCTAAGATAATCTATTGGAAGAACCTAGCCAATGAAAGATCTCAGGTTCTAAGATGATTAGAGGGAGAACCTAGCCAACAGGCGGTCTCATGTTCCAAGATGATCTATTGGCAGAACCTTGCTAACGGGAGATCTGAGGTTCTAAGATAATCTATTGGAAGAATCTAGCCAACGGGAAATCTCGGGTTCTAAAATGACCTATTGGAAGAACCTAGCCAACATGCGATCTCAGGTTCTAATATGATCTATTGGAAGAACCTATCCAATGGGAGATCTCAAGTTCTAAAATGATCTATAGGAAGAACCTAGCCAATGGGAGATCTCAGTTTCTAAGATGATCTAAAGGAAGAACCTAGAAAATGGGAGATCTCATGGTCTAAGATGATCTATAGGAAGAACCTAGCCAATGGACGATCTCAGTTTTAAGATGATCTATTGGAAGAACCTAGCCAATGGGAAATCTTGGGTTCTAAGATGATCTATCGGAAGAACCTAGCTAATGGGCGATCTCAGGTTCTAAGATGATCACATTGGTTATGACATGACAACTGTTTAGAAGTTGGCACGACGAGTGTAGGTAAATGACACGAAGAGTGTCTGAAGATAACATAGAAATCGGCACGACAGGAAAAGGAAGATGACTCGACGAGTGTGTGAAGATAACATGGTGAATGTTTGGAAATTGACACGGAGAGTGTTTGGAAATAACACGACAAGTGCTAGAGGAGAGACTTCACCAGGAATCTATGACAAATTAACACAGACATGTGTTTGAAACGACACTGAAGAGTATCAGAAGAAGACACAGACAAGTACTAAGGAAAGGATAACACAGACGAGTGTTTGAATCAATACGGACGGGTATTGAAGAAAGGTTAATCACATACAAGTGTTTAAATCAATATGGACGAGTATCGAAAGAAAATATGAACGAGTACCAAAGAAAGATTTAACACAGACGAATGTTTGAATCAGTACGGACGAATATCGACAGAAGATATAGATGAGTATCAAAGAAAGGTTTAACACGGACGAGTGTTTGAATTAATACGGACGAGTAGCGAAAGAAAATACAAATGAGTATCAAGGAAAGTTTAAACACTAACGAGTGTTGGAATCAATACAGACGTGTATCGAAAGAAGATACAAATGAGTATCAAGAAAATGCTTAACACGGACGAGTGATTGAATCAATACGGACGAATATCGACAGAAGATACAACCGAGTATCAACGAAAGGTTTAACACGGATGAGTGTTTGAATCAATACGGACATCGACAGAAGATACAGACGGGTATCAAAGAAACGTTTAACACTGACGAGTGTTTACATCAATACGAACGAGTAGCGAAACAAATACAGACGAGTATCGAGGAAAAGTTAAACACTGACGAGTTTTAGAATCAATACAGACGAGTATCGAAAGAAGATAAAAACGAGTATCAAGAAAATGCTTAACACGGACGAATGTTTGAATCAATACAGACGACTATCGTAAGAAGATATGAATGAATATCAAAGAAAGATTTAACACAGACGAGTGTTTAGGAAATTGACACAGACGGGTGCTGGAATTTTCACGAATGAGGGTTTAGGAAATTGACACAGACGAGTGCTGGAATTTTGAGTTATTTGTCAGACGAGAACTGACTATCAGACGAGAACTAGGTTTAGAATTGATTGTCAGATGGGGACTAACTACCAGATGGGAACTAGAATCGTATGATAAGGTGTATTGATTTTGCTGGGAATAGGTGAAGGTCATCATCTAGGGATTTGTGAGCGATGTCTCTTGAGGGGATGTATTGTTGTCTTTTGTGTAAGGTACCCAATCTGGCTTATGCTTCATATGCATGTTTGAATTTCTTTTTCCATAAAGACCCATTCTGATGGATCAACTATGCGCTTTTGAATATGCAATGTTATATAGTGATAACTATATGCAATGAAAATAAATAGACTTCATGGGGATAAGCGAAGGTTCATCAAGAACTGTTGCTCATCACCGGGTATGCCAATACATATCGGCGCTGGAAACCTGCAGTACCAAGGATCACTGAGGATACTGATAAGAATTTGAATGGGGGACCTCATGATACCGAAGATCATTGGTGACTCCGTTGAAGATTGAATTACTAAGGATGCAAGTTTCCAGATACGCCGCTGAATTCCGAATTGTATTATTGGGGAAGAGATAATCTGGCCGAACTTCCCTACATCCTGAACCATCTAGAGGATGGTAGGACTGGATATGTCGAGGAATGGGTATTGAACACCATGTGGATCTCTTTGAATATATGCCCCAAGTTTACGCCACACTAGGGAATTGGATTTTAAATCACTTAGGATAAGAAGATAAGCATGGAGATTTGCGAATTCCATGGTTTACTCCATTGGGGATGCCCCGGTTCAACTCTGTGAATGTCGAGGTTTAACTCTACGAATGCCCCAGTTTACTCTACTGGGATATGCACTTGCGCGTGCCAGTTAAATGGAAACTTCAAACTTTTTGAATTCAATTGGGGAATCAGGTTTGAAATTGTCTGCAGCAGATGAAGGAGGATTTGTGCATTAGCTAGGTTAGGGTGACTGTTATGATACTTATATCTTGATTGTATTCCTCTTGTATAACATAATTGGCTTGAGAAACTTTGCAAGAACGGATGAGGAATTCCCCTTGTCTGGAGGATTTCTAAAAGAATTTGTGCTGAATAGAAGACCAGAATATTCTTGCCACAATATGATATGAGGTGTCCTGCCCCAGTGTCTTGAGTCACGAAATAAACTGCTCTTGCTTACAACTTTCTTGGAGAGATTTTTCAAATCTCGACGTGATTTCCCCAGGTTGAATGAATTCTAAATAAATTTCTCGACGTGATAGCCTCAGAACGATTGGCAAAAGCTTAAAGAGATTTATCAAAGTCATAGCGTCAGATCGATGGTAACTTGAAGAGATTTATCAACGTGGTATCCTCTTATTGATAGCTTTGAGTGAATGCCTCGGACTTGGCTGAGCTCAGGGAGATCAAATCTCGACTTGATTGCCCCAGATTGGCAGAATCTGCTAACTTCATCCCTAAAGGGTACTCAGACTGTGAAGCACCAAGATGCTTTCTCTTGACAGAACCACTGGTTAACATGCCCCTGTATAAGTCATTTTTCTTGTGACAATTGACTCTTGCTTCAACAGAGTATTCAAGCCTCCCTTATTTGACAACATTGAGCCATTTACCGATTGTTAATTGTGTAAACTTACTTGATGTCAATCAGTTGTTTTGTATGCAGAAGAATGTTTATTAAGAGAATGATAATTCTAATTCAACACATATGTAAGTCTTGAAGTTTGAAAAAACTTTGCATGAAATGATGTCACAACTCTGTTGTGAACGAGTCACTAGCTAGAGAGAAACATTTGCTAATTCTCTTTTATGAAAGACAATGCAAGCATATGATTCCAACACTGATATTCAAACATACCTCTTAGGAGTCAGTTAACTGTTATCTCGTTGTAGCATGCTTTTGAATTGACCCATGCTTCAGTTAGGACTTTTATGGGTTGTAACGTGTTATGGTTCACGGTTTTAGAAAAAAAAGATTTGAAGCTCAAAATTATTTGGTGCCCCCATTCTCCATGATGTTCTCCATTCCTATGTTCAGTTGACCTAATACAAGCATTCATCTCTTGAGAAGAGTTTGCGATGGTTTAGGAACCACTGAGGCCTCTTGGGCACAACACTCACTGACTTCTGATTTTGGTGTCCCATCACACGACCTTGTTTTTTCGATAGGGGTTTTATTGGTAATCCTTTTCTTGCCTTTTAGGCTTTTCAATTTCTTTGTTTCTTTTTCCTGGACAAATTCTTTTGAATTCCAATTTGAAAGAAGTTTCTATTTAGCGGGGATTTTTTCTTTCTTATTCATAATTTCCATTATGAACAAGTCGTTGATCTTTATGCATTTTCTTATTCGTTGGAAGTGATCGTCACTGTCAGAGTCTTTGGTAGATGAGGGATAGACATTGTTGTATCGTCATATGTTGACCTCCTGATGTGTCAGAGATACTCATTGGGATATCGCTAGTTGATGCACGTTGCTGATAGAGGAGGGTTAACCATTATGGTTTTGACTTTCCTCAACCTTTTGATGGATAACCATTGTTGTATCTTTGGATACACACTCTTGATGAGTCCTAAACGCTTGATCAAATTACCTGAACACTACCCGTCCTAAGGTTAAAATGAGGGTTTTTTATGAACAGAAAAGAAAATCCTACTTCAAAGGCTCGGAGGGGTTAACGAGGGTCTATCTCCCTTATATCTCCGGTTTTTAGGAATAGAAACAAGGCATGTACATCGTCAGCAGGGTCTTACTCAAAAGCGTACCAACCAGAGATTTTTTGCGTTTTTAGATTATCATCATCCTCCCTCCAATCTTTACCTAAGCATAAGACTTGGAAACTTGGCATCAATATTCAAGTGAAACATTTAAAGAGTTATAACGAATGGATGAATAAAAACGAAAAGAAAATTTCAAGACAAACATACTTATTGCATTAATATTTCCATTCAAAAATAGACAAGTTTCTACATGCAAGCTATGTTTAAACAAACAAGAAAGAATGAAAATGAAAATGCAATAAAGAAACCAATGGTTTCCATCGTTGAGGAGACTTGACTTTGTATGTACTTCTTCGTTCTGAAGACTTTCTGCAGCCTTGATGCTTAAATGGGCAAGATAGTTCCCCTTCTGATATTATGTGAACACAACTGTCTCTGAATTGAGCCCGTCTTGGACCCTGTCTCTGGATGACATGCCATCTTTAATCGAATGGTCGGGTAACTCGGAATAATATGCATAGAAGATTCTTCAAGGAGAGCGAATGTATGCTTTACCAAGCGAATCAGTATAAACTGCATCACCAAACATCTTATGCCACAAAGAGACAATACAATTCGTCTTCTATTAGAACAGAAGAGACACCCACCTGGTGAGAAAGAGTCCGACAGTTAGCCAAATAGGAATTGGACCTTTGGAAGAGACGCCAGACAGGTGGTAGGCTTTATACTTCAACCCCTTTACAGTTTTCAATATCAAAATTAGGTTTCCTGGAATAGGGGATACATATAGCATGTGTATCACAATCAAAAGAGATGTTTGTGGGAGGAGGATCCCAAAGATCAGAGATTTACCAATTGAACTTCCACCAGGCGAGGAAATAACTAGATGTAATACACTCGGATCACATCAATAGGCTCACCAGGCTTCTTATGTCTTTTCTTAAAAGCTTTTCCAAATGATTTCACTCGGGGAGCAAAGACTGGTTGTTGTCGAAAAAATCAGGGAACGTAAAGATGTGGAGACTGTCCTTGATTGAATAGTCAGATGCCCCGAAGTGGTAACCACATCTGACGTTGGTTAACAAGAATGGAGCGTTGATATAAGATCCCATAGTAAATGGGAACCATCTGTTGATAAGATGTTCCAAGAACTCAAGATTGTGTAAAACTCCCTAGTTAAAAGCAATTCCCAAAAGATGAGGAGAAGAGAGAACCTGTTGTGGAAGTAAGTGCAAGATCGTTGACATCATACTCAAAGCTTCCATGACCTGGCTTATCTGAGTCTTTAATCAATTATCTTCCTTCTTGAAGAATTCCCGACCACGGGCCAAAGCTTGCATGTATACCACAACTAACCCTATCAGTATCTTCGTATCGGTCAATCCCCCATGAAGTTATCCCATACTGATCTCTGAACATGTGCAGTAAGAAATCAAGTTGAACCTCTGAGGAGAACACCAAGTCTAAATAAGAATCCCCAATATTCAAGTACCTGTTATGAATGCATGAATGTGCATGGAGTGCATGAATGGATTCCTTGTCATGTTTCGTTATTTCCAAGGAATTTACATGCTTTGATTTTGATTTTACACAAGTAAGGGATGGAAAAGTTCAACACAAGGCTTACAAATATGATTCATTGGAAATAAAAGAACATGTATGTTAAGCATGTGGTTTACCATGTTATGTATGCAAAGACATGGGATCAAATGGGATCAAAGTTCCATCATTTCTGAATATGATTGTTGCACTGTTCTGAATCATATGAATATTATCAGATCAAAGGTCCAATGTAGCTTCCGCACATACAAGAACCAAGTACCCTGTAGACCATCAATTGTATGCTATCAAGGCTTCTGGAACACCGGATACTGCTGAGCATTTCCTCAACATGCTGGGAATACCAAGATTGAAGGCCCAAATGAACCTCCAAGTAAACAAGTCAGGAACTCAGAAAATGAATCTGAGAACCATATGGTCACCAACATCACATACAACCATCATCTGAATATGAGTAACCATCTGAACATAGTCACCATCTGAACATAGTTACCAACTATACCTGTGATAATAATTCACTCCACACTCACGGGTGTACACTAGGTCAAGGTAAGGCAAGGGTAACTCAAAAATCATGGGTCCTCTTAAAAGTAAAATCATCACAACACAGACGTACATGATGAAAATACCTCCAATTGGATCTTATCCGAGCATGGTATATGACACGACTGCACTAATCGGACCACCTCCTATAGCCGTCATGTCCCCACTCTATTCCTAGGTTTCCTAGTGCACTATAGCCTGGGTACTGAGCCTTTTACCTCATAGTAACACCCACCCAATCAAGAAGCCGATCTAGTACAGTAGTAGTATATGGAAATAGTAAAATGCAATGCACACATATGCTCAGGTAATCATGTTTGAATGGATAAACTGAAAGCATAAAAAATAAACACCCACAGAAAAGAAGACAAGAGCTAGGAGCGAATCTGGGATTGACCAACATTTGGTCGACCTATCCCTAGTGAAGTCGCCAGCTGAAACAACCGGATGAAAATCATCAAACAATGAAGTCTCCATCAAACGTCTTTTATCCCACATGAAGTGAAAGGTAAACATCGAGAAAACCTGAGAAGAGAGAAGTCACGGTCTTGCGACTAAGAGATCGGGTAAAGGGGTCTGTTACGCGAGGGGAAGGTATTAGCACCTCACATGCCCATAGTACTCTATGTTATCCGCTCTTGTTATCTATCTTATGGGTGTGCTTAATCTATGCTTAGTGTTTACTTCTAAGGAGGAATGCATGCAAAAGGAATGAGAAAAGAATGTAGGGAAAATAAAGTTGTACTCGCTTGGGCCCTACCCTAATGCATGCGTATCCTTTTTCAGGAATCATAGTTACCGTAGTTCGACTCACATGTTTTGTTTGTTTTGTGTTTTTTATAGACAATGTTAACTCCACCTTCTTCCGTAGATCAGTCTTTGGAGACTCACGCGTTGGCACATAAGTAAATTAATCACGTCCTTACTGAAATTGGTTTTGAGTTATGCCTTCAAGACAAGATACCACATTTGATTGGTTTATATTTTGTCACCTTGAAAAAGGGTTTAGGTATGATTAGCATGTTTTTTATTTGCTATGAGATGAAGTTTTAGTTTTGGATGCAAGGATGAAAAAAAGGGGAAGAAAAGAGTCTACGGGGGACTAGCTTATTTATAACCTAATGTTATCATTCAATGGCGGTCCTAAGATTTGGATTAACAAAAGTGAAATGTCTACCTAATTTTATCATGCATGGTTTACCTAAGGTCTAACTTGTATGCGAACAAAGCAAGAACATCCTAAGGGAACATCGTATGTACAAGGATAAAACAAACAAGCTCAAAAGAGCACACACATAAAATCGTAAGGAAAAGAAGCGAAATGTTTTAGCCAAGGGGAGTGTATCACCCAAGACAAACAAGCGGGAGTAGGATGTAAAACAAAAATGTGATGTCCAAAGCGACTGAACACCTAACTAAGATATAGGAGATCGAGGTGGGCGTCAAAAGACAATATGAACGATTATGGAGTATCAGCATCAACCAATTCGAACTCCTGACAAAGCGTGGGGGTTCAATTATAGAACCCTCCCCCACTTGATGACACGATACACAAGAGCAGGCACAACTCTAAAGCATCATGGTACGTCACAAGCTAAGGATGACACGGACGAAATTGTGGGGGTTGATTGTGAACCCTCCCTGCTCGCCTCCTTTTGAGGACTTCAATAAGGAATGGAGGAATAGTGCGAGCACAAGTATAAACACACCTGCAAAATAACTACACAAAGGTAGGGTTTTAAACAAACCACACACAAGTAGAAAATAGAATGCACACAATGCAGAATTTCCCTAAACAAGTCTTTAAATAAACCAAAGGGGTTCCTGACATGATCAGCAATGGAGACCCTCCGTCATACATCTCTTCCCTACTTCTCATGGCATCAAAAAGCAGTAAAGCCCTACTTCTCATGATCTCTAGAAAAGCAGTAAAGTGAGAAGAAGTACAAAGGTAATAGCGGCGACTACCAAAGCGAGCAAATTGTTAAGAACAGACGAAAGCAATGGAGAAGCAGGGAGTACACGTCGAGCAAGCTTCGCCAAGAAACAAACAAAGTTAGAAATGATATCCATCTAAGATAAAAGCAAACATGTGTTGTGAATGCAATGCGTAATCAGAGGTTCTTACATAAAGCATCATAAAGTATCACATGTATCAGGACAACGTATAATACGATATGAAATTCTCAGGACGATAATAAATAAGGCGTGTGACATCAGAAGCGAGCATAAGCCGTGTGCTTCGATCACATAACTATGTGTTATGTTATATGATAAAAAGCATAAAAATGTACCTTGCACAATGAACAAACGCGTCAAGAATAACGAGGCAAAACAGTATAAAAATATGAATAAAAACTAAAAGGAAAATTATTTTCATTATTAGTTTTTTTTTGTGAGGTAATTCTAAAAAACTACAGAATTAATTTCCTAAAATCGATTAAGAAAGTAACAAATTTTATTGATTTTATCATTTTTATCATGTGAATAAAATCCAAACAAATTGAAATGACTAACAAAAATCAATAAAAAAATAATTACAAATAGAAAAAAATGCCCAGGGGAGTGCAAGCTGGAATCCAGGAGTGTATTGTAGAAATCAGGCGCTGAAAGCCCATTAGGTTGAGTCCATTAGCAAGTTTTTGTTAAGCCTCTAGCATGAAGCTCCAAAAAAAACCAGGGGCATGGGCTTAGAATGATGATGATTACTACAAGGGTTGGGGCGCTAAGCCCAATATCCAAAGTTCAAAAGCAATGTTTTTTTTATGTAAGTCCAAGCATGTTCAAACAACAGGTAACAGACCCAAGAGTTCAGTCTAGGCCCAGATCTTTATTTCAAAGATGTATTCCCATTATAACTATAGGAAAGTAAAAGAGAAATGCTTGCGTTTAGGTTCATCTAGGGTAAGAACATATGTGACGATTAGAATACTCTATACACGAAGCTCTCTTCTTCTTCGCCAAGCTACGCCACAAACTCATTCCTTCAACACCATCATAAATTCGTCAACTCCAGTCGTTTTCATTGAATTCGTTCATTCCTCACTCAACTTCTTTTGTTCCGAACAAAAACATCATCGCGAAATTATCACCATCTTATCTCAACTTCTTTGGCTCCGTCCATTCCCTCACTCTTCTTCTCCGACAACTACCCGTCGTAAACAACCATCATCTCAACTATTCCGTTAGACCTTCGTCCTCCTATTGACTCACATCCAATCAAGAAGAAACTCTAAACCTAAGTTGATGGAGATGAACTAATACGCGCGAGAATGCTTCAAGATGTATCGCAACGTGAAATAGATGGAGGAAATCGAATATTGAGAGGGATGAGATTATGAGAATTACCTGCCGGAGACAAGTCTGGCGCTCCTTGAAACACGAGGATGATAACGATAAAACCAAAGGAAACAGAACTCCAGGTATTTCCGCTTCCTTCTTATTCAACTTTCTGAATTTTTCCCTCTTCTGGTTTTGATTACATGCTTCTGTTATTGCGCGTTGTTGTTACTGATTGCTGCTACCTGACGTTATCATTGATTTCATATTGACATTGCTATTATGATATTGTAGAAGTTGTTGTTGTATATTTATTATGATGGAAGGCCGAGAAGTTTTGCAGAGAATTCTCAGAGAAGATAAAGATTGCAGAGTGAAGATGTTGAAGGCCTCAAACGTGATTCAGAGATAGATCAGGTTCTTGCAGATTTTATGGAAGATGATGATGATGTAGGTGCCGAGAGAGATAGCTTCAGGGAGTTTTTGATATTTTGTGATTTCTTTTGAAAAATGTTGAAGAAGAATAAGATCAAGGTGAGAATCGTTTTTATATATTTTATTTCTCTCTCTCTCTCTCTCTCTCTCTCTCTCTCTCTCTCTCTCTCTCTCTCTCTCTCTCTCTCTCTCTCTCTCTCTCTCTCTCTCTCTCTCTCTCTCTCTCTCTCTCTCTCTCTCTCTCTCTCTCTCTCTCTCTCTCTCTTCTGTATGAACTCTTTGTGAAAGTATCGACTGGAAATCCCTCTCCTCCATTCTGTTATCCTATTTTCTATTATAAGTCTGTTAGAAGTTTGTTGGACTTTGTTAGGAAATTTGGTTAGCTGTGCGGTTGGAAAGTTAGTTAGAGTTTGGTTAACTATTTTTTTTCTAGTTAGGATTGGTTACAGTTAGGAGGTTGGAAGAGTTAGGCAGTTGTGAATCAGTTGGAATCAGTTTGATCTGGTTATGAGAGTTTGTTATTGGATTAGGAATTCTTCTTTTCTGTTGTGTTAGTTGCTTGGATGTCTCAATGTGAACTTACGTTTTCTGTTTTTCTTGAACTGAGGTGTTTATATGGACCAGTTTCCTTTTTCCTTCGCATATTTCCTAGTTTCACAAGTCCTGATTTATATTTCCTATTGCAGCTTTATGTTGTTCACAGTATAGGGCACGACTGTCGTGTAGCTATCAGTTAGTACAAGAACTGGTTTGTGGATATAATGCCGGTTTATGTGAATGCAGGGCTGGTTGTAGCAGGTGGCAACATGGAGGTGATTCTGAGTGTTGTTCTTCTGCAGATATGAACTTGATGCTTGTATATCCATACAAATATTGAAGTCATAACTTAGGAGCCCATTTCGCCATGAATAAAATTGAATAAAAAGATTAAGGATTATGCTAGGTGTATGATTATACTTTGATGTAAATTCCTTTTGTAATGTTCCTTGAATGCCTCATTTGTATTTACAATCTTCTTTGATAAATGTTTTTGAATGTTGACTTGTAATGATTTCCATGTCCATCTGATATAACCTGATCAGACTTGGACCGTCACGGCTGGCTCCGAGCTGAAGTTTTGAACGAGGTGGGGGGGGGGGGGGTACCTGCAAGGCACTCTGATGCTGAAGTGAGTAAGAGTACGAGCAGGCAAAGTGTGAGTATATGTGATAGAATGAATACCTGACCCTCTGGAAACAGAGGGTATTTATAGCCCCCAGCGTTGGGCCAAGGTTCCTTCATTGGGTCGGGCAGGTTTGGCCCAATGGAGGAACTGCCAGGTTCTACGTGCGTAGTGGGGACCCGCACGTGGTTCCCTTCCTGGATGTTCTGCGTGAAGTGCGGGCGGACAGGGACGCGGTCTTTTCAGAGTCCCGTTGAGAGTGTAGTGGACCGTGTCCGCTGTCGAAGGAGCGCTCGAGCTGGGCAGCACGAGGACAGGGGTGTCGCCCAGTGACGTATGTCGGGAAAGCTATGGTCCTTAGGTTGGCGTGACTCCTAGCAGGTTCGTTTGGATTGGGCCTTTATTTTTGCTCTTGGGCTATCCCGGCCCAGTCCAGAACAGGAGCCCCCCAAGTCATGGTTCCTTGAGTTAGGAGCCATGACTTGATCTTAGGTTGCTTCCGTTTCGGGGCCCCGTACCCGGGAAAGAGATGCAGCTCCTCGTGGGGGTACTCGAGGGTTTCCCCGTGTCGTGCTCGGGGACAGGTTCCCTCCGAGGAATGCTCGGGGATTCCTCAACAGCCTGCACCTGTCGAGCACGCGAGGTCTCTTTTGGGAACCGTGCCGCCACCATATGAGGATAGGGTCATCATTGCCTAGGGGAGCTGCGCGTCAAGGAGGGGAATCCGTGGTTGCCTGAGGTGACGTTTGGTATTCCACGTCATCACTTTAAATAGGATCCTTGGGCCCCAGAACGTGTTTCTACTCTTCGCACTTCTCCTCTTCGCTCTGTTTCTGCTGCTGTTGATCTTCCCAGATTCTCATAGCGCCGCCGCGATCTCCCTCACCGATTCCTTTCCTCCGCCGTCAAATCTACTTCTTGATTCCAAGTAAGTGACTTGTCTCCTCTGTTTTTCTGTTGTGATGCATGATTTTTCTTCGTTTTTAGATGTTTAGAGACCGTAAGCCTAGAATTAGCCCGGTAAATTCGTGTTTAGCTTGACAAACCCACGCGTATGTTTGGTAAGCGCACGCTCGTGCCCGGTAAATGCATAGTATGGGGTTTTAATACGCAATGCTGCCCGGGATCTTCATGATCTAAGGCGCCTGATTCATGATCGTGCCCGGTAGATTCATAGCTCTAGCTCTAGGCTTTATGATTTTGCTCGTCATGTTCATACCCTGGGTCGACGTGTTCACGAGTGACCGAGTTGTGGGTTCATTTAGTCGACTTGTAGGAGGACCTGTCGAGGTATCTGGGAGTCGGGGAGATGGTTGCTGTTTTTTGTTCCACAACACCAACTACACAGTCGCGCGCGGAGCGACGTGGTTTGTCGTGCCCTTCATCTCGTCCGTTATGGCGAGCGTATGGTTTCGCGACCAATTGATTGGTTTCCCCGTGCTTTGTAGGTAACCATGGCGGACGAACCTTGCTCTTCAGGACGGCTCGAGGTGGAAGAACAAAGTGCTGACGAGAATGTCAGCTTGGTCGACACCATAGATGACCCCTTGCTGGAATGGGTGGGTGCCGAACCTAGAGGGATAGCTTCGGTTTATAGTCGGCGCAGCCGAAGGGCATACACTATCCTTGAGGCGGGCCACAACCAGCCCGACTTCCAGAAGAATTTCGTGGTCACTCGACCATCTTTTACTGCTCGAATTTGCTCGGTGTTCCCCGAGTACAGTTTCCCTATGTATGAAATTGCTTTTAAAGACCTTGGGTTGCAACTGCGTTTCAACGATTTCCAGGTCGGGGTCTTTAGCCATCTGGGGCTGGCCCCGTCGCAGCTTCATCCTAATTCGCTCGCGTTTATCCGGGCGTTTGAGTTAACTTGCCGTTTTCTGAGGATCGGGGCGACTATACCCCTCTTCTTCAGAGTCTTCCACCTGCAGCGCCAATCTCGGGGTGGAAAGCATAACTGGGTTTCCCTGAAACAGTCGAAGAGAATTTTCAGGATGTACATGGACTCCGTGCGGGGTTTTAAAGACAAATTGTATGTAGTGAGGCCGGTTACTACGGCAGGTTTAGAGTCCGTGTACGAGGAGGAAGCGGTCATAACCAACGACGACGGGGAGGCCCTTTTGGACGGCGAAGGGCGTCCGGTGTTAGGGCGCACAGCCAAATTTCCCATGCATTGGATCTCGAGGCATTATGAGCACGGTACCGGGTATTACCATACGTCCGCGGGCGATATGAGCTCCGAGGACGAGAAGGCTTACGACACTCTTTGTCAGTATGTTGATAGCTTCCACCCCGCCAGATGGGCCACGAGGGAGGGGGAGGATATTCTGGATGATGAGGGTTATCCGACCTTCGAGGCTCGACCAATTGACACGAAGGCACTCGTGGAATGCCAGTCCTTTGGGCAGGCTGCGCGTTTGCTAGGTCGTTTATTGTTTGAATGTCTTGTCATTTGTTTGCTTATTTTCTCGGAACTAACCCGGGTTTTTTCGTGCAGGTTCAATGGCTGGACGAAGGGAGAGGCTCTTGAAGCTGTCCTGCGACAGAAAGGTGAATAAAAGGGTGGTGAGAGCTCCTCAGGCGACGAGGATGGGCCCGCCGCATAGCCCGGGCATTTCTCAGGCAACGAGGGTGGACTATCCACCTGGCTCGAGGACTGCTTCAGCAGGGACTCCGGTTGTTCAGGAGGTCGAGCCACACACCGACCTGATACAGAGAAAAAGGACTCGGGTGGAGAGTTAGCCGGAAGTTGGCGAGGACTCTAGTGCTGTGAGGTCTTTCAGGTTTCCCCCTTGCTTTAACGAAGAGGGTTTCTTCGAGGTGTTTCCTTTGTCTATGAATCCTGATGAAGCTGAAACCATCCGCCGGATGGACAAGGAAAGCCGGAGAAGACACCTGGCCGCCAACATGGCCGGGCTGGTGAAGATGGTCGAAATGGCCGTTGTACTGGCCGAGGAGGGGGAGGATGCTGACTGTGTTAAGGAGTTGGAACAGGAGAAGGCTGCCCTCACCTCGACTTCGAGAAAGCTGAAAGCTGCCCTGGAGCGCTCCGAGGAGATGTTCCGCGAGCAAGCTGAGCTGCTGGTGGCGGAGACGGAGGCGCTGACTCTGGAGAGAGAGAGCTCGGGGAAGCTGGCCGAGGAGAGGGACCTTCTTCGTGTGGATCGTGAACGACTGGAACTCGACAACGGGCGCCTTGCCAGGGAAGTCGAGGACCTAAAGGTTGTTATGCTTCCTGCCGAGGATGAGTCGGAGGACACAGCTCTTCTGAGAAGTCGATCGGAACTAGTAGGTCGCATTCAAATTCTCGAGGGGGACTGTGTCGGGGCTATGGTGGACGGCTTCGAAGCCGCGGTCAGCCAACTTTCCTTGTTAAATCCTGGCCTGAACACTGAAGGGGTGAGCCATATGTCACAGATTATCGATGGTCGGATCGTGCCTCCGCCCGACTCTCCTGTTGTTGGTGATGGTAGCTCGGGGGAAGCCGAAGTGTGAAATAGTGGTGGGGCCTGCGTGCCTCGTTGATGTTTGTTTTGGGCCTGCGTGCCCGTTCACATTATTTTGGCCTGTGTGCCCGCTCTTTGTATTCCTGAATATTGCCGGCCTTTTTGATTGGTTTACACTTTATTTGATTTGTCGCCTACGAGCACTTAAATGAATGCTTTGTTTCAATTATGATTGTTTGCTTGTGCTTGTATTTTATACTTTTATGCAAAATGTGGCCTAAGTTATGGGCCCGAGGTGTGCCCGTAAGTGGTTGTGACTCTGCTGGTAAATTTGCCAAGTCTTTTGTTCGTGTATGCGCTCGGCCTCTTATTGATTGCCTAAGTCTCCCAAGTGGTGAACTCGAGGGGAGAGACTCCTTTTTGACCCTTTTAGATGACCCGACGTTCCTAGAGATTCGTCGGGCTGGCGGAGCGAGACCGCTTGGTCGGATACGCGATCCGGTCGGGGCTATCTGCCCGCGGCGTGAACTGCCCATCGCGAGCTGGGTGTTCTGCCCTACCGGTACTTCGACGGTGGAGCTCGATAGAGGTGTCCTCGTCGGGAATTATCGTCTGTTTATATTCAAACGATGTTATGCGGTTTGGATGTAGGTCGGGCCTGTACCTTGGCCTCTCTACGGGGTTGGACGCTTCTCCTCGTTGACTGGGCGCGTGAGCCGACAGCCGAGGGTCCTCATTGATGGTGGTTTTCAACTATAGTACTGCTTTAGTTTAGCAGCGTTCCAGGGTCGTGGTAATGGCTCTCCGTCTAATTGCTCGAGGTAGTACGCCCCGGTACCGGTGGTGCCGTGGACGCGATAAGGCCCTTCCCAGTTCGCGGCTAGCTTCCCTTCGTGGGAATCTTTCTGGTTTCTTCGTAATACCAGGCTGCCGATTTCGAACTCGCGCTTAATGACCTTATCATTGTGGCGCAGAGCCACTCGCTGTTTCAGGGTGGCTTCACGCAGGGCTGCACCAGATCGGATTTCCTCGACTAAGTCGAGCTCGTCCCTTAGCGCCTCGTCGTTCATCTCTTCGTCGAGGGGGGTTTCTATCCGTCTGGATGGCTCCATGATCTCTACCGGGATGACGGCCTCGGTCCCGTATGTTAGTCGGAATGGGGTCTCGCCCGTCGTTGAGTGGGGCGTGGTGCGGTAAGCCCACAAGACACTGTGGAGCTCCTCGACCCATCCCCTCTTCGCTTCACCGAGCCGGCGTTTGAGTCCCCGGAGGATGACTCTGTTCGCGGCCTCGGCCTGCCCGTTGGTTTGAGGGTGCTCGACCGAAGTGAAGTGTTGTTTTGTCCCTAGTCTGGTGACGAAGTCTTGGAACCCGTGGTCGGTGAATTGGGTGCCGTTGTCGGTCACCAGTGCACTCGGAATCCCAAATCTGGCGAGGATGTTTCTTTTGTAGAAGTGGAGGATATTATGCGAGGTGATCTTTGCGAGGGCCTCGGCCTCGATCTACTTCGTGAAGTAATCCACGGCCACGATTAGGAATTTGTTTTGATAAGTCCCTTGCACGAAGGGTCCGAGGATATCCATACCTCACCAAGCGAATGGCCATAGGGATGATAGTATGCTCAGCTCGTGAGGCGGGGCGAGGTGCATGTCGCCGTGCTTCTGGCACTTGTCGCATTTCTTAACGTGTTCCTTGGCGTCCTGCTGCATTGTCGGCCAGTAGTATCCTGCTCGAAGGGCTTTCCTCGCCAGGGACTTACCGCCCATGTAATGGGCATTGATCCCTTCGTGTATCTCCCGCAGTACCTCGGGGACTGTGGATTCGTCTATGCATTTTAGGAGGGGGATGGAGAATCCCCTGCGGTACAGTTTTTGCTCGAGCACCACGTAGGAGCATGCTCTCCATTTTGTGATGGTCGCCTCGGACTGGTTTGATGGAAGTTCACCCTTTGTCAGGAAATTGTAAACCGGGGTCATCCAGGACGAGGCGTCCCCAATGGCGTGGACCTCGACTGGCGTCGAGGGTCTTTCGATACTCGGGCGTGCTAGAGATTCTTGGATGACGGATTTGTTCCCGCCTTTCTTTCTCGTGCTCGCGAGTTTGGACAATATGTCTGCTCTCGTGTTTTGCTCGCGGGGAACATGTGAGATTTCCGCCCGTACGAACTTTGTCATGTGTTTTTTGACCAAGTTCAAGTACTCGACGAGGTTGTCGTTTTTGGCTTGGTAACTCCCCTGGACTTGGGAGGCGACGAGTTGGGAGTCGGTGTAGATCTGTACCTCGCGGGCTCCGAGGTCCTCGGCTAATCTCAATCCTGCGAGCAGGGCCTCATATTCTGCTTGGTTGTTTGACTTCGGGAAGGAAAGAGCTAGGGAGTGCTCGATCACTACACCCTCTTCATTTTCCAAAAGGATTCCCGCGCCACTTCCGGACGAGCTGGATGCTCCATCGACGAAGATGGTCCACTTGTGTTCCTTCCCTGGGGGTGGGTCATGAGTGGTCATTTCCGCGATGAAGTCGGCCAGGGCCTGCGCTTTCAAGGCTTTCCTACTCTCGTACTGAATGTCGAATTCGGAGAGTTCCAGGGATCATTTCAACATCCTGCCCGCCATATCAGGCCGACCCAGCAGTTGCCTCACCGGTTGGTCGGTTCGCACGATGATCATGTGGGCCAGAAAATAGTGTCTGAGCCTCCTCGCCGTGTTGACGAGGGCCATGGCCACCTTTTCTATCTGTTGGTATCTGCTTTCGGGTCCTTGCAGGGCTTTGCTCGTGAAGTAGACGGGTTTCTGTCCGTCAGTGGTCTCGCGGACGAGGGCCACGCTAATGGCTTCGTTCGAAACGGCCAAGTACAAGTACAGTGGCTCCCCGTCGGTTGGTCGAGATAGCACGGGCGGCTGAGATAGACTTTGCTTTAGGTGGCATAGCGCCTGCTCGCACTCCTCGTTCCATTCGAAGGCGACTTCCTTTCGAAGGAGTTTGAAGAACGGGAGGGCGTGCTGAGCGGACCTCGCGACGAAGCGGGATAATGATGTGAGCATGTCGTTCATGATTTGTATTGACTTCTTCGACGTCGGTGTCGGGAGGTCGGAGAATGCACGGCATTTGTCGGGGTTGGCTTCAATTCCTCGTTCTATTAGGTAGAATCCGAGGAATTTTCCTGCCTTAACTCTGAATGTACATTTCTCGGGGTTGAACCTTATTTTACATTGCCTTGCTTGGGCAAAGACTTTCTTGAGGTGTGTTGCGTGGTCGGTGTCTGCTCGGGACTTGACGATCATGTCGTCCATATACACCTCGAGCATGTCGCTTATCTGTTTGTGAAAAACCTTGTTCATCATGCGTTGGTAAGTTGCCCCGGCATTTTTCAGTCCGAAGGGCATTACGTTGTAGTAATAGTTGCCCGAGCTGGTCATGAATACCGTGCAGTGTTTGTCGCCCAGGGCCATCGGGATTTGGTTATATCCCGAGTAGGCATCCAAGAACGACAACGTTTTGTAGCCGGCCGAGTTGTCGACCAGCATGTCTATGTTAGGCAAGGGAAAAGCATCTTTCGGGCAAGCCCGGTTGAGATCGGTATAATCAATGCACATCCTCCATTTTCCATTATTCTTTTTAACGAGTACAACATTTGACAGCCAGGTGGAATGCCGGGCTTCAGAAATAAAATTTGCCTCTAAGAGGTCTTTTACAACTTTCTCAGCAGCCTCCGTTTTTTCTGGAGACTGCCTACGCCTACATTGTACTACGGCCCTAGCGGCTGGATCAATGGCGAGGTGGTGACAGGCGACCTCAGGGTCGAGCCCGGGCATCTCCGTGGCGCTCCAGGCGAACAGATCAGCATTCTCGCGCAAGCAGGCCTTGATTTGCTTCCTTGCCAGGTCGGGGAGATCTTTGCCAATCTTTACTCCCTTGGTCAGGTCGGTGCCGAGGTGGACGAGCTTGAAATCCCCATCCGGTATTGGGCGGAGTGGGGCTTGCTCGCCGCTGGGAGGTTCGTCCTGGTCGAAACGAGTGTCCAGCGCTATTGAGTCGACCTTTGGTGGAGCTCTCTGGACTTCTTCCTTTGGGGACTCTTGCTTGTCGGGCTCCTGTCTTGTCCTTTTGGCGGGCCTGGTCCCTATGTCGACAGTGTCGCGTCCCTTAGAAGCGGCGTTAAAGCACCTTCGGGCAGCGGCTAGGTCTCCTTGGATAGTAGCTACTCGTGCCCTCTTGGTGTAGAACTTCATCTTCAGGTGGACGGTCGAGGGTACCGCTGTCAACTCTGCCAATGTTGGTCTCCCCAAGATGCAGTTGTACAAAGACGGGCAGTCGATGACGAGGAAGCGTACTTTGACTTGTCTTGTAGCCGTCCCTTCGCCGAACGTAACCAGAAGCTCGACATATCCCCAAGGCTTGGAGGTCGAGCCGTTGAAACCTTGTAAGTCCGAACCCACATATGGCGAGAGATGTGAGTCGTCCAGCTGTAGGGTTCGGAATAGTTGGCTGTACATGACATCAACGGAACTCCCTTCGTCGACCAGGATGCGATGTACATCAAAATTGGCCATTCTTGCCCTTATCAGTAGGGGGATGACCGCGTTTGGGGCTCCGCCAGGGAGTTCTTCCAGGTAGAAGGTGATGGGCTCTGACCTGCCCTTCACCCTTTCGAACTTCACTGTTTGCGGGGGAGCCACGTCGACCAGCTCGTCCAGCTTCCTCTTGGCTGAATTGATGGTCAAGTCGTTGAACCCGCCGCCGTTGATGACCAGGGCGGAGGGGAAGTATTCCCACCTGCTGTGGGTTGTAAGCGGCTCCTGTAAGTGCTCGGGGAAGTCGAAGTCCTCGGGCCTGATTACAGAGAAGGCAGTTTGGATGGGCACCGACTCGTCAGATGGTCGGTCGTCTTCTTCTGGCTCCCTGGTTTCTTGGGCATCACGATGGGGAGCGTCGCTTCGCTGGTACTGCACGAGCCTCCCTCCCTTGATGAGGGTTTCAATGGCTTCCTTGAGGTGGACGCAATCCTCAGTCAGGTGACCATGGCTCCTATGGTACTGACAATATTTGTTTTTGTCTGCTCCGGGCTTGGTAGGAGCAGGGCGGGGACGTTTGACACCACCGTCCTTGAAATCAGTGCTGGCACACTCCGCTAGAATGCGCTCGCGGGAAGCTGTGAGCGGAGTGTACTCGGTGAAACGCCCCGAGGGTCCTCTTTGTTCCCAGACTTCCCGGGGTCTGTCTTCCTTCCTTTTCTCCCCGGTTCATCAAGTAGGAGCTTCTTGGCGCGAGCTGCTGTTGGGACCACGAGTCTTGGAATCTCGGGCTCTGTTGGCCGCTTCCCTCTCCTCGTAGTCCATGTGTGCTCGAGCTTTTTCGAGGAGGGCATCGAATGTCCGAGGTGGCTCGTACCCACAACCTTTCTGAATTCCGTGCCGGGGAGGAGCCCTCTCTCCAGCAAATATCTCTTCATATGGTCCGCACAGGGGATCTGTATGGCTTCCCGGTTGAAGCGATTGATGAACTCCCTCAAGGTTTCATCCTGTCTTTGGATGATGGCCTCGAGAGCCGCCTTGGTCTTCGGGTGGCGCCGAGAAGCCGTGAAGGAACTGATGAACTGGTTCTTCAGGTTCCACCACAAGGTGATTGAGCCTGGGGCGAGCCCTTTGTACCAGTCCATTGTCGCCTTCCTAAGAGTCATGGGGAATAGACGGCACTTGATGGGCCCCCCGACATTGTGGTAATGAAGCATAGCCTCGAACCCGTCTATGTGGTCGACCGGGTCCGCGACTCCATCGTATTCCTTTAAGTGTGGGGGCTTCTCCATGCCCGGGGGGATGGGTGCTTCCATAATAGCCTGCGACAGGGGACCGCGAGGGTCGTCCTCGTCGCTTCTCTCTGGAGACAGAGATGGGGACCTGTAATACTGTCTGGCACGACGATCCAGGTCGTGTTGAGTCTCTCTCGAGCGGGATGCTCGGTGTGTGAATTTTACACGTCTGTCTCCGGAGTGTCTTCTTTCTTGTCTCGCCGGGTCACGACTAGGTTCTCCGGCCTGAATGATGGGTTGCCTCTCCAGGTGAGGCCGTTTCTGTTTTGGCCGGGGAGATTGGCTTCGAGAGGTCTCCCTGTAATGTCTCCGCGGGGGAGATGGGTGTCGAGCTTCAGTCACTCGAGGAGGGGGAGTATGGGGTCTCCGATGCCTCCTCGGGGGTCTTCGCTCGTCTTCAAGCGCCTTTAGTCTCTCTCCTTGGGCGAAGATGAGATAGTTTGTTTGATTAATCGTTGCGAACAACGCTTGTGTTGTGGCATCCGCCCCGGAGGGGACGGGGACTTCCTGGAACCGGGCAGCTCGGTAGTGTGCGAGGGCCGCCGGATCGTCTTCAAGCGGTGGAGGAACCGAGGAAGATGATGCAGTAGCTCAGTCTCGAAAGGTGGAACTTCCGGGAGCAGTTGTCGTAGGAATGGTGTTATGGCCGGGGTTGCCGGCGTTATCAAGATGTCCGTTTTTGTCCGCGGTGCCGTTGTTGGTGTCGGCGACGCGGACGTTCTTCTCATCTCGGGCTTGATCAGCCATGACAGCGGTAGTTGAATTTGAGCTTTGGTCTCTGAGTTTGCAAGACGGGGAAGCTAGTTTCCCACAGACGGCGCCACTGATCTAACTTGATCAGACTTGGACCGTCACGGCTGGCTCCGAGCTGAAGTTTTGAACGAGGTGGGGGGGGGGGGGGTACCTGCAAGGCACTCCGATGCTGAAGTGAGTAAGAGTACGAGCAGGCAAAGTGTGAGTATATGTGATAGAATGAATACCTGACCCTCTGGAAACAGAGGGTATTTATAGCCCCCAGCGCTGGGCCAAGGTTCCTTCATTGGGCCGGGAAGGTTTGGCCCAATGGAGGAACTTCCAGGTTCTACGTGTGTAGTGGGGACCCGCACGTGGTTCCCTTCCTGGATGTTCTGCGTGAAGTGCGGGCGGACAGGGACGCGGTCTTTTCGGAGTCCCGTTGAGAGTGTAGTGGACCGTGTCCGCTGTCGAGGGAGCGCTCGAGCTGAGGTCGAGCTGGGCAGCATGAGGAAGGGGGTGTCGCCCAGTGACGTATGTCGGGCAAGCTATGGTCCTTAGGTTGGCGTGACTCCTAGCAGGTTCGTTTGGATTGGGCCTTTATTGTTGCTCTTGGGCCAGCCCGGCCCAGTCCAGAACACCATCAAACCCTAATACTTTCATGGTGCTTTGAACAACTTTGGATGCAATTTTAATGAAGCTTGAGATTTTAATGGATCTCATTGATATAATATGCAATGGTCCTTCTCTTTTCAAACAATGTTTGGAATTTATTTTTCCTCTATATGCTTTACTTTAATTTTCCAATTTTCCTTTAATTCTTGCAACACTTGAATAAGTACCAACAAATAGGATGAAACCCAACAAGCGCTTAACATGGACTATTGTATAAGGTCTCCAATACTTTTCAACTTAGAAGTGATTCCATGAAGTTCATGCAAAGTCCCATGTCCAAATCCGCGCTCTTCTAATGAAACTTCAAACAAATTTAATCAATGAAATTAGGTAGCACCTCAAATGATTCTAAATAACGAATCCATAAGAACCAAACCAAATCAATCTCGCCTTCTTGCTAAAACTATTAATTTCCATCTTAAATCCACCTCTTGTAATTGAATCAACAAATGGTTACAATGCCTTGATCATATTACGCATCAACAACATCACCTTTGTACCATGATTTAAATCTTGCAATTCACTTTGCAAAGACACCTCATTTTGATGACTAACAATCTTGAAGCAAATGTCTTGAGGAAAAACTTACAGATAGGAGCAATTAGAAGAATATGAGTAATGATGGTGATCACAAAACCCTAAGCTTCCTTTAGATGAACCTTGATGGCTTAAAAGCCCGTGATGAATATGTCCTTGTAGCTTGTTGATAAATGGGTTCATGAATTAAAACCCTAGCTTCAATTAAACTCTGATTGATGAAAGAAATCAATTAAAACAAGCTTGTGTGAAGATCAGAGCCTTAAAGGCATACAACAACCCTCATTCCACAATATCATCGACCCCATGCCAAATTATTGACCAATGATGCATGACGTGCAAAATGACCTAATGGAAATTATATACATGAGAAGAGTGCGAGATGCATATGCCAGATAAAAGTAAAAGGGTAGGACAAATTTGGGGTATTACAGGAGCCAGAAAATTTCGGAGATGTAGAATGCTTAACCCATCTTAGCCTTTTAGGTGTAGTGCGGAGACTATGACAGAGAAATCTGGAAGTAGTTGTTACGCGATACTGCACTCAGATAAGTTTCTCTTGAGAATAATGCTAATTACCGAGTAAATTGGGACATTGGTAATATGTGAAGGAGGAATGTGGACTCAGGGATTTCCTTAGAACCTTGTTTTACCGATTATATAAACCATTAGTCCTCACCTTATGGGTAGTACCTTTGACTTCATGCTCACAAAGTTGAACCTGTGAACCCCCATGTTTGTAATCTTGTGTGTGATTGTTGCATAACCATGCATTCATGCACCCATGAGCATTGTTTAAACAAGTTTTCAAGGAACTTAAGACTTATCTTTGAAAATATCAAAAATAATTTTTGACCATGGATTTTTGAAGGAGAAAGAATAAGAGGTACAGTTTCAAGATTCCTAAGATAGGAGAGTTGAAGAATCCGGTTTAGAAGAAGAGCCTAAGTGTCATGAAATTGCAGCAGTCACTCACCTGAAGAAGTCTGAGATTGAGGATAATATGACTACTAAAGGAGGTATGACGGGTTTACCTGCTAAGTTCTTGTTGGAGAAGGCTCTCCTTTTTTCTAGGATGAAGAGTATGGACGCTTTTGAGGCTATCTTTGCTCTACTCACTTATGGGTTATTCTTGTTCCCTAATGTCCACAATTTTGTTTATGTTAATGCTATTAAGATTTTATTAATTGGGAATCCAGTTCCCATGCTTCTTGGAGATGCTTATTACTCTACTCACCTTCGGAATTCTTATCAAGAAGGGATGATTATCTAATGTGCACCTTTGTTATACAATTGGTTTATTTCACACTTGCCCCAATCTACTCCTTTTTGAGATCCCGAGAATGAATCGTGTTGGTCGCAAAATATTATGGACCTTACTCATTCTAACATTGTATGGTATAACTAAGCTTACAATGGAGTGAGTGTTGTACCCCAATATTTTCCCTTCCATTTATCTAAGAAAAACATTCTCCTATGGTTCTCAATTGCTCAAGATTACTCAAGGAATTGATCCGACAAATTATCCTCCTAAGCAATGGGTCCACAATTAGGGTTTTGCTTTTTTAAAATGAAATTGGACTTATAATGCCTCAAATGGTTTCCATGGGTCCTCATAGGTCTTCAAGAATGCTCATACCAAGTTTCAAGCCTTGCATCATAAGTTTGCTCAGCCAATTGCTCAAATTATTGAAAATCAACTGTATTGGACAAAAAGTCAACTATGGTCAACATACAGTCAACCTTCAAGACTTTTGGTCAACATAAACATTTTGAAGTCATACTCATCATTTTATCAATGATTGATCATGATTCATCAAGAAAACTCTCAATTCATCAAAAGTTAAAAGTTACCAAATTAGGGTTTTCTTAAGGAAAAGTCAACTGAACTTTAACTAAGCATAACATTCACATGCTTCATCATGTTTTCCTCAACCAAAGCTCATTTTGAAGGAAAACCAATTCTCTACATCTTTGTCTCTCTAAGCTCAAATCCAAAAAATGCTTCATTTGAGAGATATGGGCCAAGACATTCTAGGTCATTTAAAAATTCAACAAAAAGACACTTTTTGTCAAGGCAACTTTCATCAAGATAAATTCTTCAAATGTAAAAATGATCAACATAGAGATTTTAGAGGACATATTATGCTTTCCAAAAAATACCAAGATAACCTTTAAATGATGTAATTTGAGAGAGTTATGATTGGTGCAAGTTGGGAAATTTTTTAGAAAATGCATGAAACTTCATTTGGACAATCTTGAGCTTTTGGACTAATGGGCCTAAATTTCGAGGTTTAAACATGTTTATAACATGTTAGAGGACCTTTAAATCCATTTATACATTACTTTGATTTTTTATTTTATTTATTTCGATTTTATTCAAATCAAGTCAAAATAAATCAAATAAAATATGAGTTGATGGACCAAAGGGCGTGTAGGCTTCATTTGGATATCTTCTAGAAGGCCCAAGACCTCATAAGAGCTTGCCAAAATCGTGAAAATATATTGGAAACCAGAATCTTCAAGTTTGGAATGTTTTTAAATTAATTTTGGAAAGATTTCAATGTGTTTTCTTTGCAATGAATTGTGACATAATGATACAAGATCCTTGTCTTGTTTTGATCCATTTTCATTCCCCTATAAATACATGCAACACTCAAGTGCAAAGAACACAAAGTGGCTTCCATAGAAGCAAGGTTTCAAAATCAAAAATTTTCAAAGAAAGGTGCAAACTCGTATCAAAATTTCCAGCCACTCCAATCAAAACCAAGCCTCAAATCGTGTTCCTGAAGCTCCCAGGAATCTCACCAAGTCCAGAAACAAATCTATTCACATCTGGAATAGCTTACACAAGCCCACCGATTTTAGTAATTTTCTTGAATTTGAATCTTTTAAGTTATGCATATTTAACTAATTTCGTGTGAACGGATGAGTTCATCATGGTGTTTAGAACAAGTTTGAATAAGAAAATGCATGCTTTAACGCATGGATGATGTGTTACCATGGCTAGGGCACGATTGAATTCTCTCTTTGAAACTCCATTTCCACTTTTTTTTCTTCTTTTTTTACAATTAAAATCAAAACATATAAAAATCATAATATTACATAAAATCAAAAAATAGTCTTTTAGGTTTTCTTAACTTGTTTCATTTAATTAGATTTTAGGTCTTATTTTTTTAATTTGTAAAATTAATTAGAACAATTAGCTCTTTATTAATTATTAACTTAAATTATTTTATACAAAAACACAAAAAAATAAATTAATTTCTAACACTTTAGATTTTAGGACTTTAAAACATCTTTTCTAATATTGTCTTATTTATTTGCCCCTTTACTGTCTTAGATAAATTGTATAGGTCGCACAATTTTTTCTATAATAGCTGTAGTTTTATTTCTCGCAAATTTATACTATTGTATTTGCCCCAAAGCCTTTTAATAGCTTAATTAGGGTTTACTTTTCCACACTTTACTTTCTACACCTATATTATGCTTTCTTGTTTGTATATATTTAACTATTAGTAATAGGCTTGTATGACAAGATTTAAAATCAATCGTTAGATAACCCTAACTCTCAAGACAAATATAACTAAACTGAATCATTTTCACATGTACACCTCTAAGGTAGCCTCACTCTCTCTGTTTCCTTTAAAAAAACAATGGTCATGTCCCTCGAACGTAGGGATACCATTAGAAAAGACCCTCGGTTAAAGTCATCATAAAGATCATAGTCCCGCGATATCCCTCAAGTTTCTTACGAGAAATGATCTTGTCCCTCGATGTTTCCTACAAATATATAATGACGGTCCCTTCAAATTACTAAGGTATCACTATATGTTGCCTTCAATGACCATAACGACGACCCTACGCATGTCCCTTCACACCCAATGGACGGGGCTACCTACCAACTAATGGTATAGATAGCACCATCTCTAACGAAGAAGGAAAAGGATAATGAAAGACCTTTCAGTGGGTAATATACCCTTGATTGCTTGCTCACAAACAAAAATAATATTCACACCTCACACTTTAAAAAAAACTACTTTCAGACGCTTTATAAACACTTTTGAGGACTGATACAAGGGTTATTGTAAAGCAGATCGCCTTACATTAGCATTTTCAAAACATTTTCAAAGCAAATTAAAGTGATCTAAGAAATTAAGATCTCGTAGATAATTACTGATGAAAAGGGTGCTAACACCTTCCTTTTTCATAACTTACCCCCCTGAACTCAAAATCTTAAAAGGTCTTTCCTGTCCTTTTCACTTTTCCTTACTGGATAAAAGAAAAGTCGGTGGCAACTCTTAATATCCGCGATATTTGAGATAAAATGCAAACCAAAAGTCAGTTATCCCACTGAGTTATAGAACTGGAGACTCTCCTGGGGATTAATACCTAAAAAAGAGGGGTTACCTTAGAGCTTAGGATCACTTTAAATGCTTTCCTTGTTTGCTTTGTATGCTTTACATTTGGGGTTTCTTAGGTTGATTTCTTGCAAAGATCCTATACTCAGATTGAGGGATACTTAGGTAAGTAGCAACAAATCATAAATGTTGTACAGCATAAACCGACATGGATAATATGATGGCTATGTTAGTTTGACACTCTGGCTTGTACTAATGTCCCTTGAGTCAGTCGAAGATAACATTAGGCTTCCACATTGTGTCGTTAAGCACTAACTGACCTTTAGAACCTTAATTGTCCCAATTTATCCATTAGAAAGTAGTGAGATGGTCGGCTTTGGTGCAGTCCAAAGTTGGCTGATACTCGATGCTACGCTCATTGAGATTCGCCTCTCAGGATATTTTGGTGGCAAGTCAGTTGCTCTGCTGAAGCAATGCCTGAGAGAAAGATCAGTGATATGAGACTCGTAGAACCCAGTTACTATTCATAAGATAGGTTAAGCCAAATAAACTTCAAGAGGGTACTTACCTATGAACCTCATGCAAGCCTTTAAACCTAAGGCCTTGTGTGTGATTTGCTTGTGCTTGCTACCTTGTTGTTATCTTGTTTAAACATAACAGCATAACATAGCATTTTCACTGACTATTTCAAGGACCAAGAGATTTATCTTTGTTCCGTTTTGCAGGCTATGGCCTCCACTCGCAGAAATACTATCCGGATCAACTTCATGGGAATACCTTCCAAACTCAAAGAATTGGTCTCAAAGGTTCCTGAAAGCTCTCAGTTCAACAAAAGACATGGTCATTTTATCATCTTGGTTATCTCTGATTTTGAAGAAGGCATGATGGGTGTTTTATTCCAGTTCTTTGATCCTAAACACCATTGATTTACTTTCCCCAATTATCAGTTGGCGCCCATAATGGAAGATTTCTCTAAGTTACTTAGGGTGCCTATACTAGATCAAATACCCTTCATTGGTTTAGAGAAAGATCTAAGACCTGAAGATATTTCCAAAGCCTTGCACCTAAAACCATCTGACATTGCATCTAATTGGGAAACCAGGAGTGGGGTTAAAGGTCTCCTTGCAAAATTTATGATGGAGAAAGCTCAGTTGTTTCTAGATGCCATGAGTTTTCATGCTTTCAAAGATGTTTTAACTTTACTAATCTATGGTTTGGTACTATTCCCTAATCCGGACCAACTTATAGATGTAAACACCATAAAGATATTCCTCACTCATAATCATGTGCCTACTTTGGTCGGATATATTATGCATTCTCTTCACACTCGAACCATGAGGAAGTGAGGAACTCTCATGTGTTATATACCTTTGCTATTCAAGTGGTTTATTTATAACCTTCCCCGCTCGATAATGAAGAATTAACACGGTTTAAGGTGGTCTCAAAGGATAATGTGACCCTCTCATTCAGACATTTATTGGTGTTCCTGATCTCAGGAAGACGTCATTATTGTTGACCGTCGTGGAGAGTTCTCGAATGTGCCACTCCTAGGAATAAGGGGGGGGGGGGCATTACTTATAACCCTTCTCTAACTTTACATCAATTTGGTTATGCCCAAAGAGAAATTCCTCATGATACGCTCATCTGGGGTGTTGTATTCGACTATGACAATGATCTTCAAGGTTACCGAGAAAGATTTATCCATGCTTGAGGTACGGTCAATAAGATTGATAGCCAGATTCTGGGGCATAAGAACTCCATACCTTTGGAGCCCTATTTCAAATGGGTACGAGCTCGTGCTCAAAACCTTATAATGCCATATCCTGTTGTCCTACCAGTAATCATGGAGCCTCTATTCGAAGGAGAGGTTTCTCACACCATCCTTCATCCAGACATGCCTACTGACCTTAAAGACTTACAGAAGTCCTGGATTCAACTCAAGGAAGAATGAGACACCTTTGAGACTCAATTCTATGCAAGTGAGAAGAAAGTGTTGAAGCTGACGAAGCAACTTCATGAGGAGCAGAGTCTTAACGCATATGTCAACACAAAGAGGAGACGTCCATGAGAAACTTAAAGCTTTAGGAGTTTTTAATTTATTCCTGTGAAATATTTTATATTCACATGAACTTACTAATAAAAATATTGTTTTTGTTTCCTTTTGGGTAACAAATTTAAATATAATAAGGTCCTTGAAAATATTGCATTTACATATCATGCATAACAGGTTTTCCTCACAGATAAGTTTTCTCATCTCCTTACTATTTATTTCAGCAAAAGATGGCTCTCGAACAAACTGTGAAAGAACTTCAAGCTCAGAACACTCAGTTTTAGCAAATGTTCCTGAATCTAGCCAAGGGGCAAGAAGAGCTGAAGAGCCATATCACTAAGGAAGGGGAGGAGAAAATCAAGAAACCAGCTGGCATCCTCAACATGGGTAGGAGGCTCAAAGGTCCAGTCAAGAGAGCTTTGGAGTTTGAAGAAGAAAATGATGACAAAGAGAAATATGATAAAAGTATGAAGGCTGGGAAGAATAACAACCAGGTATATGATGAAGAAGAAGAGGACTATTCATATGAATAATATCCTCTGGCTGACGACAAATACAAACAGCTGGAGGATCATCTCAATGCCATGGAGATCCAGAGAGTTCCTGGGTTGGATTTTGAAGAGTTGGGTCTTATCTCATGGGTTGTTATCCCTCACAAGTTCAAGGTCCCCGTCAATTCCAAATATGATGGTGTGTCTTGTCCTAAACTTCATTTGAAGTCTTATGTTCGGAAGATCCAACCTCATACCGCTGACAGAAACTTATGGGTATACTTCTTTCAAGAAAGCTTGTTGGGAACACAATTGGAATGGTTCTATCTACTGGAAGGGACCAATATTCATACTTGGGATGATTTGGATGTTGCTTTCTACAACCAGTACCACTATAATGCTGATCTCACACCAACACACATACAACTACATAGTATATCCATGGGTTCTGATGAAATCTTCAAAGAGTACGCCCAGAAATGGAGAGACCTTACAGGCAGGGTTCAACCTCCTTTAGCTGAAATGGAATTGGTTGACATGTTCATGAGCACGCTGACAGGTCCTTTCTATAACCACCTACTTGGAAGTTTATCAACCGGTTTCATTCAACTGATATTTACGGGGGAACATGTTGAGAATGGAATTAGAAGTTGTAAAATCCAAGTGGCTACATCTTCCGATACTCAGAAGAATCCATACAATAGGAAGAAAGAGTCCAATGCCGTGTACGGCCAGAAGGGTCATAATAAGAGTAACCACAACTAATCTGTGGGGGAAATTCTGATCTCTAATCCTACACTAGTGCGACAACAATAACGGGGTAATCAGCGAAGGCAAGACGGGCCTAAGAGATAGTTTACCAAATTCAACATGCCGATGTCTCAAGCATTGTAGCACGTGTTGAGGATGAATCTGATTACATTGATAGAATCTCATCCAAACCCCAAAACTTCTTCTCCTAACTACAATCTCGATGCATGGTGTGCCTATCATTTCGACAGTCATGGGCATGATACTAACGATTGTTTGGCGCTGAAATACAAGATTCAAAATATGATTGATGCTAAGGAGATTGAATTAGATCCTCCTGAGACTCCCAACGTGATCACCGCTCCCATGCCGAATCATAATTAGGATCATATTAATGTTGTGGAAGATGTCGATAGCAGCAACGACCTGAATAACTGGATTTCCCCTACTGCCAACGACGAAAGCTTCTTCATTTGAATTTTTATTTGTAATTTATTTATTTGTTAAAACAATTACTTTCATGTCAAACTTTAGTTTTCCCATTAATGCATTGCACATGTTTGTCTTGAATTAATTTGTTTTCACTATATTTAAACTGCTTTCTTACTTTGTTTCGTGATATTCAACTCTCGATTAAAAGCTATAAGCCTTTAGAGAGAGGATAACGAAAACAATACCATAATCTCTACAGTATGCTTTTGAACAAATCTTTCTGACGATGTACAGGCGTTGTTTCAAATCCTAAACATTGGAGTTGTAAGGAAGATAATCCTTAGTCAACCCCTTTGAGCCTAAAAAGTAGGAGTTTTCTTTTTCACACAAATTGAAACCTTTAATCATAACTTGGGGAAGGGTAGTTTCTCAGTTAATTCAAAAGCTCATTCAGTTGCAAGCTTTCACTTTGTACACAGTGAATAGTATCGAAGACGTCCTTCCAAATCAAAAGACGGTGATGGTTCCCCGTAAAATAGGTAGTCACTATCTCTCAAAAGAAAAGCCCGCTAATTCAAAACCTGTGAAGGAGACTTAGGAAAAAAAACGGGGCCATTCCGCTAACTGTAATCACAGAAGAAACACTTCAGGAAAAACTTAGGGATAATCAAGTCAAAATAGGTCGCTACAAATCCTCAACAAAATAAAAAATGTTACAAAAAATGATTGCCTTCTCAAATAAACTTCCAGTATCCGAACCATCACTGAAATATCATTCCAGACTCAATTGGAATCTAAACACAGAATTAACTGAGTATAGGGCTGAAGTACGTCACCGAGAACGATTTGGGAATAAATAAATTTTGAGCCTTTTTTCCTTTGCTTCTTAAATCGTGAACCAGGCCAAGTTACAACCCTTAAAAGTCCTAACTGAAGCATAGGTTAGTTTGAAAGCATATTGTTAAAAAAAGGTATCCTGACTCCTATAAGGCTTACTATAAAACCTGAGTTGAATTCATATTCTTACAAAATTCTGTTTTTACTAAAAATACATTTTTCAAAACTTCAAGACAGACATAAGCTTTGCATTTTTAATACCACTGTTTGCATATGAATATTTGTTCGACAGCAGAGAAATTCGCACGACGAATATTCAATGAACGAAAATCATTTCAATAAACAGAATCACCTCAGATGGAAAGACATATCCAGTAACAGGCCTTTCATAATCAAGGGGAATGACATGGTGTCTAACTGATCTGGGGGCAGTCAAGTCAAGATTCAAGGAATCTCTCAAAAGTTCCGAATAGCCAAGGGCATACCTCCATTTGAATCACTTGGGGAATTGAACATGAGTTCCAGCAAAGGGTCACGTACGATCAAGAAAACATTCTCTGGCATGCTATAACACTTACAGTGAAAATTCTCCGCACCCTGTAAATGCGGACATAGTCAAAAAATACTACGTGTAAAAGATACCTGCTAGGTCGAAATGCCTTGGAAAAAATAAGGGCATCCCGGAGAACCAAAAGGGTTCGGGAAAAAATTAGGGATATGTAAAAAATTGTACACCCGGCAAGTCAAAAACCTGAAAAGGCGGCTTGGACAAAAATGGGTATCCCGATGGACTGAAAACCTGTAAAGGTAGTGTAGGCAAAAGTTAGGGACTAAAGCGTACAATTATGTCCCATTATTTCATCACTTGTCTATCATTAAAAAAGACTTATCACCCTGATCAACATTTACCGAGGGCTCTAGAAGTTGAGATAATGTTAAAGTCATCCATAAATCCCCACAGAGCAGTTTCCACGAAATTATCTCTATAAAGCTATATGCACAAGCTCATCTTCAACAGAGATACATTCCCTAGTAAGTCTAAATAAGTAAGTCATACCTGAAATTGGGGCATCTTCCAGCAGTTCACTCCCATATCCCTGACGGACATCTTAACATGACCATCTTCCCCAAGAGGTTCCTCAGCAGATAAGAAGATCTGATCATTCCCCCCAGTATACGGCGAAAAATTCCTCAACACAGCCTATGAAATACTAATCCCCGACATAAATTATTTCCTTAACACGGTTTATAGGAATTTCACTCCCCAGTGGAGTCTATTTCTCCAACACCATAGAGTCTTCTCCTTCCCTCCAAGAGGGTCTAACCAAAGTTGATATCCCCGGAGAAACTGCTACAATGACAAAAACTTGGTCTGATAGCATCCATCCCTAATTTCCCCGGTCAGGATATGCAAAAATCAATTCCTTCAACAAACAACGAGCAACCGACTCTATTTGATTATCCTCGAGCAAAGGTTGAAGATCCCTAGTGAGGTATCCTTAAACAGAAGATGGGAAACTCCAGTAAAATTATTCCCAGCAGAAACTGAAGAATTACTTTCTTCATCTTCAGCGACAATCAAGGATTCGTTGTCCCCAGTAAGAACATCAGTATAATAAGCTATCGATACACTCCAATGACATTTCACATCCATACATCATTTACAATATCATAACATATGCATACGAAACGCATGCAACATTCTCATTTATTTTGAGAGGATCATTACGCAATGCATACATCATGACATTGCATAAAGCTAACTTTGTCTTTTCAGGTTAAATTCGCAGGAAGACGAATATTATCAACAATTTACAGATAGGGTGTAGATCAATTCCAGAAACTGGAAGGGGCGACTATCTACATAGCCAGCATTCTCATAGAATCAGGTGTAGATTCCTTCTGATATTCTTTTGTACAAAGCCGAGCGAAGACTCATTACAAACATATCTTCTAGACAAATTCGGGTGTTGACTCATTCTAGTATATCATTCAAATAAAGTCATGCGTATATTTCCTTTTGATATTCTTTTGGACAAGGTCATGCATAGACTCGTTCCAATATCTCTTCTAGAAGAAGTCGGGCGTAGACATCTTCTAGTATATCATTCAGATGAAGTCAGACATAGATTTCCTTCTGATACTCTTTTGGGAAAAAGTTAGGCGTACACTCCTTCCAATATCTCTTCTAGATAAAGTCAGGCGTATACATCTTCTAGATGAAATCAAGCATAAATTTCCTTCTGATATTCTTTTGGACAAAGTCGGGCGTAGACTAATTCCAAATGCATCTTCTAGATGAAGTCGGGTGTAGACATCTTCTAGTACATCATTTATATGGGGTCAAGCGTAGATTCATTATGATATTCTTTTGGACAAAGTCGGGCGTAGACTCATTCCAAATGCATCTTCTAGATGAAGTTGGGCGTAGACATCTTCTAGTACATCATTCAGATAGAGTCAAGCATAGATTCATTCTGATACTCTTTTGGAAAAAAGTCAGGGGTAGACTCCTTCTAATATCTCTTCTAGATAAAGTCGCACGTAGACATCTTCTAGATGAAACCAAGCGTAGATTTACTTCTGATATTCTTTTGGAAAAAGTCGGGTGTAGACTCATCCCAAATGCATCTTCTAGACAAAGTCGGGCATAGACTCATTCTAGTGCATCATTCAAATGAAGTCAAGCGTAGATTTCCTTCTGAAACTCTTTTGGAAAAAAAGTCATGCGTAGACTCATTCCAATATCTCTTCTAGATGAAGTCAGACGTAGACATCTTTCAGATAAAATCAAGCGTAGATTCATTCTGATATTCTTTTTTCAGAAAAAGTCAGGCGTAGACACATTCCAAACATATCTTCTAGATAAAGTAGGGCGTAGACTCATTCTAGTATATCATTTAAATAAAATCAGACATAGATTTCCTTTTGATACTCTTTTGAAAAAATTCAGGCGTAGACTCCTTCCAATACCTATTATTGATGAAGTCGGGCGTATACGTCTTATAGTACATCACTCAGATGAAATCAAGTGTAGTTCCCTTCCAAATACATCTTCTAGACAAAGTCGTACGTAGACTCATTCCGAATACATCTTCTAGACAAAGTCGAACATAGATTCATTCTGGTACATCATTCAGACATGGTCACGTGTAACTCATTATGATATTCCTATTAATAATTACCCTAGATGGAATCTTTAAGCCCATCTCTGATAATATCCCATCACTCTCCAAATGGCATCTTTAAGCCCATTCCCGGTACAATCAACCAACAGTGTTACTTCGTGCACATGCGAGTGCAAATTTTTGGGCACTTAAGTGTTCAATCCTCTTCCACCTTCAGACCATGAATCGAGAGCATGCCAATCTAATTCTTCAAGTTTAATAAGATTAAACAGGGGCAGCTATTGTACCCCAAAATTTTCCCTCCCGTTTATCTAAAAAAAACATTCTCCCAAGGTTCTCAATTGCGCAAGATTACTCAAGGAATTGATCAGACAAATTCTCCTCCTAAGCAATGGGTCCACAACTAGGGTTTTGCTTTTTTCAAAGGAAATTGGACTTCTAATGCCTCAAATGGTTTCCATGGGTCCTCATAGGTCTTCAAGAATGGTCAAACCAAGTTTTAAGCCTTTCATCATAAGTTTTCTCAGCCAATTGCTCAGAGGATTGAAAATCAACTATATTGAACAAAAAGTCAATTGTGGTCAACATACAATCAAACTTCAAGAATTTTGATCCATCAACATTTTGAAGTCATACTCATCATTTTATCAAGGGTTGATCATGATTCATCAAGAAAACTCTCAATTCGTCAAAAGTTACCAAATTAGGGTTTTCTTAAGGAGAAGTCAACTGAATTTTGACCAAGCATAACTTTCACATGCTTCAGAAGATTTTCCTCAACCAAATCTCGTTTTGAAGGAAATCCAATTCTCTACAACTTTTTCTCTCTAAGCTCAAATCTAAAAAATGCTTCATTTGAGAGATATGGGCCAAGACATTATAGGTCATTTAAAAAGTCAACAAAAAGACACTTTTGTCAAGGCAACTTACATCAAGATAAATTCTTCAAATTAAAAATGATCAATATAAAGATTGTAGAGGACATCTTGATATTTCCAAAAATTCGAAGATCACCTTCAAATGATGAAATTTGAGAGAGTTATGATTGGTGCAAGTTGGGAAATTATTGACAAAATGCATGAAACTCCATTTGAGCAGTCTTGAACTTTTGGACTAATGCGCCTAACTTTTGAGGTTTAAAAATGTTTATAACATGTTAGAGGACCTCTAAGTCCATTTATATATTACTTTGATTTTTTATTCAAATTAAGTCAAAATAAATCAAATAAAATATGAGTTGATGGACCAAAGGGCATGTGGGCTTCATTTGGATATCTTCTAGAAGGCCCAAGACCTTATAAGAGCTTGCCAAAATCGTGAAAACATGGTATGAATAAGAACTTTCAAGTTTGGAATGTTTTTAAAACAATTTTGGAAAGATTTCAATGTGTTTTCTTTGCAATGAATTGTGACATATTGATACAAGATCCTTGCCTTATTTTGATCCATTTTCATTCCATTATAAATACATGCAACACTCAAGTGCAAAGAACACAAAGCGGGTGCCATAGAAGCAAGGTTTCAAAATCACAAATTTTCAAAGAAAGGTGCAAACTCATATCAAAATTTCCAGCCACTCTCAATCAAAACCAAGCCTCAAATCATGTTCCTGAAGCTCCCAGGAATCTCTCCAAGTCCAGAAACAAATCTATTAACTTCTGGAATAGCTTACACAAGCCCACCAATTTTGGTAATTTTCTTGAATTTGAATCTTTTAATCTATGCATATTTAACTAACTTCACGTACACAGATGAGTTCATCATGGTGTTTAGAACAGGTTGAATAAGAAAATGCAAGCGTTAACATAGGGATAATGAGTTACCATGGCTAGAGCACGATCAAATTCTCTCTTTGAAACTCCATTTCCACTAATTTATTTCTTTTTTCCAATTAAAATCAAAACATATAAAAATCAGAATATTACATAAAATCAAAAAAATAGTCTTTTAGGTTTTCTTAGTTAACTTTTTCCATTTAATTAAATTTTAGGTCTTATTTTTTAAATTGTAAAATTAATTAGAATAATAAGGTTTTTATTAATTATTAACTTAAATTATTTTCTACAAAAATACACAAAAAAAAATTAATTTCTAACGTTTTAGATTTTAGGACTTTAAAACATCTTTTCTAAAATTTTCTTATTTATTTGCCCCTTTACTTTCTTAGATAAATTGTATAGGTCGCACAATTTATTTTGTAAAAGATGTAGTTTTATTTCTTGCAAATTTATACTATTGTATCTGTGCCAAAGCCTTGTAATAGCTTAATTAGGGTTTACTTTTCCGCACTTTACTTTTTGCACCTATATTATGCTTGCTTGTCTCTATATATTTAACTATTTGTAATAGGCTTGTATGACAATATTTAAAATCAATCGTTACATAACTCTAACTCTCAAGACAAACATAACTGAACAGAATCATTTGCACACATACACCACTAATGTAGCCTCTCTCTCTCTCTGTTGCCTTTAAAAAAAATAATGGTCATGTCCCTCGAACATAGGGATACCATTAGCAAAAACCCTCAGTTAAAGTCATCATAAAGATCATAGTTCCGCGATGTCCCTCGAAGTGGCCTACGAGAAATAATATTTTCCCTTGATGTTTCCCACGAATATATGATGACAGTCCCTTCGAATTACTAAGGTATCCCTATATGTTGCCTTCAATGACCATAATGATGACCCTATGTTGTCCCTTCACATCCAATGGATGGGGCTACCTACCAACTAATGGTATGGATAGAACCATCACTAACGGAGAAGGAAAAGGATAACGAAAGACTTTTTAGTGGGTAAGATACCCTTAATTTCTTGCTCACAAACTAAAATAATCTTCACACCTCACACTTTTAAAACAAGAACTTTCAGACGCTTTATAAACACTCTTGAGGACATATACAAGGGTTATTATAAAGTCGACCGCCTTACATTGGCATTTTCAATACATTTTCAAAGCACGCACGCATAAAGAATATTAAAGTGAGCTAAGCAATTAAGAGCCCGTAGATAACTACAGATGAAAAGAGTGATAACACCTTCCCTATTCATAACTTACCCCCCGAACTCAAAATCTTAAAAGGTCTTTCCTATTCTTTTCACCTTTACTTATTGGATAAAAGAAAATTCGGTGGTGACTCCTGCTATCTGCGATATTTGCGATAAAACGCAAACCAAAAGTCAATTCTCCCACCAAGTTACAGTGAGGATTATTGATAGTTGTGGTAGTTTTCCTAATGCACCTTGATCGAAAAAATAGCAAGTGTACTCTTTTTAACAATGTCGTAATAATGGGTTTTACCCCAAGTAACAATCACGAGGACTGCGTAGAAAATACTGAGTCTTATTATTAATTTAATTGAACAAAACACTATCGTTTTGGTTTGGTTGGATAAATCCTTGTACATGTGTAAAAGAATAAAAAGTAAAATATGACTTTTGACTATTTAATAAAAATATGCTAGGGGTGAATGTATGATTTGTCATAATATAACTTCTACTCTTTGATCTTATCAACAAGTTCATCAAATCAATTACCAGTTCATAAGTGTGTCTTTCCCTAAGTCCTTAGTGAAAAAACCTTTGATCTTCTACCCTAATTTGAATGTCCATTCAAATTAGTGATAAAGCCAAGCATATGATTATCAAGAATTGTACTGGTTATTATAGGATTGCCTTAGTCCTAGATGAAACTTGCTATAATATTATTGTTTAGAAATACTTAACACGACTGTCCAGTTCTATTGTGTCAAGAAAAGTGAAACCATATTGGTCCGATAGGGAAAAACGATAAAATATTCTAAACAATAAAATTATTGCAGAAGAACTATTGTGTTGAATCAAACAAAGAGATCAATATTCTTATCATGACAAACCAGGGACACCCCCTAGCATTGGGGGGTTTAGCCTCTCATAATGTTCAAAAGAAAAACAATACACATAGATTTAGACATTACAAGAATTATGGATTCGTCGATCTCCAATTGCTATCACGCATGAAGGATTCTCTGTTTCCCAAGCTCTTGAATCTCCACTCTTCTATCATGTTAATTCTTCAATTGTTCAAAAAACGTCCTTCTTTATTTCTCTCGATCAGGTATTTATAGTATTAGGTTATCTCTCAGCAGTGTCAAAGGTCCAGAATACCCTTAATGCTCCAAACACTTAAAAATCCCAAAAATTGGAATTTCTAGCGCCTAAGCAAACACGGGTCGTGTCACCGAACATGGGCACCCGTGTCAGCGCCTGTGACGTCCTTTACACCCTTTGATGTTCAGTTGAATTGACACGGGGCACCCGTGTCCCCCTTTTCTAGTGTCAACGCACATGTTCTCTGCTTCTCCTGACACGGGTGGTCGTGTCAGGGCCCCTACACTTTTGTATTTTCTTCTCCTTTGCACAAATTTTTCGGAGGTCTTTACCTGCACCTAAGATTACCAACAACTACCAAACCAAACCATCAAAAGCATCTATAAGGCATAAAATTCAAATAAAAACCATACAAAGATAATTTTGCAAAATATAAAATAACTTAAACAAAATGATAAAAAGACAAACCAAAGTGTTACAGATTTGATGAATCTGCACCGAATAAGTGACAAAAATGAAGTAGAAATGGTGACCGACCACAACCCCAAACTTAGCTCATTTCTTGTCCTCAAGTGATGTACTATACAACAACAAAGTCACCCCGAAATTCCTTCTTACCACAATACATCTAATGTTATTCGCAACTTGCTTTCCATCTTCCTGGTCAAGATTCTAGTTCCCCAATCCAAACTATCCGCTACACTTCCACATTATAATACTTCTTTACCTGCAAGCTTTTTCACACTTCTCACCAAATCTCTTGGGTTTAAAGTGTCTTGCACTCAGCATTCAATGTATGCAATATCGATTCTTAACTTTGAATGAATTCTACCTTCACTACACAAACAGATTCCACACACTTTTGGAGGTCTTTGGGATGTAAGAGGGCTTGGGTACGGTGTGATAAACAAAGAAAACAGATACACAAAGGGTTTTTGGCTCGGAATTCGTGTTGTCTTTCTTGTCTCTGTGCTCAATTTATTTCGATGGGATTTTACTCTCTCGACTCTTTTGCTTCACTCAATTCTTGCTTTGTGTGTTTCACTGTTACCTGAGTCTTTTACTTTATAAATTCTCTCTCTTTTTTTCTGGGACATTCAAGTGTCTCCATTCTTTTTCTATTTTCTTTTTTTTTCTTTTTTTTCTATATAGACAACAACCCCAAAATTAGAACTTTTCATAGTTTCATAATTTACACACTTATGCCGAACAAGGGTAGGAAGTTTTTGGTCCTGTGTTAACATATGTGGTTATCACAAACAAATGGATACAACTTAAAGGTGGTTAACAAAGGATAAACATAACAGAACGGGATGGCTAGAAAGGCTCAGAGGTAAAATAAACAATGTGCCTTAGTGTGTGTTATCATGTTGTGTTGTTCTGGTAGAACACATGCAAAATACGAGTGATAGAGACATACCTTAATGAACTATCATTATGATCATATTGTATTTGGCTTTATGTATGCTCACCATGTTGGGTAATCTTACCAGTTCCAAAGCACTCCTCATGCAATGCGACTTCTTTTTCGGTTCGGGATACCATACTACCATCTCAGTCTAGTGTTACCAAGTTACGTCCAACTCTTACTCTTTTGTTCTTCAGTTGTATCAACTTCCCGGGGTGCCTGAGGAGCAAGTCCAGGTTGCATCTTTCATCCACTTAGATACTCGTATGTCCTTCATTCGAAAAAATACAATCAATCTGCAACACATTAGTAAACAAAACACAACCAGACAAGCTAATACAAACGAAAAGTAAAACAAAAATGCAAAACCAAAAACAATAATAAAATAATAAATCCCCCCACAGTTGAACCGAACATTAACCTCAATGTTTTGATTTCAAGAAAGCGATGGTGAACTCACGGTGCTTTTCTGTTGAGGAGGAGGGAATTGCAACATCAAATGTTGCATCATCCGATGCATGTCATTCAACATTTCTCCCTGACGAGTCAGCTCATTTCCTTGACGGACCTGTTCGACACCCTGGCGTGCCTGTTCAGCACGGAGGTCACCAAACTCAGTTTGTATCCAGACCCACTCTTCTTGGGTGAAAGATAATGACCTTCCACCTGTTTAGGTAGACATCTCTGGGGGATTACACGTTGGTTTATGTTCCCGATCGTCTTCCTCCATTTGATCCTCCTCAACCCGATATCCTCATCATATTCGTCCCGATCTTCTTGGACATCACTCACATACCACTAATTATCTCGCTCTGAAATAAAAATTCTGGCAGGGCCAAGAAGTGTAAGAATAAATATCTTCTGACTGATTACACCAAAACGGATTCCTTGTATCTGAATCATGCCTTGGTTGACAAGGGAGATCATATCTAGCTTAGTCATACCTGCAATGGATGCCTCATTCAGCGCCGCAGGATCATAACCAAAATACCTGGATATCTGGGTAATCATTCCTCCCACTGAAATACCACCAGTTTTTGCACGACCCACTTTGCCTAAATGATTCACTGCAAAAGCGAACACATTAAACAGGATTGTGTTGGTTATGGCATACAATAAAAAAAGCTCTAGCTTTGTTGCCAGCCCCGTACTATCCCCTCTGCCAAACAAAGAATATGCTAAACATTTTTTAGCATACTAAAAATAGGGTTTTTTTATATGGGACACCTTAGCGCCCTTGACAACATAACCACTCAAGCTTGTGATATTCAACCAGAACCAGCTTGCACTAAATGTTTCTGGAATGGCTCCGGGTCCATAAATGGGGAGTCAGAGGATTCCTCCCAATTCCTCCACCGTCAATTGATGGTCAGCATTGTATAACCTGAAAGTCATAGTACCTAAATGGAATCTGTTGGTACCTTCCTAAATTTGCGGCAACTTAACATCTACAGAACTTAAAAATTCAAGGTTTATGCGCTCAAAAGTTGGCGCTTCACAATGCATAAATTCTAAATATCTTAAGATATGAAACATGCGATTTATCTCATCAGATAAACCCAGTGTCGATAGAGTGTTAGAACACATGTACCTTGTTGGTGTCCTATTACACCGAATATGGTGCGAGTAGCACACCTCATGTGTCGGGTTTTCAAAGATGATTCCATGAGCATTAGGTTGTCCCATCGGAATGGGATTTCTCCTTAATCGAGCCCTTGATGGTTCAGCAGTGGTTGATTTCCTCTTGTGCTATGTTTGGGGGGAATTTTGAGTACCTAAAAAAATCACATAAAATTGAACACAAGAATTAGAGGAAAATGCTACCATGGACTGATAGAGGATGGAATTTGGCACACTTTTTATGAAGACAGTATGGTGATAGATGTAGTGTGGTGGTGGATAAGTGAAGCTTATAGAGATTGTGGCTATGGAGTTTTGTAGAGAAATGAGGAAGAAGATGGGAGATTAGGTTACAAATGAGAGACAAAGAAAAATAACTAGAGAAATAGGGTTATTTAAAAAAACAAAATTCCACATGGGGCCCACATATTAAAATGTTTTGTTTCTGCCCAGATGGCCCGAGACGGGCCGTGTCCAGTTACATGACCGATTGTGTCAAGCTCTATCCTATTGCATCCTTTATCCGTAAAACCCAGCTTTCCTGACATGGGTCGTGTCACGTGACATGACCGACCGTGTCAGGCTCTTCCTTAATGTATTACTCATTCGTAAATTCCAGCTTTTCTGACACGGGCCGTGTCAGGCTCTGCTGCTTTCGCCTTCCTCGTGCCAGATGAGCTGAAACGGATTGTGTCTCATGGCACAGCCGTATCAGACCTTGATTAGTCCAATTCTTCCTTTGTCTTTGTCACCTGTTTATGCGAATCGACAATCAAAGAGCTCACTCTTTTCTGGGAAAGAAAAACCTAAGTACAACATGAAAACTGTAACACCCCAACTCTACCTGGCAATTATAAATGTAAATCAGAGTTATAATCATTCATGCAAACGAATCAGGATGCCACAAATTCATCTTTCAAAACACATTGCATTCATGTGGATACATAACACTTTAAAACTTCGGATGAACTATCAGCATAGCAATTTAATCTCTTAATTCAACAATTTAAACATCTACGCAGCGGAATTCATAATAACATATTTGTCCATCGTTACAGCAACTTCAAAATAATGCATACTTAGCAACCAACGAATCAAATTTCAACAACTGAAATAACCAACAATTAAAAGCAACAAGCATTCATCCCCTCGAGTGTTACATATCATAGCAATGACACCAACTTGAATTATTTAAGGTATTCAGCCTTCACTCTCGATTACCTGCACGTTACCAACATAAGGGCAACATTCAAACAGAAGGGGTGAGATATCTAACAATATAATAAAGCGTATGATAACTAATATATTAAATAGATCAAATAACACCACCACTTATCATCTTATAATCAACAATAAATACACATTCACCATATCAATTCACAACTTCTTTATGCAATCGTATAATGCGACTCAATACTATGCAAATGCATGTGGTACTATTGGAGCAGAACTCCCATCTTAAAAATCTGCCAATAAATAGAGGCATCAACAAGGCATAAGCCTTCATCTTAATATTCTCCATTACATGCCATCTTAACGAGCATAAGCTCCATCTTGAAATGCAATGTATGTGACACAATCATGAATGTAATGACAACACCATAATTAATAACATCTCAACACAACATCATCGTTGGCCAGAAGCCTACATCTTAATAGCTGCCAATTATTAAAGGCATCCCAACATCCTTCATCAACATCATTTATCATCATAATTCTTCAAACATCATTTATACATCATAATTCATCAAACATCATTTATCATCAACAATGCATCCATACAATAATACAATAGTAAATCGTCAAGCTTGCAATGTTGGCCATAGGCCTACAACATGATATTTCCTATAATTAATTAATCATCTAAGGCTTACTTCTAAGTCACCAAACCTCTACATATTACTATTCTATAATACTACATCATTATCATCACTAATCCTACTGTTATAAACCAAACAGTAATCTATAATCATCTCCTCATCATCATTCTTCACAAAAATCAACATAGCGATCAACACGGGAACTAATCCAATTCCTAACTTGGATAATAGTATTATCCTTCCCATTCTTCATTTTAATCCTTAAGAATGAAGTTCATCGCGTTAGCTATACAATGCTTCGAACGACACCTAAAACGGAGTCCGAAAACTCAAGTTACAGCCTTTTCAAACTGATTCTGCCAAAAACCAGACAACATGGATCGACGTGTAATGCCTTGGGTCGACGCTTACTGGGTTTAACACACTGCATGAGTCGATGCATACTCTCTTCGTATCGACTCATACTGAGTCTGCAACATTGCATGTATCAACACATGCTCCTACGTATCAACTTATCCTGAGTCTAAAAGTCCTCATGTATCGACGCATGACTCCTTAGCATCGACTCATCCTGAGTCTAAAGGCCTTCTTGTATCGACACATATTGTTCTGTCATGAATAATTTATGTGATTTCTCTGTGTTTTCACTACGGGTTCCATACTTTAGGCCCTAAAAACATCATCTAATCATAGATAACCATCAATTATAATTACCCTATAATTCTACATCATATATACAGCATTGGGGCATCATTATTCATCCTTAATTCATCGATTTTCATCATCCAACAACATATATAATTCAATCATAAACCAAACAATATTTCACCTCTAACCCCACATACCAATTATCATAAACCCTATTATAGAGTCAGAACCCCACCCTTACCTTGGACTGAAGGTTGCTCTACAACTTTTCCAATTGAATCTCGTTCTGCCTCTTTTCCTCATTTCCAACAGCTTCCACGTTCTTTTCTTTCAAACCCTTATTTCTTTCTCTCTTACTGCTTCTTCTTTTCTATTATTTTTAACAATAATAAAATAACCCTATTATTCTCTTTATGCCTTAATGGGCTTAAAACTACTACACCCCCATTCCTACTACTTCTATCCTTTAAAACAAGCCCACATCAAATAATATTATCCTTCTAATATTATTTCACCACTTAATAAAATAAATAAATCCAACTAATCACAACACAACTTCACAAATATTTTAAATATAATTTAATTAAATAATTAATTAAATTACGGGCGTTATAAAAACAAAACATAAGAAATCATTAAAAATAAGACCCGTGGGTTGCCTCCCACAAAGAGCTTCATTTATTGTCGCATGGATCAACGGTCTTCTATCTTACCATGTAAGATGAACATTATCAATCAGACCCCTCTCCTGCCCAGTGTAATAAGGCTTCAACCTTTGTCCATTCACCTTAAAAATATCCCTATTGTGTTGATTTTTTAATTCGATCGCTCCATCGGGAAATACTCTATGAACAACAAACGGTCTTGACCATCTCGACTTCATCTTTCCAAGGAACAATCTCAACCTTGAATTCAATAGGAGAACTATATGACCTTCCCAAAATTCCTTTTTCTGGATCTTCTGATCATGCCATTTCTTTGTTTTTTCTTTATAGATATTGGTATTCTCATAAGCTTGATTCCTAAAATCTTCTAACTCGTTGAAGAATTCGGGATCTATCAGCTTTCATCAGATCATAGTTAAGGAATTTGGAAGCCCAAAATGCCTTATGCTCGAGTTCGAGCGGCAGCTGAAAAGCTTTACCATAGACTAACTGATAAGGATACATATATATTGGGGGTTTGAGTGTTGTTCTGTATGCCCATAGTGCATCCTCTAGTTTCACTGACCAGTCTTTACGTGATGCACTGATAGTCTTCTCAAGAATCTACTTTATCTGCCTATTTGATACTTCAACCTGACCACTCGTCTAAGGATGATACAAAGTGGCGACTTTGTGTTTCACATTGTATTTCTTCAGCAGATTCTCCATCAGCTTGTTCAAGAAATGGGTACCTTCATCACTAATTAGAGATCTAGAAACCCTAAACCTCGATAAAATATTGTTTTTCAGGAAATTGACTACAACCTTAGCATCATTAGTGGGTAATGCTACTGCTTCAACCCACTTTGAGACATAGTACACTGCCACTAAGATGTAATTTATCCCAAATGAGGGTGGGAATGGTCCCATGAAGTTTATTTCACACACATCAAATAATTCTTCCTCCAACATAGCATTCTAAGGCATTTGGTTCCTCTTTGAGATGTTTCCTGTCCTCTGGCGCCTATCGTATTCTTGAAATATGCCTTGGGCATCCTTGAAAAGTGAGGTCCAGTATAGCTCGAATTAGAGGACTTTTTCCACTGTTCTATCTCCACTAAAATGCCCTCCATATTCTGAGTCATGGTAGGCTTTTAAGATATCTCTTTGTTCTTCTTCTAGGACACATCTCTGAATCAGTCCGTCGATTTCGTTCTTATACAGGAATGGTTTGTCCCACAAGTAAAACTTGAAATCATGTAAAAACTTTTTCCTCTACTTATAATCAAAATCATTAGGTATTACTCCACCTACCAAGTAGTTCACGTAGTCTACAAACCACGGTACACCAATCACGGCTAGGATTCGTTCATCAACAAACTCATCCTTGATTGGATGGTTCTCCTCAGTTTCTTCTATCGGGGACATCCAGAATAAGTGATCAGTAATAGTGTTCTCACATCCCTTTTTGTCCTGGATTTCCAAATCAAACTCTTGCAAGAGTAAGATCCACCTCAACAACAATGGTTTTGATTCCTGTTTAGACAAAAGATACTTCAAAGTTGCATGGTCAGTATAAACAATTACCTTTGAACCCAACAAGTATGATCTGAACTTGTCAAAAGCTTACACCACTTCTAACAATTCTTTTTCAGTCGTGGCATAATTCATCTAGGCTAGATTCAAAACATGACTTGCATAATAGATCACATGCAAGAGCTTTTCTCTTCTCTGTCCCAACACTGCTCCTACTGCCATATCACTTGCATCACACATGATATCAAAAGAAAGAGATCAATCTGGAGAGATCACAATCGGAGCAGACACTGGTTTTCTCTTCAAAGTATCGAAAGCCTCACTGCACTTTTCATAAAAAAGAAATGGTGCATCCTTCAAAAATAGACTAGTTAACGACTTCACAATCCTGTAGAAATCTCTTATGAACCTATGGTAGAATCTTGCATGTCCTAAGAAGCTTCTTATCCCTTTCTCATTCACTAGTGGGGGAAACTTTTCTATTACCTCCACTTTGGCTTTGTCAACTTCAATTCCCTCATGGGAAATTTTATGACCCAACATTATACCTTCAAGCACCATAAAATGACACTTCTCCCAATTCTGAATCAAATTTGTCTACTAACATCTTTCTAACACCAGAGATAAGTTCTTCAAGTATTTTCAAAAGACGATCCAAAAACCAAAAAATCATCCATAAGCTTTTCAAGCATGTCAAAAAATATGGAGGTCATACATCTCTGAAAAGTAGCAGGTGCTTTACACAACCCAAATGGCACTCTCCTATAGGCGAAAATACCATAAGGGCATGTGAACGGAATCTTCTCTTGATCTTCTGGAGTTACCACAATATGATTGTATCCTGAATACACATCAAGAAAATAGTAGTAATCATGACCAGCTAACCTTTCCAATATTTGGTCAATGAATGGAAAGGGAAAATGGTCTTTTCTTGTAGCAGTGTTCAATCTTTGTTAATATATGCACACTCTCTATCCTGTAACGGTTCTGGTGGGAATTGATTAATTCTTCTCATTTTTTATGACAGATGCCCCTCCTTCCTTAGGTAGCACATGAACCAGACTTACCCATGATATGTCGGATATAGGGTAAATAAGACCCGTATCTAACAACTTCACAACCTCTTTTCGGGCAATTTCTTTCATGGAAGGATATAGTCTTATTTGCGCCTGGACAACATGTTTTTTATTATCTTCCATCAATATCTTGTGCATGCAAATTGTGGGACTAATTCCTTTCAAATCTTCAATTGCCCATCCGATAGGACCCTTGTATTTCTTGAGCACTTTAATGAGTTAGTTTTCCTGAACTTCTTTTAAACTAGAGTTGGTAATAGTTGGAAATTGCTCATCAGTGTCAAGAAAGATATACTTGAGATTTTTAGGTAGTTGTTTTAACTCTGTTCCCTTTTTCCCCTCTTGGTTTTCTTTAGGAGATTATGGTGGTCTTAAATCTTCCCACTGTTGTGGTTTTGATCTATTCCACGGATGTTGTGCTTTAAACATAGTCAACACTTCAGATTCTTTCTCATCTATTTCCTCATTTCTTTCACAAATTGATAAGCTAAGAACTCTCTCCAAAGGTAATTTAGGGATTCTGCTTTGAAATGAGTGAATGAACACTGTGTCCAGCGCTTCAATACTTTTACTTGTATTTTCCTCATCTTTGAATTTCATGGTTTCTCGCACATTAATTTTTAGTTTATCATCGTAGAACTTGAGGGTCATGGTACCTTCCTCAATATGTATCATACATCTTCCTGTATCTAGAAAAGGTCTTCCCAGAATGAGCGGTATTTCTTCATCTTCTGGCATTTCAAGAACTACAAAATCAATAGGGAACACAAACTTGTCAATTTTCATAAGAACATCGGTCGCGATACCATAAGGTCTTTTCACTGAATGATCTGTAAACTGAAGTGTCATTCTTGTGTCTTGTACCTCATCGAGCTCAAGCTTCTTGAAAATTGAGAGTGGCATCAGGATTGCGCTAACCCCCGAATCAATAAGTGCTTTCTAGAATGATTTATCAATAATGGTACACGAAATAATTAACGCACCCCTATCTCTCTTTTTCATAGGAATTTTGAGACCCTTTAAAATAGCACTACACGTTTCAGTCAGCATTATCAGAAAATTATTTATGGAACGCTTCTTGGAGATGGTGTCTTTCATGAATTTGGCATATATAGGCATTTGTTCTAGAGCTTCAGCAATAGGGATGTTAATTTCAAGTTTTTTGAACAATTCCAAGAATTTCTCAAAAAAATTCGCGTTAAGATCTTTCTTTCTTGTTCTTGAAGGATAAGGAAGAATGGTTTTAGATTTAGAATCCTTCTATTTTTCCTTCTTAACCATTGGCTCTATAAACACTTCCTCATCCTGCTTCGGATCATCTCGTATTTCTATATCCACTTCTATCAAACCTTCATCTAGTATTTCCCCTATTTCAACATTCTCAGCTGACTTACCTCTTCTGGTCACAACTGCATTCATAATATGATTATCTCTAGGATTTGTAATCGTTTGCCAGGCAGAGTGCCTGGTGCTTGAGCATTAGCCACTGTTGTGATATTTGACCCATCTGTACCTCCAAATTTTTAATGGAGGTGCATGTGTTCTTATGATTATTTCTTGTATCTTCTTTGAACTGAATATTGTGAGCTGTCATCTTTTCAATAGTCAATTCCCAATTTTCCATCTTAGGAACCTATTGTTGTTGTTGCTGGTGATATTGGTTCTGATATTGGCTTTGTCCTTGTTGCTGAACATTCTCTTTTGATCTCTCCACCCAAAGTTTGGATGATTCTTCCATCCTAGATTATAGGTGTTTGAATAAGGATTATTCTACTTCAAGAACTTAATGTCTTCAATTTGTTGTGGAGAAGCTAAAAATTGCATTGTATTGTGCGTCCCATTACATATTTCACATATAGAATTTTGTGCTTGTTGAACTTGGGCAACTTGATGAGTGCCTAAATTACTTCTTTAAGCTTCTTGTCTACCTCTACAATAATTATTTCTTCAATTTTTAATTGTCTGTCGGGCTCTAACTTTAAATCAATGACACCTTCTGACTTGTTGGCAACCCTGTCATATAACTCCAAATGCTCATATGCAGTAATTGATTCTATTATCTTCTTCACACTAGTGGCTGTTGAGAAATTTGATGAGCCACAAGCTGCTGTGTCTATCAGTTGCTTTGTCTTGATTCTCATATCATTTACAAATGTTTGCATCTGATCAGTCTGGTCTATATTATGAGTAGGGCAAGCCACTAGGAGTTTTTTGAACCTTTTATAGGAATCCCCCAATGATTCTCCCTCTTTTTGCTTGAGATTCAGTATATCATACCTTTTCCTTATGAACACTGAGGTTGGAAAATACTCCTTTAGAAAAGATGTTTCCATCTCTTCCCAGGTTATGATACTATTTGTGGGTAAGGAAAAGAACCAGTCTTCAGCTTTGTCAGCTAAAGTAAAAGGGAACATTCTCAACTTTTAATGTTCCTCGGTATGCCCATCTATCTTGAGAGTTATGCTCATGGTTAAAAATCTTTGCAAGTTCTTGTTAGCATCTTTATTTACCCTTCTCAAAAAAGATCTCCTCTCGAGTTGAGTGATAGTACTGTGATGCAGCTAAAAGTGTGGTACATTCACCAGGTGATTCACAGTTGTCAATCTACCAGTTGGTGCATTTGTCCCTCCATAATCACCAAGGAGTCTCTCAGGACACGACGGATTTTCACCCATGGTTTTTGGCTCTGAATATGTCTCTTTATGCTCTGAACAATGTTCTGAATAAAAATCAGAATTATCTGAGATAAGTCCTTCTTCGGATGCAAGTCTAGATAATCTCGCTTCTCTTCGTCTTGAGTGAAAAGTTCTTTCAATCTCTGCAACAAAAGGAAATTCAGCTGAGGCCTTACCTCGTATAAAGAATTAGAAAGAAATTAGTAATGTAATATAAAACAATAAAAATATATAATACAAAATAAAATTTTAGTTATACAGAAAAAAATTTCAATTGAACTACAATTAACTTTGTATTTTGGCAGTCCCCAGCAACGGCGCCAAAAACTTGATCGAAAAAATAACAAGTGTACTATTTTTACCAATGTAGTAATTATGGGTTTTACCCCAAGTATCGATCATGAGGACTGCATAGAAAATACTGATTCTTATTATTAATTCAATTGGAAAAAAACTATCGTTTTGGTTTGGTTGGATAAATCCTTGCACATGTGCAAAAGAACTGAAAGTAAAATATGACTTTTGACTGTTTAATTAAAATATGCTAGTGGTGAATGTATGATTTGCCTTAATATAACTTCTACTCTTTGATGTTTTCAACAAGTTCATCAAATCAATTACCATATCTTAAGTGTGTCTTTCCCTAAGTCCTTAGTGAAAAAACCTTTAATCTTCTACCCTAATTACAATGTCCATTAAACTTAGTGATAAAGCCAAGCATGTCATTATCAAGAATTGTACTGGTTATTATAGGATTTCCCTAGTCCTAGGTGAAACCTGCTATAATATTATTGTTTAGAAATACTTAACAAGACTGTCCAGTTCTACTATGTTAAGAAAAGTGAAACCCTATTGGTCCTATAGGGAAAAACGATAAATTATTCTAAACAATAAAATTAATGCATAAGAACTATTGTGTTGAATCAAACAAAGAGATTTGTAATCTTATCATGACAAATCAGGGATACCCCTGTAGCATTGGGGGGTTTAGCCTCTCATAATGTTAAAAAGAAAAACAATATACATAGATTTAGACATTATAAGAATTATGGATTCGTCGATCTCCAATTTCTATCGGGCATGAAGGATTCTCTGTTTTCATAGCTCTTGAATCTCCACTCATCTATCATGTTATTCAAAAAATGTCCTTCTTTATTTCTCTCATTCAGGTCTTTATAGTATTAGGTTATCTCTCAGCAGTGCGAAAGGTCCAGAATATCCTTAATGCTCAAAACACTTAAAAATCCCAAAAATTGGAATTTCTAGCGCCTAAACTGAGACGGACCGTATCACCGGACACGGGCACCCATGTCAGCTCCTGTGATATCCTTTTCACAATTTGATGTTCAACTAGATTGACACAGGCTGTTTCATGTGACACGGGCGCCCGTGTCCCCCTCTTCTTGGTGTCAATGCACATGTTCTCCTCTTTTCCTGACACAACCTGTGTCAGGTGACACGGGTGGTCATGTCAGGGCCCTTGCACTTCTGTATTTTTTTCTCCTTTGAACAAATTTTCCATAGGTCTTTACCTGCACCTGAGATTACCAACAGTTACAAAACTAAACCATCAAAATCATCTAGAAGGCATAAAATTCAAATAAAAACCATACAAAGATAAATTTTCAAAATATAAAATAATTTAAAAAAACGATCAAAAGACAAACCAAAGGGTTACATATTTGATGAATTTTCACCGAATGAGTTACAGAAACAAAGTAGAAATTGTGACCGATCACACCTCTTAGTATAAAGGGAGGTATTAACTACACCCTGTTCTCGCACATCGTCAACTTGGATATCCATTGAGGGATACACCAAGTAGCATTCATGTTAGTGGTTTCTTCCTCAAACAGGGGGGATACCATAAAGAAGATAAGAAAAATATTGTTAAAGCTTTGTGCCATGTCCATAGAAAGGGGAGAGAAAACTTAGGACCAAGGGGTGTTGTTTCTTTGGATCCTCATCTTAGTTGGGTACAAATAAGCACAATTCAGTTGAAGATGCCTTATCCTCATCAAGAACCATTTGCTGAAATATTTGTAAAGCCTACTCCTCCTCTCATGGATGATGTTGAAGAACTTCAGCTTGCCTTAGTCTGGATGCAGCAAGAGAAGGATGTTTGGAAGAATAAATATCAGACTTTAGAGGTATCATACTCAACACATATGAAGGAGAAAGACAATTTGATCTAGATTCTGAGCGACATGCCATGGAGACGATGGAGAAGCAAGAGGATTTATTTTCCTCAAGCATTCAGCAAGGTCCTAGTGAGCAAGACTATTCTCACATGTTTCCTTCTTCTGGTGGATGGAAAGGAGTCATTGACAAGTTTTTGGAAGAGAATAAGCAGTTAAAAGTTCAAATTAGGAGGCTCAAGGGGATGCGTCAGCATGAAGAGGGATCTTCTTCAACTTTGGCTCTTTAGGACTTCTAGATTCTTTTGTTTTTCTTGTATTTAGGATTACTGAAACGTGTTCTAAAAGTTGTAATCCTTCTAAAGTATTAATAAAATGAGATTATTCAGTATTTCAAAATGTTTTGATATTTGCAAAATTTAAACTTTCTTAAGTTCCTTGAAAACTAAAATAAATGAAATAAATCATGCGCACTGCATATCATTCATCAGTTCACACATATTTTTTGCATTCCTTCTATTTTCCCAGGTGTCTTATCTATTTCTCTACTCCATTCAGTCAACAAGTTGTCGCACTCTTACAACATTCAGGATAACTACAAGAAGAAGATGTACAATTTGGAACAAGATAATCGTGAACTCAAAGAAGAAGTTACTAATTTGAAAATCGGTATGTCTAATTTGACTGCTTTGGTGCAATCCTTAGTGGTTGTGCAGAATCAGCCACCACCTCCTCCACCTCCTTCTCCTTATGCTACTCAGTCGCAATAGACTATTGTGATCTCTAAGATACTATCAATACCCATCTATGCTACTCCTGCTGTTTCTACTCAATTCTAGATGCCTCGTGGTTATCCATAGGGAATGCCATAGAATTACATGTCTGAAGGATATAATCCAACTACTCAAGTTGCTCATCCAGTTTAGCCTGTAGTAGTTTCTACACTGTCTATTATGCACAGTGTCCCCATTGTTAATGATGAAATCTACCATGCTGCTACTGCATCGAGTGAAAGCTTGGGTTTTTATGACATAATGAATGATTTCCAAGATTAGTTTAATGAGATGCAGAAGGAGATGAAGGCTCTCCAAGGGAAAGAATTGCTTAGATAGAATGTTAGTGAGCTCTGTTTGGTCCCTAATATGAATGTACCTGCTAAGTTTATGGTTCCAGAGTTTGATAAATACAAGGGCTCCTCTTGTCCTCGTTCTCATATGGCGATGTATGTAAGAAGGATGTCCACACACACCAACGAACAACGTTTTTTAATTCACTTTTTCTAAGACAGTCTGATTAGGGTTGTGTTGAAGTGGTACATGGGTTTCGATAGTGCCAATATCCTCACTTTCAATGATTTAGATGAGGCCTTTGTAAGACAGTACAAGTATAATATGGATATAGCTCCCGATCATGATCAGTTGAGAGCCATGACTCAAAAAGACAAAGAATCATTTAAGTAATATGCGCAGCGTTGGTGCGAGATTACTGCTTAGGTTGTGCCACTAATGGAAGACAAGAAGATGACTAAAGTTTTCTTGAAAACTCTTGGATCATTTTACTATGAGAAGATGGTTTTCAGTGCACCTATTGACTTTACTGAGATGGTTGGTATGAGTGTTCGTTTAAAAGAAGTCATTAGAGAAGGACGTTTTTCGAAGGATGAATGTTCCAGTGGCACCAAAAAGCATGCATATGGGTTCTCCAAAAAAAGGAAGGGGAAGTTAATGCTATTATTAAAGGAAAAGAAGGTAGGCAGCGAAGAAAGCACCATCAACACCAACAACATGTTGCTAGATTAACCCCAATTATCAGTGTAATTCCAAGTACTATTTCTTATCAGTCCCCTTAGGGAACTCAACAACCATCCAACCAAGGGAAAAAAATCCAAGAAGGGAAACTTTTGATCCTATCCCAATGAGCTATACTGAATTATTCCCTATGTTGATCCAGAAGAACCTAGTTTAAATAAGGTCTCCTCCTTCCATACCTAGAAAGTTGTTGTGGTATTATAAAGTTGATCAAAATTGTGCCTTCCATAAAGGAGCCCTGGGCATAATATTGAAAATTGGTACCCATTGAAAGCTGAAGTTCAGAAGCTAGTGAGATCCAGTATCCTGTCTTTCAAGGATATAGGTTCTAATATGCAATCCAATTTGTTGCCCAAGCATGGAGGTGGGAATGGTGTGAACATGGTTTATGGTTGTCCCGAAGATTTCAGAGTTTTTGGTGTAAACCTTGTAAGAGGTAACTTGGTAGAGATGCATGTTGATTTCTATGAGTTTAGTTATTATGAACATGACCATGCAACATGCAATATCTACATTGGAGACATTCGTGGTTTTGATAAAGTAATAAGTTACCTCCAGGAGATGATGGATGAAGGTCTTATCCATATCATTCGACCAAGAGTTAAGTACAAAGAAGTTAATATGATTGGAGATTATTCTGATGAGTCTACGTCTACTGATGAGTTTGTATTTATTGATGAGTTTAGGGCTACTAATGTTGATACAATAATTATTGCTAAAGGATATGCTAGGTATGCTAAAGAACCTAGGATTGAAGAGCTCAATATTGTGACTCCTGTGGAGATACATGAAAAATGAGTTCAAAAAGGACTAATTGATTTTAGCGGTTGTTGCTTCCCAGAATGTTCAAAGAAACCATGGGGTTGTGCTACCTTGAGAGGTGATCTCCAAATAGTAATTGGCTTGGGTTTTGTTTAAAGAAGGAGCAATATTCGTCTTGCTGATAGAAAAAAAGTGTAGAGAAGTCAATAATTGAGGATTTGTCTAATACAGAGGTTGAAAATATTATTTACACAGGAAGAGTTGGAGATCCTGAGGTGAATGTTATAGTGCCACACTTTGACATTCCTACACCCGTGGAAATTGCATACCATAGTAAGCCTGTTGTAACTCCTGTAGTTATATGTTTGCTTGGTCTTGTTCCGTATGAGTCTGATAAAATTGTACCCTACAAATATCATGCAACTATTTTGGAAGATGGTAAGGAAGTGCAAATCCAACCTTTGTCTTGTGTTAAAAATATTGGTGAAGTTAGTCATGTGACCCGGAGTGGTCATTTCTTTGCCCCTACCTTTCAAGGAGGAGTTGATTCTTGTAAGAAAAATTACTGAAGCTAGTGTTGAACCCAAAAAGGTAGAAGGGCAGACTAGTGGCGCTACTTTGGAAAATGATGTTGATGATCTTCTAAAGATCATTAAGATGAGTTATTATATAATTGTTGACCAGTTACTGCAAACTCCATCTAAGATATCCATTCTGGATTTGTTGATGAATTCTGCAGCTCATCAGAAATCTCTAATGAGGGTCTTAGACCAAGCTTTTGTTGAACATGATGTACCAATTGACCAGTTTAATGGTGTTGTGGGAAATATCATGGCTTGCAATAATATGAGTTTTGTGGTGAAGAACTTCCTAATTAGGGGATAAATCACAATATAGTTTTGCACATATCTCTGAACTGCAATAATGATGCCTTGTCTAATGTGATGATAGATAAAGGACCTACTCTGAATATGATACTAAAGAGTACTCTGTCGAAACATACCTATCAAGGAACTCCTATTCACTTCAGTGGTATTATAATGAAAGCTTTTGATGGTTCAAAGAAATATGTCATTGGGGAAGTGAACTTACCAATATACATAGGTCCATACATGTTTCAAATCACCTTTTAGGTTATGGATATCTTACCATCCTACAGTTGTTTATTGGGTCGACCCTGGATTCATGAGGTGGGAGTTGTTACCTCCACCTTACATCAGCAATTGAAATTTGTCTGTGAAGGAAAAGTAGTGATTGTGAATGGTGAACAAGCTTTGTTGGTATCTCATTTGTCTTCTTTCAGTATTGTGGAAGCAGATGAAGCTATTGTTGGAACTCAGTTCCAAGCTTTGTCTATTGATGATATTAAGAAGAGTGAAGATTCCATCACCTTGCCAAAAGATGCTCAACAAGTGATTTAGAAAGGTCTTGGCAGTGTGTGGGGACAATTTATTGATCTCCCCATACACAAGAACAAGACATGCCTGGGTTTCTCCGAAGAAGGACAAGAATGAAGTGGTGAAGCCAAAATCTGATTTTTGTCCATATCAAGATATCTTCCACAGTGCGGGTTATGTCCATCCCATTTCTCTAGAGGTTGATGCTATTATTCAAGATGAACCAGAGCTGGAAATGCCGAACTTTGTGACACATGGAGTGAGGGTTCAAAATTGGATCATTGTTGATGTTCCTAGTTGCATTCACTAATCGAAATAATTCGTCTTTGCTTGTTTTTCAAAATCCTTTCACTCTGCCCAAGGTATTGTATGGGCGTGTCTTTTGTTTTGAATTTTAAAATCATTAATAAAAGTTGTTTTTGATTTCCAAATCATGTTTTTATTTTTTTGTTTTTTTTCTTCTTGAAAAATGGTAAACAAAAGAAACCCTTCCAAAATAAATAAATAACTGTAAATAAATCAGCATAATCACTTGTTGCATTTACTAGTTTCTAAAATCAAGCATAATCATGTGTGTAGATTAATTAAAAAACTCGTTGAAACTAATGACCCTACGCCCTCTTCCAACTTTGAATATCCTGTGTATGTGGCAGAAGAAGAGGAGATTGATGAAATCCCAGAAGAGTTTTCTCGGTTACTAGAGCGTGAGGAAGACACTATTCAGCCTTACAAAGAACCGTTGGAGACCATTAATTTAGGTTCTGAAGAGGATTTGAAGGAATTCAAGATTGGGGCACTGTTTCATCCTGATGTAAAGAGAGGTTTGATTGAGTTTTTGAAATATTATGTGGATATCTTTGCTTGGTCATATCAAGACATGCCTGGTTTAGATACTGATATTATGGAGCACCATTTTCCATTAAAGCCTGAATGTTCGCCTATCATACAAAAGTTGAGAAGGACTCATCCTAACATGGAAAACAAGATTAAGAAGGATGTTTTGAAATAGAGTGATGTTTGTTTTCTTGTAACATCAGTGTATCCTCAGTGGATTGCGAATATTGTTCCTATTATGAAGAAATATGGAAAAGTCTGCATGTTCGTTGATTATAGAGATCTAAATAAATCTAGTCTAAAAGATGATTTCCCATTGCCACATATTTATATGTTGGTAAATAATAGAGAAAAGTTAAAAGTTTTCTCCTTCATGGACGGATTCTCCAGATATAATGAAATTAAGATGGCTCCTGAAGACATGGAAAAAACAATGTTTATCACACCCTAGGGAACATTTTGTTACAGAGTGATGCCCTTCGATTGAAGAACGCTGGTCCAACGTACTAGAGGGCTATGACAATCCTATTCCATGATTTGATGCATAAAGAGATTGAGGTATATGCTGATGATATGATCGTTGAATCTTAGAATGATGAAGGGCATTTATAAGACTTGTTAAAATTGTTTCAGTGTTTGAGGATGTATCGTCTCCGCTTGAATCCAAGTAAGTGTACTTTTGGTGTCCGTTTTGGAACTTGTTAGGATTCATTATTAGCCAGAAAGGTATTGAGGTTGATCCGAATAAATTCAGGGAAGTTCAAGAAATTCCTGCACCAAGGACTAAAAAACAGGTGATAGGTTTCCTTATGCGTTTGAATTACATCTCCATATTTATTTCTCATATGACTGCCATTTGTGAGCCAATTTTCAAGCTTCTCACGAAAGATCAAGGTTGTGTATGGACGGATGATTGCCAGAAGGCTTTTGAAAGCATTAAAGAGAATCTGCTTGAACCTCCTATCTTGCTCCCTCCTGTTGAAGGAATATATTTGATTATGTATCTGATTGTGTTGGATAATTCTATGGGTTGTATTTTTGGACAACAAGATGAATCAGGAAGAAAGAGTACGCCATCTATTATTTGAGCAAGAAATTCACTGACTGTGAGTCACTATATTCTATGTTGGGAAAGACATGTTGTGCTTTGGCCTGGGTTGCGAAGCGTCTACGACAATATATGTTGAATCATACTACTTGGTTGATATCAAAAATGGATCCAATTAAGTATATATTTGAGAAGCTAGCTCTTACTGAACAAATTACCTATTGGCAGATGCTATTGTCTGAATATGATTTTGAATACCATACTCAAAAAGCTATTAAAGGTAATGTGTTCGCAGAGTACCTTGCTCACCAACCGGTTGAAGATTATCAGTCAGTCAAGTTTGATTTCCATGATGTGGATGTGATGTATTTAAAAGTTAAAGATTGTGATGAACCTTTTCCAGAGGAATGTATAAATCCTGAATCTCGATGAGGTATGGTGTTTGATGGAGCCGTGAATTCTTATGGTAAAGGAATTGGTGTTGTGATTATCACTCCCATGGGTCTCATATCCCTTTCACTATAAGGTTAACGTTTGATTGTACCAATAACATGGCAGAGTATGAAGCGTGTATTATGGGTCTTGAAGAAGCTATGGGTCTCAGAATCAAAATTATTTATGTATATGGTGATTCAGTTTATTGATAAATCATATCAAAGGCGAATGGGAGACTCGTTACCCTGGCTTGATTCCCTACAAATATTATACAAGGTTGTTACCTTTATTCAATAAAGTTAAATTCCATCACATACCTCAAGAAGAGAATCAGATGGAAGATGCATTGGTCACTTTGGCTTCCATGTATAAGGTGAATTATTAGAATGGTGTACCTCAAATTATAATCCAATGTCTTGATAGGCCAGCTCATGTATTTGCAGTAGAGGTGACATCAGATGATAAACCTTGGTATTATGATATCAAGCACTTTCTCCAAGCTCAAGAATACCCACTTAGATCTTCAAACAAAGACAAGAAGACATTGAGAAGGTTGGCCAGTAGTTTCTTCCTAAATGAAGATGTATTGTACAAAAGAAATTATGACATGGTCTTTCTCATATGCATGGATAAACATGAAGCACACATGTTGATGTAGGAGATCCATGAAGGTTCATTTAGTACCCATGCCAATGGACATTCAATGGCAAAAAAGATGCTTAGGGCAAGTTACTATTGGTTGAAAATGGAATCTAACTGCTACAAATTTGTGAAGAAGTGCCATAAGTGTCAGATTTATGCTGACAAGATTCATGTGCCTCCAATTCTTCTCAATGTTATTTCTCCACCATGGACTTTCTCGGTATGGGGTATTGTTATAATCAGGATGATTGAACACAAGGCCTCAAATGGACATTGTTTCATCTTAGTGGCAATTGACTACATCACCAAGTGGGTGGAAGCCACTTCTTATACTAATGTGACCGGGTAGGTGGTGGTACAATTTATTAAGAACAATCTTATTTGTTGGTATGGTGTGTCGAGCATGATTATCACTGATAATAACTAAAATTTGAATAATAAGATCATGAAAGAGCTTTGTGAAGAATTTAAATTTCTCATCATAACTCTTCTCCTTACAGGCCTAAGATAAATGGGGTTGTTGAAGCGGCTAATAAGAACATTAAGAAGATCTTCCAGAAGATGGTTGTTACCTTTAAGGATCGGCATGAGATTCTACCTTTTGCTTTGCATGGGTATCATACATTTGTCTGCACTTCAATAGGGGAAACCCATTTCTCTCTGGTTTATGGCATGGAAGAAGTGTTCCCCATCAAGGTTGAGATTCCATCTTTATGTGTGATAATAGAAACCAAGTTGTTAGAGGTTGAATGGGTCCAGAACATGTTTGACCAACTAAATTTGATAGAAGAGAAGAGAATGACCGCCTTGTGTCATGGCCATTCATATCATAAAATAATAAAGAAAGCTTTTGATAAGAAGGTCAAGCCTCGTGAATTCAGACAAGGCGACCGCGTGCTCAGAAAGATTGTGTCTTTTAATACTAATTCTAGGGGCAAGTGAACTCCTAATTATGAAGGTCCAAATGTTGTTAAGAAAGCCTTCTATGGTGGTGCATTAATTCTTGAAACCATGGATGGTAATGAGTTCCCACGTTTTGTGAATGTTGATGCAGTCGAGAAATACATCGCCTAAAGAAATAAAAGAATAACTCACTAAGTTGAAAACCCGAAAGGGAGGCTTAGGAAAAAATGAGCGACTTGGTAGGTTGAAAACCCGAAAGTGCAGTCAAGGAAAAACTTAGAGATATAAACAGAATAAATCATTCTGGTAGATTGAAAATCGGCAGGGCAATCTAGGCAAAATTTAGGGATTTCTTGCCAAGTAACTACGTCAGACAAGACTCAATCATGGAAGCAACAATATTCTCGGATTTTCTTCACTCTTCAACTAAAGTTTAAACACAGGAGTTCAAAGTTGTTAGGGAGAATAAGGGTCATTGTATTTCAATGTACCTCTTCCGTATATTTACCATTTGTCAAACTTTATAATCATCCATGGAGTTCCGCCATTTTCGGACCACCATTCTTTTAATAAAATTTGAGCCTTTATCTAATCCTTTGCAAATCTTATTTATTTCTGCTTGCAAAAATCTCATTTATTATTGATAGTAATCTTCAAAACAAAAAGACTGAAATAAAAAAACAAGTTTATTGATAGTAATATATTCAAAACAAAAATCTCATTTATTATTGATGTTTGTTATTTTGTATAATTTTTGGATTGTTTGTTTTATTTTAATTAGTTTAAAAATAGTTTTAGCACTTTTTAATTTCTGAAAAAATTATGGAAGGATCCAATGATAGCTTGATAGCTATTGGTGACCTCTTTTGATTTTTATTTCTGATTTTACTATTTTTCTTGATTTTTGGTTTGTTTTGCTTAATTTTTGCATTTTTTAAATTAGTTTGTCAACACTTGTTGACTCATGTTTGACCTCTGGTAATTTTTGGAGTTATAATTTGGTGTTTTGATACACTATATGTATTTCATCAATTAATTCCATTTAACTATTCATTTTAAATTGTTTTTATTAATTGTTTTAAATACATTTTATCTTCTATTTTGTGATTGGCTCTGACTTGTGGATAATTGATGATACTTTGGGTCAATTTCCTCAATATCATTGGAACTTGGGTGTTGACAGGTTGAAAAACCAAATCCACCAAAATGGATTAATGATATTGATGAAGTTTAAACCCTTTCTTTGGTTTCATCTGAGGCATTTGTTCCACTGTGACATTCCCCTTCCTCTTCATCTCATACCTTTCTTCTTTCCTTTAAGTGATCATTAGTGTCTCAAACTTTATGTTTAAATGTCCAAGTATGATTGATTACTGAACCATGGTTCAAAACCTTTGAAGCTTGTTGTTAGGAGGCTTTGATTCTATCAATCCTCTAACAAGTTTTCATCAATTTTGTCCTAAGTTTAATCTTCAATCATCATTGATCATTTATTATGGATTTCACCTCCTTTATCCCTATTTTCTTGAAATGATCATTAGTTGCACAAGCTTTATGTTTGATTTTCCAAGTATGGTTGATTGATTATCTTGTGTCCAATCCCTTTGAAACTTGTTGTTAGTAGGTTTGGATTTTATCAACCCTCCAATGAGTTACATTATCTTTGGTCTAAGATCATCATTCAATCATCATTGATCATTCTTGTGACCATTAACAATTAACTTATAACTTATAACACATTAGCAATTAACTTTACTTTATACCTTTACTTTATGCATTTACTTTAAGTCTTTACTTTTATGCACATTTTATCTTTAGCATTTACATCTCATGCTATATGCCTTTTTCTCACTTGAGCATTTACTTTGTGTTGTTTTATCTTTTCTCACTTGAGCTTTCTTTACTTTTTAAGACACTTAATAATCAACTTGAACATTAAAATACTTAAGGCTCTTTGTGGACTATTGGTTACTATCCTTAGCATATTGGAGTTGTGGATCTCTTGGACTTAGGATTGGGAACTTTTACTTGATACTTTGAGACCTTGGTACCTTGTTGTTGTTATAGAATCCTTGGTGTTTACTCCAATGCATTGGTTTGATTTCCTCTATATGCAGGTGTTATTCAGGTCAATTTTGTCTGAAGTCCTAGGGGTTTACTCCAAGGCATTGGTTTACAAGTTATTCATATGCAGGTGTTATTTTGAACTTAAGAAAGTTTATTCGGTACTTAAGCTTTGAAATAAAAATGGAGACTTTTCTTGCTTCTTAATTCATATGAGGCTTATTTCCTCTGAGGCTTATTTCATCTGAGACTTGGTTTTATCTTGGTATTATGCTTGCTTGGTTTTTAATCCAAAGGATGATAATTCTACATTGACTTCTTTATATCAAGCGTTGGCTTCTTGATGGTTAGACCTTTCCTTACCTTAGCTTTTACTTTGTGCTTTAGAATAACTTGTTCTTCTCTTGCCCATCTTCTTTAATTTCAAAATCTTCTCGCTCTTTCTCAAAACACTTCTAGATTTTAAACTTGAACTACTTTCACAATAAACTTGGACTTAGATTAATTCATTTTAAACTCTTTTTCTTAAATCAAATTTTAATCAAATTAATCATACTTTGATAGCTTTTTAGAAGACTAAATGTCATTAACCTCATCTTAATCATTTATGCCACTTTGGATTTTTACTTTAAAACATTTCTCAATCTTGCTGGTCTTGTAGTGATGCAAGGTACTATACTTCTACAATATGTAGTAAAGTTAGAAATTTTTCACTTGGGTGTTGAGTGATGTCTAGTGGATTTTAAATCCATGCTATTTCCTCCACTTTGAGATGATGAAAATTCCCCTTTCTCATAATTGTGGGTAGTAAGTATGCTTTTCACTCGGATATGACGAGATGTCTCTTCTTCTTAAAATTAATCAACATATAAACTTTCAATTTGTTTTAGAAGAACTACATGGTTCTGATTTCATCATTTCACCTCAGTGTTATTCATTTAACAAATTAGGTGGTGAGTCTTCATTTAAAAATAAATAGTGTGTTCTATATAAGCGTATCTCCGAAGTGATTAGTCAATTTCTGCTAATCAAGTTCTATTTGAGAAGGTTCAAATCAAATACCTTGAAAGTTATGTCAATGTTTCTGGTATGTTATGATCCTCCTATTGAATGATTTCCTTTGAATGAATGGCAGTGGCTTGACATCATCAAATTACACAGAACTCTCGCACTTGTATGAAAATTTTAAAGATAGAGGTATGTTACTTATGGAGCATAGTTATTTGTTTATTTTTCCTATATTTTTTATATGATTATTGGTGACTAGATATTTTGACAGTGTAGCTTCATTTTGAATCTATCTACTTCTGAAATCATTCTGTTTTGAGTTGGATCATGTTTAAGATTAGGAGAGTAGTATGTCCATTCTTCCTTGTTTTGAGTTGGATTATGTTTAAGATTAGGAGAGTAGTATGTCTATTCTTCCTAGTTCCTATTGAAGTTCAGGCACAGGTAACTTATTGGGATTTTTAGATGTGGATACTGATGTTTGATTGAGTGAAGCTAACCAAATGGGATATGTTGATGTACTTACTTTAAAAACCATATATCTATTCCAAGTATTTCTCTATCGGCCAAACATAACTCTATATGGAAACCTATTTGTTATGGTCTTAAATGCATGTCCATTTCAACCAATGAGGGTTGAGTCCAGCAGAAAAGGCTAGTCCATCCCACTTGTAGGAAAGGACGATACCATTTTACAAGTGATTGATGCTTATTTGAAGCCAAAATGCCACTCAGCTGATTCAGACTTTGTGCTCAAGTATGTTATTTAATTCATTGCTTCCAGTTCCTTTACTATACTCAATATTGATTGGAATTTAGAATATACTAATCAGAACCTACGAAAGCTATATGTTAATGGTAAAGTTTATCTGCTATAGTTCTGAATCTGGTTACTAATTAGATACGCACTTAAAATAAGAATTTGCAAAAATTTCTGTAGGGCTCATTCTCAGTATCCATTTCAACGTACTAAGCTGCATCATATATGCGCTGTATACTTCGAATGGCCTTCGGAGAGAACAGGTACTTTATCTAATTTCAAATGCTTATTCTTGTAACTCAAGAATTTGTGCTCCGAGTCATGTCATTAGTCTTAGTCAAGAATTGGTATATGCTACCTCTTGGATGAAAATTTGGAAGTTGTTTGAAATGCTGATTGTTGGTTCATGAAATAGATGGATATATCCTTCCATGTATAGCCGAAAGGGATTTACGACGATTTGCCAATTTGCGATCAACTTCGTCTGAACTTGGGTTGAACTTTCCTTTACATGAGGTACTGCTAACTCTATTCCAATGGAAGACAGGTATATTAATTTGACGCATTTAAAGTTAAATTTTATGAGTATTATTTTAAAGATTATTATTTTAATACCTTTTTTTAGGGATTGGAATCACCCGCTGATGGTAGACGTTCATTTGAGTCTAGCTACCGTATTGGAGATAATGGAACTTCAGGGGGGACAAATTAGACTTTGCTATGATCGAGATAATTAGATTGTGAACTTTCTCATGTATTTTTGGCATAATGATACTTATTATTATAAGATTAAGAATTGATATATTTTGGGTTTTTTGTACTACTTGACATGATTATGGAACTCGCATTTTACATAATTATGGAACACACATTTTTTTGGATATTATAATGCTTATTTGATGTTAAATATTTTTTATTGAAATTATTTTTACTATATTACAAAGTGATAGAAAATAAAACAAAAAATAATACTATAAATAAATATATTAAAGAAGAAATAATTTAAAGAAAAAAATAACACAAAAAAAAACTGTATTTAAAATTTTTTACATAGATAATAATTTAAATAAAAAATATATATAATAGAAAAATAAAAAAAAATCAAGACATAAACAAAAGTCATGGCGACAGTACCGAACCGTCGTAATCAACAAAAGTCATGACGGTATCGAACCGTCGCCATAAACAATTTAATCAATTTCAAAAGATATTTACGACAGTATCGAACCGTCGCCATCAATAATTAAAAGAAACTCAAAAGATAGTCACGACGGTATCAACCCGTCGTAAACTTGAACGACAGTTTTTGTAACCGTCGCGAAATAGGTTGGGGACACACACTTCTGCGACGGTAAAGCAACCGTCGTGGAAAGCAAATTGCGACGGTTTTAACCGTCGTAATCTACAAAAATACATGTCGCAATCTGCCAATTTTCTTGTAGTGAACATTGGACGTTCTTTACAAAACAAAACAGAAAAAGGAAAAAAACAAATGGCCATTGGTCTGAAAAGTGAATTTATATTGATTTTTGAATTTGCCTGTAAATAGGCGTTTATGTACAAGAGGCTGACGTCCTAGTAAGAGAACGACGCCGAACAACAGAGTTTATACAGTTTGTGAAAAAGGAAAACAAAACAGTTATATGAAAGGATTAATCCCACTGGGTTTCAACTCTGCTATCGCCTTTATATCTTCGAGCGTCTCATCACTTGGCTTCTTAGTTGAAGATGAAGCTGATTGATCGATGTCGTCTGAACCTGATGTTGATACCGGATTCTGGATGCAAGGTGATTCAATGAGACATAGTATTACGCTTATCCCTAACTTTTGCCTGGACCGCCCTTTCGGGTTTTCAGTCCACCGGGATACCCATTTTTGCCCAAGCCGCCTTTTCAGATTTTCGACTTGCCGGGTGTACCTTTTTTTTCCATTTCATCCCTTATTTTTGCCCGAACCCTTTTGGTTCGCCGGGAAGCCCTAATTTTTTCCTAGGTATATCAACCTAGCGGGTCTTTTATCATGCGTAGTATATTTTTACTATGTCTGCATTGGCGGGGTGAGGAAGGTCGTCACCATCCATGGTGGTTAGAATCATGGCTCCTTCTGAGAACACATGTTTAACCACAAATGGCCCTTCGTACGTAGGGGTCCATTTGCCCCTGGGATCACTTTGAGGAAGAATGATGCACTTGATTACCAGGTCCCCAACTTGATACTCTTGTGGTCTGACTTTCTTGTTAAATGCCCTGATCATCCATTTTTGGTACGTTTGACCATGACAAATAGCAGTGAGCCTCTTTTCATCAATTAGGTTTAACTGATCAAGTCGAGTCTGGATCCATTCATCTTCGCTCAAGCCTGCATCCTTCATTATCCGGAGAGAGGGTATCTGGACTTCAATGGGCAAGACTGCCTCCATGCCATAGACCAAGGAAAAAGGAGTTGCCCCAGTTGACGTCCTTGCTGAGGTACGATACCCATGAAGGGCAAACGGTAACATCTCGTGCCAATATTTGTACGTCACTGTCATCTTCTGCACAATCTTTTTGATATTCTTATTTGCTGCTTCTACAACCCCATTCATCTTCGGCCGATAAGGGGAAGAGTTGTGGTGCTGTATCTTGAATTGCTCGCAGAGTTCAGTGATCATCTTGTTGTTAAGATTGGTACCATTATCCGTAATGATCCTTTCCGGGACGCCTTATCGATAGATCAGATTGTGCCGAATGAACCGTGCCACGACGTTCTTGGTTACGGTAGCATAGGAAGCTGCTTCAACCCACTTTGTAAAGTGATCGATCGCCGCCAGGATGAAGCGATGCCCGTTGGATGCCGTAGGTTTAATCTCACCGATCATATCAATGCCCCACATTGCAAAAGGCTAAGGTGCAGTCAAGACATTCAGAGGAACTGGAGGAACGTGCACCTTATCCGCATAGATCTAGCACTTATGACATGTCCGAGAATGTTGGTAACAGTCGGCTTCCATTGTGGACCAGAAATATCCTGCCCGAAGGATTTTCTTTGCCATGGTGTGTCCACTAGAATGCGTTCCGAAGGTACCTTCATGCAGTTCTGCCATGATCTTTTCTGCTTCAGTCTTATCCACACAATGCAGTAAGGTCGAATCATGGTTTCGCTTGTATAGAATGCCATTGCCGAGGAAGAACTTTGCAGCGAACCTTCTCAGAAACTTTTTGTCATTGATGGATGCACCTTCAGGGTATTCTTGAGCTTCTAAGTACCTTTTCACTTCATGATACCAAGGTTTTTCAGTTACCTCTTCAGCCTCAAGATCACAACAATATGCAGGTTCGTCCAGTTTCCAGATAATGATCCGGGGAGCCTCGTTATCCCATTTGACTTTGAACATAGAAGACATCGTAGCTAACACGTCCGCCAACTGATTCTCCTCTCTTGGGAAGTCTTCAAAAGTTATCTCTGTAAAATGGGGGATCAATGTCAACACACACTCTTTGTAAGGAATAAGGTTTGGGTGTTTCGTATCCCACTCGCCTTTGATCTGATTGATCACGAGAGCGGAATCTCCGAAGACACTCAGAAACTTGATCCTTAAGTCAATCGCAGCTTGAAGACCCATGATGCATGCCTCATACTCCGCCATGTTGTTGGTGCAGTTGAAACATAGTCGGGCAGTGAGTGGAGTATGAGTGCCTTTGGGGGATATGATCACAGCGCCGATACCGTTACCCAAAGCGTTGGAGGCTCCGTCAAAGTGCATAGACCATCGGGATCCTTTCTCAGGTCCTTCATCCGGTCCAGGTACTTCACAATCAGTTACTACCATGATGTTCTCGTCAGGAAATTCAAAGTTCATTGACTGGTAGTCATCCACTGCCTGGTGTTCCAAATGGTCTGCCAATACACTTCCTTTGATAGCTTTTTGAGTCGTGTACTGGATGTCGTATTATGTCAAGATCATCTACCATCTTGCTATTCTTCCAGACAGAGCAGGCTTTTCGAATATGTACTTTATTGGATCCATTTTTGAAATCAATAGAGTAGTGTGAGTCAGCATATACTGTCTCAGCCGGCGAGCAGCCCATACCAAAGCGCAGCAAGTTTTCTCGAGCAGTGAGTATCGGGTCTCACAGTCGGTAAACTTTTTACTAAAGTAATAAATGGCGTGCTCTTTTCGGCCAGACTCGTCATGCTGCCCCAGCACACACCCCATTGAGCTGTCAAGTACCATCAAGTATAGTATCAGAGGTCTCCCTTCAACCGGTGGCATAAGAATGGGTGGTTCTTGGAGATACTCTTTGATTCTGTCAAAAGCGGCCTGACATTCATCGTTCCATCGTACCACCTGATCTTTCTTCAGGAGCTTGAAGATTGGTTCACAGGTAGCAGTTAGATGCGAGATGAATCGAGCAATGTAATTCAAACGTCCTAGAAAGCCTCTGACTTCTTTCTCTGTCTTGGGAACTGGCATCTCTTGTATGGCTTTAACCTTGGCAGGGTCCACTTGAATACCTTTGTCGCTTACGACGAAGCCTAGCAACTTCCCAGATCTTACCCCAAATGCGCACTTGTTGGGATTCAACCTCAGCTTGTACAACTTCAACCGGTCAAACAGCTTCTGTAGATGGCCAAGGTGTTCCTCCTCAGTTTGAGACCTTGCAATCATATCATCGACGTATACTTCAATCTCATGGTGGATCATGTTATGAAATAAAGCAACCATGGCACGTTGGTAGGTTGCCCCAGCATTTTTCAACCCGAATGGCATGACCTTGTAGCAGAAGGTGCCCCACTGAGTAACAAAGGTAGTCTTCTCCATGTCTTCAGGAGCCATCTTGATCTGATTATAACCTGAAAAACCATCCATGAAGGAGAACACCTTGTGCTGAGCAGTATTGTCAACCAGAACGTCGATGTGAGGCAGAGGGAAGTCATCTTTAGGGCTGGCCCTGTTCAAATCCCTGTAGTTAACACACATTCGGACCTTGCCATCTTTCTTCGGCACCGGAACCACATTGGCAACCCACTGAGGGTAAGAAGTCACTGCTAGAAACCCGGCATCAAACTGTTTCATCACCTCAGCTTTGATCTTCTCGGACATCTCTGGACGCATACGGCAGACCTTTTGTTTAACCGGAGGGCATTCTTCCTTGGCAGGCAGGTGATGAACCACAATTTTGGTATCCAACCCAGGCATGTCTTCGTAAGACCAGGCGAAGATCTCTACATAATCATGCAACATTTGAACCAACCGTTGTTTTACGCTGAGCTCGAGATTGGCACCAATCTTAACTTCCTTTCTGTCTGTCTCAGTACCCAGATTTACCGTTTCCACTAGCTCTTCATGTGGCTGAATGGCCCTCTCTTCCTGGAGTAACAGTCTTGCAAGCTCACCAGGCACTTCGCAATCATCTTCACCTTCGTCTTCGGCTAAGTTGATCGGATTTTCGAAGTCATAACTGGCAGTAGCAGAGTCGTTACCAGTGAGATCCATAGTGGATTGAAACCTGTATAAGTGAGTGTGTGTAAATATAGTTGTTTTGAAATATATAAAGAAAGAAAGAAAGGGAGCACAAGATTTGAAATGCGAAAAACGTTCAATGTCTTTATTCATGATATATGGAAATGACAAGTAATAAGCCCTCACAAATGAAGCCAACGGTGCCCCGGGTAAGACACCGGGCCATAAAGTTTCAATTTATTGTTCATTACAAATTTAAAACAAAGGAGTTCATTACTGGGTAACAAAAGTAACAGGTATGTAGTCTTTTGCAATCCAATTGTTCGGTCCATCGTTGGTCATCGGGTAAATCCAGTTGTTGAATTCAGATTCCTCCACTTCGTCGTCCTCTCTGATAGCATTTACTCCATGATCGGGCAAGGGAGCTGTCACCACATTAGGCTTCTCAGGCGCCTCGAACTGAACCTCTTTAGCATCAATAAGGTCTTGAACCTTATTCCTCAGGGCCCAGCAATCATCTGTAGAATGCCCCGGACTATCAGAGTGATAAGCACAGCGGGCGTTGGGATTGTACTTCGGAGAGGTTGTGTTTACCACCTTCGGAGCTTCTCTGACGGTTACCAAGTTGGTCGATAGCAGTTGCGGCAAGATCTGTGACAAGGTTATACTAAGCCGAGTATATTCTCTTCTGGGTCTCTCACCCCTTGGTTGGTTAGGTTGCCGAGGAGCGGCAGCAGGCTTTGCAATTACCACCGCGTTGACAGTTTGGCGGCGTTCCGGTTTGTTTTGCCTCCTGGGCCCATACACACCACTGGCTTCCTACTTGAAAGGCTTCCTCTCAGAACTTGAGGACGCACCCTTCTGTATCTTCCCTGATTTCATCCCAACTTCTATCCTCTCCCCAGTCAGAAAAAGGTCTTTAAACCCTACAGAAGAATTACCAATGAGATGGTTGAAGAACGGCCTAGACAGGGTCCCTAAGAACATGTCCACGAGTTCATGGTCGTTTAACGGTGGCTGCACCCTACCAGCCAAGTCCCTCCACTTATGCACGTACTCTTTAAAACCTTCTCCCGATCCTAGCGACATACCCTGGAGTTGGGTACGTGTAGGAGCGAGGTCGGCATTGTACTGATACTGCTTGTAAAAAGCAGTAGCCAAGTCCTCCCAGTTACGAATCTTGGTTCCATCCAGCTGATAGAACCATTCGAGATGAGTCCCTGAAAGACTCTCCTGGAAGAAATGGATCCATAAGTTCTTGTCCACAGTATACGGCTGGATCTTCCGCACATAAGATCTGAAATGTAGCTTAGGGCAGGACGCCCCGTCATACTTTGCGAAAGATGGTGCTTTGAACTTGTGTGGGATCACCACACCAGAAGATAGACCCAGGTTTCCAAAATCCAACCCAGGCAGTTGTTGAATTTCCATGGCATTCAGACGATCCTCTAACTGCTTGTACTTGTCTTCAGCTGGAGGGTACTGCTCTTCATTGAAATCAGTCTCGTTGTCAGAGACCACCGGACTAGGAACCCTTCCCCCTTAGGGACTGCCTTTCCCTACAGAAGAACCAACTTGATCAACCTTATTCTGCAGTGTATTGCCAAACCTCTGGCCAGTGTTGAATAGTACAGTTCTCTTCTTCTTCTTCTTCTTGACCAACAGAGCCTTCAATTCCTCTTGACCTTGGGCTAAACTCATGATCAGCACTTGGAACTGGGCGTTCTGAGCCTGAAGGGCCTTGATGGATTGCTCAGTAGATGATTCAGGATTCATGATGAGACGAACTGAAATAAACAGTGAAGAAGATTAAACCACCTGTAAAAAAGAGTACCTGCTATGCACATGATGCATGATGTGCTGTTTATGCAATGCATTCAAGGGTTCGAAAGTTTAAATTTGTTGTAGACAAAAAGGAACACACATTATCATTAAGAAATAATTGTTCAGTACATAAAGGCCTCATGGGCAAAACATTACAAAGTAAATTTATCCCAAAAGACACTGCGCATCCTCTTTGGAGCTATGTAAGTGTTGAGAGTCTTTTCCTCGTGCAGTAGGCGGGTGAGCTCCAAGACCTTCTTCTCACTGGCATGCACACTGGCTTCAAGAGAATTCCGTTCTTCCTTAAGCTCGATCCAGCTCTTCTGCATTTCTTCCCAGGATGTAGGCATGTCAGGATGTTGAATGGTGTACGAGACCTCTCCTTCCAACACTGGCTCTTTGATCACAGGGAGAACATGAGGATATGGCATCACTAACTTCTGGGAGCGGGCTCGTACCCACTTGAGATAAGGCTCCAACGGGATGGAGTTCCTGTGCCCCAGTGTCTTGCTGTCTACCTTGTTGGGCATCCTCCAAGCTCTGATAAATCTCTGGCGAAGTCCTTGTGCATCGTTGTCGAAGTCAAAAACTATGTCAGGAATTAACATGTCGTGAGGGCCATCCCCCCGAGCATACCCAAACTGTCTCAAAGCCAAGCATGGGTTGTAAGTGATACCTCCTCTGATCCCAAGTAAAGGAACATTAGGGTACTCCCCGCAACGATCAATGATAGTGACATCCTCTCTGGACCGAGAACACCAATGTATATCAGCATGCGTAAGAGTCATTAATCGTTGTGACCATCTCAAACCCCGCTCGTTCTTCAAAACTGATTGTGGAAGGTGCGAAATAAACCACCTTCCCAGGAGAGGAGTACAGCGCATAAGAACACCTCTTTTTCTCATGGTTCGAGTGTAACATGAATGGAGGATGTCCCCAAGCAACGTAGGTATAGGATTCCTAGACATGAAGATCTTGACAGCATTGATATCTATAAGCTGATCGGGATTCGGGAACAACACCAACCCGTAGACAAGGAGGGACACAACTTCTTCAAAGGCTTGTAGGTCAAGGGAATTCCAACATTCTTGGGCCTTCTCAAACAGAAACCTGGCCAAGAACCCTTTGATGCCACTTCTAACTTCCCAATGTCCCTTGATGTCAGATGGTTGTAGGCATAATGCTTTAGCAACCTCTTCAAGTTTTGGTTCCTTTTCCGTACCATTGTAGGGTAGTTGACTAAGGATAGGGATCTTCAGAAGCTGGGAGAACTCTTCCAATGTAGGCACCAGTTGATAATCTAGGAAAGTAAAACAGTGGTGCAGAGGGTCAAAGAACTGGAAGAGGACCTTTATTATATCTTCCTCAATGTTGGTGTTGACCAAACTGATGAGTCTCCCATGTTTCTCACTGAAAGAAGAGCTCTCGGGAATCCTGGATGTAAGTTCCTTAAGCTGAGGAGGGACCCTGACAAGATTGACCTGAATTGTCTTTCTGCGGATAGTTTCCATGTCCTACAAAACAAGAACAAAGATGATGATTTGAACCCCTGAAGTGGTTAGTGGATGCATATGATGTTGTATGATGTTATGATATTATGATAAAAACACACCACAAGTATCCACAAAAAGCAAACATGGTAAGGCACACAAGTCACACAAGACAGCCCTTAGAGTTTAGGCCAGCATGGGGTCTAGGTATTACCCTCTTGAGGTTGGTGGGCTCAAAACCTGTCCTATCAAAAGTAACCGGGTTCTAAGGATCTCAATATCATTGGATTGTTTTATGTGTTCATCGTTTCGATTTAGCCACTGAACTGGCGATCGAAATATTCCAAGAAAACAACCCTCAATGAGTGTAGTATCGAGTATCAACCAACTTCGGACTGCACCAAAGTCAGTTATCTCACTACCCTAAAGAGGCCAGGATGGTTCAATTAAGGTTCCTAAGGTCAGTTGATGCTTCACGACACCACGCGGCGGCCCCGTACTCTCCTTGACTTGACTCAAGGGTTACCGGTACTCACCAAAGTGCCACATCAACGTAGCAGACTGCTTCAACCGTGTCGGTATACCCTACACAGTTCCCTCACAGTCTTGTTGCTACTTTCTAAGAGGTATCCCCCAGATCCGGGTTAGGATCTATAGAACTCCCAAGACAGGCCCAATAATATTAAAGCACACAAATCAGGCAATTGAAAACACAAGTATGAACTATCCTAAGGTACACCTCACTTTATAATATGTCCCCAGCAGAGTCGCCAGTTCTGTGATCGGTGGGAATAGAACTGACTGTTTTAAAGTTGGTTCGCGAAATGTCGCGGTAAGCAAGAGTCGCCACCGTCTTTTATTTTCTCCAACATGGACAGGACAAAAGCACAGCAAAATTCCTTATGAGATTGTTTCTCGGTTCGGGAGGTAGATTTATAGAAAGGGAAGGTGTTAGCACCCTTTCTATCCATGGTTATCCATGGGCTCTTAGATACTTGCTCGTATGTTTTCAAAATGATGTTTGCTTTTCAAAATGTGAGTGGGTTTGAAAAAAAAGTTTCTTTGAAAGATTTCTGAATAACTCTTGCATATGTCCTCAAGAGTGTTTTGAAAAATTTGTTTTGAAAGCTTTTGAAAGTGTAGTGTGAAAAGATTTTTGTTTGTTTTTTAGAGAGCAAGTATCCATGAGTCATCTACCTACCCTAAGGAATTAGGCTGTGTAGAAGTCCTTAAGGTAGTGCCATCCCACCATTGAGAGGTAGGTAGCACCACCGTTGGAGGTGTTCGGGTCAATTCGTTTGTAGGGACAATGTGGTCACCGAAGCAACAGTAGGACACCTTAGAAGCTACCCTTATGTCCTAGATCCTTTTTAATCCGAGGCAACCGTTTCGAGGCAACTGGATCATGGACATAAGAGCGACCGCTAAAACGTCTTATACTTGACGACCACGTTTCGAAGGCAACGAGTGAGGCGTACCCTAGAAGTGGTGTGTGTATTGTGTGTTGTTTTCATGTTATATTTTATCTTTGATCATGGCATTGTGAGCTACGAGTTATTTTTAATTAACATACATTCTTCCATGCGAGTTTAGCAGTTAGGAGTGCGACAAATTAAAAGATGGAAAGATAAAAGATACGCTATTACAAGGCGCGGGTCTATACATCGCCAAAATACAAAGACCCGTTTTTGATAAAGATGCGGAAAGTAAAAGAAAAGCGATAAATCTAATTACTATTACATCCTTGAAGCAGTTACATAATAATCAATAAGAAAATAATGCGCGAAAAGAATTAATATCAGGACGTCCGAGGGTTTTGACCCTTTGCTTAAAATTAAATTGAATTAAAGCCTAATTATTATTTAATTAAAGAAAAGAAAATGTTTTTTTTATGTTTTTTGGTATTTAATATGGAAATAAAGAAAAGAATTTAAAAGGAAACCCTAATTCTAAATTATTTTTAGTTATTAAAGAAAATATTAAAGTTAACCTAATTTAAGATAATTAATTAATTTACACATTTATGTACAAAAATAATAGTAATAATAAATAATGATGAAAGTAATTAATTAAGAAAAGATAAAAAATGTCAAAAAGCCTAATTCTATGTATTTTTTATTTGTTAAGAAAAGTATTAGAATTTAAACCTAAATTAAACTAAAGTTAATTGTTAGTTATTTATTTACAAAAATAAATTAGTGAGGAAATTAATAAATAATTAAACATATTTTGTATTTTGATTTTCTGATTTTTGTTATGGAAAATTATTTTATGGTGAAAAAAAATTAAAACAATTAAAAAGAATTAGAAAAAGAAAAGAAAATAAAATTAAAAAAGGATGCAAACCAAGGGGGGTGTCAGGTCCAAATGGAGGTTCTTGAAGTAATTCTGGCCCAAGAGTCACAAGGCCTTTGTTTGACTTTCCCAATCATGTGTATGCTATTTGACTGGGCGTATGATAGACCTCCTCCTGCAGCCTTTGGATTGATAGTTACAGCCACTTGGCACATGGAGCATTGAAGGCTCATGATAGATCTTTGACAAGCGATGCACTGGAACGCGTTGGAAAAAAGATTATGAATTATATGGAGGGACCTGGGAATCGAACCCAGGTCCCAATGTTTGCAAGGCACGTCCTCCACTAACTGAGCTGTGAAACGCATTTGTACATATAATAGACAACAAATGTAATATATGAAAAAGCCAATTATGCTGAAACATTTAAAAAACGCGCTAAGATTTGAATCTTCCAATTACGCTTGGACAGCTATTGTCTTCTTCATCTTTTTCGTGCAAATACAAACAAGATAGCGGGGGTTTTAAACCCCCACAAAGTGAAAGTGTGAAAAATAACGAATAGAAGAGGAATCAATATAAAAAGGGCGCGATAGGTTGGTTGAATTCGTCTGGCCTTGATGAATTCAACCATAGTCATGACGTGATCCAATTTTTCCTTATGCCTAAAGCCCTAATTTCAAGCTTCAGAAAACCTAATTTTCGTCCATGGTGGATTCTGATTCAGGCAACGTTAATTCAATTGAACTGTACCAATCGCTTCAGAAGGTCACTATTAGTGTAAATCAAACAAGAAAAATGGTTAAAAGAGCATGAATGATGATATGTCAAATTGGAAAACAAAGCAAACCGTGTGACTTCGTGGGGATGATTCTGATAGTGTTAAGCCTCGTTCTTGATTGTAATAGCTTCCTAGCAATGTCAGTAATGTAATGGAAACGATCTTTGGCCTTGAATTGTCCTGCAAATAGGATTTTAGTTTCACAATTTTTATTGAAATTTTGCAAAGTGATTCTATGGCTTCAGCAGCTTTCACGTGTATGTCTGAGTAGGGTTAGCTTATGCATATGTATGTGATGTGAATTAGGTCAAGAATGAGCCCAAAAGTCCATGAATCTATGACTTGAATATTTGATTGCCTAATCATATCTTTTCTAATCTTTTCTTTCATGAAACCTTGCCAATCATGGATTTCTTTGCCTTGTTTATTGAGAAACGAATTGCCAGCTTGCCCTAGTCACATTTGTTGCACAAAAAGATCTAAAAAAGCATATCTTTGAATTTTCTTATAATTAAAACCAATTAAATGAATTAATATAAATATAAATCCAATTAATTAATTAAAAATAAGAAAATAAATTATTTTGATCTCAATGGGTCGTGCATAGGCTTTGGGTAATGATTCAAGAAAGAATTTGAGGCCCATTAGCAAATTTGAAGCTTTTTAGGCAAAGTTGACTTTTGAAAGTTCCCAAAAACTTCCCAACTTCTCCAATGCATATCTTGCTCAATTTTGAAGCTATGAACATGTTCTTGGATATTTTGGAAAGTTCTTGAAGTCCTCTAACCAATGTCTTTGGTCCCATGTCATTTTGATTTACCAATCTCAAGTTATGGTCTTTGACTTAAAGTGCCTTTTTGTTGACTTTTAAAAATGACCTATAATGTTGAAATTGATAACTTTTTGTGAGAGCATTTCTTGGACTTGGAATGTGAAGATGAGTTGTAGGAAATGTAATCCCCTTCAAAATGAGCTTTGGATGGGATTTTTCTGATAAACCATGAAGAAGTTATGGCTTGGTCAATTTGCAGTTGACTTTTCAGCTGTCCAAAAATAGAAACTTTTGTATCTTGAGACTTTTTGAGCCATGCTTGGGGAATCATGATCAAGAATTGACCAAATGATGATTGTGGCTTCTAAAATAAGATGTTGACCAAAAATTTTGACTTTTGATTGTCAAATGACCATTTTGCCCCTGCAGTTGACTGTGAAGCAATTAGGGTTTTTGGCTGTGCAATTTGATGCTGTGAGTCTTGAAACTTGACATATGAATGCTTGACAATGTATATAGGCATGTGGGACTTGATTGGACCCTTGAAAACCTCAATTTCTTTGCAAGAACCAAAACCCTAATTTTGACTGTGTTAGGAGGCAATTGGACTGTGCAACCCTTGAGGGATTTTGAAGCTTGATCTTGGCAAATTTTGAAGGATATGGGAGGGAAAATTTTGGGGTACAACAATAAGGTTACGTTGATATAGCATACCCTTAAGATTCTTGAGGAAATAGGTGAAGCTGATGACATATCGCCTACCAGGGTTTAATGACAAGGCATATGGTCTTGAGCTTGAGAGAACAATCTTGTATATCTTGGTTTGCTTTAGATTATTCATCCATTTGGGGGGATGAATAAGACAACACTTGATAACGCATGGCTGCTTGGAGACAGAGGCAATGAGTTATGTTTGTGAATCCCCGCGTGGAGACTTAGGCGATAGGCTAGATTTTGGTTTTCGAGCATCGCTGCATGGAGTCTTAGGCAATGGTCTGTATTACGGAATAAGGGAACACGCTGCTGCATGGAGTATTAGGTAATGGGTTAGGTTTGTGAAACGCTGCATGGAGTCTTAGTCAATAAGCTAAATTTGGATTTCGAACACTGTTGCATGGAATCTTAGGCAATGATATAAGTTTTGTGCATTACGGCCCGGGGTCTTAGGTAATAGGTAAAGGAAGAGAAACACATTGCTGCATGGAGTCTTAGGCAATGGGTTATGTTACACTGCTTCCTGGGGTCTTAGGAAATGAACTAAGTTTCGCACATTACTGCATAGGGTCTTAGGTAATGGGTAAGTTGAGGAGAATATATCACTGTGTGGAGTCTTAGGCAATGTACCGAGCTTCGTACATTACTGCATGGAGTCTGAGGTAATGAACTATATTGTAGAGGGAAAACATCACTACGTGGAGTCTTAGGTGATGTGTTGAACACGTCACATCATGGAGTCTTAGGTGGCGGATCTTACTTGGATTTCGAACATTGTGGCATGGAGTCTTAGGCAATGCATTGGGTTTACCGCATGGAGACTTAGGTATTATATTGGGTTTTGCACATTAGTGCATGGAGACTTAGGTAATGCTACGTTGTAAGGAACACATCACTGCATGAAGTCTTAGGTAATGGGTTGAACATATCACTGCATGGAGTCTTAGGTGATGGGTTGGATTTGTAGAAGAAGTGTGCTTTGATGACTGACCCTTAGACAGCTAAATCAAGGGTGAGATTGTTTGTTTGTTGTATGATGCATGCGTATGTCGTATGATATTGCTATAGAACCCTAAGTGTATGCGTATTGAATGTTTGATATGCAAAATGTGTGCAAAGTGTGTGTATGCTTTAGAATGTTATAAAGATGCTTCCGGCATTCTCTCCTTTAAACCATTGGTTTTGAGTTATCAATTCCCTGGTGTTGTATGTTGCATTGTTGTGGTGTCTTTGAATTGATTTGAACACGGTGACAAGTATTAGCAAGGATTTTAATTGATTTTTGTATTGTAAGCACAAGCGTAGGTGTAGACATATGTATTGGACGTAGACTTTTGGGTTGTAAGTGCTGGCGTAGAAATGTGTATTGGCATATTTTTATGTTGTAAGTACAAGCGTGGGCGTAACATGTGTAAGGACGTAGACATGGATATGAATCATAGGTAAGCTGCCTAGTGAGATTTTGATAGAGGCACCTTTGACGATTGTGTTCGTTGTCAACCAGGATATCTATAGCAAGGTGAATGGATAATGCTGAGCTTGGATTTGAATTTGAGTTTGTCTTAGTTGGTAGTCATGCCTTGATATTTTTCTACAGTTTTCTATGGGCATGTATGATTGAATGTAATGCATGTATGTATGTTTGATATGATTATGCTTGATGTATGCATGATGTATGGTATGTATGCTTGATATGATAATGTTATAAATTGAAATTATGTGATGATTGATAAATGCAATGCCCATGTTATTTGAACTGTAGAACTGATGCTCAAGGAAGACTATTAGCTAAGACTTATTCTTTCTGAGAAGTCGTGCCAATTAGGGGCTGGGCTTTTGAAAAGGTGTGCCAGACGGGAAATGGGATTTTGAAAAGATGGGTCAGACAGGAATTGGGCTTTTGAAAAGATGTGCCAGACGGGAACTGGGTTTTGCACCCATATCCATATGGTTGCTTGAATAGTATCAACCCAGTGGCTTGGAAAAGTTACCTAGAGACATTAATTGGAAAGTGTGAGGTTGCTCACGACTTTTACGTAAGGCTGCTTACGTAGGATGGATGATGAATGCATTAGGTAGCTCATGCCTCGTATGGATCTCTATGAATGAATAGTGGATGAGGTTGCGTGAGGCTGCTCACATCTTTTATGAAATGCAAATTTAGAAAATGTGTGAGGCATCTCACGACTTGGACGGTAGTACGTAAGGATGCTTACGATTTTGTTTGATGAAGAATGCTTGTATCATAGACTTACTCAGAGCGATAGTCGGAGGGATGTTAGAGATTGTAATAGCTACTCTCCTAGAAATTGACTCTATATTTTTACGGGGTCCTAAGTCTCGATCTATGATGTGGTATGCCTGCATGCAGTTATAGGTGTGTAGCATGACTGACCAATGCATGTAATGGGCGACTTGGATATGCGTCAATGGATGTTGAAATTTTTTTCGTGCGAATGAGAACTGGGCTCTCTGTTAGATCCAGGTTATTGGAATTCATCAGCCGAATGAGATAGGTATAGCTTGATTTTGGATCGCAATATGCTAATGATTTATGCAGACTTATGCTTTGCGATTATGAATCGTATGATTTGTTGAATGGTGCCCCTGTGATGGGTCGTTAAGCGCAGAGGTTTAACTAGTAACATGGTTGCTTGTCACGTGATTGTTGAATGTTATGCTTGTATGATTTCTTGATACTCACTTTGAACTCGTAAGATTGCTGATATAAGAGAAAGATCCATTGGAGATTATAAAAGTGCACGAAGAGCTTGCTTTTTGTGGCCCGTCTTTCCCTAATTTTTGGTAGGGTGTTGGAGGAGATTCTCATTTATATGCGCTTGGAAATATTTTGATCATAGTATGGATGACCCTACTATTTCGCACTTTGAACCATCATGCCTTTAACTAATGGGCTCTTGGATGGTTTGTCCTTGATGGGCTACTTTTTGAACCAACTCCTTTTGATGAGCCTCACAGTGGCTTTCCCCACCATTCAAATTTTGAAAGAGGTGCCACTCCATTTCCTAGACCTGGAGGAAGTACCCTCAGAAAGAACTTATACCTCACCATGAACTTTGATATAGATTTCCCCAGATGCTCAGAGCTTGAAAAGTTTGTACTTGAAGTTGCTCGAAGAGGAACTTAGACCCTACGAGCGGTAGGATGAACCTGATATGTATTGACCCAACATTTGAATCTTGTAAGATTGCCCCTTGAATAAAAGCCTTGAGATATTTATCAAAATGGGGGAACCGAGTCATACCCTGTTATGATATGAATTGATTAAGGAATGTTCCTTCGAAAGGTATGCCCCTGATTGAATCAATGCTTTAAAATTTGATTCGGGTTGATTGAATTTCGGAATGATCACCCCTTGTCAATAGTATCTTCATGTGATATACCTCTATGATCATTAGTATTTGCCCCTGTTTATAGCAGTCCTCTTAGATGCTTTTCCCCTAGTTAGAAGCTTCTTGAAAAATATTGCCTTTGATCAGACCTTTTTGAAATCTCCTTGATGCTAAGTATTGACTTGTAAATAAAATTGTACATTTTGAAAAGCAATTCTGTTTTATGTACATGCATGTTTTGAAATCGAATTTTGAATAGAAATGGATGATTAGAGATGGAGATTCAAAGAAGCGAAGTGATTAATAATAAATTTAACAAACGTAGGAGTCAGTTTAACACAAATTTTACTTAGTATGCTTTCATATTTAACCTCGCTTCAATTAGGACTTTTGAAGGTTGTAACGTAGTCATGGTTTATGGTTTAAGAAACAAAAGATATAAGGCTCAAAATTTATTTAGGCCACCCCATTCTCCTTGATGTTCTTCAATCCTAAGTCCAATTAATCCAACATATGCGTTTAATCCTCAAAAGAAATTTCGTAGTTGCGCAGATGATGAGAAGCGTAGATAAGATTCAAGCATCGATAAGATCCGAGCATTGATGAGATGCCTTTGAGGTGGAAGTCACAAGATTTTTATCCAATTTTGTTTTCAATCCCTTATTTTTGCATGGACCAATTTTTTTTTTGAATTTTCTGGTCCATCGGGATGCCCTAACTTTTGCCTAAGTCAAAAAAATTTTGCTTTTTGTTTTTGACTTAGTAGCCTCTCTCTTTCTTTTGAATTTATTTTTTCTTTTTGATTGCTTTTTATTTTGAAATTTTGTGACTGCCACGCTGATTGTTGTAAGCTTTGTCTGACTCGTTTTTCTCAATTTTGAATGATGCATTGTGGAAGAAGATATTGAGAGCTTCATGGATTCCTCATTCTTGATGGGTGCAAGGAAAAAGATGTGCTTGAACCCTTGCTTATATTATTTCCTCAATGATGTATCGAGGAAAGAGATATGCTTGAACCTTTTGTTTAGATAAATCACTTCTCTTGAGAACAGAACACGCCATTGAATCAATTGAAAGACTACCCTTCCCCTTGTTGAAATTAAGTATATTTTTTTTTAGAAAATAGAAACAACTCCAACTTCTAGCTCGAGGGGGTTAACTATAGATTAACTCCTTATATCTCCACTGTTTGAGAAGTGAAACAATGCCTTACATAGTCAGCTTGGTCTTACATTAAAAGCATAGCTTAGCAAAATTTAGTTATTTATATTTTGTCATTATCCTTCGAAGTTTGTTAAAGTTGTGAAATGGAATATGGAAGTGAATAATTGACATTTATGGAAAGTGATAGAAGAGTGAATACGAATGGATCGATTTCAAAACATGCATGCTTGTCTTACTAGAATTACTAATCAGAAGATACAAAGTTACACAAAATGCAACTTAGCAACCTAGGAATTACAAATTGAAATTATAAAGGTTTATTGATCCTAGAGAAGAGCTTCTTTGTTGATCCCCTTGACTTCAGGAGATCTTCTTAGTTCTTGGACTTGTCAAAGCGTGAGGGTGACCTTTGACTTTTCTCGGGCATACCTATTTTGTTGATAAGGAAGTTGCTATTGATGTAGAAGAATCACCAATGGTAGTGGAATTTGAGGCGCTGTGTAGACCCGTTGTTGACCTTGTGAAGGGATGCCTTTTTTATTTGTAGGGCCAAGTTTAATCGAGTCTCCAATGTTTAATCTCCTCCTTCCATATTTTCAGGCTTCCTCAAGCGAGTACCAAGAAATCAGCTAGCATGTTGGTAACAGTTGGATAAGGGTGAAGGTGGAAATGCATGAGATGAAAATGTATGAATGTACGTGAATGCATGGGTATGTGTTGTACCCCAAAATTTGCCCTCCCATATTCTCTAAGATTTGTCAAGAATCAGTCAAACAGATTTTTTCTTGTCAGTCTAGCCAAATTAGGGTTCATGGACTTTTGATACAGTTCAAACAAATTATTAGGGTTTGGTTGATTTTGGCTCAGGTTTTGATCAGGCAGGCACTTCTGTGAAAATTAAGACAAGAATCAGGGTTTTATGCGCATATTTCTCAGAAAAGAATTAATTCTATCAGTGCTTTTCAATTTACTCTGAGATATGGACTGAGGTTGTTGATTGAGAATTTGCAATATATGGACTGAGGCTGTTGACTGAGAATTTGAAGTGTTTGGACTTAATCAGTAAAGGCAAAGGAATATGGACGTTTTGTTTGATTAACTGTGCAATGTTTTGGATTATTCGGAATGCCGGACGTTTATTAATTATTTCTTTTTCTAAGTCAAAATAATTGGATTTACTTCCAGTTGTTTCAATTTAAGAAATTCAAATGATTAAATAAACAGGGAATTGAAAGAAGGAATTAACTGACAAAAAGGGTTTTTTATTCATATTTAATTTTTTGTTACAAATTATTATTTAAACAACTGTAAATTTATTTACATTTTGTTTCCAATGATAATGTTACAAATAATTGAAGAATAAATTGAAACTATCCTAAAATTTCCTAAGTCTCCATCTTCTATCCAATGCTCCTTTGCTCAATTATCTTTACCTGCAAAAAAAAAGAAAAGAAAAAGTCAAATGCAGATAAAATAATTAAGAGCAGACAGATAAAAAATAAATTCATCATTAAAAGCAACTGGCCGGAATCAGTTTGCCCTCTCTGCAAATCACAAGATTTCTCTTGGTTCACAAAGAGGGATGAAAATAGTACTTGCAATAAAATATGAAATGCACAAATTACAATATTGCACAAATTCAAAGTTTGTCAAAAGCTGCATAATTCCAAAAGTTTCCAAACAGCATGTACAACTATGAAGTCCAAATAGAATTGCCTAACCAAACCAAAAAGGCAAACTGAAAGTCACAAGTTCAAACTATCCAAGATGTCAAAAGCTGTCCAAAAGGATATGGAAAGATATCAAACACCAAAAAGTTGTCAAAGAGATATGCAGATATCAAGAAGTACAAAGTATGCAGAGGAAAACTAGTGTGCTAGCAAGCATTTCAAATTACATCATTTTCCTAGGCCAATTGCTTTTTCAAAAATAGTACAGTTCTAAGCAATATTTTATGCTTTTAAAAACTGTAGAGAGAGAAAAAGAGAGAAGGAAGAAAGGCTTACAGGCTTTAGGCTTGAGGAATATAAAAACAAAACTGTAATAGAACAGTAGGGGGGCAGAAAAGACCAAAGCAATACAAATTGTGTAAAACCTTTCAAACACCAAGCTCACTAAAAACTGAAGCCTTTAACTTCACCTGAAGAAAAAGCCACAGAACAAAAAAGAGCCTAAACAACCAGCATCCAAACCATACAAGCCTGTACCTTGGTTCAACTCAGAAAGCCATAGCCTTAAACGTACAAACTGAGACAAAATTCAAACAAGCCAAAAGCCCATCAACAAACATCCTGCATAAAACCATAAAACAAAAATAGCCAAACCTTGAAGCCTTTGTCCTAAACCTGCATTCAAAGCCTTAAGCCTCTAACCTGCTTCAGGCAAACCTGAAGCATCAAGCTTCAAGCCCAAGCCTGTAATCATTCAAAGCCTTCACTTGTCCTAAACTATCCAAACCTGCTATACAAGCTTACAAACACAAACCAGAACATCAAGCCCAAGCCTTACCAAGCACAACAACCTCATAAACCTGTGTTAAGCATATCACCACAAAGCTTCAAGCCTAAACCTGCTTGAGCCTTAAGCAAAAACCAGAACATCAAGCCCAAGCCTTACCAAGCACAACAAGCTCATAAACTTGTGTTAAGCATATCACCACAAAGCTTCAAGCCTAAACCTGCTTGAGCCTTAAGCAAAAACCAAAAGCCATCAAACTGCTCAGCCTAAACATATCACCAAAATCCAACCAAAACTCTAAACCCTTAGAATGTTTTCATCACAGGGTTAACATACAGAGGCAAGCATCTCAGCATATCAGCATATCAACATACAAGCATACAGAGGCTAACAAGAGAAGAAGAAAAGAAGCACTCAAAGGCAACTGAAGCGAAGTAGACAGAAGAGGAAAAGAGATATACGAAGGTTTTCAAGCATCATCATCAAACCAACAATAAAAAAGGCAAATACGAGTACCAGAATTTCCAGAGCCAGCTCAACACCGTGCGCCCTCGCCCTTGGCCGCCTGAAGCACCTCCGGTCCGTCCTCCTCCGTCTCCATCCCCCAAAGGTATAATTTCTCTTCCTTCTCACGCGCCTCAAATAGAAAACAAATAACAACATAAACAAAAAATCAGAACTCGAAACTAAGCATGCAAAGGGAACTAATGAAAACCTTAAGACATAGAAACGAGAAATCAGACCTTGTGAACATCGCCTGAGTGGTCCACGGAGGGAGAAGGAGGGATGATGACGCTTGGTGGCCCTGGGCGAAGGACGTTGTTCTGGAAGCTTGCTTGATAAGACGAAGAGGACGAAGTGAACGGCGCCTCTGTGTTCTTGCATAAACCTAAAATCTAAATGAACAAAACATTTCAAACCCTTACAAACATTTGTGAAATGCATGGGCCTTGCCTTGTTCAGAACGCCTAAGCCCATGTGTTTTATCTGGACGCACCCCCCCCCCCCTTTATGCTTCTGATCAATTTTGCTTGGGCTAAAAACAAAACCCTCTAAGGCCCATTCCTGTTTTTTTAACTAAAAATATTACTCTTTTTATCACCCTATACTTTTTTTTATAACTTACTTAATATACTAATTTTAATTTTGCATTAACAATACTTTTTTTATATATAACATAATTAAATTTTGTATAGAAACTAAAATACAAATAATAATTTTCTTTAAATTTAAGACAATTTTCCTTTCTTTTAATTAAAATTTTGTATATAATACTGTAGCGATAAAAAATGTAGCGGGGTAAATCGGAGATCGAATTATTGATTAATTCGTCTCACAAAAGCAAGAGTCGCCACCGCGCTTTATTATTTCCAAGGGAAAATGGGAAAGAGCGAAATAAAACCCTAAATATGCAATGTAAATAATACTTTTTAAAAGTAACAAAAATACAAGGCGTTTTTGAAAAGAGATCTATGGTTCGGGGGTTGGTTATACAATGGGAAGGTATTAGCACCTAACGTATCTATAGTACTCTATAGGAACCTTTTGAAATATCTGTTTATTAAAATGTTCGTTTGATTAAAAGTAAATTGTTTTGGCCGAAAAGGGGTACGGACGGGTTTTTTTGAAGATGCGACGACCTACTGTCGAAGTTTTTGCTTAAAAGGTATGAGTTTTGAAAAAGATTGAGTTTTTGGGGGGAAAATTGTCTTAAGTTTTAATGGAATGCAAAATATTCACGTGATCGGACTTGAGGACATGAAGTCAACAAATTTAATCGTTTTTCCCTTGGATTTAGGCGTAAATAGAATGATCATGTAAATATGATATAATTGAACAGAAAATTATGCGGATAATGATATACAACCATGACAATTAAATAACAGACTAAATGATGTGAGCATATCTTTTTGTATTTTTATCTAATATTAATAACGCAAGAGAATTAATTAAGATAAATGTTTTTTTAAGTTTTATTATATGTATTTTTGTGTTTTTTAATAGTTTTTATATAAAGTATTATTTAAGAATTAATAAATAATTAAACTAAATTAAAACTTAAAAGCTATCAATTTAAACCTAATTAAAAAAAGGGATACTAAAACTATTAAATTAAACTTAAACCTAAGCTAATAAAATGGTCAAATATTTAAGATATCTAATTAAATGACAACTATTCGACTAAGTCTTATGATTACTAAAAAAAACAAAGGTTAAAGAGAACAAAATAGAAATAGAAGTATTAATAATCCAAGGGGAGGTAAAATATAACCAACGCATGGGCCAAAGAAAATCAAAGGGAGGCCCAATCAAAACAGCAAAAGGGGGTGCAAAATGGGATTCACTGGGCTTTAAGGCAAACGAGACGGGTCAGATCCATATGTTTCATAATTTGTTTCTCTTAGGGTTAAACCAATGTTTTAGCTTTTGGAAAAGGGATTAGGGTTTTGCAACAACGGCGCCGCTCGCTTGTACCGTCTTCTTCGTTCTCATCTTTCTTCGCCTTGTGCTTTGCTTCTGCTGCTCTCAAGAAAAGCGCCTTCTTCTATGTCTTCCCTTGCCGAGCCACCAACGTCTCCTCTCCCCATGCGTCATTCAACGATATGGTTGTGAAGGTGATGATTCGTCTATTTAGCATTAGGTTTTATGATTTTTGCATGTTATAATTTTGGTGTTCATTTGATTCTGATTTCGTTTTTTACATGGTTTCTGTTGAAATGGCGGAAAGAAAAAAGAAGGCAAGGCTACCTTTAATGGAGGAGAAAGGAGAGGCGTTACGGAGGCTTTGACGGTGAGGGAAGTTTGATGAGGTTATGCTTGCTTTGACGACCCTGGTTCTCTGTACTCTTTATCTCCTTTTGTTGCCTTCATGTTTATGTTGCCTTGCACGATTACTTTGATGCTTTGAACGATTACTTTGATGCTTTGAACGATTACTTTGATGCTTTGCTTTTGTGGCTTTCTGGTTTGGACAGTTTCATGTAGGTTTGCATTGTTCTATTTTTTCTGATTTTTGGCTTTGGATGTTGGTTGGATAAGCTGTATGGTTCTGGTTTTTGCTTTGGTTGGATTGGTTCAGGTTTGGCCTAGCTTGGTTTCAACAGGTTTGAGGTTGATGATGTTCATGGCTGGGCAATAAGTTTGACAGGTTTTGGGTATACTGGTTTCTTGGTTTATCAGATTGAATAGGTTTTATGGGTTTTAGTGGTTTTACGCAGGTTTAGGCCATGGTTACGGTTTTGCTGGTGTATGCAGGTTTGGAATGGTTTTAGGCCATGGTTATGTTTTTCTGGTTTATTGGTTAGGCTATTGGTTTGACAGTAGGTTTTTGGCGCTATGCAGGTTAATGGTTTTAGGCCATGGAGTGATGGTTTATGCAAATAGCAAGTTCTACTGATTTTTGCTTTTGAGACTTTGAAACTTTTGTATTTTTCTTGATAGTTTTCTTTTTGAGGCCTTCTCTTTTGACAGGTTATGAACTCTCTTATATTTGAAGGGGGTTTGTAATGTTATAACAGCTTGCTGGCTCTTTGTTTACGTTACAGGTTGTATATTTTGGTATATTTCTTGATACTCTGCACCATACTGCTTTATCAGTTTTGTCCACATTCCTTTTTCATGCTTTCTTATTTCCTACTGTATGCTGCTGCAGTTTGTTTTGTATCTCTTCCTGCCTAAACCAAAACCTGCAAAACCATACTTCTATCTCTCTTCTCTCTCCTCAATACAACTTGACATAAAAATGATGTTATGTTGTACTTGTTCTGAAATTGCATAGGCTGGAAAATGATGAGAATAGAAAGATTTCATGCTTGCATATTTGATTTTAAAATTGCATGCTTCTCTTTGACTTGCAATGTAACAGTAGAGGAGCCTATTGTTTTTGGCCTCTTCCTATATGCATGGCATGGTTTACGTTTCACTTGCTTGCATATGTAATTTGATTATGCATATGCTGTTTGAAATATGCAGTGGACTTTTGAAAATGCAATTGATTTTTTAATTATGCAGTTTTGAAAACAAAATGAATTTGTGCATCTTTTAACTTGTGCATTCAAAAAATTCATCCCTTTTTGTGAACCGGGAGAAATCCCGCGATTTGCAAAAAGGGTAAAACTGATTCCAGCCGTTTGCTTTTAATGATGAACACTAAAAATAATTTTCTGCTTTTAATTATTTATTTGTTTCTGACTTTTTCTTTTAATTGTTTTGCAGGTAAAATTAAATGAACAAACAGAGAAGCATTGGATAGAAGATTTAGAATTTAGGAAAAATTAGAATAGTTTTTATTTCATTTTAAACTTTGTAAAAATTATTATTGTAAATACGTTGTAAATAAATACAGTATTTACACAACAATTGTACAATTAGAATAAAATGAATAAAACTCCAATATTTTATCAATTAATTCTTTTCTTCTCTCTAGTTATTTATTTTATCGTTTATAATTCTTTTAAATTATAACAACTGAAAATGAATTCCAACTATTAAATTCAGAATAATAAACAATTAAATAAACATCATTGATCAATAAACTTATCTTCAATCTATTCCATTATTTATAATTCTTTAAATTATAATAACTGAAAAAATAAATTTCAACTATTAAACTTAGGATAATAAATAATTAAATAACATTGTTGATCAATTAATGAATTTCCCTTCAAATATTTATTATATTATTTATAAATCTTTAAATTATATAATAACTGAAAATAAATTCCAATTATTTAAATTTAAGATAATAAATAATAAATAAACACTGTCTGAACAATTAATATACCTCTTTTCAAATATTTACTTTATTATTTATAAATCTTTGAATTATATAATAACTGAAAATAAATTCCAATTATTTAAATTTAAGATAATAAATAATTAATAAATATCATTTAAGTCTTGATCAGTTAATAAATTTAGCGTTCAACAAATAAACAACTCTTGACTTGAAAAAATTATGAATTTTAAAAATCGATAGATCAAAACGCTTGCAATGTAATGATGCAGATGGGAGATGGTATCTTAGGTCAAAATTTGGGGTACAACAGCTGCTCCTATTTAAGTTTCTTCTATCCGGAGATATGAAGATTAAAATCTTCGTTTCGACGAGATTGAAGGTACTTAAATACATAATACGCAAATTTTTACCTTAAGATACCGCCATTATGTTTGATATGAATGCAGTGATTGAATTCACAGAGAAAGATATTGTATGAAACAAGACAATGCTGGAGAAATCAAACGCCAACAAAACACAGAGACATGGATTATACACTACTGGGGAAACGAGCCATCGATTTCAAATGACATACTCTTGACGGTGAATAAAATTGAGGGAATACGACCTCTGACCCTAACAAAGAAGGCATCTTGCATAGGCCATAAAACAGATTATTGACCCAAAACAGTGAGTTCACAACTCGAGGTCAAAGATAGACAGAGAGTATCAAATTTGCTGATGATGGACTACCAACTTCTGAAGGTAATGACTCATGACAAACTTCTCCGCGAGATTTCCCGAGATATACTCATTACTGCTGAAAGAATAAGATTGTAGATACGCAAGTCACTCCAATAAAGAAGTTGTCACTTGCTGTCTTCCCAAAAATATTATGACATACAAGCTGCTCAAATAAAGAAGCTTCCACTTGCTGTCGTCCAAAGACACTATGACATACAAGCTGCTCAAATAAAGAAGCTGCCACTTGCTGTCGTCCAGGGTTGTCAATAACATGCAAACTGCTCAAATAAAGAAGCTTCCGTTTGATGTTTTCCAAAAATACTATGACATACAAGCTGCTCAAATAAAGAAGTTGCCGCTTGCTGTATTCCAGAAAAAGTACCAATAACATACAAGCTGCTCAAATAAAGAAGCTGCCACTTGTTGTATTCTAGAAAAATAATAACGTACAAGTTGCTCGTGAAGAGCTGCCGCTTGTCGCCTTCCAAAAATAATAATAACGCACAAGTTGCTCGTGAAGAGCTGCCGCTTGTCGTTTTCCAAAAATAATAATAACGCACAAGTTGCTCGTGAAGAGCTGCCGCTTGTCGTCTTCCAAAAATAATAATAACGCACAAGTTGCTCGTGAAGAGCTGCCGCTTGTCGTTTTCCAAAAAAAATAATAATAACGCACAAGTTGCTCGTGAAGAGCTGCCGCTTGTCGTCTTCCAAAAATAATAATAACACACAAGTTGCTCGTGAAGAGCTGCCGCTTGTCGTTTTCCGAAAAAAAACTCAGAAGGAAATTGCGATGACACTGGCAGAGAATAAAATCTTCATCAAAGAGAATCATGAATCAATCCTTCCCGAGGAGATCACGTACTTAAATGTTCAAAATAAATGCACCATACGTCTAGGTCGCGACTTCACTGGGGAAAATCATGAGATAGCCTACGCAAGAGACAACAACTTCATCCAAGAATAACTAGAGATAAAACAGTCAAACAAGACTCCACCCAATGAGAAAGCAACTCGATTGGGGAATTTATCCTATCCAAAAATGGACAAGGTGAGCTAAATCAAAAATCATCCATGAGGATTAGCTCAGTTGGCGAATTTAGAAAGGAAGCACATTTTCTTCCTAAGCTAACCTTCTACTTGGAAAGAAACATGTACGTTATTTGAATAAACAAAGTACAACCCAAAATCGATGGCAAATGTGAATATGTATGCGTGATATAAGTGTAAATGAATAAATGAAAGTTATGCTGACGAAACGAGCAGACGGAATATCTTGAAGACAATAAGATGTCACGACAAGATAGATACTCGACCAATCTTAAAAAAGACGGAAAATAAACTGGAACTGGAACCCCACAGCAACGTCGGAGCGTACCACGCTACAATGCTCAAATCTTCTGAGGAGAAAAGCATTCAAATCCAAACTTCTAATGCCAATAGACCACTGGCATGAGACAAAGCGTACCACACTTAAGAAATTTCCCAAATAAAGGTTGCCAAAACAACGCTCAACTGGAACAACTGGGGAGTCAACAAACTTAGTATCACCAGGAACACAAGTTTACACAACCGACACCTCATGACGATTTGAAATAAAACATGCTCATCATGCAAGGATAAATTACTGTATTTTTTTGCATTTCATGGCTTGACCATCCTCGGAACAACTGTTAATATTCCTTTCATGATTCACGACACATTAAAAATAAGAATACTTTAAATAACTTTGTTTCAAATATTGCCGTAAAAATTAAAATTTTGCCCACAAAAGGTAAATGCTCAAATTTCATTAATAAGATGGTAGTTCGCTAACAACGCGACTCCAACGGTTTACAAAAGTTTGGGAAATAGTACATGAAAGAAAGGGTTACATAAAAACAATGATCACTATTCTCCCTAACAACTTCAAATTTCCAAAATGTGTTCAAATGCCAAGACTGGTCTGACCAAAAGCTTGCCTAAGCCGCCCCTTCGGGTTTTCAACTTAGCAAACTGTCAACTCAAACCTAAGCGAAATACTTCTTGACTGCATCGGCGTTCAAGGGACGCGGGAGCTCTTCACCGTCCATATTGGTGAGAATCAAGGCACCTCCAGAGAAAACTTTCTTAACGACATACGGTCCTTCATAATTCGGAGCCAATTTGCCCCTAGAATCAGGTTGGAAAGATAATATCTTCTTGAGCACAAGGTCACCTTCTCTGAACTCGCGTGGTCGAATCTTCTTATCAAAAGCCTTCTTCATTCTCTACTGATATAATTGACCGTGACACAAAGCTGTCAATCTCTTCTCTTCAATTAAATTCAACTGATCATATCTACTTTGACACCATTCAGCCTCAGAAAGTTTAGCTTCCATCAACACTCTCAGAGACGGAATCTCAACCTCCACGGGGAGTACTGCTTCCATACCATAAACTAGGGAAAATGGGGTTGCGCCCGTTGAAGTTCGAACTGAAGTACGGTATCCATGCAGAGCAAACGGAAGCATTTCATGCCAATCTTTATAAGTTACCACCATCTTCTGGACAATCTTCTTGATATTCTTGTTAGCAGCTTCAACAGCCCCATTCATCTTCGGTCTGTAAGGAGAAGAATTATGATGTTCGATCTTGAACTCTTCGCAAAGCTCTCTCATCATCTTGTTATTCAAATTCGAACCATTATCAGTGATGATCTTGCTCGGGATACCGTATCGACAAATGATCTGATTCTTGATAAATCTGACTACCACCTGTCGGGTTACATTAGCATAAGATGCCGCTTCCACCCATTTAGTAAAATAATCGATCGCTACCAAGATGAAACGATGACCATTTGAAGCTTTGGGTTCAATCATTCCAATCATATCAATGCCCCACATAGAGAAAGGCCAAGGTGAAGAGATAACATTGAGGAGGGTCGGCGGCACGTGCGTCTTGTCCGCATAAATCTGGCATTTATGATATTTCTTCACATATTTGCAGTAATCAGATTCCATTGTCATCCAATAGTAACCAGCTCTCAACATCTTTCTAGCCATCGCATGTCCATTGGCATGAGTGCCAAAAGATCCTTCATGTACTTCTTGCATCAGCATGTCTGCTTCACGTCTGTCTACACATCTGAGCAAGACCATGTCGTAATTCCTCTTATACAAAACTTCTTCACTGAGGAAGAAACTGCTTGCTAACCTTCTCAATGTCTTCCTATCCTTATTGGATGCCCCAGGCGGGTACTCTTGAGTTTGAAGAACACGTTTAATGTCATAGAACCATGGTTTATCGTCGGTGACTTCTTCTACTGAGAACACATGAGCAGGTCTGTCGAGGTGCATAACCCGGATTGTAGGCATATCGTTCCAACCATTCACTTGAAACATTGAAGACAAAGTAGCTAAAGCATCAGCCATTTGGTTCTCATCTCTAGGGATATGATGTAATTCCACTTTGTTGAAGAAGGTTAACAATCTTCTAGCATAATCTCTGTAAGGGATCAAACCAGGATGACGAGTCTCCCATTCTCCTTTGATTTGATTAATTACCAACGCCGAGTCTCCGTAAATATCAAGAATCTTAATCCTTAAATCCACTGCTTCTTCGAGACCCATAATACATGCCTCATATTCAACCATGTTGTTCGTGCAGTCAAACTTCAATCTCGCCGTGAACGGGATATGAGTGCCTCGGGGAGTGACGATGATTGCCCCAATTCCATTTCCATAAGAATTCACAGCTCCGTCGAATATCAAACCCCAATGCGATTCGGGATCAGGTCCTTCCTCATGTAACGACTCTTCACAATCTTTAGCTTTCAAGTACATAACATCTTCATCTGGGAAATCAAACTTGATGGATTGATAATCGTCAATTGGTTGGTGGGCCAAATGATCGGCTAAAATACTCCCTTTGATTGCTTTCTGAGTGTGATACTCAATGTCATATTTAGATAACAACATCTGCCAATGGGCTATTCTTCCAGATAAGGCGGGCTTCTCAAAGATATATTTAATCGGATCCATTTTGGAGATCAACCAAGTGGTGTGGTTAATCATATACTGGCGCAGACGGCGAGCAGCCCAGGCTAAAGCACAACAGGTTTTCTCAAGCAATGAGTATCGATACTCACAGTCTGTGAATTTCTTACTCAGATAATATACGGCATGTTCCTTTCTTCCAGTCTCATCTTGTTGACCAAGCACACATCCCATAGAGTCTTCCAATATAGTCAGGTACATAATCAAAGGTCTTCCTTCCACCGGAGGAATCAAAATGGGAGGTTCAAGCAAATATTCTTTGATGCTATCAAAAGCTCTCTGACAATCTTCTGTCCACACACATCCTTGGTTATTTCGGAGAAGCTTGAAAATCGGCCCATAGGTAGCAGTCATATGAGATATAAATCTAGAAATATAGTTCAGTCTCCCAAGGAATCCTCTTACTTGTTTTTCCGTCTTGGGTGCGGGCATTTCCCGAATAGCTTTGACTTTATCAGGATCTACCTCAATACCTTTCTGACTGACAATGAACCCCAGAAGTCTTCCAGAACGAACACCAAAAGTGCACTTGTTGGGATTCAGACGGAGTTTATACTTTCTCAAGCGCTGGAATAACTTCAACAAATGTTCCAAATGATCTTCTTCAGTCTGTGATTCGGCAATCATGTCATCCACATACACTTCTATCTCCTTATGCATCATGTCATGGAACAAAGCAGTCATGGCCCTTTGGTATGTTGCGCCAGCATTCCTCAAACCAAACGGCATAACCCGATAGCAAAATGTTCCCCAAGGTGTAATGAAAGCTATCTTCTCCATATCTTCTGGTGCCATCTTGATTTGATTGTAACCAGAGAAACCATCCATGAAAGAAAAGACTTTGAACTTGGCGGTACTGTCGACCAATACGTCAATATGCGGTAATGGGAAGTCATCCTTTGGGCTAGCTCTGTTCAGATCTCTATAGTCTACACACATTCGAACTTTTCAATCCTTCTTTGCAACAGGCACTATATTGGCTAACCATTGATGATAGACCGATGTAACAAGGAAAACTGCATTAATCTGCTTTTGAACTTCTCCTTTGATCTTGTCAGCCATATCGGGACGAGTCCTTCTCAACTTCTGCTTAATCGGCGGACATTCAGGTTTCAACGGTAAACGATGCTCCACAATACTGTTGTCCAAACCTGGCATATCTTGGTAGGACCAAGCAAACAAATCAACATACTCTTTGAGAAGCTCCAACATTTTCTCTTTGACTTCGGGGATAAGCAATGCTCCGACCTTGACTTCCTTTCTATCTTCTTCATCACCCAAGTTGACCGACTCTAAAGGTACTTCAAACGGTTGAATGATCTTCTCATCATGCTCAAGCAAACGGGAAATTTCAACAGGAATCTCTTCATTATCCTCTTCTTCGGCTCTGAACACATGGAATTCAAAGTTGGGAGAGGGCATAGGATCATTGTTTTCGATGGTTAAGTCATGGATTAATCTGCACATATGATTATGCTTTATTTTAGAAATCGATTTGTGCAAATAAAACAAAAGGTTATTATATTTTCCTATTACTACCAATTAATTTTCATTACTATTTTCCAGAAAAAGTGAAAAATAAAACAGTAGTGGATAAAATAACAATTTTATTCATTGAAGGGAAATACTTGAAACAAAGGGCCCAGACATTTCTCTTTTGCCTTGGGCAGAGCAAAAGGATTTATTTTTATCATAGCCCGACACAAAATACTTTTCGCCTTGGGCAGAGCGAAAGTTTTTTTTCAAAAAAGCAAAACAAAACATTACTCGGAAATGTGCATCACAACAGGAACATCAACAGCCATCCAGTTTTGGCAAGCCAATCCATGCGTCACAAAATTGGGTAAATCCTCCTCGGAATCGTCCTCTATGATAGCATCAACCTCAGGATGTATAAAACCTGCACTTCGGAAAACCTCTTGAATCGGACGAGCAACCACCTCCTGCTTGACTCTCGCAGACACGGGACGAAAACCAAGACCTTCTCCAGACTTGTTCTCGAGCAAAGTCAACACCTAGCCCCATCCTTCGGCCGAACCACTTTCCACCACTCGTCGCGCATCCTCAAAAGAAGAAATAGACGCCCCTTGCTTCTTCACTTCATTCTTAGCAACAGATAGACCTTGGAGCTGGGTTCCAACATCCTCATCAGCATCAATAAAAGAGAAGGATGATAAATGGCTTACCACCATAGCCTGCTCTCCACCAATCATTACTAGCTTCCCATGCCTCACGAACTTCAATCTCTGATGGAGCGTAGAAGTGACTGCCCCCGCATCATAGATCCATGGACGACCCAATAAGCAACTGTAGGCAGCACGAATATCCATTACTTGGAAAGTGATTTGAAAAGTATGGGGACCAATTACTATAGGAAGATCCACTTCACCAATGACTGTCTTCCTAGAACCATCAAACGCTTTAACAATTACTCCACTAGGTCTCATGGGAGCACCTGGATATGAGAGCCGAGATAAAGTAGTCCTGGGCATCACATTTAACGACAAACCTGTATCTACCAACACACTTGATAAAGTATCATTTCCACAACTTATTGAGATATGCAAAGCCATATTATGGTTTCTCCCCTCCTCCGGGAGTTCTTCATCACTGAAACCAAGATTGTTACACGAAGTAATATTTCCCACAATTCCATCAAATTGGTCAACCGTCACATCATGATCCACGAACGCCTGGTCCAAAACCTTCATCAAAGCTTCTCTATGGGCACCAGAATCTCTCAGTAAAGCAAGCAAAGAAATCTTGGAAGGAGTTTGCAGAAGTTGGTCCACAATCTTATATTCACTTCTCTTGATAAGCTTCAGAATCTCATCATCCTCAGGGCGAGGGATAGGTTCACTGGATCGGCCTATCTCAACCCTTGGTTCAACATTTCTCACTGGAATTTCTGCAGGTATGGGCCTCCTAATCTGAACTTCTGGTCTCTTCAGAGGTACTGCTGCAAAGACACGTCCACTTCTCGTAACTCTACTCACATCAGCAATGTTAAAAAAAGATAGCCTTGTCGGTATAGGGACTTCTACCCCATTCTCAATTATTGTGGCATTATACTTATACGGTACAGCTTGGTCTGAATTGTAAGGCACAGGACCAGGTGGGTAAATAATCAAAGGATCAACAGGTGCAGTCTGACTCTCGTAAACAATCTCTACTGATTCAGGCAAATTGAATTGCAGTATTATAACATTCACTTCATCCTCCGGATCTCGGTCATATGTAATAGTGATAACTCTCTGGTCTAACAACTTCTGAATATCCTCCTTCACAATAGAACAATCAACCTCCCTTGAACAAAATTCACAAACATCATAATCATGCTGATGCTTAACAAAGGCAAGTCTTCTTAAACTCTGATGTAACCTGATCAACGACTCTCTAATGTGTTCAACTTGAAAAACTCGAAACTTTCCCGGACAACCTTCCACCATATTCACTGATGCTTCCCCATGTCGAGGCAAGGGATTATCTCTAACATTTGGATTAACATCCTTGAAAGACAAGATACCATTCTTAATCAACCTCTGCACGTCCGCCTTTAGAGCAAAACAATTCTCAAGGTTGTGCCCCGGCGACCCTTGATGATATTCACAAAACTGATCCGCCTTGTACCACGGAGAAGTACTATTTGGTGCGACAGGAGGAGGCTTTGTCGTTATGAGATTCTTTTTTATAAGAGCAGGGAACAATTCAGTATAAGTCATAGGAATGGCATCAAACTGCGGTTTTCTTGGTGAACGGTTCTGATTGTTGAATGGATAAGCCTGTTGTCGAGGCTGCTGCTGAAATGGCCGTTGTTGAGTTGGTGGGGTTTGATGAGCTGGGGTCATCAAAGCTGGGCGGACAGCCAGAGTGACTGCCGTAACGTGAGAGTAACCTCTCCTAGGTCTACCTGGGAACAAAGCGCTGACATCCTGCTCTTTTCTTTTCAGGAAAACACTTTCAAACTTCTTAGTACTGCTAGACGGACTTCCTTCTTTAACCAAACTCCCTTCACGAATCCCTTCCTCTAACCGCATGCCCATGCTTACCATTTTGGTGAAGTCACTGGGTGCGCTGGCAATCATTCTTTCATAGATTTGAGCAGCAATTTCACGCCACCTCTGGGCGTATTCCTTAAAAGATTCTCTGTCTCTCTGCGACATCGCCCGGAGTTGATCCCTGTCTGGCGCCATGTCAACGTTGTACTTATACTGGTGGACAAAAGCTTCGCTAAGATCATTGAAGTTGCGGATCCGAATGCTGTCTAAACCCATATACCACTTTAGAGCAGCACCCGTCAAACTGTCTTGAAAATAATGAATCAACAAGTCATGATCATCGGAATACGTAGACATCTTTCTCACGTACATAGTCAAATGACTTCGAGGACACGAATCACCCTTATATCTTTCAAAGTCTGGCACTTTGAATTTTGCTGGAATCTTGACATTCGGAACTAAACAAAGGTCATGCGTATTCTTCCCAAACAAATCCTTCCCCTTTAACGCTCGGAGCTCCTTCTGCATTTCTTGGAACTGATCTTGAAATTCTTCCATTCTATCAAAAAGACCCAAACTTTCAGCAGGCTCGGCAGGATAAGTAGGTTCATTCAAGTATGGCACGGAGTAGACCACAGGAGCGACAGTTGTCATTACCCGTTACGGAAAAGGTGTTATAGACGGGATTACCGGCGGCAAGGCAGTTGTCTCTGGTTGAGGAAGAGACAGAGCAGGTTGAAACAAAGGTTGTACGACAGGCTGATACCCCTCTGGCACAAAGTTGTAAGGCATTCCCCACGGAAAACCTTTCGGCATCTGATTTTGAAGCGGAGAGTTGATTTGAGTCACAGATGTAGGAACGGTGACAATCTCGGAAACCACAGTAGTTGAAGTCTGAGTCTCAGCAGCTGTAGTCGATGGCTGATTTTGAACAACCATCAAACTTTCCACTAGCGCAGTTAACTTTTCCATATCGACACGAAGGGTAGCAACCTCCTCACGAAGCTCATGGTTTTCCTGTTCCAGATCTTCCATCTTTCTCTGACGATTGGCTCGAGTATCGTATCGATGAGACAGCTTGACAACCTTTGGAGTGGTAAAAGAAACAAGGATAAGACTCTAGAAAACAGGTGAAGTGAAATGTTGAATGATGCATGATGTGTGATGCAAATGATGATTCATTTTAAAAGTTTTCCAAGGGACTTCAATAATTTTGCACATATCAATGGTAAAGGAATTTGGAATAACTAAAACTCAATCCATTAATCAAAAACAGTAAATTACAACTTACAACTTTGGAACATGAAGCCCTTAATAAAAGCAGTAAATTACAACTTTGGAACATGAAGTTCATAATAAAGCAATAAATTACAAATTTGGAAAATGAAGTTCATAATAAAGCAATAAATTACAAATTTGGAAAATGAAGTTCATAATAAAGCAATAAATTACAAATTCGGAGCATGAAGCCCTTTTACAGAGTTTTACAAAATGACATCAGTAAAAATAAAAACTAAGAACTAAAGATCACTCAGAATCATCAGATGAAGGACCAAATGCCAACTGTAACCGGAGCTTCTTGATCTTCTCTTCATAAAAGTCTTCCATCTCTTTCTTCTTAGCTACCAGTCGATCAACGATTTCCTTTTGCGGATTAGGAACAAGAGCAACGCTTACCGAACCTTCCTTCTTTCTCTTCCTTTCACTAGCATACTTCTTCAGTAAAGCATCCTTTTGATGAAGTTTTTCATCATGATCAATGAACCAGCCGTCTTGAATAAATAGCAACTCCTCCTTACCCTTTAGTTGTCGAGTCAGGACTCGTTTCTCATATTCGGACATATTGTACTTTTCTTTCCAAGCATCTCTCTCGGACTTCATCCTAGCCAGATTTCCTTGGTATTCTCCTATATTCGCGATAGGGATAACAACAGATGATGATGCAACGGTAGGGAATAAAGGTTTCTCAGGTTTATAGGGCATCTTGAGAGCACAAGCCCTAGCACGGACCCAATGTAGATAAGGCTCCAAAGAAACGGCACCCTTATGTCCTAACATATCTCTCCCTTTCCTATGGATGTGGCGCCAATCTCCTTCGATCTCCCTCTTAGCTGCCTGATAATCTTGTCCTTCCTGTAGAAAGAAACCACTCACATGGATGTTGTTTGGCTTGTCCCTCATCGGATATCCAAACTGACGGCGTGCGAGAACAGGGTTATAATTAATTCCACCTTTCGTACCAAGAAGAGGCAAGTTAGGAAAAGCACCACAGCTATCGATGATCTTCACGTCGTAGTAAACTCGATTATACCAATCAATGTCGAAATGAGTGAGAGCCATAATTTTTGGCGCCCATCTCGGCTCCTTCTCGAGATCCCAGAAAACATCAGACCCAGGTAGATGCGAAACATACCACTGATACAACAACGGTGCACAACAAATAATCATCCCTCCTTGATAAAAGTTCCGAAGATGGATGGAGTAGTAGGTATCTCCTAGCAGCGTAGGGACCGGATTTCCAATCAAGAAAATCCTGATGGCGTCGATATCCACAAACTTATCAACGTTAGGGAACAAGAATAGACCATAAGCGAGTAAAGCAAACACGTCTTCAAAGGCAATAGTATCTTTCATCTCAGCGAACTGACTAGCTTTCTTCAACAAAAACTATGCAGACAGACCTCGAATTCCCCCTTTTGTAGTCATGTTCTCCTCTATCTCTGACTTCTTCAAGTGGGTGATGGTCGCTATCTCGTGAGATTTGGGCTCCTCTTCTAGTCCAGAAAAAGGAACACAGTCGATGATCGGCAAACCAAGTATGTAGGAGTACTCTTCTAAGGTGGGCATCAACTGGTAATCCGGAAAGGTGAAACATCGGTACAAGGGATCGTAGAATTGAACCAACGTATTAAGAATGCCTTCCTTCATCTTGCGCTTCATGAGAGGTATAATGGACCCATACTTTCTCTGAAAATCCGTCGGGTTCTCGATCTTAGGAATCAAACTCTTCAGTTCTTCAATCTCGGGCTCCTTAAAACTAAAGCTTCGAGTGTTTCTCCTTCCAAATTCCATAATAACCTGAGATGTCTGCAAAATCATTCCGAAGTTCCTTGAAAAACATGTTTTTTACAAAAATGTTGATGAATGCATGAATGAATGATAATGCAACAGTTACACACAAGTTCACGAACATGGGGTTTAAATGTTCAACGTTTCAGCATGGAGTCGAGGGTAAAGCCCACCCCAAGGTATGTACTAATAGTTCAATCACACCTGTAAGACAAGGTTCTAAGAGTTCCCAGAGTCTACATTCCTCCTTCGGATATTACCAACGTCTTGATTACTCAATAATTAGCAATATTCTCAAGAGAAACTCGTCCGAGCGTAGCATCGCGTAACAACTACTTCCGAATTACTCCGTTATAGTCTCCGCGCTACACCCAAAAAGGCCAAGATGGGTTAGGGTTCTACGGTCCTCAATTTCTCTGGCTCCCAGGTCGAAAGTAATAATGTCTTCCCGATTACTCGGTAAACAAATATTAAGTTCAAGAGGGCCTTCCATTGAGTGGGGGATCTCATGCCTCCTTCTTCGGGATTACTCCCTCAAAGTTAACATGACTGTACCGCCCGTCCTATTCTTAAGTGTAACTTAATCCGGGTATAGGATTCGTCCTTTGCAAAAACCCAAACACCCCAATTTAAACACATAATCAAACAAATCAAATAATAATAAAACAGATAAAACAAATTAGGCTTAACCCACTTAGGGATGGACCAACAAGAGGTCAATCTGTCCCCAGCAGAGTCGCCAATTCTGTAGCGATAAAATATGTAGCGGGGTAAATCGAAGATCGAATTATTGATTAATTCGTCTCACAAAAGCAAGAGTCGCCACCGCGCTTTATTATTTCCAAGGGAAAAGGGGAAAGAGCGAAATAAAACCCTAAATATGCAATGTAAATAATACTTTTTAAAAGTAACAAAAATACAAGGCATTTTTGAAAAGAGATCTATGGTTCGGGGGTTGTTTATACAATGGGAAGGTATTAGCACCGAACATATCTATAGTACTCTATAGGAACCTTTTGAAATATCTGTTTATTAAAATCTTCGTTTGATTAAAAGTAAATTGTTTTGGCCGAAAAGGGGTACGGACGGGTTTTTTTGAAGATGCGACGACCTAATGTCGAAGTTTTTGCTTAAAAGGTATGAGTTTTGAAAAAGATTGAGTTTTTGGGGAGAAAATTGTCTTAAGTTTTAATGGAATGCAAAATATTCACGTGATCGGACATGAGGACATGAAGTCAACAAATTTAATCGTTTTTCGCTTGGATTTAGGCGTAAATAGAATGATCATGTAAATATGATATAATTGAACAGAAAATTATGCGGATAATGATATACAACCATGACAGTTAAATAACAGACTAAATGATGTGAGCATATCTTTTTGTATTTTTATCTAATATTAATAACGCAAGAGAATTAATTAAGATAAAATGTTTTTTTAAGTTTTATTATATGTATTTTTGTGTTTTTTAATAGTTTTTATATAAAGTATTATTTAAGAATTAATAAATAATTAAACTAAATTAAAACTTAAAAGCTATCAATTTAAACCTAATTAAAAAAAGGGATACTAAAACTATTAAATTAAACTTAAACCTAAGCTAATAAAATGGTCAAATATTTAAGATATCTAATTAAATGACAACTATTTGACTAAGTCTTATGATTACTAAAAAAAACAAAGGTTAAAGAGAACAAAATAGAAATAGAAGTATTAATAATCCAAGGGGAGGTAAAACATAACCAACGCATGGGCCAAAGAAAATTAAAGGGAGGCCCAATCAAAACAGCAAAAGGGGGTGCAAAATGGGATTCACTGGGCTTTAAGGCAAACGAGACGGGTCAGATCCATACGTTTCATAATTTGTTTCTCTTAGGGTTAAACCAATGTTTTAGCTTTTGGAAAAGGGATTAGGGTTTTGCAACAACGGCGCCGCTCGCTTGTACCGTCTTCTTCGTTCTCATCTTTCTTCGCCTTGTGCTTTGCTTCTGCTGCTCTCATGAAAGCGCCTTCTTCTATGTCTTCCCTTTCCCGAGCCACCAACGTCTCCTCTCCCCATGCGTCATTCAACGATACGGTTGTGAAGGTGATGATTCGTCTATTTAGCATTAGGTTTTATGATTTTTGCATGTTATAATTTTGGTGTTCATTTGATTCTGATTTCGTTTTTTACATGGTTTCTGTTGAAATGGCGGAAAGAAAAAAGAAGGCAAGGCTACCTTTAATGGAGGAGAAAGGAGAGGCGTTACGGAGGCTTTGACGGTGAGGGAAGTTTGATGAGGCTATGCTTGCTTTGACGACCCTGGTTCTCTGTACCCTTTATCTCCTTTTGTTTCCTTGATGTTTATGTTGCCTTGCACGATTACTTTGATGCTTTGAACGATTACTTTGATGCTTTGAACGATTACTTTGATGCTTTGCTTCTGTGGCTTTCTGGTTTGGACAGTTTCATGTAGGTTTGCATTGTTCTGTTTTTTCTGATTTTTGGCTTTGGATGTTGGTTGGATAAGCTGTATGGTTCTGGTTTTTGCTTTGGTTGGATTGGTTCAGGTTTGGCCTAGCTTGGTTTCAACAGGTTTGAGGTTGATGATGTTCATGGCTGGGAAATAAGTTTGACAGGTTTTAGGTATACTGGTTTCTTGGTTTATCAGATTGAATAGGTTTTATGGGTTTTAGTGGTTTTACGCAGGTTTAGGCCATGGTTACGGTTTTGCTGGTGTATGCAGGTTTGGAATGGTTTTAGGCCATGGTTATGTTTTTCTGGTTTATTGGTTAGGCTATTGGTTTGACAGTAGGTTTTTGGCGCTATGCAGGTTAATGGTTTTAGGCCATGGAGTGATGGTTTATGCAAATAGCAAGTTCTACTGATTTTTGCTTTTGAGACTTTGAGACTTTGAAACTTTTGTATTTTTCTTGATAGTTTTCTTTTTGAGGCCTTCTCTTTTGACAGGTTATGAACTCTCTTATATTTGAAGGGGGTTTGTAATGTTATAACAGCTTGCTGGCTCTTTCTTTACGTTACAGGTTGTATATTTTGGTATATTTCTTGATACTCTGCACCATACTGTTTTATCAGTTTTGTCCACATTCCTTTTTCATGCTTTCTTATTTCCTACTGTATGCTGCTGCAGTTTGTTTTGTATCTCTTCCTGCCTAAACCAAAACCTGCAAAACCATACTTCTATCTCTCTTCTCTCTCCTCAATACAACTTGACATAAAAATGATGTTATGCTGTACTTGTTCTGAAATTGCATAGGCTGGAAAATGATGAGAATAGAAAGATTTCATGCTTGCATATTTGATTTTAAAATTGCATGCTTCTCTTTGACTTGCAATGTAACAGTAGAGGAGCCTATTGTTTTTGGCCTCTTCCTATATGCATGGCATGGTTTACGTTGCACTTGCTTGCATATGTAATTTGATTATGCATATGCTGTTTGAAATATGCAGTGGACTTTTGAAAATGCAATTGATTTTTTAATTATGCAGTTTTGAAAACAAAATGAATTTGTGCATCTTTTAACTTGTGCATTCAAAAAATTCGTCCCTTTTTGTGAACCGGGAGAAATCCCGCGATTTGCAAAAAAGGTAAAACTGATTCCAGCCGTTTGCTTTTAATGATGAACACTAAAAATAATTTTCTGCTTTTAATTATTTATTTGTTTCTGACTTTTTCTTTTAATTATTTTGCAGGTAAAATTAAATGAATAAACAGAGAAGCATTGGATAGAAGATTTAGAATTTAGGAAAAATTAGAATAGTTTTTATTTCATTTTAAACTTTGTAAAAATTATTATTGTAAATACGTTGTAAATAAATACAGTATTTACACAACAATTGTACAATTAGAATAAAATGAATAAAACTCCAATATTTTATCAATTAATTCTTTTCTTCTCTCTAGTTATTTATTTTATCGTTTATAATTCTTTTAAATTATAACAACTGAAAATGAATTCCAACTATTAAATTCAGAATAATAAACAATTAAATAAACATCATTGATCAATAAACTTCTCTTCAATCTATTCCATTATTTATAATTCTCTAAATTATAATAACTGAAAAAATAAATTTCAACTATTAAACTTAGGATAATAAATAATTAAATAACATTGTTGATCTATTAATGAATTTCCCTTCAAATATTTATTATATTATTTATAAATCTTTAAATTATATAATAACTGAAAATAAATTCCAATCATTTAAATTTAAGATAATAAATAATAAATAAACACTGTCTGAACAATTAATATACCTCTTTTCAAATATTTACTTTATTATTTATAAATCTTTGAATTATATAATAACTGAAAATAAATTCCAATTATTTAAATTTAAGATAATAAATAATTAATAAATATCATTTAAGTCTTGATCAGTTAATAAATTTAGCGTTCAACAAATAAACAACTCTTGACTTGAAAAAGTTATGAATTTTAAAAATCGATAGATCAAAACGCTTGCAATGTAATGATGCAGATGGGAGATGGTATCTTAGGTCAAAATTTGGGGTACAACAAATACATTAACTAAAATGCAAATAATATTTTTCTTTAAGCTTAAAACAATTCATTTTTTTTAGTTAAAACTTTTGTACATAAACCAAAAATGTATAAATGATAATTTTCTCTAAAAGCTTAAAACTTTTTCTTTTTCTTTTCTTAAAAAATCTTTTCTTTGTATATAAAAACATCAATACATAATTTTATTTAAGTTAAAAGCTTTTTTTTTTTAAGTCTTTTGTTTTGCACATATTAACAAAAATACAAAAAGATAATAATACTTAATACTTATTTAATTTTTCATTAAGTTAACATCATTATCACCTTGTAAATAAATCACATTCACCTACACTTACACAAATACAATACACATTTGCTTATTCTTGTACATTGATACATGTTACATTTGAGATCGCAATTCGATTTGGTTGTAAATATTTGGACACTACTCTCCTAACAAGTCTCATCCCCATTTGTAAATATTTGTACCCCCACTCCCGGATACTTATTTGTAATAGCGTAGACTTTAAATTCTCACAATTTATCGCTTTCAAATATACCATGGTTAGACTCAGGGTTTGTATGTACATAAAATCAAACGCTAGATAACCTAATACAAAGACAAATACATGAAATCAATACACAATTCACACTTGCACCCCTAGGGTAATCCCGCTTGTTGCTTTCCAAAATGGGCCATGCTTGCACGTTGATTTTCTTTGACAAAACAAAACAAATCAAAATGATCATAGTCACTCGATGACGCTTTCGAAAGTTGCCTAAACGAAATGATCATAGTCCCTTCAAGCAAATTGCCAAAGACACTTGGCACCATTGCATTCATGGTCCATACGAGGACTCGCGCCTGTCCCGTTAACATCCTAACGCAACATTGTCTACCAAATACAATGGTGGAACAAAATTGTTAAAAGGGTTAAACATAGAGAAAACCTTTTAGTAAATTTAGGGGTAGACAACTCTTAGTTACTTGATCAACTTGCAAAACACACTTGCCTATTTTTCAAAACCACACTCCACAAACACTTTCAAAACAAACTTTCAAAAACATTTGAAACATCTTTTCGAAAAGATACACACCTTTGTATATACTCAAACACGAGTCATTACAATGGTTGCCTAGACAAGGCCTCTTTTTCAAAACATTTTCAAAACACACACACACACCACAATTTCAAGCAATTGAAAATCAAAGGCAAGTGATCTAAAACAAGTAACTAAGAGCCCATGGATAACCATGGATGAAAAGGGTGCTAATACCTTCCCTTTTCATAATCTACCCCCCGAACCCACGAAACATCTCAAAAGGTTTTTTCTGTGCTTTTTAACCTTTCCTTTAGGATAAAATAAAAAGTCGGTGGCGACTCTTGCTAAACCGAACAAGTGCGAATACAAACGCAAAAACTCAAGTCAGTTCTCCCACCGTATCACAGAACTGGCGACTCTGCTGGGGAGTAACTTAAAAGTGGGGTTACCTTAGGATTAGACCACTCTTGTTTTCAATTGCTTGCTTTGTTTGCTTTTATATTTGTGGGCTTTGCATCGGAGTTTCATAGATCCTAACCCGGATTTGGGGAATACCCTTTAGGTAGCATAAGCTGTGAGGGACCTGTCCGGCGTAGACCGACATGGGTGAAGCAGTGGCTACGTTGGCGTGACACCTTGGTCTGTACCGATATCCCTTGTGTTGCAACGAGGAGAATATGGGTCTTCTAAGGAGTCATTAAGCACCAACCGACCTTAGAACCCTAAATTGACCCAACTTGGCCATAGAACGGTAGCAGTATGCTACACTCATTGAGGCTAAACTCTCGCGATGGTTCTGGCCGCAAGAAAAGATTGCGATGCTGGAGTTATGACCGATTGAGGGTATTCAGTGATATTTAGATCCTCTAGAACCCGGTTACTTTTGATAGGACAGGTCTTAACCAACGAAACTGAAAGAGGGTACTTACCTACAACCCCATGCAAGCCTAAAACTAAGGAATTGTTTGCTTTGTGTGAATATGATTGCCTATATATACACTTACTTGCTTTCGCATGCATGTACATAACATCATGACATCATACCATAGCATTTTTCAATAACCATTTCAAGGATCTCGAGGGTTCTTTTGATGCAGGGTCACATTGAACTAAACGTCTACCAAGAGGCAAGAGGTTTTCTCCTCTAAGCAAATGCCATCAAAGATCAAGTGCAACAAGTTGAATCGGGGGCTATGATCCACTTGACATGGTGAGCTTGATTCTCGTGGAAGGACATCCACCAGTGCAAAGTTCTCCAATCAAAGATCGAAGTTCAACCTCTAACATTCTCTTGTGTTTACCCCAAGAGATCCTTGAAAGCATGCATCCGCATATCATGCATCGCATCATGACAGTTTTTCCTTTTCAGATTTCCTTACTCTCCTACTGTTTATTTCAGTAAGAGATGGCCCTAGAAGGACTATCAAGGATATCCAGGACCAGACTGCTCAGCTTCAGGAAATGTTCTTGAACCTGTCTCTGGGGCAAGAAGAAGTGAAAACTCTCCTCACGACGGGCATGGTCCAGGGGAATTCAAACAATGCCAGGAGTGATCAGTTGGAAGCACTGCAGTCTGAGCTGACAATAATGAGGATCCAAATGACGGGGCAACTGGTGGGCCAGATGGCTCTCATCCAGGGCTTGGCTCAAAGACAAGAGGAACTCAGAGTTCTCGTCAACCAACTGCTTTGGAACAACCAACTGGGGCAAACATCTGAGGTTGAAGAGCAAGTCACCACTCAACCCCCATCCACTCAAGAAGACAAGGGGAAGGCTCCTCTACTTGCTTCAGGGTCACAACCCCATCAACAACCTCGTCAGCATCAACGGGGTAATCGGTATAAGCAAAATACGTCGGGAAGATAGTTCACTAAGACTGACATACCGTCATCTCTAATACTAGAGCGCTTGTTGGAGGTCAATCTGACTGCTTTAAGTGATCCTATTCGGAAGCCCAATACCTCCGCTCCTAACTATCATCCTGACGCGTTTTGTGTTTACCACTCTTATAGCCCGGGGCATGACACCGACGACTGTTGGGCCTTGAAGAACAAGATTCAAGATCTGATTGACATTGGAGTGCTGAGGTTCACGCCAGACGGCGAGATGAAAATCTTCCGTTAAGGAGTTCTCCACCTGATTTGACAAAGCTCAAACTGAGAGATTTTTGTTTCGTTTGAATTTTCAAAGTTGTAATTTCTTTTGTTATTCAAACTATTATCTGTTGATGTTAAACTCTGTTTCATTAATGCATTGCATATGTTTGTCTTGAATTCATCCATTCTTTTTCACTACTCTTATGCTTTCTTTATGATATTTAACTCTTGATAAAAAGCTGCCAGCCTTTAGAGGGAGGATGACGAAACAATACCATAATCTCATACAATATGCTTTTGAACAGACCATTCTGATAATGTACAGGCATTTCTTTCAATTCCCAAACACTGGAGTTATAAGGAAGATAATCCCTAGTCAACCCCTTCGAGCCAAAGAAGTAGGAGTTTTTTGTTCTAAACAATAAAAACCTTTGATATAAACCTGGGGCAGGGTAGTATATCAGTTAATTCAAAAGAAAATGCACATTGAAGTCGCAAACTCTCAGTTCGTAATACAGCAAACAACGACAAAGAAAAGCATTCCTTTGGAATCAAAAGAAAGTGACAGTTCCCTATCACATAGGCAGTCATTACCTCTCAAAAAAGAAAAGCCCACTAAGTAAAAACCTATAAAGGAGGCTTAAGAAAGCTGGGGCATCCCGCTGACTGTGATCTCGAAAACAGAGATAGTCAGGCAAAAGTTAGGGATCAAAATCAAAAGAACGAGGTCGTTACAAATCCTCAACAACATGAAAAATTTTGAAAAAAAGAAAAAGGAGATGATGACTGCCTCTTAAATTCAACTGGTGAACCATCACCCCAAAAGTCGTTCCAAACTCAAATAGAGTGCGACGCACAATTAACTGAGTTTAGGGTTGAAGAACATCACGAAGAGCGGGTGGGTACAAATATACTTTGAGCCTTTTATCCTTTGTTTCTTAAACCGTGAACCAAGCCACGTTACAACCCGTCAAAAGTCCTAATTGAAGCATGGGTTAGTTCGAAAGCATACTGTTAAAAAGGTATCATGACTCCTGTAAGGCTTTGCTCTAAAATCTTGTGTTGATTTGTCTTATAAAAAGTTTTCTGCTAAAAAACGCATTTTTCAAAACTTCGAGACAAGCATAAACTTTGCATTGTTTGAATATCACTGTTTGCATTTGACCATTTGTTTGACAGCGAAGAAATTCATACAGCGAATGTTCGGAGGAACGAAAACTCTCTCAATGAACAAAATCACTTCAAAAGGATGACACTTCCAACGAAAAGTCTCCTATCAACAAGGGGCATGACATGTCACCATCCAGCATGCCTGGGGCAGTCTAGTCAAGGTTTTAACAGATCTTTCAAAGTTTAGTTAACCTGAGGCAGTCCAGTCAAGGTTTCAACAGATCTTTCAAAGTTCAGTTAACATGGGGCAGTCCAGTCAAGGTTTCAACAGATCTTTCAAAGTTCAGTTAACCTGGGGAAGTCCAGTCAAGGTTTCAACAGATCTTTCAAAGTTCAGTTAAGCTGGGGCAGTCCAGTCAAGATTTCAAGAAATCACTCAATTCACAGGGTAATCTGATTCAAGACTCCTTTATCATCACTTGGGGCATTCGAATGTCAAAAGTGTCCAAAGATTCCTTCATCACCTGTTGGAACTCAAGGTCGTCCAAAATTCCCTTCATCACCCGCTGGAAGTTACGATCAACATCACAATTTCCTTCATCACCTGTTGGAAGGTACGGTCCAGATATGCTCCAGACACGATTGCCATTCTGTAACATTTCTTAAGTTCCAGATCAACACCTGTAACAAGCCAGGAAAATATCTGTGGACGACTGATTATGGATTAACACCTGTAACAAGCCAGGAAATTATCTACATGAAGAGATTGAAGATCAACACCTGAAACAAGCCAGGAAAACTATCTTTCTTTCTCAGGTCATAGATCAACACCTGAAACAAGCCAGGACAATATCTCCTCGACCAACATTTCTTAAGTTCCAGATCAACACCTGTAACAAGCCAGGAAAATATTTGTGGACGACTGGTTGTCGATTAACACCTGTAACAAGCCAGGAAATTATCTACATGAAGAGATTGAAGATCAACACCTGAAACAAGCCAGGAAAACTATCTTTCTTTCTCAGGTCAGAGATCAACACCTGAAACAATCCAGGACAGTATCTCCTCGACCAACATTTCTTAAGTTCCAAATCAACACCTGTAACAAGCCAGGAAAATATCTGTGGACGACTGATTGTGGATTAACACCTGTAACAAGCCAGGAAATTATCTACATGAAGAGATTGAAGATCAACACCTGAAACAAGCCAGGAAAACTATCTTTCTTTCTCAGGTCAGAGATCAACACCTGAAACAAGCCAGGACAGTATCTCCTTGACCAACCTGATCAATACCTGCAACGATCTAAAGATTCTCGACTTCCCCAGCCAGAGAGCCTTCCAGAAGCTAACTCCTCTCAGAGTCAAGTTTCAAAATCCCCAGCGGAGCTAAAACTTCCAACTATCAATCCCCAAGCAGAATGAAGACTCTCGTTCTCAGCACCTCACAGAATATTCGAATATTCTCCAGTGAAGATCCCCTCAAGACAAGAATCCCCAGTAGATTGGAATACAACCCAAGCTCCGGATTCCCCAACAGCGGTCCTAGGATTTCTCACTTTCAACAATCAAAAGATTCCTGCCCTCCCCTGCAGCAGTCAAGGATTCACTTTCCCCGACAGCAGTCAAGATTCTTTTATCCCCAACGGAGTTCATCAAATTCCCAAACATAACTTATCAGTGGAATCCCCAGCGGAGTTCTCATCAAAACCTCAGCGAAGTATCTCATCCCACAGAGTAATTCCCCGCAGAGTAATCTCTCCAACAAGTTTATTTCCCAACGGAGTCATCTTCTCCTACCGGTTTATTCTTGCAACCGTCATCCCTAGCGGAAGCGAAGAACTCTACTCTTCAACATCAGCCCAGGATTTGATTTCCCGACCTTCGTCAAGGATTTATTTTCCTAGTCGAAAACACATTCATAGACATTTAACATTTTATACACCCTGATACACGCATATACACATCATATCACACAATCTCATTTATTTTTTAGAACATCATGACATCATGCATCTCATACATCATGACATTGCATACAACTAATGTTTTGCATTTTCAGGAAAAGGTCAATCCAAAGATTATTACTATCAACTATCGCAATTCCAGATTCGATACCTGTATCTAGCCAGGGCATATCTGTGAGTGATTGATTGTAGATTCGATACCTGTATCCATCCAGGGCATATCTGCATGAAGAATTCCATATTCGATTCCTGTATCTAGCCAGGGCATATCTGTAGACGACCAATTCCAGATTCGACACCTGTATCCAGCCAGGGCATATCTGTAGACGACAAATTCCAGATTCGATACCTGTATCTAGCCAGGGCATATCAGTAGACGACAAATTCCAGATTCGATACCTGTATCCAGCCAGGGCATATTTGTAGACGACCAATTCCAGATTCGATACCTGTATCCAGCCAGGGCATATCTGTAGACGACAAATTCCAGATTCGATACCTGTATCCAGCCAGGGCATATCTGTAGACGACAAATTCCAGATTCGATATCTGTATCCAGCCAGGGCATATCTGTAGACGACCAATTCCAGATTCGATACCTGTATCTAGCCAGGGCATATCTGTGAGTGATTGATTGTAGATTCGATACCTGTATCTAGCCAGGGCATATCTGTGAGCAATTGATTGTAGATTCGATACCTGTACCTAGCCAGGGCATATCTGCATGAAGAGACTGAAGATCAACCCCTGTAACAGGCCAGGAAATTATCTTTCTTTCTCAGGTACGCAAGTTCTCGCTAAGGAATCTCTTACGCGATCGACACTTCCAAATGGCATCTATAAGCCCATTCCCGACATCACATTGCTGATACTCCACTATGCGAGTGCAAATTTCTGGGCACTCTAGTGTTCAATCATCTTCCACCTTCGGATCACGAAAGGCACGCAAGCCAATCTACATCCTCAGGTCTAAGAAGATTGAACAGGGGCAACTGTTGTACCCCAAAATTTGCACTCCCATATTCTCCAAGATTTGTCAAGAATCAGTCAAACAGATTTATTCTTGTCAGTCTAGCCAAATTAGGGTTCATGGACTTTTGATACAGTTCAAACAAATTATTAGGGTTTGGTTGATTTTGGCTCAGGTTTTGATCAGGCGGGCACTTCTGTGAAAATTAAGACAAGAATCAGGGTTTTGTGCGCATATTTCTCAGAAAGGAATTAATTCTATCAGTGCTTTTCAATTTACTCTGAGATATGGACTGAGGCTGTTGATTGAGAATTTGCAGTATAAGGACTGAGGCTGTTGACTGAGAATTTGCAGTGTTTGGACTTAATCAGTAAAGGCAAAGGAATATGGACGTTTTGTTTGATTAACTGTGAAATGTTTTGGATTATTCGGAACGCCAGACGTTTATTAATTATTTCTTTTTCTAAGTCAAAATAATTGGATTTACTTCCAGTTGTTTCAATTTAAGAAATTCAAATGATTAAATAAACAGGGAATTGAAAGAAGGAATTAACTGACAAAAAGGGTTTTTTATTCATATTTAATTGTTTGTTACAAATTATTATTTAAACAACTGTAAATTTATTTACATTTTGTTTCCAATGATAATGTTACAAATAATTGAAGAATAAATTGAAACTATCCTAAAATTTCCTAAGTCTCCATCTTCTATCTAATGCTCCTTTGCTCAATTATCTTTACCTGCAAAAACAAAGAAAAGAAAAAGTCAAATGCAGATAAAATAATTAAGAGCAGACAGATAAAAAATGAATTCATCATTAAAAGCAACTGGCCGGAATCAGTTTGCCCTCTCTGCAAATCATAAGATTTCTCTTGGTTCACAAAGAGGGATGAAAATAGTACTTGCAATAAAATATGAAATGCACAATTTACAATATTGCACAAATTCAAAGTTTGTCAAAAGCTGCATAATTCCAAAAGTTTCCAAACAGCATGTACAACTATGAAGTCCAAACTGAATTGCCTAACCAAACCAAAAAGGCAAACTGAAAGTCACAAGTTCAAACTATCCAAGATGTCAAAAGCTGTCCAAAAGGATATGGAAAGATATCAAACACCAAAAAGCTGTCAAAGAGATATGCAGATATCAAGAAGTACAAAGTATGCTGAGGAAAACTAGTGTGCCAGCAAGCATTCCAAATTACATCATTTTCCTAGGCCAATTGCTTTTTCAGAAATAGTACAGTTCTAAGCAATATTTTCAAACTGCTCAGCCTAAACATATCACCAAAATCCAAACAAAACTCTAAACCCTTAGAATGTTTTCATCACAGGGTTAACATACAGAGGCAAGCATCTCAGCATATCAGCATATCAACATACAAGCATACAGAGGCTAACAAGAGAAGAAGAAAAGAAGCACTCAAAGGCAACTGAAGCAAAGTAGACAGAAGAGGAAAAGAGATATACGAAGGTTTTCAAGCATCATCATCAAACCAACAATAAAAAAGGCAAATACGAGTACCAGAATTTCCAGAGCCAGCTCAACACCGCGCGCCCTAGCCCTTGGCCTCCTGAAGCACCTCCGGTCCGTCCTCCTCCGTCTCCATCCCCCAAATGTATAATTTCTCTTCCTTCTCATGCGCCTCAAATAGAAAACAAATAACAACATAAACAAAAAATCAGAACTCGAAACTAAGCATGTAAAGGGAACTAATGAAAACCTTAAGACATAGAAACGAGAAATTAGACCTTGTGAACATCGCCTGAGTGGTCCACGGAAGGAGAAGGAGGGATGATGACGCTTGGTGGCCCTGGGTGAAGGATGTTGTTCTGGAAGCTTGCTTGAGAAGACGAAGAGGACGAAGTGAACGGCGCCTCTGTGTTCTTGCCTAACCCTAAAATCCAAATGAACAAAACATTTCAAACCCTTACAAACATTTGTGAAATGCATGGGCCTTGCCCTGTTCAGAATGCCTAAGCCCATGTGTTTTATCTGGACGCACCCCCCCCCCCCCCTTTATGCTTCTGATCAATTTTGCTTGGGCCAAAAACAAAACCCTCTAAGGCCCATTCCTGTTTTTTTAACTAAAAATATTACTCTTTTTATCACCCTATACTTTTTTTTATAACTTACTTAATATACTAATTTTAATTTTGCATTAACAATACTTTTTTTTTATATATAACATAATTAAATTTTGTATAGAAACTAAAATACAAATAATAATTTTCTTTAAATTTAAGACAATTTTCCTTTCTTTTAATTAAAATTTTGTATATAATACATTAACTAAAATGCAAATAATATTTTTCTTTAAGCTTAAAACATTTCATTTTTCTTAGTTAAAACTTTTGTACATAAACCAAAAATGTATAAATGATAATTTTCTCTAAAAGCTTAAAACATTTTCTTTTTCTTTTCTTAAAAAATCTTTTCTTTGTATATAAAAACATCAATACATAATTTTATTTAAGTTAAAAGCTTTTTTTTAAAGTTTTTTGTTTTGTACATATTAACAAAAATACAAAAAGATAATAATACTTAATACTTATTTAATTTTTCATTAAGTTAACATCATTATCACCTTGTAAATAAATCACATTCACCTACACTTACACAAATACAATACACATTTGCTTATTCTTGTACATTGATACATGTTACATTTGAGATCGCAATTCGATTTGGTTGTAAATATTTGGACACTACTCTCCTAACAAGTCTCATCCCCATTTGTAAATATTTGTACCCCCACTCCCGGATACTTATTTGTAATAGCGTAGACTTTAAATTCTCGAAATTTATTGCTTTCAAATATACCATGGTTAGACCAAGGGTTTGTATGTACATAAAATCAAACGCTAGATAACCTAATACAAAGACAAATACATGAAATCAATACACAATTCACACTTGCACCCCTAGGGTAATCCCGCTTGTTGCTTTCCAAAATGGGCCATGCTTGCACGTTGAGTTTATTTGGCAAAACAAAACAAATCAAAATGATCATAGTCCCTCGATGACGCTTTCGAAAGTTGCCTAAACGAAATGATCATAGTCCCTTCAAGCAAATTGCCAAAGACACTTGGCACCATTGCATTCATGGTCCATACAATGACCCGCGCCTGTCCCGTTAACATCCTAACGCAAGATTGTCTACCAAATACAATGGTGGAACAAAATTGTTAAAAGAGTTAAAACATAGAGAAAACCTTTGAGTAAATTTAGGGGTAGACAACTCTTAGTTACTTGATCAACTTGCAAAACACACTTGCCTATTTTTCAAAACCACACTCCACAAACACTTTCAAAACAAACTTTCAAAAACATTTAAAACATCTTTTCGAAAAGATACACACCTTTGTATATACTCAAACACGAGTCATTACAATGGTTGCCTAGACAAGGCCTCTTTTTCAAAACATTTTCAAAACACACACACACACCAGAATTTCAAGCAATTGAAAATCAAAGGCAAGTGATCTAAAACAAGTAACTAAGAGCCCATGGATAACCATGGATGAAAAGGGTGCTAATACCTTCCCTTTTCATAATCTACCCCCCGAACCCACGAAACATCTCAAAAGGTTTTTTCTGTGCTTTTTAACCTTTCCTTTAGGATAAAATAAAAAGTCGGTGGCGACTCTTGCTAAACCGAACAAGTGCGAATACAAACACAAAAACTCAAGTCAGTTCTCCCACCGTATCACAGTATGCAAAAATGTTTTTGGACTTAAGGGTATGATGCAAAAAGGTTTCATGGATATGAAATGTGATGCAGACGTAACATGAGGGTAGACGCAAGGGTACCCTATACATGTTTAATGGTTGATTTGGAAATGATAATATCCTACACTGTCTCAGAGATTGAAAGATATAATAATTCCTTAAGGGAGAAGATAATGATAGACATGGAAATGGGGATACCCTACACTGACTCGGATATTGAGTCAGATAGGAACTCCTTAGGGATTAAGGACCATAGAAGACGAAGGGGAATCCCTACAAGCTAGAGATGGTAATTGATGGACGAGAATTCCTACAAGCTAGGGATTGTAATAGACTAATGGGCGGTTAAAGAATCCCTACATGCTATGGGTTTTGACTTATGAAATATAGACCCTATAAGCTAGGTGTGATCGGTGGATCTGGAACTGACTGTTTAATGCTGGTTCGCGAAATGTCGCGGAAGCAAGAGTCGCCACCGTCTTTTATTTTTTCCAAATGGAAAGGACAAAAGCACAGAAAAATTCCTTATAGAGATTGCTCTCGGTTCGGGAGGTAGATTTATAGAAAGGGAAGGTGTTAGCACCCTTTCTATCCATGGTTATCCATGGGCTCTTAGATACTTGCTCATTTGTGTTTTCAAAAATGGTTTGTTTGCTTTTCAACTGTGGTTTTAAAAAGTTTCTTTGAAAATTCCAGTTCGACTCTTGTATCGGTCCTCAAGAGTGTTTGAAAGATTGCTTTCGAAAGCTTTTTGAAAAGGTGTCGGTGTGAAAAGTATTTTTTGATTTGTTTTGAAATTAGAGCAAGTATCTAGAGTTGTCTACCTACCCTAAGGAATTCGTCTGTGTAGATGTCCTTTAAAGTAGTGCCATCCCACCATTGAGAGGTAGGTAGCACCACCGTTGGAGGTGTTCGGGTCAATTCGATGTTCGGGACATGGTGATCACCAGAGCAATGGGAAGACACCTTAGAAGCTACCCTCATGCCAGGTTCCCGGATCATGAGGACTTACTAAGACATCCTCTACTCGACGATCACCTTTCGAGGCAAGGCAACAGTGAGGCGTACCCTAGGGGTGGTGTGTGATTTGTGTGTCAGATTCAGATATTTTATCTTGTCATGTTATTGGTGATCTAACGTTTGTTTTTATTTTTGTCCATTCATTCTTGCATGCATTTGTTAACAGTTAAAAATTGCGAGAAAGATAAAATTCTAAACTATTACAAAAGGCGCGGGTCCACATCGCCAAAATTTCCAGGACCCGATTTGACAGAAAAATAAAGAATTAAAAGTGCGAGGAATTAGAACGTCCGAGTTTACAAGGCTTTGGGAGAGGTACATAAATATTAAAAGAAAAAAAGAAATAAATATGCGAATAGAAATAAAATTAGAAACGAGGGAGTTGGACCCTTTTTAATGGAATTAAATTAAATTGTTAAATTAATTAGATTAAAAGAAAAGGAAATTGTTTTTTTTTTGAGATTTTGAGATTTATGATTTTTATGAGAATTAAATGAAATTAAAAGATTAACCCTAATTCTAATTGTTTTTTTTTAATTTATTAAGAAAACATATTAAAGTTAAACCTAAATTAACCTAATTATTTACATGGAATTTAATTATAAAAATAAATAAAATAAATAATATTAGATATTTAATTATCATGAAAGAAAAATAAAAAGATGAAAATTAATTAAACCTAATTATACATTTTTTTAGATTTTTATTAAAAGAATTAAAATTGCAAACCTAATTTAAAACTAAATTCAATTACATGCAAATTTATTTAAGAAAATACTAAAATAAAAATTATTTATTGTTTTAATTCTTTTCTGATTTTTATGTGTATTTTTTATATTTATGAAAATATTACATTAATTAATAAAGCAATAATTAAAAGAAAATATAAATAATAAAAAAAATTAAAGAAAGAAAATAAATTGGCAAACCTATGGGGGTTGTAGTCCCCAAATAGGAGGTGAAATTATGGAAATTCTGGCCCAATAATCTTGTCCTGTTTGACTTTGGCAAGACACGTGCATGTGCGTTGACTCAACCTCATGGTGTTCCTCCAATCTGCACCCTTGGATTGCTCTAACATACGCGTGGCTGGCCTGATGAGGAGGTGTATCATGGTCTTCAGTAAGCGAAACTGCATGTGATGGTTAATTGAAAAAATAACATTGAAATTATTGAAGACCTGGGGCTCGAACCCAGGTCACATGTGTTGCCAGCTCGTATGCCTTGCCACTGAACCAGATGCGCGTGTTTGATTAATAAACAACTAATAAATATTATAAAAGAAACACAAAAATGTTAGTGGGTCTGCGCGCGAATTTTTGAATCAGCCTATCACCGTTTGCCACGATATCGTCTTCTCCATATTCCTGAAACACAAATACATTAAGCCACGGTTTTTCACGTGTTCTCCTAGACCGTCTATGGGAAAATAACGATTAGCCCTATGGGCTCCATAAATTAGGCGCGAGAGTATGTTTGAGATCGTCCAGACGCGCTGAGTTGAATGGTGGTGGTCTTGAGGGCCAATTTTTTCTCATTCAAAAACCCCTAACCCAAGGTCCTGTAAACCCTAGAAAACGATAATGGTGAAATCGTCTACAGCTTGCAAAAACTCAATCAAACACATGGGTTAGCTTCAGAAGTGCATAAGGAATATGAATCAATGAATAAAATGTTATGAAAATGCATAGATTTGAAAACACGATTATGAATTTTTCATGAGATATTTCAAGTTCTGTATACCAATTCCTTAAGCTTTGAAGAATGTTCTTGATTGGGAAATGTTCAGTGATGCTTGAGGAAGCTAATGAGATAAAAATTATGCCTTGAATTGTCCTAGAAAGTGGTTTTCAGATTTGAGTTTTTTGCAAAAAATTTCAATTTGTGAATGGAGTTTTCTGAGCAGCTGCGTGTGTTCTTGCATTAGGGTTGTGATCCTGGCATATGTAGTAATGAATTAGGTTAAGAAAATTGATCAAGATCCCTTGCAATGATGGTTTTGAAGATTTGATTTTCAAGCTTTATTTTTTCAATCTTTTCCATGCATTTTTGTATCAATTATGATCTAATCAATCCAAATCTTTCCTTATTTGGCTAGGCACGAATTATTGAGTATAAAACATGCACAAAAAGATTTAAAACTTTAGGTTAAGTATTTTCCATGTATTTATTTTGATTTAAATGAATTAATATAAATAAAAATTCAAATAAATAAATAAAAAATGAAGAAATACTTCCCTTTGGGCCAAGTGGTCGTGCACATGCCATGGATGATGAATTATGGAAGAAAAATGGGCCCATTAGCAATTTTAGGTCATTTGAATCAATGTTGACTTTTCAAAATATCCAAATATTTCCCAACTTCCACAAGGCACAACTTGCTCAATTATTAAGCTTTTCTCATGTTCTTGGACATTTTGGAAAGGTCTTTGAGTCCTCTAACCAATGTCTTTGGTCCCATGTCATTTTGATTTACCAATCTCAACTTATGGCCTTTGACTTAAAGTCCCTTTTTGTTGACTTTTGAAAATGACCTACAATGTTGAAATTTATAACTTTTTGTGAGAGAATTTCTTGGACTTGAAGTATGAAGATGAATTGTAGGAAATGTCTTTCTCTTCAAAATTAGCTTTGGATGGAATTTTTCTGATAATCCATGTGAAAGTTATGCCCTGGTCAATTTCAGTTGACTTTTTCAACTGTCCAAATAAGGAAACTTTTGCATCTTGATGATTTTTGAGCCAAACTTTGAGAATCATGATCAAGCATTGATCAAATGATGTTTGTGGCTTCAAAATGATATGCTGACCAAAAATTTGAACTTTTGACTGTCAAATGACCATTTTGCCCCTATAGTTGACTGTAGTGCAATTAGGGTTTTTGACTGTGCAATTTTGAGCTGAATGTCTTGAAACTTGATATGATGATGCTTGACCATATTTGTAGGCATGTGAGACTTGATTGGACCTTTGGAAACTTCAACTTCTTGATCAGAATAAAAACCCTAGTTTTGACTGCTTAGGAGGCCCTTACACTGTGCAACCCTTGGAGAATTTTGTAGCTTGTCTTGGCAATTTCTTGAAGGATATGGGAGGGCAAATTTTGGGGTACAACAGTTGCCCCTGTTCAATCTTCTTAGACCTGAGGATGCAGATTGGCCGACGTGCCTTTCGTAATCCGAGGGTAGAAGATGATTGAACACTAGAGTGCCCAGAAATTTGCGCTCACATAGTGGCAGTGTGATGGTGGAATGGGCTTATAGATGCCATTTGGAGATTGATGAATAGGATTATGGGCTTATAGATGCCATCTGGATGTGCTGGAAGGTGGATGGGCTTATAGATGCCATCTTGGATGCTGATCGCGTAAGAGATTCCTTAGCGAGAACCTGCGTACCTGCAAAAGAAAAAAGAGTACCTGACATGTTGCAGGAGCTGGTTTTCAGATGCTCGGTATAGATGTGTCCTGACTGGTTACAGGAGCTGAGTCTTGGAGCTTCAAACAGCGATGAATGAACCAGGGATGGTTACTACCTTAACATGAACGGTAAGAGAACCTTGGGTGACTTTAACCTCAACAATGCTCGTTGAGAAAATCTTGGTGGAAATTACCATCTTCGCAGTATCGGGAAGAGAACCAAAGGAAATTATAACCTGAAAGCAAAACCTAAAAATGGAAATCTCATGCACCGTCCGAGAGAGAACCAATAGGAAAATATAATCTCAAAGAAAAACCTAAAATGGAAATCTCATGCACCGTCGGAGAGAGAACCAATAGGAAAATATAATCTCAAAGAAAAACCTAAAATGGAAATCTCATGCACCGTCGGAGAGAGAACCAATAGAACATTATAATCTCAAAGAAAAACCTAAAATGGAAATCTCATGCACCGTCGGGGAGAGAACCAATAGGAAAATATAATCTCAAAGAAAAACCTAAAATGGAAATCTCATGCACCGTCGGAGAGAGAACCAATAGGACATTATAATCTCAAAGAAAAACCTAAAATGGAAATCTCATGCACCGTCGGAGAGAGAACCAATAGGACATTATAATCTCAAAGAAAAACCTAAAATGGAAATCTCATGCACCGTCGGAGAGAGAACCAATAGGACATTATAATCTCAAAGAAAAACCTAAAATGGAAATCTCATGCACCGTCGGAGAGAGAACCAATATGACATTATAATCTCAAAGAAAAACCTAAAATGGAAATCTCATGCACCGTCGGAGAGAGAACCAATAGGAAAATATAATCTCAAAGAAAAACCTAAAATGGAAATCTCATGCACCGTCGGAGAGAGAACCAATAGGACATTATAATCTCAAAGAAAAACCTAAAATGGAAATCTCATGCACCGTCGGAGAGAGAACCAATAGGAAAATCATAATCTGAAAGAAAAACCTAAAATGGAAATCTCATGCACCGTCGGAGAGAGAACCAATAGGAAAATATAATCTGATAACTTCTACCGAGTCTTCATCAGAAAAATCTGTTGGGAGTCGATTTGGCTGGACTAGAGAAGGCCTTGGACTGGATAAGAAATCTTTAGAGTCGATTAACTGAACCGGTCTAGGTCTTGAAATATGATTGAGAATTTAGCTGAATCTTTCCTGAAAGGTAAAGGTCAGTCATACGCAATGCATGATATGGATCCAGCAATGATGTTCTCAACATAAATGAGATTTGTAAGATATGATGCGTCTATGCATGCTATAATGATGTATGTGATATTTAAGAATGTATATTTTCGTCTAGGAAAGTGAATCCTTGACAGGTGCCGGGAAGTCATATCTTGGGCTGATATTGACGAATAAGCTTTTACTTCTGCTGGGGATGATGATTGCAGGAATACCGGTAGGATAAGATGACTCCGTTGAGGAATAAACTTGGCAAATGGAAGATTATGCGGGGAGAAAAATACTCTAGCGACCATGCTGGGGAACGATACTCTGTGGGGAGAGGGATGCTTTTGCTGAATTATTGATGGTAACCTGTTGGGGATACCCTTATTGCTGGAAGTGTTGATAGACTTCGCTGGGGGTAAAGAGATTTCGTCGGGGATGCTCTTTCCGTGGCTTTTGGCTGAGGATAACCCAGTTATATCCTATTAAGGAAATAACTCTTTAAATAAATCCGGTCGACGCGTTCGCGCTTTGTGAGGGATAAGCTTCCAGAATCTACTGGGGATAAGCTTACTGCTTGGGGATATGAATCCCAATTTTCCGGGGGAATTAGATTGGACTCTCCTGGGGAAGTTTTGATATGCGGGGGAAGTGATTCCTATGGATGTTTGATATGCCGCCGGGGAATAACCTTTAGGCCAAGACTGCCAGGAATGCTTGTTTAGGAATATATGCTGTTGGAGAATGTTGAGATCTGCTGGAGGATACTCAACTTCCTCAAGATTTGATAACTCTGCTTGGAGAAGAATGCACTGACTGCTGACTTACTCTCTGGGGGATTAGGATGTACTGGTCATGTTCTTTAGCTGAACTCACCTTGGTACCTTGGAGGACAGAACAATTAGATTGCTTAAACAACTCTTTATTGCCCCTGTTTCTAGCGTCACTTGTAATAAAATCCTTTGTTTCGTATGCAAATATTTATGAGTTAGCAAACTATTGTCAATGCATATATCAAAAATTGAACCTTGGACGTTCTTCGCAAAACAAAACAGAAAAAGAAAAATAATTGGCACGTTTAACTGAAAAGCATATTTGTATTGATTTTTGAGTGGCCTATAAATAGGCGTTTTGTATACAAGAGGCTGACGTCCTAGTAAGAGGACGCCGCCGGATCAAAAGAGTTTATACAAATTTTGTACAAAAGAAATAAAACAACTGTGTGAAATGAATGATCCACTGGGTTTCAACTCTGTTATTTCCTTTATAACTCCGAGCGTCTCATCACTTGATGACCTTGGTTGAAGGTGAAACTGACTGATCGATGCCGTCTGAACTTGATGTAGATACCGGATTCTGGATGCAAAGTGATCAATGAGACATAGTATTACGCTTTATCCCTAATTTTTGCCTGGACCGCCCTTTCGGGTTTTCAGTCCACCGAGATACCCATTTTTGCCCAAGCCGCCTTTTCAGGTTTTCGACTTGCCGGGTGTACAGATTTTTTTCATTTCATCCCTTCATTTTGCCCGAACCCTTTTGGTTCGCCGGGAAGCCCTAATTTTTGCCTAGGCATGTCAGCCTAGCGGGTCTTTTTTATGCGTAGTATCTTTTTACTATGTCTGCATTGGCGGGGTGAGGAAGGTCGTCACCATCCATGTTGGTCAATATCATTGCTCCTCCTGAAAACACATGTTTGACCACAAATGGCCCTTCGTACGTAGGGGTCCATTTTCCCCTTGGATCACTCTGAGGAAGGATGATTCTCTTGATTACCAGATCCCCAACTTGATATTCCTGCGGTCTGACCTTTTTGTTAAATGCCCTGATCATCCGTTTCTGATACGTCTGACCATGGCAGATAGCAGCAAGTCTCTTTTCATCAATGAGGTTTAGTTGATCAAGTCGTGTCTGGATCCAATCCTCCTCGTTCAGGTTTGCATCCTTCATTATCCAGAGAGAGGGTATTTGCACTTCGATCGGCAAGACTGCCTCCATACCATAAACCAGAGAGAAAGGAGTTGCCCCGGTTGACGTCCTGGCTGAGGTACGGTACCCATGTAGAGCGAACGGTAACATCTCGTGCCAATCTTTATAGGTCACTGTCATTTTCTGCACGATCTTCTTGATGTTCTTATTTGCTGCTTCGACAGCCCCATTCATCTTCGGTCTGTAAGGAGAAGAATTGTGGTGCTGTATTTTGAACTGTTCGCAGAGCTCAGTGATCATCTTGTTATTCAGATTGGTACCGTTATCTGTAATAATTCTCTCAGGGACGCCGTACCGACAGATCAGATTATGTCGAATGAACCGTGCCACAACAGTCTTGGTTACCGTAGCATAGGAAGCTGCTTCAACCCACTTTGTAAAATAATCAATCGCTACCAGGATGAAGCGATGCCCATTAGATGCCGTAGGTTTAATCTCACCGATCATGTCGATGCCCCACATTGCAAACGGCCAAGGCGCAGTCAGAACATTCAGGGGAACTGGAGGAACGTGCACCTTGTCTGCATAAATCTGGCACTTATGGCAGGTCCTGGAATGTTGGTAACAGTCAGCTTCCATTGTGGACCAGTAATATCCTGCCCGTAGGATTTTTTTAGCCATAGTGTGCCCACTGGAATGTGTACCAAAGGTCCCTTCATGTAGCTCTTCCATGATCCTTTCTGCTTCAGTCTTATCCACACAACGCAGTAAGGTTGAATCATGGTTTCGCTTGTACAAGATGCCATTGCTAAGGAAGAACTTTGCCGCGAATCTTCTCAGGAACTTCTTATCATTGATAGAGGCACCTTCAGGGTACTCCTGAGCTTCCAGATATCTCTTTACCTCATGGTACCAAGGCTTCTCAGTCACCAATTCAGTCTCGAGGTCGCAACAGTATGCCGGTTCGTCCAGTTTCCAGATGATGATCCGGGGAGCCTCATTATCCCATTTGACCTTAAACATAGAAGACATTGTAGCTAACGCGTCCGCCAGCTGATTCTCTTCTCTCGGAAAGTGCTCAAATGTTATCTCTGTAAAGTGGGGGATCAGGGTCAACACACATTCTCTGTAAGGAATCAGGTTCGGATGTTTCGTATCCCACTCTCCTTTGATCTGATTGATCACAAGAGCGGAATCTCCGAAGACACTCAGAAATTTGATCCTTAAGTCGATCGCAGCTTGAAGACCTATGATGCACGCCTCATACTCCGCCATGTTGTTGGTACAGTTGAAACATAGTCGGGCAGTGAGTGGAGTATGAGTACCTTGAGGTGATATGATTATGGCGCCGATACCGTTTCCTAAAGCGTTGGAGGCTCCGTCAAAGTGCATAGACCATCGGGATCCCGGTTCAGGTCCTTCATCCGGTCCAGGTACTTCACAATCAGTTACTATCATGATGCTTTCATCCAGAAATTCGAAGTTCATTGACTGATAATCATCGACGGCCTGATGTGCCAAATGGTCTGCCAATACACTTCCCTTGATGGCTTTCTGGGTCGTATACTGAATGTCGTATTCCGTCAAGATCATTTGCCATCTTGCAATTCTCCCAGACAGAGCAGGTTTTTCGAATATGTACTTTATAGGATCCATCTTTGAGATCAACAAAGTAGTGTGAGTCAGCATATACTATCTCAGCCGGCGAGCAGCCCATACCAAAGCGCAGCAAGTTTTCTCAAGCAGTGAGTATCGGGTCTCATAGTCGGTAAACTTTTTGCTAAGGTAATAAATGGCATGCTCTTTTCGGCCAGACTCGTCATGCTGCCCCAGCACACACCCCATTGAGTTGTCAAGCACTGTCAGGTATAGTATCAGAGGTCTCCCTTCAACCGGTGGCATAAGGATAGGTGGTTCTTGGAGATACTCCTTGATTTTGTCAAAAGCAGCCTGACATTCATCATTCCAACGTACTACCTGATCTTTCTTCAGCAGCTTGAAGATTGGTTCACAAGTAGCAGTCAGATGTGAGATGAACCGAGCAATGTAATTCAGGCGTCCTAAAAAGCCTCTGACCTCTTTTTCTGTCCTGGGAACTGGCATCTCTTGAATAGCTTTGACCTTAGCAGGGTCCACTTGAATTCCCTTGTCACTTACCACGAAGCCTAGCAACTTTCCAGATCTTACCCCGAAGGTGCACTTGTTCGGGTTCAATCTCAGCTTGTATAGTTTCAACCGGTCAAACAACTTCTGCAGATGATCTAGGTGTTCTTCCTCAGTCTGGGACCTAGCAATCATGTCGTCAACATATACTTCTATCTCATGATGGATCATGTCATGAAATAAAGCAACCATGGCACGTTGGTAGGTTGCCCCAGCATTCTTTAACCCGAATGGCATGACCTTGTAACAGAAGGTACCCCACTGAGTAACAAATGTAGTCTTCTCCATGTCTTCAGGTGCCATCTTGATCTGATTGTAACCTGAGAAACCATCCATGAAAGAGAACACCTTATGCTGAGCCGTATTGTCAACAAGGACATCAATGTGACGTAAGGGGAAGTCATCCTTGGGGCTGGCCCTGTTCAGATCCCTGTAGTCGACACACATTCTGACCTTACCGTCCTTCTTAGGTACCGGCACCACATTAGCAACCCACTGAGGGTAAGAAGTCACTACAAGGAACCCGGCATCAAACTGTTTCATAACTTCGGCCTTAATCTTCTCAGACATCTCTGGACGCATCCGACGGACCTTTTGCTTAACTGGAGGGCAGTCTTCCTTAGTTGGCAAGTGATGGACCACAATATCGGTATCCAACCCGGGCATGTCTTCGTAGGACCAGGCAAAGATCTCCATATAATCATGTAGCATCTGAGTCAACCGTTGCTTCACGCTGAGCTCTAGGTTGGCACCAATCTTTACCTCTTTCCTGTCTGCCTCAGTACCCAAGTTTATTGTCTCCACTGGCTCTTCATGGGGTTGAATTGCCCTCTCTTCCTGAAGAAACAGTCTTGCAAGCTCGCCAGGCACTTCGCAATCATCTTCACCTTCGTCTTCGGCTAAGTTGATCGGATTTTCGAAGTCATAACTGGCAGTAGCAGAGTTGTTATCAGTGAGATCCAGAGTGGATTGAAACCTGTATGAGTGAGTGTGTGTGTAAATACAGCTGTTTTGAAATATTTCTAAAAGAAAGAAAGACAGAAAAGGAGCACAAAATTTGTAATGCGAGAAAACGTCTAAGATTTTCTTTCATGATATATGAAATGACAATTTATATGCCCTCACAAATGAAACCACGGTGCCTCGGGTAAGACACCGGGCCATAGAGTTTATTTATTGTTTATTACAAAATAGCAAAACAAAGAAATTTATTACTGCGTCACAAAGGTAACAGGAGTATGGTCTTTAGCAATCCAATTGTTCAATCCGCCTTCGGTCGTCGGGTAGATCCAGCTATTGAATTCAGCTTCGTCCACTTCATTGTCTTCCCCGATAGCATTCACTCCTGGATTTGTAATGATCACGGGAGGTCTTCCGATCTTCGCTTTCCTCATAGCTTTCTGCCCCTCTGTAGTAAAACCCAGCCCAAATTTATCAGTCTTCTGAGTAAAGTCTAGAAGCCTGCCCCAGTTAGCACATTCACCCCTCTGAACCACAGCCCGGGCATCCTTCAGGGAAGCCATCTTCAAAGGAACACTTTCTTCTGCTGCTGTTTCTGTTGCTGCTGTAATTGGAAGCACCTCCTCGAAATGCTGAAAGGGGGTTTCAATAAACTCCCCATCCATCTCAATGTATCTGAAGGAGTTCAAGTGGCTTACCATATACTCCTCCTCTCCCTGCACAGTGACGATCTTCCCTCTGACGGGGTACTTCAGCTTCTGGTGCAAGGTAGAGGTCACTGCCCCAGCCTTATGTATCCAAGGTCGACCCAATAGACAAGAGTAAGATGGACGGATATCCATCACATAAAATGTAGAGTCAAACACCTGAGAGCCCACACGAATCGGAATGTCAACCTCTCCATGAACCATCCTCTTTGAACCATCAAAGGCCCTGACGATGATATTGCTGGGTTTTAATTCCAGGCCTTCACAGTCTAAACGGTCCAAAGCCTTCTTGGGCAGCACATTCAAAGAAGAACCAGTATCCACCAACACATGTGCCAAGGTAGTGCCCCTGCATTCGATAGAGACATGCAGAGCATCGTTATGGTCTCTTCCCTTCGCAGTCAGGTCAGCATCTGAGAAACCCAAGCCATTGTCTGCTGTCAGATTTGCAACGCAATCAGTGAACTGGATTGCAGATGTCTCATGTGGCACATGGGCCGTCTTGAGGAATGAGATTAAGGCCTTGGCATGGGCCTCGGAGCACAGCAATAAAGAGAGCATGGAGATCTTGGAGGGCGTGTGCCCCAGCTGTTCCACAACATTAAAGTCGCTCTTCTTTATAATTTTCAGAATCTCCTCCATCTCTTGTTGGGAGGCCTCAGCAGTTATAGGTACAGGTGCCTCCATCTGGGCATGCTCAACTTCAACTCCTTTGCCCCGAGCATTGGATGACTCGGCAGCAGGAGAAACAATTGGATCAGCAGCAGGAACAGGTACACTTGTAGGGGTTATGAGAAGTGGTCTTCGAGCAGCAGGAGGTGCAATGTCAGGCGAGAAGAGCCTGCCACTGCGGGTAACCTTGGCTGGGCCAGTGATATCACAGATGCTGGCACCAGCGTTGAATTCTTGTTTAATCCCATTCACATACACATCCGCCCCATAATGCCAGGGGACAGCTTTATCAGATACATATGGCAGGGGCCCCGGAACAGTGATAACAACAGGTGCAACAGCCATGATTTGAACGGGCTTCTTCGGGAGAGCCGGGATTGGATTATTGAAGATAGTCACCACAGAAACTTCTTCCACCGGAACCAACTGAACCGCAGACTTCTTAAACAGAATCTCCTTGCTATCCATTAGGTTTTGGATGCCTAACTTCAGCAAGGGACAACCAGATAGGGACACAGCACAGAACATGCAACCCTCACTGCAACCCGGAAATAAACCGGCCAGCAGCAGGTTCTTCTTGACGGTCTTTAGAGGAGTGGCTAGATCATCCACAGAAAAAGCATAAACATCTTTGTCAACAACATTTACCCCATGCTGAGGCATAGGAGCAGTAACTACGTTTGGCCTCTCAGGCGCTTCGAACTGTATCTCCTTTGCGTCGATAAGGTCTTGCACCTTACTCCTTAGTGCCCAACAGTCATCAGTAGAGTGCCCCGGGCTATCTGAATGGTAAGCACAACGAGCATTCGGGTTGTACTTGGGAGATGCAGTATTTGGAAACTTTGGAGCCTCCCTGACAGTCACTAAGTTAGTGGACAACAACTGTGGCAGGATCTGCGATAGGGTCATGCTTAACCGGGTAAACTCTCTCCGGGGTCTTTCGGCCTTTTGAGGATTGGTTGGCCGAGGAGCGGCAGCAGGCTTAGCAATCATTACCGCACTAACAGATTGGCGGCGCTCAGGTCTCTCTGATTTCCTGGAACCATATACGGCACTAGCCTCCTTCTTGAAGGGTTTCTTCTCCGAACTAGATGACGCACCCTTCGCAATCTTTCCAGACTTCAACCCAGCCTCAATTCTCTCTCCTGTTAGAATCAGATCAGTGAACCCTGCAGATGAATTCCCGATAAGATGGTTGAAAAACGGCCCAGATAAGGTCCCCAAGAACATGTCTACCAACTCTCGATCAGTCAATGGTGGCTGCACCCTGCCAGCCAAGTCTCTCCACTTCTGAGCGTACTCCTTAAAACCTTCGCTTGAACCTAACGACATACCCTGGAGTTGGGTACGTGTAGGGGCAAGGTCGGCATTATATTGATACTGCTTATAGAAAGCAGTAGCCAACTCCTCCCAGTTACGAACCTTGGTCCCATCCAGCTGATAGAACCATTCGAGATGAGTCCCTGAAAGACTCTCCTGGAAGAAGTGGATCCATAAATTCTTATCCGCAGAGTACGGTTGCATTTTTCGAACATAGGACCTTAGATGCAGCTTGGGACAAGACGCCCCGTCATACTTAGAAAAGGATGGTGCTTTGAACTTATGAGGGATAATCACACCAGTTGACAAACCCAGATCTCCGAAATCCAGCCCAGGTACCTGTTGAATTTCCATAGCTTTCAACCTATCCTCCAGTTGCTTGTATCTGTCTTCTGCAGGAGGGTACTGCTCTTCATCAAAATCAGTCTCGTTGTCGGAGACTACCGGACTAGGAACCCTTGCTTCTGCCTGAGGACTACTCTTGCCAATAGAAGAACCAGCCTCTTCCTGCTGCAGAGTGTTGCCGAACCTTCGGCCCGAGTTGAACAGAACAGTCCTTCTCTTCTTCTTCTTCTCCTTCTTCAGGAGCATAGCCTTCAGCTCTTCTTGGCCTTGAGCCAGACCCTTGATTAATTCCTGAAACTGCGCATTCTGCGCCTGAAGAGCCTTGATGGATGTCTCAGTTGATGAAGAGTCGGGATTCATGATGCTGAAATAAACAGCGAAGAACTGTAAGCAACCTGAAAAGGGGAAAAACCTGCTATGCACATGATGTATGAAATGCGTATGAATTATGTTTTCAAAGACAATCGGGAATCAACCTTGTAAACAAAAAGGAACGCACTTCATTAGATTCAACTTTGAAACTGAAATTATTCAATAGGTTTCCCTTAGGCGTTACATGAAAGGAAATACTGAAAAGGAAATAAAACTGTAAAAGCACATCCGGGGCTCCTTATTGGTCCCATGGTCTCCTCTTCTCAGTACGGATGTAGGCATTCAGAGCTCTCTCATTCTCCAACTGCTTTGTCAGCTTCTGGATCTTTGATTCCTGCTCGTTGAACTTTTCCCGGTAAGAATCCCGCTCTTCCCGTAGTTGCGACCAAGATCTCTTCAATGTCTCATAATCAGTAGGTATCTGAGGAGGAAGGACAGTTGGAGGAACACCATCTTTGTCAGGAGACTCAAGAATGACGGGTCTGACAGCTTCATACGGCATACCTAACTTCTGAGCACGGATGCGAACCCATTTTTAGTAGGCTTCCATAGGTAAAGAGGTTTTTGGCCCTAACTCTTGTGGGTCAGCTTTATGAACCTTGTCCCAAGCCTTGATGAACCTACGACGTAGCTCGTCACTATGCACCTGAAATTCAAAACTGATGTGAGGCACCAACATCTCATGGGGACCTGCTCTTATTGCTCTTCCAAACTGACGGAGTGCTAGACATGGATTGTAAGAGATCCCTCCTTGGGTACCAATCAGAGGAACATTAGGGTATTCCCCGCATCGATCAATAATAGCTATCTCATCCAAACCTCTGCAAGTCCAAATGATGTCTTTATCGGTGAGAGACATTAACCTATGAGCCCAACCTCTTCCTTCTTGGTTCTTCAGTACAAACTTAGGGAGGTGCGAAATAAACCACCTCACCAATAAAGGGATACAACACCATAGGGTTCCTCGTCTTCGGGTAGTACGGGCATGAAGCTGTTGCAAGATGTCACCCAAGAGAGTGGGCACAGGATTCTGAGACATAAAGATCCTTATGGCGGTGACATTGATGAAGTTGTCAGGATTAGGAAACAGGACTAACCCATAGATTAGGAGAGCCAAGATGTCTTCATATGCCCTAAAGTCCAGGTCATTCCAGAAACTGTTAGCTTTACCAATTAGAAACTTGGCCAAGAAACCCTTAACTCCGCTTCTAGTTACCCAGTTGTCTGTTACCTCTTGATGGGTCAAAGGAAGGGCTGCAGCAACATCCTCAAGCCTGAGGGTCTTTTCCCAACCAGTAAAGGGAGTCTGATCCAAGATAGGGATACCAAGAAAATCAGAGAACTCTTCCAGGGTAGGGACCAGCTGGATGTCTTGAAAGGTGAAGCACTGGTACAGAGGGTCATAGAACTGGGTCAGAACACTCATCAACTGTTGATCCCGCTTTGCAGTGACTAAACTGAGAAGGGAACCATGCCTCTGAATGAAGGAAGTGGTATTCGGAATTCTGCTAACCAACTCATCGAGCAACTCAGGTGAACGAACAAAGTTGAACCGGATAGTATTCCTTCGCATAGGCATCATAATGTCCTACAAAACAGAGCAAAGGTGAAACCCTCTTATCTTTGAAATGGTCAGTCCTTATGCAGGATGCATGCAATGCTCATGATGTTATGATGTTATGATAAAGCACACCACATATAGATACAAAGGCAAACATGGTAAGGCACACAAGTCACACAAGGCAAGCCCCTAAAGTTTAGGCCAGCATGAGGTCTAGGTACTACCCTCTTTCAGTTTGTTGGTTCATACATGTCCTAATCAAAAGTAACCGGGTTCTTAGAGGATCCCAATATCATCGACTACCCTCAATCGGTCATAACTCCAGCATCGCAATCTTTTCTTGCGGCCAGAACCATCACGAGAGTTTAGCCTCAATGGGCGTAGCATACTGCTACAATTCTAAAGGCCAAGTTGTGTCAATTAAGGTTCTAAGGTTGTTGGTGCTTAATGACTCCTTAGAAGACCCATATTCTCCTCGTTGCGACACAAGGGATATCGGTACAGACCAAGGTGCCACACCAACGTAGCCACTGTTTCACCTGTGTCGGTCTACGCCGGACAGGTCCCTCACAGCTTATGCTACCTAAACAGGGTATCCCCAGATCCGGGTTAGGATCTATGTAACTCCGATGCAACCCACAATAGTAAAGCAAGCAAATCAATACAAGTGAAAACACAGTTATGAACTAGCCCTAAGGTACACCTCACTTTAAGATCGTCCCCAGCAGAGTCGCCAGTTCTGTGATCGTTGGATCTGGAACTGACTGTTTAACGCTGGTTCGCGAAATGTCGCGGAAGCAAGAGTCGCCACCGTCTTTTATTTTTTCCAAATGGAAAGGACAAAAGCACATAAAAATTCCTTATAGAGATTGCTCTCGGTTCGGGAGGTAGATTTATAGAAAGGGAAGGTGTTAGCACCCTTTCTATCCATGGTTATCCATGGGCTCTTAGATACTTGCTCATTTGTGTTTTCAAAAATGGTTTGTTTGCTTTTCAACTGTGGGTTTTAAAAAGTTTCTTTGAAAATTCTAGTTCGACTCTTGTATCGGTCCTCAAGAGTGTTTGAAAGATTGCTTTCGAAAGCTTTTTGAAAAGGTGTCGGTGTGAAAAGTATTTTTTGATTTGTTTTGAAATTAGAGCAAGTATCTAGAGTTGTCTACCTACCCTAAGGAATTCGTCTGTGTAGATGTCCTTTAAAGTAGTGCCATCCCACCATTGAGAGGTAGGTAGCACCACCGTTGGAGGTGTTCGGGTCAATTCGATGTTCGGGACATGGTGATCACCAGAGCAATGGGAAGACACCTTAGAAGCTACCCTCATGCCAGGTTCCCGGATCATGAGGACTTACTAAGACATCCTCTACTCGACGATCACCTTTCGAGGCAAGGCAACAGTGAGGCGTACCCTAGGGGTGGTGTGTGATTTGTGTGTCAGATTCAGATATTTTATCTTGTCATGTTATTGGTGATCTAGCGTTTGTTTTTATTTTTGTCCATTCATTCTTGCATGCATTTGTTAACAGTTAAAAATTGCGAGAAAGATAAAATTCTAAACTATTACAAAAGGCGCGGGTCCACATCGCCAAAATTTCCAGGACCCGATTTGACAGAAAAATAAAGAATTAAAAGTGCGAGGAATTAGAACGTCCGAGTTTACAAGGCTTTGGGAGAGGTACATAAATATTAAAAGAAAAAAAGAAATAAATATGCGAATAGAAATAAAATTAGAAACGAGGGCGTTGGACCCTTTTTAATGGAATTAAATTAAATTGTTAAATTAATTAGATTAAAAGAAAAGGAAATTGTTTTTTTTTGAGATTTTGAGATTTATGATTTTTATGAGAATTAAATGAAATTAAAAGATTAACCCTAATTCTAATTGTTTTTTTTTTAATTTATTAAGAAAACATATTAAAGTTAAACCTAAATTAACCTAATTATTTACATGGAATTTAATTATAAAAATAAATAAAATAAATAATATTAGATATTTAATTATCATGAAAGAAAAATAAAAAGATAAAAATTAATTAAACCTAATTATACATTTTTTTAGATTTTTATTAAAAGAATTAAAATTGCAAACCTAATTTAAAACTAAATTCAATTACATGCAAATTTATTTAAGAAAATACTAAAATAAAAATTATTTATTGTTTTAATTCTTTTCTGATTTTTATGTGTATTTTTTATATTTATGAAAATATTACATTAATTAATAAAGCAATAATTAAAAGAAAATATAAATAATAAAAAAAATTAAAGAAAGAAAATAAATTGGCAAACCTAGGGGGGTTGTAGTCCCCAAATAGGAGGTGAAATTATGGAAATTCTGGCCCAATAATCTTGTCCTGTTTGACTTTGGCAAGACACGTGCATGTGCGTTGACTCAACCTCATGGTGTTCCTCCAATCTGCACCCTTGGATTGCTCTAACATACGCGTGGCTGGCCTGATGAGGAGGTGTATCATGGCTTCAGTAAGCGAAACTGCATGTGATGGTTAATTGAAAAAATAACATTGAAATTATTGAAGACCTGGGGCTCGAACCCAGGTCACATGTGTTGCCAGCTCGTATGCCTTGCCACTGAACCAGATGCGCGTGTTTGATTAATAAACAACTAATAAATATTATAAAAGAAACACAAAAATGTTAGTGGGTCTGCGCGCGAATTTTTGAATCAGCCTATCACCGTTTGCCACGATATCGTCTTCTCCACATTCCTAAAACACAAATACATTAAGCCAGGGTTTTTCACGTATTCTCCTAGACCGTCTATGGGAAAATAACGATTAGCCCTATGGGCTCCATAAATTAGGCGCGAGAGTATGTTTGAGATCGTCCAGACGCGCTGAGTTGAATGGTGGTGGTCTTGAGGGCCAATTTTTTCTCATTCAAAAACCCCTAACCCAAGGTCCTGTAAACCCTAGAAAACGATAATGGTGAAATCGTCTACAGCTTGCAAAAACTCAATCAAACACATGGGTTAGCTTCAGAAGTGCATAAGGAATATGAATCAATGAATAAAATGTTATGAAAATGCATAGATTTGAAAACACGATTATGAATTTTTCATGAGATATTTCAAGTTCTGTATACCAATTCCTTAAGCTTTGAAGAATGTTCTTGATTGGGAAATGTTCAGTGATGCTTGAGGAAGCTAATGAGATAAAAATTATGCCTTGATTCGTCCTAGAAAGTGGTTTTCAGATTTGAGTTTTTTGCAAAAAATTTCAATTTGTGAATGGAGTTTTCTGAGCAGCTGCGTGTGTTCTTGCATTAGGGTTGTGATCCTGGCATATGTAGTAATGAATTAGGTTAAGAAAATTGATCAAGATCCCTTGCAATGATGGTTTTGAAGATTTGATTTTCAAGCTTTATTTTTTCAATCTTTTCCATGCATTTTTGTATCAATTATGATCTAATCAATCCAAATCTTTCCTTATTTGTCTAGGCACGAATTATTGAGTATAAAACATGCACAAAAAGATTTAAAACTTTAGGTTAAGTATTTTCCATGTATTTATTTTGATTTAAATGAATTAATATAAATAAAAATTCAAATAAATAAATAAAAAATGAAGAAATACTTCCCTTTGGGCCAAGTGGTCGTGCACATGCCATGGATGATGAATTATGGAAGAAAAATGGGCCCATTAGCAATTTTAGGTCATTTGAATCAATGTTGACTTTTCAAAATATCCAAAAATTTCCCAACTTCCACAAGGCATAACTTGCTCAATGTTTAAGCTTTTCTAATGTTCTTGGACATTTTGGAAAGGTCTTTGAGTCCTCTAACCAATGTCGTTGGTCCCATGTCATTTTGATTTACCAATATCAAGTTATGGCCTTTGACTTAAAGTCCCTATTTGTTGACTTTTGAAAATGACCTATAATGTTGAAATTGATAACTTTTTGTGAGAGCATTTCTTGGACTTGAAGTATGAAGATGAATTGTAGGAAATGTCTTTCTCTTCAAAATGAGCTTTGGATGGAATTTTTCTGATAATCCATGTGAAAGTTATGCCCTGGTCAATTTCAGTTGACTTTTTCAACTGTCCAAATAAGGAAACTTTTGCATCTTGATGATTTTTGAGCCAAACTTTGAGAATCATGATCAAGCATTGATCAAATGATGTTTGTGGCTTCAAAATGATATGTTGACCAAAAATTTGAACTTTTGACTGTCAAATGACCATTTTGCCCCTATAGTTGACTGTAGTGCAATTAGGGTTTTTGACTGTGCAATTTTGAGCTGAATGTCTTGAAACTTGATATGATGATGCTTGACCATATTTGTAGGCATGTGAGACTTGATTGGACCTTTGGAAACTTCAACTTCTTGATCAGAATAAAAACCCTAGTTTTGACTGCTTAGGAGGCCCTTACACTGTGCAACCCTTAGAGAATTTTGTAGCTTGTCTTGGCAATTTCTTGAAGGATATGGGAGGGCAAATTTTGGGGTACAACACTAGGGATTGTAGTATACCGGAAGTAACTCTTACGAGTTCAGGGATAGTGGAAATGGGATTATATGAATGATTTCCTTAGAAGGTAGGCTCCTAGTTTTGGCCTACGGATATTCTACCATTCCCATAAGGTGGTTTCATTAAGGGTATCATGAATAAAACCATAGGGAGAAGGCACAAGGGCCTCCCTTAGGTGGAGCCTCTTTACGGACCAAGACTTTCGTCTCAGAGTCGTGAAAGGTCTCGTCATGAGATTTTGGTTAATGTCATTACAAAGAGTCATGAGTGGCATTCCAAAGTCCTACTCTCAAGAGGATATCTCTCGATAGGTATTCCTTTATCATAATTCCACTAACTCTAGGCGAAGTCGTCATATAAACTCGAAGGGATGATGTATCCCCTAAGATAATAGACGAACCTTCTTTCTAAGGGTTATTTGAAAATATATGTTTTTTGAAAATACAATCCCGCCACACAGCAAATGTAATAATAAATGAGACAAAGAATAAATAAATTCATAAATAAATAAATAAAATAAAAACCCCACAAAATAAAAAATCTAAAACCTAGAGGAAAGGCTTCTAAACCTAGGGTTGAATTCCCTAGTAGAGTCGCCAACTGTTGCGAATGGTTTTAAATGAGAGTCGCCACTACTAGTTTTTATCCTAAGGAAGGGCATATAATAGGAAACCCTAAATTGTAAAGACAGATATTCTAAGTTTTGGACCTCATTAGACGAAAGGAAGGTGCTAGGAACCTTTCATCTACCTTGTTCACAAGGACACTAAGTTTTAGGTTTAGGTTTCGGGTTAAACAGGGTTTTAAATTTTAATAGGGGAACTCGCCATGATTTTTGATTGTATGCCTACATATCCTCTTATGAGGAATCATAGTCCCAATTCATAGTTCGTAGGGGTTTTTGTTTTTTAGGGGTTGCAAACGTATTTATAATCACCTCACATTTTTACCGGGAGTAGAGATTGGGGAGATTTAGACTAAATGAGCGATTAGTCAAAATTCATTTGGAACCCTTTAGCCAAAATTGATTGTTTAGATTAGTTTATTGCGAAAAATAGTTTGAGATTTGTTATATGTTTTTTATCATATTAATTGCAAAAATATCTTGATTAATGCGTGATAAAGAAAAAAATTTAATGCAAATAATATAGAAAATATATTTATGAGTTTTTTACATGAAAATATTTACATGTGATAATAAAATAATAATATGATAATAAAAGTTTATATTTATAATAATCATTATTATTATAAAAAAGAATAAAATATTATATAAAAACTATATATGAATTATAAAAAAATAGAAAATTAATTAATTAACTTAGGGGGTTGCAGTTTCTAGTTGATAAGTAAAATGGAGGGGATGCTAACAGTTAGGGCGGGCTAGGCCCAAATATGTTTCTGAAGGGGAGGTGCGTGGTTGTTCTTTGGATTTGCAAAAATGAGGAATAGGGGGCGCGTTAAGAAACTGGGCTAGGCCTATTGTGTGTTTGGAGAGGGGCCGGTTCGATTGAGTGGGTGAGGGAGTATGGACTTATCGTGTAGACTTGGCCTATGGCTATCTGATGTAGATCTTATGGATAAAAGTGATGGAGTATGTTAATTATTATGGGCGTGGCATATATGATTCTAATGGAATACCAAATTTCTTTTATTCATTTATTCTATTGTTTTGTTTACAGCATTCCTCATCTCGCTCTCTCTCGCGACAGCCCCTTTCCTCTCTCTTAAAAACCCTAGAACGAAACACCCACCACCGTGACAACGTTTGACAAACAACCCTACCCCCACCGTAAATCAACCCAAACACCAGAAACAAACATAAAAGCTAATAATCTTACCCCTTCCGCGATGATCTTTCTCTGATTTTGAATGTTCTGGGTTTAATCTTCTCTTTCTTCTTTGTTTTTGCAGGTTACGACGAGTTTGAGGTTGATTAAAGGTGGCAATGCAACGACGATTAGGGTTTCATATGTTGAAACCCTAATCGTCCTTCTATCTTCTTCAACAACTTTGGTTTGTTGTTCTCCGAGTTCTTCGTCCTCCGCTTCATTGTGTTCGTCTCTGTATATCAGTTTGGATTCAAGCTTCTGCCTTTCTGTTCTTTCGTCTTCGTCCCCTATTTTCTTAGTTTCTGTCTTCTCCTCTTTTCGATCTCCTTCCCCCTTTTTGTAAATTTCTTTCTTAGTATTTATAGGCTTTAGTTTTAGGGTTTTACCAATTTGTTGTTATGAATTGATTAGTGTAGATTTAGTTTTTTTGAGACAATTAGGGATTGTAAATCTGTTGTAATTGATTGAGATCATTTGTAATTTTTAATATACTCGATTTCGTTTTACCGTAATATTTGGGATTTGTTATGTAACTTTTCTGGGCTTGGACTTTAGGATAAAGATTTAATTTATTTTTAATCTCTACAGTAAGTGTTATTTGCAAGAAACGTGCGTTAATTTTGGCCTTTATTAGAACAGTGATCGTTATTGATTTTGGGCCTCTATTGTAACAACATTTTTTCCGTCCATTAATTCTTTATCAACCCATTTCCTCTATACGAATTGGGCCTCAAATGTCCTTGACCCAACAAATTTTTCTAAATCAAAAACTTCTTAAAATACTTGATAAAATCTTTTTCATAATAAGCTATCTTCATAAAACCTTTTATTAGTAAAAGAGAAAATAATACAATTTGAAATACATTTTTATAATAATGAAAAGTTTTTAATAATAATGTATTTTTGTTTTTAAAAAAGGACAGCAAACACCAAAACAATAGGCTGACTACCAAAAATCTTATTGGGCATGTTACTAAAATGAATAAAACAGGCTAATACGAATTTTAAAATGGGCTTAGCTATTAAAACTTAATGATTCTTCTAAAACAAAATAGAAAATGGGCTGCTGAAAATACAATGGGCCAACCAAAAATAAGCTTGCAAATTAAAACTTCACCACCTATTTTTGCTAACAACAACAAATCCTAATAACTAAAACTTAATTATTAATTTTGAAATAAGTTTCATTTTCGAATCTCATGGGACACAAGCCAACATGCTTTGTGAATGGCTCTATGGATACATGGGTCTTTCTGATTTAGAAAGCCCCACTCTTCTGAATTAAAATTCACCCCCTGGTTGTCTTGGATTTAAGAATGAGTCATCAGATATTGCTAAACCCTCCTTAATTAAGATATCTTCTTCTATCTTAAAATATTGATCATATGAACATGTTCTTGGACATTTTGGAAAGGTCTTGAAGTCCTATAACCAATGCCTTTGGTCCCATGTCATTTTGGTTTACCAATCTCAAGTTATGGTCTTTGACTTAAAATGCCTTTTTGTTGACTTTTGAAAATGACCTATAATGTTGAAATTGATAACTTTTTGTGAGAGCATTTCTTGGACTTGGAATGTGAATATGAGTTGTAGGAAATGTCCTCCCCTTCAAGATGAGCATTGGATGGGATTTTTCTGATGAATCATGAAAAAGTTATGCCTTGGTCAAGTTACCGTTGACTTTTCAACTGTCCAAAAATAGAAACTTTTGACACCTTGATGATTTTTGAGCCATTCTTGTGGAATCATGATCAAGACTTGATCAAATGATGATTGTGGCTTCAAAATAAGATGTTGACCAAAAATTTTGACTTTTGACTGCCAAATGACCATTTTACCCCTACAGTTGATTGTGAGGCAATTAGGGCTTTTGCCTGTGCAACTTGACCTTGTGAGCCTTATGACTTGGCATGTAGATGCTTGACAATGTGTATAGGCATATGTGACTTGATTGAGCCATTGAAAACCTCAACTTCCTTGCAAGAACCAAAACCCTAATTTGACTGGCTTAGGAGAGTGGTTGACTGTGCAATCCTTGAGTAGATTAGAGCAAATTGAGATGATGCTTGTCAAAACATTGAAGAATATGGGAGGGAAAATTTTGGGGTACAACAGTTTCCCCTGTTCAATCTTCTTAGACCTGAGGATGTAGATTGGCTTGTGTGCCTTTCGTGATCCGAAGGTGGAAGATGATTGAACACTAGAGTGCCCAGAAATTTGCACTCACATAGTGGAGTATCAGCAGTGTGATGTCGGGAATGGGCTTACAGATGCCATTTGAAGACATGGTGGATAGGAGGATGGGCTTATAGATGCCATCTGGAGATGTGACAGAACCTTGTCGGGAATGGGCTTATAGATGCCATTTGGAAGTGTAATGGATAGTTGTTGAGATGGGCTTATAGATGCCATGAGAAGGTGTCGATCGCGTAAGAGATTCCTTAGCGAGAAATTGTGTACCTGAGAAAGAAAGATAATTACCTGGCCTGTTACGGGGGTTGGTCTTCAATCTCTTCGTGTAGATATGCCCTGGCTAGATACAGGTATCGAATCTTCAAATTCTTCAGATGTGCCCTGGCTAGATACAGGAATCGAATATGGAATTAGTCGTCTACAGATGTGCCCTGGCTGGATACAGGAATCGAATCTTCAAACTCTTCGTGCAGATATGCCCTGGCTGGATACAGGTATCGAATCTACTCACAGACATGCCCTGGCTGGATACAAGAATTGAATCTGGAATTAGTCGTCTACAGATGTGCCCTGGCTGGATACAGGAATCGAATCTTCAAACTCTTCAGATGTGCCCTGGCTAGATACAGGAATCAAATATGGAATTAGTCGTCTACAAATGTGCCATGGCTGGATACAGGAATCGAATCTGGAATTAGTCATCTACAGATATGCCCTGGCTGGATACAGGAATCGAATCTTCAAACTCTTCAGATATGCCCTGGCTAGATACAGGAATCGAATCTGGAATTAGTCATCTACAGATATGCCCTGGCTGGATACAAGAATCGAATCTTCAAACTCTTCAGATATGCCCTGGCTAGATACAGGAATCGAATATGGAATTAGTCATCTACAGATATGCCCTGGCTGGATACAGGAATCGAATCTTCAAACTCTTCAGATATACCCTGGCTAGATACAGGAATCGAATCTGGAATTAGTCGTCTACAGATGTGCCCTGGCTGGATACAGGAATCGAATCTTCAAACTCTTCAGATATGCCCTGGCTAGATACAGGAATCAAATCTGGAATTAGTCTTCTACAGATATGCCCTGGCTGGATACAGGAATCGAATCTTCAAACTCTTCAGATATGCCCTGGCTAGATACAGGAATCGAATCTGGAATTAGTCATCTACAGATATGCCCTGGCTGGATACAGGAATCGAATCTTCAAACTCTTCAGATATGCCCTGGCTAGATACAGGAATCGAATCTGGAACTGCGACAGTTGATAGTAATCATCTTTGGATTGACCTTTTTCCTGAAAAGGCAAAACATTAGTTATATGCAATGTCATGATGTATGAAATGCATGACGTCATGATGTTCTCAAGAATAAATGAGATTGTGTGTTATGATGCGTATATGCATGCGTCGTGGTGTATGATAATGTGAAATGTCTATGAATGTGTTTTCGTCTAGGAAAATAAATCCTTGACGACTGCCGGGAACTTGTTGAATCCTGGGCTGATGTTGGAAGAGTAGCGTTCTTCGTTTCCGCTGGGGATGATGGTTGCAAGAATAAACCGGTAGGAGAAGATGACTCCGTTAGGGAATAAACTTGTTGGAGAGATTACTCTGCGGTGAAATTACTCTATGGGAAGAGATACTTCGCTGAGGTTTGATGATAACTCCGCTGGGGATTCCGTTGATATGTTATGCTGGGGGAATTTGATGAACTCCACTGGGGAATAGGAAGAGCTTCGCCGAGGACGATCTTTCCATGGTAATTTGGCTGAGGATAACCCAGTTATAAGCCCTGGTGGGGAATAACCTTTGAATAAAGCCGGGGAGACGTGTTCGTGCTCTGCAGGGGATAAGCTTCCATAATCTACTGGGGATAAGCTTCCAGAATCTACTGGGGATAAGCTTCCAGAATCTACTGGGGAGATTGATACAACTCTCCTGGGGAAACTTTTGGACTGCACTGGGGAAGTGGCTCCACTGGGATGTCTGGTGTTCCGCCGGGGAACAATCTTAGATCAAGACTGCCGGGGATGCTTGCTTAGGAACATATCTATACTCCACTGGGGAATGTTGAGATCTTCTGGGGGTACCCAACCTCCTTAGGCCTGACAGTAGCCTAACTCTACTTGGGGCGAGTGTTGCTGACATGCTGGAGATGCCGTGCCTTTTTAGGGCTGATGGAAGACCAACTCTGCTTGGGGAGAGCGTTGTTGATTCTTATCTTACTCTACGGGGAGTGAAGGTATCCTGGTCGTTCTTCAGCCGAACTTACCTTGGTACCTTGGTGGACGGAGAAACTAGATCGCTTAGACAACTCATTATTGCCCCTGTTTCTAATGTCACCTGTAATTATTCCTTTGTTTCGCATGCAAGTATTTACGAATTAGCAATTAATGTCAAATGCATATATCAAAAATGAACATTGGACGTTCTTTGCAAAACAAAACAGATAAAGGAAAAACAATTGGCAATTTGTCTGGTAAAATGAATTTGTATTGATTTTGAAATTTGCCTGTAAATAGGCGTTTATGTACAAGAGGCTGACGTCCTAGTAAGAGAACACCGACGAACAACAGAGTTTATACATTTTGTGAAAAGGAAAACAAAACAGCTATGTGAAAAAATAATCCCACTGGGTTCCCACTATGCTATCGCCTTTATGTCTTCAAGCGTCTCATCACTTTGCTGCTCAGTTGAAGATGAAGCTGACCGATCGATGCCGTCTGAACCTGATAGTTGATACCAAATTCTGGATGCAAGGTGATCCAATGAGACATAGTATTACGCTTATCCATAACTTTTTCCTGGACCGCCCTTTCGGGTTTTCAGTCCACCGGGATACCCATTTTTTCCCAAGCCGCCTTTTCAGGTTTTCGACTTGCCGGGTGTACAGATTTTTTTTCATTTCATCCCTTATTTTTTCCCGAACCCTTTTGGTTCGCCGGGAAGCCCTTACTTTTGCCTAGGTGTGTCAACCTAACGGGTCTTTTATTCATGCGTAATATCTTTTTACTATGTCTGCATTGGCGGGGTGAGGAAGGTCGTCACCATCCATGGTGGTTAGAATCATGGCTCCTCCTGAGAAGACATGTTTAACCACAAATGGCCCTTCGTACGTAGGGGTCCATTTTCCCCTGGGATCACTTTGAGGAAGAATGATGCGCTTGATTACCAGGTCTCCGACTTGATACTCTTGGCGTATGACTTTCTTGTTAAATGCCCTGATCATCCGTTTTTGGTACGTATGACCATGACAAATAGCAGTGAGTCTCTTTTCGTCAATTAGATTTAATTGATCAAGCCGAGTCTGGATCCAGTCATCTTCGCTCAAACCTGCATCCTTCATTATTCGGAGAGAGGGTATCTGGACTTCAATACGCAAGACTGCCTCCATGCCGTAGACCAAGGAAAAGGGAGTTGCCCCTGTTGACATCCGTGCTGAGGTACGGTACCCGTGAAGAGAAAACGGTAACATCTCGTGCCAATCTTTGTAAGTCACTGTCATCTTCTGCACAATCTTCTTAATATTCTTATTTGCTGCTTCGACAGCCCCATTCATCTTCGGCCGGTAAGGAGAAGAGTTGTGGTGCTGTATCTTGAATTGCTCGCAGAGCTCAGTGATCATCTTGTTGTTAAGATTAGTACCATTATCCGTAATGATCATCTCAGGTACGCCGTATCGGCAGATCAGGTTGTGCCGAATGAACCGTGCCACGACGTTCTTGGTTACGGTAGCATAGGAAGCTGCTTCGACCCACTTTGTGAAGTAATCGATCGCTACCAGGATGAAGCGATGCCCGTTAGATGCTGTAGGTCTGATCTCGCCGATCATATCAATGCCCCACATTGCAAAAGGCCAAGGTGCTGTCAGGACATTCAGAGGAACTGGAGGAATGTGCACCTTATCTGCATAAATCTGGAATTTGTGACACGTCCGAGAATGTTGGTAACAGTCAGCTTCCATTATGGACCAGAAATATCCTGCCCGAAGGATTTTCTTTGCCATGGTATGTCCACTGGAATGTGTTCCGAAGGTACCTTCGTGTAGCTCTTCCATGATCCTTTCTGCTTCAGTCTTATCCATACAACGCAATAAGGTTGAATCATGGTTTCGCTTGTAGAGAATGCCGTTACTGAGGAAGAACTTTGCAGCAAACCTTCTCAAGAACTTTTTGTCATTAACAGATGCACCCTCGGGGTATTCTTGAGCTTCCAAGTACCTCTTCACTTCGTGATACCAAGGTTTTTCAGTTACCTCTTCAGTCTCAAGATTGCAACAATGTGCAGGTTCATCTAACTTCCAGATAATGATCCGAGGAGCCTCGTTATCCCATTTGACTTTGAACGTAGAAGACATCGTAGCTAACGCGTCCGCCAACTGATTCTCCTCTCTTGGGAAGTTTTCAAAAGTTATCTCTTCGAAATGGGTGATCAATGTCAACACACACTCTTTGTAAGGAATAAGATTTGGGTGTTTCATATCCCACTCGCCTTTGATCTGATTGATCACGAGAGCGGAATCTCCGAAGACACTCAGAAACTTGATCCTTAACTCAATTGCAGCTTGAAGACCCATGATGCAGGCTTTGTACTCCGCCATGTTGTTGGTGCAGTTGAAACATAGTCGGGCAGTGAGTGGAGTATGAGTGCCTTGAGGGGATATGATCACAATGCCAATGCCATTACCCAAAGCGTTTGAGGCTCCGTTAAAGTGCATAGACCATCAGGATCCTTTCTCAGGTCCTTCATCCGGTCCAGGTACTTCACAATCAGTCACTACCATGATGCTCTCGTCTGGAAATTCAAAGTTCATAGATTGGTAGTCATCTACTGCCTGATGTGCCAAGTGGTATGCCAACACACTTCCCTTGATTGCTTTCTGAGTCATGTACTGGATGTCGTATTCGGTCAAGATCATTTGCCATCTTGCTATTCTTCCGGACAATGCAGGCTTTTCGAAGATATACTTGATTGGATCCATTTTTGAAATCAACAGAGTGGTGTGAGTCAACATATACTGTCTCAGCCGGAGAGCAGCCCATACCAAAGCGCAGCAAGTTTTCTCGAGCAGTGAGTATCGGGTCTCACAGTCGGTAAACTTTTTGCTAAGGTAATAAATGGCGTGCTCTTTTCGGCCAGACTCGTCATGCTGCCCCAGCACACACCCCATCGAGTTGTCCAGTACTGTCAAGTATAAGATTAGAGGTCTCCCCTCAACCGGTGGCATAAGAATGGGTGGTTCTTGGAGATACTCTTTGATTTTGTCGAAAGCGGCCTGAAATTCATTGTTCCATTGTAATACTTGATCTTTCTTCAATAGCTTGAAGATCGGTTCACAGGTAGCAGTTAGATGCGAGATGAATCGGGCAATGTAGTTCAGTCGTCCTAGAAAGCCTCTGACTTCTCTCTTTGTCTTGGGAGCTGGCATCTCTTGTATGGCTTTTACCTTGGCAGGGTGCACTTGAATACCTTTGTCGCTCACGACGAAACCTAACAGTTTTCCAGATCTCACCCCAAAGGTGCACTTGTTTGGGTTCAACCTTAGCTTGTATAACTTCAGACGGTCAAACAGCTTCTGTAGATGGTCAAGGTGTTCCTCCTCAGTTTGGGACCTTGCAATCATATCGTCGACATATACTTCGATCTCATGATGGATCATGTCATGAAACAAAGCAACCATGGCACGTTGGTAGGTTGCCCCAGCGTTTTTCAACCCAAAAGGCATTACCTTGTAGCAAAAGGTGCCCCACTGAGTAACAAAAGTGGTCTTCTCCATGTCTTCAGGAGCCATCTTGATTTGATTATAACCTGAGAAACCATCCATGAAGGAGAATACCTTATGCTGTGCAGTATTGACAACCAGAACGTCGATATGAGGCAGAGGGAAATCATCCTTAGGGCTGGCCTTGTTCAAATCCCTGTAATCAACACACATTCGGACCTTACCATCTTTCTTTGGCACGGGAACCACGTTGGCAACCCACTGAGGGTAAGAAGTCACTGCAAGAAAACCGGCGTCAAATTGTTTCATAACCTCAGCTTTGATTTTCTCGGACATCTCTGGACGCATACGGCGGACCTTCTGTTTAACCGGAGGACAGTCTTCCTTGGTAGGCAGGTGATGGACCACAATGTCGGTATCCAACCCAGGCATGTCTTCGTAAGACCAGGCAAAGATTTCCACATAGTCATGCAACATCTGAATCAACCGTTGTTTCACACTGAGCTCCAGATTGGCACCAATCTTGACTTCCTTTATGTCTGTCTCAGTACCCAGATTTACCGTTTCCACTGGCTCTTCATGTGGCTGAATGGCCCTCTCTTCCTGGAGTAGCAGTCTTGCAAGTTCGCCAGGTACTTCGCAATCATCTTCACCTTCGTCTTCGGCTAAGTTGATCGGATTTTCGAAGTCATAACTGGTAGTAGCAGAGTCGTTACCAGTGAGATCCAGAGTGGATTGGAACCTGTATAGGTGAGTGTGTGTAAATATAGCTGTTTTGCAATATAAATAAGAAAGACAGGGAGCGCAAGATTTGAAAATGTAAAAAATGTCCAATGCTTTTATTCATGGTATATGAAAGTGACAAATAACAAGCCCTCACAAATGAAGCCACGGTGCCCCGGGTAAGACACCGGGCCATAAAGTTTTAAATTATTGTTCATTACAGATTCAAAACAAAGGAGTTCATTACTGGGTGACAAAAGTAATAGGTATAAAGTCTTTTGCAGTCCAGTTTCTTGATCCACCGTTGGTTGTTGGGTAGATCCAGCTGTCGAATTCGGATTCTTCCACTTCATCATCCATCCTAATAGCATTTACTCCATGGTTGGGCATGGGAGCAGTCACCACATTAGGCCTCTCGGGCGCCTCGAACTGAACCTCTTTAGCATCAATAAGGTCTTGAACCTTATTCCTCAGAGCCCAACAATCATCTGTAGAATGCCCCGGGCTATCAGAGTGATAAGCGCAACGGGCGTTGGGGTTGTACTTCGGAGATGCTGTGTTCACTACCTTCGGAGCTTCCTTGACAGTCACCAGATTGGTTGATAGCAGTTGTGGCAATATCTTAGAGAGAGTCATGCTGAGCCGAGTGTACTACCTTTTGGGCCTCTCACCCCTTGGTTGGTTGTACTTCTGAGGAGCAGCAGCAGGCTTTGAAATTACCACCGCGTTGACAGCTTGGCGGCGTTCTGGTTTATTCTGTCTTCTGGGACCATAAACAGCACTAGCTTCCTTCTTGAAGGGCTTCTTTTCAGACCTCGAGGAGGCACCTTTCTGTATCTTCCCCGATTTGATACCAGCTTCGATCCTCCCACCAGTCAGGATCAGGTCTGTAAACCCAACAGAGGAATTACCAATCAAATGATTGAAGAAAGGACCAGACAGGGTCCCCAAGAACATGTCCACGAGTTCACGGTCAGTCAACGGTGGTTGCACCCTGCCAGCCAGGTCTCTCCACTTCTGCGCGTACTCCTTAAAACCTCCACCCGTTCCTAGCGACATACCCTGGAGTTGGGTACGTGTAGGAGCGAGGTCGGAATTGTACTGATACTGCTTATAAAAAGCAGTGGCCAAGTCCTCCCAGTTACGAATATTGGTTCCATCCAGCTGATAGAACCATTCGAGCTGAGTCCCTGAAAGACTCTCCTGGAAGAAATGGATCCATAAGTTCTTGTCTGCAGTGTAAGGCTGGATCTTCCTTACATAGGATCTGAGTTGCATCTTAGGGCAGGAAGCCCCATCGTATTTCACAAAGGCAGGTGCCTTGAACTTGTGTGAGATCACCACCCCAAAAGATAAACCTAGATCCCCAAAATCCAACCCAGGTACACGTTGAATCTCCATAGCATTTAACCGGTCCTCCAGCTGTTTGTACCTGTCCTCAGTAGGAGGGTACTGTTCATCATTTAAATCTGTCTCGGTGTCAGAGACCACGGGACTAGGAACCCTTCCCTCTTGGTGACTGCCTTCCCGAACAGATGGAGTAGTCAGCTCAGCTTCATTCTGTAGTGTATTCCCGAATCTGCGTCCAGTGTTAAACATCACAGTCCTCTTCTTCTTCTTCTTCTTCTTCAGGAGTAACGCCTTCAACTCTTGTTGTCCTTAGGCTAAGCTCATGACCAGCTCTTGAAACTGGGCGTTCTGGGCCTGGAGGGCCTTGATAGCTTGTTCAGTAGTAGGTTCAGGATTCATGATGATTACTGAAATAAACAGCGAAGAAGATTAAGCAACCTGTAGAAAAGGGGTACCTGTTATGCACATGATGCATGATATGCTATTTATGCAATGCATTCAAGGGTTCGAAAGTTCAAATTCGTTGTAGACAAAAAAGAACACACTTTATATTTGGAAATGATCCGTTCAGTACATCAGGGCCTCATGGGCAAAACATTACAAAACTTACTCCCAAAAGACACTGTGCATCCTTTTTTGAGCGATGTAAGTGTTGAGAGTCTTTTCCTCGTGAAGTAGACGGGTGAGCTCCAAGACCTTCTTCTCACTGGCATGTAGACTGGTTTCAAGAGAATTTCGTTCTTCCTTGAGTTGGATCCAGCTTTTTTGCATTTCTTCCCAAGATGTTGGCATGTCAGGATGTTGAATGGTGTATGGCACCTCTCCTTCCAAAACTGGCTCTGTGATCACGGGGAGAACATGAGGATATGGCATCACCAGCTTCTGGGAGCGGGCTCGTACCCACTTGATATAAGGCTCCAGGGGGATGGAGTTCTTGTGCCCCAGTGTCTTGCTATCTACCCTGTTGGGCATCCTCCAAGCTCTGATAAATCTCTGGCGAAGTCCTTGTGCATCATTGTCGAAGTCAAAAACAATGTCAAGAATCAACATGTCATGAGGGCCATCCCTCCGAGCATATCCAAACTGTCTCAAAGCCAGACATGGGTTGTAAGTGATGCCTCCTCTAATTCCAAGTAAAGGAACAATAGGAAACTCTACGCAACGATCAATGATAGTGACATTCTCTCTGGACCGAGAACACCAATGTATATCAGCATGTGTAAGGGTCATCAATCGTTGTGACCATCTCAAACCCCGCTCGTTCTTCAAAACTGATTGTGGAAGGTGCGAAATAAACCACCTTGCCAGGAGAGGAGTGCAACACATGAGAACACCTCTTTTCTCATGGTTCGAGTGTAACATGAGTGGAGGATGTCCCCAAGCAACGTAGGTATGGGATTCTTGGACATGAAGAGCTTGACAGCATTGATATCTATAAGCTGATCTGGATTCGGGAACAATACCAACCCATAGACAAGGAGGGCCACAACTTCTTCAAAGGCTTGTAGGTCAAGGGAATTCCAACATTCTTGGGCCTTCTCAAACAGGAACTTTGCCAAGAATCCTTTGATACCACTTCTGACTTCCCAATGTCCCTTGATGTCAGATGGTTGTAGGCATAATGCTTTAGCAACCTCTTCAAGTTTTGGTTCCCTTTCCGTACCGTTGTAGGGTAGTTGACTGAGAATGGGAATCTTCAGAAGCTGGGAAAACTCTTCCAAGGTGGGCACCAATTGATAATCCGGGAAAGTAAAACAATGATGCAGAGGGTCAAAGAACTGGAAGAGGACCTTTATCATATCTTCTTCAATGTTGGTGTTGACCAAGCTAATGAGTCTACCATGCCTTTCACTGAAGGAAGAGTTCTCGGGAATCCTGGATGTAAGCTCCTTAAGCTGATGAGGGACCCTTACAAGGTTGATCTGAATTATCTTTCTACGGAGAGATTCCATGTCCTACAAAACAAGAACAAAGATGAAGATTCGAACCCTTGAAGTGGTTAGTAAATGCATATGATGTTGTATGATGCTATGATGTTATGATAAAAACACACCACAAGTATTCACAAATAGCAAACATGATAAGGCGCACAAGTCACACCAGACAGCCCTTAGAGTTTAGGCCAGCATGGGGTCTAGGTATTACCCTCTTGAAGTTGGTGGGCTCAAAACCTTTCCTATCAAAAGTAACCGGGTTCTAAGGATCTCAATATCATTGGGTTATTTTCTATGTTCATTGTTTTGATTTAGCCACTGAACTGGCGATCAAAATATTCCAAGAAAACAACCCTCAATGAGTGTAGTATCGAGTATCAACCAACTTCGGACTGCACCAAAGTCAGTCATCTCACTACCCCTAAAGAGGCCTGGATGGTCAAGTAAGGTTCCTAAGGTCAGTTGATGCTTCATGACACCACGCGGCGGCCCCGTACTCTCCTTGACTTGACTCAAGGGTTACCGGTACTCACCAAAGTGCCACATCAACGTAGCAAACTGCTTCAACCATGTCGGTATACCCCGCACAGTTCCCTCACATTTTGTTGCTACTTTCTAATAAGGTATCCCCCAGATTCGGGTTAGGATCTATGAAACTCCCAAAACAGGCCCACAATATTAAAGCAAGCAGATCAAGCAATTGAAAACATGATGATGAACTATTCCTAAGGTACACCCCACTTATTAAGTATATCCCCAGCAGAGTCGCCAGTTCTGTGATCGGTGGAAGTAGAACTGAATGTTTTTAGCTGGTTTCGCGAAATGTCGCGGTAAGCAAGAGTCGCCACCGTCTTTTATGTTCTCCAATATGGAAAGGACAAAAGCACAGCAAAATTCCTTCTTCGAGATAACTCTCAGTTCAGGAGGTAGATTTATAGAAAGGGAAGGTGTTAGCACCCTTTCTATCCGTGGTTATCCACGAGCTCTTAGGTACTTGCTCTTATGTTTTCAAAATTTGCTTTTCAAGTGTGTGTGGGTTTTGAAAAAAGTTCGTTTGAAAAACTTCTAAGTAACTCTTGTATCAGTCCTCAAGAGTGTATGAAGTGTTTTGTTTGAAGACTTTTTTGAAAGTGTGGGGTGCGAAAAGATGTTTTTGTTTGTTTGAAAGAGCAAGTACCCATGAGAATCTACCTACCCTAAGGAATTAGGCTGTGTAAGAGTCCTTTAGATAGTACTATCCCACCATTGAGAGGTAGGTAGCACCATCGTTGGAGGTGTTCGGGTCAATTCGATTATTAGGGACTGTGTGGTCACCGAAGCAATGGTAGGACACCTTAGTGGTAACCCTAATGTCCTAGATCCTTTTATCCGAGGCAACCGTTTCGAGGCAACTGGATCTTTAGACAAAGGGCGACCTCTAAGACACCCTATACTTGATGACCACGTTCGAGGCAACCAGTGAGGCGTACCCTAGAAGTGGTATGTGCTTTGTGTGTTGTTTTTCAGTTAATGTTATCTTGTACATGTTATTTGTAAGCTACGGATTAATTTTATTTGACATACATTCTTGCAGGCATATTAGCAGTCAGGAGTGCGGAAAATAAATTGCAGAAATGTAAATCTAGCTATTACAAGGCGCGAGTCTATACATCGCCAAAAAAACAAAACCCGTTTGGAAATAAAGTGCGAGAAATAGTAAATAAAGAGATAAACCTAATTACTATTACATATCCGGAAACAATTACATAAATAATCAAAATAAGAATGATGCGCGAAATAATTAAATTGGAACGTCTTAGGGTTTTGACCCTTTTTGAATAAGAATTAAATTTTTGTCCCTTTTTTTGTAATTAATGAAATTGAAACTAATAACTAATTAATTAATTAATTGAGAAAATGATATTTTTGTGTTTTTGTGTTTTTAATGAAAATAAAGAGCAAATAAATAGAAATTAAAAGTTAGCAAAAACCTAATTCTAAATTGTTTTTATTTATTGTAAAAAAAAGTATTAAAGTTAATTAACTAAATTAATCTTAATTTAATTTACATTTATTTACAAAATAAGTTATTAAATAATAAAAATGTTTTTTTTTGGTTTTATTATGAAAAATGTTAATTGGTTAATTAAACAATTAATAAAAACTAATAATTAATAAAAGGGGAATTATAAAAGAAAAGAAAATAAAATAAGAAAAAGGAAAAGAAAATAAGAACCCAGGGGGTGTTGGACCCTTAGGGAGGTGAATCAGGAATTTAGGCCCAAGCAAACACTCAGCCACGTTGACCTTTTGCCATTTCCTACAGCATGCTTTGACTTGGAGTAGAGTGGACAACGCCTCATGGCCTTTGGATCTGGGTTTGAGGCCACTTGGCGCCCTTCTGGATGAGGTGTATGGTGAGCCTTCTTTTGGAACCTACACACAAGCGCATAAGAAAAAATGATATGGAATTTTGGGGGACTTGGGAATCGAACCCAGGTCCCAGCACTCACTACACCAACGCCTTAGCCAGCTGAGCTATGTGCTTTAATTGAAATAATAACAACAACTAAATATAATATTGGTAAATCAAGGTATATGCTGAAAAAAACAAAAAAAACGCGCGTTTGTTTGAAATGACCAATCATGCTGCAACAGCTGGTCATCTTCTTCATCAAGAATTTGCAGGTTTTTTACCTGCAGATTTTATCTGCAGGAAGTTCCATAGGCCTTTCCTAAAATTAATTTTAAGCATCAAAAACACCATCCAACCCCATGGTTTTGTTCGTCCATGCCTCCTGGTCACGTCTATGATTATAGTTTGTCCCAGTTTCACCTGTAGACAAAACGCCTAAAAACAACATATATAAACCCTAGGCACGGGTTTTGTCATACGAGGCATAAAAATGGAATTGAATAATGCAGTTGTGTCAGGAATCAAACAAGGAGTATGAACATGCTAGCATTTTTGAGAAACAATGCAAGAATAAAGAAATCCAATTTCGTGTTCAGAGGCGAGTTTGTGATGACTTACAGTGCTTTGTAGAAGGTCTTAGGACTTGGTAAAGGTCGCTTTAGCTTCAGGGAATGGCAAAGAAGAAAGCTACGTGCTTGCTTTGATCTGAAAACGCTTGCAATTATGCTTTTGATCTCTCACTTTTTGGACAACTTTCAGTTTTTGCTCTGGCCGTTTCATGGATGCCTAGGTCGTGAATGAGGCTTGTCACACTTTCATATGTAGTAATGAATGAGAGTAGGTCACATTAAGAGCCAATGATCCATTGCAATGATGTTTTTTGGATTATTGCTTAACCACCATTAAAGACTTTCCAAGCTTGGTTCAAAATTTGAATTTCATGCATAAATGAGCCTTACACGAATTTGGCAACTAGAATATGCTGTATGAAAGCCATTCAAACCACAAGATACCATTCTTTTAATTTTTTTGATTTTATTTAAATTATTATGGATTAAAATGAATTAAATCCACACAAATTAAATAAAAATGAAAAAATAAAGATATGGTCTTGAAATTAATCATGGGACACGTATATGGCATGGCAAGGCTGAATCAAGTGGAAAAAAGTGGGCCCTTTTGTCAAAAATTGAAGTTTCAAGGATAGTTGACTTTTGCCATTTCACAAAAATTTCCCAACTTCTCCAATGCACATCTTGCACAATTTTGATCATATGAACATGTTCTTGGACATTTTGGAAAGGTCTTGAAGTCCTATAACCAATGCCTTTGGTCCCATGTCATTTTGGTTTACCAATCTCAAGTTATGGTCTTTGACTTAAAATGCCTTTTTGTTGACTTTTGAAAATGACCTATAATGTTGAAATTGATAACTTTTTGTGAGAGCATTTCTTGGACTTGGAATGTGAATATGAGTTGTAGGAAATGTCCTCCCCTTCAAGATGAGCATTGGATGGGATTTTTCTGATGAATCATGAAAAAGTTATGCCTTGGTCAAGTTACCGTTGACTTTTCAGTTGTCCAAAAATAGAAACTTTTGACACCTTGATGATTTTTGAGCCATTCTTGTGGAATCATGATCAAGACTTGATCAAATGATGATTGTGGCTTCAAAATAAGATGTTGACCAAAAAATTTGACTTTTGACTGCCAAATGACCATTTTACCCCTATAGTTGATTGTGAGGCAATTAGGGCTTTTGACTGTGCAACTTGACCTTGTGAGCCTTGTGACTTGGCATGTAGATGCTTGACAATGTGTATAGGCATGTGTGACTTGATTGAGCCCTTGAAAACCTCAACTTCCTTGCAAGAACCAAAACCCTAATTTGACTGGCTTAGGAGAGTGGTTGACTGTGCAATCCTTGAGTAGATTTGAGCAAATTGAGATGATGCTTGTCAAAACATTGAAGAATATGGGAGGGCAAATTTTGGGGTACAACACTATCGAGTCAATAAGTGGAACAAATGGCCCACATTCGGCCCCCACACTTTCTAGTATGTGTCGTGCTTTGCTCACATTATACATTGATATTGTCGAGCCATGCTTATTCTTGTCCATTGAGTCAAATAAAGTGGAAAAGGGTTCGTAACCAACCCCCACACTTTGTCATTCATTTCGACGTTGTTATCTCATGTTCTATAAACGTTGATGCTTCGAGTTGTTACTCAATATCGTTTCTTGGGAAAATCAAGTGGAAAGAGTTCCTTACTCCCACTTTGAAATCCATTGGATTCATTGTTTTTTTCTAGCTCGCACTTGATTAGTGTTTTGGTTTTGGTTCAACTTTATTTGATTGCACTTGTGTTTGTTTGCACTTTGTTTGACTTTGTTTGATTGCACTATTGTTTGTAACCTTTGCATGTTGTTTGACTTTATTAGGTTGTAACCTTTGCATGTTTCCTTAGGATAGCTTGTTTCATTTTCGATTCAAGTTGTTCATTAGGTTATAACCTATGCATGCTAACTTAGGTAGAGATTTACCTTTGTCACCCAAACCTTAGGACCACCATTACATGACAAATTTAGGATTGTTAGTCTCCCTTATATTTTTTCATTCCCCTTTTGCATAATTAAAACAAAAACTTCTTTCTTTAAGAAAAATCAAAACACTTAATAAAGGAAGATGTGAATCGTATGCAGTTGAGACTTATGGGGTAGAGCGAATCGGTTTAGACTGAATCTTACTCTATTTTTACTTTTGACTTTATTACGGTTCAAATCGCAAACTCTTTCGCAATAAAAAAATACAAATCAATGCAAACTTTTTTATCTTCAGAATTTTTTTCCTTTAAAACCTTTTCAATTAGGATGTGTTGTTTCAAATTCGAACAACTTGGGAATGCTAAGTGTGCGAGAGGCCGAGCATGAGTCTTTTTATGAGCTGCAACGCCAAGCACGAATTGCAATCCCAACTGTAAGGATGTGAATGCGGCATTATCCATAAAAAACATGCAACCGACCAAAACTTTTAAGGAGAACTACGGGTTCCTTGATCCCCATTGCACAGACGGTGGTACGTAGGCACAAAGGTTCGCAACCGAGGCAAGCACGACTAATAAAACCTTTTTCTTTTTATATACACTCTGCATACATGCATTTTAGCTCGTAAGCTTTATATTTTAACACACAATTTTATTAGAACAACAAGAGTGGATCCCGTGGAGTACCACACACGTGAGGGGTGCTACTACCTTTCCCTTGCGTAATCGACTCCCTTACCCATATCTCTTGGTCGCAAGACCTTGATTTCACCCTTCTCATGTTTAGTCGTTGTTTACCTTTCCCTTCCGGTGGTATAAAAAACATTCGATGGAAACTTCATTGATTTTCTCTCGATGATTTTTCCACCGGTTATTTCAGCTGCCGACTTGACTAGGGAATATAGATTGACCAAATTCTGGTCCATCCCTTAGTCACTCCTAGATTTTTTTGTTTTGTTTTCATTTGGTGTTTATCTTTATGCTTTATAGCTTGTTCGTTTGTATATATCTGAGTATATATATGCATTGCATTTTACTGCTTTCCATATACTGGTTATATCTACTGTGTTGGCTCTGTTGGTTTTCCATGTTAGGTGGGTGTTAATATTGAGGTAGAAGGCCCAAAACCCAGGTGAAACAAACGGCCGAACCATCATCTGATAATAAAATCCATGAAGTCGCCACCGAACGTCTATTATCCCTCCGAAAGGGAAAGGTAAAGATCGAGAAAACCTGAAGAGGGAGAAATCACGGTCTTGCGACTGAGAGATCAGGTAAGGGAGTCTGTTACGCAAGGGGAAGGTATTAGCACCCCACACGCTCGTAGTACTCTATGGCATCCACTCTTGTTTTTCTAATCTAAGGGTGTGTGAAATCTATATCTAAGCTTAAAAGCTAAAAAGGAAGATGCAAGGAGGGAATGCATGCAAAAGAAAGGAGAAAATAATGTAGGGAAAATAAAAGTCATGCTTGTTTGGGCCCTACCCCAATACCTACGTATCCCTTTTAAGGAATCAGAGCAGCCGTAGTTTGACTCATATATTTTGGTTGGTTTGTGTTTTTTAGTTAAGAAGACAAAAGCAATAGTCAAGATGGCAAAACATCAAATAAAATGACAAAACATCAATGATGATGATAAAACAACAAAAGGGAACGACAATATATCACATGGTGTGATACGGTGGCAGAACCGACTGTTAATACTAGTTTTACATTTGTGTTTTCAAATGTTGTGGTAAGCAAGAGTCGCCACTGACTTTTCTTTTATCCAAATTAAGGAAAGGGTGAAACAAACAGAAAAATACCTTTTTCGAGAATTTTCTGAGTAAGGGGGGTAGATTATGGAAAGGGATGGTGTTAGCACCCTTTCCATCCATAGTTTTCTACGGGCTATTAGATTCTAGCTCATGTTTTGAAAATTGCTTGTGGTTTATGTGTTTTGAAACATTGTTTTGAAAATGCTTTAGTGCGGTGATTCGCTTTGTGATAACTCTTGTATCAGTCCTCAATAGTGTTGACAAAGCGAATGTTTTTTTGAAAGTTGTTTTGAAATGTTTTTGTGTAGGTGCAAAAAAGGTTGTTTTGAGCAAGCATCTAAGAACTTATCTACTTATACTCGAAAAAGTTTGTTCTTTTCCTCCTATCCTTTAGACAGTGTTATCCACTATTAGTGAGTAGGTAGCCCCATCGTTGGATGTATGAGGGACATTCGAAGGGATGTTAAAGTCACGAAGGCAACTTGGCAACAAGCTTTAGTAACCACCCTAGAGTTCTAAGATCACTTTTAACCGAGGCAACATGGAGAGGGTCGTCGAGGTACTAGTTGTTAGAACAAAGTTTGAATCTACTACCCTATATTTATGTTTTGATGATAACAAAGTGAAAAGATATAGTATTTATAAGTTTCATGAATGAACTATCTGCTGCCTAAAATTATTATGTTCTGACTTGCAGATACTCTGATTGATATAAGCAAGATCACATCTATTCAGCATCAGAACTTGATTTCAGACACCAGCATCAGAAGTTGCTACATCAGAATGTCAAAATCAGATGATCAACTCACGTACATGCTGAAGCCTGATGAACAAGACTGCGCTCAACACTCTGATACAGAAACACAATAGTTCATCAGCAGCGAAGCAGAGTCAGAATGAGCCAAGCCAGAACTTGAATTAAGGAAGCAACGGTACTGTGCATTGAAAGCAAATTAATTCCAACGGCCTCATTCCAGACAAGATCTGCTCAATAAGGAAAGTTTGTTATTAGCATTGAATCAAGAATATTGCATCCAACGTTCATCATCTCAGTGCTATATAAACAAAGCTTTGAAGATTGAAATGGTTAATGCTCTCCAAATCTCTACACGCACAAAAGCTAAACCATAATCTTCGTTCTCTCAGTTTTGCTAAACCACACACTCTGATATTCCATTACTGTTTAGCAATCTAGTTTCTAAGCTTCAATTTGTGTATACATCACAGTTGTGATAAAGTTTTGTAGAAAACATCCACACACATAGTTTTATCTCTTTGTAAGAAAGTGTTACCTTGACAAACCGGGTTGTGGTTTGAATCAAGAAGGCTTTAGCAGTTGTTAAAGCAGTCTGTAATATTCAGTTGAATATAGTGGATTAAGACCTCGTTGGAGAGAGGCGAAATCACCTTGACGGGTGGACTGGAGTAGTTTGAGATCAAACGAACCAGGATAAAAATATCTTGTTAATTGCTTTAGATTTCAGTTTTACAATTCAACCCCCCCCCCCCCCCCCCCCTTCTTGTGTTTTTCACCACTTCACTAGTGATCTTTAAACTGGGGATAGTTACTAAAACTTCTCACGTTTCGAGAATTGTGACTGTTTTTCGAAGGCAACCGAAGTGGGAGTACCCTAGAGGTGTACATGTGCATGTTTACTTGTTTCAGTTATTTATCTTTAAACATTTAGGTTTTTCCACCGTTTGTTTTCAGATCTTATCATGCAATCCTATTTGTTTAGCAATTAATATATATAGTAATTAAAAACGCAAAAATGTAAAGTGTGGAAACATAAATCCTATGCTATTATAGGGCTTTGGGGATTAATTACATGTCCGAAACTTGGAAAAGTAAAGGAAAGCGATAAAGTCCTAGTTTAATCTGTATTACATCCCATGAGCCGTCACAATAATATGAAAAATGCGAAAAATAAATAAATGCGCAAACAAATTAAAAGGGACGTCTAAATCCTAAGGAAAAGAAATCTTTTTGCATGTTTTTTTTTTACTTATAAAAGAAAATAAAATTTAAGTCTATTTAATTTTAAATTAAGGAAAAGGTTAAAATAATTAATTAGTTAATTAACAAATTTTAATTTGATTAATAAAACACTAGCCTAATATTTTTTATTTTTATATTGATTTAATGGTTAGTTTAACAAGAGAAATAATGAAAACAAAAATAAAGATACAAAGGGGCATCCTTCGATCCAGAGAGAAAAGGGGCTTTTCAATCCAGGGAAAGATAGGATTTTCGATCCAGGAGGGATGTTGCCTTTCGATTATGTGAAGGGTGTTACCCTTTGATCCAGTGAAAGGATGTGGCTTTCGATCCAGAGGGCGTTGCTGGAAGGGCCTAACGGATCACCTATGAGGGAACTAAATCAATGAGATGTTTTACTTTCGATGGAAACAACATGCAAAGTTTTTGGGCACGCCTCCTGCAAGCTTCAAGGAGTGAGTGGAATGTTATTGAAGATTCCTTCGATTTGGATTACTCAGGAGTTTTTTTGATAATTTTGGTGTGGCTTATGAGGCAGCGTGTGCGTGTGACGTGATATTTGGCTAGTGAGTGTGGAAAGAGTGGTTCTGATATTTGTATGGTTTTCTTTCACCCTTTTTTGTGTGTTTTCTCCACCCTCTGTAATGTGCCTTAGGCCTGTTATTTATAGGAGTGTGATGGTAATGGCAAGAAACAATCCATTAACCATGGCTTTGAAAGCCATGAGACAAAAATCAAATACATTAAAAGACTTCCTTTTTTGAAATATTCATGCCCCTTTGAGCCTTCGGATGGACCTGGACACATTTGGCTCCTTCGAATGCCCTTCAGCGTTGCTCTTCGATTGGCCTATTGTTACTTCCTTCGAATGGCTTTATTTCAACTCAAACCAATTTAAATATCAACTCTCCATTTCTAACTGGTCGAAGGTTGCTTCAGCTCTCTATCAATCAAAGGCTTTGTAAGATCCTCCTCACTTTCTTTCGAATTTCCCCAAGCCTCATCATTGTGGCCTTCGATTGAGTCCCTATTTGCCTTGTTCTTCGATTGGCTCTGACACTTACCAACTAAACCAATCTAAAGACTTCAACCTGGCCAGTCGAAGCTTGATCGAAAGGGGGGGGGGAGGCAGTGCCCATTCGAAGCTTGTGAACCAAGTTTGCATCGAAGAGTGCCAAATGCCCAATTGAAGACTAGTGAGTCAAGCTTGTATCGAATAGGGTCCAACGCTCAATTGAAGTTGGGGGACCAAAGTTTGATCGAAGTTTTTTTAGATTCCCAATCGAAACTCCTTATCCATATGTCAATCGAAAGAAATCCTGTTCAGATGCCAATTGGAGGACCTTATTAAAATGCCAATCGAAAGACCTTGTCCCAAGGCCAATCGAAGACTCCTGTCTAAATTCCAATCGAAGACTCCTTTATCTTCAAAAAAGTTTATTTTAATTTAATCAAGTGTTTGTGGCCACCCATGTAAGGGAAAACCTTGGAAAATATGAGAGAGAAACTTTTAGGGTACAACAACTGCCCCTGTTCAATCTTCTTAAACCTGAAGATGTAGATTGGTTTGTCTGTCTTTTGTGATCTGAAGGTGGAATATGATTGAACACTAGAGAGCCCGGAGATTTGCACTCGCATGAGTAACACTGATTGTTGATGATGGCGAGAATGGGGTTACAGATGCCATTTGGATAAGATGATAGAGAGTTGTCGAAGATGGGCTTAAAGATGCCACCCAAAGTAGATGCTGATTTCACACATGGTCCCTTTGGAGGTTCCTGTTGTCTGAGGAGGAATCCGCTGGGGAATATGGTTTCTGTTGTTCTCCTGCTTGAGGAAAACTCTGGGAAATAGAGTCTAGGAGCTTCAGTTGTCCAAGGCCCTGCTGAAGATTTATCTCTGGAGAGATGAAAGTTTGTTGTTTTTTGGTTAAAATCCAGGCTTCACAGTAACTTACTGGGGAAAATAGAATTAACTGCTATTTAGAAATGTATCAGAAGAAACCTATGTAGGTTTGTTTCACTTGGTCGTGTATATAGTTTTCATGTCTGGTTTTAGGTATTGATCTACAAGTCAGCTGTTCGCAGATAGTTGTCATGTCTGGTTTCAGGTATTAATCTAGAACTTGAAAATTGTTGGTCGTTGAGATAGTTCTTCTGGCTTGTTACAAGTATTAATCTCTGACCTGAGAAAGAAAGATAGTTTTCCTGGCTTGTTACAAGTGTTAATCTTAAATCTCTTCATTCGGATTGTTCTCATGGCTTGTTACAGGTATTAATCCACAGTCGGTCATCCATATATAGTTCTCCTGGCTTGTTACAGGTTTTAATCTGGAACTTATTTTTGTTGGTCGTCGAGATAGTTGTCCTGGCTGGTTTCAGGTATTAATCTCTGACCCGAGAAAGAAAAATAGTTTTCCTGGCTTGTTACAGGTATTAATCTTCAATCTCCTTATGTAGAAAGCTTTCCTGGCTTGTTACATGTATTAATCCACAATTGATCGTCCACAGATAGTTCTCCTGGCTTGTTACATGTATTAATCTGGAACTTGTTTTTGTTAGTCGTTGAGATAGTTCTCCTAGCTTGTTTAAGGTATTAATCTCTGACCCGAGAAAGAAAGATAGTTTTCCTGGCTTGTTACAAGTATTAACATTCAATCTCCTTATGTAGATAGTTTTCCTGGCTTGTCACATGTATTAATATACAACGATCATCCACAAATAGTTCTCCTGGCTTGTTACAAGTATTAATCTGGAACTTGAAAATTGCTGGTCATTGAGATAGTTGTCCGGCCTTGTTACAGGTATTAATCTCTGACTTGAGAAAGAAAGATAATTTGCTTGGCTTGTTACAGGTATTAATCTTCAATCTCCTTATGTAGATAGTTTTCCTTGCTTGTTACAGGTATTAATCCACAGTCGATCGTCCACAGATAGTTCTCCTGGCTTGTTATAGATATTAATCTGGAACTTGAAAATTGTTGGTAGTTGAGATAATTCTCCTGGCTTGTTAAGATATTAATCTCTGAACTGAGAAAGAAAGATAATTTTGCTGGCTTGTTACAGGTATTAATCTTCAATCTCCTTATGTAGATAGTTTTCCTGGCTTGTTATAGGTATTAATCCATAATCAGTCATCCACATATAATTCTCCTGACTTGTTACAAGTATTAATCTGGAACTCGGCAACATTGGTCACACAAATAGTTCCCCGTCTAGTTTCGGGCATTAATATATGGCTTGCTGTATTTGTTGGTAAACCATCTTGTTTCGGGAGTTCATACCACTTGGTCATATAGATAGTTTACCTGTCTGGTTTTGGGCATTAATCTTTGACCTGCTGTATAGGTTGATAGTGTTTGTCTATCTTCTAATTTAACCTGAAAAGGAAAAATCAGTTTCATGCGATGTCATGATGTATGAATTGCATGATACTCTCAATATAAATGAGATCGTGATATATGATTTTGTGCTGCATATGCTATGATGTTTGTAGAAATGATGTATGAATGCAATGTATGAACGTGTCAGTTGTTCCATAGCTGTATTGTTGAATTAGGGAAAATAAATCCCTAATTGTTGCTGGGAGTGAAGAATGTAGGTCTTCAAATTTGTTGAAGTTGGAACACTGGGAGATGAACTTCCGTTGCTAGAGAAATAAACTCTTTTGGGAAAGGAAAACTCCGCGAACTGCTTAGGGACTTTGTTGAAATCCTGTTGGGGAATCCGAAAATCTTGACGACTTCACTGGGGAATTTTTATCAGATGTCGGAGCAGTAGTTGGAGATGTATTGAATAAGTATTAGAATGACATCCATATTTGGGTCATATCTGAACCGTTTCTAGAATAATCTGGAATAAGTGTCAGGATGACATCCTCTCTGGATCATACTTGAACCATTTCTAGATGAGAATATGGAGTAAGTGTCAGGATGACATCCGTCTCTAGATCGTACCTGAACCGTTTCTAGATGAGAATCTGGAGTAAGTGTCAGGATGACATCCGTCTCTGGATCGTACCCGAACCTTTTCTAGATGAGAAAGTATAGAGTAGGTGTCAGGATGACATCCATATCTGGATCGTACCTGAAATATTTCTAGATGAGAATCTGCTTTATTTAGAATGTTTCCGCTGGGAATTCCTGTTTTGCTTGAGAATAAATCTGTAGGGGAACATGAAAAGCTTGTGAATCAGGCTAGAGAATTCTTTAAGATGCCGGAGCAGTGATTGGAGATTCTTGCTCTGTTGGGGATACAAGGACGCTTGACATCACTGTGCTGTAAGCTGAGGATATGGCGGTGACTTTTTAGTAAGATGCCCCTGCCTCTATACCTGCTGAAAAAAGTGTCTGCGGAGATTTTGTGGATGGTTTGAGTGTCATCCCAACTCCTGAGGTTTTGAGTAGATGTTGATCAGGGAGTATTCTAATGATAGACAAATTACAAGATGATGGGACATAATCGTGCGCTCTAATCCCTAACTTTTGCCTGGACTGCCCTTTCAGGTTTTCAATCCACCAGAATACCTTCTTTTGCCTAAGCCGCCTTTTCAGGTTTTCGACTTGCCGGGTGTACATATTTTTTCATATGCATATCCCTAATTTTTGCCTAGGCCAGTCGACCTAGCGGGTCTTTGTTCATGCGTAGTATTTTCCGCTATGTCTGTGTTCACCGGGTGCGGAGAATTGTCACTGTCCATAGTAGTAAGTGTTGCCATACTGCTAGAAGATGTTTGTTTGATCACACATGATTCGTTGTTGGAATTCATGTCTGTGATCGGTGGAAATAGAACTGACTGTTTTGAAATTCTGGTTCGCGAAATGTCGCGGTAAGCAAGAGTCGCCACCGTATTTTATTTTCTCCAACAAGGAAAGGACAAAAGCACAGCAAAATTCCTTTTCGAGATGTTTCTCGGTTCGGGAGGTAGATTATAGAAAGGGAAGGTGTTAGCACCCTTTCTATCCGTGGTTATCCACGAGCTCTTAGGTACTTGCTCACTATGTTTTCAAAAATGTTTGCTTTTCTTGTGTTTGTGGGTTTTGAAAAAAGTTTGTTTTGAAAACTTCTAGGTAACTCTTGTATCAGTCCTCAAGAGTGTATGAAGTGTTTGTTTGAAAACTTTTGTCAGAAAAGTGTAAGTGCGAAAAATTGTTTTTGTTTTGAAAGAGCAAGTACCCAGGAGAAATATACCTACTCAAAAGAAATTAAGCTGTGTAAATGTTCTTTAGACAGTACTATCCCACTATTGAGAAGTAGGTAGCACCGTCGTTGGAGTTTTTGGGTTAATTCGATTATAGGGACATGTGTGGTCACCAAAGCGATAGTAGGACGCCTTAGCGGTAACCCTAATGTCCTAGATCCTTTTTTTAATCTGAGGCAACCGTTTCGAGGCAACTTGGATCTTTAGACAGGAGGGCGACCTCTAAAACACCCTATACTCAATGACCACGTCGAGGCAACCAAGTGAGGCGTACCCTAGGAGTGGCATGTGCGAGTGTGTCAGGATTCATGTTAAGTTATCTTTGCACATATTATGGTGAGCTATGGGTTGATTTTAATTTTCAGGCAAGTCTTGTCATGCATAGTTAACAGTTAATAATTATGCGGAAAGTAAATTGCGGAAGGTAAAGCTACGCTATTACAAGGCGTCGGGTATTTACATCACCAAAAACATAACCCTTTAGAAAAGTAAATGCGGAAAATAAAGAAAGCGATAAAAAGGTCCTAATTATCTATTACATCCCCGGAGCAATTACATAAATATGATCAAAAATAAATATGCGCGAAAAGAAATTTAATTGGAAAAGTCCTTAGGGTTTTGACCCTTTTTGAGAAAAGAATGGAATTTTGGTCCTTTTTGCAATTAATTAAACCTAATTCTAATTAATTAATTAATTACAAGAAAAAAGTATTTTTATGTTTTTTATGTTTTAATGAAAATAAAATAAAAGAAATCAAGTCAAAAGTTAGTAAAAACCCTAATTCTAATTTATTTTATTTATTATGAAAATGTCAAAATTTAAACCTAATTAAACTAAATTGATTTGTTAGTATTTATTTACAAAATAATAAAGTGAAATTAATAAATAATAATAATAAAAAAAATATTTACATTTTTTAGTTGTCTGAATTTATTATGGAAAATATTAATTAAGTTAATTAAATAATAATAATAATTAATAACAATAATTAGTAAAAGAAAATAAAAAGAAAAGTAAGAATGAACCAGGGGGGTGCTAGGCCTTTTTGGAGGTTTGTTTGGCAATTCTGGCCCATTAAGCTACCAAGCCACGTTTGACTTTGGAGATCCCCTATGCACATGGTTGACTAGGAGTATGATGGTCTTCATCTTTTGACCATTGGATTGCTACTTGAAGACACATGGCATGCTGATGTTTGGAGTACATGGTGGAACGCTGTCTGAAGCCTGCATGCAATCACGTTAAGAAAAATATTATAGAGTTTTGGGTGGACCTGGGAATCGAACCCAGGTCCCAATGGTTACCAGCCAGCACAACATCCACTGAGCCATCTGCACGCCTTTGTTAATATACTAACTAACAAATATAATATTAAGAAACAATCAATATGCTGGACAAAACAAAATCACGCGCGTTATTTGAATTGGCTAATCAGATGCTAACACGTCTTCATCTTCATCCTGCGTACCTGTAAAAAACAAATGGATAGCGGGGGTTTTTAACCCCCACAAAACATCATGAGGAAAAATAGCGATTAAGCCTATGATGAATATAAATATTTCGCGATGGTCTCAGTGTGTTCGTTTCGTCCCAACGGTCTCAACCATATGCCTTAGAGCTCCCAATTTTACAGGATTTGGAAAGCCCTATTTCAAGAACTCATGAACCCTAAAATTCGTTAATGGCACTTTGCGATTCTGCGTGTTATAATTCAATTAACCTGTACCATTAGCTTCATGGGAGTTCTAGCAATGCAAAACACACAAAAAATCACGTTAATGATGCATGAATCATGAGTTTCGATTATGAAAAAAGTATGCAAACCGTGAATCTGTTTAGAGTGATTTCTTAAGCTTTAGCGTGTGGTTTTGATTGCAAAATGTTCCTCACACCTCCAGCAACGTGTTTGAATCCACAAATTGCTTTGAATTGGCCTGGAACCTGGAAAACAATTTTCACTTTTCTTTGAATTTTCTTGAATGTGATTATGGTTTTTCTGCAGCAAATTCACGTCTATGGCATTAGGGTTGGCTTGTGTACTTATAGTAGAATAGAATTAGGTCAAATCCTTGAGCAAAGATCCATTGAATAATGGTTTGAATATTTGATTTGCAATCATATATTTTTGAATCTTTTTGATTGGAAAAACTTGCCAAACTTGGAGATTCTTGTCCCTTTGATGTGCACACGAATTTTCCAGCATATATTGACCACTTTTGCTTCACAAAAAGATTGAGAAATCAAATCTTTGTATTTCCTACATTTTAAATTAATTAAATGAATTAAAATCAATTAAAAATCCAATTAATTAATAAAAAATAAGAAAATAATTTCAAATAATCTCAATGGGTCGTGCATAAGTCAAGGATAAAGTTCAAGAAGAAATTTGAGGCCCATTAGCAAAAACAAGGTGTTTTGAGCAAAGTTGACTTTTGCAAATTCACAAAAATTTCCCAACTTCTCCAATGCATATCTTGCTCAATTGTGATCATATGAACATGTTCTTGCACATTTTGGAAAGGTCTTTAAGTCCTCTAACCAATTCCTTTGGTCCCATGTCATTTGGATTTACCAATCTCAAGTTATGGTCTTTGACTTAAAGTGCATTTTTGTTAACTTTTGAATTTGACATATAATGTAGAAATTGATAACTTTTTATGAGAGCATTTCTTGGACTTGATATGTGAAGATTGTTTGTAGGAAATGTCATCCCCTTCAAAATGAGCATTGGGTGGGATTTTTCTGATGAACCATGAAAAAGTTATGCCCTGGTCAAAATACAGTTGACTTTTCTACTATCCAAAAATAGTAACTTTTGGCATCTTGATGATTTTTGAGCCATGCTGGTAGAATCATGATCAAGACTTGATCAAATGATTATTGTGACCTCAAAATAAGATGTTTACCAAAAATTCTGACTTTTGACTGCAAAATGACCATTTTGCCCCTGTAGTTGACTGTAGAGCAAATATGGCTTTTGATTGTAAAATTTGGCACTATGAGCCTTGAGACTTGACATGTAGATGCTTGAGGATGTATGTAGGAATAGGAGACTTGATTGAGCCATTGAAAACCTCAAATTCTTTGAAGGAACCAAAACCCTAATTCTGACTGGCTTATGAGGCATTTGGACTGTGCAACCCTTGAGAAAATCTTGAGCAGTTTGAGATGATTCTTGACAAACCTTGAAGAATATGGGAGGGAAAATTTTGGGGTACAACAGTTTCCCCTGTTCAATCTTCTTAAACCTGAGGATGTAGATTGACTTGCGTGCCTTTCGTGATCCGAAGGTGGAAGATGATTGAACACTAAAGTGCCCAGAAATTTGCACTCGCATAGTGGAGTATCAGCAATGTGATGTCGGGAATGGACTTATAGATGCCATTTGGAGATATGATGGATAGGAGGTTGGGCTTATAGATGCCACCTGGAGATTGTTGATAGGAGGATGGGCTTATAGATGCCACCTGGAGATTGTTGATAGGTAGTTTTGTCTTCGTTGACGGGTTGCCTTCATTGACAGATTGTCTTCATTGACGAATTGTCTTCATTGACAGATTGTCTTCGTTGACAGATTGTCTTCATTGACGGATTGTCTTCGTTGACGGATTGTCTTCATTGACGGATTGTCTTCATTGACGGATTGTCTTCGTTGACAGATTGTCTTCGTTGACAGATTGTCTTCATTGACGGATTGGCTTCATTGACGGATTGTCTTCATTGATGGATTGTCTTCATTGACAGATTGTCTTCATTGACAGGGTATCTTCTTTGACATGGTGTCTTCATTGACGGGTCGTCTTTATTGACGGGTTGTCTTCATTGACGGGTTGTCTTTATTGACGGGTTATCTTTATTGACGGGCTGTCTTCATTGACAGGTTGTCTTCATTGACAGGTTGTCTTTATTGACGGGTTGTCTTCTTTGACTGAATTTGTCTCTATTGACTGAATTTAGAGTTCAACTGCATCTTTCCTGAAAGGTAAAGGTTAGTCATATGCAATGCATGATATGGATCGAGCAATGATGTTCTCAACATAAATGAGATTGTATGATATGATGCGTATATGCATGTATCATGATGTATGACAATGTGATGTTTATGAATGTTTCTTCGTCTGGGAAAATAAACCCTTGACAAATGCCGGGAAGTTCGTTGAATCCTGGGCTGAGGTTGAAGAGTGGAGTCTTTCGTTTCCGTTGGGGATGATGAACGAAGATAATTGCAAGAATAAACCGGTAGGAGAAGATGACTCCGTTGGGGAATAAACTTGGCGACGAGATTACTCTGCGGGGAATTGCTCTGTGGGGAAGAGATGCTTCACTGAGATTTGAATGTTAACTCCGCTGGGGATTCCGTTGATAAGCTCTGTTGGGGAATTTGATGAACTCCGTTGGGGGATTGAAAGAACTTCGTTGAGGACGATCTTTCCGTTGCAATTTGCTGAGGATAACCCAGTTAGACTCTGGTGGGGAATAACCTTTGGATATGGCTGAGGAGATGCATTTATGCTCTGCAGGGGATAAGCTTCCATAATCTACTGGGGAGATGGTCCAACTCTCCTGGGGAAACTTTTGAGGAAATGGCTCCACTGGGGGTCTCTTGTATTCCGCCGGGGAACAATCTTGCGACTGCCGGGGATGCTTGCTGAGGAATATCTGTATACTCTGCTAGGGAATATTAAGATCTTCTGAGGATACCCGACTTCTCCAGGACTGATGGTGGACTAACTCTTCTTGGGGAGAGAGTATTGCTGACTTGCTGGGGATCTTGTACTGTGCCTTTTTAAGGCTGATGGGAGACCAACTCTGCTTGGGGAGAGTATCGCTGATTCTTGTCTTACTCTGCGAGGAGTGCAGTTATCTTGGTCATATTCTTCAGCTGAACCTACCTTGGTACCTGGAGGATAGAGCAGCTAGATCGCCTAGACAATTCTTATTTCCCCAGCTTCTGTGGGAGAAGGAGGCCTGTGGAGGTGCTTGATGACTGCCGATTGACAAATCTTCTACTGGTAGGCAAGTGACGAGATGACGGGACATAGTCGTACGCTTTGATCCCTAACTTTTGCCTGGACCTCCCTTTCGGGTTTTCAGTCCACCGGGATACCCTTTTTTTCCCAAGCCGCCTTTTCAGGTTTTCCACTTGCCGGGTGTACAGATTTTTCATTCTCATCCCTTATTTTTGCCCGAACCTTTTTGGTTCGTCGGGAAGCCCTTATTTTTGCCTAGGCATGTCAACCTAGCGGGTCTTTGATTATGCGTAGTACTTTTTTCGACTATGTCCATGCTCTCAGGATGTAGGGAGTTGTCACTGTCAGTAGCATTGTGTTGCCATACTACCAGAAGATGTTCGTTCGATCATGCAAGATTCGTCGCTGGAATTCATGTCCAATGCCCCAAGTGACTCAGGCGGAGATTTGCCCCTGGCTATCTAGCATTTTGAGAGATTCCTTGAATCTTGACTTGACTGCCCCAGATGATGGACAATGATCATTTCGTGCCCCTTGATTGGAAGTGCTTTTGTTCACTAGATATTCTTCGTGCAAATTTCTCTGTTGTTCGAACAAATAGTCATATGCAAACAATGTTATTTTAAGAATGCAAAGCTTATGTCTGTCTTGAAATTTTTGAAAATGCAGTTTCAGTAAAACAAGTGAATTTTTGTAAAATGTGATGTCAACTCAGTATTTTACAGCAAGCCCTACAGGAGTCAGGATACCTTTTGTAACAGTATGCTTTCGAACTAACCCATGCTTCAGCTAGGACTTTTTAAGGGTTATAACATGGCCTGGTTCACGGTTTAAGAAACAAAGGATAAAGGCTCAAATTTTATTTGTACCCACCCATTCTTCGTGATGTTCTTCAACCCTAACCTCAGCTAATCATGCGCTAGATCTTGTTTGAGTCTTTTCTCTGATATTCCGGTGATGGTTCGGATATTGACAATTTTGAATAGGCAGTCATTTCTTTTTTTTTGTTGAGGGTTTGTAGGACCTCTTTCTTTTCGATTTTATTATCCCTTTCTTTTGCCTGAACTGTTTCTTTTGTGATTACGGTCAGCGGGATGCCCCAGTTTTGTAAGTCTCCTTCATAGGTTTTGACTTAATGGGCTTTGATTTCTGAGAGATAATGACTCCCTATCTTTATGATTATTCGGAACCATCACTGTCTTTTTGTCTCAGAAGGACTTCTTTGATGCCATTCATTGTGCACCTGGATCAACTGAGAGAACTACCCTGCCCCGGGTTGTGATTAAGGGTTTTAATTTTTGAAAAGAAAAACTCCAACTTCTTTGGCTCAAAGGGGTTGACGAGGGATTATGTTCCTTATAACTCCAGTGTTTAGGATTTGAAATAATGCCTGTACCTCATCAGCAGGGTCTGTTCAAAAGCATACTGTAAAGATCGTGGTATCGTTTTCGTCATCCTCCCTCAAGAGGCTTAGAATTTTTTAATCGAGAGTTTGAACATCACAAAAAAAAGAAAGCAATTTGAATATAGTGAATACGAATTGATTGATTCAAAACAGACATATGCGATGCATTGATATAATAAAAAAGTTTGCCATGACAATAATTGTTTGAATAAGCAAAGAAAAATACAACTTGAAAATTCCAATGAACAAAAAGTCTCTCGATCCTAGCCATGTTTTGGCAAGGGAGCAGTGATCACATTGGGAGTCTCAGGCGCTTCGAACTCGACCTCCTTTGCATCGATTAGGTCCTAAACCTTGTTCCTCAAAGTCCAACAATCATCTGTAGCATGCCCCGGGCTGTCGGAATGATAAGCGCAGCGGGCGTTGGGGTTATACTTTGAAGGTGTAGTGTTCGGATTCTTAGGAGGGTCCCTTAGAGTTACCAAATTGGTCTTCAGCAACTGTGGCAATATCTGAGACAGAGTCATACTGAGTCGAGTGAACTGCCTTCTGGGTTCTCTTCCCTTTTTTGGTTGCGATGTTGAGGATCACTGGCGGGTTTTGAAATAACTACCGCGTTGACAGCTTGGCGGTGTTCGGACCTATTCTGCCCTCTTGAACCATAAACAGCACTAGATTCTTTCTTGAATGGTTTCTTCTCAGTGTTCGAGAAGTCAACCTTTTGTATCTTCCCAGACTTGATACCAGCTTCTATTCTCTCACCAGTCAAGATAAGGTCTGTAAACCCTGCAGAAGAATTCCCAATCAGATGGTTGAAGAACGGACCAGACAGGGTCCCCAAGAACATATCCACAAGCTCGCGGTCAGTTAAAGGTGGTTGCACCCTTCCAGCGAGGTCTCTCCACTTTTGAGCATACTCTTTAAATCCTTCACCCGTCCGTAGTGACATACCCTGGAGTTGGGTACGCGTAGGAGCGAGGTCGGAATTATACTGATACTGCTTATAGAACGCAGTAGCCAAGTCCTCCCAGTTACGAATACTGGCTCCATCCAGCTGATAGAACCATTCGAGTTAAGTCCCTGAAAGACTATCCTGGAAGAAATGGATCCATAAATTCTTGTCAGCTGTATACGGTTGGATCTTCCTCACATACGACCGGAGGTACAGCTTAGGACAGGAAGCTCCGTCGTACTTTGAAATGGCAGGTGCCTTGAACTTATGGGGAATCACCACCCCAGAGGATAAGCCTAGGTCTCCAAAGTCCAACCCGGGCACATTTTGAATCTCCATAGCACTTAAACGGTCCTCTAGCTGTTTGTACCTGTCCTCAGCGGGAGGGTACTGTTCATCATTATAATCCGTCTCGTTGTCGGAGACCACGGGACTAGGAACCCTTCTCTCTTGGGGACTGTCTTTCCCTACATAGGAAGTAGTCAGATCAGCCTCATTCTGTAATCCATTCCCAGATCTGTGTCTAGTGTTGAACAAAACAGTCCTCTTCTTCTTCTTCTTCCTCTCTTTCAGAATCAAAGTCTTCAAATCCTGTTGACCCTGGGCTAGGTTCATAACCAACTCCTGGAACTGGGCATTCTGGGCCTGGAGGGCCTTGATAGCTTGTTCAGCGAAAGGTTCAGAAGACATGATGATTGCTGAAATAAACAGCGAAGAAGATAAGCGACCTGTCAAAAGGGTACCTGTAATGCAATGATATGTATGAGATATGTATGCAATGTTTTAAAGGATCTCGCGGGGTAAACCAAGAAACTTGTTAGAATTTGAATTTAGGTAGCTTGATTGAAGGAACTTCATGTTGTTGAGAGTCCTTCTTCAAGAGTCAAAGCTCACCATATCGAGTGGGTCATAGCCCCTGACTCAAGTTATCATGTTTTGATCTCCGAACAACCTTGGCTAGAGGAAAATAAATCCCCTTTGCCCCTTGCTATATATTTGGTTCATCATGACCTGAATCACAGACCCTTGAGATCCTTGAAATGGGTTAATCCTTATGCAGGATGCATGCAATGGTATGATGGTATGATGTTATGCTATACGTGGAGTGATGTAAGTAAACCCTGTAATAAGTCCAGATTAAGGACTGTAAACAAAACCTGCAAGGAACTCATGTGTCAGATAACAAGAATGTTATATGTGTCTGTTTAGAGTGATTTCTTAAGCTTTAGCGTGTGGTTTTGATTGCAAAATGTTCCTCACACCTCCAACAACGTGTTTGAATCCACAAATTGCTTTGAATTGGCCTGGAACCTGGAAAACAGTTTTCACTTTTCTTTGAATTTTCTTGAATGTGATTATGGTTTTTCTGCAGCAAATTCACGTCTATGGCATTAGGGTTGGCTTGTGTACTTATAGTAGAATAGAATTAGGTCAAATCCTTGAGCAAAGATCCATTGAATAATGGTTTGAATATTTGATTTGCAATCATATATTTTTGAATATTTTTTATTGGAAAAACTTGCCAAACTTGGAGATTCTTGTCCCTTTGATGTGCACACGAATTTTCCAGCATATATTGACCACTTTTGCTTCACAAAAAGATTGAGAAATCAAATCTTTGTATTTCCTACATTTTAAATTAATTAAATGAATTAAAATCAATTAAAAATCCAATTAATTAATAAAAAATAAGAAAATAAATTCAAATAATCTCAATGGGTCGTGCATAAGTCAAGGATAAAGGTCAAGAAGAAATTTGAGGCCCATTAGCAAAAACAAGGTGTTTTGAGCAAAGTTGACTTTTGCAAATTCACAAAAATTTCCCAACTTCTCCAATGCATATCTTGCTCAATTTTGATCATATGAACATGTTCTTGGACATTTTGGAAAGGTCTTGAAGTCCTCTAACTAATGCCTTTGGTCCCATGTCATTTGGATTTACCAATCTCAAGTTATGGTCTTTGACTTAAAGTGTATTTTTGTTAACTTTTGAATTTGACCTATAATGTAGAAATTGATAACTTTTTATGAGAGCATTTCTTGGACTTGAAATGTGAATATGGTTTGTAGGAAATTTCATCCCCTTCAAAATGAGCATTGGGTGGGATTTTTCTGATGAACCATGAAAAAGTTATGCCCTGGTCAAAATACAGTTGACTTTTATACAGTCCAAAAATAGTAACTTTTGGCATCTTGATGATTTTTGAGCCATGCTGGTAGAATCATGATCAAGACTTGATCAAATGATGATTGTGACCTCAAAATAAGACGTTGACCAAAAATTATGACTTTTGACTACAAAATGACCATTTTACCCCTGCAGTTGACTGTAGAGTAAATAGGGCTTTTGATTGTAAAATTTGGCACTATGAGCCTTGAGACTTGACATGTAGATGCTTGAGGATGTATGTAGGCATAGGAGACTTGATTGAGCCATTGAAAACCTCAAGTTCTTTGAAGGAACCAAAACCCTAATTCTGACTGGCTTAGGAGGCATTTGGACTGTGCAACCCTTGAGAAAATCTTGAGCAGTTTGAGATGATTCTTGACAAACCTTGAAGAATATGGGAGGGTAAATTTTGGGGTACAACAGTTGCCCCTGTTCAATCTTCTTAAACCTGAGGATGTAGATTGGCTTGCGTGCCTTTCGTGATCCGAAGGTGGAAGATGATTGAACACTAAAGTGCCCAGAAATTTGCACTCGCATAGTGGAGTATCAGCAATGTGATGTCGGGAATGGGCTTATAGATGCCATTTGGAGATATGATGGATAGGAGGTTGGGCTTATAGATGCCACCTGGAGATTGTTGATAGGAGGATGGGCTTATAGATGCCACCTGGAGATTGTTGATAGGTAGTTTTGTCTTTGTTGACGGGTTGCCTTCATTGACAGATTGTCTTCATTGACGAATTGTCTTCATTCACAGATTGTCTTCGTTGACGGATTGTCTTCATTGACGGATTGTCTTCGTTGACGGATTGTCTTCATTGGCGGATTGTCTTCATTGACGGATTGTCTTCGTTGACAGATTGTCTTCGTTGACAGATTATCTTCATTGACGGATTGTCTTCATTGACGGATTGTCTTCATTGATGGATTGTCTTCATTGATAGATTGTCTTCATTGACAGGTTGTCTTCTTTGACATGTTGTCTTCATTGACGGGTCGTCTTTATTGACGGGTTGTCTTCATTGACGGGTTGTCTTTATTGACGGGTTGTCTTTATTGACGGGCTGTCTTCATTGACAGGTTGTCTTCATTGACAGGTTGTATTTATTGACGGGTTGTCTTCTTTGACTGAATTTGTCTCTATTGACTGAATTTAGAGTTTAACTGCATCTTTCCTGAAAGGTAAAGGTCAGTCATATGTAATGCATGATATGGATCGAGCAATGATGTTCTCAACATAAATGAGATTGTATGATATGATGCGTATATGCATGTATCATGATGTATGACAATGTGATGTTTATTAATGTTTCTTCGTCTGGGAAAATAAATCCTTGACAAATGCCGGGAAGTTCGTTGAATCCTGGGCTGATGTTGAAGAGTAGAGTCTTTCGTTTCCGTTGGGGATGATAAACGAAGATAATTGCAAGAATAAACCGGTAGGAGAAGATGACTCCGTTGGGGAATAAACTTGGCGACGAGATTACTCTGCGAGGAATTGCTCTGTACGGAAGAGATGCTTCGCTGAGATTTGAACGATAACTCTGCTGGGGATTCCGTTGATAAGCTCTTTTGGGGAATTTGATGAACTCCGCTGGGGGATTGAAAGAACTTCGTTGAGGACGACCTTTCCGTTGCAATTTGCTGAGGATAACCCAGTTAGACTCTGGTGGGGAATAACCTTTGGATATGGCTGAGGAGATGCATTTATGCTCTGCAAGGGATAAGCTTCCAGAATCTACTGGGGAGATGGTCCAACTCTCCTGGGGAAACTTTTGAGGAAATGGCTCCACTGGGGGTCTCTTCTATTCCGCCGGGGAACAATCTTGAGACTGCCGGGGATGCTTGCTGAGGAATATCTATATACTCTGCTAGGGAATATTAAGATCTTCTGAGGATACCCGACTTCTCCAGGACTGATGGTGGACTAACTCTGCTTGGGGAGAGAGTATTGCTGACTTGCTGGGGATCTTGTACTGTGCCTTTTTAAGGCTGATGGGAGACCAACTCTGCTTGGGGAGAGTATCGCTGATTCTTGTCTTACTCTGCGAGGAGTGCAGGTATCTTGGTCATATTCTTCAGCTGAACCTACCTTGGTACCTGGAGGATAGAGCAGCTAGATCGCCTAGACAATTCTTATTGCCCCAGCTTCTGTGGGAGAAGGAGGCCTGTGGAGGTGCTTGATGACTGCCGATTGACAAATCTTCTGTTGGTAGGCAAGTGACGAGATGACCGGACATAGTCGTACGCTTTGATCCCTAACTTTTGCCTGGACCGCCCTTTCGGGTTTTCAGTCCACCGGGATACCCTTTTTTTCCCAAGCCGCCTTTTCAGGTTTTCGACTTGCCGGGTGTACAGATTTTTCATTTTCATCCCTTATTTTTGCCCGAACCTTTTTGGTTCGCCGGGAAGCCCTTATTTTTGCCTAGGCATGTCAACCTAGCGGGTCTTTGATTATGCGTAGTACTTTTTTCGACTATGTCCATGCTCTCAGGATGTAGGGAGTTGTCACTGTCAGTAGTATTGTGTTGCCATACTACCAGAAGATGTTCGTTCGATCATGCAAGATTCGTCGCTGGAATTCATGTCCAATGCCCCAAGTGACTCAGGCGGAGATTTTCCCCTGGCTATCTGGCATTTTGAGAGATTCCTTGAATCTTGACTTGACTGCCCCAGATGATGGACAATGATCATTTCGTGCCCCTTGATTGGAAGTGCTTTTGTTCACTAGATATTCTTCGTGCAAATTTCTCTGTTGTTCGAACAAATAGTCATATGCAAACAATGTTATTTTAAGAATGCAAAGCTTATGTCTGTCTTGAAATTTTTGAAAATGCAGTTTCAGTAAAACAAGTGAATTTTTGTAAAATGTGATGTCAACTCAGTATTTTACAGCAAGCCCTACAGGAGTCAGGATACCTTTTGTAACAGTATGCTTTCGAACTAACCCATGCTTCAGCTAGGACTTTTTAAGGGTTATAACGTAGCCTGGTTCACGGTTTAAGAAACAAAGGATAAAGGCTCAAATTTTATTTGTACCCACCCATTCTTCGTGATGTTCTTCAACCCTAACCTCAGCTAATCGTGCGCTAGATCTGGTTTGAGTCTTTGCTCTGATATTCCGGTGATGGTTCGGATATTGACAATTTTGAATAGGCAGTCATTTCTTTTTTTTGTTGAGGGTTTGTAGGACCTCTTTCTTTTCGATTTTATTATCCCTTTCTTTTGCCTGAACTGTTTCTTTTGTGATTACAGTCAGCGGGATGCCCCAGTTTTGTAAGTCTCCTTCATAGGTTTTGACTTAATGGGCTTTGATTTCTGAGAGATAATGACTGCCTGTCTTTATGATTATTCGGAACCATCACTGTCTTTTTGTCTCAGAAGGACTTCTTTGATGCCATTCATTGTGCACCTGGATCAACTGAGAGAACTACCCTGCCCCGGGTTGTGATTAAGGGTTTTAATTTTTGAAAAGAAAAACTCCAACTTCTTTGGCTCAAAGGGGTTGACGAGGAATTATCTTCCTTATAACTCCAGTGTTTAGGATTTGAAACAATGCCTGTACCTCATCAGCGGGGTCTGTTTAAAAGCATACTGTAAAGATCGTGGTATCGTTTTCGTCATCCTCCCTCAAGAGGCTTAGAATTTTTTAATCGAGAGTTTGTACATCACAAAAAAAATGAAAGCAATTTGAATATAGTGAATACGAATGGATTGATTCAAAACAGACACATGCGATGCATTGATATAATAAAAAAGTTTGCCATGACAATAATTGTTTGAATAAGCAAAGAAAAATACAACTTGAAAATTCCAATGAACAAAAAGTCTCTCGATCCTAGCCATGTTTTGTCAAGGGAGCAGTGATCACATTGGGAGTCTCGGGCGCTTCGAACTCGACCTCCTTTGCATCGATTAGGTCCTGAACCTTGTTCCTCAAAGTCCAACAATCATCTGTAGCATGCCCCGGGCTGTCAGAATGATAAGCGCAGCGGGCGTTGGGGTTATACCTTGAAGGTGTAGTGTTCGGATTCTTAGGAGGGTCCCTTAGAGTTACCAAATTGGTCTTCAACAACTGTGGCAATATCTGAGACAGAGTCATACTGAGTCGAGTGAACTGCCTTCTGGGTCTCTCATCCCTTTGTTGGTTGCGATGTTGAGGATCAATGGCGGGTTTTGAAATAACTACCGCGTTGACAGCTTGGCGGTGTTCGGACCTATTCTGCCCTCTTAAACCATATACAGCACTAGATTCTTTCTTGAATGGTTTCTTCTCAGTGTTCGAGGAGTCACCCTTTTGTATCTTCCCAGACTTGATACCAGCTTCTATTCTCTCACCAGTCAAGTTAAGGTCTGTAAACCCTACAGAAGAATTCCCAATCAGATGGTTGAAGAACGGACCAGACAGGGTCCCCAAGAACATATCCACAAGCTCGCGGTCAGTTAAAGGTGGCTGCACCCTTCCAGCGAGGTCTCTCCACTTTTAAGCATACTCTTTAAATCCTTCACCCGTCCATAGTGACATACCCTGGAGTTGGGTATGCGTAGGAGCGAGGTCGGAATTATACTGATACTGCTTATAGAACGCAATAGCCAAGTCCTCCCAGTTACGAATACTGGCTCCATCCAGCTGATAGAACCATTCGAGTTGAGTCCTTGAAAGACTATCCTGGAAGAAATGGATCCACAAATTCTTATCAGCTGTATACAGTTGGATCTTCCTCACATACGACCGGAGGTGCAGCTTAGGACAGGAAGCTCCGTCGTACTTTGCAAAGGCAGGTGCCTTGAACTTATGGGGAATCACCACCCCAGAGGATAAGCCTAGGTCTCCAAAGTCCAACCCGGGCACATTTTGAATCTCCATAGCACTTAAACGGTCCTCTAGCTTTTTGTACCTGTCCTCAGCGGAAGGGTACTGTTCATCATTATAATCCATCTCGTTGTAGGAGACCACGGGACTAGGAACCCTTCTCTCTTGGGGACTGTCTTTCCCTACAGAGGAAGTAGTCATATCAACCTCATTCTATAATCCATTCCCAGATCTGTGTCTAGTGTTGAACAAAACAGTCCTCTTCTTCTTCTTCTTCCTCCTCTCTTTCAGAATCAAAGTCTTCAAATCCTGTTGACCCTGGGCTAGGTTCATAACCAACTCCTGGAACTGGGCATTCTGGGCCTGGAGGGCCTTGATAGCTTGTTCAGCGGAAGGTTCAGAAGACATGATGATTGCTGAAATAAACAGCGAAGAAGATAAGCGACCTGTCAAAATGGTACCTGTAATGCAATGATATGTATGAGATATGTATGCAATGTTTTCAAGGATCTCGCGGGGTAAACCAAGAAACTTGTTAGAATTTGAATTTAGGTAGCTTGATTGAAGGAACTTCATGTTGTTGAGAGTCCTTCTTCAAGAGTCAAAGCTCACCATATCGAGTGGGTCATAGCCCCTGACTCAAGTTATCATGTTTTGATCTCCGAACAACCTTGGCTAGAGGAAAATAAATCCCCTTTGCCCCTTGCTATATATTTGGTTCATCATGACCTGCATCACAGACCCTTGAGATCCTTGAAATGGGTTAATCCTTATGCAGGATGCATGCAATGGTATGATGGTATGATGTTATGCTATATGTGGAGTGATGTAAGTAAACCCTGTAATAAGTCCAGATTAAGGACTGTATAGAAAACCTGCAAGGAACTCATGTGTCAGATAACAAGAATGATATATGTGTCTGTTTAGAGTGATTTCTTAAGCTTTAGCGTGTGGTTTTGATTGCAAAACGTTCCTCACACCTCCAGCAACGTGTTTGAATCCACAAATTGCTTTGAATTGGCCTGGAACATGGAAAACAGTTTTCACTTTTCTTTGAATTTTCTTGAATGTGATTATGGTTTTTCTGCAGCAAATTCACGTCTATGGCATTAGGGTTGGCTTGTGTACTTATAGTAGAATAGAATTAGGTCAAATCCTTGAGCAAAGATCCATTGAATAATGGTTTGAATATTTGATTTGCAATCATATATTTTTGAATCTTTTTTATTGGAAAAACTTTCCAAACTTGGAGATTCTTGTCCCTTTGATGTGCACACGAATTTGCCAGCATATATTGACCACTTTTGCTTCACAAAAATATTGAGAAATCAAATCTTTGTATTTCCTACATTTTAAATTAATTAAATGAATTAAAATCAATTAAAAATCCAATTAATTAATAAAAAATAAGAAAATAAATTCAAATAATCTCAATGGGTCGTGCATAAGTCAAGGATAAAGTTCAAGAAGAAATTTGAGGCCCATTAGCAAAAACAAGGTGTTTTGAGCAAAGTTGACTTTTGCAAATTCACAAAAATTTCCCAACTTCTCCAATGCATATCTTGCTCAATTTGGATCATATGAACATGTTCTTGGACACTTTGGAAAGGTCTTGAAGTCCTCTAACCAGTGCCTTTGGTCCCATGTCATTTGGATTTACCAATCTCAAGTTATGGTCTTTGACTTAAAGTGCATTTTTGTTAACTTTTGAATTTGACCTATAATGTAGAAATTGATAACTTTTTATGAGAGCATTTCTTGGACTTGAAATGTGAAGATGGTTTGTAGGAAATGTCATCCCCTTCAAAATGAGCATTGGATGGGATTTTTCTGATGAACCATGAAAAAGTTATGCCCTGGTCAAAATACAGTTAACTTTTCTACTGTCCAAAAATAGTAACTTTTGGCATCTTGATGATTTTTGAGCCATGCTGGTAGAATCATGATCAAGACTTGATCAAATGATGATTGTGACCTCAAAATAAGATGTTGACCAAAAATTCTGACTTTTGACTGCAAAATGACCATTTTGCCCCTGCAGTTGACTGTAGAGCAAATAGGGCTTTTGATTGTAAAATTTGGCACTATGAGCCTTGAGACTTGACATGTAGATGCTTGAGGATGTATGTAGGAATAGGAGACTTGATTGAGCCATTGAAAACCTCAAATTATTTGAAGGAACGAAAACCCTAATTCTGACTGGCTTAGGAGGCATTTGGACTGTGCAACCCTTGAGAAAATCTTGAGCAGTTTGAGATGATTCTTGACAAACCTTGAAGAATATGGGAGGGAAAAATTTTGGGTACAACAATGTCTAATTCCCCAAGTGATTCAGACAGAGGTCTGCCCCTGGCTATTTGGAATTTTTGAGAGATTCCTCGAATCTTGACTTGACTGCCCCAGATCAGCTGGATACCGTGCCATGCCCCTTGATTATGAAGGGCCTGTTATTGGAAATGTCTTTTCCATCTGAGGTGATTCTGTCCATTGAGAGGATCTTCATTCACTGAGTATTCGTTGTGCGAATTTCTCTGTTGTTTGAACAATTAGCCATATGCAAACAATGTCATTTAAAGAATGCAAAGCTTATGTCAGTCTTGAAGTTTGAAAATTCATTTTTTAGTAAAACAAACAAATTTTGTAAAAGTGTGATATCACCTAAGGATTTATAGCAAACCTTATTGGAGTCAGGATACCTTTTGTAACAATATGCTTTTGAACTAACCCATGCTTCAGCTAGGACTTTTAAGGGTTGTAGCGTGGCTTAGTTCACGGTTTAAGAAACAAAGGATAAAGGCTCAAAATTTATTTCTACCCAACCCGTTCTCCATGATGTTCTTCAGTCCTATGCTCAGTTAATTATGCGTTTAACTCCCTCTTGGGTCTTAGCTCTGATGTTCCGGTGATGGTTCATAAATTGAATGTTTGTTTGAGAAGGAAGTCATTTGTGTAACCTTTTCTTTTTTGTTGAGGATTTGTAGGACCTCTTTTTATTTTATTTTGGTATCCCTACTTTTTCCTGAACTGGTTCTTTTGTGATTATAGTCAGCGGGATGCCCCATTTTTTTTCTTAAGTCTCCTTCATAGGTTTTGACTTAGCGAACTTTTCTTTTGAAAAATAATGACTTCCTGCTTTGATGATTATGTGGAGTCATCACCATCTTTTTTTTGGAGTGCATCTTCTACAGTATTTGTCGTGTATGAAGGTAGAGCTCGCGGCTGAATGAACACCTAAATCAACTGAGAAAACTACCCTACCCCAGGTTATGATTAAGGGTTTTAATTTGTATGAATAGAAAAAACTCTTACTTCTTAGGCTCAAAGGGGTTGACTAGGGATTATCTTCCTTATAACTCTACTGTTTAGGATTTGAAATAATGCTTGTACATCGTCAGTGGGGTCTGTTCAAAAGTATACTATAGAGACCGTGGCATCGTTTTCGTCATCCTCTCTCTAAAGGCTTAGAGCTTTTAATCAAGAGTTGAATATCACAAAAAAGGAAGTAAAAAAAACAGTTTGAATATAATGAATACGAATGAATTGATTCAAGACAAACATATGCAATGCAATGATGAAATAACAAAGTTTGACATAAATAAGTGTTCGAACAAATCAAAAGACAATTACAACTTGAAAATTCTAATGAACGAAAATCCTTCTTGTTAGAACTTGTCACTTCAGATGTGTGTCTTGGAGGGATGACAAAAAAATTCCAGTTGACCATCTTTTGCAAATTCCAATACTCATTCATCAATCAGGTCTTGAATTTTGTATTTCAATGTCCAACAACTATCAGTGTCATGCCCTAGACTGTTGGAGTGGTATGCACATATTGCATCAGGATTGTAAGTAGGAGCGGAAGTATTATATTCTGAGGAGGATCCTTCAATGTGACCAAATTCAACATCAACATGTGTTGCAAGACTTGTGACATTGGTATGTTGAGTTTGGTATATTGCCTAGTAAATGAATCCCGCTTATGCCGATTACCCTGTCGTTATTGGTGAGGTTGTGATTGGGCTCGTGATGTAGCAGCAATTTGGAAAGGTCCATTCTCTACAAAGCCAAATTCTTGTCTCATCAGGAGTTGATTAATGACAATCCCCAACCTTGACCATTTGTTTCACATGCTTGCATCCGTCTTGAGGAAGTTTACTGATAAGGAGTCTTAACTCTTCTTGTCCCCGAGCCAAGCTTTGAATGAGAGCCATTTGACTGATCATCTGGATTCTCATCCTTTCCATCTCAGCTTACAGTTGTTCAACCTGATCATCCTTGTTGTTGTCAGGATGTTTCTTGGTCAGATTCCCAGCGAGGAGTGTTTCAATTCTTCCTGCCCCTTGGATAGGTTTAGGAACATTTCCATGAACTAAGCCTCTTGAGTTTGGAGATATCTGTTGTCTTGGTTGAGAGCCATTTTCTTTGCTGAAATAAACAGGGAGAAAATGAGAGGCGTGTACTGGAAGACCTGTTATGATATGACATGCATGCAATATTTTGAAGGATCTCGCGGGGTAAACAAGAAAATGTCAAAAGTTGAATTTTGCAGCTTTGATTGAAGAACTTCGTGTCGTTGAAAGTCCTTCTACGAGAGTCAAGCTAACCATATCGAGTGGGTCATAGCCCCTAACTCAAGTTGTCGTGTTTTGGTCTTTTGAAGGCACTGGCTAGAGGAAAATAAATCCCCTTGCCCCTTGTTAGACGTCTATTTCATCATGACCTGCATCACAGACCCTTGAGATCTTTGAAATGGTTAAGGAAATGCTATGGTATGATGTTATGATGTGTATGCTATGTGTTGTACCCCAAAATTTGCCCTCTTTTCATACACGCATATTATTGGTTTTATGGTTATGGAATAAAGGTATATTTATCAAGCTTCTTCAGGTTACAAGTGACGTTTATTTGGTCAATGGATATTCTCAGAGTATTTTCCGTGTTGAAGATCGGTTCGCTGTTTTGCAACGATTCGGGGTTCAAAGATTCACAACTCCAACCTGACGCGTCATATTCAGGTGTTCTTTCGCCAAGATATCTCTGATAACGTATTCTCAAATTCAGGTTCGGCTCAAGAGTCAGTTTTTTAAAGAAGGTATCTGAATGAGTGGGTTTTCTCGAAAAAATATGGTGAAAAAGTGTGCTGAAAGTGCAGTTTTTACGCGCTAAAAAATTCATAACTTGAAGATCATGGCTCGTTTTGAACCCTTTCTGGTGGCCAAAATTCCGTCTTGACGTTATCTACATTTTCATCTCTCACGGCTGGAGGCCAATTTTGATCAGAAGGTCTTCAAAAATGAGGATTTATCAAGTATTTTTGTACAGAAAATTTGTGACAGAAATTTATTTGCATCATGTTCAGAAAATCATAACTTGGTCGAATTTCATCGTATCAAGCTGGTTCTGGCGCCAAAATTTCAAAAATTGAGTTGGATATGATTTCACAGGAGGTGCAGAGTTCGAACAGTATTCAAAAGGCCTTTTTTTTGCTCAGAGTGTATGTGACGCGTCGAAAATCCTGAATGCTGAAAATCATTTCATCTGGGTCAAAACTTCGAAAATTCATAACTCGGTCAATTTTTATCGGATCGGGCCAATCTTTTTACACAAGGTCACTGACTTAGTGATCTACAACTTTTCTTCCAAAGTCGAGACCGGATTATACTCCGATCAATACCTTTTTGTTATTGAAGAACGTGTCAGAGTCGACACTGGAGCCCAAAATAAATTTGTCTGAGCTGAAACTTCAAAAATTCATAACTAATTCACTGTTAATCCTATTGAGCCCATTTTCAGACAGGAGTTATTTCTCTATGTCGGCTACATTTTGTTTTCACATTTCAACTTCAAAAATTGTACTTAAGTCCCTGCGATTTAGCCTGGAACGTGACGAACTCAAGTGAACATTGGAGGCCCAATTGCACATTCAAAGCCCATTTTTTCTCTCTAATTTCCATTATATAATCTCATTCTTTTCACACAAACAAAAGAAAAGGAGAAAAAAAAAGCCTTTGCCACAACGCTGTCAGAATATCAAATTCTTTCAAGAACCCTAAAACTTTGAAATCCTTATTACAAACCTCTATCTCACTACAAACAAGTCATCCTTATTACAAACCTACATCTCACTACTTCTCTAGTAAGGGTAAGGTTGACTTGATCTCCATGATCAAAAGGGCATAAAAGCATTCATCTCACTACTTCTCCAGTAAGGGTAAGGCTGGTTTGATCTCCATGATCAAAAGGGTATAATCATTCATACATGCCATATCGGTTTTAACATTAATTTTTTTTCATATATTGGCTTTATTTGTATTTCATGATATATAGTAATTTATTTAATTTTTTCATGAGATTCAACACTGCAGATTTAGACAGGATCCCATGCAGGTTCATTACAGAACGTTGAGGCCAAAACACAAATGGCCAAAACAGAACAGCTAACACATGACACAAATGCATGACAATGCAGACATCCTGAGAAGGTTAAGGGCGTGGGTTCAACAACCGCCCCTATTGGTTTTGATTTTCTTCCTTTCTATTTATCCTTTTACCTATTTTTATTCTTTCTGTTTAAAAAATTTTTTCTTCATAAAACTTAACATTTTTCACAAACCCTTTGATTTTTCCTCCTAAACTCGAATAATTAATTTTAGGTTTTAATTTAATTTTAGGTAACTTTAATAATTTTGTAAATAAATTAAAATTAATTAGAACAATTAGGATTTTATTTGTAACTTAATTCTATTTTCTTTTTTCTTAAAATAACAAAACACAAAAATAGGCCATTTAATGATTATTTTTAACTAATTTAATTACTAATTAATTTTGTATTTAATTTTAAAAAACCTAATTCTTTTTTCTTAGAAATAATTAAAAACAACAAAAAAAAAATTTTTCTTTCGATTAGGTTAGACGGGGTCAAAACCCTAATTCTCTCTCGTTCTTTATTCACGCGCGCTTTATTTTATTTTACCATATTAATGTAATTGCTCACAAGTTGTAATAGATTAATTATGACCTTTTTACTTTTATTTATCATTTTTTAAGGGTTTGTTTTTGGCTATGTAAATACCCGAAGCCTTGTAATAGCTTAGCTTATTTTCCGCATTTTATTTTCGCAAACTATAAACTGCTTAGATGTATGTTAATAGTTTTGTATGGCAAGAATGTCTGGAAAATTAAAATGGAAAATCACCTAATGTGCAAAGATTAAATAACTGAAACAAATCATATGCACATATTCACTCCTAGGGTACTCCTCACTTGGTTGCTTCGGAAAACAATGGACATGTCCCTCGAACGTAGGGATACCTTAGCAAAGACCCTCGGTTAAAATCATCATAAAGATTATGGTCCCTCGATGTCCCTCGAAGTTGCCTACGATTTATGATCTTGTCCCTCGATGTTGTTTACGAATATATGATGACAGTCCCTTCGTAATGCTAAGGTATCCTTACATGTTGCCTTCAATGACCATTACATCCCTTTTGAATTGACCCTTACAAATTCAAACGACGGTGCTACCTACTCACTAATAGTGGGATAGCGCTGTCTAAAGGAAACAAGAACAGAAACGATCTTTTTTCGAGTAGGTAGATGCTAGTAGGTACTTGCTCAAAACCAAATTTTCCACACTTACACTCTTTTCAAACAAAGTTTTCAAAACGACTTCGTAACACTCTTGAAGACAGAAGCAAGGGTTAAATCGAAGTAAAACAAAAACTTTTCAAAACAAACACACACAAGCAATTTTTAAAAGATGAGCAAGTACCTAAGAGCCCGTGGAAAACCACAGATAGAAAGGGTGCTAATACCTTCCCTTTCTATAATCTACCTTCGTACTCAAAATCTAAAAAAAGGGAATTTTTCTGTGCTTTTTTCCTTTCCCATTGGATAAAATAAAAGTCGGTGGCGACTCTTGCTTACCGCAATATTTGCGAACAAAAAACACAAACCAGTATTAACAGTCGGTTCTGCCACCGTATCAAAAAACTGGCGACTCTGTTGGGGAGAAATAAGTGGGGTATACCTTAGGATTTGTTCATCATATTGTTTCTATTGTTTGATTTGATTGCTTTATTTTTGTGGGCTTTGTATCAGAGTTACTATAGATCCTAACTCGGATCTGGGGGACACCTGTTAGGTAAGTAGTAATAAACTGTGAGGGAACTGTACGGCGTAGACCGATACGGTTGAAGCAGTAGCTACGTTGATGTGGCACATTAGTTGGTACCGATATCCCTTGTGGAGCAACAAGGAGAGTATGGGGATTCTATATGGGTCGTTAAGCATCAACTTACCATAGAACCTATAATTGACCAACTTGGCCATAAGAAGTAGTGAGATGCTACACTCATTGAGATCATACTCTCGAGATGGTTCTGACCGCAAGAAAAGATTGCGTGAGCTGAAACTATGACCGATGGAGGATGGTCGGTGATATTGAGAACCTCTAGAACCCGGTTACTATTATTAGGACAGGTTGAACCAACTTAACCTCAAGAGGGTATTACCTTTGACCTCATGCAAGCCTAAACCTAAGGTTGTTTGTGTGACTTGTGTGCTTTCAGCTTGAACTACTTGCATAATTTTATTATCTGACAACATGAGTTCCTTGCAGGTTTTGTTTACAGACCTTATCCAATAACTTGGATTTATTTCCGGATTTACTTGCTTACATAACCTTGCACTTTTGCTTAAACGCATAGCATACACATCATAACATCATGCCTTAACATTTCCTTAACCATTTCAAGGATCTCAAGGGTTTGTGATGCAGGTTATGGTAAATCAAACGTCTAGCAAGGGGCAAAGTGGATTTATTTTCCTCTAGCCAATTCCGTCTAGAGATCAAAATACAATAACTTGAGTCAGGGGCTATGACCCACTCGATATGGTGAGCTTGACTCTTGAAGAAGGACTCTCAATGACACGAAGTTTCTTCAATTAAGCTGCAATTAAATTCTAACAGTTTCTTGTTTACCCCGCGAGATCCTTGAAAACATTTCATACATATATCATACATATCATTGCATAACAGGTCTTCCAGTACAAGTCTCTCATGTTCTCTCTGTTTATTTAAGCAATAACTCTCAAACAAGACAACAAGGATATTCAAACTCAAGAAACTCAGTTCAAGAACATATTCCTAAACCTATCCAAGGGGCAGGAAGAGTTGAAAACACTCCTCGTTGGGAATTTGGTCAAGAAAAGTCCTGAAGACAATAAGGACGAACGGCTGGAACAACTGCAAGCTGAGGTAGGTGCAATGAGAACCCAGATGCTGGGGTAGATGGCTCTTATACAAGGCCTAGCCCGAAGACAAGAAGAGCTGAAAGCAATCATCAACCAACTTCATCAAGACGGATACAACAGTATGAAGCAAACAGTCGAGGTCGGGGACCAAGTCATTGATCAACCTCCAAGAAGACAAAAGTTTGGTTTGGTGGAGAGTGGAACTTTCCAAGTCGCTCCTACATCACGGGTCCAACAACAACCTCGCCAAAAACAACGGGTTAATCAGAGTAAGCCGGATATGCCCAAAAGGCAGTTTACCAAAATCAACATGTTGTTGTCTCAAGCTTTGCAACACATGTTAAGGATGAATCTGATTACGTTGATAGGACCTCATCCGAATCCCAAGACTTCTTCGCCTAACTACAATCCTGATGCAAGGTGTGCATACCATTCCAACAGCCCGGGGTATGATACTGGTGACTGTTGGGCATTGAAAAATAAAATTCAGGACTTGATTGATGAAGGAGTGCTGGAGTTTACACAAGATGGTCAGGCTGAGTTCTTCTACCATCCCTCCAAGGCACGTCCTCTGAAGTGACAAGACCAAACGAAGAGGCTTTTGTTCATTAGAATTTCCAATTTGCAATTTTATTTTGATTGTTCGAACATCTATTCATGTCAAACTCTGTTACTTTATCATTGCATTGCATATGTCTATTTTGAATCAATTCATTCGTATTCACTATTTCAAAATGTGTTCTTATTTCCTTTTATGATATTCAACTCTCGATTAAAAACTCTAAGCCTTAGAGGGAGGATGACGAAAATGATACCACGATCTCTATAGTATGCTTTTGAACGGACCCCGCTGACGATGTACAAGCGTTGTTTCAAATCGTAAATAGTGGAGTTATAAGGAAGATAATCCCTAGTCAACCCCTTCGAGCCAAAGAAGTAGGAGTTTTTATTTTCACACATATTAAAACCCTTAATTATAACCTGGGGCAGGGTAGTTTTCTCAGTTAATTCAGAGGCGCATTCAGTCACGATCTGCCGCTTCATACACAATGAATGGCATCGAAGACGTCCTTCCAAAATAAAAGACAGTGATGGTTCCGCATAATCGTCAAGACAGGAAGTCATTATCTCTCAAAATAAAAGCCCATTAAGTCAAAACCTATGAAGGAGACTTAAGAAAAAACAATGGGGCATCCCGCTGACTGTAATCACAAAAAGAAACAGTTCAGGCAAAAGACAAGGATAATAAAAAAAAAAGAAAGAGGTCCTACAAACCCTCAACAAAAATGACTGCCTATTCAAAATAAACTGTCAGTATCCGAACCATCACCGGAACATCAAGGACAATATTCCAGAACTCAACTGGGGTTCTAAATGCACAATTAACTGAGCATAGGACTGAAGAACATCACGAAGAGCGGGTGGGTACAAATAAATTTTGAGCCTTTATCCTTTGTTTCTTGAACCGTGAACCAGGCCACGTTATAACCCTTAAAAGTCCTAGCTGAAGCATGGGTTAGTTCGAAAGCATACTGTTACAAAAGGTATCCTGACTCCTGTAGGACTTGCTGTAAATCCTGAGTTGACATCACACTTTTACAACAAAAAAACTTATTTTACTAAAAAATGAATTTTCAAACTTCAAGACAGACAAAAGCTTTGCATTCTTAAAATAACATTGTTTGCATATGACTATTTGTTCAACAGCAGAGAAATTCGCATGACGAATATCTAGTGAATAAAAACCTTCTCAATAAAAAGGATCACCTCAAGTGGAAAAACACTTCCAGCCAAGGGGCACGACATGATCATTGTCCATCATCTGGGGCAGTCAAGTCAAGATTCAAGGAATCTCTCAAAGATGCCAAATAGCCAGGGGCAGATCTCCATCTGAATCACTTAGGGCATTGGACATGAATTCCAGCAACGAATCTTGTATGATCAAACGAACATCTTCTGGTAGTGTGGCAACACAACACTACCGACAATGACAACTCCCTACACCCTGAGAGCGTGGACATAGTCAAAAAATACTGCGCATGAACAAAGACTCGCTAGGTTGACACACCTAGGCAAAACAAGGGTGTCCCGGCGAACCAAAAGGTTTGGGCAAAAATTAGGGATAAAAACAAAAAAAAGATTTGTACACCCGGCAAGTCGAAAACCTGAGAAGGCGGCTTGGGCAAAAAAGGGTATCCCGGTGGACTGAAAATCTGAAAAGACAGTCCAGGAAAAAGTTAGGGATTAAAGCGTACGACTATGTCCCATTATCTTGTCACTTTCCTATCAGTAGAAGACTTATAATTATGATCGGTAGTTACCAAGCACCTCATAAGTTGGGATGACACTCAATCCACAAGGCCTCCGCAGGCACTTTCTCCAGCAGGTATAGGGGCAGAAAAGTCTTGATGCAAAGTCATTGTCATATCCTTAGCACACGTCCCAGTAACATCTACACTACCCGCAGAGTAAGAAATATCCAAAAGCAGTGGTGTTAATTCTCCCCAAGCAGAGTTCATCTTTCACCAACAATGGAAGACCATCCCCAGTGAAGTTTATTCTTCCACAGACAGAAATTTTATCCCCAACAGAGTTCATCATAGCCAGCAACGGTAGTTCATCCCCAACTGAGGTTATTGCTCCAAATCAGCGGATCTTCTGACATAGTATCTCTTCCCTACAAAGTCATTTTTTTTATCGCCAGTTTATTCTCTAGCGGAATTATTCTCCGACCAAGTTATTCTAAAATCATCTTCAGTTGTTATCCCCAACGAGCAAAACTCTTTATTCTCCAACAACAGTTAGGGATTTATTTTCCCAAACTCGGACGTGCCACAATAGCATTTCATGTTCATATATCATGATGTGCGCATACATATTACGTACAACATAATCTCATTTATTTTGATAACATCATCATACAATGCATGTCATGCATCATATACGATTAATCATGTACCTTTTCAGGAAAGATGGTTATCATCAACAACTTCCAGCAAGTTCAAGATTAACTCCGGAAACTAAACAGAGTAATTATCTGCACGATCAAATGCAACTTCACACGGGTTTATCCTGAAAAATCTTACACGGGTCCTTTCTCATATATTTCTGAATGAAGTTTTACACGAACTCATCCCAAAGTAACCTTACCCAGGTTCCTCCTGAAGTTTTACACGAACTTATCACAAAGTAACCTTATCCAGGTTCCTCTTGAAGTTTTACACGAACTTATCACAAGATGACTTACCCAGGTTCCTCCTGAAGTTTTACACGAACTTATCACAAAGTAACCTTACCCAGGTTCCTCCTGAAGTTTTAAACAAACTTACCTCAAAGTAACCTTACCCCGGTTCATTCTGAAGTTTTACACGAACTTATCACAAAGCAACCTTACCAAGGTTCCTCCTGAAGTTTTACATAAGCTTATCCCGAAGTAACCTTACCCAGGTTCCTCCTTAAGTTTTACACAGAATTATCCCAAAGCAACCTTACCCAGGTTCCTTCTCGGTCCCGATGTAGTTTCACCCAGACTCATCCTAAAGAAACCTTACCTAGGTTCCTCCTTACAATTTCCCGATGTAGTTTCACCCAGACTCATCCTGAAGAAACCTTACCCAGGTTCCTCCTTACAATTTTCCGATGTAGTTTTACCCAGACTCATCCTGAAGCAACCTTACCCAGGTTCCTTCTTGGTTCAGATACAGTTTTACCCAAACTCCTCGCAAAGCAACCTTACCCAGGTTCCTTCTTGGTTCAGATGCTGTTTTACCCAAACTCCTCGCAAAGCAACCTTACCCAGGTTCCTTCTCGGTTCAGATGCAGTTTTACCCAAACTCCTCGCAAAGCAACCTTACCCAGGTTCCTTCTCGGTTCAGATGCAGTTTTACCCAAACTCCTCTCCAAGCAACCTTACCCAGGTTCCTTCTCGGTTCAGATGCAATTTTACCCAAACTCCTCACAAAGCAACCTTACCCAGGTTCCTTCTCGGTTCAGATGCAGTTTTACCCAAACTCCTTACAAAGCAACCTTACCCCAGGTTCCTTCTCGGTTCAGATGCAGTTTTATCCAAACTCCTCACGAAGCAACCTTACCCAGGTTCGTTCCCATAAGCCCTACTATCTAGGTTCCTTCTCATAACCTTACCATCCAGGTTTCTTTTCTCTTATCTCCAGACAGCAGTCCACAACACTGTAAGACCCGGAACTATCAAACACGATCAGTTTCACCTTTCCCTAGTAGGTCACGATGCAGCCTATACACGACTAGATACGCAGTTCACTTTCGCTTCCTCAAGCTGGAGTTAATACCCCAGTAGATTAACAGACAACTGAAGCTCCTAAAATTCTATTTCTCCCAAGACAGAGACCAACATTCCTCAGCAGACTCCTCCTCAATGATAGGAACAGGAATTCTCATCAAAGGAATATCTCGGGAAATCAACATCCTCTAGATGGCATCTTTAAGCCCATCTCCGGTGACCTCCCGTCATCTCCTCCAAATGGCATATGTAAGCCCATTCCCGATACTACCTACATAGTCAAGCATCATTACAGACGAGTGCAAATTTCTGGGCACTCTAGTGTTCAATCATCTTCCACCTTCAGGTCACGAAAGGCAGACGAGCCAATCTAAATCTTCAGGTTTAAGAAGATTGAACAGGGGCAACTGTTGTACCCCAAAATTTTCCCTCTTTTCATACACGCATATTATTGGTTTTATGGTTATGTAATAAAGGTATATTTATCAAGCTTCTTCAAGTTACAAGTGACGTTTATTTCGTCAATGGATATTCTCAGAGTATTTTCCGTGCTGAAGATCGGTTCGCCGTTTTGCAACGATTTGGGGTTCAAAGATTCATAAGTCCAACCCGACGCGTCATATTCAGGTGTTCTTTTGCCAAGATATCTCTGATAACGTATTCTCAAATTCAGGTTCGACTCAAGAGTCAGTTTTTTAAAGAAGGTACCCGAATGGGTGAGTTTTCTCGAAGAAATGTGGTGAAAAAGTGTGCTGAAAGTGCAGTTTTTACGTGCTAAAAAATTCATAACTTGAAGATCGTGGCTCGTTTTGAACCCGTTCCGGTGGCCAAAATTCCGTCTTGACGTCATCTACATTTTCATCTCTCACGGATGGAAGCCAATTTCGATCATAAGGTCTTCAAAAATGTGGATTTATCAAGTATTTTTGTATAGAAAATTTGTGACAGAAATTTATTTGCGTCATGTTCAGAAAATCATAACTTGGTCGATTTGCATTGTATCGAGCTGGTTCCAGCGCCAAAATTTCACAAATTGAGTTGGCTACATTTTAACAGGAGGTGTCGAGTTCGAATGGTATTCAAAAGGCCTTCGTTTTTTGCTCAGAGTGCGTGTGACGCATCGAAAATCCTGAATGCTGAAAATCATTTCATCTGGGTCGAAACTTTGAAAATTCATAACTCGGCCAATTTTTATCGGATCGGGCTCATCTTTTTACACAAGGTCACTGACTCAGAGATATACAACTTTGCTTCCAAAGTTGAGACCGGATTATTCTCCGATCAATACCAATTTTTTAGTGAAGAACGTGTCAGAGTCGACACTGGAGCCCAAAATAAATTTGTCTGAGCTAAAACTTCAAAAATTCATAACTAATTCACTGTTTATCCGATTGAGTCCATTTTCGGGAAGGAGTTAATTCTCGATGTCGGCTACATTTTGTTTTCACATTTCAACTTCAAAAATTGCACTTAAGCCTCTGTGATTTAGCCTGGAACGTAACGAACTCAAGTGAATATTGGAGGTCCAATTGCATATTCAAAGCCCATTTTTGTCTCTAATTTCCATTATATAATCTCATTCTTTTCAAACAAACAAAAGAAAAGGATAAAAAAAGCCTTTGCCACAACGCTGTCAGAATATCAAATTCTTTCAAGAACCCTAAAACCTTGAAAGCCTTATTACAAACCTCCATCTCACTACAAACAAGCCATCCTTATTACAAACCCACATCTCACTACTTCTCCAATAAGGGTAAGGCTGGCTTGATCTTCATGATCAAAATGTCATAAAAGCATTCATCTCACTACTTCTCCAGTAAGGATAAAGTTGGTTTGATCTCCATGATCAAAAGGGTATAATCATTCATACATGCCATATCGGTTTTAACATTAATTTTTTTTCATATATTGACTTTATTTGTATTTCATGATATATAGTAATTTATTTAATGTGTTCATGAGATTCAACACTGCAGATTTAGACAGGATCCCATGCAGGTTCATTACAGAATGTTGAGGCCAAAACACAAATGGCCAAAACAGAACAGCTAACACACGACACCAATGCATGACAAGACAGACATCCTGAGAAGGTTAAGGGCGTGGATTCAACAACCACCCCTATTGGTTTTGATTTTCTTCCTTTCTATTTATCTTTTTTACCTATTTTTATTCTTTCTGTTTAAAACTTTTTTTCTTCATAAAACTTAACATTTTTCACAAACCTTTGATTTTTCCTCCTAAACTCGAATAATTAATTTTAGGTTTTAATTTAATTTTAGGTAAATTTAATAATTTTGTAAATAAATTAAAATTAATTAGAACAATTAGGATTTTATTTGTAACTTAATTCTATTTTCTTTTTTCTTAAAATAACAAAACACAAAAATAGGCCATTTAATTATTATTTTTAACTAATTTAATTACTAATTAATTTTGTATTTAATTTTAAAAAACCTAATTCTTTTTTCTTAGAAATAATTAAAAACAACAAAAAAATAATTTTTCTTTCGATTAGGTTAGACGGGGTCAAAACCCTAATTCTCTCTCGTTCTTTATTCACGCGCGCTTTATTTTATTTTACCATATTAATGTAATTGCTCACAAGTTGTAATAGATTAATTATGACCTTTTTACTTTTATTTATCATTTTTTAAGGGTTTGTTTTTGGCTATGTAAATACCCGAAGCCTTGTAATAGCTTAGCTTATTTTCCGCATTTTATTTTCGCAAACTATAAACTGCTTAGATGTATGTTAATAGTTTTGTATGGCAAGAATGTCTGGAAAATTAAAATGGAAGATCACCTAATGTGCAAAGATTAAATAACTGAAACAAATCATATGCATATATTCACTCCTAGGGTACTCCTCACTTGGTTGCTTCGGAAAACAATGGACATGTCCCTCGAACGTAGGGATACCTTAGCAAAGACCCTCGGTTAAAATCATCATAAAGATTATGGTCCCTCGATGTCCCTCGAAGTTGCCTACGGTTTATGATCTTGTCCCTCGATGTTGTTTACGAATATATGATGACAGTCCCTTCGTAATGCTAAGGTATCCTTACATGTTGCCTTCAATGACCATTACATCCCTTTTGAATTGACCCTTACAAATTCAAACGACGGTGCTACCTACTCACTAATAGTGGGATAGCGATGTCTAAAGGAAACAAGAACAGAAACGATCTTTTTTCGAGTAGGTAGATGCTAGTAGGTACTTGTTCAAAACCAAAATTTCCACACTTACGCTCTTTTCAAACAAAGTTTTCAAAACAACTTCGTAACACTCTTGAAGACAGAAGCAAGGGTTAAATCGAAGTAAAACAAAAAATTTTCAAAACAAACACACACAAGCAATTTTTAAAAGATGAGCAAGTACCTAAGAGCCCGTGAAAAACCATAGATAGAAAGGGTGATAATACCTTCTCTTTCTATAATCTACCCCCCGTGCTCAAAATCTCAAAAAAGGGAATTTTTCTGTGCTTTTTTCCTTTCCTGTTGGATAAAATAAAAGTCGGTGGCGACTCTTGCTTACCGCGATATTTGCAAACAAAAAACGCAAACTAGTATTAACAGTCGGTTCTGCCACCGTATCACACTATGCATCAAGAAAAATGAAGGGTGATGAAGGCAAGTATGTCTTGCAAGAAAACCAGTTTATTGGATAATGTATACAAACAAGGTCCTGCAAGGAATACAAACAAAAGCCCTGCAATAAGATCAAGTTGTTAGATAATGAAGGCAAACAAGTTACACAAGCAGCCTTAGGTACAGGCTTGCATGAGGTTTATAGGTAAGTACCCTCTTGAAGTATAGTTGGCTCAACCTGTCCTATCAATAGTAACCGGGTTCTAGGCAATCTCAATATCACTGATTTTTCCCATAAGTTTCGTTTCGATCGATAATTGATTTGCCACCAAACAAAACTCGGGAGTCAAATCTCAATCAGTGTAGTATAGAGTATCAATTGACTTAATACTACACCAAAGACGGCTATCTCGCTACTTCCTAATGGCCAAGTCATTCAATTAAAGGTTCTAAGGTAAGTTGATGCTTCATGACACCACACAACGGCCCCGTATTCTCCTTGACTACTCAAGGGCTACCGGTACCAACCAAAGTGTCACATCAACGTAGCTATTGCTTCAACGGTGTAGGTATACCCCGCACAGTCTCCACGATCTATTGCTACTTATTTAAAAGGTGCCCCAAATCCGGGTGTAGGATCTATAGTAACAACCCAAACAAGCCCTCAAAAGTAAAGCAGACAAAGCATGTAAGGTAAAGCAGTTTAAAATGAACTAGACTCTAAGGTAACCCCACTTTTTTATATCCCCAGCAGAGTCTCCAATTCTGTGATATGGTGGAAGAACGACTGTTAATACTGGTTTTGCGTTTGTGTTCGCAAATATTGTGGTAAGCAAGAGTTTCCACCGACTTTTCTTTTATCCAAATTAAGGAAAGAGTGAAAAGAACAGAAAAAGACCTTTTTCGAGAATATTTTGGAAAGGGAAGGTGTTAGCATCCTTTCCATCTGTAGCTTTCTACGGGCTCTTAGATGCTAGCTCATTTTTGAAAATTTCTTGTGTTTTGTGTGTTTTGAAACTTTGCTTTAAAAATGCCTTAGTGCAACGATTCGCTTTGTGATAACTCTTGTATCAGTCCTCAAGAGTGTTGACAAAGTGAACATTTTTTTGAAAGTTGTTTTGAAATGTTTTTGTGTAGGTACAAAAAAGGTTTTTTTGAGCAACCATCTAAGAACTTATCTACTTATACTCGAAAAAGTTTATTCTCTTCCTCCTATCCTTTAGTCAGTGCTATCCTACTATTAGTGAGTAGGTAGCCCCATTGTTGGATGTATGAGTGACATTCCAAGGGACGTTACAGTCACGAAGGCAACTTAGCAAGAAACTTTAGTAACCACCCTAGGGTTCTAAGATCACTTTTAACCGAGGCAACATCGAGAGGGTCATCGAGGGACTAGTGATCTTTAAACTGGGGGATAGTCACTAAAACTTCTCATGTTTCGATAATTGTGAATGTTTTCTGAAGTCAACCGAAGTGGGAGTACCCTAGAGGTGTACATGTGCATGTGTACTTGTTTCAGTTATTTATCTTTAAACATTTAGATTTTTCTACCGTTTGTTTTCAGATCTTATCATACAATCCTATTAGTTTAGCAGTTAATATATACAGTAATTAAAAATGCAAAAAAGTAAAGTGCGGAAACATAAATCCTACGCTATTACAAGGCTTTGAGGATTAATTACATGTCCGAAACTTGGAAAAGTAAAGGAAAGCAATAAAGTCCTACTTTAATCTCTATTACATCCCATGAGCAGTTACAATAATATGAAAAATATGAAAAATAAATAAATGCGTAAACGAATTAAATGGGACGTCTAAATCCTAAGGAAAAGAAATCTTTTTATTTATTTTTTTTATTTATAAAAGAAAATAAAACTTAAGTCTATTTAATTTTAAATTAAGGAAAAGGTTAAAATAATTAATTAGTTAATTAACAAAATTAATTTGATTAATAAAACACTAGCCTAATGTTTATTTATTTATTTTGATTTAATGGTTAGTTTAACAAGAGAAATAATGAAAACAAAAATAAAGATACAAAGGGGGCATCCTTCGATCCAGAGAGAAAAGGGGCTTTTCGATCCAGAGGGGAAACTGCCTTTCGATCCAGGGAAAGATGGGATTTTTGATCCAGGAGGGATGTTGCCTTTCGATTTTGTGAAGGGTGTTACCCTTTGATCTAGTGAAAGGATGTGGCTTTCGATCTAGAGGGCGTTGCTGGAAGGGCCTGATGGATCACCTGTGAGGGCACTGAATCAATAAGATGTTTTGATTCCGATGGGAACAACTTGCAAAGTGTTTGGGCACGCCTCCTGCAAGCTTCAAGGAGTGAGTGGAATTTTATTGAAGATTCCTTCGATTTGGATTACTCAGGAGTTTTTTTGATAATTTTGGTGTGGCTTATGAGGCAGCGTGTGAGTATGAGGCAATATTTGACCAGTGAGTGTGGCAAGAGTGTTTCTGATATTCGTATGGTTTTTCTTATTCTCTTTTTTGTGTGTTTTCTCCGCCCTCTACAATGTGCCTTAGGCCTGTTATTTATAGGAGTATGATGGTAACGGCAAGAAACAAGCCATTAACCATGGCTTTGAAAGCCATGAGACAAAAATCAGACACATTAAAAGACTTCCTTTTTTGAAATATACATGCCCCTTTGAGCCTTGGTATGAACCTGGACTCATTTGGCTCCTTTGAATGCACTCCAGTGTTGCTCTTTGATTGTCCTATTGTTACTTCCTTCGAATGGCTTTCTTTCAACTCAAACCAATCGAAACATCAACTCTCCCTTTCTAACTGGTTGAAGGTTTCTTCAGCTCTCTATGAATAGAAGGCTTTGAAGGAGCCTCCTCACTTTCTTTCAAATTTCCCCAGGCCTCATCATTGTGGCCTTCGATTGAGTCCCTATTTTCCTTGTTCTTCGATTGGCTCTGACACTAACCAACTAAACCAATCGAAAGACTTCAACCTGGCCAGTCGAAGCTTGATCGAAGGGGGGGGGGGGGGGGGGGGGGGCAGCGCCCAATCGAAGCTTGTGAATCAAGCTTGCATCGAAGAGTGCCAAATTCCCAATCGAAGACTAGTGATTCAAGCTTGTATCGAAGAGGGTCCAACGCTCAATCAAAGTTGGGGGACCAAAGCTTGATCAAAGGTTTTTTAGATTCCCAATCGAAATTCCTTGTCTAGATGTCAATCGAAAGACATCCTATTCAGATGCTAATCGAGTGTTTGTGGCCACCCATGTAAGAAAAAACCTTGGAAAACATGAGAGAAAATTTTGGGGTACAACACATGGAAACACAAACTCAGATAAGATGATAAAACATCAGCATGATAACAAAATATCAGACAAGACAATAAAACATTACACCTAACAATGATATCGAAAATCAAAGTAGGATGACAAACATACGCGGTGACAAAACATCGACAACAAACATATGTGATGGCGAAAAATCGACAAAAAGATAGCAATATAGCATGGAAAAGATAGAGAGACATCAACCATTCATATGATAAAACATCACACCTGAAAATGATATCTGTTGTACCCCAAAATTTGCCCTCCCATATTCTTCAAGATTTGCAAAGAGCATGCTTCAAGATCTCCCCAAGGGTTGCACAGCTCAAGGGCCTCCTAACAGTCAAAAACTAGGGTTTTGGTTCTGACAAAGAAATTGAAGTTTCCAAGGGTCCAATCAAGTCCCACATGCCTACAAACAAGGTCAAGCATCCTCGTGTCAAGTTTCAAGACTTACAGCACAAAATTGCACAGTCAAAAACCCTAATTGCCCTACAGTCAACTATAGGGGCAAAATGGTCATTTGACAGTCAAAAGTTCAAATTTTTGGTCAACATCTTATATTGAAGCCACAAACATCATTTGATCAATTCTTGATCATGATTTTCAAGGCATGGCTTAAAAAGTCTCAAGATGCAAAAGTTTCCATATTTGGACAATTGAAAAAGTCAACTGTAACTTGACCAAGGCATAACTTCCACATGGTTTATCCGAAAAATTCCATCCAAAGCTCATTTTGAAGATAAAGGCATTTCCTACAACTCCTCTTCCCACTTCAAGTCCAAGAAATGCTCTCACAAAAAGTTATCAATCTCAACATTATAGGTCATTTTCAAAAGTCAACAAAAAGGCACTTTAAGTCAAAGACCATAACTTGAGATTCGTAAATCAAAATGACATGGGACAAAAGGCATTGGTTAGAGGACTTCAAGGCCTTTCCAAATTGTCCAAGAACATGATCAAAGCTTAAAAATTGAGCAAGATGTGCCTTGTGGAAGTTGGGAAATTTTTGGGAATTTTGAAAAGTCAACTTTACTTCAAATGCCTCAAAATTGCTAATGGGCCACATTTCCTTCCAAGATTAATCATCTAAAGGCTATGCACGACCATTTGGCCCAAAGGGGATTTATTTCATCATTTTTTATTATTTTATTTGAATTTTTAATCACCATTAATTCATTTAATAAAATAAAATATGAAAAAAATACTAAACAAATGCATTTGAATCTTTTTATGCAGCCTATGCCCTCATTGGTTACTCAAGATTTCGTGCACTTCAAAAAAGGGAAGATTTGGTGCAAATTGGCATGATATTCATGTGGAAAAGATTTGAAAATATTCATTGAAAATCAAATATTTCTTTCATCAATGCAAAGGGTTTTTGGACTTGATTCTTACCCTAATCCATTCCCATACATAAACAGATGCAAACCCTAAAGCTCACAACCCTGGAAGCTGCGCTCAAACCATAAACAAACTTTGCACTTTTTGAAGAAAATTTCAAAACTGCTTTCCTAGTTTCAGCGTGTTTCAAAGCAAAACAACAATTCCATTGCACTCCTGATACATCCAGGAATCTGCCCCAATCGAAATCAGACCTCTGCACCTCAAGAAACGAATGCTTGCATATATGGAGAGTTGCCATGAACGATGCCTAGGGTTTCAGGAACCTTGATTTAGGGCTTCCTTATTCTGGAAAAATTAAGACATGAGACCTACACCATTAAACTCAGCGCACTTAAACGATCCAGAATCACTAGTCGCGCTCAATTTATGAGCCACCATATGCTAATCGCTATTATCCTGTTCTTCATTTAGTGGGGGTTTAAAACCCCCGCTATCTAACTGTTTTTTTCCAGGGAAAAACAAATCAACGAAGAAGAAGGCATGTTGTCAACCGGTGATTGGACAATTCAAGTTTTAGCGCGTTTTTTGAATTAACAGCATTAGCGTTTTGTTTTTTTATATATTAATTGCATTCCATTAATGTTACAAAGAAAGCGCCTGGCACAGTTGGTTGATGTGTTGTCCAATAGGTACTGGGACCTGGGTTCGATTCCCAGGTCCCCCATATTTTTCAATGAATTTTGTTTTCACTTGATCTCATGCAGTGTACGCCCAGGGGTTCATCATACACCCACCATCCAAGCTTGCCACATGGCCAATAATCTCAATCCACTGGCCTGATCTGAGGAGCACCCTATGCACTGGTCAATGAAGCCACACGTGACTACCAGAAGTCAACCAGGCCTCCAATGATTGGCCCTAATTGCTGGCCAAATACGTCCAAATTGGGGTCAACACCCCCCAAGTGTTTGTATTTCTTTTCTTTTTTCCTATTTTATTTTTATTTGCTTTAATTCAATTATTTCCCTTTAATTCATAAATTAATATTTTCATAACACAAAAAATACCCAAAAAATTCAGAAACTATAAAAAATAAAAAAATATATTTTATTTAAATATTTTCCTTGTAAATAAATTTTATTAATTGATTTAGTTTCAATTCTAGGTTTAATTTTAAATGTTTTTTTTAATAAATTAAAAAATGTAGAATTAGGGTTCTAAATATTTATATTCTTCTTCTTTTCTTTTATCATTATTTGATTATTAATTATTATTTTGTAAATAAAATTTGCCATGTAAATAATTAATTAAAATTAAGCCAAACTAACAATATTTCTTAATAAATAAAAATAGTTAGAACTAGGGTTAATTAACTTTTTAATTTCATTTAATTTTCTTACTAAATCCCTAAATACAAAAAACTCAAAAAATAATCTCTTTTCTCATTTAACTTAATTTATTAATTTTAGTTTAATTTCTTTAAAAAGGGTCCAACGCCCTCGCATTCGATCGTAATTCTAATTCGCGCGCTTATTTTATTTCCTTTTTTTTTATGTAATTCTCCCAAAGCCATGTAATAGATTAATTAGGATATATATTTCTCGCACTTTATTTTATTTCAAATTGGGTCTTGGATTAATTTGGCGATGTAGACCCACGCCTTTGTAATAGCGTAGGACTTTTAATTCTCGCATCTTTTTTAACTGTTAATTAACCTGCATGAAAGAATGAATGTCAAAAATAAAAGCAACGCGTAGATCACCAATGCATGAACAAGATAAATGTAAATGAACATGACACACAAATCACACACCACCCCTAGGGTACGCCTCACTGTTGCCTTGCCCCTCGAAAGGTGGTCGTCGAGTAGAGGATGTTTTAGTAAGTCCTCATGTCCATGAACATGGCATGAGGGTAGCTTCTAAGGTGTCTTCCCATTGCTCCGGTGATCACCATGTCCCGAACCCTCGAATTGACCCAAACACCTCCAACGGTGGTGCTACCTATCTCTCAATGGTGGGATGGCACTATCTTAAGGACATTTACACAGCCTAATTCCTTAGGGTAAGTGGATGACTCATAGATACTTGCTCTATTAAAAAACAAATCAAAATTCTTTTCACACTGACACTTTCAAAAAAGCTTTCAAAACAATTTTTCAAACACTCTTGAGGACTGATACAAGAGTCAATCCGAAATCTTTAAACGAAACTTTTTCAAACTCACTCACAATTGAAAAGCAAACATATTTTGAAAACATAAGAGCAAGTACCTAAGAGCCCATGGATAACCATGGATAGAAAGGGTGCTAACACCTTCCCTTTCTATAAATCTACCTCCCGAACCGAGAAACTATCTCATAAGGAATTTTGCTGTGCTTTTGTCCTGTCCATGTTGGAGAAAATAAAAGACGGTGGCGACTCTTGCTTCCGCGACATTTCGCGAACCAGCGTTAAACAATCAGTTCCAGATCCACCGATCACAGAACTGGCGACTCTGCTGGGGACTCTAAACTTAAAGTGAGGTGTACCTTAGGATAGTTCATAACTGTGTTTTCAATTGTATTGATTTGCTTGCTTTAAATTGTGGGTTGCATGGGAGTTACATAGATCCTAACCCGGATCCGGGGATACCCTGTTTAGGTAGCATAAGCTGTGAGGGACATGTTCGGCGTAGACCGACACGGGTGAAACAGTGGCTACGTTGGTGTGGCACCTTGGTCTGTACCGATATCCCTTGTGTTGCAACGAGGAGAATATGGGTCTTCCAAGGAGTCATTAAGCACCAACAGACCTTAGAACCTTAAATGACACAACTTGGCCATTAGAACAGTAGCAGTATGCTACGCCCATTGAGGATAAACTCTCGTGATGGTTCTGGCCGCAAGAAAAGATTGCGATGCTGGATTTATGACCGATTGAGGGTAGTCAATGATATTGGGATCCTCTAAGAACCCGTTTACTTTTATAGGACAGGTATGAACCAACAAACTGAAAGAGGGTAATACCTAGACCTCATGCTGGCCTAAACTTTAGGGGCTTGTCTTGTGTGACTTGTGTGCCTTACCATGTTTGCCTTTGTATCTATTTGTGGTGTGCTTTATCATAACATCATAACATCATAAGCATTGCATGCATCCTGCATAAGGACTGACCATTTCAAAGACAAAAGGGTTTCACCTTTGCTCTGTTTTGTAGGACACCATGATGCCTGTGCGAAGAAATACTATCCGGTTCAACTTTGTTCACCCACCTGAATTGCTTGAAGAGTTGGTTAGCAGGATTCCAAATACTACTTCCTTCATCCAGAGGCATGGTTCTCTTCTCAGTTTAGTCACTGCAAAGCGGGATCAACAGTTGATGAGTGTCCTGACCCAGTTCTATGACCCTCTGTACCAGTGCTTCACCTTTCAAGACTTCCAGCTGGTCCCTACCCTGGAAGAGTTCTCTGATTTGCTTGGTATCCCTATCTTGGATCAGACTCCCTTTACTGGTTGGGAAAAGACCCTCAGGCTTGAGGAGATTGCTGCAGCTCTTCCTTTGACCCATCAAGAAGTAATGGACAACTGGGTGACTAGAAGCGGAGTTAAGGGTTTCTTGGCCAAGTTTCTGATTGGTAAAGCTAACAGTTTCTAGAATGACTTGGACTTTAGGGCATATGAAGACATCTTGGCTCTCTTAATCTATGGGCTAGTCTTGTTTCCTAATCCTGACAACTTCATCAATGTCACTGCCATAAGGATCTTTATGTCTCAGAACCCTGTGCCCACTCTCTTGGGTGACATCCTGCAACAACTTTATGCTCGTACTGCCTGAAGACGAGGAACTCTATGGTGTTGTATCCCTTTGTTGGTGAGGTGGTTTATTTCGCACCTCCCTAAGTTCGTACTGAAGAACCAAGATGGAAGAGGTTGGGCTCATAGGTTAATGTCTCTCACTGATAAGGACATCATTTGGACTTTCAGAGGGTTGGATGAGATAGCAGTTATTGATCATTGCGGAGAATACCCTAATGTTCCTTTGATTGGTACCCAAGGAGGAATCTCTTACAATCCATGTCTAGCGCTCCGTCAGTTTGGAAGGGCCAGAAGAGCAGAACCCCATGAGATGTTGGTGCCTCACATCAGTTTTGAGTTTCAGGTGGATAGTGACGAGCTGCGTCGTAGGTTCATCAAGGCTTGGGATAAAGTTCATAAAGCTGACCCACAAGAGTTGGGGCCAAAGACTTTTCTACCTATGGAAGCCTACTACAAATGGGTTCGTATCCGTGCTCAGAAGTTAGGTATACCATACGAAGCCGTCAGACCCGTCATTCTTGAATATCCTGACAAAGATGGGGTCCCTCCAACTGTCCTCCCTCCTCAGATACCTACTGATTATGAGACATTGAAGAGGTCTTGGTCTCAATTGCGAGAAGAACGGGATTCTTACCGGGAAAAGTTTAACGAGCAGGAATTGAAGATCCAGAAGCTGACAAAGCAGTTGGAGAATGAGCGAGCTTTGAATGACTACATTCGTACTGAGAAGAAGAGGCCATGGGATCAATGAAGAGCTCTGGATGTTCTTTTACAGTTTTATTTCCCTTTTCAGTATTTCCCTTTCATGTAACGCCTAAGGGCAACTTGTTGAACAATTTAAGTTTCAAAGTTGAATCTAATGAAGTGTGTTCCTTTTTGTTTACAAAGTTGATTCCCGATTGTCTTTGAAAACATAAATCATACGCATTCCATTCATCATGTGCATAGCAGGTTTTCTTCTTTTCAGGTTTCTTACTGTTCTTCGCTGTTTATTTCACCATCATGAATCCCGACTCATCATCAACCGAGATGTCTATCAAGGCCCTTCAGGCGTAGAACGCGCAATTTCAGGAGCTGATCATGGGTTTGGCTCAGGGCCAAGAAGAGCTGAAGGCTTTGCTCCTGAAGAAGGAGAAGAAGAAGAAGAAGAGAACTGTTCTTTTCAACTCGGGCCGAAGGTTTGGCAACACTCTGCAGAATGAAGAGGCTGGTTCTTCTATAGGCAAGAGCAGTCCCCAAGGGGGAAAAGGTCCTAGTCCGGTAGTCTCTGACAACGAGACTGACTTTAATGAGGAACAGTATCCTCCTGCTGAAGACAGATATAAGCAGTTGGAGGACAGACTGAATGCAATGGAGATCCAACAAGTGCCTGGGCTGGATTTCGGAGACTTGGGCTTATCTACTGGTGTGATTATTCCTCACAAGTTTAAGGCACCATCTTTCACCAAGTATGACGGGGCGTCTTGTCCCAAGCTACACCTCAGATCTTATGTGCGGAAGATTCAACCGTACTCAGTGGATAAGAATTTGTTGATCCACTTCTTCCAGGAGAGTCTTTCAGGGACTCATCTCGAATGGTTCTATCAGCTGGATGGGACCAAGGTTCGTAACTGGGAGGAGTTGGCTACCGCTTTTTATAAGCAGTATCAATATAATGCCGACCTTGCCCCTACACGTACCCAACTCCAGGGTATGTCGCTAGGGTCAAGCGAAGGTTTCAAAGAGTATGCACAGAAGTGGAGGGATCTGGCTGGCAGGGTGCAGCCTCCGTTAACTGACCGGGAGTTGGTAGACATGTTCTTGGGGACCCTATCTGGGCCATTTTTCAATCATCTTATCGGCAACTCATTTGTAGGGTTTACTGATCTTATTCTGACTGGAGAGAGAATAGAGGCTGGAATGAAGTCTGGCAAAATTCAGAAGGGTGCATCTGCAAGTTCTGAGAAGAATCCCTTTAAGAAGGAGGCCAATGCTGTATATGGGTCTAGAAGACAAGAGAAACCTGAGCGCCGCCAATCTGTCAATGCGGTGATGATTGCTAAGCCTGTTGCCGCTCCTCGGCAAAACAATCCTCAAAGGGCTGAAAGACCTAGGAGAGAGTTAACCCGTTTGAGTATGACCCTATCGCAGATCTTGCCACAGTTGCTGTCCACCAACCTAGTGATTGTTAGAGAGGCCCCGAAAGTGGTGAATACTGCCTCTCCGAAATACAATCCAAATGCCCGCTGTGCTTATCACTCCGATAGCCCGGGGCATTCCACTGATGACTGTTGGGCCTTAGGGAATAAGGTGCAAGACATTATTGACGCAAAAGAGATACAGTTTGAAGCGCCTGAGAGGCCAAATGTGGTGACTGCTCCTATGCCCCAGCATGGAGTGAATGTCGTTGAGGAAGATGTGTATGCCGTTTCTGTGAATGATGTAGCTACTCCCTTGATGACTGTTAAGAGGAACCTACTGTTGGCCGGTTTATTTCCGGGTTGCAGTGAAGGTTGCCTTTTCTGTGCTGTTTCCCTTTCTGGTTGTCCTTTGCTGAAGTTGGGCATCCAAAGCCTGATGGACAGCAAAGAGATTCTGTTCAAGAAGACTACTGTTCAGTTTGTTCCGGTGGAAGAAGTTTCTGTTGTTACAATCTTTAATAATCCGATCAAGGCTCTCCCAAGGAAGTCTGTTAAAATCATGACTGTCGCACCCGTTGTTATTACTGTTCCGGGGCCTCTCCCCTATGAATCTGATAAGGCTGTCCCATGGCCCTATGGGGCAGATGTGTATGTACACGGTATAAAGCAAGAGTTCAACACTGGCACCAACATCAGCAATATCACTGGTCCAGCAAAAGTTACCCGCAGTGGCAGGCTCTTCTCGCCTGACATTGCGCCACCCACTATTCAAAGACCCCTCACTATAACACCTGCAAGTGTATCTGTTCCCGTTTCTGATCAAGTTGTTTCCCCTGCTGCCGAGTCATCTAATGCTCGGGGCAAAGGGATTGAAGATGAGCCTGCCCGGATGGAGGCGCCAAAATCTGTGAATGCTGAGGCCTCCCAACAAGAGATGGAGGAAATCCTGAAAATAATCAAGAAGAGTGACTTTAATGTTGTCGAGCAGCTGGGGCATACCTCCTCCAAAATCTCTATGCTCTCCTTACTACTGTGCTCCGAGGCCCATGCTAAGGCCTTGATTTCATTCCTCAAGACGGCCCATGTGCCACAGGAGACATCTGATGTCCAGTTTACTGATTGCGTAGCCAATTTGACAGCTGACAATGGTTTGGGTTTCTCGGATGCTGACCTTACTGCTAAGGGAAAGGACCACAATGACGCCCTGCATGTCTCTATTGAATGCAGTGGCACTACTCTGGCGCACATGTTGGTGGACACTGGTTCTTCCCTGAATGTGCTACCCAAGAAGGCCTTAGACCATTTGGATTGTGAAGGCCTAGAGCTGAAACCTAACAACATCATCGTCAGAGCCTTTGACGGTTCTAAGAGGATGGTTCATGGAGAGGTAGACATTCCTATTCGTGTGGGTTCTCAAGTATTCGACTCTACTTTCTAAGTGATGGATATCCATCCATCGTATTCTTGTCTACTGGGTCGACCTTGGATCCACAAAGCTGGGGCAGTGACCTCTACCCTACATCAGAAACTCAAGTACCCCGTCAGAGGGAAGATTGTCACTGTGCAGGGAGAGGAGGAGTATATGGTGAGCCATTTGAATTCCTTCAGGTATATTGAGATGGACGGGGAGTTTATTGAAACCCCCTTTCAGCATTTCGAAGAGGTACCTCCAACATTGGCAGCAGCGGAAACAGTGGTCGAAGAGGATGTTCCTTTGAAGATGGCTTCCTTGAAGGATGCCCGGGCTGTGATCAAGAAAGGTGAATGTGCTAACTGGGGCAGGCTCCCTGATTTTACACAAAAAACTGACAAGTTTGGACTGGGTTTTACTGCAGGGGGTCAGAAGGCTATGCGCAAGGCAAAGATCAGAAGACCTCCTGTGCTCATTACCAATCCAGGAGTGAATGCTGTTGGGGATGAAGATGAAGTGGAAGAGTCAGAGTTTGAAAGCTGGATCTACCCGACGACTGATGGTGGATTGACCAATTGGATTGCTAAGGATCATACTCCTGTTACTTTTGTTACGCAGTAATAAACTCCTTTTTTTTGTTATTTGTAATAAACAATGATTTGAAACTCTATGGCCCGGTGTCTTACCCGGGGCACCGTGGCTTCATTTGTGAGGGTATATTAATTGTCATTTCATATATCATGAATAAAGATCTTGGACGTTTTCTCGCATTTCAAATCTTATGCTCCTTTTCTTTCTTTCCTTCCTTTATATATTGCAAAACAGCTGTATTTACACACACTCACTCATACAGGTTCCAATCCACTCTGGATCTCACTGGTAACGACTCTGCTACTGCCAGTTATGACTTCGAAAATCCGATCAACTTAGCCGAAGACGAAGGTGAAGATGATTGCGAAGTGCCTGGCGAGCTTGCAAGACTGTTACTCCAGGAAGAGAGGGCAATTCAACCACATGAAGAGCCGGTGGAGACGATAAATCTGGGTACTGATATAGACAGAAAGGAGGTAAAGATTGGTGCCAACCTAGAGCTCAGCGTGAAGCAACGGTTGACTCAGATGCTACATGATTATGTGGAGATATTTGCCTGGTCCTACGAAGACATGCCCGTGTTGGATACCGACATTGTGGTCCATCATTTTCCTACCAAGGAAGACTGCCCTCCGGTTAAGCAAAAGGTCCGCCGTATGCGTCCAGAGATGTCTGAGAAGATCAAAGTCGAGGTTATGAAACAGTTTGACGCCGGTTTCCTTGCAGTGACTTCTTACCCTCAGTGGGTTGCTAATGTGGTGCCAGTACCGAAGAAAGATGGCAAGGTCAGAATGTGTGTTGACTACAGGGATCTGAACAGGGCCAGCCCCAAAGATGACTTTCCCCTACCTCACATTGATGTCCTTGTTGACAATACTGCTCAGCACAAAGTGTTCTCTTTCATGGATGGTTTTTCAGGTTATAATCAGATCAAGATGGCTCCTGAAGACATGGAAAAGACTACCTTTGTTACTCAGTGGGGCACCTTCTGCTACAAGGTCATGCCTTTTGGACTGAAGAACGCTGGGGCAACCTACCAACGTGCCATGGTTGCTTTATTTCATGACATGATCCATCATGAGATAGAAGTGTATGTTGACGACATGATTACAAGGTCCCAAACTGAGGAAGAGCACCTAGATCATCTGCAGAAATTGTTTGACCGACTGAAGTTGTACAAGCTGAGGTTGAACCCGAACAAGTGCACCTTCGGGGTCAGATCTGGGAAGTTGCTAGGCTTCGTTGTAAGTGATAAGGGTATTCAAGTGGACCCTGCCAAGGTCAAAGCTATTCAAGAGATGCCAGTTCCTAAGACAGAGAAGGAGGTCAGAGGCTTTTTAGGACGCCTGAATTACATTGCTCGGTTCATCTCACACCTGACCGCTACCTGTGAACCAATCTTCAAGCTTCTGAAGAAAGATCAGGTAGTACATTGGAATGATGAATGTCAGGCTTCTTTTGACAGAATCAAAGAGTATCTCCAAGAACCACCCGTCCTTATGCCATCGGTTGAGGGGAGACCTCTGATACTATACCTGACAGTGCTTGACAACTCAATGGGGTGTGTGCTGGGGCAGCATGACGAGTCTGGCCGAAAAGAGCATGCCATTTATTACCTTAGCAAAAAGTTTACCGACTGTGAGACCCGATACTCACTGCTCGAGAAAACTTGCTGCGCTTTGGTATGGGCTGCTCGCCGGTTGAGACATTATATGCTGACTCATACTACCTTGTTGATCTCGAAGATGGATCCTATAAAGTACATATTTGAAAAGCCCGCTCTGTCTGGGAGAATTGCAAGATGGCAAATTATCTTGACAGAATACGACATTTAATACACGACTCAGAAAGCCATCAAGGGAAGTGTATTAGCAGATCACTTGGCACATCAGGCAGTAGACGACTATCAGTCAATGAACTTCGAGTTTCCAGACGAGAGCATCATGATCGTGACTGATTGTGAAGTACCTGGACCGGATGAAGGACCTGAGGAAGGATCCCGATGGTCTATGCACTTTGACGGAGCCTCCAATGCTTTGGGTAACGGTATCGGCGCTGTAATCATATCCCCTCAAGGCACTCATACTCCACTCACTGCACGACTATGTTTCAACTGCACCAACAACATGGCGGAGTATGAGGCGTGCATCATGGGTCTCCAAGCTGCGATTGACTTAAGGATCAAGTTTCTGAGTGTCTTCGGAGATTCCGCTCTCGTGATCAACCAGATCAAAGGGGAGTGGGATACGAAACATCCGAATCTTATTCCTTACAGAGAATGTGTGTTGACATTGATCCCCCATTTCACAGAGATAACTTTTGAACATTTCCCAAGAGAGGAGAATCAGCTGGCGGACGCGTTAGCTACGATGTCTTCCATGTTCAAAGTCAAATGGGACAATGAGGCTCCCCGGATCATTATCTGGAAACTGGACGAACCGGCATACTGTTGTGATCTCGAGACTGAATTGGTGATTGAGAAGCCTTGGTACCATGAGGTGAAGAGATACTTGGAAGCTCAGGAGTATCCCGAAGGTGCGTCTGTCAACGATAAGAAGTTTCTGAGAAGATTCGCAGTGAAGTTCTTCCTTAGCAACGGCATCCTGTATAAACGAAACCATGATTCGACCTTATTGCGTTGTGTGGATAAGACAGAAGCAGAAAGGATCATGGAAGAGCTACATGAAGGGACCTTCGGAACACATTCCAGTGGACACACTATGGCAAAGAAGATCCTTCGGGCAGGGTATTTCTGGTCCACAATGGAAGCCGACTGCTACCAACATTCTCGGACATGTCATAAGTGCCAGATATATGCAGACAAGGTGCATGTTCCCCCAGTTCCTCTGAATGTCTTGACTGCACCTTGGCCTTTTGCAATGTGGGGCATTGACATGATCGGTGAGATTAAACCTACGGCATCCAATGGGCATCGCTTCATCCTGGTAGCGATTGATTACTTCACGAAGTGGGTTGAAGCAGCATCCTACGCTACGGTAACCAAGACTGTTGTGGCACGGTTCATTCGGCATAACCTGATCTGTCGGTACGGCGTCCCAGAAAGAATCATTACAGACAATGGTACCAATCTTAATAACAAGATGATCGCTGAGCTCTGCGAGCAGTTTAAGATACAGCACCACAACTCTTCTCCTTACAGACCGAAGATGAATGGGGCTGTAGAAGCAGTAAATAAGAACATTAAGAAAATCATGCAGAAGATGACAGTGACTTATAAAGATTGGCACGAGATGTTACCGTTCGCTCTACATGGGTACCGTACGTCAGCCAGGACGTCAACCTGGGCAACTCCTTTCTCCTTGGTCTACGGTATGGAGGCAGTCTTACCGATCGAGGTGCAAATACCTTCTCTCCGGATAATTAAGGATGCAGATCTGAACGAAGATGATTGGATCCAGACACGACTTGATCAGCTAAACCTTATTGAGGAAAAAAGACTTGCTGCTATCTGTCATGGTCAGACGTATCAGAAATGGATGATCAGGGCATTTAACAAAAAGGTCAGACCATAAGAATATCAAGTTGGGGATCTGGTAATCAAGCGAATCATCCTTCCTTAGAGTGATCCAAGGGGCAAATGGACCCCTATGTACGAAGGGCCATTTGTGGTTAAACATGTGTTCTCAAGAGGAGCCATGATTCTAACCACCATGGATGGTGACGACCTTCCTCACCCCGCTAATGCAGACATAGTAAAAAGATACTACGCATGAAAAATACCCGCTAGGTTGACATACCTAGGCAAAAATTAGGGCTTCCCGGCGAACCAAAAGGGTTCGGGCAAAATGAAGGGATGAAATAAAAAAATCTGTACACCCGGCAAGTCGAAAACCTGAAAAGGCGGCTTGGGCAAAAATGGGTATCCCGGTGGACTGAAAACCCGAAAGGGCGGTCCAGGCAAAAGTTAGGGATAAAGCGTAATACTATGTCTCATTGGATCACTTTGCATCCAGAATCCGGTATCTACATCAAGTTCAGACGGCATTGATCAATCAGCTTCATCTTCGGTTAGGTCATCAAGTGATGAGACGCTCGGAGATATAAAGGCAATAGCAGAGTTGAAACCCAGTGGATCATTCATTTCACACAGTTGTTTTATTTTCTTTTGTACAAATTTGTATAAACTCTTTTGTTCGGCGGCATTCTCTTACTAAGATGTCAGCCTCTTGTACATAAACGCCTATTAATAGGCAAATTCAAAATCAATACAAATATGCTTTTCAGTTAAAATTGCCAATTGTTTGTCCTTTTCTGTTTTGTTTTGCGAAGAACGTCCAAGGTTCAATTTGTGATATATGCATTTGACACTAATTTCTAACTCATAGATATTTGCATACGAAACAAAGGATTAATTATAGGTAACATTAGAAACAGGGGCAATAAAAAGTTGTCTAAGCAATCTAATTGTTCTGTCCTCCAAGGTATCAAGTTAGGTTCAACTGAAGAACATAACCAGCATATCTTAACTCCCTAGAGAGTGAGCCAGCAAGTCAATGCACTCTCCCCAAGCAGAGTTATACTGTCAGCCTTAAGGAAGTTGAGTATCCTTCAGCAGATCGCAACATTCCCCAGCAATATACAGACATTCTTAACAAGTATCCCCGACAGTCTTGACCTAAAGATTGTTCCCCGGCGGTATATCAAACATGCAATGGAGTCACTTCCCCGATGTATCTCAAAACTTCCCCAGGAGAGTCCAATCCAGTTTCCCCAGGAAAATTGGAAACCACCTCCCCAAGCAGTGAGCTTATCCCCAGTAGATTCTGGAAGCTTATCCTCGCAGAGCACGAATGCGTCTCCCGACCTTATTCAAAGAGTTATTTCCCTACCAGGATATAACTGGGTTATCCTCAGCCAAAAGCCACGGAAAGATCGTTCTCGACGAAGTCTTCTTATCCCCAGCGAAGTCTATTAACACTTCCAACACAACAATGGTATCCCCAGCGAAGTTACCATCAACATTTCAGCAAAGTACCTCTCTCCCCACAGAGTATTGCTCCCCATCAAGATCGTTAGAGTACTTTTCTCCCCGCAGAGTAATCCATTCGCCAAGTTTATTCCCCAACAGAGTTATCTTCTCCTACCAGTATTCTTGCAACCATCACCCCCAGCGGAAACAACGAAATCTATTCTTCAACATCAGCCCAGGATGTGACTTCCCGGCACCCGTCAAGGATTTACTTTCCTAGACGACAAACATACATTCATAAACATCATATTTTCATACATTATAGCATGCATATACGCATCATATCTTACATATCTCATTTATGTTGAGAACATCATCGCTTGATTCATATCATGCCTTGCATATGAATGACCTTTACCTTTCAGGAAAGATCCAGTTGAGTTCTCAGCTACATTTCAAGACCTAGCCTGGTTCAGTTAAATCGACTCTAAGATTTTCCTGATTCTTATCCAGTCAAAGGCCTTCTCTGGTTCAGTCAGATCGACCCTAAGATCTCCCTGATTCTTACCCAGTTGAAGATTCCAAGACCTAGACCGGTTCAGTTAAATCGACCCTAAGATTTTCCTGATTCTTATCCAGTCAAAGGCCTTCTCTGGTTCAGTCAGATCGACCCTAAGATCTCCCTGATTCTTATCCAGTTGAAGATTCCAAGACCTAGTCCGGTTCAGTTAAATCGACCCTAAGATTTTACTGCTTCTTATCCAGCCAAAGGCCTTCTCTGGTTCAGTCAGATCGACCCTAAGATCTCCCTGTTTCTTATCCCAGTAGAAGACATCCAAGATTCTCTCAGCGTTCCTGTTGAGATAGTAATCGCCCAAGATTCTCTCAGCGTTACTGTTGAGGTTGAAGTCGCCCAAGATTCTCTCAGCATTACTGTTGAGGGTGAAGTCGCCCAAGATTCTCTCAGCGTTACTGTTGAGGTTGAAGTCGCCCAAAATTCTCTCAGCGTTACTGTTGAGGTTGAAGTCGCCCAAGATTCTCTCAGCGTTACTGTTGAGGTTGAAGTCGCCCAAGATTCTCTCAGCGTTACTGTTGAGGTTGAAGTCGTCCAAGATTCTCTCAGCGTTCCTGTTGAGGTAGTAATTATCCCCAGATTCTCTCAGCGTTCCTGTTGAGGTAGTAATCGACCAAGGTTCTCTCAACGTTCCTGTTGAAGTAGTAATCGTCCAAGGTTCTCTCAGCGTCCCTGTTGAGGTAGTAATCGTCCAAGGTTCTCTCACCGTCCCGTTGAGGTAGTAACCATCCCTGGTTCATTCATCACCTGTTTGAAGTTCCAGATTCAATTCTTGTAACCAGTCAGGACACATCTATACAAAGAGTTTGAAGATCAGCTCCTGTAACATGCCAGGTACTCATTTTCTTTTTCAGGTACACAAGTTCTCGCTAAGAAATCTCTTACGCGATCGACACCCAGATGGCATCTATAGGCCCATCCACCTATCCATCACCTCTCAGCATGGCATCTATAAGCCCATCATCCTGTCCGTCAATCTCCAGATGGCATCTATAAGCCCATTCCCCCATCACACTACTATATGAGCGCAAATTTCTGGGCACTCTAGTGTTCAATCATCTTCCACCTTCGGATTACGAAAGGCACGTCAGCCAATCTGCATCCTCAGGTCTAAGAAGATTGAACAGGGGCAACTGTTGTACCCCAAAATTTTCCCTCCCATATTCTTCAAGATTTGCAAAGAGCATGCTTCAAGATCTCCCCAAGGGTTGCACAGCTCAAGGGCCTCCTAACAGTCAAAAACTAGGGTTTTGGTTCTGACAAAGAAATTGAAGTTTCCAAGGGTCCAATCAAGTCCCACATGCCTACAAACAAGGTCAAGCATCCTCATGTCAAGTTTCAAGACTTACAGCACAAAATTGCAAAGTCAAAAACCCTAATTGCCCTACAGTCAACTGTAGGGGCAAAATGGTCATTTGACAGTCAAAAGTTCAAATTTTTGGTCAACATCTTATTTTGAAGCCACAAACATCATTTGATCAATTCTTGATCATGATTTTCAAGGCATGGCTCAAAAAGTCTCAAGATGCAAAAGTTTCCATATTTGGACAGTTGAAAAAGTCAACTGTAACTTGACCAAGGCATAACTTCCACATGGTTTATCAGAAAAATTCCATCCAAAGCTCATTTTGAATATAAAGACATTACCTACAACTCCTCTTCACACTTCAAGTCCAAGAAATGCTCTCACAAAAAGTTATCCATCTCAACATTATAGGTCATTTTCAAAAGTCAACAAAAAGGCACTTTAAGTCAAAGACGATAACTTGATATTGGTAAATCAAAATGACATGGGACCAAAGGCATTGGTTAGAGGACTTCACGACCTTTCCAAAATGTCCAAGAACATGATCAAAGCTTAAAAATTGAGCAAGATATGCCTTGTGGAAGTTGGGAAATTTTTGGGATTTTTGAAAAGTCAACTTTACTTCAAATGCCTTAAAATTGCTAATGGGCCACATTTCCTTCCAAGATTCATCATCCAAAGGCTATGCACGACCATTTGGCCCAAAGGGGATTTATTTCATCATTTTTTATTATTTTATTTGAATTTTTAATCACCATTAATTCATTTAATAATATAAAATATGAAAAAATACTAAACAAATGCATTTGAATCTTTTTATGCAGCCTATGCCCTCATTGGTTACTCAAGATTTCGTGCACTTCAAAAAAGGGAAGATTTGGTGCAAATTGGCATGATATTCATGTGGAAAAGATTTGAAAATATTCATTGAAAATCAAATATTTCTTTCATCAATGCAAAGGGTTTTTGGACTTGATTCTTACCCTAATCCATTCCCATACATAAACAGATGCAAACCCTAAAGCTCACAACCCTGGAAGTTGCGCTCAAACCATAAACAAACTTTGCACTTTTTGAAGAAAATTTCAAAACTGCTTTCCTAGTTTCAGCGTGTTTCAAAGCAAAACAACAATTCCATTGCACTCCTGATACATCCAGGAATCTACCCCAATCGAAATCAGACCTCTGCACCTCAAGAAACGAATGCTTGCATATATGGAGAGTTTCCATGAACGATGCCTAGGGTTTCAGGAACCTTGATTTAGGGCTTCCTTATTCTGGAAAAATTGAGACATGAGACCTACACCATTGAACTCAGCGCACTTAAACGATCCAGAATCACTAGTCACACTCAATTTATGAGCCACCATATGCTAATCGCTATTATCCTGTTCTTCATTTAGTGGGGGTTTAAAACCCCCGCTATCTAACTGTTTTTTTTCAGGGCAAAACAAATCAACGAAGAAGAAGGCATGTTGTCAACCGGTGATTGGACAATTCAAGTTTTAGCGCGTTTTTTGAATTAACAGCATTAGCGTTTTGTTTTTTTATATATTAATTGCATTCCATTAATGTTACATAGAAAGCGCCTGGCACAGTTGGTTGATGCGTTTTCCAATAGGTACTGGGACCTGGGTTCGATTCCCAAGTCCCCCATATTTTTCAATGAATTTTGTTTTCACTTGATCTCATGCAGTGTACGCCCAGGAGTTCATCATACACCCACCATCCAAGCTTGCCACATGGCCAATAATCTCAATCCACTGGCCATGATCTGAGGAGCACCCTATGCACTGGTCAATGAAGCCACACGTGACTACCAGAAGTCAAACAGGCCTCCAATGATTTGGCCTAATTACTGGCCAAATACCTCCAAATTGGGGTCAACACCCCCCCAAGTGTTTGTATTTCTTTTCTTTTTTCCTATTTTATTTTTATTTGCTTTAATTCAATTATTTCCCTTTAATTCATAAATTAATATTTTCATAACACAAAAAATACCCAAAAAATTCAGAAACTATAAAAAATAAAAAAAATATATTTTATTTAAATATTTTCCTTGTAAATAAATTTTATTAATTGATTTAGTTTCAATTCTAGGTTTAATTTTAAATTTTTTTTTAATAAATTAAAAAATGTAGAATTAGGGTTCTAAATATTTATATTCTTCTTCTTTTCTTTTATCATTATTTGATTATTAATTATTATTTTGTAAATAAAATTTGCCATGTAAATAATTAATTAAAATTAGGCCAAACTAACAATATTTCTTAATAAATAAAAATAGTTAGAACTAGGGTTAATTAACTTTTTAATTTCATTTAATTTTCTTACTAAATCCATAAATACAAAAAACTCAAAAAATAATCTCTTTTCTCATTTAACTTAATTTATTAATTTTAGTTTAATTTCTTTAAAAAGGGTCCAACGCCCTCGCATTCGATCGTAATTCTAATTCGCGCGCTTATTTTATTTCCTTTTTTTTATGTAATTCTCCCAAAGCCATGTAATAGATTAGTTAGGATATTTATTTCTCGCACTTTATTTTATTTCAAATCGGGTCTTGGATTAATTTGGCGATGTAGACCCGCGCCTTTGTAATAGCGTAGGACTTTTAATTCTCGCATCTTTTTTAACTGTTAATTAACCTGCATGAAAGAATGAATGTCAAAAATAAAAGCAACGCGTAGATCACCAATGCATGAACAAGATAAATGTAAATGAACATGACACACAAATCACACACCACCCCTAGGGTACGCCTCAGTGTTGCCTTGCCCCTCGAAAGGTGGTCGTCGAGTAGAGGATGTTTTAGTAAGTCCTCATGTCCATGAACATGGCATGAGGGTAGCTTCTAAGGTGTCTTCCCATTGCTTCGGTGATCACCATGTCCCGAACCCTCGAATTGACCCAAACACCTCCAACGGTGGTGCTACCTATCTCTCAATGGTGGGATGGCACTATCTTAAGGACATTTACACAGCCTAATTCCTTAGGGTAGGTGGATGACTCGTAGATACTTGCTCTATTCAAAAACAAATCAAAATTCTTTTCACACTGACACTTTCAAAAAAGCTTTCAAAACAATTTTTCAAACACTCTTGAGGACTGATACAAGAGTCGATCCGAAATCTTTAAACGAAACTTTTTCAAACTCACTCACAAATGAAAAGCAAACATCTTTTGAAAACATAAGAGCAAGTACCTAAGAGCCCATGGATAACCATGGATAGAAAGGGTGCTAACACCTTCCCTTTCTATAAATCTACCTCCCGAACCAAGAAACTATCTCATAAGGAATTTTGCTGTGCTTTTGTCCTGTCCATGTTGGAGAAAATAAAAGACGGTGGCGACTCTTGCTTCCGCGACATTTCGCGAACCAGCGTTAAACAGTCAGTTCCAGATCCACCGATCACAATATCGAAAATCAAAGTAGGATAACAAACATGTGCGATGGTGAAACATTGATAACAAACATAATAAAATGTCATGGCAAGGATGGAAAAACATCAATTTGATAAGGTTTAAAACAAAGCCAAAAGGCACACAAACAATTAAGATTGGTTCATATCTTTTATCTTGAAGAAGGATTTAAGTTCATTAGAGATGTTTTATGATTTTCCAAGAAAAAGTTTTAGTTTTAAGATGCAATATGCAAAGAAAAGAAAACAACTACGGGAGACTATACTAATCTCTAGCACTAATGTTATCATACAATGAATTACCCGAAGGTTGAGGATAAAAAGGGAAGTTATTATCCTATGTTAGCATGCATGGATACATATCCTAATGTCTAGCTCGAGAACTACTCTAGTCGAGCGATCCTAAGGGAGCATGGCAAAAAAAGTCACAGATCCTACGACAAAAATCAGAAAAGCAAATGGCAAAACATTCAGACAAAAGCTCGAGCATCACTCGAATATCAAACACCTACAAGGCACAGACCAAGTAGTAAAAGGGAGGTCCCGCCATAGGCAAGCAACCAAGAATCAGACCAAGGGTTAGGCCATAGCCAAGGGGAGCGTATCACCCGAGTTAAATAAGCCATTATATTATAGGAATATGAAAGGTCCTTAATTATGGTATTAGTTTCCAGGGCAAGAAAGATTTTAGGGAAGACATAGTGCGTGCATACACTAAGCATCAATGTTGGTCAACACGAGCTAAAGAAAGCGTGGGGATCTGATTGCAAGAACCCTTTTCACTTGCCTTTGAAATGCTTAGAATTATTCAGATCTTGAGCACATGTTTAGAGTGTCTACTTGTAGAAAGTGAGCATAGGAACGACACAGACTGGATTGTGCAGGGGTCGATTATGAACCCTCTCCGCTCGCCTTTTTTTGAGGACTTATCACCTGTAATACAATACGGGCATAATCGTATAGACAAACAAAAACATAGCCTCCTAGTGAGGATTTCCAGAATTGCCTGCCAAGTGGCACGGACTCCCAACCCCAAGTAAACAGTAAACTGCGGAAAAGAATAAATCAGATGAGGAAGTACCAAACGGATATAATCCGCAAATAAGAAACTAACTAGTAACGAAACCTGGAGATCTTCGAATAAGCTAGCACAAATAAAGAAACAAGTCAGAAGTCATGTCGTCAGACATAAACATCAAAGCCTCAATGTGAAAATAAATCACATATGGTGTGTAGCAGACACAACCATACACAAAATCTGCAAGATAATACAAACAAACAAAAGTGCATAATAGTGCAAACATATATGCTTCCCATGGATATGGGAAAACAAGATAGATTGCCTTGAAAGCGCAATTGTGTCCCACAAATAAAGTTGAACCCAAAGCAAGGAAAACCCGTGAAGTACCTTGCACATCTCAACAAAATGATTAGTATTAACAATGTAAGGTAAAATGTGAATACAAACATGTTATTAATTTATCATTTTTCATGGTTAAGAAAACATTTGGTTAAGCGGTTCAAATTATAGTACAACCTTCAGAGCAAATGAACTAGCATCTGATAAAATGGTGTAGTGAAGTGTGCCAAGGTAAATGACTAAATAATCAAGGCAAGATGAGTCAAGTGATGATGAGATCAGAAGTGAACACAAAAAGGTTAGTATTCCCTAAGAAATTATGAATCCCCAACAAGAACTTACTAGAGTAATCTTAGGTATAATCATAGAACTAGGCCCGAAATCAACCCTAAACTAACTCTAAGAGTTAAAGAGGTGCGAGGAAAGGATAAGTGAAGGATGAACCTGGTTAGGGGAATATCCTATCATATAAGTCAGTAGAAATAAAAGTCAAGGTATAATGTTAGGACAAGCTTCACAATTATGAGGAACAAAACAATCAATAACTAAGAATTCAAAACCAAATGCAAGGTAAATGTAGCTCCCATTGTATCACCATGATGGATTAGCAAGTGAGCACTAAACAAATGGATCATAGGAACATAGAGAGTGGAGGGGATAAGAGAAGTGAAGCCAAAGTTTAAACTCTTAAGACATATAAGATTTAAAGTCCTTTCAATCAAACAAACACAAACTAGGTCAAAACTAATGTAATCTTGCTCCTATCTTGTCACCATGTTGAAAGAGCAATGAAATTCCAATTAAGGATCAAAGGAGATTTGTATTATAATAAGAAAACCTTAAAAAGTCAAAATCATAAAGGTATAAATCAAAATGGATTCAAATGGTGCACAAAAGGTGGTGCACAAATGCTACCTCTTAGATCATGGTCTCAAATACATATCAAACAACAATAAGCAACTTAAGAGATCTTGAATAGTTATTTGATGAACTCTAGCCTCTAAAGAAGTAGTGAGGATAATAAATAGAAAAGTGTTTGATCCATCATGGGTTGCACAAGTGCATTCCCTCTTCCTCAAATTCAAAAGAGCATAACATCATAAATGAGAGTAATAATTGAGTCAAAAAGGAAACAAAACTTGTAAAAAAATAAAACAAAAATATTTCAAAGTACACAAGTCATTAAAAGGTCAGGAACAACGATCTTAATACAAAGTTAGCCAGGTTCAAGTGGAAAAATTAATCACCCAAGTTAGTCTAGCCTATATAAGCCTCTAATTGGAAACCCTAACTTGATTAAATGGGGAAAATATCAAATTAACTCCTAAAATTAATAAAAATAAACCTAAGGCCCTAAGGTATCATCCTACCCTAACCTAAATAGAAATCTACCTAGAAGTCAAGGGAGATTGGTCAATAAAACCTAACTTGTGACCTAAGCAAGCAAAAATCAACAAAATCATACAATCAATGTTTAATTTTCAAAATAAGTGGAAAACACAAGATAAAAAATCAATAAAAATCAGGGTCGACCTAAGAGCCTTAAAAGGTCAGAAATGATTTTTTTTTTATATTTTTAGCAATAAAGGAAATTAGGAAATAAAACTAAAATATGAAAATCATGATTAATTACCTAATTAAATCCTAAGAATTATATAATTGGCCAAAGATGCTAGAAAATGAATATTAGATTTAGAAATCACAAATACGCTAATAGAAAAGCCTAAGATATTTTTTTGTGATTTTTTATATTGGAAAAAGGTCCTATAAAAATGTGAAAATGCCATAAATATGCTTAAAAAGCCCTTGAATCTCACAAAACAATTAAAAACTAAAAAATGGTAAAATTATAAAACAAAATTTATAAAATGAAAATAGACCAATCAAAAGGTCCAAAATATTTTTGGTGGAATTTTTGTGTGAAGGAAAAGTCAGAAAATAAGAATCAAACAAAATATGTATGAAAACATTAATTAATTTAACACATTTAATCAATGAATTTAATTAATGTGCCAATATAAATTTGAAAATTATATAAAACTTTTTTTAAATATTAGACTCAGAAATAGACCAACCACATTTTTTATAGAATTTTTTGGATTAGGGAAAATGATTAAACTAAATTATAAAAAAACCTAAAATAAATTAAATGTCACAATTTATTAGATTAACCAAAAGAAGTAAAATTATAAAATAAAATTCAAGAACTCAAAGTATACTAATTAAAAAGCTTAAAATATTTTTGGTATAATTTTTGTGTGAAGAAAAAGTCAGAAAATAAAATTAACAAAAATATTACCTAAAGAAAACAATTAATTAACCCTAATTTATTTACGATTTTTTTTACTAAGCAAACTAATATTAAAAATTCCAAAAAAATAAAAATCAAATACTAGAGGGTAAAATCTACCTATGGTATTTTTTTTCATAATTTTTGAAAGTGTGTTGATCAAGAAATAAAATAAGATAAAACAATTAAATTCAAATGATATAAAATACATTAAAATTTCAAATGATCCAATCAGAACGCGCCACAACACTTTATCTCCTACCTCCAGCATGATCTAAAACGTGTTTCCTATACATATCTATCGCTACAACTTTCAGATCTCATATCTTACTCAAATCTCAATCATATTCCACGAAACAAAGCGCAAATTAAAGTTGAAATTAACATCTACCTCATGATACTCATAGAATTCATGATGGATCAAGGATCTAAGAGAAATATGCACGCAAAGTTGCTGAAAAAAGTGAAGTATACATGTTGTAGAAAATCACATAGCACGATTTAAGCTCCAATCAAGCAAATCAAATACATCAGACCTATATTCTGGCCAGCTAACTCACCATGAACGTGAATTGATTCATCAAATCAAGCTTAAAATGGCAAATCAAAGTTCAAGAAAACTCACCTCAATGTGAAACTTGAGTTCTCGATTCCTCAGTTACAAAAGCAAACAAACTATTCAGTCTTGCTCTACATACTTATCTGAAGTTGAATCCACCAAAAATTTGAAGAATGCACGAAGGAAATAGGAGAATCGAATAAAACTTTAGTAGGAAGAAAAAAAAAAAGTTCAGATCTGGATTTGAGGAGAATGAAGCATGGAGACAATGAAATGAAACTTAGAGATAATTACATATAGTGAGTAGAGAAGGTTAGAAGAGGAAATTGGTCTTTTTAACCGTTAGAGGGTCTGATTGGAATTTTATGTAATAATGGAGGTGCTCATGGAACCATGTGTTTTACTCGTGCGTTTCCTTTTTTTCTTTGTGTTTTGCAAGCCAAATAAAGTAAGTATAAGATTCCCAAAAGGCCAGCTCACGATTCATTCAATTGAGAGAGTGTGGGTGAAATGGCTTAAATTGGCAAGTTTGAGAATTTTAAGTGTAAGCAAGTACCATAGCACATGGGGCACGAAATTGCTGGCATTATGGGCCTCAACAAGTCACAAATAAGTCATGGGCTTGAATTGAGACATATGTGAAGGATAGGAAAACATAAGAAAGGGGGAGTTTGAATTGGGGTTTTGAAATCTAAGACAAAATGAAACTTGATTTTTATCGTTGTTCATTTGAATTCAAACTACTCCAGTCCACCCTAGACAAGGTGATTTCGCCTCTCTCAATCAAGGTCATAATCCACTAATCAAAACTTGATTACACAATCACAAAGACTACTGTCAATATCTTCTTGAGTCTAAACCACAACTTGGATTCTCAAGATATTACAAAATATGAATAAAAATGTGTACAGTAGTGTTTCTAGAAAACTATATCACAACTGTAATTTGTTTACACAAAGCTTAAGCACAATGAAGATAATATAAAAGACAGCTTAAGAGTGTTCTTTGTATGTATGCCAATTTTTATTTCTTCTTCAACTCTTCTTTTATATAGGCAAAGCTTTTGAGAACTGTTGGAGACACCAGAATCTATTTTTGGAATGTTGATGAATAGAGATGAATGCACTTTCCAAAAACAAAGATCTTGTCTAGAAACCGTCGTTACTTTATTATAAGCTTTTAAATGAATTGTAACGCTTCAGAATATGCTCACATCAGAAGATGAATGTTACTGTTGAGACTCTTTTTGCTTTCTAGAACTTTTCATATTAGAATATCAGAGTTCTTGTTTCACAGTGTTGGTGCATTCAGAAGTTATAACATACAACTTCTTCATTTAGCGTATTATACATATTTGCTTATAAGTATGTTGTGTCTGAACATATCTTCAAAACGAGACTCTCTCATCTTCTTAAATCAGAACTTCCAGATGTTCTAGTAGATCTTTTATGCTCCTTACATCAGAACTTCTATTATGTTCTAGCAGATCTTCTATGCTCCTTACATCAGAATTTCTTTTATATTCTAGTAGATATTTTTTCATCTTCTATGCTTCTTACATCATAAATTATATGCATATTAAAATACTTTATTAAAGAGCATATATGTTCTTTATATATATCATGTGTTTGTTATCAACAAAACTCTTACAGGGATGTAGAACCAAACTATGTTCTAACAATACCCCCATTTTTGATGATGACAAAAAACTTGTATATTTTGATAGAATACTTAAAGAACATAAAGTATAAAAGTCTCCCCCTGAGTTAGATACTCAGATGAAGAAAAAAACACTTCCTTGAAGATTTCTGAATAGAGCTTTGAGAAGGAGTCAAAATATCTTACATTCTCCCCCTTTTTGTCAAGAATAAAAAAGTAGGAACAATACGGAAAAAATAGAAGATTAAGATGAAGCAAAAAGAAAAACAGTTTTTCAGATCTTCTGAGTTGTCTTTTCTAGATGGGATCTTCAGATGTTTCTATAATGTTTATGACATCATCTTCTGTATTTGACTGAGATTATTTTGATGCTATGTCCTTAGTATTGTTACCAATAGTTCCAGAGCCAGTAATCTTTCCTTTCTGATTGCCTCTAAAACCTGTGTATCCTCCAGATTTAAATTCCAGGGCAAAAGATAAAAAAGCTCGCTGCAGAAATTGGGTTCAAAATGTTAACATCAACACCATATTATGCCCAGGAGAATGGGCAAGTCGAAGTAGCGAATAAGACCATTATAAGTTTAATCAAGAAACATTTTGGCCAAAAGCCTAGGAATTGGCATACAACTTTGGGCCAATCATTGTAGGCATGTCGAAACTCACCAAAGGAGTCGGCTAACACAACACCTTTCAATTTGGTTTATGGACACGAATGAGTATTGCCCTTAGAAATTCATTTGCAATTAGTGAGAATATAGAGGCAATCGGATATTCCTACTGAGTATTATTGGGGAATGATGCATGACGCGCTGTTATATGTTGAAGAGCATAGGCTAGCAACTTTAGATACTTTGTTCAGGCAGAAAGAACAATTATCAAAGGCCTGTAACAGAAGGGTGAATGCAAAAGCATTCGTCATGGGATATTTGGTTTGGAAAGTGATCTTACCCATGGATTGAAGAGATGGAGTTCTAGGAAAATGGTCACCAAAATGGGAAGGACGGTTTTGAGTGGTTCAAGTTTTTTCCAAAAATGCTTATGAGATCGAAGAGCTCACGTCAGAAGGTTAAATATTAAGAGTAAATGGTAAATACTTAAAGAAATATAGACCTATGTTGCAATAAATTGTAATAGGAAAAGAGTAAAAAACCATTCATTACATAGTAAAAGGCCACTATAGGGCCTGAAAGACACATTAGGAATTACAAAGATGGCTAAAAGGGCACGTTTTCCTTGAGAGTCAGATAGCATTCTCGAGCGAGAGATAGTCGAGCATCGGTCAATGAAATAGAGGTATCCAGTTCAGCTTGCTCGATATCCAATGCCTCAACACGCCCTAGTGAAGAACCCCAGTAGAAGCTTCGTCACTTAGAGCCTTTTCAACTATCTCAAATCCAGTAGTTTGCAAGGTTTCAGCTTCATTGATCTTCTTCTCCAACTCTTCAATTTGTTGTTTCAGAACAACAATATGTCACTACCACAAAGAGATATTATCGGCCCTCTTTTTGAAGTCTTATTTGTCTTTGTCAAGAGCTTTCTTTAGCGCTTCACTAGAAGTTATAGAGGACTCCACGAAGGCCAATTCAAGATTACATTCCTTTGCTTTAGGAAGACGTTTCCCCAGGATCTCCTTACGTTTGGACAAATAGACCCAAAAAATTGGTCAAGAAAAGTAGATACTTCAGCCACAAATGTGACGACCTAGGGATAGGTTGTGTGAACGTCAACCTTTTGCAACACCTCTTTGACCTTAGCGTCATCAGCAGGAAACACCTTCAAATGGGTGATCAGATCAACATGAAAGAGTTGCATTTTCAGGCGATTGAAAATTTCGCCTTGGTCTCCAAGAGAGAAACGCCCCCAAAGATATTCGAAGTGCTAAAGCCCCCATCAGTCGAGCGATTTCTAGCGGCCACCAAAAGCTTCAAGTATTCAAAGGGGATACTTTTCTTTAAAGAAAAAATTACTTGAGGCGACATGGTAGTAGTGGTAAGAGCCACGTTGGAAGGAGTGGAAACAGTGCTAAAGGGAGCATTTGTTTGAGGAGGCTCTTTAGCTGTTTTAGAAGGTTGTTAGTTGATAGTCTCATCAATGTCAATAGCATATTCAGGACCCTCTGTTTCATCATTTCCTACATCACATTCTAAGTCGTCTTTGTGGGCGTCGTCTTCCACTCCCTCACTGATGGAAGAATACTCAGGGGCTCCATGATCAATAGAAGAATTGAGATCACTATCAATAGATTCACTATCTGACAAAATCACAATCGTTTTCTTTTTTCCCTTTGAAGTCCTTAAGATAAGTTTGGTGGGCCGCTGTTTGAATTTAGTGGTTGGTCGCTGAAATAACAGATACAAGTAAGAACAAAACTAAAAAGGAGCAAGTAAGCTTGAAGAAAAAAGGAGTTTTGGGAAAATAAAGGATGCCTGAGAGTCACCTTCAGGGCTGGAATTGGTGCTCTCTGGGAGAGTCAAAGTTGGCTGCATGACTCGTATTTTTGCTACCACTGGAGCAGGCACAGTGGTATAAGTAGTTTGTTTTGGAATAGCCTCAGATCGAGTCGACCGAGACTTTTTGGATTTTATAGGGATAACAGGCGAAGGCGTGTCATCCACTTGCTTCTCTTTGTGGGAAGAGTTTTTTCGCATCTTTGGAGAGGGTCCAGAAAGGACAACAACGTTGGCTTCAACAGCTTGCAAATGGGTCGACATAATCAAAGTGTTAGACACGGGATATGGCCAGTTAAGAAAACACCAAAATTAACAAATTACCTGAGGGAAAATTGCAGGAGATTTTTCAGCAGAAGCAGAAACAGCCGCACTACTAATAGCCTCCTTAGCAAGCTTGTTGTGCTTAACTGCTGAGTAAAAAAAAGCAAAAGACAAAGTTTAAAGGTCGAAACATGAAGAAGCGAGAAAGCAAACAAACTGATCAACAGTCACAATAGTAAGTCACACATTTCTTAAATTCCTAATTCATAGCTTTGAAAACACTGGCCAATCAATGCTTGAAATATTTGAGGTTCCCATTTTTCTTTACGAACCTCTGACCCACCAATCAAAAAACTCCTTCATTATATAGAAAATGGGTTTGAAGCTGACGAGGTTCAGATTAGGGGTGTCAGTAGAAAAGTGTTAGAGGCATTGAGCGCACTCTACTTTGCTGTAACTTTGGGACTAAAGGCACATATAGTCTGATGGCTTATAAAAGCTGTGAGGCAAAGGTTCGCACAAACCAAATTTCCTAGCCACCAGATTAGGTTGGTAACACAAAAGTTTTACCCTATCATTAGCGCCCACCCTAGATGCTATAAGCATAGGGGTTATAAAAGCTTACCATATGGTTGTGGATTCAGGGACCTGCGCTGGCTCAGCAGAAGGAAATGGTCAAGCAAACCATTCAGGACTACATGGTCTTGAAGCAAATAGTGCCATACTAGGGTGAAAAGAGGTACACTTGAAGAAAAACTTCAAGTATGTTTCAAGCGCCTCCTCTCGATTCAGGTCATTGTTGGATGGCATCATTGTAACAAGACGAGGACCTTCAATGGCACCATTGGCAAAGAATGTCTCTTGCGCCTCTAATAGTTTCAATTTAAGCTGATTCCCAAAGGTGGCATTTAGCCACAATTACATCAGCCAAAACGGCCCAGCAAGTAGATAACTGGCAGTCGGTGCAAGAGAAGTCATCTGGTTGATCCCTACACTGAGTGATTCATAAGGAGACCACATGATGATTTCTATCAAGCAAGTGTTTCGACCCATGTGAAGGTGATGCACCAACGTAATAAAACGTCTGGCCACCTTCAGAGACTTGCTGCAGAAAACATACTTAGAGAGCCACAAGGCTAGAAAGGCGATATGCTCTTCATCAGACACCGTGTCGACATCCTTAGCGTGAAAATGCTCCATGTACTTGGTGAAACCAACAATGTCCTTATCAAAAGGAATAACACCGTTATCAACTTCATTAGGGATGAAAGTTTCACTTGTAGGGAGAAGGCCAGTGATAGCTGCAATGTCGAATAAAATGAGAGTCAGCATATCAGTCGTGAAGTGGAAAGTGTTCGTGGAACTTTCCTAGAAGTAGAGGGAAGAACTCATCATATAGTTACAATAACTAGGGCCAAACCTAGAAAGTTGAATCAAGTCAAAAATTCCTTGGGATGTATAGACATCACCTTTAACTCTCTCTACCTTATTTAACCAGGCATAACAATCCTAGTTGATAGCAGGAGCGGAGCGAAAAACTTTTGAGGTTCCATAGATGTGGGAGAAATCTAAAGGACACTTTTGGGCGGTGGGGGCCTTGTGCTTCTATGAACATGGAAGCACTTTTTTAGATCTTTTGGTGCCCTAATATCATCAGTGATAGGTCCCATGAGAGCATACACAATTTTGTTGCAGATAAAAGGAAGGAATAGGTTAGAATGGGATGTATCAATGTTGCATGTTGGGTTTGGCTCAACCACAAAAGTTTGTCCATCATTAGCAAGGAAATCAGGCATGTGGAAACTAGTTCAAGTCCGTGAGAAGTGTTAATGTGTTCAACAACTTGGCTTGAAGACGCCATGAAAGATAAATGAAAGCTTTGAATGAAAACGAAGGTGGGTTTTTTTTTGCTGAGTTTGGAAGTTAGGAGATTAAGGATGCAAAGAAAGCGTAAAGAGAAAAATGAAGGAATGAAAGAGGTATTTATACCACCAAAGAAATCAAAAGTTTCAGAAGAAAGTGGAAAAACAATCGTGGCTACACGATCGACACGTGTCAAACTGATGGAAACTGAGGTGAGGAAGTTGGTAAGTTGGAGGCCATGATTATCCTAGGAAGTTGAAGCTAGAAAGTAGGGAGGTAGTTGTGTGATCGCTGATGTAACGTTTGAAGAACAAGGTCATGATTACAACGACATTAATTCACACTAATAGAAAAGGATTAAAATGTCTGTTTCTGTTCTTTTAGTCGAAGAGGACAATTTGGGGGGAAATTTATTGGCTAGGATTTTCACAAAGAGAGAAATCCAAACCAAAAGTTAAAAAGGTTCTTTTAAGAGCATTAAAGAGCATTAAATTATGATGCCTCTACTACATAAGCATGTCGACTATGGATGATCTTACAGGTAGTCGTCTAAGGTTTCGTAAGTGCAGTAGATTAGAGAAGGGTTCATGGTGAATTAATTGGGCCCAAGAGAGTTAAGAAGTCCAAAAGGGTTAAAAGGCCCATAAGCGCCTAAACTTAAAAGGCGAAGCATTATGGAGGGAAACGTGGATTTGATATCAGGAGTGATGAACTAGGATCATATAGGGAAGTTATGAAGAACACATGGCATGCAAGGAAATGAAGCCCACTTAAAAAGTAGTCATTTTTGTGTATTATAAACAAAGCACTCAGTGCACTTTGTAAAGGGTCAAACTTTCATATTCATGCATGTTAGTGACTCAGAGTAACCAAGCGAATGAGCGAAATGAGTCAGGAAAAGGCAATGTATGTTTGAACCAACCTATTTTCAACCTTTTTTTTAATGTTATTCATTACCTGTTACAATTTAAAATGCTTTTTGTCTTTTGTCTTATTTGCTTTGTCTTTTATCAAGCCATTTTGCTCTCAATCGAAAGGACCTTTTTGAAAACACTTTAATTACGCACGTGTAATGAAGCAATGTACTGAGATTCCCTGGTCGATCTCGCAAGTAAACTTATTTTAAAGAGACCAGCGTTGTTTACTAAATCCGGAGGTAAACAACTGTGTTTCAACATGAGTCAATATTCCAAGAGTAATGTTGCTAAGGAGGCTTGTTTGTTGGAAATAAAGAAGCATAAGGATGATAATCCAAAGAAAGTTAAGTCCAAGGTGGAAACACTTCTTGGAAAATTTACTGGAGCATTTGTAACAAGGAAAAAGTCTATTACAACGATGAAGTCCCTCAAGAAAAATCATGTTCAACAACATGATTCTGACTTAGATGGGGATGAAGATTGAGTTAATTTTATTAACTCAATTGGTTGGTCTAGGTAGTTTCTGTCTTTTTTGGTGTTTTTTATTTTTATAAAATATATAAAATGTTAAAAAAAGGTGTTTATCTATGTTATTTGATAAGTTGAGTCTATAAGGTAAGGTTTCTTCCATTGAATTTGTTTTGTTTTCATCAGCTTTGTGTCTTTCTTTTGTTCTTTCAGTTTGTTCCCTTAGTTTTTGTTTCAAGTTTGAGTGAGTGTCCAGTTTCTGTTTTGTTTCTTTTACTCTATTTTATTCAATTTTTAGCTAAAAAGGGGGAGTAAAGTTTAGTGAATTTCACATGTTTTGATATGTTGATTAAATATTGTGTTGTTTACTGTTATTGCTTTATGTATGCAACATTTTAGGGAGAGTACGATTCTTTGTCATGTTTGTTTGGCGTCTCTTATACTGTTGCTATTGTTGTTGGTTGTCTGTATGCATGATGTCTTACTAGATGTTCTAACATATTTCCTGTTGTGTCTTGTGGAAACCTTAGTTACCTTATGGTAGTCCAAGAATCTAGTGCTCTAATTTATATGTTTTGTTTATGCTGCATGTTCTTTTAATTTTTGAACTGGGATAGTTCATAATTGGTTTTCTTGTGCTTCGAGAAAAATTATTCTTCCTCTGAGAAAAGATTCTTCTTCCTCTGGATATTTGGATTTTACCTTTGATGGGGAGAATTAGTTTTTTGTGACAAGAATTAGTTCCTTTTGACAGGGGGACTATTCTTGGATAGATATGAAACAACATGTTATTGTTTAAAAAGTTTACATGTTTGGATATAGCTTGCGTTGTGGGTTATTCCTCTCTTCAGGGTTATTGTGTAATGGTTGTTTTATCTAAAATTTGCCAAAGGGGGAGATTGTTAGATCCTTGGTTTTAGGATTGACAACATTTTTTTCTAAAACATGGTTCATGACAGATGTTGAGCAAGATGCCATAACATCTTAATCGAATTGATACACCAGAGTGTGAAAGTTGCATTGAAGATAAATGTTCTGACAGATGTTGTGATATGTTGAACTAGAACATCAGTACATGTTATTTTAAATCTTGACAACTTTGATTTTATTTTGTGATATTCTTTTGGATATATCTCAATAAATTTCGCAGATCAAGAAGATTAAATCTGGAGCAAAAGATCTAATCTCCAACTTTACATAAGTTTCTAAAGTTGGAGGTTGAGACAATTTAGGAAACTTGATGTTTTGTTCCAAGATTTAAGGAGATTTTTCTACATACTTTGTGAAACCCTCAGCTTGTGTATCAAGAAGTATATGGGTGAAGATTTGAAGCCCATGGACTATTGAGGTGTATTTAAGGAGAAACCTATATTTAATGTAATTTAACTTTTCAAAATAGTAAAATTAAGGGAAGTCTTAAGTCTTAGGTTTTTAGAGTCTCTTGTGTTTTTGTAAGTCACCCATGTATCTTTGGATAAAATGAGGTAGACTAATTGTTACTTGATAGTTTATCAAGTTATTGTTATCACTCAGGAGCCTTTAAGCAAAGAGTTGTGTATTGTTTTTAGTTAAAGCTTTTAAGAAAAACTAAGTATTTTTATATTTGAAGTGTAATATTCTATTTGATTCTTTATGGTCTAGTAACAAGGTTTGTGGTTGTATGTATCACTGTGGTGATTGGAAGTGAGAGGGGGATCTCATATCTAGATGGTGATTTCTAGGTAGAAGTTTCACAAGATAGTGATTAGGAGATAGATGGTAAACTGAGACTCCTTAGGCTTTGAACTAGTATTACTATAGTGAATTTCCTTTCTGACTTGGTAGCCCCCTGAACAGGTGACATTGCACCGAACTGGGTTAACAATCATCTGTGTTATTTATCATTCTGCAATTTATTTCTGTATAAGATTTAGTTTTAATTTATTTGTTTTGTCTGTCAGCGGATGTGGTAACATCTGTCTTAATATTGTGTTCTAATGTTGGGACATCAGTATTAACATGTGTTGTAAGTGCCAGAATTTCTACACTGAACCTATCTCTTGTCAAGCTTCTCCTTTCCTTTATGATGTTTCTTCTTATCATATTTAGAGGCTTCTGAATTCTGAGAACCATCATGTCTCTTCTTAGCTTCTGAATAATAGTGCTTCTGACTCTTCTTACCATAAGACGCCTTCGGAGCTTTCTCTACCTCTCTTTTAGAGGTTCTATCCATCAGGCGCAACTCTTGTGCCTCTAGACAGCTCTGCAACTCTTCAATTCTCATGGTGTTAGGGTTCTTAGAATATTCAATTTCTACGACAATGTAATCAAACTTAGGAGTAAGATACCTGTGTACCTTTTCAATAATAACTTTTTCAGAGAGCATTTCTCCATAAGCCTTCATCTCATTTGTAATAAAAATCACTTTAGAGATGTAATCAGGTGCCTTCTCATTTTTCTTTATGTTAAGATTCTCATACTGAATACTTAGAGACTGAAGATTCACCTTCTAAACTAATTCATCATCGAAGTATCCCTATACTAGTGTGTCCCACGAAAAGTTCGTCGTCGTCGAATCAATGATTTTCTCAAGTACGTTCGCATCCACACATTGATGGATGTAGAACAATGTCTTTTAATCCTTCTTCCTTGTTTCTTTTTATGGTTTTTCAGTTTCGTCATTGCATCTGCTGCCACAAGAAATAAACTGTCACATAGGAAAAACAAAAGAACGCTAGCTTACAAAAAAATATCTTCTAACTAACGGCATTATCAGCTTCTCACTCTAACATAAGCTTCTGAACAACTACTTCTAAATATTAATTACTTCTAACATATTGTATATATTGGAAGCTATCTTGTGAAAACCTCTACATTCAATAAGAATACGAACACCATCATAACTTTTCATTAAATAAGCAACCTTTGTTCCTGGGATGGATTGCAAGTGAAGAAAAAATTGGATCCAAGTTGGTGTTCTTACATAATATATTCTTTTTTAACTGGAATATAATTTTATGTTATGTATATAACTTTTTTATGTTATTTCAAAAATTGAATCCGTGCAAAATCATTGAACTTGAAAAGAAATGAGTATATTTGGATTTATTTAAAGTGATGATGATGATGATGATGATGATGATGAATCATGTTTGTCAAAAAATTGTACTTGTATTTGAATTTTTATTTGTATTTATACTTGAGTTTAGGGCTTAAAACAATGTAATTTAATATTTAGTGTAAACAAACAATGTAATTTATATATGGTCATTTGAAATATGTGGCTAGAAATAGAGTTGCTACAGGTTTGGTACACATAAGTATATAGAGTTGAATATCTCATTATTGTACATTCATCGTTTTGGAATGGAAATAATTTCTCACTTTTTTTAATATTTTTGTTTAACCATTTAGGTATATTTACCATGTTTAAATATAACTAATTAAATTAGATACTTATTGTGATACGGTGGGAGAACTGACTTGAGGTTTTGCGTTTGTATTCGCACTTGTTCGGTTTAGCAAGAGTCGCCACCGACTTTTTATTTTATCCTAAAGGAAAGGTTAAAAAGCACAGGAAAAACCTTTGAGATGTTTTCGTGGGTTCGGGGGGTAGATTATAGAAAGGGAACGTATTAGCACCCTTTCTATCCATGGTTATCCATGGGCTCTTAGTTACTTGTTTTAGATCACTTGCCTTGATTTTCAATTGTTTGAAATGGTGTTTGTATGTGTGTGGTTTTTGAAAATGTTTTGAAAAAGATGCCTTGTCTAGGCAACCCTTGTAACAATTCTTTACTCGAATGTTTTACAAAAGGTGTTTGTCTTTTTGAAAAGATGTTTCGAGGTTTTGAAAGTTGTTTTGAAAGTTGTGTTGTGGAGTGTGTTTTGAAAGTGGCAAGTGTGTTTTGCAAGTTGGTCAAGTAACCAAGAGCTATCTACCCTAAATTTCTCAAAGATCTTTCCTATGTTTTAACCCTTTTAACAGTATTGTTCCATCATTGTATTTGGTGGACAATCTTGTGTTAGGATGTTAACGGGACGGGCGCGGGTCATCGTTTAGACCATGATTGCAATAGTGCCAAGTGTCTTTGGCAATTTTTTCTTTAAGGGACTTGATCATTTTTTAGGCAACTTCGAAAGCGTCATCGAGGGACTATGATCATTTGATTTGTTTTGTTTTGCCAAAGAAACTCAACATGCAAGCATGGCCTATTTTTGGAAGGCAACGAGTGGAGGAACCCTAGGGTTGCAAGTGTGAATTGTGTATTGATTGTCATGCATTTGTCTTGTATTAGGTTATCTAGCGGTTGATTTTGAATCCTCGCATACAAACCCTAATTACTATACAGTATATAGAAGCGATAAATTGTGGGAATTTAAAGTATAAGCTATTACAAATAAGTATCCGGGGATGGGGGTACAAATATTTACAAATGGGGATGAGTCTTACCAGGATAGTAGTGTCCAAATAATATTTACAACCAAATTGAATCGTATTCTCAATGTAAAATATAGCAATGTATAAGAATAAAAGAGAATCAAAAGTAATGTAAAAAGTATTTGTTAAAGTGTATGTGATTATTTACAAGATGCAAATATTAACCTAATGTATTTATTAAGTATTATTATCCTTTTTGTGTTTTTTGTTAATTATATAAACAAAAGGTTTAATAAAAAAAGGAAATATTTAACCTTAAAAAATTCTATTTTTTTGATATACATTTGTTAATGTTTTTTAGGAAGTTTTATAAAAGTGATTTAAACAAAGAAAAGTTCTAAAGGAAAAATTGTTTAAACTTAATAAAAATCTATTATTTATGTATTTTTAAATGTAATAAAAGAAGCAATTAAGAAAATTTTGTATAAAAAAGTTAATGTATTATTTTTATTTACAAAATAAGTTATGTTACATAAAAAGAAAATAAATAAAAGTATTAGTTTGAATAAATAGAAAATAAAAAAAAAGAAAGGAGTTAAATGGGCTTTATGAGGAAATGTATGGCCCAAACAACAAACAGAAACTGATTCAAAAAAAAGGGAAAGGGGGGTGCGCCAGATTCAGTTGGGCTTGGGAATTAATGGGCCAGAGGCCCACAACACGTTTGGGAAATGTTTTTGTTAGGGTTGGATCGTGTTTGTATCAGAGTTAGGGTTACAGTCCTTTGCTTAGAACGGCGCCGCTCCCATCTTCTTCTTCGTCTTTCTCTCTCAAACCATGGCTTTTGATTTCCTCCATTCGTCTTAGCCGCCGGACGCCACCTCCCTCTTCCTTTTCTCATGGTTTGCTCAAGGCGATGATTCGAACAAAAGGTAACGATTTCTTCTTCATGTGCGTTTTAGGTTTTTGTTCTTATCTTGCATGTCTCACCTCTTTCATATTCTGATCTTTATGCGTTTCATGTTTATGTGAGATTTTAAAGAAAAGGGAGGAGTTACTACCTTTAGGGTTCGTTGTTGGAGAGGAGGAGAGATGGGCAGGAGGCGTCCTAGGCAGTTGGGCGAGGGACTGGTGATGCTAGCTTTGCTCTGGTCTTCTTGGTACTCGTATCTTCCTTTCGGTTTTATGATGAACACTTCTCTGAAAACCCTAGATTGTCCATTTCTGAGACTTCTTTTCCTCTTCTGCTTGCTTGCCCGTTTAATATTTGTTCTTTTATTCTAAGATGCTTTTCGGCTTTGATTTGTTTGATCCTGTGATGAGCTTGGCTCTGAGGATGCTTTTGCTTCAGTTGTTTGATGCTGAGTTTTGGATGGGTTGGAATCTAGCTTGCTTTGAACACAGGTTTGGTAGGTTGTAACAGGTTTCAAGCTTATTGTTTAGGCTTTTCTGTTTGTGGATTACAGGCTTATTGGCTTGGTTACAGGCTTGAAGTTTAGAATTTTGTTTGAGATTTATGCAGGTTAAGGCTTGAGGCAAACTGTTTGTTTGCTTACAGGCTTTGAAAGGCTGTTTTGAAACAGGCAGGTTAAGGCTTGAGGCAAGCTGTTTGTTTGCTTAGCTTGAGGCAAGCTTTGGTTTGTGTTTGAAACAGGTTTGGCTTTGGCTTGAAGCAAGCTTTGTGTTATTTTAGAGCAGGCTTAAGGCTTGATGTATTATGCAGGTTGTATGGTACAGTTTTGAGGCTTATTGTGGTTACAGGCAGGAGGCAAGCTTTGGTTGCAGTTTGTAACTTCTGCAGGTTTGAGAACTTGTGTTTAGCTTGCAGGATTGCTTCCTTGAAAAACAGTTTTGAGGTTACAAGTTGTGTTCTTTTCTTTCTATGTGGTTCTGCCTCCTCTTTAACTGTTCTGGTATATCTTTGTTTTATATCTCTAGCCTGCCTGAAAAAAATGTAAGCCTCTTCCTTTTTTCTCTCTTTCTCTCTCCACAGATAAAAAGCATATTATATTGCTTAAAACTGTACTTTTATGAAAAAGTGATTGCCTGGAAAATGATGACAATTTTTGAATATGTTGCTTGCATTGTTAGTTTTGCTCTGCATATCTTCTTTCTTCAGATTTTCTGCATTTGGTGTACTTGTTGATATCTCCTTGACAGCCTTTGGACAGTTTTACAGCTTTGTACTTTTGACAAATTGGTTTGCCTTTTCAAGTAGCTTGTTTGTCCAATTTGAAACTTTGCAACTTGTTTTGGCATTTTCAGTTTGCTACCTGTGACTTGGTTTGGAATTTTGAACTGTGCAGCTTTGTATTTGGCATATTCAGTAGCTTTGTGCATTTCATACATTTGCAAGCATATTTCCCTTTCCCTCTTTGTGAACTAAGAGTCCTCTTGTGATTTGCAGAGAGGGCAAACAAACTGATTCCGGCCAACACTTTTAATGATGAGCTTTTTATGATTAATTGTCTGAGAATGTTCTTAATTTATCTATACTGACTTCTTCCTTTTTTTGTCTTTGCAGATAAATATCAGTTGAGCAATGGGGAGCAGCAGTAGAAGATGAAGATTTAAGATAGATTTAGGATATAGTTTCAATTTATTTTTAATCATTGTAATAATATTAATGTAAACAACTGTAAATAAATTTACAGTGTTCAAATAATATATGTAATAAACAATTAAAAATGAATAAAAATAATCCTTTGTCAGTTAATTCTCTTTCAATTCATTGTCTATTTAATTATTTAAGTTTTCTTGAATTAAAATAACTGGAAGTAAATCCCAATTATTCTAACTTAGATGAAATAAATAATTAATAAACACCGTAGTCTTGCAACTTCGCATTAATCAATAATAAACCCGGCGTCCCAATTAACCGTAAGCATTGCACAGTTAATCAAACAAACGTCTATATGCCTTTCCTTTTACTGATTAGACCAATACTTCAAACTCTCAATCAGCGGCCTCAGCCCATGTCCCAGATGTTTAGACCTTGAGAAACAAGCAAAAATCTTGAGCAAACGTCAAAGCAGTGTAACAGCCAATTAAGACACTGTGGATTCAAATTCTTCTGAAAATGCGCGTGAAAACCCTAACTCTTGATTTATTGTCAAAGAAGCGCCTGCCTGATCAAACCCTGAGCCAAACTCAACCAAACCCTAACAATCTGCTTGAACTGATTCAAAAGTTAATGGAAACCCTAATTTTGTCTGACTGATAAGAAAAGTCTGTTTGACCAATTCTTGAACCAATTTGAAAAATCAGAGAAAACCTGAAGTTGTGATTTCTTGTGAAAAAGAGGACGGCAAATTTTGGGGTACAACACTTATGGATTATTGAAACATACATAACATCACAGTTAGATGAGAGAAAAGGCAGCTACTTAGCTCCATTTTTCCATGTGTGAGTAATTTTAAAACTATGGTTTCTCTATCATAGTTAGTTTCTATATTTTACCAAATGTGAATTATATATGATTGTGTTTATTTATTGAAAATTTGAATTGATCATAATATCTCTTCAGACGAATATGGTAACTACGCTGTATTTGTTACACCATCCAAGCATCCACTTGAAATTAGGATGCAACAAATTACTACTACCTAACTTTATGTTAACGAGACTTTTAGTAATATTTTCTTTGACTTTGTAATTAGTTTAGTGTGTAACATTTTTAAATCATCTTCAATATACAAGATTGTAAGCGGCACTATTATATGAACAATTCTAGACAAAAAAAACTCACATTTTGTGAGCCCAAGGTAAGTGGATTACTTGTGACACTCATTTATATATATAGTTACATACATGTGTGGTTATATAGTCATGAAATGTTTAAATTTGTAGACAAGGAGACAAACATGGGGATACTAATATGGGTATTATATAATGAAACACATGATAAACATTATATCTGCCGACATTGTTGATTCTTGGGATCGGGTATATATTATGTCATGAAATGTTTTCAATAATATATTAATTTTTACGTTTGCTATTATATTTCATATCACGCGATATTCAGTTTTCTTCACTTTTTATTTAGACGTTTAAGGACCAGACACCTTTCTCCCCCGATTACTTATTAGACATCTGAAGACGTTGACCGTTTATTTTCAATGCGGTAATTGAAAAGGGTGCTAATGTATGACTTTGGATTTGATGTTTACAAATATATGATTTTGACTTAATTTGACATTTGTAAATATGACAATGATATATATATATATATATATATGTGTGTGTGTGTGTGTGTGTATTTGTAAATAGTATTTTTAGCTTTAATTTAAAAAATATTTAGGTAATATATGTATTAAATACAACTACATAAAAAAAGTAATATTTAGGTAATATATGTATTAAATACAGCTACAAAAAAAAGTACAACTTTGTAATATATGGAAAAATAAAATAAAAATAAAGTATTTCACTATGGTTATTTATAATCATTGTTATGATAGGTAGCGCATCAAATATTATATATCATACAATAACTGAATTTCAAACTCATGACCTTTATAAATATGACAACAGTTGTCTAAGATAACAGGTGTGATATGTAGCACGCTACCTAATTTATCACAACAGACACTAGTCTGCAATGGAAAATATTATACTTACAATCATCCCTACCTCATAACAGTTAGTCAACCATAATAATATCTCTTTTCCAACCATTATAAAATGTGCTTGACTTTTGTAAATTTCACAGTTAGAGTATATTTATATATCAACTTGCATTTTATCCAACCCATTTCATTTTCAAATAACAAATTGAAGGTTAAAGATAAGTTTATTAATGGGTACACAAATTTATTAATAATTTCCCTAAAAAAATGAGATTTTACCAAATAATTCATTATATACTAGTTTCACTCATAATTGATTTTAGACGTGTAGAATAGATTTTGATATGTTTAAATGTTCTTGAATATAATTAATTATACTTTTTAAAAAATAATTTTGGTGTTAGGGTTGATAATTATTTATTGTCTAATTGTAATTTTTATATTAAAATATATATTGTTTAATTCACTTTTATAAAAATTTATTAAAATATAAATTATTCTACCTTCAACTCGTTTTTAGTCAAAATTAATTCACTCGATCAATTTTTCGCATAATGAAACACACCCTCCAACAACTTAGAATTACATTCCTGAAAAGACATTCCATGATTCTAAATGCACTTTACTTCTAAGGCATAATTCATTCTCTCTCTATAAAATCATCTCTAGTTCTTCTATAACCTCTTATCATTAGAACCCTCATTTGACACAAAACCATCACAATTCTCTCCATCTTCTCACAAAAATATGCATCTACAAACTCCAATTACCTCACTTTTCACGATCCTAAGCAAGTTCTCTTACATAGTGGAACCACTGGATCAAACAAATTCTGAATACTACTACCATGTATATGATGGAAGATTGATGAAAACAAAACATCAACATTTTGGTCACATAACAAGGACCAATAGATATAACCTTTTCTCTTCAAAGTCTCAAGAAATGGTTAACGTTGATGACTTTGGAGCCAAAGCAGATGGAAGATATGATAGGGAGGTAGGTAATAGAAATTTTTTATGCTAATTAATTTCATGACACCATTCTTCAACCTTTGTCACTTGTCACTTTTTCACTTGATTTAATTTGTTCTTAAGGAATTTAAGAAGGCATATCAGGATGAAGAATAGTGTAGGAAACATCTCCTTCAGCAATAGGCTTCATGATGATAGGTAGGATGACCTCATATAGCATCATGAGGTTTTAAGCGCGAGCTCGCACCCACTTGAGATAATGCTCCAAAGAAATAGATTTCTTATGCTCCAACGTCTTGCTATCAACTTTGTTCTTCATGCCCCAAGCTCGTACAAATATTTGATGATAACCTTGGACATCGTTCTCATAGTCAAACATAATTCCTTGGATAAGCGCGTCATGAGGGCCATCCCTCTTAGCATACCCAAACTTTCGTAGAGCCAAGCAAGGATTATAAGTGATACCTCCCCTAATGCCAAGGAGAGGGACATTAGGGAATTCCCCACAACGGTTAATAATGATATCATCCTCCAAAGATCAAGAACACCAATGAATATCTGAATACGAGAGTGACATTAACCTATTAGACCATCTCATGCCTTGCTTATTCTTCAAAATAGATCACAGAAGGTGGAAAATAAACCACCTAGCCAATAAAGGAGTGCAACACATAAGAATCCACCTTCTCTTCATGGTGCGAGTGTGAAGTGAATGCAAGATGTCTCCGAGTAAGGTAGGCACCTGGTTATGAGATAGAAAAACTTTGACTGCATTCACATCTATGAGTTGGTCCATGTTGTACCCCAAAATGTGCCCTCTCATTTCTCAAAGATCATCCTGGACTCTCAGGTTTGCTTCTATCAAGTTCCAAGTCTTGAATTACAACTTTTCAAGAAAATCATCCACAAGGGAAAAATGGTCAAAAGCACATTGAAAAGTCAAACTTGAACTTTTAGATCAAAAATCAAGTTTCAACAGTTATATTTCATCAAGACATGAAATTGGTTCATAAAAAAAAATCATAAGTCAGAAGTTACTTTGAAAAAAAATCAAATTTCTAAACATTTAGAAAATTTTCTAAGTGTCAAGAGAATATGATACTTCAAAACTTCTGAGTCATCCTCCACGCAAGTGCAGTCAGAAGTTGCAAACACGGTTCATAACCCGATGCTTCAATCAGAACATGTAGAAGCGGTGCTCTTTGGTCAGAACATGATTCTTCAACATATGAAGGCTACATTCAATGATTCGGTCAAAACATCACCCTTCGAGTCTAATTCTGGTCTTCTGCAATCAGAACATCACCAAATCCTAAGACCTCATTTAAACAACCTGCTGCACTGCTACAACATAATACTCTAACCAACAGCTAATCCAATCCACGCCTACATTTTCCCGAATCCCATATTTGCACCAAATACAAAAAGCTGTGATCAAAAAGCAATGGAACAGTGTACCAAAAAAGTTTAAATCCCATTTGTTTTCCCCCCCCCCCAAAATCACAACAAATTCACCTATAAATAAGTTGCTCCATGACACTCTAAAGAGAAGGGGGACCCTCCTGTGTTGCACTTCTCTATTGGCTAGGTGGTTTATTTCGCACCTTCCCAGGTCTATTTTGAAAAACGAGCAGGGTTTGAAATGTTCTCGTAGGCTGATGCCCCTTGAGCATTTGGACATTCATTGGTGTTCACGGTTCTCGGAAGATATTACCATCATTGATCACTGTGGGGAATTCCCTAATTCCCTCTCTTAGGCATTAGGGGAGGAATCACTTACAACCCTTGTTTGACACTGCGTTAGTTTGGTTATGCAAGAAGAGACGGTCCTCACGACACGCTTATCCAAGGAATCACCTTCAACTAAGAGAATAATACTCAGGGTTACCACAAAAGGTTCATAAAAGCTTGGGGCATGGTACATAAAATTGATAGCAAGACACTGGGGTACAAAAACTCCATCCCTCTTGAGCCCTATCTTCGATGGGTACGGGCCAGTGCTCAAATTCTTATGATGCCTTATCCTGCTATCCTACCAATCATTATGGAACCAGTGGCTGAAGGAGATACTACTTCCCTTGTTCATCATCCTGATATGCCAATTGATCACGAGGAGTTACAGAAGTCTTGGTTTCAACTTAAAGAGAAGTGTGACATGTTTGAAGCTCAGTTCTATGCCAGTGAGAAGAAGGTCCTGGAGCTCACTAGGCTACTTCATGAAGAAAGAAACATAAACGCCTACATTGCACCAAAGAGGATGCGCTCCTAGGAGACCTAGTTTCTTTTTGCTTTGAGTTTTGTTTTGTTTAAACTGTAAGCCTAAAAGGCATTCTTTGTAACAATTCAAACTCATTGAATAAAATTAATGTGTGTTTCTTTTTTGGTTAAGAAAATTTGAGCCTTTAAGAATCTTTGAAATCATTGCATACGCATATCATCCATAGCATTGCATAAGCAGGTACCATTATGGGTTTCTCATCTCCTTCACTGTTTATTTCAGCAAAGATGTCTTCTGAACAAAGAATAAAAGATCTTCAGGCACAAAATGCTCAATTTCAACAGATGTTCATAACTCTGGCGAAAGGGCAGGAGGATCTGAAGGCCCTCATCCTGAAAGATAAAAAGAAGAAGAAGAAGAAGAAGAAGAAGAAGAAGAAGAAGAAGTCTGCTGGTATCCTTAATATGGGTAGAAGATTTGGGGGGCCGCTGAAGCAACCAGTCTATCTTATCTCCTCGTCCAAAGAAGGGGAAAACCAATAAAGAGAAGCAAGGGAGGAGAATCCTAGTCCCGAGGTTTCTGACAATGATACAGACTACAATGATGAGAAATATCCTCCCATTGAGGATAGATACAAGAAGTTAGAGGATCGGATGAGCGCCATGGAAGTCCAGAGAATACCTGGGTTGGACTTCGAAGAACTGGGATTAGTGTCGGGAGTGGTCATCCCACAAAAGTTTAAAGCTCCGGTTTTCACAAAATATGATAGGGTGTCTTTCCCAAAGCTTCATCTCCGTTCCTACGTAAGGAAGATCCGACCCCACACCACTGATAGAAACTTGTGGGTTCACTTCTTTCAAGATAGCCTGTCAGGGACTCAGCTCGAATGGTTCTACCAATTGGAGGGAACCAGTGCCCGAAACTGGGAGGATTTGGCTGCTGCTTTTTACAAGAAGTATCAATACAATGCCGACCTGGCCCCTACTCGTACTCAACTCCAGAGCATGTCCATGTGTGCAGGTGAAGGCTTTAAGGAATATGCACAGAAGTGGAGAGATTTGGCCGGGAGAGTCCAACCCCCTTTGTCTGATAGGGAGTTGGTCGACATGTTTCTTGGGACGCTGTCTGGTCCATTCTTCAACCATTTAATCGATAGCTCATCGGCTGGTTCTATGGAGCTGATATTAACTGGAGAAAGGGTAGAAGCTGGAATCCAGAGCAGCAAAATATAGAAAGACACCTCTTTGAGTTCAGTAAAGAGGCCCTCCACCAGTAAGAAGGAGGCCAGTGTCGTTTATAGTCCGAGAGGTCAGAGCAAAATGGAAACCGTCCAACGGTAACTGCTGTAATGATACCTATTCCTGCGGCTTCCCCACAACGCAACAATCAGCAAAGGGTAGAAATACCACAAAGGTAGTTTACCCGGATTAACATGAAATTGACATAGGTTCTACCCCATCTGCTGAAATCCAACTTGACAACTTTGAAAGAGGCTCCCAAGAATCCTAATACCTCGTCTCCTTGGTACAATCCTAACGCTTGGTGTGCCTACCATTCTGAGAGTCCTGGTCACGATACAAATGACTGCTGGGCTCTAAGAAATAAAGTACAAGATCTGATTGAAGCCAAGGAGATTGAGTTTGAAGATCCAGAGAAGCCCAATGTCATAACTGCTCCCATGCCTAGGCACAACCGTGGAGTTAATATCGTTGATACCGATCTGTTTGTGACCTCAGTTGATGAAGTTTCTACTCCCCTTATGACTGTTAAGAAGAATTTTTTGCTGGCCGATTTATTTCTGGGTTATGGTGAAGGTTTCCATATGCGTTCATCTCTGCCTTCTGGTTGCTATCTGCTAAAGACAGGTGTCCAGCGCCTGATGGATAGCGAGAAATTTTGTTCGAGAAAATTTTGACTCTTGCTGTTCCGTTCGAAGATGTTGCTATTATTAGCATTTCCGCCAATCCTTCCAAGGCCTCCTCGAGAAGACCTGTTAGGATTACACCCACTACGAGAGTTGCTCTATTAATAATCACATGTCCTGGTCATGTCCCGTACACCTCGGAAAATGCTGTCCCTTGGCATTATGGTGCCGATATCTACTATCATGGTGTTAAATAAGACCTGAAGAATGAAGAGGCTGATCCCGATGTTAGTAACATTGTCGGGACCAGTAGGATTACTAGAAGTGGAAGGGTTTTTTTCTCCTGAGATCTCCCCAAAGACTGTCACTAAGCCTGTTGTTATTTCATCTGCTGTTCCTACCAGTACTTCCATCGCTACTCCTATTCTTACTCCAATTGTTACTCCTGCCGTAGAGTCATCTGGGACTCGAGGCAAAGAAGCTATAGGTAAGTCTGCCCGAACGAAGGCACCTAGAAAGATTGTCGTGGAAACCTCTAAGCAAGAGATAGAGGAAATTTTAAAAATAATTAAAAAAAGTGACTACAATATGGTCGACCAGTTGGGGCAGACCCCCTCGAAGATATCGATGTTGTCTTTGTTGTTATGTTCCGAGGCCCATGTGAAGGCTTTGATTGTATTCCTCAAGACGGCGCATGTTCCACAAGAAACCTCAGCCGATTAATTCAAAGACTGTGTGGCCAGCTTGACTGCTGACAATGGGCTGGGTTTTTCAGATGCCGACTTGACACCTAAAGGGAGGAAGCATAATGATGCTCTGCATGTCTCGATCGAATGTAAGGGCACCACTATGACTCATGTGCTGGTGGATACCGGGTCTTCCCTGAATGTGCTGCCTAAGAAGGCTCTTGATCGTTTGGATTATGAAGGATTGACCCTAAAACCCAGTAACATTGTGGTAAGGGCTTTTGACGGGTCGAAGAGAATGGTGCATGGGGAGGTGGACATCCCTGTCAAGATAGGCTCTCAAAATTTTAAGTCCACCTTCAACGTGATGGACATCAGGCCATCGTACTCTTGTTTGTTGGGTTGTCCTTGGATCCATGAAGTTGGGGCTGTTACTTCTACACTACACCAAATGTTGAAGTATCCGGTGAAGGGGAAGATAGTCACTGTGCATGGCGAAGAGGAGTACATGGTGAGCCACCTGAACTCCTTCAGGTATGTGGAGATGGACGGAGAATTTATAGAGACCCCTTGTCAAAACTTTGAAGAGGTTCCCCAGATTTTAGCGTCGACGGAGACTACCACCAGTACCAAACTTCCTTTGAAGATGGCTTCTCTCAAGGACGCCAGAATAGTGGTTGAGGAAGATGGGTGTACCAATTGGGGACGGCTCCCTGATTTTACTCACAAAACTGAAAAATTTGGTTTGGGCTTTACTTCAGGGGCTCAAAGGGCTGTTCGACGCGCTCGGGCTGGAGGACCTCCCCTACGCATCAATAATCATGGGGTCAACTCTATTGAAGACAGTGAGGAAGACCCTGACATTGACAGTTGGATCTACCCAACTACCAACGGTGGATCGAATAACTGGACGGGTAGAGATTTTATTCCAGTTTCTTTTACTCCGCAATAATTGTCTTACTTATGTTCTGAATTTGTAATGAACAATTTTTAAAACTTTTTGGCCTTGTGTCTTACCTGAGGCACAATGTTTCTATCTGTGAGGGTTATTATATGTCATTTCATATATCATCAATGAAGCATTAGACGTTCTTTGCATACAAATTTTGTGCTCTTTGTTTTTTTTCTTTTCTTTTCTATTTTTACTTTATCAATTCAGATATGCTCTTACAGACACACACTTATCAAACTGCAGATCCATATCCACTCTGCATCCCATTGATAACAATCCTACTAATACCAACTATGACTTCGAGAATCCGATCAACCGAGCCGAGAACGAAGGGGAGAATGATTGTGAGGTTCCTGGGGAACTGGCTAGACTATTACAACAAGAAGAGAGGGCTATACAACCTCGTGAAGAGCCAGTTGAGACAATAAACTTGGGCATAGAGACGGACATAAAAGAAGTAAAGATCGGCACAAATCTGGAAGTTAAGATCAAACAACGGTTGATACAGATGTTACGCGACTATGTTGAGATTTTTGCCTGGTCATATGAAGACATGCCTGGTTTAGACACTGACACTGTGGTACACCGTCTCCCAACTAAAGAGGATTATCCTCCGGTTAAACAGAAGGTCCGCCGTATGCACCCTGAAATGTCAGAGAAGATAAAGGCAGAGGTCATGAAGCAGTTCGACGCAGGTTTCTTAGTTGTCACCTCTTATCCGCAGTGGCTTGATAACGTTGTTATGGTACCTAAGAAGGACAACAAGGTACAAATATGTGTGGATTACAGCGATCTGAATAGGGCAAGCCCCAAGGATGACTTCCCGCTTCCCCACATTGAATTTCTGGTTGACAACACCGTGCAACACAAAATCTTCTCCTTCATGGATGGTTTCTCTGGCTACAACCAGATCAAGATGGCTCCTGAAGACATGGAGAAGACGACCTTCGCCACACAGTGGGGGACCTTCTGTTACAAGGTGATGCCTTTTGTGTTGAAGAATGCTGGGGAAAACTATCAGCGAGCCATGGTCGCTTTGTTCCACGATATGATTCACCACGAGATCGAGGTTTATGTTGATGACATGATAGCCAGGTCTCAAACCGAAGAGGAACATCTCGATCATCTATAAAAGTTATTCGACAGGTTAAAGATATACAAGATGAGGTTGAACCCGAACAAGTGCACCTTCGGGGTAAGGTCTGGTAAGCTTTTGAGTTTTTTCGTCGGTGACAAAGATATTCAGGTAGACCCCGCAAAGGTAAAGGCCATACAAGAGATGCCGGCTCCCCGTACTGAGAAGGAAGTTAGAGGTTTCTTGGGACACTTGAATTATATCGCCAGGTTCATTTCACATCTGACTGCTACTTGTGAGCCCATCTTCAAGCTTCTGAAGAAAGATCAAGTGGTAAAGTGGAATGACGAATGCCAGACTGCTTTAGAAAGGATCAAAGAATATCTTCAAGAACCGCCAATTCTGATGCCTCCGGTTAAAGGAAGACCTTTGATATTATACTTAACAGTGCTAGACAATTCAATGGGGTGTGTGATGGGGAAGCATGACGAGTCTGGTCAAAAAGAGCATGCAATATACTACCTTAGCAAAAAGTTTACCGACTGTGAGACAAGATACTCATTGCTTGAGAAAACTTGCTGCACTTTGGCATGGGCTGCTCGCCGACTAAGACAGTATATGTTGACCCACACTACTTTGTTGATATCAAAGACGGATCCAATCAAATACATCTTCGAGAAGCCCGCACTCTCCGGAAGAATAGCGAGATGGCAGATGATCTTAACCGAATATGATATAAAATATACAACCCAGAAAGCAATCAAGGGGAGTGTATTGGCTGATCATTTAGCTCATCAGGCCGTGGATGACTACCAGTCCATGAATTTTGAGTTCTCGGACGAGAACATTATACTGGTGACTAACTACGAAGAACCGAGACCGAATGAAGGACCTGAGAAAGATGGACTATGGTTTTTGATGGAGCTTCGAACGCACTCGGTAATGGAATTGGCACTGTAATCATATCCCCTGAGGGTTGTCACACTCCTTTCATTGCCCGACTATGTTTTAACTGCACTAACAACATGGCGGAGTATGAAGCATGCATCATGGGTCTCAAAGCCGCTATTGACCTCAGAATCAAGTTCCTAAATGTCTTCGGGTATTCAACCTTGGTGATAAGTCAGATCAAAGGCGAATGGGATACGAAGCATCTGAATCTCATCCCATACAAAGAGAACGTACTGACATTGCTCCCACACTTTGAGGAGGTAACTTTTTAACATTTCCCATGAGAGGAGAATCAGTTAGCGAACGCGCTAGCTACCATGTCTTCTATGTTCAAAGTTAGGTGGGACAACGAAGCTCCCCGAATCACCATTGAAAGGTTGGATGAACCAGCGCACTGCTATGAGATTGATACTGAAGAGGTGGCAGACAAACCATGGTTTCATGAAGTGAAGAAGTATCTCGAGGCTCAAGGATATCCTGAAGAGGCATCTGTCAATGATAAGAAGTTTCTGAGAAGGTTCGCTGCGAAATTCTTCCTCAGTAATGGAATCCTCTACAAGCGCAATCATGACTCTACCTTACTACAATGTGTAGACCAGAGCTAAGCAGAGAGGACTATGACAGATCGACATGAAGGTACCTTCGAACCCATTCTAGTGTACATACCATGGCTAAGAAGATCCTACGGGCAGGATACTATTGGTCCACTATGGAAGCAGATTGTTATCAGCACTCTCGAACTTGTCATAAATGCCAAATTTATGCTGATAAGGTGCATGTGCCTCCGGTTCCTTTGCATGTCTTGACAGCTCCGTGGCCCTTTGCAATGTGGGGCATTGAAGTGATCGGAGAAATCAGGCCCACTGCCTCCAATGGGCATCGCTTCATCCTAGTGGCTATCAATTACTTCACGAAATGGGTTGAGGCGGCCTCCTTTTCTAATGTTACCAAGAATGTTGTGGTGCGGTTAATCAAACATAACCTAATATGTCGGTATGGCGTGCCAGAGAGAATTATCACTGATAATGGTACGAATATCAATAACACGATGATCACCGAACTCTGTAAGCAGTTCAAAATAAAATATCATAACTCTTCTCCCTACCAGCTGAAGATGAATGGCACTGTTGAAGCGGCTAACAAGAACATCAAGAAGATTATACAGAAGATGACGGTGACATACAAATACTGCCATGAGATGCTACCATTCGCTCTTCATGGGTACCGTACCTCAGCACGGACGTCGACAAGGGCAACACCCTACTCTCTGGTATATTGCATGGAGGCAGTCCTACCCATTGAGGTCCAGATTCCTTCTCTAAGGATTATGAAGGAAGCAGGTTTGAACAAAGACGACTGGATCCAAACTCGGCTTAATCAACTAAATCCAATCGATGAGAAGAGACTTACAACTATCTGTCATGGTCAGACGTATCAAAAGTGAATGATCAAGGCCTTTTAACAAGAAAGTCAGGCGTCAAGAATATCAAGTCGGGGATCTAGTGATCAAATGTATCATACTACCGCAAGGTGATCCCAGGGGAAAATGGACCCCCACATACAAAGGGCCATTTTTGATTAAAAACATTTTCTCGGGTGGAGCCATGATTTTGACCACCATGGACGGTGACGACCTTCCTCGCCCTGTCAATGCGGACATAGTGAAAAGATACTACACATGATAAAAGACTCGCTAGGTCGACTGGCCTAGGCAAAAATAAGGGCTTCCCGGTGAACCAAAAGGGTTCGTGTAAAAATAAGGGATGAAAATGAAAAAATATGTACACCCGGCAAGTCGAAAACCTGAAAAGGCGACTTGGGCAAAAAAGGGTATCCCGGTGGACTGAAAACCCGAAAGGGCGGTCCAGGAAAAAGTTAGGGATAAAAAGCGTATAACTATGTCCCATTGGATCACCCTGCGATCTGACCTCAGTATCAATTGGCAAGCTCAAACAACATCGATCAACCTAATCAGCTTCGAGCAAGCAGCAAAGTGATGAGACGCTCGAAGACATAGCAGTGATAGCAGAATTGGAACCCAATGGGATTGTTGTACATAGTTGTTTTCTTTTTACACAATATTGTATAACTTCTATTTTTACAGCGATGTTCTCTTACTAGAACGTCAGCCTCCTTGTACAAAAACGCCTATTATAGGTCAATTTCAAAAAATCAATACAAAATCATTTTCATAAGAAACTTTGAGTTTTTCTTTTTTCTGTTTTGTTTTGAAAGAATGTCCAATGATTTATTTTTGACATATTCATTTAAATATGATCGCTGCTCATAAATATTTACATAAGAATCAAAAGACGATTACTCGTAATTCCAGAAACAGGGGCAAAAATAAGAAATGTCAAACCCGATAGTTACTCTATCCAGCAGGCACCAAGGCAGAGACAACTTTGGAGCACAGTCATCAATATATGCGACCGTGTAATATTTGTATTCCCCACAGAGTAAAGGTAATCAAAGCATTGATATCAGTTCTCTCAAAATGGGAAGTGATCTCCCTAGCCAGGGTTGTCCAGAAACCTAACATCTATATCCCCAGGCCGAATTGCATGATCGCAAGCGGATCATCATAAATTTTTATCTCCCCAAGCAGAATTTGTTTCTCTAGATACAGAAGCTCAATCCCCAACAGAGTTTAACCAGAGTCATTCCCCTGCAGAGCTATTCTCGAACAAAGTCTCTCCTTGGCAGAATATTCACAAACAGCAAAGAACAAATCTCCGGCACAATCATTTCCTTTCACCGTCTCCAACAGAAGTAGAAGAACCACAATTCTCTACAACAGTCAGAAATGATATATTCTCCAGCAGCAGTCAGGGATTTTTTTTCCTAGACTCGGATATGTCACAAATAACATCTCATGTTCATACATCATGAGATGCACACACATATCACATACAACATAATCTCATTTATTTTGAGAACATCATCTCAAATGCATTTCATGCATTGCATATGATTAACCCTATTGTCTTTTCAGGAAAGACAGTTATCACCTACAATTCCAGTAATTATACATGTCATATATGCAGACAGCTAACGAAAAAATCAGTTCCCGAAACTAAGCGGGTCAACTAATCTACATGATCTAGCGAAGTAACCCTACTACCCAGGTTCCTTCTCATGGCCCTACTACCTAGGCTTTCATCTCGAAGTAACCCTACTACCCAGGTTCCTTCTCATGGCCATACTAACCAAGCTTTCATCTCGAAGTAACCCTACTACCCAGGTTCCTTCTCATAGCCCTACTATCCAGGCTTTCATTCCGAAGTAACCATACTACCCAGGTTCCTTCTCATAGCCCTACTATCTAAGATTTCATTTTGAAGTAACCCTACTACCCAGGTTCCTTCTCATATCCCTACTATCCAGGCTTTCATTTCGAAGTAACCCTACTACCCAGGTTCCTTCTCATAACCCTACTATCTAGGCTTTCATTTCGATGTAACCCTACTACCCAGGTTCCTTCTCATAGCCCTACTATCCAGGCTTTCATCTCGTAGTAACCATACTACCCGGGTTCCTTCTTATAGCCCTACTATCCAGGCTTTCATTTCGAAGTAACCCTACTACCCAGGTTCCTTCTCATATCCCTACTATCCAGGCTTTCATGTCGAAGTAACCCTACTACCCAGGTTCCTTCTCATAGCCCTACTATCCAGGCTTTCATCTCGTAGTAACCCTACTATCCAGGTTCCTTCTCATAGCCCTACTATCCAGGCATTCATTTCGAAGTAACCCTACTACCCATGTTCCTTCCCATAAGCCCTACTATCCAGGCTTTCATCTCGTAGTAACCCTACTACCCAGGTTCCTTCTCATAGCCCTACTATCCAGGCTTTCATTTCGAAGTAGCCCTACTACCCATGTTCCTTCTCATAAATCTACTATCCAGGCTTTCATCTCGTAGTAACCGTACTATCCAGGTTCCTTCTCCCTTACCTCCAAGCAACAGTTTACAACACTGTAAGGCCCAGATCCGACAAGATACGATCAGTTTCACATTTCCCCAGTAAGTCGCTGTACAGCCTGTACCCTGACCAGGTATACATTCTACTTTCACTCCCTCAATCAAGAGTTAATTCCCCAGTAGAGTAATGGACAACCGAATCTCCTAGATTTTACTTCCCAGGGCATAAATCAACATTCCTTGGTAAAGTCCTCCTCAACAGCCGGTACAGGAATTCTCGCCAAGGAATCTCTTATGCAACCGATCTATTCGGGATGGCATCTTTAAGCCCATCTCTAACGATTCTCCATCGCCTTCCGAATGGTATCTGTAAGCCCATTCCCGATATCACTAATCAGCATTACTTCATGCGGGTGCAAATTTCTGGGCACTCTAATGTTTAATCATCTTCCACCTTCAGATCACGAAAGGCAGACCAGCCAATCTACATCCTCAGGTCTAAGAAGATTGAACAGGGGAAACTGTTGTACCCCAAAATTTGCCCTCCCATATTCTTCAAGATTTGCCAACATCAAGGTTCAAAACCTCTCTAGGGTTGCACAGTCCAATTGCCTCCTAACACAGTCAAGATTAGGGTTTTGGTTCTGACAAAGAAATTGAGGTTTCCAAGGGTCCAATCAAGTCCCACATGCCTACATACATTGTCAAGCATCCATATGCCAAGTTTCAAGACTCACAACATCAAGTTGCACAATCAAAAAACCCTAAATGCTCCACAGTCAACTGCAGGGGCAAAATGGTCATTTGACAGTCAAAAGTCAAAATTTTTGGTCAACATCTTATTTTGAAGCCACAAACATCATTTGATCAATTCTTGATCATGATTCTCAAAGCATGGCTCAAAAAATCTCAAGATGCAAAAGTTTCTATTTTTGGACAACTGAAAAGTCAACTGCAAATTGACCAAGGCATAACTTCTTCATGGTTTATCAGAAAAATCCCATCCAAAGCTCATTTTGAATAGAATGACATTTCCTACAACTCATCTTCACACTTCAAGTCCAAGAAATGCTCTCACAAAAAGTTATCAATTTCAACATTATAGGTCATTTTCAAAAGTCAACAAAAAGGCACTTTAAGTCAAAGACCATAACTTGAGATTGGTAAAACAAAATGACATGGGACCAAAGACATTGGTTAGATGACTTCAAGACCTTTCCAAAATGTCCAAGAACATGATCATAGCTTCAAAATTGAGCAAGATATGCCTTGTAGAAGTTAGGAAATTTTTGGGAATTTTGAAAAGTCAACTTTGCACAAAAGGCTTCAAAAATGCTAATGGGCCTCAATTTCTTTGATGAATCATTACCCAAAGGCTATGAACGACCCATTGAACTCAAAGGGAGTTATTTTCTTATTTTTGATTAATTATTTGAATTTTTATTATCATTAATTCATTTAATTAAATTTAAATATAAGAAAAATACCAAATCATGTTTTTAAATCTGTTTTATGCAGCAAATATCCTCCACACATGTAAGAGATCTTGTGCATCAATCAAAAGGGACAATATCTTCCATATTTGGCATGATTGGCATGGAAAAAGATTGAAAAAAAGATGTGGAAAAATCAAAGATTGGAATCATCAATACATGGACTTTGGGCTTGGTTTTTTTTAACCTAATTTGCTTCATCTACATATGCACAAGTTAACCTAATGCTCATGGACACGAAAAAGCTGCTAGAACTCCCTAACCAATTGACAAAATTTCAAGAAACTTTTGAAAACTGAAATCCTAGTTGCAAGCAAATTCAAACCTTTTTCGTACTTCCAACACCTTGCTGGGAGCTTCCTGAACACATTACAGTCAAGAATGAATCCTAAAGCTCAAGAAAACGCTCTAACAAAGTCACGGTTGATCACTTTTTTCTCAAAACTATAAACTTCGATTCATGCATTTTTAATACATTTGGTTGTTTGTTTTGTGTTCATAGCATTCAGGTGAAGCTTCTGGTATGATTTAATTTCATTAATATGCCTTGAAACGCTAGTTGCCATGGGAGAGGTTTAGGGTTTCCAAGCTTTTAGATTGGGGGTTTTCATATGCTGTAAAATTGGACCTCAAGACCTAGGTGGATAAACTCGTCAGAACAAGACAAAACGATTGACACCATCGCGCCTTTTTTATATTGATTGTACGCCTAATCGCTATTTTGACGTTTTCAGTTTGTGGGGGTTTAAAACCCCCGCTATTCAGTTGCTTTTTATTTCAGGCCAGCTGAAGAAGATGATGCGTGGATGGACGTGAGTGGTGCATTCAAATATGTGGCGCCTTTTTTAATTCCCAGCATAATTCTTTCTTTTCATATATTATAATCAATACCCAGTATATTAACAAAAACATGCATTTGGCTTGGTGGTAGATGACTTGTCCAATGATCACTGGGACCTGGGTTCGATTCCCAGGTCCCCCCTACATAATTCATAATTTTGGTTCTAACACAATCTCATGCAGTACGCGTCCAACGCTCCATTGTACACCCTCACGCTTGAGCCTGCCAAGTGGCCAGGAGATCCAATCCAATGGTCAGGAAACAACATCCAAGGTGCACTCCAGTCAACCATCCTGTACACAATTAGGAAAGTCAACGTGACTTTGTTTAATGGGCCTGAATTCCACATAAGTCTCCTAACTGGGCCAGACACCCCTCCATGGTTTGCATCATTTTAATTTTTATTTGATTTTTCCTTTCTATTCTTTTAATTGTTGTTAATTGTTTTCTTTAATTTCTTAAAATAATTTTCATAATATAAAATACAGAAAAATCAAAAATGTTTATTGTTATTAATATTAATTTCACCATATTTTTTGTAAATAAATATTAAATAATTAATTTAGTAAATTAGGTTAAAACTTTAATCTTTTTCTTAATAAAATAAAATACATAGAAATTAGGGTTTCTAACCGTTTATCTTTTTTAATAGACAATTTTCTCATCATTAATATTATTAATTACTACTTTTGTAAGTAAATATGTAAAATAATTAATTAGTGTAAATTAGGTTTTAAACTTTAACCTTTTCTTTAATAATTAAAAATCTTTAGAACTAGGGTTTCCTTCTAATTTTAAATTCTTTTCTTTATTTTCGTTAAATACCAAAAACCTAAAAAATAATTCTTTTCTTAATTAAATAATAATTAGTTTTTAATTTCAATTTAATTTCAAAAGGGTCCAACGCCCTCGAACGTTCCATTTTTATTCTTTTCGCACGTTATTTTATTTTCCTTTCCAAATATTATGTAATTGCTGAAGTCATGTAATAGTAATTAGGAATTTATTTACTTTCCGCACTTTTATTAAAACGGGTCTTTATTAATTTGGCGATGTATAGACCCGCGCCTTATAATAGCGTAGGATTTTATCTTTCCGCATTTAAATTTCCGCACTTTTAAATTATAATTGCATGAAAGAATGAATGGCTAATTAAAAACAAGCGTAGATCACCATGATACATGTACAAGATAAAACATAACATGAAAACAACACACAAATTCACACACCACTCTTAGGGTACGCCTCACTGTTGCCTTGCCTTCGAAACGTGGTCGTCGAGTATAGGACGTTTTAGTAAGTCCTTATGTCCATGCTCCATGGCATAAGGGTAGCTTCTAAGGTGTCCTACTGTTGCTCTGGTGACCACATTGTCCCTAAACTCGAATTGACCCGAACACCTCCAATGGTGGTGCTACCTACCTCTCAATGGTGGGATGGCACTACCTTAAGGACTTTTACACAGCCTAATTCCTTAGGGTAGGTAGACAACTCATAGGTACTTGATCTCTTCAAAAAAAAAAAAAAACAATCTTTTCACACTAACACTTTCTAAAATATTTCAAAATAAACACTTCACAACACTCTTGAGGACTGATACAAGAGTCGAATTGAAGTTTTCAACGAAAGTTTTTCAAACTCACTCACATTTTGAAAAGCAAACAAACATTTTGAAAACATAAGAGCAAGTACCTAAGAGCCCATGGATAGAAAGGGTGCTAACACCTTCCCTTTCTATAAATCTACCTCCCGAACCGAGAACTATTCTCATAAGGAATTTTGCTGTGCTTTTGTCCTGTCCATGTTGGAGAAAATAAAATACGGTGGCGACTCTTGCTTCCGCGACATTTCACGATCCAGCTTTAAACAGTCAGTTCCAGATCCACCGATCACAGAACTGGCGACTCTGCTGGGGACAACTTATAAAAGTGAGGTGTACCTTAGGACTAAGATCACTTGTGTTTTCAATTGTCTGAATTGTTTGCTTTAAATTGTGGGACTGTTTTGGGAGTTCTATAGATCCTAACCCGGATCTGGGGATACCTTCTTAGAAAGTAGCAACAAGGTTGTGAGGGAACTGTGCGGGGTATACCGACATGGTTGAAGCAGTCTGCTACGTTGATGTGGCACTTTGGTGAGTACCGGTAACCCTTGAGTTTAGTCAAGGAGAGTACGGGGCCGCCGCGTGGTGTCGTGAAGCATCAACTGACCTTAGGAACCTTAATTGAACCATCTTGGCTTCTTTAGGGTAGTGAGATAACTGACTTTGGTGCAGTCCGAGGTTGGTTGATACTCGATACTACACTCAGTTGAGGGTTGTTTTCTTGGAATATTTCAGTCGCCAGTTCAGTGGCTAAATCGAAACGATGAACAATGAAAGCAATCCAGTGATATTGGGACCCTTATAACCCGGTTACTTCTGATAGGACAGGTTTTGAGCCCACCAACTTCAAGAGGGTAGTACCCCAAACTTCATGTTGGCCTAAACTCTAAGGGCTCTCTGTGTGACTTGTGTGCCTTCAAACTTGGCTACTTGCATGCTTGTTATCTGACACATGAGTTTCTTGCAGGTTTTGTTTATAGTCCTTAAACTGGACTTATTACAGGGCCTACTTATATCATTCCATGCATAGCATAACATCATACCATTGCATACATCCTGCATAAGGGCTAACCCATTTCAAGGATCTCAAGGGCTTGTGATGCAGGTCATGATGAACCAAAATGTCTAGCAAGGGGCAAAGGGGATTTATTTTCCTCTAGCCAGGTTGATGACTTGAGTCAGGGGCTATGACCCACTGGATATGGTGAGCTATTGACTCTTGAAGAAGGTTCCTCTAGCCAAGGTTGTCCAGAGATCTAAACATGATGACTTGAGTCAGGGGCTATGACCCACTCGATATGGTGAGCCTTGACTCTTGACGAAGGACTCTCAATAATATGAAGTTCCTTCAATCAAGCTACTGGAACCAAAATTCTAACAAGTTTCTCTGTTTACCCTGCGAGATCCTTGAAAACATTGCATGCATACATACATATCATTGCATAACAGGTACCCTTTTTCTACAGGTTGCTTACCTTCTTTGCTGTTTATTTCAGAAGTCTCATTATGAATCCTGAATCATCTACTGAGCAGTCCATCAAGGCCCTCCAGGCTCAGAACGCCCAGTTCCAGGAGTTGATTAAGAGTCTAGCCCAAGGGCAACAGGATTTGAAAACTCTGCTCTCGAAGAAGAAGAAGAAGAAGAGGATTGTGATGTTCAACCCTAGGCGCAAATCTGGGAATGGATCACTAAACGAGGTTGAGCTGACTACCCCATCTGTGGAAAAAGACAGTCCCCATGAGGGAGAGGTTCCCAGTCCGGTGGTCTCCGACAACGAGACCGATTTAAATGATGAGCAGTACCCTCCAGCTGAGGACAGGTATAAACAGTTGGAAGACCGACTAAGTGCTATGGAGATACAAAAAGTGCCCGGCCTGGACTTCGAAGATCTAGGTCTGTCTTCTGGGGTAGTGATCCCGCACAAATTCAAGGCACCTGCCTTTGCAAAGTACGACGGGGCATCCTGTCCTAAGCTGCACCTCAGGTCATACATAAGGAGGATCCAGCCCTACACGGCTGACAAGAATTTGTGGATTCACTTCTTTCAGGATAGTCTGTCAGGAACTCAACTCGACTGGTTCTATCAACTGAATGGAGTCAACATCCGCAGCTGGGAGGACTTGGCCACTGCATTCTACAAGCAGTACCAGTACAATGCCGACCTTGATCCCACGCGCACTCAGCTTCAGGGAATGTCTATGGGTGCAGGCGAAGGTTTCAAAGAGTATGCCCAAAAATGGAGGGACCTTGCTGGAAGGGTACAACCACCTCTGACTGATCGGGAACTTGTCGATATGTTCTTAGGGACCCTGTCTGGACCTTTCTTCAACCATCTGATTGGGAATTCCTCAGCTGGGTTTACAGATTTAATCTTGACTGGGGAAAGAATTGAAGCTGGTATCAAGAGTGGGAAGATTCAAGAGGCCACACCTCCTGATACTCACAAAAAGCCTTACATGGGGAAGAAAGAGTCTAATGATGCATACAGTCAAAAGAGTCACCGTGACCAACATGCAGGGGCAGTCATGATCTCTGGTTCTGCATCACGCTGACAACCATTAAAGGGAAATCAGCGAAGGCCGGACGAGCCTAAAAGACAGTTCACCAATATCAACATGCCATGGTCACAAGCATTGCAACATATGTTGAAGTTGAATCTGATTGCGGTGATCAACCCTCCTGCAAATCCCAAGACCTCCTCTCCAAACTACAACCCAGAAGCGAGGTGTGCTTATCATTCTGATAGCCCGGGGCACGATATCGAGGATTGTTGGGCGCTAAAATACAAGATCCAGAATATGATCGACGCTAAGGAGATCGAATTTGAGCCTGCCGAGACTCCCAACGTGATCACTGCTCCCTTGCCAAAACATGGCTAGGATTGAGATATTTTTGTTCATTTGAATTCAAGTTGTATCTTTCTTTCCTTATTCAAACAAACAATTATCATGTTAAACTCTTTTATTTCATGAATGCATTACACATGTCTGTCTTGAATTAATTATGTTTACTGTACTTAAAACTGCTTTCATATTTTTGTGATGATCAACTCTTGATTGAAAAATTCTAAGCCTCTTGAAGGAGGATGACGAAAACGATACCACGACATTTACAGTATGCTTTTGAACAGACCCCGCTGATGAGGTACAGGCATTGTTTCAAATCCTAAACACTGGAGTTATAAGGAAGATAATCCCTCGTCAACCCCTCTGAGCCAAAGAAGTAGGAGTTTTCTTTTCAAAAATTAAAACCTTTAATCATAACCGGGGGAAGGGTAGTTCTCTCAGTTAATCCAAGTGCACAACGAATGACATCAAAGGAGTCCTTACAAAACAAAAGACAGTGATGGTTCCGACTAATCATAAAGACAGGTAGTCGTCATCTTTCAAAATAAAAGCCCAATAAGTCAAAACCTATGAAGGAGACTTACCAAACTGGGGCATCCCGCTGACTGTAAATACAAAAAGAAACAGTTCAGGAAAAAAATAGGGATAACGAAATCAAAAAGAAAGAGGTTCTACAAACCCTCATCAAAAAAAGAAATGACTGCCTGGTCAAAATAAACTGTCAATATCCGAACCATCACCATAATATCAGGACAAAGACTCAAACAAGGTCTAACGCACGATCAACTGAGTTTAGGTTTGAAGAACATCACGAAGAGCGGGTGGGTACAAATAAAATTTGAGCCTTTATCCTTTGTTTCTTACACCGTGAACCAGGCCACGTTATAACCCTCAAAAGTCCTAGCTGAAGCATGGGTTAGTTCGAAAGCATACTGTTACGACAGGTATCCTGACTCCTTAAGGCTTGCGGTAAAATAATGAGTTGACATCACAGTCTACAAAAAGTTTCACTTGTTTTACAAAAAATGCATTTTCAAAATTCAAGACAGACATAAGCTTCTGCATTCTTAAAATAACCTTGTTTGCATATGACTATTTGTTTGAACAGCAGAGAAATTCGCACGACGAATATCTAATGAACAAAAGTCCCCTCAACAAAAGAGTCACCTCCAGTGGAAGAAACACTTCCAATCAAGGGGGCATGTCATGATCAGTGTCCATCATCTGGGGCAGTCCAGCCAAGATTCAGAGAATCTCTCAAGAGGCCAACCAACTTGGGGCAAATCTCCATCTGGATCACTTGGGGCATTGGACGATCAAACAAAGATCTTCTGGTAACATGGCAACACGATGCTATTGACAGGGGCAGCACCCTACATTCTGAGAATGTGGACATAGTCGAAAAAATACTACGCACAACCAAAGACCCGCTAGGTTGACACACCTAGGCAAAAATAAGGGCTCCCCGGCGAACCAAAAGGGTTCGGGCAAAAATAAGGGATGAAATGAAAAAATCTGTACACCCGGCAAGTCGAAAACCTGAAAAAGCGGCTTGGGCAAAAAAGGGTATCCCGGTGGACTGAAAACCCGAAAGGGCGGTCCAGGCAAAAATTAGGGATCAAAGCGTACGACTATGTCCCGTCATCCCGTCATTTGCCTACCAGAAGAAGATTTGTCAATCATCAAGCACCTCCACAGGTACCTTCTCCTGCAGAAATTGGGGCAATAAAGAATTGTCTAAACGATCTAATTGCTCTGTCCACCAAGGTACCAAGGTAAGTTCGGCTGAAGAATGTAACCAAGATATCTTAATTCCCCAGAGAGTGAGCCAAGATTCAATCAATCCCCCCAGTCTAAGCTGAAAGGTTCCCCCAGGAGAGTTCAATCAATCTCCCCAACAGATCTTGAAGCTTATCCCCAGTAGATTCTGGAAGCTTACCCTCGCAGAGTACGAACGCACCTCCCCGGACTGTATTCAAAGGTTATTTCCCCACCAGGATATAACTGGGTTATCCTCAGCCAATAACCATGGAAAGATTGTCCCCGGCGAAGTCTTCCTATCCCCAGCGGAGTTCATCAAATCTTCCAACAAAGCTTAACAATGGTCCCCAGCGGAGTTATCATCAACCTCAGCAAAGTACCTCTCTTCCCCACAGAGTTATTTCGCCACAGAGTAATTTATTCGCCAAGTTTAGTCCCCAACGGAGTCATCTTCTCCTACCGGTATTCTTGCAACCATCATCCCCAGCGGAAACAAAGATCTACTCTTCAACATCAGCCCAGGATTTGACGTCCCGACACCCGTCAAGAATTTATTTTCCTAGACGATAATACATTCATAAACATCACATCTTCGTACATTATCGCATGCACATACGCATCACGAACATACAAATCTCATTTATTCTTGAGAACATCTTAAAATCATGCAGTTCATGCATCATGACATTGCATACAACTAATACTTTGCCTTTTCAGGAAAAAAGTCAATCAAAAGATGATTACCATCTACCTTTATAGTTCCAAATCAATACCGGTAACAAGCCAGGAAAATTCTGTGGACAACTGATCCTGGGTTAATATCTGAAACCAGACAGGACAATTATCTACTTGATCATCCTCAAGCAACCCTACACAGGTTCCTTCTCAACTTCAGATGTGGTTTTACACGAACTCATCATCAGGCAACCCTACACCGGTTCCTTCTCAATTTCCAGAAGAAGTCTTACCCGGACTTGTCACCAAAGTAACCCTACACCGGTTCCTTTTCTTTCAAAAGAAGTCTTACACGGACCCATCACCAAAGTAACCTTACCCCGGTTCATCCTGAAGTTTTACACGAACTTACCTCAAGGTAACCTTACCCCGGTTCCTCCTAAAGTTTTACACGAACTTATTTCAGGTAACTCTACACCGGTTCCCCCCAAAGTCTTACACAGATTTATCCCAAGGTAACCTTACCCCGGTTCCTCAAGAAGTTTTACACGAACTTATACCAAGGTAACCTTACCCCGGTTCCTCCCGAAGTCTTACACGGACTTATCACAAGATAACCTTACCCCGGTTCCTCCAGAAGTCTTACACGGACTCATCTCAAGATGACCTTACCCCGGTTTATCAAGAAGTTTTACACGAACTCATCCTGAAGTAACCTTACCCCGGTTCACCCAGAAGTTTTACACGAACTTACCCTGTAGTAACCTTACCCCGGTTCCTCCAGAAGTCTTACACGGACTTATCCCAAGATAACCTTACCCCGGTTCATCAAGAAGTTTTACACGAACTTACCCTGCAGTAACCTTACCCCGGTTCCTCCAGAAGTCTTACATGGACTTATCCCAAGGTAACCTTACCCCGGTTCATCAAGAAGTTTTACACGAACTTATCCTGCAGTAACCTTACCCCGGTTCCTCCAGAAGTCTTACACGGACTTATCCCAAGATGACCTTACCCCGGTTCATCAAGAAGTCTTACACGGATTTATCTCAAGATGACCTTACCCCGGTTCACCAAGAAGTTTTACACGAACTTATCCTGCAGTAACCTTACCCCGGTTCCTCCAGAAGTCTTACACGGACTTATCCCGAAGTAACCTTACCCCGGTTCCTCCTGAAGTTTTACACGAACTTACCCCGAAGAAACCCTACACAGGTTCTCTCAAACTCCAGACGTTAGTTTTACACGGACTCGTCATCAGTAAACCCTACGCAGGTTTCCTTCTCAGCTCCAGATGCGGTTCTACACAGACTCGTCATCATAAACCCTACACAGGTTCTCTCTTTCCAAAGATGAAGTTTTACACGGGCTCATCATCAAGGTAACCCCACACATGTTCCTTTCTCCAACTCCAGACGTAGTTTTACACGGACTCGTCATCAAGAAACCCTACACAGGTTCTCTCCTTTCAAAGATGCAGTTTTACACGAACTCGTTGCCAGAAGCCATACCCAGGTTTTACTTCTTCCAGGATGCAGTTTTACACAGGCTCATCATCAAGGTAACCCCACACAGGTTCCTTTCTCCAACTCCAGACGTTAGTTTTACACGGACTCGTCATCAGTAAACCCTACACAGGTGTCCTTATCAATTCCAGAGGCAGTTTTACACGGACTCGTCATCAGTAAACCCTACACAGGTGTCCTTATCAATTCCAGAGGCAGTTTTACACAGACTCGTCATCACAGTAACCCTATACAGGTTCCTTCTCCATTTCAGATGCAAGTCTTATACAGACTCATTATTAGTAAACCCCACACCGGTTTCCTTACTCCAAATATGCAGTTTCACATAGGCTCATCATTAGTCAACCCTACACAGGTTTCCTTCTTTCCAAGATGCAGGTTTACACGAGCTCATCATTCGGCAACCCTACACAGGTTCCCCATTTCAAATTACAATTCAATGAACAATCTCCAGATGGCATCTATAAGCCCATCTGTGATACGGTGGGAGAACTGACTAGCGTTTTGTGTTCGTATTCGCACTTGTGCGGTTGAGCAAGAGTCGCCACCGACTTTTTATTTTATCCTAAAGGAAAGGTTAAAAAAGCACAGCAAAAACCTTTTGAGATATTTCGTGGGTTCGGGTGGTAGATTATGAAAAGGGAAGGTATTAGCACCCTTTCCATCCATGGTTATCCATGGGCTCTTAGTTACTTGGTTTTTTAGATCACTTGCCTTGTTTTTCGATTGCTTTAAAAATGGTGTGTGTGTGGGTGCTTTTTGAAAATGTTTTGAAAAAAAGATGCCTTGTCTTAGGCAACTAATGTATTTGACTCGTGTTTGAGTGTTTTACAAAAGTGTGAATCTTTTCGAAAAGATGTTTTCAAATGTTTTTGAGAGTTTGTTTGAAAGTGTTGTGGATTGTGGTTTTTGAAAAGAAGGAAAATGTTTTTGCAAGTTTGATCTCAAGTAACTAAGAGTTTTGTCTACCCTATTGTACTCAAAGGTTTTTGTTATGTTTTAACCCCTTTTAACAATTTTGTTCCACCATTGAAATTGGTGGACAATCTTGCGTTTAGGAAGTTTATTCGGGACGGGCGCGGGTCATCGTATGGACCATGAATGCAATGATACCAAGTGTCTTTGGCAATTTGTTTTGAAGGGACTATGATCATTTCGTTTAGGCAACACTTTGAGGGACTTATGATCATTTTGAATTCGTTTTGCCAAAGATACTCGACGTGCAAGCATGGCCCATTTTGGAAGGCAACATGTGGGATTACCCTAGGGGGTGTAAGTGTGATTGTGTATTGATTACATGTATTTGTCTTGTATTAGGTTATCTAGCATTTGATTTTATGTACATACAAACCCTAGGTCTAATCATGGTATAATTGGAAAACTGTAAATTGCGGAATGTAAAATCTACGCTATTACAAAATAGTGTCCGGGAGTGGGGGTATAAATGTACAAAGGGGATGAGACTTATAGTATCAAATAAGTTACAACCAAATCGAAGTCGCAATCAAATGTAAATATCGAATATACAAATATAAGATAAAAATGTATAGGAGCAAAATGAAGGGATTTGCATAGTGTAAGTGTAAGTGTGAGATGTATATGAGTATGTGTAATTATTTACAAGCGCGATAATGTGAAATTGAAGCGTATTAGGGCTTTTGACCTAGATATGCGTTTTAATGAATCTTTGATTTTTTGTATTTAGATTATGTATAATGAGAAAATGTTTTAATTGAAAGTTCAAGTTTTTAATTAGATTATGAAATGATGTATCATTGTTTATTATATAAAAAAAAATGTTTTAATTAAGTGTTTTAAGAATTTTAATATTAGAAAAAGAAGTATGAATTTTGTCTATTATGTACAAAGATGTGTTTTAATTAAAAATGTTCTCAAGTTAATTATGTATGAAAAAAGTATTTTATTATTGTTATGCAAATATATACTTAAGAAGATATTTTAACTATATGATAAAAAATGTATAATATGTACAAAATATATTTTAAATAAAAGAGTAAATAAATAAAAGGAAACAAGTATTTTCAGTTTTAATATGTGATAAAAAATGTTAAGTTAGAAAAATATATATGGTTTAGTAAAAAAAAGAGAAAAAAGATTAATGTTTGTATAAAATGTTTTATTAGGAAAAAAAAGAAAAAATAAAAGGCATTTTAATGGGCTTAGGCGGATTAGAGGCAAGGTGGGGGGTGACAATTAAGATGCTTGGGCTTGGATGCATCAGAAACGCGCTGGCCCATATTTGATTCAACAATTTTAGGGTTTGAGATTTTGTCATTCAATTGGGAAAAAAGTTAGGTTTTGAGCGCGCCGTTCGTATGTTCGTCTTCTCCGTTCTTCTTCATCTTTGCAAGTTTCCTGAGCAACTCATCCCTCCGGCCACCAGTGTCAACCTCGAACCTCTCTTCCCTCCATAGCACGATCTCTGCGTTCTCTTGATTTAAGGCTTGATTTCAACGTTTTATGTTCTTTTGTGAATGATACGCGTTTTTTTTTATTTGAGTCTTAACTATTACCTTTCATTATGAGATGAAGGAGAAGAGAAGAGGGAGAAGATTGGCTACCTGACTTTGGAGATGGAGGAGAGGCGGAGGGTGTGACGCTCAGGAGGCCGGGACGACGTGAACGTGATGCTTGCTTTGCTTCTGATGACCCTGGTATCTTTTATCTTTTCGCCATTTTTTAGGGATTTGATGATGATTTGTGCTGAGAAGCCCTATCCTGAAATATGTTCACTTCTTTACCTCTTCTACTTTCGTCCCTTTGAATTGTTGTTTCCTCTTTGTCCCTGAGTTGCTTCTGCTTTGTCCCTGAGTTGCTTCTGAACTATATCTTTGATGCTTTTGTGGAGTTGGATGAACTTTCTCTCTTCTTCTTGAATGCTGTATACTTGTTTGTATTTGCCCAGTGATGTTTTACTGAGGGCTTTTAGGCTTGAGATGCTATGGCTTTGAGTTTGATAGGCATGGTGAACTTGCTTCAAGCAAAGTTGTGATATTTCAGGTTATGGTTGGTATTGGTTTTGAGTTATGTATTTTGGCGAAACTGATGCAGGTTTATGAGGTTTTTGGTGGTTAAGGCTTGGATAAGGCAGTTTTCTTTTGCTTTGCAGTAGGTTATGTGTTTAGTCTAGTTGATACATGGCTTGAGTTTTGTATCTATCTGGTTATGCTTGGTTTATCAGGTTTGAAGGTTAGGCCAGGTTCTGGTGATTGGTAAGTTTCAGGCTTTGCCTTGGTTTATCAGATTATTGTTGTTTTATGTATGGTTTCGGCTTGTAGGTATGGTGAGGTTTTACAGGTTCTGCAGGTTGATGAGGTTTGATGGTTATGCCATTGAGGTTATGTGCTTGCAGTAGGTTCTGTTATGCGTTTTTGATGGTGGTTCTGGTTTAAGGTTAAGCTTTAACAAGTTTTGAGGTTGGCCTGGGTTTTATGAGGTTCTGGATAGGTATGAGGTTATGACAGCATGTTATGGTGTTTTTGTTTAGGTTTGAACTTGCCGTGGGTTTATGTCTGCTTGGCTTGGTTATGTTGTTTGCAGATTATATATTTTGTGATATTGGTGCTTGGCTCAATCAGGTTTGACAGTATGTTTTCTTGTGTTCTTTTGTCCTCTTTCTCTTGGTCTTTAGCGCCCAATCTTTATTCAAACCTTGGTATTTTCTTTGATCCAAGTTTGCTGGGTAGTTTTACAAAGTTTCTTGGCACTTTTCTATTTTTGGTAATTGTCTATGCTGTGTACTTCTGCCCAGTTTTGAATAATGCTGAATTGATGCTTCTCTTGGATTATATCTTTTCTTGTTATTTCTGCACTGTCTGAACCTAAAGCCTACAAAACCTGCCTCTATTTCTCTCTTCTTCTCACTCTATAGTACAGTTGAATATTATATGACTTTACTTGTACTATCTTTTCTGAAGGGGCCCCTGTATGCTGGGAAATGATGATTAAGTCTTGCATAACACATTTTCTGCATCTTTATCTTGCTTTTTGACAGCTTTGTGTGCTGACTTTGCATTGATATCTTTTTTTTTTAAATCCTTCTTTGACAGCTTGTGTGCTTTTGACAGCAATTGTACTTCTTGCTATCTTTGAGTAGACTTTGGCATTTGATAGGAAGTGGAATTGGATTTGAAATTTGAGATTTTATGCAGCTTGAACTTTGGATTTTATGCATTTGACATTTTTTATTTATGATAAAAATCTTCCCTCTTTGTGAACCGGGAGAAATCCCGTGATTTGCAGAGAGGGTCAACTGATCCCAGTCAGTGGCCCCTAATGATGAGCAAATTTTAACTGTCTCTTTTAATTTTAACTGCTTTCTGACTTCCTCTTTCTTTCTTTTTTGCAGATAAAAAATGGAGCACCGGAATGAAGTGAAGAATGAAGAATTAGAAATAGGATAGAATTTTTATTTTCAGTTTAATTTTTGTACATTATTATTATTTTAAATACTTTGTAATAAATATTCGTATCCAAATAATAACAATTGTAACAATTATTAAATGTGAAATAAAAATTCCATTGATATTTAATTCTCTTTCAATTCCTTTTCTTTAATTGTTTACTTGTTATTTATAGTTCCTTAAATAAAATAAAATGAAAGTTTAAATTTCAATTATTTTAATTCTTAGAACCATAAATAATCAACTAAACCTTTGACGATCAAAATAAATGAATTCGACGTATCCATTATTCAAAGCAACGCACAGTCGAACACAAAAACTTAATCAGATGCAATCCTTTTTTTTTCACTGATTCTTTTGCCAAGCACTGTAATTCCACATTGCACACATCCCTTTTGACTGGTGAATTCAAACCAACTGCCTCCTTTACTGATTAAATCAAGATAATGCGAATTTTAACCCGAATCTCGGAATAAACTGCAAAGTGCGGTAGAATTTAAATTCTTCTGAGAATATGCCCATAAAACCTTAATTCCTGATTAAATGCTAAATAACGCTCGCCTGATCAAAATTGAACCAAAAATCATCCAAACCCTGAGCCAACTGTATGAAACAAATCAGAGCTCTGAAAATCAGTAAAAAACCCTAATTTTGCTTGACTGTCAAGAAAAGTCCGTTTGTCCGATTCTTGTGCCAGTTTGAAAAGTCAGGAAATGTCTGAAGCTGAGATTGCTTGTAGAAAAATGCGAGGGCAAATTTTAGGGTACAACACCATCCATATGTCAACAGTCTCCAGATGGCATCTATAAGCCCATCCTCCTATCCATCATCTCTCCAAATTGAATCTATAAGCCCATTCCCTACATCACACTACTGACACTCTACTATGTGAGTGCAAATTTCTGGGCACTCTAGTGTTCAATCATCTTCCACCTTCGGATCACGAAAGGCACGCCAGCCAATCTACATCCTCAGGTCTAAGAAGATTGAACATGGGCAACTGTTGTACCCCAAAATTTGCCCTCCCATATTCTTCAAGATTTGCCAACATCAAGGTTCAAAACCTCTCTAGGGTTGCACATTCCAATTGCCTCCTAACACAGTCAAGTTTAGGGTTTTGGTTCTGACAAAGAAATTGAGGTTTCCAAGGGTCCAATCAAGTCCCACATGCGTACATACATTGTCAAGCATCCATATGCCAAGTTTCAAGACTCACAACATCAAGTTGCACAGTCAAAAAACCCTAAATGCTCCACAGTCAACTGCAGGGGCAAAATGGTCATTTGACAGTCAAAAGTCAAAAAATTTGGTCAACATCTTATTTTGAAGCCACAAACATCATTTGATCAATTCTTGATCATGATTCTCAAAGCATGGCTCAAAAAATCTCAAGATGCAAAAGTTTCTATTTTTGGACAGCTGAAAAGTCAACTGCAAATTGACCAAGGCATACCTTCTTCATGGTTTATCAGAAAAATCCCATCCAAAGCTCATTTTGAAGAGAATGACATTTCCTACAACTCATCTTCACACTTCAAGTCCAAGAAATGCTCTCACAAAAAGTTATCAATTTCAACATTATAGGTCATTTTCAAAAGTCAACAAAAAGGCACTTTAAGTCAAAGACCATAACTTGAGATTGGTAAATCAAAATGATATGGGACCAAATACATTGGTTAGAGGACTTCAAGACCTTTCCAAAATGTCCAAGAACATGATCATAGCTTCAAAATTGAGCAAGATATGCCTTGTAGAAGTTGGGAAATTTTTGGGAATTTTGAAAAGTCAACTTTGCACAAAAGGCTTCAAAAATGCTAATGGGCCTCAATTTCTTTCATGAATCATTACCCAAAGGCTATGCACGACCCATTGACCTCAAAGGGAGTTATTTTCTTATTTTTGATTAATTATTTGAATTTTTATTATCATTAATTCATTTAATTAAATTTAAATATAAGAAAAATACCAAATCATGTTTTTAAATCTTTTTTATGCAGCAAATATCCTCCACACATGTAAGAGATCTTGTGCATCAATCAAAAGGGACAATATCTTCCATATTTGGCATGATTGGCATGGAAAAAGATTGAAAAAAAGATGTGGAAAAATCAAAGATTGGAATCATCAATACATGGACTTTGGGCTTGGTTTTTTAACCTAATTTGCTTCATCTACATATGCACAAGTTAACCTAATGCTCATGGACACGAAAAAGCTACTAGAACTCCCTAACCAATTGGAAAAATTTCAAGAAACTTTTGAAAACTGAAATCCTAGTTGCAAGCAAATTCAAACCTTTTTCGTACTTCCAACACCTTGCTGGGAGCTTCCTGAACACATTACAGTCAAGAACGAATCCTAAAGCTCAAGAAAACGCTCTAACAAAGTCACGGTTGATCACTTTTTTCTCAAAACTATAAACTTCGATTCATGCATTTTTAATACATTTGGTTGTTTGTTTTGTGTTCATAGCATTCAGGTGAAGCTTCTGGTATGATTTAATTTCATTAATATGCCTTGAAACGCCAGTTGCCATTGGAGAGGTTTAGGGTTTCCAAGCTTTTAGATTGGGGGTTTTCATATGCTGTAAAATTAGACCTCAAGACCTAGGTGGATAAACTCGTCATAACAAGACAAAACGATTGACACCATCGCGCCTTTTTTATATTGATTGTACGCCTAATCGCTATTTTGACGTTTTCAGTTTGTGGGGGTTTAAAACCCCTGCTATTCAGTTGCTTTTTATTTCAGGCCAGCTGAAGAAGATGATGCGTGGATGGACGTGAGTGGTGCATTCAAATATGTGGCGCCTTTTTTAATTCCCAGCATAATTCTTTCTTTTCATATATTATAATCAATACCCAGTATATTAACAAAAACATGCATTTGGCTTGGTGGTAGATGACTTGTCCAATGATCACTGGGACCTGGGTTCGATTCCCAGGTCCCCCCTACATAATTCATAATTTTGGTTCTAACACAATCTCATGTAGTACGCGTCCAACGCTCCATTGTACACCCTCACGCTTGAGCCTGCCAAGTGGCCAGGAGATCCAATCCAATGGTCAGGAAACAACATCCATGGTGCACTCCAGTCAACCAGCCTGTACACAATCAGGAAAGTCAACGTGACTTTGTTTAATGGGCCTGAATTCCACATAAGCCTCATAACTTGGCCAGACACCCCTCCATGGTTTGCATCATTTTAATTTTTATTTGATTTTTCCTTTCTATTCTTTTAATTGTTGTTAATTGTTTTCTTTAATTTCTTAAAATAATTTTCATAATATAAAATACAGAAAAATCAAAAATGTTTATTGTTATTAATATTAATTTCACCATATTTTTTGTAAATAAATATTAAATAATTAATTTAGTAAATTAGGTTAAAACTTTAATCTTTTTCTTAATAAAATAAAATACATAGAAATTAGGGTTTCTAACCATTTATCTTTTTTAATAGACAATTTTCTCATCATTAATATTATTAATTACTACTTTTGTAAGTAAATATGTAAAATAATTAATTAGTGTAAATTAGGTTTTAAACTTTAACCTTTTCTTTAATAATTAAAAATCTTTAGAACTAGGGTTTCCTTCTAATTTTAAATTCTTTTCTTTATTTTCGTTAAATACCAAAAACCTAAAAAATAATTCTTTTCTTAATTAAATAATAATTAGTTTTTAATTTCAATTTAATTTCAAAAGGGTCCAACGCCCTCGAACGTTCCATTTTTATTCTTTTTGCACGTTATTTTATTTTCCTTTCCAAATATTATGTAATTGCTCAAGCCATGTAATAGTAATTAGGAATTTATTTACTTTCCGCACTTTTATTAAAACGGGTCTTTGTTAATTTGGCGATGTATAGACCCACGCCTTGTAATAGCGTAGGATTTTATCTTTCCGCATTTAAATTTCCGCACTTTTAAATTATAATTGCATGAAAGAATGAATGGCTAATTAAAAACAAGCGTAGATCACCATGATACATGTACAAGATAAAACATAACATGAAAACAACACACAAATTCACACACCATTCTTAGGGTACGCCTCACTGTTGCCTTGCCTTCGAAACGTGGTCGTCGAGTATAGGACGTTTTAGTAAGTCCTTATGTCCATGCTCCATGGCATAAGGGTAGCTTCTAAGGTGTCCTACTATTTCTCTGGTGACCACACTGTCCCTAAACTCGAGTTGACCCGAACACCTCCAATGGTGGTGCTACCTACCTCTCAATGGTGGGATGGCACTACCTTAAGGACTTTTACACAGCCTAATTCCTTAGGGTAGGTAGACAACTCATAGGTACTTGCTCTCTTCAAAAAAACAAAAAAAAAACAATCTTTTCACACTAACACTTTCTAAAAGATTTCAAAACAAACACTTCACAACACTCTTGAGGACTGATACAAGAGTCGAATTGAAGCTTTCAACGAAACTTTTTCAAACTCACTCACATTTTGAAAAGCAAACAAACATTTTGAAAACATAAGAGCAAGTACCTAAGAGCCCATGGATAACCATGGATAGAAAGGGTGCTAACACCTTCCCTTTCTATAAATCTACCTCCCGAACCGAGAACTATTCTCATAAGGAATTTTGCTGTGCTTTTGTCCTGTCCATGTTGGAGAAAATAAAAGACGGTGGGGACTCTTGCTTCCGCGACATTTCACGATCCAGCTTTAAACAGTCAGTTCCAGATCCACCGATCACAAGGGGCAATTGTTGTATCCCAAAATTTGTCCTCTCATTTCTCAAAAGATCATCCTGGACTCTCAGGTTTGCTTCTATCAAGTTCCAAGTCTTGAATTATAACTTTTTAAGAAAATCATCCACAAGGGAAAAATGGTCAAAAGCACATTGAAAAGTCAAACTTGGACTTTTAGATCAAAAATCAAGTTTCAACAATTATATTTCATCGAGACATAAAATTGGTTCATCAAAAAAATCAGAACTCAGAAGTTACTTTGAAAAAAAATCAAATTTTTAAACATTTAGAAAATTTTCTAAGTGTAAAGAGAATATGATACTTCAGAACTTCTGAGCCAACTTCCACGCAAGTGCAGTCAGAAGTTACAAACACGGTTCAGAACATGATGCTTCAATCAGAACATGTAGAAGCAATGCTCTTTGGTCAGAACATGATTCTTCAACAAATGAAGTCTATGTTTAACGCTTCGGTCAGAACATCACCCTTCGAGTCTCATTCTGGTCTTCTGCGATCAGAACATCACGAAATCCCAAGACCTCATTTAAACAACCCGCTGTACTTCTACAGCACAATACTCTAATTAGCAGCTAATCCAGTCCACGCCTCCATTTTCCTAAATCCCATATTTGCACCAAATACAAAAAGCTGTGCTAAAAAAGCAATGGAACAGTGTACCAAAAAAGTTTAAATCCCATTTGTTTTTCCCCCCAAAACCACAACAAATTCACCTATAAATAAGTTGCTCCATCACACTTTCAAGGGGCTAGTCTTTTGAGAGAGAAAATTGTCAAAAGAGAGAAAGGAAAACTGTGAAACCTTCATCAAAAATCCAATTCCCAAACAGAAAACTAAACCTTTATTCTTCCCTTCGAATCAGAGAACTTGGCATTTTCTCTCCGTTGATATTGCTGACTCCAGAACATCTGAAGGCAGCAGTTCAGGTTCCAAACACACGCTCCAGATTTAAGGTAAGTCTTTAGGACTTTGCATTTTTTCATTCAGAACATCATTAAATATGTAAATATCACAGTATTGATGTTGTCCATATCATTGCATAAGTAGAAAAAGTGTGGATCAAAACTTCTTGATTAGGGCTAGGCTCAGAAGTAAGATTAAAACTTCTATAAACTGCTGTGCTTTTATCCTCCTGATTTGCTGTTAAGGACCGAATAAATTGCTGATGTGCTGATTAATATGATGAAAAAGTTGAAATGTAACACATAACTGTTGTTCTTCATTCACCATTTTAACACAAAATTTCTAGAATGCTCACTCACTGTTTTAGCACAACATAGAACTTTTGAGTTCTCCCTACACGTTAAATACATAGAGCTTCTAGGCGTTCTTACTGTTAAGCACAATGAACCTCTGATGCTTCCACTCGCTGTTTTAACACACAAAACTTCTGGACTTTCTTACTGTTTTAACACACACAATTTCTGATGCTCACTCACTGTTTTAGCACAACACAGAACTTCTGACTTTTGGTTCACTGTCTGTATACCACCTAGAACCTCTGTTCCCTTTCCCTCTGATGTTTCTTGCAGGGCCTTAGAGTGTATTAATCCATAACTTTTGATTCCACTGACGTTCCTTTCTGAGTCACCACACGCCTAGCTTCAAAACTTCTGATCCTTGTCGTTTTGCTTACAGCAACACGTTGTTTCTATATTTCATTTATTTTCCTTTTTATCATTTTCAATATCAGTTCTTTTTTTATTAATATAAAAAAGACATAAAAATATTTTCTTTTATTGATTAATTTATTTCTTTTTTATTAATTCATTAAGACACAAAAAACCATTTTCTAAACAAATCCTTCTTTTCTCTCTTGCATTATACATTACAATATGGTTGTAATAGTTAAATAGGATTTAAATTCTTGCAACCCCCCATTTGTAAATATTTACCCCATCCCTAAAATATTGTAATAGCATAGGACTTTTATATTTCCGCAATTTAACGCTTTTCCAAATATAAAATGCTAGCAATTAGGATGTGTATGGCAAGATATGAAATCAACGGATAGATCACCCTAATCAAGACTAAATGCATTCAATCAAACACACTTGCACACTAGCACCCTTAGGGTAATCCCACCTTGTTGCCTATCGGAAAAATAGTCATGTCCCTCGAACATGGGCGTTTTAGCAAAAGACCCTCGATAAAAGATCGTAGTCCCTTGATGACCCTCGATGTTGCCTTCAATTAACGATCTAGTCCCTCATACGACATTGCTAAAATGTTCCATGGGTTGCCTTCTATGACTATAAAAAAACGTCCCGCGCCTGTCCCTTGACATCCAACGATGGGGCTTCTTACCAAATCAATGGTAAGATAACAACATCTAAAGGAAGAGGAAAATAATATCTAAGACCTTTTGAGTAGGTAGATTCGCTCCCAGTTGCTCCCTTGCTCACAACAAAAACATTTTTATACACCAACGCATCTCTTTGAACTATTTTCGAAACCAACACTTTGTACGCATTCTTATAGAGACGAGAATCATTACAAAGTCACATTTTCAAAATACTTTCAAAACCCACACCACAAGCACACATTCAAACAAAAGCAAGTGATCTAGAAAGCGACTAAGAGCCCATGGAAAACCATGGATGAAAAGGGTGCTAACACCTTCCCTTTTCATAATCTACCCCCCGAACTCAAGAAAACATCTCAAAAGGTCTTTCCTGTGCTTTTAACCTTTCCTTATTGGATAAAAGAAAAGTCGGTGGCGACTCTTTCTATCCGCAACATTTGAGATCAAATGCAAAACAAAAAGTCAGTTCTCCCACCGTACCACAGTCCGGGTTAGAAAATAGTATCATCCCATAAATTAGAAGATTCAAAACCTCTTCAAAAGCTTGAAAATCTAAAGCATCCTAAAATTATTGAGCCTTCTCAAACAAAAAGTTGGCTAGAAAACCCTTAACACCACTTCTTGTTTCCCAATTTGCCACAACATCAGACCGTCACAAATGTAAAGCTAGAGAAATCTCCTCAAGTCTCAGGTCATTCTTAATACTGATGAAGTATAACTAATCAAGAATAGGCACTCCCCAGAGTTGAGAAAACTCCTTCATGGTGGGCACTAATTGGTAATCAGGAAATGTAAAGTAATGGTGCAAAGGGTCAAAGAATTGAAAGAGCACTTTCATCATGTCTTCATCAAGGCTTGAGGTAACCAGATTGAGAAGTCGACCATGTCTTTTGGTGAACGGAGAATTCTCAAGAACCCTTGAAGCTAACTCTTTGAGTTGATGAGGCACTCTTACGAGGTTAATTTGGATAGTACTCATGCGAGTGGAAGCCATGTCCTACAAAATAAAACAAAGATAAATCTCTATGTCCTTGAAATGGTTAGTGAAAATGCTATGATATGATGTCATATGATGTTATGTACAAATAATCATATACAAGCACACAAACAAGTCCTTAGGTTTAGGCTTGCATGGGGTTTATAGGTAAGTACCCTCTTGAAGTTTAGTTGGTTCAACCTTCCCTAAAACGTAAATGGGTTCTAGGGAATCTGAATACCACTAATCTTTCTTCATCGGGCATTGTTTCAGCACAAGCCTCTTTATTGGTGACTGAAATATCCCGAAATTCCAATCTCAATGAGAGTAGTATCGAGCATCAACCAACTTCGGACTGCACCAAAGCCGGCTATCTCACTACTTCCTAATGGCCAACTTATTCAATTAAAGGTTCTACAGTTAGTTAATGCTTCATGACACCAGACAGCGGCCCCATATTCTCCTTGACTGGACTCAAGGGATACCAGTACCAACAAATGTGTCACACTAATGTAGCCATCGCTTAAACCATGTCGGTATACCCCACACAATCCCTACGATCTATTGCTACTTACCTAATAATGTTCCCCGATCTGGGTAGAGGATCAATACAAAACCCAAACAAGGACCCAAAGTGTAAAGCATACAAGTCAAACAATGAAAGCATTTAAAGGTGATCTAGTCTCTAAGGTAACCCCACTTTTAAGTATGTCCCCAGCAGAGTCTCCAGTTCTGTAATACGGTGGGAGAACTGACTTGGGTGTTTTGCATTTGATCGCGATTGTTGCGGATATCAAGAGTCGCCACCGACTTTTTTTATCCAATAAAGTAAAGGGTGAAAAGAACAAGAAAGACCTTTTGATAATTTTTCTTGAGTTCGGGGGGTAGGTTATGAAAAGGGAAGGTGTTAGTACCCTTTTCATCTGTAGTTATCTACCGGCTCTTAGTTGCTAGCTCACTTTGAAAATTCTTTGTTTGAAATGTGTTTGTTATTTGTTTTTGAAAGTAATTTTGAAAAGTTCCTTCTTTTAGGCAAACTTTGTAATGATTCTCATCTCTATAAGAATGCATACAAAGTGTTGACTTTTGAAAATATTTCATGGAAAAGTGTTGGTGTATTTTGAAAGATGTTTTGAAAATGATTGTGAGCAAGAAACTATGAATGTTCTACCTACTCAAAAAGTCTTTGTTCATATCCTCCTCCTTTATATATTGCTATCATACCATTGAGTGGTAAGAAGCCCTATCATTGGATGTGAAGGGACAAGCATGCGTCGTCGTACAATCATAGAAGGCAACATTGTAGGATACCTTAGAAATTTGTTGTAAGGGTCTAAGATTGTTTATCAAAGGCAACATCGAAGGATCATCGAGGGACTATGATCTTGTATTCGAGGGTCATTGCTAAAGTAGCCCACGTTCGAGGGACATGACTATTTTTATCTTCAGGTAACAAGTGAGGTTAACCCTAGAGGTGCAAATGTGTAAAGTATTTGTTTTTAATGCTCTTTGTTTTTGAATTAGGATTTTCTTTTGTTGATTTTATGTCTTGTCATACAAACCCTAATTACTAGCATTTACATTAAAAGCGATAAATTGCGAAAATGTCAAATTCTACGCTATTACATCATTTGAGGATGAGGTACAAATTCACAAATGGGGAAATAAGAGAAATTAAACCTAATTACTATTAAAACCATGTTGAATGAATAAATAATATACAAGAATATGAGATAAAATACAAAGATATCAAGGTGATGTAGAAAGAAAAGGAAATTGTTTTTGTTTAACTTTTTATGAAAGGTTTTTAAACCTAAAAAAGAAAATAATTTTATAGTCTAAGTAAAATTAATAAACTTAATAAATTAAATTAAGAAAAGAAAATTGGTTAAGAGACAATTTTTTAGGGGGTTTTTTATGAAAAGATTTTATCTTAATTAAAGTAGTACGAAAAGTTAACTAATATTAAAAAACTAAGTTCTAAATTGATTTTAATTAAAAAAAGAAAATAAAATAAATCTAAGTCCAATATTAATTAAAAAAAAGAAGAAATTTGCTTTAAAAAAATATTTTTGGACTTTCTTGTTTTAAAAGAAATAAAATAAAATATATTAAATATTCTAAATAATAAATATAAAATATTTTGGCATTTTTATTAACAATAATAATAATAATAATAATAATAATAATAATAATAATAATAATAATAATAAATAATGAAGAAAAGAAATAAAATAAAAATGTGAAATTAAATTAGGGGGTGTAAAAACAATTTTATATTCAGGTTAGACCCATTGTGGTTTTTTGTAATCAGAACAAAAAGGAAACAAATAAAAAAATGTTGGGTTGCGTATTATAAGTGAACAGGGGGGTTAGAGGAAGTAAAATGACAAAGCCCGGTGAGAAGAGGCCCAGGCGCGCCTTCCTGCTTCAAACAAAAAAGAACAAAATATGTGAAAAAGAATAAAATGGACGTTGGGGCTCGAACCCAGGTCCAAGAGGTAACAAGTGCACGTTTTAACCACTGGGGTGGTGATACATCCATGTATTAATATCAAACCATCATATTATATTTTAAACAAAGTCCATGGCCTGTATCATCTTCTTCCTTACACCAGGAAGTTTCATAAAATTTTCAAAACCTGTAACTTCTTCATCTCTCATCCAAAATGAAAAATGTAAACATGAAAGTTGTGTAAAATTTCATCATGATTCCAGAAATGTAAATAACTAAAGCTATAAATCAAAGATGAATGAGAATTTCTAATGGTACCAAATTCTGACCTAACTTTTTCAGAGATTTCAAACATAAAATTCTCACTACTCAAGCAATATAAATGAATTCTAAGGACATGGTCATCTTCAGGGCTATGATATCTACATTTTGTCTTTGAAAATGAAAAGCTAACAATGCCTATATGAAGATTTCAAAATTCAAAAAACTTACCTAAAAAATGGAATTCGTGTTTTGCAAATAAGCTTGATTCAAGGTGCTGCAATGATCAGGTTAGCTTCCTTGAGTCCCTAGGAAGCTAATTCAATGCTTAGCCTGAGTTAGGAGTGGCTGAAACGGCCTGGAGAAGTCAAGATGCAACCTCTGTTTTTGGTTATGGAAGATGGAGAAGATGATGTTACAGAAATGTAACAGGTGTTTGGTTGAGTTATATTTGAGGTATAGATGCTTTGTGGAAGGTTTGGCAAAGAAACGCACGAGTGGTTTTGTGTTTCAAGTTTCTTGGCCAGAAATGACAACAATGGTGATTTTTGCATAGTTCTGAGTTTGGGATTATTTCAGGGAGTTTGAAGGCTTGTAAAAACCGTGTGGTATGTTGTAAATGAAGGTTCAATTTATAGGCAAAAGCTTTGGAGGTTTGAAATGATCAAAATACAAAGATCACATGTTATGGATTTTTGCTTGTTCCAATGTGAAGTACAAGGCTTGTATAGTAGTTGAGAACTTTATACATACCTCTTCTGATCTGTATAGACTTAATGTATGAAGAAGGAACACGTTAGGAGCTCAAGACAAGTTGACTTTGCATAAAGCTTGCTTTACAAGAATGGAATGCTTACTTTCTTCCGAAAATGGAAAATTGCTTTGGATAATGGCTTAATCACTTGGACCATACCTCAATCAATTGTGTAAACAATTAATTATGGAGTGATTTACAAGTTCAAGGCCTGCAAAAACAAGATTGTGCAGCATAAGCTTGAGACCCTAACTTCATCTCTTGGATTCTCCTAGCTCAAAAATGATTTCGTTGAGTTCTTGGATATTTTGAAAAGCTTGAAACATCCTCTACAAACTTTATGTTTAACATTTTGATAAACTCATCTTGGAGCTTGGTGAAAATTGGCCAAGAAGTTAGGTCAAAAATCAGCCTAAACTAGGTCAAATTTTCACTAAGTGTTTTAGCAAAAGTGCATGACTTTATGGGCTTATAACTCAAAATCTAAGAATATTTTGGATATGAGTCCTCTAATACAAAGTTGTAGATCTCATTATGATCTACAACTTTTAATTTGAAAGTTTCTTTTGAATTATCTTGCATCTTGGTGAAAAATTGGCATGAAGTAGTGAAATTATGATATATAAAAACACTTAGAAAATATTTATATGTCTTGAAAAGTTTGACTTTTGAACTTCTTGATTAATTGATGATAAAGCTTCATATTTTTGAATGTCTTGATGACTTGTGATCTTTGAAATGAAACCTTGATCAAAAAGTTAAAGTTTGACTTTTTGTGCATCAGTTGACTTTTCATCAATTGACCCAAAATTCAACTATCAATCCATTAATTTTGAAAGATGATTTGAGCCATGAGATTAGGTCAACATGTTTTATTTGAATCCTTGATATTATGCTTCAAACCATTAGATCATGTATTAGGTCAAAAACCCTTGATCAGTCAAATACAATAAAAAACCCTAATTTTGACCATTTTGCCCCTTTTGATGATTTGAACATTTTTCTTGGGGAATTATGATCCAAACTTGATAAATTGATATATATAACTTCAAAATGTTGATATTGGTCCAAAATTTTGAAGTTTGACTGTAGGCTGACCACATTTGACTTTTTATCCAATAAAGCTGATTTTGGGTCACTTGATCAATTGACTGAGCAATTTTGAGATGTAAGACTTGAAACTTGATATAAGCATTCTTTAAGGTCTATAATGATCCATAAAAGTTAATTTAAGCACTAGAAGTCCAATTGTCCTTGTGAAAATCAAAACCCTAATTTGAGGCATCCGTGTTGAGGAGATGGCTTGACCTAGTCAATACCTGTGTAAGCTTGCACCATTGAAGATCTTTGTGAGAAAATTCTTGATAAAAGAGAGGGAAAATTTTGGGGGTACAACAACGCCTAAACTGAAAAGGCTAAGCATTATGGAGGGAAAACATGGGTTTGATATCAGGAGTGATGAACTAGGATCATGGATGGAAGTTATAAAGAACATGTGGCATGCAAGGAAATGAAGCCCACTTAAAAAGTAGATATTTCTGTGTATTATAAATTAAGCACTTAATTCACTTTTTAAAGGGTCAAACTTTCATATTCCTGCATATTAGTCACTCAAAGTAACCAAGCAAATGAGCAAAATGAGTCAGGCAAAGGCAAAGTATGTTTGAAAACAACCTATTTTCAACCTTTATTTAATGTTATGTCATTACCTTTTACAATTTAAAACTCATTTTGTCTTTTGTCTTATTTGATTTGTTTTTTATCAAGCCGTCTGGCTCTTAATCGAAAGAACCTTTTTTAAAACACTTTAACAACACACGTGAACTGTAGCACTGTACTGAGATTCCCTGGTCGATATCGTAAGTAAACTTATTTTAAAGAGACCGGCGTTGTTTACTAAATTTGGAGGTAAACAACTATGTTTCAACATGAGTCAATATTCCAAGAGTATTGTTGCTAAGAAGGCTTGTCTGTTGGAAATAAAGAAGCATAAGGATGATGATCCAAAGAAAGTTAAGTCCAAGGTAGAAACACTTGTTGGAACATTTACTGGAGCATCTGTAACAGGGAAAAAGTCTGTTACAAGGATGAAGTCCCTTAAAAAAAATCATGTTCAACAACATGATTCTGACTCAGATGGGGATGGAGATTGGGTTTATTGACTCGAGTGGTTGGTCGAGGTAGTTTCTGTCTTTTTTTTTGTGTATTTTCTTTTCATAAAATATATGAAATTATTAAAAAAAAGGTGTTTCTCTATGTTATTTGATAAGTTGAGTCTATAAGGTATGGTTTCTTCAATTGAATTTGTTTTGTTTTCATTAGCTATGTGTATTTCTTTTGTTCTTTCTGTTTGTTCCTTTAGTTTTTGTTTCATGTTTGAGTGAGTGTTCAGTTTCTGTTTTGTTTCTTTTGCTATATTTTAGTCAATTTTTAGCTAAAAAGAGGGAGTAAAGTTTATTTAATTTCACATGTTTCGATATGTTGATTAAACATTGTGTTGTCTAGTGTTATTGCTTTCTGTATGCAACATTTTAGGGAGAGCAAGATTGTTTGTCATGTTTGTTTGGCGTCTCTTATACTGTTGCTATTGTTGCTGGTTGTTTGTATACATGATGTCTTACCAGATGTTCTAACATCTTGCCTATTGTGTCTTGTGGAAAACCTTGGTTACCTTATGGTAGTCCAAGAATCTAGTGCTCTGAGTTATGTGTTTTTCTTCTGCTACATGTTCTTCTAATTTTTGAATTGGGATAGTTCACAATTGGTTTTCTTGTGCTTCGAGAAAAATTCTTGTTCCTCTGAGAAAAGTTTCTTCTTCCTCTGGTGATTTGGATTTTCCCTTTGAGGGGGAGAATTAGTTCTTTGTGACAAGAATTATTTCCTTGTGACAGGGGGACTATTCTTGGATATATATGAAACAACATGTTATTTTGTACAAAGTTTACATGTTTGCATATAGCTTGTGTTGTGGGTTTATTCCTCTCTCCAGGGTTATTGTGTAATGATTATTTTAGCCAAAATTTTCCAAAGGGGGAGATTGTTAGATCCTTGGTTTTAGGATTGGCAACAAATTTTCTAAAACATGGTTCATGATAGTTGTTGAGTAAGATGTCATAACATCTTGATCAAACTGATACACCAGAGTGTGAAAGTTGCATTGAAGACAAATGTTCTGACAGATGTTGTGATATGCTGAACCAGAACATCAATATATGTTATTTTAAATCTTGACAGATTTGATTTGATTTTGTGATATTTATTTTGGATATATCTCAATAAATTTCGCAGATTAAGAAGATTTAATCTGTATCAAGAGATCTAATCTCCAGTTGTACATAAGTTTCTAAAATTGGAGGTTGAGACAATTTAGGAAACTTGATGTTTTGTTCCAAGATTTAAGGAGATTTTTATGCATAATTTGTGCAACCCTCAGCTTGTGGATCAAGAAATATATGGGTGAAGATTTGAAGCCCATGGACTACTGAGGTGTATTTAAGGAGAAACCTAGATTTAATGTGATTTAACTTTTCACAATAGTAAAATTAGGGGAAGTCTTAAGTCTTAGGTTTTTAGAGTCTCTTGTGTTTTTGTAAGTCACCCATTTATCTTTGTACATAATGAGGTAGACTGATTGTTACTTGATAGTTTATCAAGTTATTGTTATCACTCACAAGATTTTAAGAAAATAGTTGTGTATTGTTTTTAGTTGAAGCTTTTTATTAAAAACTAAGTATTTTTGTATTTGATGTGTAGTCTTCTATTCGATTCTTTATGGTCTAGTCACAAGTTTTATGGTTGTAGGTATCATTGTGGTGATTGGAAGTGAGAGGGGAATCTCATATCAAGCTGCTGATTTCTAGGTAGAAGTTTCACAAGATAGTGGTTAGGGGATAGGTTATAAACTGAGACTGCTTAGGCTTTGCACTAGTATTATTAAAGTGAATTTCCTTCCTGACTTGGTAGCCCCCTGAATAGGTGATATTTCACTGAACTGGGTTAACAATCATTTGTGTTATTTATCATTCTGCAATTTATTTTTGTATAAGTTTTAGTTTTAATTTATCTGTTTTTCTTGTCAGCAGATGTGGTAACATCTGTCTTGATATTATATTCTGATGTTGCGACATCAGTATTAACATGTGTTGCAAGTGCCAGAATTTCAACACTGAACCTTTCTCTTGTCAAGCTTCTCCTTTCCATTATGATGTTTCTTCTTATCAGATTTGGAGGCTTCTGACTTCTAAGAACCATCACGTCTCTTATTAGCTTCTGACTCTTCTTACCATAATACGCCTTCAGAGCTTGCTCTACCTCTCTTTTATAGGTTCTGTCTGCCAGATGCAACTCTTGTGCCTCTAGACAGCTCCGCAGGTCTTAATTTCTCATGGTGTTAGGGTTCTTAGAATATTCAATTGCTACAACAATATAATCAAACTTAGGAGTAAGAGACCTATGTACCTTTTCAATAATAACTTGTTCAGAGAGCATTTCTCCACAAGCCTTCACCTCATTTGTGATCAAAATCACTTTAGAGATGTAATCAAGTAACTTCTCATTTTTCTTTATGTTAAGATTATCATACTGAGTACTTAGAGATTGAAGCTTCACCTTCTTCACTAATGCATCACTGACATATCACTATACTAGTGTGTCCCACGAAACCTTCATCGTCGTTGAATCAACGATTTTCTCAAATACGTTTGAATCCACACACTGATGGATGTAGAACAATATCTTTGATCATTCTTCCTCCTGTCTCTTTGCGGTTTTTTTCTTTCGTTGTTGCATCTGCTGCCACAAGAAATAACTTGTCTCATAGGAAAAACAGAAGAACGCTAGCTTATAGAAAAATATCTTCTAACTAACAGCCTCATAAGCTTCTCACTCTAACATAAGCTTTTAAACAACTACTTCTAAATAGGAATTACTTCTAACACACTGTATATATTGGAAGCTATCTTGTGAAACCCTCTACATCCAATAAGAATATGAAAACCGTCATAACTTGTCATTAAATAAGAAACCTTTGTTCCTGGGATGGATTTCGAGTGAAGAAAAAATTCGATCCAAGTTGGTGTTCTTACATCATATCTTCTTTTTTAACTGGAATATAATTTTATGTTATGTATATAACTTTTTTATGTTATTTTAAAAATTATATCCGTGCAAAATCATTGAACTTAAAAAGCAATGAGTATATTTGGATTTATTTAAAATGATGATTATGATGTTGATGAATCATGTTTGTCATAAAATTGTGCTTGTATTTGTATTTGAATTTTTATTTGTATTTATACTTGAGTTTAGGGCTTAAAACAATGTAATTTAATATTTAGTGTAAACAAACAATGTAATTTATATATGGTCATTTCAAATCAGTGGCTAGACATAGAGTTGTTACAGGTTTGGTACACATAAGTATATAAAGTTGAATATCTCATTATGGTACATTCATTGTTTTGTATAGAAATAATTTCTTAATTTTTTTTTATATTTTTGTTTAACCATTTAGGTACATTCACCATGTTTAAATATAACTAAATAAATCAGCTACTTATGGATTATTGAAACATACATAACATCACAGTTAGATGGGAGAAAAGACAGTTACTTAGCTCCATTTTTCCACGGGTGAGTAATTTTAAAATTGTGGTCTCCCTATCATAGTTAGTTTCCATATTTTACCAAATACGAATTATATATGATTGTGTTTATTTATTGAAAATTTGAATTGATCATAATATTTCTTCAGACGAATATGGTAACTACATTGTATTTGTTACACCATCCACTTGAAATTAGGATGCAACAAATTACTACTACATAACTTTATGTTAATGAGACTTTTAGTAATATTTTCTTTGACTTTGTAATTCGTTTAGTGTGTAACATTTTAAATCATCTTCAATATACAAGGTTGTAAGCGACACTATTATATGAATAATTCTAGAAAAAAACTCACATTTTGTGAGCCCAAGGTAAGTAGATTACTTGTGATATTCATTTATATATATAGTTACATGCATGTGTGGTTATATATTCATGAAATGTTTAAATTTGTAGACAAGGATACAAACAGAGGGATACTAATATGGGTATTATATAATGAAACACATGTTAAACATTGTCTCTGCCGACATTGTTGATTCTTGGGATCAGGTATATATTATGTCATGAAATATTTTCAATAATATATTAATTTTTATGTTTGCTATTGTGAGGGAAAGATTCATGTTTTTATGATGTCAAAACCTCTCCTACCCTCAATGACATGTTTGGTACTTAAATGATACTTGGGACAAAGAGTGAAATGCAAGCCTAAATGAAAATAACCTTTTTGGCAGGAAAAACAAAGACTGTGTCGATGCAAAACTAGCTTCAGTCGACTCAAACCTGTGTGTTTCTCCCTGGATGTGTTGCGCCGACCCTTTGGTCGACTCAACCTGTTTATCAAATAAAATTGAAGTTTGCGTCGATGCCACCCCCTGGTGCGGTCGACGCATTCAATCTGTTTGGCTCATGTTCTTTATACGGGTTGTGGTGCGCCGACCCAAGACTCTGGTGCGGTGGATGCATTCAATATTTTTGGCTCATCTCCTTGGCACGAGTTGTGTTGCGCCGACCCAAAGCTCTGAAGCAGTCGACCGTTCACTTAACATTCTCAAAATTCCGTTTGTCTTATTTTCTTTTCTTTCTCAGATATTATTGGTTTTTCACTAACACATATAAATAGAGTTTAGATTTCTTTTGAGCAGTCAACAAGAACTAGTGAAAGATACACATAGTGCTCAATATCTTCATCCTCTCTTCTCAAAAATCAACATCAACACATAATCGTGGTTGTTGATTCAAGAAAATTGATGTGGTGATAACGTTCAAATCAAGGATTCAATTCAGATTTGGGTTGAGCAATTGTGGATGTTCTTGAATAAAATCATTTGGATTTTCTCCTCCAAGATTCTTATTGGTTCGGGGGTTTTGCACAAGTCTTTGCTTCATTGAATTCAACCGAGTCAAATGATTAAGAAACTGTGGGTTTTCTTAATCAAGTAGCGGTAACCGGAGGATTGTGAAGATTGATTTGGGGTTAAATTGCTTGCGGTCAAAATCAGCCGAGTGAAAGGATTAAGAAACAGTGGGTTTACTTAATCAAGTAGCGGTAACCGGGGGTTTGTTCGAAGAATTTGGCACTTGGTTTTGCTCAAACCAAGGAAAGGGCAGAAGATTGTTACATCAGCAACATTGGTTTGTTTGTATTGTGAACTATCTCTTCTCTTGTAACATTTGCAACTTAATATTAAGTATCTCAATTCTAGATTCTAGAATTGGGGGAAGATGTACCCTACGCGAGGACGACAAGGGGAACTACCTTAACAAATCGTGTGTTCTTCTTCTTTTTCTTTATCTCCATACTTGATAAATATAATTTGTGAAAATTAATTTGTCAAATTTGCATGTACTGAAATTATGGTGTGTTGAGATCATTTCACAATATTGGTAACAATCCTTTTGATTGATACCCAAGAAAATTCACCACTACAATTTAGTAAAATCAAACCTTAGGTGCTTTACTCATAAGGTGTTTGACAAATTAACTAATCCACATATTATTCATTGTGTTTAGCTTTATCTCATTCAACTCATTGGAAGTAATTCATATTCATTGAGGGTGTATAAGTGATTGATCAATTGAGTAAAACACATTGACTCTTACTTTGTCATTCTATCTCATACGGTTACGCATATCCGATCTTTTCAATAGAGGATTGTTTAGACGATTGGAGATTCTGGGAGCTTTCGCATAAATTTCTTAAAAATAATTTTAAAAAGCACAAATTATTTTAAACGATCTATTCAACCCCCCTTTTAGATTGATCACATCGTCTAACAACTATTATATTTCAAATCACGTGATATTCAGTTTTCTTCACTTTTTATGTAGACGTTTAAGGACCGGACACCTTTCTCCCCCAATGACTTATTAGACATCTGTATACGTTGAGCGTTTATTTTCAACGTGGTAGTTGTAAAGGGTGCTAATGTATGACTTTGGATTTGATGTTTGCAAATATATGATTTTGACTTAATTTGACGTTTGTAAATATGACAATGGTGTATATATATATATATATATATATATATATATATATATATATATATATATATATATATATATATATATATATATATATATATATATATATATATATATATATATATATATATATATATATATATATATATATATATATATATATATATATATATATATATATATATATATATATATGTTTGTAAATAGTATTTTTAGCTTTAATGTAAAATATATTTAGGTAATATATGTATTAAATACAATTACAAAAAAAATACAAGTTTGTAATATATGGAAAAATAAAATAAAAATAAAGTATTTCACTATGGTTATTTATAATAATTGTTGTGATAAGTAGCGCATCAAATATTATATACTATACAATAATTGATTTCAAATTCATGACCTTTATAAATATCACAAGAGTTGTTTAAGATAACCCGTGTGATATGTAGCGCATTACCTAATTTATCACAATAGTCACTAGTCCATAATGGAAAATATTATACTTACAATCATCCCTACTTCATAAGAGTTAGTCAACCATAATAATATCTCTTTTTTAACCGTTATAAAATGTGCTTGACTTTTGTAAATTTCACTCTTAGAGTATATTTGTATATCAAAATTACATTTTATCCAACCCATTTCATTTTCAAATAACAAATTGAAGGTTAAAGATAAGTTTGTTAATGGGTACACAAATTTATTAACAATTTCTCTTAAAAAACGAGATTTTACCAAATAATTCATTATATACTATTTTCACTCATAATTGATTTTAGATGTGTCGAATAGATTTTGATATGTTTAAATGTTCTTGAATAAAATTAATTATACTTTTTTAAAAATTAATTTTGATGTTAGGGTTGATAATTATTGAGTGTCTAATTGTAATTTTTATATTAAAATATATATTGTTTAATTCACTTTTATAAAAATTTATAAAAATATAAATTATTCTACCTATAACTCATTTATAGTCTAAATTAATTTACTCGATTAATTTTTCGCATAATGAAACACACTCCAACAACTTAGAATTCCATTCCTCAAAAGACATTCCATGATTCTAAATGCACTTTACTTCTAAGGCATAATTCATTCTCTCTCTATAAAATCATCTCTAATTCTTCTATAACCTCTTATCATTAGAACCCTCATTTGGCACAAAACCAACACAATTTTCTCCATCTTCTCACAAAAATATGCATCTACAAACTCCAATTATCACACTTTTCATGATCCTAAGCAAGTTCTCTTACATAGTGGAACCACTGGATCAAACAAATTCTGAACACTACTACCATGTACATGATGGAAGATTGATGAAAACAAAACATCAACATTTTGGTCACATAACAAAGACCAATAGAGATAACCTTTTCTCTTCAAAGTCTCGAGGAATGGTTAATGTTGATGACTTTGGAGCCAAAGCAGATGGAAGAGATGATAGGGAGGTAGGTAATAGAATTTTTTTTATGGTAATTAATTTCATGACACCATTCTTCAACCTTTGTCACTTGTCACTTTTTCACTTGATTTAATTTGTTCTTAAGGCATTTAACAAGGCATGGAATGAAGCATGTTCCAAAGGATCTATTCTTATTGTACCAAAAAATAGGATATATCGTCTCAAACCAATAACTTTTTCAGGTCCATGTCAACCAAAAACTGCTGCCTTTGTCTATGAGAACGGTTTTCAGACTAGCTGGATGAATCTTGATCTTAATTTATTTTTTCTCTTCTTGTTTATAACAGACATGCAATGATGAACCAAGACCACAAGTAAGATCATAATATTCTTCAAACAATAAAGTTTTACAACAATTATTTCTTTTCTAATAGATTCATGGAAAAAAATCATGAAGGCAGTGACATTCCATGGTTGCAAGAATTTGAGAGTGAAGAATATAAGGTTCAAAGATGCACAAAAAATGCATGTATCATTTGAGAGATGCTTCAATGTGTTTGTTTCGAATCTGGTTGTGAGAGCACCAGGAAATAGCCCCAATACTGATGCTTCATGTCAACACAGGGTGGTTCAGGATATGCAAGAAACATCAAATTTATGGACATAGAAATGCAAAACGTCACAAATCCAATAATAATAGATCAATCCTACTGTGATGAAACAAAACCATGTAAAGAGCAGAACAAAGGCGTGCAATTAAGTCATGTGCTGTACCAAAACATAAGCGGAACAAGTGCTTCAGAAGTAGCTATCACATTTGAGTGCAGCAAAATCGTTCCTTGCAAATAAGTCTACTTGCAGGATGTGATTTTAGAACAAGAAGGAAGTGGAGGCACCACGGCTACATGTAAGAATGTTAAATATGTAAATACAGGAAAGTTTTATCCTCAATGCTCTCCTGTTTGAACAGATCAGGCATTAGGTTGTTGTCAATTTGGATAAACTTGTCCACAAATTGATAAATCAGGATTACACAGAAATAGACATGTTACAATATTTAGAATTTTTAAAATATTAACTAATCTTTTTTATCAACTTGATGTGTTAGTTATATTCACGCTAATTTATCAAATAATGTTGTCAAATGATTGTATAATAGACAATGGCTTATACTCTTTACTTTAAATTAATTGAGTTACCTCTTCCCCTCAAAACAAAAACTAAGTTGTAGAAGTTATAATTAAAAATAACCATGTCATTTTTCCTAACTCTAAATTCTTTTTAAATATTGTTAAATATTGTCAACTTAGGTAATGGTTATAACTTCTATTTGCACTGTGCCAGACAACATATCTATTAATGTGTGAAAATTTATTGGAGATAAATGTATTAAAGTGGTTTATCAAACTCTTTAATGAAATTATGAAGTCAAAGAAAATGTCTAACGAATAAAGAAAAAACACATTAATTTCATTCTATAAGAACAAAGGAGATATACAAATTGTGCATATTATAAGGAAATTAAACTTATGAGTTATATCATGAAATTCTGGAAAAAAGTGACTGAACGAAGTCTAAGAAAAGAGACTCAAGTCACTAAGAATCATTTTGGTTATGTCTGGGGAGGTTGGCAATTAATGCAATCTATCAACTACGATGTGTTATGGAGCAGTATCAGATAGACCAACAAATCATGTATTAAATTTTTAATGACTTGGAGAATGCATATGTTAGAATGCCTAGAGAGATTTTGTGGAAAGCCTTGTAGAAGAAAGATGTTAGGATTATATATATTTGAGTTATCCAAGATACGAATGAAGGGGTATCGTGTAGTATCCAGTGAAAGTTGAAGACCTTGGCGACGATAACATGGATGATAAAGTATCAGACGGTTTCAAAGATAGTTTGATAATCCACTACAATATTGTGTCAGTTATGCCCAATGGATATGGGTTTCCCTCAGAGGCATCTGTGGATGAGGAAGAAGACATGTGTGAGGAATCAACTGGTCAAAAACCTCTGTGTTACTATGTCATGAAAAATGGGGTGGTAGAAGAGCAATATGCAACGTTTGAGAAACCTACATCAGACATGAAATATCATCTCAAACCTTTGTTCATAAGGGGTAAGGTTGATGGATTTCCTGTGAACAAGGTACCTGTTGATGGTGGCGCTGCCATTAATTTGATGCCACAATCATTGTTGAAGAAAATTGGTAAGTTCGACACAGGCCTTAAACCACACAATATGGTCCTGTCAAATTATGAAGGAAAGACAAGTCACATATTGGGTGCGATTCAAGTAAATTTGTCAGTTGGCTCGACTTCAAGGCTAACATTATTCATGGTGATAGCGTCCAAGGAAAATTTCAACTTGTTGTTGGGGCGTGAGTAGATACATGGAATACATGGAATAGGGGCGGTGCCATCGACCATGCATCAATGTGTGTCCATATGGCGTTAGAATGAGATCGTCGAAAACATAGAGGAAGATCATAACTATTTTACTATTGATGTGAAGGTGGTGAATCCAAAGAATTTTGACAAAGCATTTGCAACTATACCACTGTGCGACCCAGGAGGTGTGTGAAGGTGGTGAATAGAGAGCGAGAGAGAGAGAGAGAGAGAGAGAGAGAGAGAGAGAGAGAGAGAGAGAGAGAGAGAGAGAGAGAGAGAGAGAGGTGGGGGGGGAGAGAGATAACGATATAGAGAGAGATAGTGAGAGAGAGAGAGAGAGAGTGTGTGTGTGTGTGTTTGTGTGTGTGTTTGTGTTTGTGTGTGTGTGTGTGTGTGTGTGTGTGTGTGTGTGTGTGTGTGTATTTGTGTGTGTATGTTGGTGTAGATCATGTAGTATAAAAGATCCTGAAAAATATACTTAGATGGTTTGAGCATGTAAAGATAAGACACGTAGATTATGCGATAAGAAGAGTATATCAAAAAGGAAAGGTAAAATAACTAGAGGTAAAGGAATACCTAGAAAAATTATAGGATAAGTTATTAATAATTATAATAAGATTAACCATTTTGATAGAAGCATACACATAGATATAGATCATTGTGGCGAAAGTTGATCCATGTAACCAATCCTACTTAGTAGAATAAGGCTTGTTTTTTTTATTGTATAAATCTAATCTAACTAACTACAAAATATGTATATCTACTTAAGTGTATGTGATACTGTTGGTGGCTTAAATAGGATTACACAAACAAACTAAGGGTCTGTTTGTTTTGGCTTTTTTTTAAAATGATTTGGATCTTACCGGTTGATCAGAACCTGAAAGTGGGCCGAAGGATAACGTCTGCTAGGATGGAAATTTGAGGAGGAGGAGGGGGTGTACCTGCAAGGCACTCCGTCAATCAAGTAATAATGGATCCAAAGAGATACAAGAAAGATATTAGGGTTTTCAGAGTGAATACTGGATATATGGCCCTCACAAGTGTGAGGGTTTATATAATTCCCCCGATGCTTGGCCATTGGTTCCTATTTTTAGGCCTCGTTATTAGGTTCCTCAAAAATAGGTAGTTGTCAGGACTTAGTCCAAATGGAAAGTCATGCTCGTAACTAGTCGTTTCTCTGAGCAAGAAAGAGATTACGGGAAAATGTGTTATAAGCATTTTCCTTGTTGTTTGCTCTTCGTGCATTGAGTAGATCGAGATGTGGCTATCGATGCAGACAGACGTATGTCTTAGGCATCATTGATCTCGTTGTCCACGGGGTGTAGTCGACCAGGTATGCCCAACGGAAGGGCCGATGTTAATGGGCAACCATTGTTGGGCCATGTAGAAGGTAGAAGCGGATTGTGCCAATTATAGCTGTTGGGCCAGTCCAGAATAGGAGCCCCCCAAGTCGTTGCTCCTAGAGGAAGGAGTGATGACTTAGAGTTAACTCGTGTGTCAAGGAGGTGGCACTGCTTTTGGTGCTCGTCGTAGGAGACGAGGACGCTTCAGGGTGCGTTCGGGGGAAACTATGTCGGGAGGCCTGAACATGGTCTCTTGTGTTCGGCGTGCGGGGAGCTGAATGATTGATTAGACTATGAGAGATAGTGTGAAATACTTGCATCGAGCCACGTGCTATCATTAATTCATAATAATGGCAAGCCTAAGGACTGGGGCATAATGATGACGACCCCTAAGCTTCCCTAGGCGCGTGCTCGCTCACGTGCTAACTAAGCTGCCAATAAATATGGCAGAGAGGAAGCTTCATTTGTACTTTTCGCTTGCTTTCTCCTAATCATTTTTGCTAGTTCTACAAAGCGCTGCCGCTCACCGCTGAAGTTTCTGCTCATTCCACCGTTAATCCTCCCTGACCAAGTAAGTTTCTTAATTTTCCCTTTGTTTATGTGAAATTCGTCTCTGTTCTAGGTTAGATTTTAGGATTTTGCTTTTAGAGATGCATGTGGTTAGGATTAAAGTAGCTTTAGTGCTAAAATTTCTAGTGGTTTTCTGGCGTCTGACAGTGGTTCTACCACATAAGGAGGCCGACTCTGGCGTGAATCCTTTGGGAAAGTGCGGTGTTAGGGTTGATAACGGCAAGTTGGGTTGAGTTTTCCGGCGAAGTTGGGCCATTTCTAGGCATTTGTTATTATCTTTATGCGTTTCTGATGAACCCTCAAGTAAGGTTTAACCCAATCGTCGGGGAGACTACTCCTCGTGCAGGTTAGGGTTTAGCCTGGTGGACAGGCGCCTAACGTATTAGAGAGAAATCTTCATTATGTCAGTTTCTTGTTGTTTTAAGTGAGGGCTCTGGTCGGGGACAGGGTCCTAGTTCCTTTGTGTGCCCTTTCAGTTGATTACCGGTGGAAGGGTGAATTTGATTTGATGTCGAATTCACTTTTGTCCTCTACTTTTCAGGTAAAACCGAAGACGAAGTTATGAGAGAGCAAAGTGATTCCGAATAGAGTTTGTCTGAGCATACTTCAACCAAAGAGGGTACGTCGGGGCAACATGATTTTGAACCGAGCACTTCGGGACAAAATGCAATTGAGCATAATGTGCCTGAGGCACCCGTGGCTTTCATGGAATGATTCACACCGGGTCCTTACGAGATTACCTCCTACTTCACCGAGCACTCGGAGGAAGTGTTCACAGTTGTTGCCCGGGGATGGAGTGAGAGAGTGCTGAGAAGGAATGGATTGTTTATGTCCCCGAGAAACGTCACCGTATCTGCTCGAAGTACGTCATAAATCATTTCCCTACGTACGAGATTATTTTCAGAGACTTGTGTCATACGGAGGGAGAACGGATTGTTATATTGGTTATGCGTTTGTATTCGCAAGCAAGAGTCGCCACTGACTTTTCTTTTATCCAACAAAGGAAAGGGTGAAAAGAACAGGAAAAAAAACCTTTCGAGAGTTTTCTGAGTAACGGGGGTAGATTATGGAAAGGGAAGGTGTTAGCACCATTTTCATCCGTAGTTATCTACGTGCTCTTAGATGCTTAGCTCATTTTTGAAATACATTTGTGCTTTGTGTGTTTTTTGAAAATAAGTTTGAAAGTTCCTTAGTGCGGCAATTTGCTTTGTGATAACTCTTGTATCAGTCCTCAAGAGTGTTGACAAAGCAAATATTTTTGAAAGTTGTTTTTTGAAAATGTAAGTGTAAAAAGTTGTTTTGAGCAAGCATCTAAGAACTTATCTACTTATACTCGAAAAGGTCATTCTTTTCTCCCTATCCTTTAGACAGTGTTATCCTACTATTAATGAGTAGGTAGCCCTACCGTTGGATGTATGAGGGACTGGCGCGAGTCATCGTTATGGTCATAGAAGGCAACATATATGGATACTTTAGCAATTCGAAGGGACTGTTATCATATATTCGTAGGAAACATCGAGGGACAAGATTATTTCTCATAGGCAAATCGAGGGACATTAAGGGACTATGATCTTTATGATGACTTTAACCAAGGGTCTTTGCTAAGAGTATCCCTACGTTCAAGGGACATGGCCATTTTTTTCCGAAGGCAACAAGTGAGGTTACCCTAGAGGTGCGAGTGTGCAAATGATTCAGTTAGGTTATTTATTTCGCAATTAGCATTTTCTATCGTTCATTTTTATCTTTCCATGCAATCCTATTAATCTAAGCATTGCATAAAATATAGTAGCTGAAGGTAAAGGCGGAAATGTAAACCTATGTTATTACAGAGCTTTGGGGCAGTTACATAATAGTGAAGAGTGCGGAAAATAAATCCTAAAACTATTACATCCCGGAAGCAATTACATGATAATGATAAAAAAAATCGGGAAAAATAAAGCTACACTATTACAGTTGAATGCGCCTTATACACTTTATCTAGGAAAATAAAAATAAGATGAAAATAGCAAAGAAAATGTTTTGATAATTTTTATGAAAAAAATGATTTATGATAATTAATTAAATAAACCTAAAATACCTAATTAATTTTAATTAATAAAAAAAATTTAATTTTGAAGAAAAAAAAAGATTAAATAAAAAAAACATAAAACCTAATTAATTTTAATTAAAAATAAAAAAAGGTTAATTTTTGAAAAAAAATGTTAATTAAAAAACACCCAAAACCTAATTAATTTTAATTGAAAAAAAGGCTAATTAAAAAAAATCTAAAACTTAATTAATTTTAATTAAAAAAAGTTTTAAAAAAAGCTTATATTTAATGATTAACAAAAAAGAATTAAGTTTGCCAAAAAATAGATAGGGGAAGAAGCATCAATGGAAAAGAGGGTTAGAAAATAAAAATAATGCAAATGTCAAGGGTGGGTGTTGAACCAAAAATTAATTTAAATCCTAAAATCAAATTTAAAAAACCTAAAATTAATTATTCGAGTTTATTATGAAAAATCAAAGGTTTGTGAAAAATGTTAGGTTTTATGAAAAAGGTTTTAAACAGAAAGAATGAAAATAGGTAAAAGGATAAATAGAATGGAAGAAAACCAAAACCAATAGAGGTGGATGTTGAACCCACGCCCTTAGCCTCCTCAGGATATCTGTCTTGCCATGCATTGATTGTTGTTATGATCTGGCCTCAGCGTTTTGTAATAACCCTGCATGGGACCATTAGATGGTCTAAATCTGCAGCTTTGAATCTCATGAACACGTTAAATAAATTATTATACCATAAAATACAAAGAAAACAAATATATGAAATTTTATAATGTTAAAACTGATATGACATGTATGAATACTTCTACACCCATTTGATCATGGAGATCAAACCAGCCTTACCTTTACTGGAGAATGAGATGACTTATTTGTAGTGAGATGTGGGTTTGTAACAAGGATGACTTGTTTGTAGTGAGATGGGGGTTTGTAACAAGGATTTCAATATTTCTAGGGTTCTTGAAAGAATTTGATATTTTGACAAGGTTGTGGCAAAGGTTTTTTTCTTTGTGTTTCTGTGAAAAGAATGAGATTATATAATAGAAATTAGAGCAAAGATATGAGCTTTGGATGTACAATTGGGCCTCCAATAACCACAAGCAATAGTTTAAGTTTTTATTCACTTGAGTCTGACACGTTCCAGGATAAATCACAGGGACTTAAGTGCAATTTTTGAAGTTCAAATGTGAAAACAAAATGTATCCAACATCGAAAACTAACTTTTTTCTGAAAATGGGCTCAATCGAATAAAAGGTGAATTAGTTATGAATTTTTGAAGTTTTGGCTCATACAAACTTATTTTGGGCTCCAGTGTCAACTCTGACACGTTCTTCAATAAAAAATTGGTATTGATCAGAGCAGAACCCGATCTTGACTTTGGAAGAAAAGTTGTAGATCTCTGAGTCAGTTACCTTGTGTAAAAAGATGGGCCCGATCCGATAAAAATTGACTGAGTTATGAATTTTCGAAGTTTTGAACCCAGATGAAATAATATTCAGCATTCAGGATTTTCGGCGCGTCACGCGCACTCTGGGAAAAAATTGAAGGCCTTTTGGATACCATTCGAACTCGATACTTCCTGAGGAAACGTAGCCAACTCAATTTGTGAAATTTTGGAGCCAGAACCAGCTCGATACGATGAAAATCGACCAAGTTGTAATTTTCTAAACATAACACAAATATACTTGTCACAAATTTTTTGTACGAAAATACTTGATAAATCCGCATTTTTGAAGACCTTGTGATCTAAATTGGCTTCCATCCGTCAGAGATTAAAACGTAGATGACGTCAAGACGGAATTTTGGCCACTGAAACGGGTTCAAAATGAGCCACGATCTTCAAGTTATGAATTTTTTAGTGCGTAAAACTGCACTTTCAACACACTTTTTCACCATATTTCTTCGAGAAAAAATCGCACATTCGGAGACCTTCTTAAACCTGAGGATTTAGATTGGCTTGTCTGCCTTTCGTGATCTGAAGGTGGAAGAAGATTAAAAACTAGAGTGCTCAAAAATTTTCACTCACATGAAGTAACACTGTGGGTCGATGCTAATCGGGAATGGTCTTACAGATGCCATTTGGAGAAGATGGCTGAAGGTCGTCGGAGATGGGCTTATAGACGCCATCTAGAGAATATGACGGAGAGTCGTCAGAGATTGGCTTAAAGATGCCATCCAGAGTAGATGCTGACTTCATAAGAGGTCTCTTTATGGGGATTCCTGTTCCTGTTGTCTGAGGAGGAGTCCACTAGGGGATGTTGATTTCTGTTATTTTCTTGTTTGAGGAAAACTCTATGGGGAGTAGGGTCTAAGAACTTCAGTTGTCCATGGCTCTACTGAGGTGTTATCTCTGGATTGGAGAGATGAAAGTTTGTTGTTTTCTGGTTGAAATCCAGGCTTCACGGTAATTTACTAGGGAGAATAAAATTAACTGCTATTTGGAAATGTATCAGAAGAAACCTGTGTAGGGTTATTTAAGGATGAGTCCGGGTAAGAATTCATCTTGAAGTGTATGAGAAGGAACCTGGGTAGGGTTGTTTTAGGAGATATATGAGAGGGAGTGTAACGCCCGTAATTTAATTAATTATTTAATTAAATTATTTTTGGATTATTTGTGAAGTTGTGTTATGATGATAGTTGATGTGTTATTTTTATTTGATTTATTTATTCTATTAAGTTGTGGAATAATATTAGAATAATAATATTATTTGATGTGGGCTTATTTTAAGGACTAGAAGTAGTAGAAAGGGGGTGTAGGAGTTTTAAGCCCATTAAGACAAAATGAGATTTATAGGGTTATATATTAGTTTTTAAAAATAATAAGGAAAAAGAAGAAGCAGTAAGAGAAAAAGAAATAAGGGTTAGAAGAGAATGTGAAAGTTGCAGAAAAGAAGGAAAAGAGGCATAACGGAATTCAATCGGAAAAGTTATAGAGCAACCTTCAATCCAAGGTAAGGGTGGGGTTCTGACTCTATAATAGGGTTTATGATGAGTAGTATGTGGGATTAGATGTGAAAAGTTGTCTTGTTTATGATTGGAATGTATATATTGTTGTATGATGAAGATCAATGATTTAGAGATGAGTAATGATGCCCTAATGTTGTATATTTGATGTAGAAATATAGGATTATTATAATTGATGATTACCTATGATTAGAGGATTTTTTAGGGCCTAAGGAAGAGAAACCGTAGTGAAAATGCAGTGAAATCGCAGAAAATATTTATGACAGAACAGTATGCGACGACCTCAAAAGCCATGCGTCGATACATGAAGGTTTTTGGACTCAGGATGAGTCGATACAAAGGCATTACGCGTCGACTCATGCAGGATTTTAACCCAGTACGCATCGACTCAAAACATTATGCGTCGACTCATGTAGTCTGATTTTTGGTAGATTCGTTTCCAAAGGCTGTAACTTGAGTTTCCGGACTTCGTTTGAGGTGTCGTTCGAAGTGTTGGATAGCTAACGCGATGAAATTCATTCTTAAGGATTAAAATGAAGGATAAGAATAATAATCCTATTAACCCAATTTAAGACTAGAGTTAGCTTCTCGCGTTAATCGCTATGATGATTTTGTGAAGTATGATAAGGATAAGATGATTATAGATTATTGCTTGGTTCATAACAGTAAGATCAATGATGATAATGATGTAGTATTACAGAATAGTAATAGGTATAGGTTTGGTAATTTAGAGATAAGCCTTAGATAATTAATTAATTATAGGCATTATCATGTTGTAGGCCTATGGCCAATGTTGCGGGATTGCCGATCTATCGTTGTATTATTGTTGTGGCTGAGTTGCTGTAAAATTATGTTGATGAATTACATTGATGAAATTATATTGATGAATTATGCGATGAATTATGTTGATGACTTATGTTGATGAATGATGTTGATGAATGATGTTGAGATGCCTCTAATAATTGACAATTATTAAGATGTAGGTTTCTGGCCAACGATGATGTTGTGTTGAGATGTTGTTAATTATGGTTGTTTTTATTACATTCATGATTGTGTCGCATACATTGCATTTCAAGATGGAGAAGATGCTCGTTAAGATGGTTTGTATTGGCGAATATTAAGATGAAGGCTTATGCCTTGTTGATGCCTCTATTTATTGAAAATTATTTGAGATGGGAGTTCTGCTCCAATGGTACCACATCTATTTGCATAGTATTGAGTCGCATTATATGATTGCATAAAGAAGTTGTGTATTGATGCGGTAAATGTGTATATTGTTGGTATTCTATTGCGATTATTTTTTGTTTATACGATGAGAAGTGGTGATGTTATGTGATATAATTTAATATATTATTTATCATACGTTTTATTATATTGTTAGATATCTCACCCCTTCTGTTTGAATGTTACCTTTATGTTGGTAACGTGCAGGTAATCCAGAGTGAAGGTGGTTTACCTTCAGTAGTTCACGTCGGTGTCATTGCTCTGATACGTAACACTCGAGGGGATGAACACTTGTTGCTTTTAGTTATTGATTATTTCAGTTGTTAAACTTTAATTCGTTTGTTGCTAAGTATGCATTATTTTAAAGTTGTTTTAATTGTTGGACAAAGATGTTATTATGATTCTTCCGCGTAGATGTTCAATTTATTGAATTAAGAGATTAAATTATTATGCTGATAGTTCATCCGAAGTTTTAAAGTGTTATGGATCCACGTTGAATGTAATGTGTTTTTAAAGTTGAATTTGTGGCATCCTGATTCAGTTGCATGAATTTTATGACTCTGATTTGCATATATAATTGCGGGTAGAATTGGGGTGTTACAAAGTTGGTATCAGAGCAAAGGTTGGTCCGTCAGACCTTGTTGTTGATTCATAGTTGTCTAACAATTGAGTATTGTTAATTTGAGTTCTAACCATTGTTTATGTTATAGTGATAAGTTGAGATGACTGGAAGGAATGATGCTGCACTTGTTGCTGCTTTAGAAGCAATGGCGCATGCGATGGATAATTAGTTGAATGCTGACGGGAATGCTGGATCTCGTGTTTGGCGACTTTCCAGAGAGAGAATCCACCTACCTTCAAGGGAAAGTATGATCCTGACGGAGTGTTGGATTGGTTGAAAGAGATTGAGAGAATATTTCGTGTGATGGACTGCACTCCAGCGCAGAAGGTTCATTATGGTACTCATATGCTAGCAGTTGAGACTGATGACTGGTGGCTAGAGACTTGTCAAAGATTAGAAGCTGCAGGTGAAAATGTCACTTGGGCTGTGTTCCGTAGGGAATTTCTGAGGAAGTACTTTCCTGAAGATGTTCGTGGTAAGAAGGAGATTGAATTCCTTGAGCTGAATCAAAGGAATATGTTGGTTGTTGAGTATGATGCAAAGTTTTCTGAGTTGGCTAAGTTTTATCCGCACTACAGTGAGGCAGATGCTGAGTTTTCGAAGTGTATCAAGATTGAGAATGGGTTACGCCCAGAGATCAAGAAGGCAGTTGGATACCAGAAGATTTGTGTCTTTGCTGATTTGGTTGATAGTTGTAGAATTTATGAAGAGGATAATAATGCTCATTACAAGATTATTAGTGAGAAGAGGGATAAGTACCAACAAAATCGTGGTAAGCCTTATGATACCCCAGCTGGTAAAGGTAAACAGAAAGCTTCTCAGGGTCAGAGGACTAGTGTGGGAGATGCTCCATCTGGTGTGGTTTGTTTTAAATGTGGAAAACCTGGGCATAAGAGTAATGTGTGTACTGCTGAAGTAAAGAGGTGTTTTCGTTGTGGTAAGAACATACATGTTGTATCTGAGTGCAAGCATAAGGATGTGATTTGTTTCAATTATAATGAAGAAGGGCACATTGGTAGTCAGTGTCAGAAACCAAAGAGGGTGCAGGCAAGGGGTAAAGTGTTCGCTTTGGTTGAGGATCAGACAACTACTAAGGATAGACTTATCAGAGGTACATGTTTCATTAATAGTACTCCTTTAATTACTATTATTGATACCAGTGCTACTCATTGCTTTATTGTTGCTGATTGTGTTAAAAGATTGGGTCTTATGTTATCTTCTATGAATGGAGAAATAGTCGTCGACACTCCAGCCAAGGGGTCGGTGACTACTTCATTTGTGTGTTTGAAGTGTCCCTTGTCAATCTTTGACATAGACTTTGATGTTGATTTGGTTTGTTTACCTTTAAGAGGGTTGGATGTGATTTTGGGTATGAACTGGTTAGAGCATAACTATGTTCATATTAACTGTTACGACAAGTCTGTGAGGTTTTCTACTCCTGAAGAAGAGGAAGATAGTCTGTTGTCTGCTAGACAGTTGAGGAAGTTGATGCAAGAAGAAGCACATATGTTCTTGTTGATGGAGTCACTATCTGTAGAGACTCAAGCTATAATTGAGGAATTGCAAGTGGTGCGTGAGTTTCCTGAAGTTTTCCCTGATGAAATTCCTGATGTACCGCCAAAGAGGGATGTTGAATTTGCTATTGATCTTGTACCTGGTACCAGACCTGTGTCTATTGCACCATACATGATTTCTGCATCTGAATTGTCAGAATTAAATAAGCAATTGGAAGAGTTACTTGAAAATAAGTTTGTAAGACCAAGTGTATCATCGTGGGGAGCTCCAGCGTTGTTAGTAAAGAAGAAAGATAGAAGTATGAAGCTTTGTGTTGATTATAGACAGTTGAATAAGGTGACGATTAAGAACAAGTATCTGGTTCCAAGAATAGATGACTTGATGGACCAATTGGTGGATGCTCACGTGTTTAGTAAGATTGATTTGAGGTCGGGTTACCATCAGATTAAGGTGAAGGATGAAGATATCTGGAAGATGGATTTCAGAACACGTTATGGACATTATGAGTATTCGGTGATGCCTTTCGGTGTTACTAATCGCCAGGAGTATTCATGGAATACATGAATCGTATCTTTCATACTTATTTGGATCGGTTTGTAGTGGTATTCATTAATGATACTTTGATTTACTCTAAGTCAGAAGAAGAGCATGCAAAACACTTAAGAATAGTATTGCAAGTTTTGAAAGAGAAGAAGTTGTATGCAAAGCTGTCCAAGTGTGAGTTCTGGTTAAAGGAGGTTAGTTTTCTTGGTCATGTGATCTCAGGTAGTGGCATTATTGTAGATCCATCGAAGGTTGATGCGGTGTTGCAATGGGAAACTTCAAAGTCAGCTACTGAGATTAGAAGCTTTTTGGTATTAGATGATTATTATAGAAGGTTTATCAAAGGTTTTTCTAAGTTGGCACTTCCGTTGACTAAGTTGACTTCTAAAGGTAGAGCTTTTGTATATGATGTTCAGTGCAAAGAAAGTTTTACAGAACTGAAGAGGAGATTGATGTAGGCTCTGATTTTGACGTTACCTAATCCAGCAGAGCCTTTTGTGGTATATTGTGATGCTTCTAAGATGGGTTTAGGATGTGTGCTTAGGCAGAGTGATAAGGTAGTTGCTTATGTGTCAAGGAAGTTGAGGACTCATGAGAAGACCTATCCTACGCATGATTTGGAGCTTGCTGCAGTTGTCTTTGTGTTGAAGATTTGGAGGCATTATCTTTATGGTTCTAGATTTGAAGTGTTTAGTGACCATAAGAGCTTAAAGTATTTATTCGATCAGAATGATTTGAATATGAGGCAACGAAGATGGTTGGAATTGTTAAAGGATTATGATTTTGGTTTGAATTATCATCTAGGAAAAGCGAATGTGGTAGCTGATGCGTTGAGTCGAAAGACTTTACATATGTCGGCAATGATGGTTAAAGAGTTGGAATTAATTGAATGGTTCAGAGATATGAGCTTAGTTTGTGAGGTGATGCCGTGAATTGTTATATTGGGTATGTTGAAGATTAATAATGAATTTCTAGACAGTATTAGAGAAGCTCAGAAGTTGGATGTGAAACTGGTAGATTTGGTGGTTGGGATCGATCAGTCTAAGAATAATGATTTTAAGCTAGATGCGCAAGGTGTGTTGAGATTTCGTAACGGGATTTGTATTCTTGATGATGCTGAGATGAAGAAAGTGATACTTGAAGAGAGTCATAGAAGTAAGTTGAGTATTCATCCAGGAGCTACAAAGATGTATCAAGATTTGAAAGTGTTTTTTGGTGGCCTGGAATAAAGAGTGATGTGGCTCGGTTTGTGTATGCATGTTTGACTTGTCAGAAGTCGAAAGTTGAACATCAGAAGCCTGCAGGGTTGATGCAACCGTTAGAAGTTCCAAAGTGGAAATGGGATAGCATTTCTATGGACTTTGTGACGGGGTTACCTAATAATTTAAGAGGACATGATTCAATTTTGGTGATTATTGATAGGCTTACGAAGTCGGCTCATTTTATTCCTACTAGCATCAGTTTTCTAGTGTCGAAGTTGGCTGAGATTTACACTAGTGTGATTGTGAAGCTGCATGGTGTTCCTTTGTGCATTGTGTCAGATAGAGATCCAAGATTTACTTCTAATTTTTGGAAGAGTTTGCATGAAGAGTTGGGTTCTAAGTTAAGGTTGAGTTTGGCGTATCATCCTCAGACAGATGGTCAGACTGAACGGACTATCCAATTATTGGAAGACTTGCTGAGGGCATGTGTTCTTGAGCAGGGAGGTTCGTGGGATACTTATCTTCCGTTGATAGAGTTCACTTATAATAACAACTACCATTCTATTATTGGGATGGCACCTTTCGAAGCGTTGTATGGTCTAAGATGTAGAACTCCTTTATGTTGGCATGAATCTGGTGAAAGTGAAATACTTGGACCTGAACTTGTTCGTGAGACTACTGAGAAGGTGAAGTTGATTCGAGAAAAGATGAAAGCTTCCCAAAGTAGACAGAAGAGTTATCAGGACAAGCGAAGAAAAGATTTAGAATTTCAAGCAGGTGACCATGTGTTTTTGAGAGTCACACCTGTGACTGGTGTTGGGCGAGCATTGAAGTCTAAGAAGCTCACTTCTCGTTTTATTGGACCATATCAGATTTCACAGAGAGTGGGGAATGTTGCTTATAGAGTGGCTTTACCGCCTAATCTTTCGAATTTGCATGATGTGTTTCATGTGTCACAACTCTGGAAGTATATTTCATATCCATTTCATGTGATTCATATGGATGATGTGCAAGTACGGGATAACCTTATGGTGGAGACGATGCCTGTACGGATCGCAGATCGTGAAATAAAGACTCCAAGGGGCAAGGAGATTGCTTTGGTTAAAGTGGTTTGGCTAGGAGCTGCCGGAGAAAACATGACTTGGGAGTTGGAGAACAAGATGCGGGATTCCTATCCTGAGTTGTTTGATTAAGGTAAATTTTCGAGGTTGAAAATATTCTATGTGGGGGAGAGTTGTAACGCCCGTAATTTAATTAATTATTTAATTAAATTATTTTTAGGTTATTTGTGAAGTTGTGTTATGATGATAGTTGATGTGTTATTGTTATTGGATTTATTTATTCTATTAAGTTGTGGAATAATATTAGAATAATAATATTATTTGATGTGGGCTTATTTTAAGGACTAGAAGTAGTAGAAAGGGGGTGTAGGAGTTTTAAGCCCATTAAGACAAAATGAGATTTATAGGATTATTATATTAGTTTTTAGAAATAATAAGGAAAAAGAAGAAGCAGTAAGAGAGAAAGAAATAAGGGTTGGAAGAGAACGTGAAAGTTGCAGAAAAGAAGGAAAAGAGGCAGAACGAAATTCAACCGGAAAAGTTACAGAGCAACCTTCAATCCAAGGTAAGGGTGGGGTTATGACTCTATAGTAGGGTTTATGATGAGTAGTATGTGGGATTAGATGTGAAAAGTTCTCTTGTTTATGATTGGAATGTATGTATTGTTGTATGATGAAGATCAATGATTTAGAGATGAGTAATGATGCCCTAATGCTGTATATTTGATATAGAAATATAGGATTATTATAATTGATGATTACCTATGATTAGAGGATGTTTTTAGGGCCTAAGTCAAGGAAACCGTAGTAAAAACACAGTGAAATCGCAGAAAATATTCATGACAGAACAGTATGCGTCGACCTCAAAAGCCATGCGTCGATACATGCAGGTTTTTGGACTCAGGATGAGTCAATACGAAGGAGAATGCATCGATACATTCGGTGTTACAGACTCGGTATGATTCGATACAAAGGGGTTACGCGTCTACTCATGCAGGATTTTAACCCAGTACGCGTCGACTCAAAATATTATGCGTCGACTCATGTAGTCTGATTTTTGGAAGATTCGTTTCTAAAGGCTGTAACTTGAGTTTCAGGACTTTGTTTGAGGTGTCGTTCAAAGCGTTGGATAGCTAACGCGATGAACTTCAATCTTAAGGATTAAAATGAAGGATGAGAAGAATAATCCTAGTAACCCAATTTAGGACTAGAGTTAGCTTCCCGTGTTAATCGCTATGATGATTTTGTGAAGTATGATGAGGATAAGATGATTATAGATTATTGCTTGGTTCATAACAGTAAGATCAATGATGATAATGATGTAGTATTACAGAATAGTAATAGGTAGAGCTTTGGTAATTTAGAGATAAGCCTTAGATGATTAATTATTTATAAGCATTATCATGTTGTAGGCCTATGGCCAATGTTGTGGGATTGTCGATCTATTGTTGTATTATTGTTGTGGCTGAGTTACTGTAAAATTATGTTGATGAATTACGTTTATGAAATTATGTTGATGAATTATACTATGAATTATGTTGATGACTTATGTTGATGAATGATGTTGATGAATAATGTTGAGATTCCTCTAATAATTGGCAGCTATTAAGATGTAGGCTTCTGGCCAAAGATGATGTTGTGTTGAGATGTTGTTAATTATGGTTGTTGTTATTAAATTCATGATTGTGTCGCATACATTGCATTTCAAGATGGAGTTGATGCTCGTTAAGATGGCATGTATTGGAGAATATTAAGATGAAGGCTTATGCCCTGTTGATTCCTCTATTTATTGGCACTTATTTGAGATGGGAGTTCTTCTCCAATGGTACCACATGCATTTGCATTGTATTGAGTCGCATTATATGATTGCATAAAGAAGTTTTGTGTTGATGCGGTAAATGTGTATATTGTTGGTATTCTGTTGTGATTATTGTTGTTTATACGATGAGAAGTGGTGATGTTATGTTATCTAATTTAATATATTATTTATCATACGTTTTATTTTATTGTTAGATATCTCACCCCTTCTGTTTGAATGTTACCCTTTTGTTGGTAACGTGCAGGTAATCCAGAGTGAAGGTGGTTTACCTTCAGTAGATCGAGTCGGTGTCATTTCTCTGATACGTAACACTCGGGGGGATGAACGCTTGTTGCTTTTAGTAATTTATTATTTCAGTTGTTGAACTTTAATTTGTTTGTTGCTAAGTATGCATTATTTTTAAGTTGTTGTAATTGTTGGACAAATATGTTTATGATACGGTGGAAGAACCAGACTGTTTTATACTGATTTGCGTTTTGCGTTTTTTGTTCGCAAAAATGTCGCGGTAAGCAAGAGTCCCCACCGACTTTTATTTTATCCAACTGGAAAGGAAAAAAAGCACAGAAAAATTCCTTTTTCGAGATATTCTGAGTACGTGGTGTAGATTATAGAAAGGGAAGGTATTAACACCCTTTCTATCCGTGGTTTTCCACGGGCTCTTAGGTACTTGCTCATCTTTTAAAATTGCTTGTGTGTGTTTGTTTTGAAATTTTTTTGTTTTACTTCGTTTTAACCCTTGCTTCTGTCTTCAAGAGTGTTACGAAGTGTTTTTGAAAACTTTGTTTGAAAAGAGTGTAAGTGTGAAAGAGTTTGATTTTGAGCAAGTACCTACTAGCATCCACCTACTCGAAAAAAGAATGTTTCTGTCCTTGTTTCCTTTAGAAAATGTTATCCTACTATTAGTGAGTAGGTAGCACCATCGTTGGAGTTGTAAGGGTCAATTCGAAAGGGACGTACGATCACTAAAGCAATGTTAGGACGTCTTAGTAATAACCCTAATGTCTTAAGATCATATTCGAGGCAACATTTCCAAGGCAACATTTCCGAACGGGACGTTTGATCTTTGTTTAGACAAAAGGGCGACCACTAAAACACCCTATACTTAATGATCGTTTACCGAAGGCAACCGAAGTGAGAGTATACCCTAGGAGTGCGCATGTGCGAGTGTTTTGATTTCAGTTATTATCTTTGCACATTTAGGGTTTGCTAACCATTTTAAAATTAACATACATTCTTGTCATGCAATCCTATTATCATACATCTAACAGTTAATATTTGCGAAAATTAAAATGCGAGAAATAAAACTATGCTATTACAAGGCTTCAGGGAGGGGGATTAATTACATAGCCAAAAAACCGTAAAATGATAAATAAAAGAAAAGTCCTGATTAAACTATTACATCCCATGAGCAGTTACATTAATATCGTAAAAATAAATAAACGCGCGACGAATCGAGAATGAGGAAAAATTAGGGTTTTGACCCCGTCTAAACCTAGTTGTAAGAAAAATCATTTTTTGGTTGTTTTTGATTATTATTTTTTTGAGAAAAATAAGGTTTTAATTAAATAAATACAAACCTAATTACTAATTAATTTAAATTAAGAAAAATAATTAATTTGACCTATTTTTATACTTTGGGTTATTTTAAGAAAAGAAAGTAAAAAATTAAATCAAGAACCCTAATTTTCTAATTTATTTTAAATTATTTACAAAAAAGATTAAAGTTACCCTAAAATTACATTAAACTAATACTAAATTCATTTTTGACAAAATAAATAAAAAAAAACCTAAATTCTAATTTGGTGAAAAGTTGATTTTATGAGTTTTTGTAAAAAAAGAATTAAATTTTCTGAGAAAATAATTTAAACAAAATTAAATAAATATAAGAAAATATATAAAAGAAAAGAGAGAATTGGGCCTGGTATCAAAGCAAAGGGGGGGTGTCCATAGCATATCTGAGCCCAAAAGCCTTGGTCCACGTTTGACTTCTCATGATCCAATGCATTGGCTTGACTGATGTTCATGGTAGACATCCATCATGAACCCTTGGATCTAGTGCGTGGGCAATCTTATGGTTGAAAGATGATGGAGTATGGTAGTCTCCTTGCCTATATACGTGCCTGATCATACAAGAAATAAAACTATGAAATAATATGGGGGACCTAGGATCGAACCCAGGCCCTTTAGCATCTGGCCATAACGTGCTTGCCAACTGGGCTGGCTGATTCTTCTGTATCTTAAATAAACAACAATTAATATAATGGAAAACAAGATAATGGATCCCAGAAGCGCGCGAAGTTTGAATGGACCAGCCAGGGGGTTCCACGCCAACCTTCTTCTTCCTCTCTCTGTTGGCAAAAGTCCAAGACTTTTACCTATAGACAAAAGTCTGTAGCTATAGCCCTGCGTATTTTCAAAATCCACTACACACATGATAAATTGATTCCCGTGGTACCAATTAACTCGTGGCAACCTCACGAGCATCATGGTACCACTCTTCATGGCCAATTGTCCCTGCAATCAAAACCCATAAAAACGAAACCTAAACCCTAATCATGGCATATCTTTGTATGGCTAACAAAAATGCAATTGATCATTACCATTAGCTTGCAAATGTTTCAATGAACAAGAATATGTAAAGAATTCATGCTACAAATGCCAGAATCATGATATTGAATTTCAAGAAAGTAAGGATATTGTGAGGTGCTTACAGTACTTGTTTGGGCACGAAAACACTTGTTGATGATTGGGATAGACTCCTTGAATGCTCAACAAGTGAATGGTATGCTTGGAATAACTTGAAAGAGCCTGGAACTATGAAATTAGATTGCCACTTTTGTTGAGTTTTTTCAAGTTTTTTCTCAGCTTCTCACGCCTCTAACCCTTGTGCTTTTGGTCTGGATTTGTTCTATATGTAGCCTTGAGTGAATTAGGTTTACAAATTTGTTTCAAATCTTCTCCAATAATGATCATTGATCATGATTTGATTCTCATGTAAATCTTGCCAAATCAAGCCAAACTCCAATCTTTTTGTGTACAAACAAGCCTTGTACGATTTGATCTCATTGTCAGCTATTCAGGGACCTGAAATATGCATAAAATCTCAAGGTTTAAATGATTTTGATATTTTCATGATTTTATTTTGATTTAATTTGATTTAATTGAAATAAAAATCAAAATAAATGACAAAAATAAAATAAAGGCAAGTGGGAAGGATCATGGGTCGTGTATCATGTTATAAATTCAATACAAGCACAAAACGTTGGGCCCATTTGACAAAAATTACAATTTTGGTCACTTTTGACTTTTGGCAATTTTGCAAAAAGGGTCAACTTCACCAATGCATAACTTCTTCAATTTTGACCCTAGAGATGTGTTCTTGGACTTTTTAGAAAGCTTTAGATGTCCTATAAGCAACACTTTTGGTCTCATCTCAATTGAGTCTTCCATGTTCATGTATGAATCTTTGACAAAAAAGGTGTTTTTGTTGACTTTTCAAAATGACCTATAATGTCCAAATTTGTAACTTCTTGTGAGTGCATATTTTGAACTTGGGAGCTGAGGATGAATTGTAGGGAATCACATCCTCTTCAAAATGATCTTTGGATGGTTAATTCTTGATAAAGTATGAGAAAGTTATGCTTGGTCAAAGTTGAGTTGACTTTTCCTGCAAAACCCTAATTTAGCAACTTTTGGGTTTGATGAATTGTGAGCAATCCTTGAGAAATCATGATCAACCCTTGATCAAATGATGAATAATACTTCAAAATGAGGATGTTGACCAAAAGTCTTGAAGTTTGAATGTATGTAGGACACAATTGACTTTTGCCCTAACATAGTCGATTTTCAGGCCTTTGAGCAATTGACTGAGCAAACTTCCTCTGCAAGGCATGAAACTTGACATGGATGATATTGAGAACATATTAGGACAATAGTGATAATTTTGGATCCCTTGGACTCAAGTATCTTGATGCAACATGAAACCCTAATTTGAGGTAGACTGCCTTAGAAGAGAGTTTGTCTGGTCAACCCTTGGACTTCCTTGAGCAATTTTGAAGACCTCACTTGAAATGTGTTTAGAAATATGGGAGGGAAAATTTTTGGGTACAAAAGCTGCCCATGTTCAATCTTTTTAAACTTGAGGATGTAGATTGGCTTGCTTGCCTTTCGTGATCCGAAGGTGGAAGATGATTGAATATTAGAGTGCCCATAAATTTGCACTCGCATGAAGTGGTACTTGTATTGTGATGTCAGGAATGGGCTTATAGATTCCATTTGGAGATTGATGACGGAGGATGGGCTTAAATGTGCCATCAGAGGAGACTTCCATTGCACAAGAGATTCCTTTGCGAGAGCTCGTATACCTGTTATTGAGGAGGACTTCGCTGGGGAATGCTAGTCTCTGTCTTGGTAAAAGTTGAATTTCAGGAGCTTCGGTCGTCTGTTATTCTACTGGGAAATCGTCTCTTAGTCGAAGAGGTGAAAATGAACTACTATCTGGTCGTGATCCAGGCTTCATAGTGATAAGATCGACTGCTATCTGGTCGTGCTCCAGGATTTACAGTGACTTACTGGGGAGATGAGATTAAACTTGCTATTCGGTCGTTCTCCAGGCTTCGCAATTTCTCAATTCTTATCTGGTCGTAATCCAGGCTTCAAAAGGAATTAAGTTATTATCCGGTCGTATCCGGGCTTCAAATTGAATTTAGGGCACACTAATATCCGGTCGATTCTGGGATTCTTAGTAATTGTCCAAGTAAACTGCTATTTGGTCGAAATCCAAGCTTCATAGTGTCTTACACTATTAGCTGGTCAATTCCAGGCTTCAGTGTCCTTTACCGCTATTTGGTCGTAATCTAGGCTTCACGATGTCTTATACCATTATCTGGTCAAATCCAGGCTTCATGGTGTCCTGTACTGCTATCTGGTCGATTCCAGGCTTTACAATACTTTACTTCTTATCTGGTCGTATTCCAGGCTTCAGAAGAAATCAAGTGGTTATCCAGTCGCATCCGGACTTCCATTTGGTTCTTAGGCCTATTAATATCCGGTTGATTCCGGGCTTCTTAGTAATTGGCCGGGTAGACTGCTATTTGGTCGAAATCCAAGCTTCATAGTGTCCCTCACTGTTATCTGGTCATAGTCTCAGGCTTCGGTGTCTTTTACCGCTATCTGGTCGTAATCCCGGCTTCACGATGATTTCATACCGCTATTTGGTCGTAATCCAGGCTTCGCGATGTCTTATACCATTATCTGGTCGAAATCCAGGCTTCATGGAGTTTGGAGAAATCAAGATAATATCCGGTCGAATTCGGGCTTCATAACTTGCATTAAAGATATACCACTATCTGGTCAACTCCAGCTTAGTAGTATTCTTGGCTGCTATCTGGTTGTAATCCAGGCTTCACAATGCCTTATACCATTATCTGGTCGAGTCCAGGCTTCATCGTGTCTTGTATTGCTATCTGGTCGTTCTCCAGGCTTCACAATAACTTGTTGGGGGTTAAACTATTATCCAGTCGAATCCCGACTTCATAGCTTAAATTTAAAATAAAACCACTATCTGGTCGATTCCAGGCTTCGCGGTATTTTGATACTGTTATCTGGTCGTTCTCCGGGCTTCACAATATGATGGGGAAGTCAAGATATTATCCGGTCAGATCCGGGCTTCATAACTTGAACTTTGTGAGAATTTGATTGTATCTTTCCCTGAAAGGTAATGAGTTAGTCGTATGAAATGTCATGATGTATGAAATGTATTGAGCAATGATGTTCTCAAAATAAATGAGACTGTAATGTATGATGTGTATGCGCATGCCATGATGTATGGATATGCACCATTTTTATGATATTCTCTAACTGGGGAAAATAAATCCCGGACTGCTGCTGGAGAGTGCAAGGAGTTGAATTCTTCATTCTCGCTGGGGATAACGATCGAAGATGATTTGAGAATAAATTGGTGGGAGAATAACTCTGCTGGAGAATAAACTGGCGAGAGAATGACTCTGTGGGGAAGAGAGACTTTGTTAGAAGATCTGCTAATTTGGAGAAATAACCTCGGCTGGGGATGAATTACTGTTGCTGATGATGATAAACTCTGTCGGGGATTAAATTTACGCGCGTGGAAGAAATAAACTCCACTGGGGATAGTCTTCTAGTGCTGGTGATAGATAAACTCTGCTTGGGGAGAATCAACACCACTATTTTTGGGTTTTTCTTACTCTGCGGGGAGTGTATGCACTTTTAGTCATATTCTCCAGCCGGGTCTATCTTTGTACCTGGTGAATAGAGCAACTATAAGGTTTGGACATTTCTTGTTTGCCCCCTGTTCTTGAAATTACCAGTAATCGTCTTTTGTTTCGCATGTAAATATTTATGAGAAACAATTATTTTCAAATGCATATATCAAAAATGAATCATTGGACGTTCTTGCAAAACAAAACAGAAAAAGAAAAACAATTTTGAATTTTGTTGTAAAATGAATTGTATTGATTTTTGAAGTTAGCCTGTAACAGGCATTTTGTACAAGAGGCTGACATCCTAGTAAGAGAATTCTGCCGAATGATAGAATTTATACAATTTGTGAAAAACAAAGAAAAACAGCTATGTGAACAATCCCACTGGGTTCCAACTCTGCTATTGCTTTTATATCTTCGAGCGTCTCATCACTTAGCTACTTGGTTGAAGGTAGATCAGTTTGATTGGCGTTGTCCGAGCTTGATAGTCGATACTGAAGTCTGGTTGCAAGATGATCCAATGAGACATAATGTTACGCTTTAATCCCTAATTTTTTCCTGGACCTCCCTTTCGGGTTTTCAGTCCACCGGGATACCCTTTTTTGCCCAAGCCGCCTTTTCAGGTTTTCGACTTGATGGGTGTACAAATTTTTTTCATTTTCATCCCTTATTTTTGTCCGAACCCATTTGGTTCGCCGGGAAGACCTTATTTTTGCCTAGGCCATTCAACCTAGCGGGTCTTTGATCATGCGTAGTATATTTTCACTATGTCTGCATTGACGGGGTGAGGAAGGTCGTCACCATCCATGGTGGTTATAATCATAGCTTCTCCTGAGAAAATGTTCTTAACCACAAATGACCCTTTGTACGTAGGGGTCCATTTTCCCCTGGGATCACCTTGCGGTAATATGATGCGTTTGATCACCAGATCCCCGACTTGATATTCTTATCGTCTAACTTTCTTGTTAAATGCCTTGATCATCCGCTTTTGATACGTCTGACCATGAGAAATAGTAGTAAGTCTCTTTTCATCGATTAAGTTCAGCTGATCAAGTCGGGTCTGGATCCAATCGTTCTTAATCAAACCTGCATCCTTCATGATCCGGAGAGAGGGTATCTGGACCTTAATGGGTAAGACTGCCGCCATGCCATATACCAGAGAGTAGGGTGTTGCCCCTGTTGACGTCTGCGCTGAGGTGCGGTACCCATGAAGAGCGAATGGTAACATCTCATGCCAGTCTTTGTATGTCACTGTCATCTTCTGCACAATCTTCTTGATATTCTTATTAGCCGCTTCAACAACCCCATTCATCTTCGTCCGGTAAGGAGAAGAGTTGTGATGTTGTATCTTAAACTGTTTGCAGAGCTTGGTGATCATCGTATTGTTGAGATTTGTACCATTGTCCGTAATGATCCTCTCTGGTACACCGTATCGATAAATCAAGTTGTGTCAGATGAACCGCGCCACGACATTCTTGGTGACTGTAGCAAAGGAAGCTGCCTCAACCCACTTCATAAAAATCAATAGCTACCAGAATGAAGCGATGCCCATTGGACGCAGTAGGTCTGATCTCGCCAATCATGTTGATGCCCCACATTGCAAAAGGCCAAGGAGCTGTTAAGACATTCAGAGGAACTGGAGGTACACGCACCTTATCAGTATAGACTTGGCACTTATGACAGGTCCGAGAATGCTGATAACAATCGGCTTCCATAGTAGACCAATAATATCCTTCCCGTAGGATTTTCTTCGCCATGGTATGTCCACTGGAATGAGCTCCGAAAGTACCTTCATGTAACTTTGCCATAATCCTTTCTGCCTCGTTCTTGTCCACATATCGCAGTAAGGTTGAATCATGGTTACGCTTGTAAAGGATATCATTACTGATGAAGAACTTTGCAGCGAATCTTCTCAAGAATTTCTTATCATTAACAGATGCACCCTCGGGCTACTCTTGAGCCTCAAGATACCTCTTTACCTCGTGAAACCAAGGTTTATCTGCTACCTCTTCATTCTCGATGTCACAGCAATGTGCGGGTTCATCCATCCTCTCAATGGTGATCTGGGGAGCTTCATTGTCCCACCTGACTTTGAACATAGAAGACATGGTAGCTAGCATGTCCGCTAACTGATTCTCCTCTCTGGGGAAATGTTCAAAGGTTATCTCCTCGAAGTGTGGGAGCAACGTCAGTACATACTCTTTGTAAGGAATAAGATTTGGGTGTTTCGTATCCCACTCGCCTTTGATCTGACTGATCACTAGAGCGGAACCTCCGAATACACTCAAGAACTTAATCCTTAGGTCAATAGCTGCTTGAAGGCCCAGGATGCATGCTTCATACTCCGCCATATTGTTGGTGCGGTTAAAACATAATTAGGCGGTGAATGGAGTATGACAGCCCTCAGGAGATATGATCACGACGCCAATGCCATTACCCAATGCGTTTTAGGCTCTGTCAAAATACATAGACCATCAGGATCCTTCCTCGGGTCCTTCATCCGGTCCAGGTTCTTCATAGTCGGTAAACAACATGATATTCTCATCCGGGAATTTGAAGTTCATGGATTGGTAATCATCTATGGCCTGATGCGCCAAATGATCCGTTAACACACTTCCCTTGATTGCTTTTTGGGTTGTGTATTGGATGTCATACTCAGTTAAGATCATCTGCCATCTTGCTATTATTCCGGACAAGGCATGCTTTTCGAAGATATACTTGATTGGGTTCATCTTTGATATCAATAGGGTAGTGTGAGTCAGCATATACTGTCTCAGTCGACGAGCAGCCCATGCCAAAGCGCAACAAGATTTCTCGAGCAATGAGTATCGGGTCTCGTAGTCGGTAAACTTTTTGCTAAGGTAGTAAATAGCGTGCTCTTTTCGGCCAGACTCGTCATGCTGCCCTAGCACGCACCCCATTGAATTATCTAGTACTGTCAATTATAAAATCAAAGGTCTTCCCTCAACTGGAGGCATCAAAATAGGTGTCTCTTGTAGATATTCCTTGATCCTTTCAAAAGCGGTCTGACATTCATCATTCCATTATACCACTTGATCTTTCTTCAGCAGCTTGAAGATTGGCTCATAAGTAGCAGTCAGATATGAAATGAATCGGGCAATGTAATTCAGACGTCCCAAAAAGCCTTTAACTTCCTTTTTCGTTCGGGGAGCTGGCATCTCCTGTATAGCCTTCGCCTTTGCAGAATCCACCTGAATACCTTTATCACTAACAACGAAACCCAGCAGCTTACCAGACCTTACCCCGAAGGTGCACTTGTTCGGGTTTAACCTCAGCTTGTACATCTTCAACCTGTCGAACAGTTTCTGGAGATGGTCATCGTGTTCTTCCTCAGTCTGGGACCTTGCAATCATGTCATCAATGTAAACCTCGATCTCATGATGAATCATGTCGTGGAACAAAGCGACCATGGCACATTGATAAGTTTCCCCAGCATTCTTCAACCCGAATGGCATGACCTTATAGAAAAAGGTGCCCCACTGTGTAACGAAAGTTGTCTTCTCCATGTCCTCGGAAGCCATCTTAATCTGATTGTAACCAGAAAAACCATCCATAAAGGAGAATACCTTATGCTGCGCGGTGTTGTCAACCAGAACATCAATGTGAGGAAGCGGGAAGTCATCTTTGGGGCTCGCCCTGTTCAGATCTCTATAATCCACACACATTCGTACCTTACCATCTTTCTTAGGCACCGGAACAACGTTGGTAACCCACTACGGGTAAGATGTAACAGCTAGAAATCTGGCATCAAACTGTTTCATGACATCAGCTTTGATTTTCTCAGACATCTCAGGGCGCATACGACGAACCTTTTGCTTTACTGGAGGACAGTCTTCTTTAGTCGGCAGGTAGTGTACCACAATGTCAGTGTCCAAACCAGGCATATCCTCATAAAACCAAGCGAAGATCTCAACATAGTCGCGTAGCATCTGTACCAACCGTTGCTTGACACTAGGCTCTAGATTTGCACCTATCTTGACCTCTTTCTTGTCTTCCTCTGTACCCAAATTCACTGATTCCACTGGCTCTTTATGAGGCTGTATGGCCCTCTCTTCCTGTAGTAACAGTCTAGCAAGTTCCCCGGGCACCTCACAATCATCCTCACCTTTATCCTCGGCTTGGTTGATTGGATTTTCAAAGTCATAACTGGCAGTAGCAGAGTCGTTATCAATGGGATCCAGAGTGGATGTGGATCTGCATTATGATACGTGAGTGTGTGTAAGACAATAACTGTTTTGATAAAGTGTGAGATAGAAAGGAAAAACAAGGAGCGTAAAATTTATAATGAAAGAAAACATCCAATGTTTTATTGATGATATATGAAAATGACAAATAATAAGCCCTCACAAACAAAGTCAAAGTGCCTTAGGCAAGGCACCGGGCCGTAAAGTTTCAAACTGTCTGTTACAAATCTCAAAACAAAAGTCAATTACTGTGTAATAAAAGAAACGGGTACGAAGTCCTTCACCGTCCATTTGTTCAATCCACCGTTGGTAGTCGGGTAAATCCAGTTGTCGATATCTGACTCTTCTTCATCATCCTCAATTGCATTCACTCCTTGATTACTGATGTGCAGAGGAGGTCTTCCAATCCGCGTGTGCCGAACAACCCTTTGAGCTTCTGCAGTAAAGCCCAAACCAAACTTGTCAGTTTTGTGTGCAAAGTCGGGGAGCTTACCCCAATTTGCACACCTACCTTTTTCAATTCCAGCCCTGGAATCCTTGAGGGAAGCCATCTTCATCGGAGGTTCGTCAATAGCAACTTCAGTTGACGCCAAAGTCTGGGGGACCTCTTCAAAATTCTGACAAGGGGTTTCGATGAACTCCCCATCCATCTCCATATAGCGAAAGGAATTAAGATGACTCACCATGTACTCCTCTTCACCTTGCACCGTAACAATCTTCCCCTTTACTGGGTATTTCAACATCTGATGGAGCGTAGAAGTCACTGCCCCGACCTTATGAATCCAAGGGCGACCCAACAAGTAAGAATAAGATGGTCGGATATCCATCACATAGAAAGTAGATGCAAAAGTCTGAGAGCCAACTTTAACAGGGACATCCACCTCCCCGTCCACCATCCTTTTTGACTCGTCGAAAGCCCTGACCACAATATTGCTCGGCTTCAGAATCAAACCTTCACAGTCCAGACGGTCTAATGCTTTTTTCGGTAAAATGTTCAATGAGGACCCATTATCCACCAGTACATGGGCCAGAGTAGTGCCCCTACACTTGATCGATACGTGCAAATCATCATTGTGATTTCTTCCTTTAGCAGTCATATCCGCGTCTGAGAAACCCAACCCGTTGTCGACAGTCAAACTGGCTACACAGTCTTTAAATTGATCAGCAGAAGTTTCCTGCGGCACATGCGCAATTTTGAGGAAAGCAATTAAAGCCTTTGCATGGGCTTCTGAACACAATAACAAGGATAACATGGAGATTTTTGACGGGGTCTTCCCCAGCTGCTCGACTACATTGTAGTCACTCTTCTTGATAATCTTCAGAATTTCCTTTATCTCCTGCTTAGAGGTCTCTACAATGATCTTCTTAGGTGCCTCTTTCCGGGAAGGCTCACCTGTGATTCATTTTCCTCGAGTGTCAGATGGCTCGGTGACAGGGGTGATAACTGGAATTGGAACTGGGACAGTAGCTGATGTACTAGCAGATGGAATGACAACATGTTTGTGGACAGTCGGAGGGGAAATCTCAGGAGAGAATAGTCTTCCACTTCTGGTGACCTTGCTAGCCCCGACAAGATTGCTGATATCAACATCAGCTTCTTCAATCTTTAAGTCTTGCTTAACCCCATGGTAATACACATCCGCCCCATAGTGCCAAGGGACAGCCTTATCCGAAGCGTATGGGATAGGACCAGGGATAGTAATGATTAACATAGTGATTCTTGGAACAGATGTAATCCTAACAGGCTTTCTCGAGGAAGCCTTGGAAGGATTGGCGGAAATGGTTATGATGGCAACATCTTGAATTGGAACTAACAGAATCATAGTCTTTTCGAACAGGATCTCTTTGTTATCCATCAGGCGTTGAACACCTGATTTCAATAAGTGACAACCAGCAGGCAGAACTGAACACACGTGGCAACCTTCGCCACAACCCAGAAATAAACTGGCCAACAATAGATTCTTCTTAACTGTCATCAAAGGAGTAGACACGTCTTCCATAGAGATCACAAATAAATCATCATCCACAGCATTTACACCATGACTATGCTTGGGCATAAGAGCAATTATGACGTTGGGTTTCTCTGGAGCGTCAAACTCAATCTCTTTAGCTTCAATCAAGTCTTGCACCTTATTCTTCAAGGCCCAACATTTGTTTGTATCATGACCTGGGCTATCGGAGTGATAGGCACAACGAGCATTCAGATTATATAGCAGAGATATGGTGCTGGGATTCTTCGGGGCTTCCCTCAGAGTTACCAGGTTGGTCTTCAATAATTGTGGTAGAATTTGAGACAAGGTCATATTAAGCCGAGTGTACTGTCTCTGCGGTCTCTCCATCCTTTGCTGATTGTTGCATTGTGGGGCAACAATGGGTCTTGATATTACTACCGCATTTACTGCTTAACGACGTTCAGGTCTTCTTTGGCTCCTCGAGCCGTAGACTGTACTAGCTTCTTTCTTACCGGTGAAGGGCTTCTTTTCTGCACTTGATGAAGTACCATTCTGTATCTTACCACTTCGGTTACCAGCTTCTACTCTCTCCCCAATCAAAATCAATTTAGTAAATCCAGATGACGAACTGCCGATCATATGATTGAAAAATGGACCAGACAACGTCCCTAGAAACATGTCAACCAACTCCCTGTCAGATAAAGGGGGTTGGACTCTTCCATCCAAATCTCTTCACTTTTGAGCGTAGTCCTTAAAACCTTCACTTGCACCCATAGACATACCCTGGAGCTGAGTACGAGTGGGAGAAAGGTCGGCGTTATACTGATACTGCTTGTAGAAAGCAGCAGCAAGGTCCTCCCAGTTTCAGACATTAGCTCCTTCCAATTGATAAAACCATTCAAGCTGAGTCCCTAACAGACTATCTTGAAAGAAATGCACCCACAAATTTCTATCAGCAGTGTAAGGTTGGATTTTTCTGACATACGAGCGGAGATAGAGAGGGATCACCACCCCAGATGCCAGTCCCAAATATCCTAAATCCAAACCAGGGATCTTCCGAGTCTCCATAGCACTCAGACGGTCTTCAAGTTGTTTGTACCTATCCTCAGTAGGAGGATACTGTTCCTCATCATAATCTGTATCATTATTAGAGACCACAGGACTGGGACCCTTTTCTTCCTCTTGGTCCTCCTCTCCTTTGGATGAAAGAGACAGATCAGCTTCTTGTCGCAACCTATTCCCAAATCGGTTACCCATATTTAGAAGAACCACCTTCTTCTTCTTCTTCTTCTTCTTCTTCTCCTTCAGGATGAGAGTCTTCAAATCCTCTTGCCCTTTAGCGAAGTTCAAGAACATCTCTTGGAATTGGGCATTCTGTGCCTGAAGAGCTTTGATGGCTTGATCAATAGGTATTTCAGAAGACATTTCGTGCTGAAATAAATAGCAAAGGAGATGAGAAACCTGTAATGATACCTGTAATGATGTGCATGATAATGGGATGCATATGTAATGATTTCAAAGAATTTGGGAGATTTAAATTTGCAAACCAAGAAATAAACAAACTTTATTAGATTAAACTTGTAAAAATGGTTCAACAATGCATTTAAGGCGTTTACAAAGGAGTAAATGAAAAACAAATCTAAACTAGAAAAAGAAAAAAATCAGAAATCCCATGGACGCTTCCCCTTCGTGCTGACGTAGTCATTGATTATCCTTTCATTCTCAAGTTGCCTTGTGAGCATCAAGATCTTCCTCTCTTGCTCATGGTACTTCTCTCGGTAGGTATCCCTCTCCTCTTTCAACTGAATCCAAGATCTCTTCAATGCCTCAAGATCAGTCAGCATGTAGGGATAAAGGACTGTATAAGGAATGCCCTCTTCATTGGTAGGCTCCATAATCACTGGAAACACAGCTTCATAGGGCATCCCAAGCTTCTGGGCTCGAGCTCGGACCCACTGGAGATAAGGCTGCATAGGGAGAGAAGTCCTTGGTTCTAGCTCTTGAGGGTCAGACCTGTTCACCATTCCCCAAGCTCGTATAAACCTTCGGCGATGCTCGTCAACATCCTCCTTGTAGTCAAATGTAATATCTGTAAGAAGTAGCTCATGAGGACCGTCTCTCCGAGCACGACCGAATTGTCGTAAAGCCAAGCAAGGATTGTAGGTTATTCCCCCTCTGATTCCAAGCAACGGGACAATAGGGTATCCCCAACATCGATCAATGAGAGCAATGCTTTCCATAGCCTTAGAACTCCAAAGAATGTCTGTATGGGCAAGGGACATTATCCTGTAAGACCATCCAAAACCTTCCTCATTCTTCAACACAAGTTTAGAGAGGTGCGAAATAAACCACCTCGCCAGCAGCGGCATGCAACACATGAGAGTCCCTCTTCTATGCATAGTACGAGTATAGAGGGCATGTAAGATATCACCCAGAAGAGTAGGTACAGGATTGCGAGACAGGAAGATCTTAACCGCATTCACATCTATGAAGGAATCTGGATTCGGGAACAGAACCAAACTGTAGATAAGGAGAGCCAAGATGTCTTAAAAATCTTGAAAATCCAAATTATCCCAGAACTTTTGAGCTTGATCTATCAGAAACTTGGCTAAAAAACCTTTAACCTCGCTTCGTGTCTCCCAGTTGGATACTACATCAGCCCTTTTCAAATCTAGAGCTTAAGCAATGTCTTCTGGTCTAGGAGTCTCTTACAAACCCGTGAAAGGCATCTGCTCAAGGATGGATATACCAAATAAGTGATAAAACTTTTTCATAGTGGGAACTAGCTGATAATCTGGGAAAGTGAAGCAATGATGCACCAGATCGAAGAACTGGAAAAGCACACTCATCATCTGCTCATCAAACTTTGAGGTAGCCAAGCTAAGAAGCTGACCATGTATCCTAATGAATGAAGAAGTATCAGAAACTTTTGAGGCTAATTCTTTGAGTTGAGCAGGTATTTGCACAAAGTTAACTCGGATGGTGTTTCTGCGCACGGAAGCCATAATCTGCAAAACAGAACAAAGATAAGTCCCCTCGGTCTTTGAAGTGGTTAGTATAATGAAGTATTCATGCTATGTTATGATGCATGATGTCATGATAAAACACACAACAGGTATAGCAGATAACAGACATGGTAAAGGAAAATAAGTCACACAAGAGCCCTTAAGTTTCAGGCTTGCATGGGGTCTAGGTATTAACCTCTTAAAGTTTAGTTGGTTTCAACCTGTCCTAATAATAGTAACCGGGTTCTAGAGGTTCTCAATATCACTGACCATCCTCCATCGGTCATGGTTTCAGCTCACGCAATCTTTTCTTGCGGCCGAAACTATCTCGAGAGTATGGTCTCAATGAGTGTAGTATCGAGTATCAACCAGTTTTCAGCTCTACACCGAGGTCGGCTATCTCACTACTTCCTATGGCCAAGTTGGTCAATTATAGGTTCTAAGGTCAGTTGACGCTTAACGACACACATAACAGCCCCATATTCTCCTCGTTTCTCCACAAGGGATACCGGTACCAACCAATGTGCCACATCAACATAGCTACTGCTTCAACCGTATTGGTCTACGCCATACAGTTCCCTCACAGTTTATTGCTACTTACCTAAAAGGTGTCCCCAGATCCGGGTTAGGATCTTTAGTAACTCCCAATACAAAACCCTTTAACAGTAAAGCAACCAAAACAAACAAAACAAACAAGAGAAGCAATTTATGATGAACCAATCCTAAGGTATACCCCACTTATAATCCCCAGCAGAGTCGTCAGTTCTATGATACGGTGGAAGAACCGGACTGTTTTATACTGGTTTTCATTTTGCGTTTTTTGTTCGCAAAAATGTCGCGGTAAGCAAAAGTCGCCACCGACTTTTATTTTATCCAACTGGAAAGGAAAAAAGCACAGAAAAATTCCTTTTTCAAGATATTCTGAGTACAGGGGGTAGATTATAGAAAGGGAAGGTATTAGCACCCTTTCTATCCGTGGTTTTCCACAGGCTCTTAGGTACTAGCTCATCTTTTAAAATTGCTTGTGTGTGTTTGTTTTGAAAAGTTTTTGTTTTACTTCGTTTTAACCCTTGCTTCTGTCTTCAAGAGTGTTACGAAGTGTTTTTGAAAACTTTGTTTGAAAAGAGTGTAAGTGTGGAAGAGTTTGATTTTGAGCAAGTACCTACTAGCATCTACCTACTCGAAAAATTAATGTTTCTGTCCTTGTTTCCTTTAGACAGCGCTATCCTACTATTAGTGAGTAGGTAACACCATCCTTGGAGTTGTAAGGGTCAATTCGAAAGGGACGTACGATCACTAAAGCAATGTTAGGACGTCTTAGTAATAACCCTAATGTCTTAAGATCATATTCGAGACAACATTTCCGAACGGGACGTTTGATCTTTGTTTAGATAGAAGGGCGACAACTAAAACACCTTATACTTAATGATCGTTTACCGAAGGCAACCGAAGTGAGAGTATACCCTAGGATTGCGCATGTGCGAGTGTTTTGATTTCAGTTATTATCTTTGCACATTTAGGGTTTGCTAACCATTTTAAAATTAACATACATTCTTGTCATGCAATCCTATTATCATACATCTAACAGGTAATATTTGCGAAAATGAAAATGCGAGAAATAAAACTATGCTATTACTAGGCTTCGGAGAGGGGGATTAATTACATAGCCAAAAAAACGTAAAACGATAAATAAAAGAAAAGTACTAATTAAACTATTACATCCCATGAGCAGTTACATTAATATCATAAAAATAAATAAACGCGCGACGAATCGAGAATGAGGAAAAATTAGGGTTTTGACCCCGTCTAAACCTAGTTGCAAGAAAAATCATTTTTATGGTTGTTTTTTATTATTATTTTTTTGAGAAAAATAAGGTTTTAATTAAATAAATACAAACCTAATTACTAATTAATTTAAATTAATAAAAATAATTAATTTGACCTATTTTTATACTTTGGGTTATTTTAAGGAAAGAAAGTAAAAAATTAAATCAAGAACCCTAATTTTCTAATTTATTTTAAATTATTTACAAAAAAGATTAAAGTTACCCTAAAATTACATTAAACTAATACTAAATTCATTTTTGACAAAATAAATAAAAAAACCTAAATTCTAATTTGGTGAAAAGTTGATTTTATGAGTTTTTTGTAAAAAAAGAATTAAATTTGTGTGAGAAAATAATTTAAACAAAATTAAATAAATATAAGAAAATATATAAAAGAAAAGAGAGAATTGGGCCTGGTATCAAAGCAAAGGGGGGTGTCCATAGCATATATGAGCCCAAAAGCCTTGGTCCATGTTTGACTTCTCATGATCCAATGCATTGGCTTGACTGATGTTCATGGTAGAACTCCATCATGAACCCTTGGATCTAGCGCGTGGGCAATCTGATGGTTGAAAAGATGATGGAGTATGGTAGTCTCCTTTCCTGTATACGCGCCTGATCATACAAGAAATAAAACTATGAAATAATATGGGGGACCTGGGATCGAACCCAGGCCCTTTAGCATCTGGCCATAGTGTGCTTGCCAACTGGGCTGGCTGATTCTTTTGTATCTGAAATAAACAACAATTAATATAATGGAAAACAATATAATGGATCCCAGAAGTGCGCGAAGTTTGAATGGACCAGCCAGGGGGTGCCACACCACCCTTCTTCTTCCTCTCTCTGTTGGCAAAAGTCCAAGAGTTTTACCTACAGACAAAAGTTTGTAGCTATAGCCCTACATATTTTCAAAATCCACTGCACACATGATAAATTAATTCCAGTGGTACCAATCAACTCGTGGCAACCTCACGAGCATCATGGTACCACTCTTCATGGCCAATTTTCCCTGCAATCAAAACCCCTAAAAACGAAACCTAAACCCTAATCATGGCATATCTTTGTATGGCTAACAAAAATGCAATTGATCATTACCATTAGCTTGCAAATGTTTCAATGAACAAGATTATGTAAAGAATTCATGCTACAAATGCCAGAATCATGATATTGAATTTCAAGAAAGTAAGGATATCGTGAGGTGCTTATGGTACGTGTCTGGGCACAAAAACGCTTGTTGATGATTGGGATAGAATCCTTGAATGCCCAGCAAGTGAATGGTATGCTTGGAATAACTTGAAAGAGCCTGGAACTATGAAATCAGATTGCCACTTTTGTTGAGTTTTTTCAAGTTTTTTCTCATCTTCTCACGCCTCTAACCCTTGTGCTTTTGGTCTAGATTTGTTCTATATGTAGCCTTGAGTGAATTAGGTTTACAAATTTGTTTCAAATCTTCTCCAATAATGATCATTGATCATGATTTGATTCTCATGTAAATCTTGCCAAATCAAGCCAAAATCCAATCTTTTTGTTTACAAACAAGCCTTGCACGATTTGATCTCATTGCCAGCTATTCATGGACCTGAAATATGCACAAAATCTCAAGGTTTAAATGATTTTGATATTTTCATGATTTTATTTTGATTTAATTTGATTTAATTGAAATAAAAATCAAAATAAATGAAAAAAAATAAAATAAAGGAAATTGGGAAGGATCATGGGTCGTGGATCATGTTACAAATTCAATACAAGCACAACAAGTTGGGCCTATTTGACAAAAAAATTCAATTTTGGTCCCTTTTGACTTTTGGCAATTTTGCAAAAAAGGTTAACTTCACCAATGCATAACTCCTTCAATTTTGACCCTAGAGATGTGTTCTTTGACTTTTTAGAAATCTTGATATGTCCTCTAAGAAACCCTTTTTTCTCATCTAAATTTAGTCTTCCATGTTCATGTATGAAGCTTTGATAAAAAAGGTGTTTTTGTTGACTTTTCAAAATGACCTATAATGTCCAAATTTGTAACTTCTTGTGAATGCATATTTTGAACTTGGGAGATGAAGATTAATTGTAGGGAATCACATCCTCTTCAATATGAGCTTTGGATGGGTCATTCTTGATAAAGTATGAGAAAGTTATGCTTGGTCAAAGTTGAGTTGACTTTTCCTACAAAACCCTAATTTAGCAACTTTTGGGTTTTGATGAATTGTGAGCAATCATTGAGAAATAATGATCAAACCTTGATCAAATGATGAATAATACTTCAAAATTAGGGTGTTGACCAAAATTCTTGAAGTTTGACTGTATGTAGGACACAATTGACTTTTGCCCTAGCATAGTCGATTTTCGGGCCTTTGAGCAATTGACTGAGCAAACTTCCTCTACAAGGCTTGAAACTTGACATGGATGATCTTGAGAACATATTAGGACAATAGTGAGCATTTGGGATCCCTTGGACTCAAGTATCTTAATGCAACATGAAACCCTAATTTGAGGTAGACTGCCTTAGGAGAGAGTTTGTCTGGTCAACCGTTGGACTTCCTTGAGCAATTTTGAAGACCTCACTTGAAATGTGTTGAAATATATGGGAGGGAAAATTTTGGGGTACAACAATGTTATTATGATTCCGCTGCGTAGATGTTCAAGTTGTTGAATTAAGAGATTAAATTATTATGCTAATAGTTCATCCAAAGTTTTAAAGTGTTATGTATCCACGTTGAATGCAATGTGTTTTAAAAGTTGAATTTGTGGCATCCTGATTCAATTGCATGAATTTTATGACTCTGATTTGAATATATAATTGCCAGGTAGAATTGGGGTATTACAGGGAGCCCGGGTAGGGCAGCTTCAGGATGAGTTTGGGTAAAACTTCATCTGGAAATTGTAAAAAGGAACCTGGGTAGGGTTGTATCAGGATGAGTCCGTGTAAAACTGCATCTGGAAATTGTGAGAAGGAACCTGGGTAGGGTTTCCTCAAGATGAGTCCGTGTAAAACTGCATATGGAAATTCAAGAGAAGGAACCTGGGTAGGGTTGCCTCAAGATGAGTTCGTGTAAAACTGCATTTAGAAATTCAAGAGAAGGAACCTAGGTAGGATTGCTTCAATATTAGTTAATGTAAAACTGCATCTGGAGATTGTGAGAAGAAACCTTGGTAGGGTTGCTTCAGGATGAGTCTATGTAAAACTTCAGAAGGAGGGAGAAGGAACCCATGTAAGATTGCTTCATGAATAGTCCGTATAAATCTGTATTTGGAAGTCATAAGAAACCCGTGTAAGATTGCTTCATGATGAGCCCGTGTAAAGGTGTATTTATAAGTCAGAAGAAACCCGTGTAAGATTGCTTCATGATGAGCTCGTGTAAAGCTGTATTTGGAAGTCAGAATAAACCCGTGTAAGCTTGCTTCATGATGAGCCCGTGTAAAGGTGTATTTGGAAGTCAGAAGAAACCCGTGTAAGATTGCTTCATGATGAGCCCGTGTAAATCTATATTTGGTCACACAGATAATTACTCTATTTTGTTTCAGGAGCTAATCCTGGACCTGTTGAAAATTGTTGATGGTAAATATTTGTTGATTGATCTTTCCTGAAAAGGTAAAGCATTAGCTATATGCAATGTCATGATGTATGAAATGCATTGTGTAATGTTGTTCTCAAAATAAATGAGATTGGGATGTATGCATTTGTACTGCAGATGCTATGACGTTTGTAGAATGATGTATGAATGCAATGTATGAACATATAAGTTGTTCTATTGCAGTATTGTTGAACCAGGGAAAATAAATCTCTTATTATTGCTGGGGGTGAAGAATGTAGGTCTTCAAATATGTTGAAGTTGAAACGCTAGGAGATAAACTTCCATTATTAGAGAAATAAACTTTGTTGGGGAAGGTAAACTCCGTGAACCGAACTGTTGCTAGAAGATAGTCTGGAATAATTATCAGGATGACATCCGTCTTTGGATCGTACCTGAACTGTTTCTAGAGGATAATCTTCTTTATTCAGAATGTTTCCGTTGGGGAAGGGAAACTCTGTAATCCGCTTGGGGAATCCCGAGAAGCTTGGCGACTTCATTGGGGAATTTTCGTTGGAGCACTATGTGATACGGTGGGAGAACTAACTTGATTGTTTTGTGTTTTATCGCAAATGTTGCAGTTAGCAAGAGTCGCCACCGACTTTTCTTTTATCCAATAAGGAAAGGTGAAAAAACATAGGAAAGACCTTTGAGATTTTTTCTTGAGTCCGGGGGGTAGATTATGAAAAGGGAAGGTATTAGCACCCTTTTCATCCATGGTTTTCCTTGGGCTCTTAGTTACTTACTAGATCACTTGCTTTTTGTTTGAAAATGTGCTTTGTGTGGTTTTGAAAGCATTTTGTAAAAGAGGCCATTGTTTAGGAAATCCTTGTAATGATTCTCGTTCGTAAGAATGTATATAAAAATGTTTGTCTTTTTGAAAATGTTTTCAATGTTAGTAAGATGTTTGGGAAATGTATGTGTTTGTTTTGAAAATAGCAAGGATATTTGTTTTGAAATGGAGAAAGTAACTAAAAGTAATCTACCTAATCAAATGTCTTTCTTGTTTATTTTTATTTTCCTTTGACATTGTTGTCTTACCATTGATTTGGTAAGCAACCCTATCTTTGGATGTAAACGGGACGGGCGTGGGTCATTGTATAGTCATGATTAGCAATGTTGCAAAGTATCTTAGCATTTCTTGAGGGACTAAGATCATTTTGTAAGGAAACTTTGAATAGCGTCATCGAGGGTGTATGATCATATATTTGTTTGTTTTTTGCTAAGACACTTTACATGCATAATATGGCAATTTTTGTTCAAGGCAACTAAGTGGAGTAACCCTAGGGATGCTTGTGTGCAAGTGTGTCATTTTCATGCTTGATTTTATCTTGGATTAGGGTCTTCTATTTGGTTGATTTTATCTTTCCATACAAACCCTAATTACTAACATGTTATGTAAAGCGATAAATTGCGAAATTTAAAGATTTCTATGCTATTACAACATTTTGTGGGAGGGGGTATACAATTGATGAATGGGGATTGCGATAATATAAACCTAATTAGTCTATTACAACCAAATTGAATTTATACAAGTATAGGAATAAATAATGTACAAAATAATTTAAATATGCAAAGATATGTAAATGCAAAAAGAAGGTTTTGTTTTATTCTTTTTATATAAAAAGTTTTAACCTAAGCCTAATAAACAAATCAAGAACTTAAGTTAATTAAGGAAAGAAATTATTTTTTAGAAGAAAAAAGATTTTGATTAAACCCTAATTCTAATTTATTAAATGGAAATAAATTTCTTTAAGTATTTTTGTATTTTTGAATTGAAAATAATATATGGTATTTATGAATTATTTTGGCATTTTTATATGCTAAAATAAATATTTAATAGGTGTAAAGAAAAATAAATATTTAACCTAATTCTATTTTAATTTACAAATTTATTTAACAAAAATAGATAATATATAACTAAATAAAAATATATTTCATGAGAAAATAAAATAAAATAAAACAAAATATAATATTGATCATTTTATATTTTTTATGATTTTTATTATTAAGGAAAATATATTTAATAAAATAGAAATGAAAATAAAATGAATAATAAAAATATATGGGCCAGGGGTGCCATGAGTAAACTGGAGGCAGGAAGTTAGCAAAAATATATGGCCCAATGTCCATAAGCCCATGCTGCAAACAAACAAAAAAAGTGGAAAAAAGTATGAAAAATTGCAAAAGGCAGCGCTAAGGCTCGAACCCATGACCTAGGGCATTTTAGTGCGTTGCCTTACCACTTGGATGGCTGTACAATGGTGTTTTAGGGTGTGGGATAGTTTTCTTATAAGGTAAGGAAGCTTGGGAAAGCAAAAGACCTGCAAACGCACGAGTGGAATGGAAGATCCAGTTCACAAGTCAGAAATGGCAAGTTTGGAGGTTTGTTATGCAATTTCTGATTCTAAGGTGTTTCAAAGCGTGGGCATCTGTGGTTTTAGTTGCAAAGTGAAGGCTTTATATAAAGCAAAAGATTGGAGGACTTGTGCTTGCTTAAAAGTACAAGATCACATGTCTTGCTACATTTCTTGTTTTTGAAGCAAGTGTGAGAAGTGACTTCTTAAGGAATCAATATGAGCTTATAGGGTGGATTGAAGCTCTAAACACGTTTTGCTCAGGTTTAGAGACTTGGTTTGTGCAGAAAGAACAAGTCCAAGGCTCAAGAAATAGAAAAATGCAAAAAGCATGCTTTTCTAAAATGGCAATGTTGCCTTTCTTCCAAAAATGACTATTTCCTTGTACAATGCATTGAATGATTGGCTTTAGGGAATTAAACCTTGTGCAATTCATTAATGGTGGAGTGACAAACGAGTTTGAGTCCTAAAAAGTGAAGATTGTACAACCAATTAGCAAATTTGAAAACTTATTCTTCATGAAATGGTTTGAAATCAAAGTGAGAAATTTCCAACTTCATCTCTTCGATTCTCCCTACTCAAGAAAGATCTCAAGGAGTTCTTGGACATTTTGGAAATCTTGTAGTGTTCTCTACAACCCATTTTTGAAATTCTTTTGAAGATTCCTCTTGGAACTAGGTGAAAAGTTGCCATGAAGTTAAGTCAAAAACCTGCCTAACTAGGGCAAAAATTTCACTAAGTTATTTTAGTTCATGAGCATGTATTCACAAAATCATATCTTGAAATCCAAGCATCTTTAGGAAAAATTGTGTGAAGAAAAGTTGTAGATTTCATGGAGATATACAACTTTCATGTTGGGATCTTCCTTTGAATCATTTTGTATCATGGTGAAAATTTGGCCTAAAGTTGAGAAAAAATAAGAAATTTTCTAAGTTAGAACTTTTCAACTTTTCAAATCAAAATCTTAAATTTTTGGTTTCTTGATGAACAAGTTTCAACATTTTGACATGCTTTGATGAATTATGATCCTTGGCACTTGAATTTGACCAAAAAGTCAAAGTTTGACTTTTCAGTGCACACTTGACTTTTGATTAGTTGATTGAAAAATTCATCTGTCAATCCAATGGATTTGCAATGTTTTGAACCATTTCATTAGGTCAAGATGATGCTATTGAATTCTTGAGATCATGCCTTATACCAATTGACCATTTTCTTGGTCAAAAATCAAAAATTTCCCCTTCTTAGTCAAAACCCTAATTTTGACCATTTTGCCCTTCTGATGATTTGATCAAATTTCTTGGGGAATTATGGTCCAAACTTGATCAAATGATACATATGGGTCTAATATGTTGATGTGGATCAAAAATTATGAAGTTTGACAGTAAATTGGCAATAGTTGACCTTTTCCCCAATACAGCTGATTTTTAGGTCAACTGTCCAATTGACTGATAAAAAATGTGATTCAAGGCTTGAAACTTGAAAGAAATAATCTTGGGGGTCCATAATGATCATTGAAAGTCATATGAAGCATTGATAGTCCAAAAATCCTTGTGAAAACTCAAACCCTAATTTTGGTTATTAGTGCCTGAGGAGGTGTCTTGAGCTGATCAAACCCTAATGCAGTCTTGAGTCTAAGAGATCTTGTGAGGAAATCCTTGATAAGTGAGAGGGAATTTTTTTGGGTACAACAGCTTCCCTTGTTCAATCTTCTTGAACCTGAAGAGTTAGATTGACGTGTTTTGCCAGTCGTGACTCGAAGGTGGAAGATGATTGGACACTAGAGTGCCCAGAAATTTGCACTTGGTGATGTGAGAGTCGAGGGAATGGGCTTAAAGATGCAATTTAGAGAGGTGCTAGAAAGTTGTTGGAGATGGGCTTGTAGATGCCATCCAAAAGTGATTGTTGAATTGTAATTTGTAAGCTTCAAAGAATGAGTATCAGAATGGCGTTCATATCTGGAGCGTATCTGAGCTGTATTTGGGAGCTGATTTTGAATGATTATCAGAATGGCATCTGTGTCTAGAGCATATCTGAACTATAACTGAAGATTGAATCTGAATGAGTATCAGAATGGCGTCCGTGTCTGGGGCATATCTGAACTGTATCTGAAGGTTGAGCCTGAATGAGTATCATAATGGCATCTGTGTCTGGAACGTATTTGAACTGTATCTGGGGGTTGAGTCTGAATGAGTATCAGAATGGAATCCATTTCTGGAGCTTATCTAAATTGTATCTGAAGGTTTAGTCTGAATGAGTATCAGAATGGCATCCGTGTCTAGAGCGTATCTGAACTGTATCTGTAGGTTGAGTCTGAATGAATATCAGAATGGCATCCGTGTCTGGAGCATATCTGTACTGTATCCGAAGACTTTGAATATTGTTAATGGTAGTTGTTAACCTTATCCTGAAAAGGGTAAAATGTTAGCTAAAATGCAATGTTTATGTTGTATGAAATGCATAGTATAGTGCATTCGTTTTATCAATGTTTATGATATATGGATGCAATGTATGCGTATGTGAGCTAGTTTGCTGCATTGTTGTTTGATTTAGGGAAAATAAATCCCTGACTACTGCTGAGGATATGGAGTGTAAATCTTCATGTTGATGAATTTCTGTTTTGAGAAATAAACTCTGTTGTAAATGCCATGTGCTGCTTGTAAAACCTGTTGGGGAACCCTGAGGAATTTGACAATCTTCTACTGGAGATCAACAATTTGAAATTTTATTCCGCTGCAGATTTAAACGACTTACTTTCGGGGATTACTTATGGAATAGCCTAGAGACATTTCTCTATCCTTTCAAACTATCAGTAGTTGCCTCTTTTCATTTTGTTTATTTGTAAGTAGTAATTATGTTCAAATGCATATGCTCAACAATGAATCATTGGGCGCTTTTTTGTAAACAAAACAAGCGTAAAGAAAAGACAAATAGTTTTTGCACTTTCAAAGGAATATTTTGTATTGATATTGAATAAGTATTTTTTTTACAAGGAGACAAACATTCTAGTAAGAAAATGCTGTCGTAAAAAAAATGAAAATTTTGATACAAAGAAAAGATAGCTATGTGTACAAAAATCCCATGGGGTTTCCAATCTATTATAGCCTTCGTATCTCGGAGCATCTTGTCTATTTGTTGCCTTATCCGAAGATGATTGAATTGATCAGAACCTCTGAGTTTATCAGTGGAAGCCAAAGTTTGTCCATAAAGTGATCCAACGGGACATAGTTATACGCTTTAATTCCATTACTTTTGCCTGGATCGCCCTTTCGGGTTTTCAGTCCACCAGGAAACCCTTTTTTGCCCAAGTCGCCCTTTCAGGTTTTCAACTTGCCGGATGTACAATTTTTTTTATTTTATCCCTAATTTTCCCCGAACCTTTTGGTTCGCCGGGATGCCCTTGTTTTTCCTAGGCATGTCAACCTAACGGGTCTCTTATGCGTAGTATCTTTTGACTATGTCCGTGTTTGCATGGTGCGGCAGGTCATCACCATCCATGGTGGTCAAGATCATTGCTCCACCAGAGAAAATGTTTTTGATTACAAATGGTCCTTCATAAGTAGGAGTCCATTTGCCCCTGGGATCACCTTGTGGTAAGATGATGCATTTAATCACTAGATCTCCAACTTGATACACTTGGCGTCTGACTTTCTTGTTGAAAGCCTTGATCATCTGTTTTTGATACATTTGACCATGGCAAACAACAGTAAGTCTCTTCTCATCAATCAAATTCAGTTGATCGAGTCGAGTCTGGATCTAATCATCTTCATTTAACCCTGCGTCCTTCATAATCCTCAAAGACGGGATCTGGACCTCGATAGGCAAGACAACCTCCATGCCGTAAACCAAGGAATAGGGTGTTGTCCCAGTTGATGTGTGAGTCGTGGTACGATATCCGTGGAGAGCGAATGGTAACATCTCATGCCAGTCTTTGTATGTGACTGTCATTTTCTATATGATCTTTTTAATGTTTTTATTTGTAGCTTCTACAACACCATTCATCTTCGGCCGATAGGGAGAAGAATTATGATGTTGAATCTTGAATTGTTCGCACAATACGACGATCATAGTGTTGTTAAGATTTGTACCATTGTCAGTGATGATCCTTTCGAGGATACCGTACCGGCAAATGAGATTTTGCTTGATGAAGTGGGCAACCAAGTTCTTGGTGACGGAAGCGAAGGAAGCTTCCTCCACCCACTTTGTAATATAATCAATGGTCACTAAGATGAAGCGGTGTCCATTAGAGGTTGTCGGCTTGATTTACCCAATCATATCAATTCCCCACATAGCAAAGGGCCAGGGAGCCGTTAAGACATTCAGAGGAACCAGAGGTACGTGCACCTTGTCAGCATAAATTTAACACTTATGGCAAGTTCGAGAGTGTTGATAGCAATCTGCTTCCATGGTAGACCAGTAATAGCCTTCCCATAGGATTTTCTTTGCCATTGTATGCCCACTGGAATGGGTGCCAAAAGTGCCTTCATGTAATTCATCCATGACCCTTTCAACTTTAACTTTAGCTACGCACCGAAGCATTACAGAGTCATGATTGCGTTTGTACAGGATGCCATTACTAAGGAAGAATTTAGCAGAGAATATCCTTAAGAACTTCTTATCATTGATTGAAGCTCCTTCTGGATATTCTTGAGCCTCAAGATACCTTTTGACTTCATGAAACCAAGGCTTGTCCATTACTTCTTCAGTATTAATCTCGTGACAGTGTGCTGGTTCATCCATTCGTTTGATGGTGATATGGGGAGCCTCGTTATCCCAATTAAGTTTAAACATAGATGACATTGTGGCTAGAGCATCTGCTAGCTGATTTTCTTCTCGCGAGAAATGCTCGAAGGTAATCTACTTAAAGTATGGTAACAATGTCAAAACGTGTTCTTTGTAAGGGATAAGGTTAGGGTATTTGGTGTCCCATTCCCCTTTGATTTGACTGATGACCAAGGCTGAGTCTCTGAATACATCCAAGGATTTGATCCCCAAGTCTATGGTAGCTTTGAGACCAAAGATGCACGCTTCGTATTTCGACATGTTGTTCGTACAGTTGAAGCAAAGTCTGGCGGTAAATGGAGTATGATACCCTTCCGGAGATATGAGTACAACACCGATACCATTACCAAGTGCATTGGATGCTCCATCAAAGAATAGGGTCCATCGGGATCCTTGTTCAGGTCCGTCACATGGCCTGAATTCTTCACAGTTGTCCAATGTCATGATATCTTCATCCAGAAAATCAAACTTCATGGACTGGTAGTCTTCTATGGCTTGGTGAGCAAGGTGATCAGCCAATATAATTCCCTTTATAGATTTCTGGGTAGTATACTGTATGTCATACTCTGTCAGGATCATCTGCCATCTCGCTATTCTCCTAGAAAGAGCAGGCTTCTCGAAGATGTACTTTATCGGATCCATCTTAGATATCAACAAGGTAGTATGAGTCAGCATATATTGTCTTAGCCGGCGAGCAGCCCATGCCAAAGCGCAGCAAGTTTTCTCGAGCAGTGAATATCTGGTTTCACAGTCGGTAAACTTTGTGCTCAGGTTGTAAATAGTGTGCTCTTTTCGGCCAGACTTGTCATGCTGCCTCAATACACACCCCATTGAGTTTTCTAAAACTATTAGATACATAATCAACGGTCTTCCCTCGATTGGTGGCATCAACACAGGAGGCTCTTTCAAGTATTATTTGATTTTGTCAAAAGCAACTTGGCATTCATCATTCCATTTGACTACTTGATCTTTCTTCAATAGTTTGAAGATTAGCTCACAAGTAGTTGTCAGGTGAGAAATGAATCTGGAGATATAATTCAAACATCCCAAGAATCCTATGACTTCCTTCTCAGTATGAGGAGCAGGCATCTCTTGTATTGCTTTAACTTTGGTAGGATCGACCTCAATACCTTTGTTGCTGACAATAAAACCTAGGAGCTTACCAGACCGTACCCCGAATATACACTTGTTTGGATTCAACCTTAGCTTGTACTTCTTCAGTCTCTCAAACAGTTTTTGAAAGTGATCAATGTGCTCTTCTTCTGTTTTCGATCTGGCTATCATATCATCCACGTAGACTTCAATTTCATGATGTATCATGTCGTGAAATAAATCTACCATGACACGCTGATAGGTTGCCCCAGCATTCTTTAGTCCAAATAGCATCACCTTGTAGCAAAATGTGCCCCATTGTGTGACAAATGTTGTTTTCTCCATGTCCTCAGGTGCCATTTTGATTTGGTTGTAACCTGAGAATCCGTCCATGAAGGAAAAAACTTTGTGTTGTGCCGTATTGTCAACTAGGATATCAATGTGGGGGAGTGGAAAATCATCCTTAGGGCTTTCCCTATTCAAATATCGATAGTCCACACACATTCACACTTTGTCGGCCTTCTTGGGCATGGGAACAACATTGGAAACCCATTGGGGGTAAGAGGTGACGACCAAGAATCCAACGTTAAATTGCTTTATGACCTCTTCTTTAATCTTTTATGACATATCAGGCCTCATCCGACGTAATTTTTCTTTACTGGCGGACAATCCTCTCTCATAGGCAGATGATGTACCACAATATCTTCATCAAGTCCTGGCATATCTTCATATGACCAGGAAAAGACTTCGACATAATTATGCAACAGCTGAATCAGATGCTTCTTGACACTAGGTTCTAGATTGGCGCCCACTTTGACCACTTTTTTGTCTTCTTCGATACCTAGGTTGATTGTATCCACGGGTTCCTCATGAGGCTGATGGTTCTTTCTTCCTGTTTTAGTAGTCTGGCAAGTTCCCCTGGTACTTCACAATCTTCCTCACCTTCATCTTCGACTTGGTAGATCATATTCTCAAAGTCATGAAAGGCCATAGCAGTATCGTTACCCCTGGGATCCAGAATGGATGGGTACCTGCATTGTGAGTGTGGGTGTGTGTAAGGATATATCTATCTTTGAAAGAAAATAAAATGTAAAAGAAAAACAATGAGCACAAAAGTTTGAATGCGAAAACATCCAAGATTCATTGATGACATATGAATATGTAATAATAACCTTTACAAATGGACCATTGTGCTTCGGGTAAGACACAAGGTTTTAAGAGTGCAAATTGTTTTGAATATTACAGATCCAACAAAAATGTAAAGATAAATTACTGAGGGATGAAAGTGATTGGGATGAAGTCTCTAGCCTCCCAATTGATGAGCCCTCCACTGATAGTCGGAAAGATCCAATCCTCCAGGTTGCAATCATCTTCACCATCTTCTACCGCGTTGACCTCACGGTTGCTAATCTTCAAGGGTGGCCCTCCAGCACGGGCATGACGTACAACCTTTTGAGCATTTGAATTGAAAGCTAAGCCAAACTTGTCAGATTTATATGAGATATCTGGAAGTTTCCCCCAAATAGTGCATCCTCCTTCTTCTACTACTGCTTTGGCGTCCTTTAGAGATGACATCCGGAGTGGAGGCCTTGTAATCTTGGGAACAGTCTTGGTTACTGAAACCTCTTGGGGGACCTCTCTGAAGTGTTGAAATGGAGTTTCAATGAATTCACTGTCCAATTCCACATATCTGAAGGAGTTGAGATGGCTAATCATGTATTCTTCCTCTCCATGGACAGTGATAATCTTCCCTTGAACCAGATACTTCAGCATCTGGTGCAATGTAGTGGTAACACCGCCAGCATTAGGGATCCATGGCCGGCCTAGCAAGAAGGAGTAAGAAGGGCGGATATCCATTACATAAAAGGTTTAATTGAAAGTTTGAGTTCCAACCTTTATGGGGATATCCACCTCCCCGTGCACCATCCTCTTTGAACCGTCAAAAGCCCTTACCACTATGTTGCTTGGCTTGTAAGTCAACCCTTCACAGTCAAGTCTGTCGAGAGCTTTTTTGGGTAATACATTCATTGATGAGCCAGTATCCACCAAAACATGGGCCAGAGTTGTGACCCTGCATTCTACTGAGACATGTAATGCCTTATTGTGCTTTCTTCCCCTTAGTGTTAGATCAGCATCCGAGAAGCCTAGGCCGTTATTCGCAGTTAGGCTGGCCACGCAGTCTTGGAATTGATCAGCAGACGTCTCTTGAGGCACATAGGCTGTTTTTAGGAACTTCACCAAGGATTTCGCATGTGCCTCAGAACATAGTAGTAATTCCAGCATGGATATTTTGGAGGGAGTTTGCCCCAACAGTTCAACTACATCGTAGTCTCTCCTCTTTATAATTTTTAGGATCTCCTCCATTTCTTTCTTGGATGCCTCAGGGATAGTCAGCGATTGAGCCTTCGTCTGTACAGGCTCCACTTGAATACTCTTTCCTTGAGTTTCAGCAGCAGGAGTGTTGGTAGGAATGATAACAGGGGTTGTAATGTCTTTATCAATAGGAGAGTTTGCAGAGATGATTATGGGTACGAAAGTAACCTTTGGAGCAGCCACAAGGATGACCACGGGTCCAGAAACTGCTTTTGGGGGAGCAATTTCTGGAGAAAAGATCCTACCGCTTTGGGTAATTTTACTAGTTTCGGCAATATTGCTGATGTCAACATCTTCTTCTTCGAAATTTATCTCTTCGGCGGCCGACAAGTCTTGTTTGATGCCATGGTAGTAGATATCCCCTGCGTAATTCCACGGTACGGTTTTATCTGATTTATATGGGACTGGCCCAGACATTGTGATTATTAGAGGAGATGCTTTCGGAATCGATGTAATTCTAACGGGTCTCTTGGTGGAGACCCTGGAAGAACTGGCGGAAGTGGTAATGATTGAAATATCTTCAACAGGAATAGGTGAAACAGGAGTAATTTCAAACAAAATCTCTTTGTTATCTATCCGGCGCTGAATGCATGCTTTCAACAAAGGGAAATCAAGTGGTGAGGATAAGCAGAGATAGAAAACTTCATTACAGCTCGGGAACACACCGACTTTCAACAAGTTCATCTTAATGGTTAGAAATGGAGTCATGAGTTCATCCACTGTGGTAACAAACAAATCTTCTTCAATAGCATTGGTATTGTGACCATGTTTGGGCATAGGAGCAGGAATGACATTCGGCTTCTCGGGCGCATCGAACTCAATTTCTTTTGCTTCAATGAAGTCTTGTATTTTGTTCTTCAAGGCCCAACAATTATTAGTATCGTGACCAGGACTTTCAGATTGATATGCGCAACGGGCATTAGGATGATAATGAGGGGATGTTGTATTGGGGTTTTTCGGAGCTTCTTTCAAGGTTGCCAAGTTGGATCTCAGAAGATGCGGTAATACTTGAGACAGAGTCATGTTAATTCTGGTGAATTTCCTGACTGGCCTTTCCATCCTTGGTTGATTATTTCTTTGTTGATCAGATGTAGGCTTTGGGATCATAACAACCCCCACCATTGGTCGGCGCTCGACTCTATCTTGGTTTCTTTGCGGATATACAGCATCTTCCTCTTTCTTCCCATTGAAAGGTTTTCTTACGGCTGTAGAAGAAGATGAATCCTTCTGAATCTTTCCACTTTTTATTCCAGCTTCCACCCTTTCTCCAGTTAATATTAGTTCAGTAAAGCCTGCAGATGAACTTTCGATTAAATGGTTGAAGAAGGGACCAGATAAGGTGCCTAAGAACATGTCTACCAATTCCCTTTCAGACAGAGGGGGTTGAACTCTTCCAGCCAAATCTCTCCATTTTTGCGTGTAATCCTTGAAACCTTCATTACAAGCCATGGTCATACTCTGGAGTTGAGTACGGGTAGGCGCCAAATCAGCATTGTATTGATATTGCTTGTAGAAAGTTGCAGCAAGATCTTCCTAATTATGGATGTTGGCTCTTTCTAGTTGGTAAAACCAGTCGAGTTGTGTTCTAGACAGACTGTCTTGGAAAAAGTGCACCCATAAGTCTTTATCAGAGGTGTGGGGTTGAATTTTCCTCACATATGATTGGAGATGCATTTTAGGTCATGACACTCCATCATACTTTGAAAACATAGGCACCTTGAATTTTGGAGGAATCACAATCCCCGACACTAGTCCCAATTCCTCAAAGTCTATGCCCGACACCTTTTGTATTTCCATCGCGCTCAAACGCTCTTCGAGATGTCTGTACTTGTCATCAGCTGGAGGGTACTGTTCCTCAGAGTAGTCTTCCTCTTCTTCCTCTTCTTCCGATTCGGATGGGACAATTGTTTCCTTGCCTTGCCCCTCTCCTTCACCGGATGTTGTTGGAAAGTCCAAAGTACTTCTTATCTGCCCATGAAATCTTCTTCCCATGTTTAAGACTCCTATTACCTTCTTTGTTTTCTTTTTCCTCTCTTCAGCCAGCAGAGTCTTCAATTCTTCTTGCCCCTTGGCTAGGGTCATGAGCAACTGTTGAAACTGCGTATTCTGAGCTTGGAGATCTTTCACTGTTTGCTCGAGATCCATCTTACTGAAATAAATAGTAGAGAGATGAGGAGACTAGTTGCAAAAGACCTGTTTATGTTATGATGAATGATATGTGCATATGTAATGTTTTCAAGGATTTCAGAGATTCAGATTTGTTTTAGACAAAAACGAAACACACGTTATATTAATAAGATAAAGTTTGAGTACATCAATGCCCCTTGGGCAAAATAATACAAAACTCTAAGATAAAAAAGTAGTGCACATCCTCTTTGGTGCAATGTAGGCACTCAGAGTCTGCTTCTCATGAAGTAGCCTAGTGAGCTCAAAAACCTTCTTCTCGCTTGCGTAGAATTGGGCTTCGAAAGTATCTCGCTCTCCTTTGATTTGTATCCAATCCCTTTGGAGGTATTCAAGAGATGTGGGCATGTCAGGATGTAGGATAGTGTATGGAACGTCTGCTTCCTTAACAGGCTCAATGATTACCGGGAGAATGGAGGGGTAAGGCATCATAAGATTATGAGCGCGAGTTTGTACCCATTTGAGGTAAGGCTCAAGAGGGATGGAATTTTTGTGTCCCAAAGTCTTTATATCCACCTTGTTTAGAATCCTCCAAGCTCGAATAAATCTCTGGCGAAGACCTTGATCGTCGTTGTCGTAGTCGAATACCAAACCTTGAATCAGCATCTCGTGCGGGCCATCCCTTCGGGCGTAACCAAACTGTCTTATGGCTAAACATGGGTTGTAGGTGATACCTCCCCTAATGCCAAGTAAAGGGACATTAGGGAATTCTCCACAATGTTCGACGATGATAACATTCTCTTTGGATCGAGAGCACCAATGAATGTCTGAATGTTTGAGCGTTATCAACTTTTGTGACCACCTTGAACCTTGCTCATTTTTTAAGACCGATTGGGGAAGATGAGAAATATACCATCTTGCCAATAGAGGAGTGAAACACATAAGGACACCTCTTTTCCTTATTGTGCGAGTGTGAAAAGAGTGTAGGATATCCCCTAACAATGTAGGCACTGGGTTGCGTGATATCAAGATTTTGACGGTGTTCACATCTATGAGTTGGTCAGAGTTTGGAAACAAAACCATCCCATAGATGAGGAGATCCACAATTTCCTCAAAGGCTTGCAAGTCTAAGGAATTCCAACAGCTTTGGGCTTTCTCAAACAGAAACTTTGCCAAGAAGCCTTTGACACCACTCCTTGTTTCCCAATGAGTTGTGACATCAAATGAGTGCAAGTGTAAAGCTTGAGCAATCTCTTCTGGATTTGGATCTCTTTCTGTACCGTTGAAAGGTAGTTTGAGAATGGGAATCCTCAAGAGTTGGGATAATTCTTCCAAAGTAGGTACAAGTTGATAGTCGGGGAATGTGAAGCAATGATGTAAAGGATTAAAGAACTGAAAGAGCACCTTCATCATATCCTCATCTGTGTTGGAGGTGACTAAGTTGAGTAGACGACCATGTCTCTCGGTTAATGGAGAGTTCTCAGGGATCCTTGAAGCTAGCTCCTTAAGTTGTGGAGGAATTCTTACAAGGTTGATTTGAATAGTTTTCCTGCGAAGTGAATCCATTTCCTACAAAGCAAGAACAAAGATGAATCCTAAAATCCTTGAAATGGTTAGTGGATGTATATGATGTTCATGATGTCCATAATATTATGTACAAGTATGCATATACAAGCAAATCAAACAAGTCCTAGGTTTAGGATTGCATGGAGTTTTATAGGTAAGTACCCTCTTGAAGTTTAGTTGGCTCAAACTTGTCCTAGTAATAGTAACCGGGTTCTAAGGAGCTCAATATCATTGGTTTGTTTCCTTGGACATTGTTTCGGCACAAACCTCTTTAAGGGCGACCGAAATATCCCAAGAAACCAAACCTCAATGAGTGTAGTATCGAGTATCTACCAAATTCGGACTGCACCAAAGCCGGTCATCTCACTACATCCTAAAAGGCCAAGTTGGTCAAGTAAAGGGTCTAGAAGTTCATTAGTGCTTCATGAAATCACTCAGCGGCCCCGTATTCTCTTTGATTAACTCAAAGGCTACCGGTACACACAAATATGTCACACTAACATAGCTATTGCTTAGACCATGTCGGTATACCCCGCATAGTTTCCATAACGTATTGCTACTTACCTATAATGTATCCTAAATCCGGGTAGAGGATTCAAACCCAAACAAAGAACCATAATGTAAAGCATACAAGTCAAACAATGTAAGAAAATAAATGTGATCTAAACCCTAAGGTAACCCCACTTTCAGAATCTCCCCAGCAGAATCGCCAGTTCTGTGATACGGTGGGAGAACTGACTTGATTGTTTTGCATTTTATCGCAAATGTTGCGTTTAGTAAGAGTCGCCACCGAATTTTCTTTTATCCAATAAGGAAAGGTGAAAAAGCAAAGGAAATACCTTTGAGATTGTTTCTTGAGTTCGGGGGGTAGATTATGAAAAGGGAAGGTATTAGCACCCTTTTCATCCATGGTTTTCCATGGGCTCTTAGTTACTTGCTAGATCACTTGATTTTTGTTTGAAAATGTGCTTTGTGTGGTTTTGAAAGTATTTTGTAAAAGAGGCCATTGTTTAGGCAATCTTTGTAATGATTCTCGTTCGTAAGAATGTATACAAAGATGTTTGTCTTTTTGAAAATGTTTTCAATGTTAGTAAGATGTTTGGGAAATGTGTGTGTTTGTTTTGAAAATAGCAAGAATATTTGTTTTGAAATGGAGCAAGTAACTAAAAGTAATCTACCTACTCAAATGTCTTTCTTGTTCATTTTTATTTTCCTTTGACATTGTTGTCTTACCATTGATTTGGTAAGCATCCCTATCTTTGGATGTAAACGGGACGAACGTGGGTCATCGTATAGCCATGATTAGCAGTGTTGCAAAGTATCTTAGAATTTCTTGAGGGACTAAGATCATTTTGTAAGACAACTTTGAATAGCGTCATCGAGGGTCTATGATCTTATATTTGTTTGTTTTTTGCTAAGACACTTTACATGCATAATATGGCCATTTTTGTTCAAGGCAACTAAGTGGAGTAACTATAACAGCCTGAGCCTTCAGCGTTCCCGACACTATTACCTCACGATTTTTTCTACCCCCCTCACTAGTAGAGTTTTTTCCTTTCGTGGGAATCGAACCTGTACCCTGGGGTTCAAGTACATGCTCAATGAATTCCAACTACTAATGTAACACCCCAATTCTACCCCTCGTAATTAATAATAAAATCAGAGTTTCAAAATTTCATCCAAACATAAATTGAGGTATCACATATTCGGGTTTTTCATCACTTTGCATTATAATGCACATCACAAAATCAAAAGTCAGATATACTAATTCATAACATAGATCATCATATAAACATATGACTAATCACAACACAACAGATGTGTTCACAAAATGTATGTATCATCATGTTATCATCAATACATAAAGTCATAAGATAGTATACATAAACTATCCTATCAAAATAATAACGTCGTCCAAATCCCGAGTGTTACTACTATCAGAGCAGAACGACTCAAAAATAAAGAGACTCGATTTAATCCTCATCATCCTCGCTGATCACCTACACGTTACCAATATAAAGGAAACGACGAAACAAGTAATGGGTGAGATACTCCAAAACATATAATTAAAGGCATGATAAAATATATAAATAGTTTTGGAATCATAAATGATATAGGTTAATAAGAATATGTCAACAAATATCAAATATCACATACTTTAAAATCATCATTTAGTGTATAAGATCAACACTTTAATATCATCACCTAATCACCATAATCATGTCAAAACAAGACATAAACTCCATCGCCATAAACTCATATCGTCGCTTTACCGTCATGTTATATCCATCGCATAATTTTCATAAAATTATCACATCATAATCACTTTATGTTCAACACAAAAATCATCACAAAACCAAGTATCATATAACATTGCAATTCATTATAAGCCATCAAATAAAATTCAATTCCAAAAGACTAAAAAATAAACATAACTGACTCCATGAGACACGACTATGTTATGCATGTGGTACCCGTCGATTTGTCCATAATTAGGGACATTCGGCATAAAAGCCCATCGTCGCTTTGGCATAAAAGCCCTCGTCGCTTGGCATAAAAGCCCTCGTCGCCAATGTAATGTATGTGACTCGACAACACGACATCAAAAAAACGACACAACAAAAACATCATCATCGCACATAAAAATTGGCATAAAGCTCACGTCGCCATATTTATCCACATTAAGATAAACATATCATCGCATCATATATCATCAAGCATTCATTATGAATAAACGTCGCAAACATCATATTTAATCATACAACATCATCATCAAATAATTCACTAAATTTTAAACACAGAAAAATAGTCCAACATCAATAATCGTTGCAAAAGTCATTCATAATAATCGGCACCTATCATAATCATTAACATCGCAATCGGATTGTCCATACGCGACTTAAACCGACTAAAACGCAACCCGGTTCAACTTAACCGTAAATTGACTTATTTCGGGTCACTCACTTAAAAACTCGTAATCTCGAAAAACTAACCTCACCACAATGTTGTACACGTTAAAATTAGCTAGTACGTCAATTTTCGTTAAATTCGGAGCAACTTGCTCCGTCGCCGAAATTGCCGAAATCGGGAAATCGGAACATAATCAGATTCCAAATTAAATCGGCTAACTTATGTCATATTTGTATTTAATTAATATAAATATTTAATATATTAATTAAGAAAATAAAAAAAACAAAACATAAATTAAATAAAACTTACTGCTAGCTTTTAGTCTACTAAGCTTTTAGTTTCTAATCTTATACTTACTGCTATTTTACTTCTATATTTCTTCAACTTCTTGTAAATCAGCCCCTTTTCCTTATTTATCATTATGCATTGGTATTTAATTCAACGACATATACTCAAACATTGAATCCAAATCGCCAATCCAATGACATTCCCAGTCAAAGATTAAAATAGCCATCGCCTTACATAACCTCTCCTAGTTTTTAAATAACTCGTAAAAAGAAGCCTAAAACGGCACCCAAATAATCACTCATTACAGAGTAAATAAAAAAGAAGATGATCCTAGTGAAATATATACCCAAAAACGTTGACTCCTATTTAGAGATATTTACATTCATAAAAATAGTAGTAACAACAAACATGAACTATACCATTTCCCAATTAGGCCTCTTGTTCCCAAGCACGCAACAAAAACTACGTGACACTTTAACAGCAGACTAAAACCAAAATATCCTCAAACAGCTTATTAGCATTATTCATTAGTAAAACATGGCAGATCAGTATGTTGATCGATATATTTCTTCATTAAAAAAAATTACTCTAGTTATAAAGAAAAGCTCTACACAAGAGTTCAACAACAAATCATTCATAATGTAGAAACATTTTTGAGTATTCATGATAAAATAAGTCTCCAGTTTTGATTAATTTCAAGCAGATTAATGCATCAAATTTAGTACTATATACTCTTGTAACGCAGATTAACACATTAACACAAACAATAATCCCACAACACTAACACCTAAATTAACTCTCCTAATTTATCTCAACAAATCTCAAGAACCCTAACATCAATTTTATCCCAAATCAAAATATACCAAATCAAACCCTAACTATAAGTATTGGAAAATCAAACCCCTTACCTTAGATACTTGAAATGATTCTTGATGATTCAACCAACCCAAAACTCAAGCTTTGTTCTTGCTCCTCTTCTTCTCTTCCAATACCCTTTTTTTTTGTTCTCTAAGTATGTTTTGTGTTATGATACTTCTATCTCTCATAAAACAACAACTAATGCCTTTGTTTGGATTTTGGTCTTAAGACAACATGAAAATACCATACTACCCTCCACTAGTCTTACTAACCCAAAATATAATTCAAAAGGCCACTTAATCAAAATAACTCCAAATAATTAAAATAACTCCGAAAAATTAAATATCGGTCCGAATAATATTTTACCGAATCGAACGGAATAAAAATTGGACCAAACAAAATAATTATCGGTCCCTCAAAATAAATACCGGACCGAATAAAATAATTACCGGTCCCTCAAAACAAATACCGGACCGAATAAAATAATTACCGGTCCGAATAAAATGTCGCTGAATATATTAACAGATATATCGGTTAATTTAAATATTCTCGTCGCAAAAAATAAACGTCAAACGGTAATTCGAAAATATTAATATAATATAATATTAAATAAAACAGGGCGTTACAACTCTCCCCACTTATAAAAGTTTCGTCCTCGAAATTACCTGACTCGAAAAGCTCGGGATAGGAATCCCGCATCTTGCTTTCTAACTCCCACGTCGCACTTTCACCAGTTGCTCCTATCCAAACAACTTTAACCAAGGAGATCTCTTTGCCACGAAGAGACTTCATCTCACGATCTTCGATCCTTAAAGGCATCGTCTCCACCGTAAGATTGTCTCGCACTTGAATATCATCCATCTCAATCACATGTGAAGGATCCGGAACATACTTTCGAAGTTGTGACACATGGAACACATCGTGCAAGTTCGAAAGATTTGGCGGTAACGCCACTCTATAAGCCACTTTTCCCACTTTACTAGTAATTTGGTAAGGACCAATAAAGAGAGGAGTTAGCTTCTTCGACTTTAATGCTCGCCCAACGCCGGTTGTAGGAGTAACTCGCAAAAATACATGATCACCATCTTGAAATTCCAAGTCTTTTCTCCTTTTATCATGATAACTCTTTTGTCGACTTTGAGAAATTCTCATATTTTCTCTAATCATCTTCACCGTCTCAGTAGTCTCTCTAACCAATTCTGGTCCAAGCGCCACACTTTCGCCCGACTCATGCCAACATAAAGGAGTTCTACACCTCCGACCATACAAAGCCTTGAACGGTGCCATTCCAATACTAGCATGAAAAATGTTGTTATAAGTAAACTCAATCAAAGGAAGGTATGTATCCCATGAACCACCATGTTCAAGAATACAAGCTCGTAACAAGTCTTCCAACGATTGAACCGTCCTTTCCGTCTGACCATCAGTTTGAGGATGATAAGCCGAACTCAACCTCAACTTTGAACCCAAAGCCTTTTGCAAGCTCTTCCAAAATTCAGAAGTAAACCTCATATCTCTATCCGAAACAATACACAAAGGAATACCATGTAATCTCACAATCACATGCGTATAAATTTCCGCCAACTTCGATACAGGATAAGTGATGTTAATAGGAATAAAGTGAGTCGACTTCGTAAGCCTATCAACAATCACCCAAATCGCATCGTGTCCTCTTGGTGTATTCGGTAACCCCATTACGAAATCCATAGAAATGCTATCCCATTTCCATTCTGGAATCTCTAACGTTTGCATCAACCCTGCAGGTTTCTGATGCTCCACTTTAGACTTCTGACAAGTCAAACAAGCATAAACAAACTGAGCCACCTCTCTCTTCATGCCCGACCACCAAAATAGTTTCTTTAAATCTTGATACATTTTGGTCGCTCCGGGATGAATACTCAAATTGCTTCTATGACTTTCTTCCAAGATCATTTTCTTCAAATCCACATCATTGGGAATACAAATCCTATCACGGAACCTCAAAACACCCTGAGCATCTAACTTGAAATCTTCATTTTCAGTTTGTCCAATACCAACCAACAAATCAACAAGTTTCACATCAAGCTTCTGAGCTTCTCTAATACTATCAAGGAAATCATTATTGATCTTTAACATTCCCAAGATAACACTTTTCAGCGTCACTTCTACTACAAGACTCATATCTCTAAATTGCTCAATCAATTCCAACTCTTTCACCATCAAATGTGACATATGCAAAGTCTTTCGACTTAAAGCATCGGCCACCACATTAGCTTTACCAGGATGGTAATTCAATCCAAAATCATAATATTTCAACAATTCAAGCCACCGTCTTTGTCTCATATTAAGATCTTTCTGATCGAACAAGTACTTCAAACTTTTATGGTCACTAAATACTTCAATTCTAGAACCATACAGGTAATGCCTCCAAATCTTAAGCACAAAAACAACCGTTGCAAGCTCCAAATCGTGCGTAGGATAATTCTTCTCAGGAATCTTCAATTGCCTAGAAGCATAAGCAACCACCTTACCATTTTTCATAAGTACACCACATAAACCCATCTTAGAAGCATCACAATAAACAACAAACGATTCTTCAGGATTAGGTAGAATCAAGATCGGGGCCGTTGTCAACCTTTTCTTTAATTCAACAAAACTTTCTTCACACTTGACATCCCACACAAATGCAGCTCCTTTAAAAGTCAACTTTATCAAAGGGAGCACCAACTTAGAAAAACCTTCAATGAAACTTCTATAGTAACCAACCAATCCTAAGAAACTTCTAATCTCAGTAACAGACTTAGGAGTTTCCCATCTCAACACAGCATCAACTTTTGAAGGATCAACTGTAATGCCATCACTAGAAATGACATGCCATAATTGTGGACTCAAATTAGGGTTTGTGTTTGCCTAAGGATGTTTTGACCTAAAATGCCTAATATGACTTTCATGCTTCATATTGAACTCCCAAGTTTACCTATACCAAGTTTCAAGTCTTAATTCCAAGTTTTGCCCAGTCAATTGGACAGTTGACCTAGAAATCAGCTGTATTGGGGAAAAAGTCAACTGTGGCCAATTGACAGTCAAACCTCATGAAATTTGACCCACATCAACATATTGAACTCATATGGACCATTTGATCAAGTTTGGATCACAATTCCACAAGAAATTTGATCAGATCATCAAAAGGGCAAAATGGTCATTTTTAGGGTTTTGACTGCACAAAGGCAATTTTTGACTGTTTGACCTAACCAATGGTAAACCAAGCTCACATATGGACTCAAGGACCCCATGGAATTATCTTGACATGTTCATCAAGCTCAAAAGCTCCCAAGTACACAAGATTGACAGTTGAATTTCCCAGTCAATTGATCAATTTTGACTGTACACTAAAAAGTCAAACTTTGACTTTTTGGTCAAACTCAAGAGTCAAGATTCATTTTTTATCAAAACTTGCCAAATCATGAAACTTGTTCACCAAGAAATCACAAAATGCAAATTAGGGTTTGAAAATGGAATTTTTCATAACTTAGAATTTTTCTAAGTTATGAAAAACCCTAATTTTTCCCAACTTTGCCCCATATTTTCACCAAGATCCATTTGGATTCAAACAAAAGTCAAAACATGAAAGTTGTAGCTTGTTGCATAATCTACAACTTTGATTCACAAAGTTTTCTCATTTGAAGCTTGTATCTCAAGTTACAATTTTTTGAATAAGGGCACTAAACCATTTTTAACTTAGTGAAATTTTAACCTATTTTGACAAGGTTTTCTACCCCACTTCAAGGCCACTTTTCATACCCTTCCACTTGGAATTTTAATTTGAATTTCAAAGATGGATTGTAGTACACATTCCAAGCTTTCCAAAATGTCCAAGAACTCATCAAACAACCTCATAACTTGAGAGATTCGAATTTCACAAGTTGGCAAAAATTCACTTTTGTTCTTCATCAAAACATGTTAATAAACTTGCAAATCTGAACTTAGCTTGCTTTATGCTTGATTACAGGTCCTTGAACCATTTCATACTCAATAATTTAATGCATGTTCAATGTGTTAAAGTGTTGTTCTTTGAGTGCAAGCATTGTATGCAAGATTAATCCTAAACTAGATAAAGTGAACTTTCCATTTTTGAAAAGATTAGCTTTATGTCAAATTAGAAATCCAACAAGTACATGGAAGATCTGCTTGGCACAAGATTATGTGCATAACACACTGATCAAGAGATGTTTATGCAGCACATTAGGGGGTCCTCTACTGACCTAGAAAGCCAACTTGCTTTTGCTTGCTTCAAGATGAAGAAAAGTCCATAACTTGTGCCAACTCTTTCTTCAGCATAGAAACACAACACAAAAGCTATCAAACACATTCCATAGAACATATCCAAGCTTTGGCACGAGTCCTGAACCTCTCAAGCACCCTCCATATCAAAATCACCTTGAAATTGCACAAACAGGGGAACCCCTGCAGATTGAGTGCTATCTCTCAATCCCTTCGAGCATTCTTGTCCAAACATGTTCCTCTACCTTCCTTACAACATATGCAAGCTAACCATGGCCTAAAACCTGACCTGTAACACCTCCAAGCCACTTCACCATTTTTAATTTTCTGTTTTGCAGTTGGAGTTCATTAGCTCGATTCAGGGAGTTTCAAGACAAAGTAGGACTTGGAAAAGCATCCTTACACTTCAAGGAAGCTATACCAATCATCATTTTACTCTGAAACATCCTCCATTGCAAAGCACGATTCCAACTGAACAGGTACATTCATGGAGTTCTATCTCTCTTGTTAGGCATTGTTAGCTTTAGGTTTGTGAAGAAAATATGTCACAATCATAGCCCTGAACATGCTCATATGTTTAGATTTCATTTATATTTCGTGTGCTTAGAGAATTTTATGTCTGAACATGGTTAAAAAATTAGGTCAGGATTTGGGAGAGAAGAAATTCTCTCTCATTTCTGAGAGTTAGCTTGACTTCTTTATATGTCTAGAACCGTGGTTTCAAGCTCTACAGGTTTCATGTTGGAAGATTTGGCAAAAGATCAAGGAATGAGAAGTTAGAGAACGCGTGTTTTTGAACAAGGAAGTGTTCTGAGGTTGAAGATGAAGCTACATGGGCTGGGCCTGTGTGGTTTCTTCTTTTTGCACCCTATTTCCATTTTCTCACCCCCCTGAGCCCATTTGTTCATTTTTGACTTTTTCCTTTTTTGTTTGACTTGTTTATTTTTTCCCAGCACATTAAAATTTTGAAAATATTTTTTCCATCATTTTTTGTATTTATTGCATATTTATTTGTTTATTTCCTTTGTTTATACATAAACATTATATATATACTATTATTAGAATAAATATATAAATAGTGTAAATACATTTTATTATTTTTTTTACCTTCTGAAAATATTTCACATAAAAAATACTTTTTTATTCATTTTATTAAAATATTAAATATATATATTATTTTGTATATAATGTATATTTAAGAAATTAATATATGTATATATATATGTTTATTAATATATTTAGGTTAGAATATAAAAATTTGAATTTTTTCATTTTTATTAATATTTGATACAAAAAATACTTTTTCCATAATATACTTCATTTTATTTTATTTTTATAAATAATAAATAAATGTTTGTATTAAATCAATTAATATCCATTTTCTTTAAAATTAGGGTTTTTGCCCTAAATACAAAATACTCCAAAAATAATATAATTTTTATTTTCTTTTCTCTTTTACATAAATAATATTTTTTTTTCATACATATACAAAACATTTCTTTTGCATCTTGCATTCTTATTTAATTTTTGTACATTGATTAAATTGCAAATATTCAAAATGATGTAATAATGTAGATTTAAATTCTTGTCAATATCCCCATTTGAACATTTGTATCCCCCTTCACATATTTGGTTTTGTAATAGCTTAGTAAATTTAATTTCGCATTTTATTGCTTTCTAATGATAACATGTTAGAATTAGGGTTTGTATGCGAAAAAACGATAAAAAAATAGTTATGACCTAATCTCAAGATAACAAGCATGAAAATGAACACACAAATCACACTTGCACCCCTAGGGTATTCCACTTGTTGCCTTCAAATAAATGGGCCATATTGTATGTTGAACTTCTTTGGGCAAAGCAAACAATTTGAATGATCATAGTCCCTCGACAAAACTTTTTCAAAACAAACAAAAACAAATGATCAAGTCCCTTAAATAAAATTGCCCAAAGACATTTAACGCCGTTGCAATTATGGTCTAAACGATGACCCGCGCCTGTCCCTTTCACATCCTAACATAAGGTTGTCCACCAAATTCAATGGTGGAACAAACTTGTTAAAAGGGTTAAAACATAGCAATAATCTTTTGAGAAATTTAGGAGTAGATAACCTCTTAGTTACTTGAATCAAACTTGCAAAACAAAACACTTGCCTAATTTCAAAATCACACAACACTACACTTTCAAAACAACTTTCAAAAACAAATGAAAACCTTTTCAAAAGACATACATCTTTGTATACATCCCCACATGGATCATTACAAAGGTTGCCACCACATTGGCATCTTTTCAAAACATTTTCAAAACCCACACATTCAAGCACCATTTAAAACAATTGAAAACAAAAGGCAAGTGATCTAAGCAAGTAACTAAGAGCCCATGGATAACCATGGATAGAAAGGGTGCTAATACCTTCCCTTTCTATAATCTACTCCCCGAACCCAAGAAAACATCTCAAAAGGTTTTTGCTGTGCTTTTTAACCTTTCCTTAGGATAAAATAAAAAGTCGGTGGCGACTCTTGCTAACCGCACATTTGCGAATACAAACGCAAAATCTCAAGTCAGTTCTCCCACCGTATCACATACTCCATGAATACTACCGGTGCATTAGTGACACCAAAAGGCATCACCGAATATTCGTAATGTCCATACCTTGTCCTGAAAGCAGTTTTCTGAACATCTTCTTCTTTCACCCTTATTTGATGGTAACCCGATCTCAAATCAATCTTACTAAACATGCGAGCGCCAACCAATCGGTTTATGAAATCGTTAATTCTAGGAAGTGGATACCTATTCTTGATAGTCACTTTATTTAACTGACGATAATCGATACAAAGTCTCATGCTACCGTATTTCTTCTTCACCAACAACACATGAGCTCCCCACAGCGACACACTTGGCCTAACAAACTTCTTCTAGAGAAAATCTTCTAATTGGCTCTTCAATTATGCTAACTCAGATGTGGACATCCTGTATGGTGCCATAGAGATAGGTCTGGTACCAGGGACAAGATCCACATAAAATTCAACTTCTCTTTCTAGAGGTGCACTAGGAATCTCATCAGAGAATACTTCGGGAAAGTTGCACACCATCGGAAAGTTTGCAATCACAGCTTGACTCTGCACAGAAAGAGTCGACATCAGCAATAAAACCAATGCCTCATCCTTCATGAACTCATTTAACTGCTTCGTCGACACCAATATAGATTGTTCTTCTTCTACTAAGAAAGAAAACCTCACAGTGTTGTCATAGCAATTAATATGGACATAATTAGCTTTCAACAAGTCTATACCTAAAACCACGTCCAACCTGACAAGCAGTAAACAAACAAGATCCACCACAAAGTCTCTATCAAAGATTGATAAAGGGCAACTTGTACACACAAAAGAAGTAGTAACCGTTACCTTAGCCAGAACTTCTACCACCATATCTCTATCCAGAGACGACAAAGTGAGACCCAATCTCTTTACACAATCAACAACAATAAAACAATGAGTAGCACCAGTATCAATAATAGTAATAAGAGGAAAGCTATTAATGAAACTAGTACCTCGAACAAGACCATCCTCGTTTGCCGTCGGAGCACCCGACAAAGCAAACACCTTTCCTGCTCCTTGAGTCCTCTTAGGCTTCTTATATTGAGCACTAATGTGACCTCCCTCGCCATAATTAAAACAGACCACATCCTTATGTCTACAACCGCAAGTCATATGGCCCACTTCTCCACATCGGAAACATCTCACCTCATTCTCCTTAGCTCTAACATCGCTTCAACAAACATTACTTTTGTGGCCAGGTTTCCCACACTTGTAACAAACAATACTAGCAGGAGCATCTCCCCCACTAGTTCTTCGCCCTTGAAACGCTTTATGTTTCCCTTTACCAGCTGGAGCATTATACGGTTTTCCACGGCTTTGCTAACCTTTGTTTCTCTTATCAGACATAATCTTATAATGAGCATTTTTGTCCTCCTCAAATATTCTACAACTATCAATCAAATCCGAAAAGACACAAATTTTTTGATAACCAACAACTTTCTTAATCTCAGGACGCAAACCATTTTCAAACTTGATGCATTTAGAGAACTCGCCATTCGGCCCATCATAATGCAGATAGAACTTGGCCAACCTAGTGAACCTTGTAGCATAATCAGTGATAGACATGCTTCCTTGCTTTAATTCAAGGAACTCTATCTCCTTCTTTCCCCGAACATCTTCCGGGTAATACTTCCTCATGAATTCCCTTCGGAAAACTTCCCATGTCACTTCCTCACCAGTAACCTCAAGCCTCTGACGGGTTTCAACCCACCAGTCATCCGCTTCAACACTTAGTTTATGAGTACCATAACGGATCCTTTGCACAGGAGTGCAATCTATCACACGAAAGATTCTTTCAATCTCCTTCAGCCATGCCAAAGAACCTTCGGGATCATACTTTCCTTGGAAATTAGGAGGATTCTCTCTTTGGAAGGTTGCCAAACTACGAGACCCAGCGTTCTCGTCAGCATTCGGCGGGTTTTGGAAAGCCTGAGCCATTGCCTGCATAGCAGCAGCAAGAGCCTCATCATTCCTACCAGTGTTCCTTCCAGCCATAACAACTTCTTCTCAAACAAAACAAGGATTAGAATCAACAAATAACAATACTTGATTGATAGACGACAACAAACTCAACAACTTGGCCGGACAGACCGACCTGCTCTGATACCACTAATGTAACACCCCAATTCTACCCCTCGTAATTAATAATAAAATCAGAGTTTCAAAATTTCATCCAAACATAAATTGAGGTATCACATATTCGTGTTTTTCATTACTTTGCATTATAATGCACATCACAAAATCAAAAGTCGGATATACCTATTCATAACATAGATCATCATATAAACATATGACTAATCACAGTGCAACGGATGTGTTCACAAAATGTACGTATCATCATGTTATCATTAATACATAAAGTCATAAGATAGTATACATAAACTATCCTATCATAATAATAACGTCGCCCAAATTCCGAGTGTTACTACTATCAGAGCAGAGCAACTAAAAAATAAAGAGACTCAAGCTAATCCTCATCATCCTCGCGGATCACCTGCACGTTACCAATATAAAGGCAGCAGCGAAACAAGTAAAGGGTGAGATACTCCAAAACATATAATTAAAGGCATGATAAAATATATAAATAGTTTTGGAATCATAAATGATATAGGTTAATAAGAATATGTTAACAAATATCAAATCTCACATACTTTAAAATCATCATTTAGTGTATAAGATCAACACTTTAATATCATCACCTAATCACCATAATCATGTCAAAACAAGACATAAACTCCATCGCCATAAACTCATATCGTCGCTTTACCGTCATGTTATATCCATCGCATAATTTTCATGAAATTATCACATCATAATCACTTTATGTTCAACACAAAAATCATCACAAAACAAAGTATCATATAACATCGCAATTCATTATAAGCCATCAAATAAAACTCAACGCCAAAAGACTCAAAAATAAACATAACCGACTCCATGAGACACGACTATGTTATGCATGTGGTACCAGTCGCTTTGTCCATAATTATGGACATTCGGCATAAAAGCCCATCGTCGCTTTGGCATAAAAGCCCTCGTCGCTTGGCATAAAAGCCCTCGTCACCAATGTAATGTATGTGACTCGACAACACGATATCAAAAACACGACACAACAAAAACATCATCATCGCACATAAAAATTGGCATAAAGCTCACGTCGCCATATTTATCCACATCAAGATAAACATATCATCGCATCATATATCATCAAGCATTCATTATGAATAAACGTCACAAACATCATATTTAATCACACAACATCATCATCAAATAATTCAATAAATTTCAAACACGGAAAAATAGTCCAACATCAATAATCGTCGCGAAAGTCATTCATAATAATCGGCACCAATCATAGTCATTAACGTCGCAATCGGATTGTTCATACGCGACTTAAATCGACTAAAATGCAACCCGGTTCAACTTAACCGTAAATTGACTTATTTCGGGTCGCTCCGTTAAAAACTCATAATCTCGAAAAACTAACCTCACCACGACGTTCTACACGTCAAAATTAGCTAGCACGTCAATTTTCGTTAAATTCGGAGCAATTTGCTCCGTCGCCGAAATTGCCGAAATCGGGAAATCGAAACATAATCGGGTTCCAAATTAAATCGGCTAACTTATGTCATATTTGTATTTAATTAATATAAATATTTAATATATTAAATTAAGAAAATAAAAAAAAAAACAAAACATAAATTAAATAAAACTTACTGCTAGCTTTTAGTCTGCCAAGCTTTTAGTTTCTAATCTTATACTTACTGCTATTTTACTTCTATATTTATTCAACTTCTTGTAAATCAGCCCCTTTTCCTCATTTATCATTATGCATTGGTATTGAATTCAACGGCATATACTCAAACAGTGAATCCAAACCGCTAATCCAATGACATTCCCAGTCAAAGATTAAAATAGCCATCGCCTTACATAACCTCTCCTAGTTTTTAAATAACTCATAAAAAGAAGCCTAAAACGGCACCCAAATAATCACTCATTACAGAGTAAATCAAAAATAAGATGATCCTAGTGAAATGTCTACCCAAAAACGTTGACTCCTATTTAGAGATATTTACATTCATAAAAATAGTAGTAACAACAAACATGAACTATACCATTTCCCAATTAGGCCTCTTGTTCCCAAGCACGCAGCAAAAACTACGTGACACTTTAACAGCAGACTAAAACCAAAATATCCTCAAACAACTTATTAGCATTATTCATTTGTAAAACATGGTAGATAAGTACGTTGATCGATATATTTCTTCATTAAAAAAATTACTCTAGTTATAAAGAAAAGCTCTACACAAGAGTTCAACAACAAATCATTCATTCAAAAAAAACTAGTATCATTCATAATGTAGAAACATTTTTGAGTATTCATGATAAAATAAGTCTTCGATTTGATTAATTTCAAGTAGATTAATGCATCAAATTTAGTACTATATACTCTTGTAACACAGATTAACACATTAAAACAAACAATAATCCCACAACACTAACACTTAAATTAACTCTCCTAATTTATCTCAACAAATATCAAGAACCGTAACATCAATTTTATCCCAAATCAAAATATACCAAATCAAACCCTAACTATAAGCATTGGAAAATCAAACCCCTAACCTTAGATACTTGAAATGATTCTTGATGATTCAACCAACCTAAAACTCAAGCTTTGTTCTTGCTCCTTTTCTTCTCTTCCAAGACCCTTTTTTTTGTTCTCTAAGTGTTTTTTGGGTTATGATACTTCTATCTCTCATAAAACAACAACTAATGCCTTTATTTGGATTTTGGTCTTAAGACAAAATGAAAATACCATACTACCCTCCACTAGTCTTACTAACCCAAAATATAATTCAAAAGGCCACTTAATCAAAATAACTCCAAATAATTAAAAAAACTCCGAAAAATTAAATATCGGTCCGAATAATATTTTACCAAACCGAACGGAATAAAAACCGGACCGAACAAAATAATTACCGGTCCCTCAAAATAAATACCGGACAAAATAAAATAATTACCGGTCCCTCAAAACAAATACCGGACCGAATAAAATAATTACCGGTCCGAATAAAACGTCGTCGAATATATTAAAAGATATATCAGTTAATTTAAATATTATCGTCGCAAAAAATAAACGTCAAACGGTAATTCAAAAATATTAATATAATATAATATTAAATAAAACGGGGCGTTACAGTAACCCTAGGGATGCTTGTGTGCAGGTGTGTCATTTTCATGCTTGATTTTATCTTGGATTAGGGTCTTCTATTTGGTTGATTTTATCTTGCCATACAAACCCTAATTACTAACATGTTATGTAAAGCGATAAATTGCGAAATTTAAAGATTTCTACGCTATTACAACATTTTGTGGGAGAGGGGGGGGGGGGGGGGGGGGGGTATACAATTGATGAATGGTGATTGCGATAATATAAACCTAATTAGTCTATTACAACCAAATTGAATTTATACAAGTATTGGAATAAATAATGTACAAAATATTTTAAATATGCAAAGATATGTAAATGCAAAAAGAAGGTTTTGTTTTATTCTTTTTATGTAAAAAGTTTTAACCTAAGCCTAATAAAAAAATCAATATTAAACTTAAATTAATTAAGGAAGGAAATTATTTTTTAGAAGAAAAAAGATTTTGATTAAACCCTAATTCTAATTTATTAAAAGGAAATAAATTTCTTTAAGTATTTTTGCATTTTTGTATTGAAAATAATATATGGTATTTATGAAGTATTTTGGCCTTTTTATATGCTAAAATAAATATTTAATAGGTGTAAATAAAAATAAATATTTAACCTAATTCTATTTTAATTTACGAATTTATTTAACAAAAATAGATAATATATAACAAAATAAAAATATTTTTCATGAGAAAATAAAATAAAATAAAACAAAATATAATATTGATCATTTTATATTTTTTTGGATTTTTATTATTAAGGAAAATATATTTAATAAAATAGAAATGAAAATAAAATGAATAAAAATGGAAAGTGATAACATGAACATTATAGCCTTTGGCCAGCCGGACCTCCTATAACTTTTTCATTTCTCAATAAAAATGGAAAGTGATAACATGAACATTATAGCATTTTACCCCAAGATTCTAACCATGTGCTAACTAAAACTATAAGTCCAAGATCAAAGAGAATATTGTTGGCCCTAATTCTTAACCTAATCTTTCCAGAAACTTTAAACTAAAAATTCTCTAAACTCAAGCCAAATAAATGCAAGCTATGGATATGTACAGCTTCGTAGCAATGATGCCTACATTCTATATTCACAAAAGGAAAGCTAACTATGCATGTATCAAGATTTAGAAAAACAAAAAACTTACCTTGAAAATGGAAATCGTGTTTTGAAAATGAGCTTGCTTTAGGATGTTGTGATGATCAGGTTAGCTTCCTTGAACCTCTAGGAAGCTAATGCAATGCTTAGCTTGTCTTGAGGGTGGCTGGGATGGTCTGGAGAAGTCCACCTGTGTTGCTCTCTTTTTGAACTTCAACAATGGGGAAGAAGAAGTTACAGTGGTATTTCAGGGTGTGGGATAGTTTACTTATATGGTAAGGAAGCTTGGGAAAGAAAAAGGCTTGAAAACGCATGAGTGGAATGGAAGATCCAGTTCACAAGTCAGAAATGACAAGTTTGGAGGTTTGTTATGAAATTTATGATTCTAAGGTGTTTCAAAGCTTGGGCATCTGTGGTTTTAGTTGCAAAATGAAGGCTTTATATAGAGCAAAAGATTGGAGGACTTGTGCTTGCTCAGAAGTACAAGATCACATGTCTTGCTACATTTCTTATTTTTGAAGCAAGTGTGAGAATTGACTTCTTAAGGCATCAATCTGAGCTTATAGGGTGGCTTGAATATCTAAACACATTTTGCTTAGGTTTAGAGACTTGGTTTGTGCAAAAAGAACAAGTCCAAGGCTCACGAAATGGAAAAATGCAAAAAGCATGCTTTTCTAAAATGGCAATGTTGCCTTTCTTCCAAAAATGGCTATTTTCTTGTACAATGCATTGAATGCGTGGCTTTAGGGCATGAAACCTTGCGCAATTCATTAATGGTGGAGTGACAAACTAGTTTGAGGCCTGAAAAGTGAAGATTGTACAACCAATATGAAAATTTGAAAACTTGTTCTTCATGAAATGGTTTGAAATCAAAGTGAGAAATTGCCAACTTCATCTCTTCGATTATCCCTACTCAAGAATGATTTCAAGGATTTCTTGGACATTATGGAAATCTTGTAATGTTCTCTACAACCCATTTTTGAAATGATTTTGAAGATTCCTCTTGGAACTAGGTGAAAAGTTGCCATGAAGTTAGGTCAAAAACCTGCCTAACTAGGGCAAAAATTTCACTAAGTTATTTTAGTTCATGAGCATGTATTCACAAAACCATATCTTGAAATACAAGCATATTTAGGAAAAATTGTGTGAAGAAAAGTTGTAGTTTTCATGGAGATCTACAACTTTCATGTTGGGAACTTCCTTTGAATCAATTTGTATCATGGTGAAAATTTGGCCTAAAGTTGAGAAAAAATAAGAAATTTTCTATAATTAGAAAATTTTCAAAGTTAGAATTTTTCAACTTTTCAAATCAAAATCTTAAATTTTTGGTTTCTTAATGAACAATTTTCAACATTTTGACATGCTTTGATGAATTATGATCCTTGGCACTTTAATTTGACCAAAAAGTGAAAGTTTGACTTTTCAGTGCACATTTGACTTTTGATCAGTTGATTGAAAAATTCATCTGTCAATCCAATGTATTTGTAATGTTTTCAACCATGTCATAAGGTCAAGATGATGAAATTGAATTCTTGAGATCATTCCTTAAACCAATTGACCATTTTCTAGGTCAAAAATAAAAAATTGCCCTTTCTTAGTCAAAACCCTAATTTTGACTATTTTGCCCTTCTGATGATTTGATCAAATTTCTTGGGGAATTGTTGTCCAAACTTGATCAAATGGTACATATAGGTCTAAGATGTTGATGTGGATAAAAAAATATTAAGTTTGATTGTAAATTGGCCATAGTTGACCTTTTCCCCAATAAACTGATTTTTAGGTCAACTGTCCAATTGACTGATCAAAAATGTGATTCAAGGCTTGAAACTTGACATAAGTAATCTTGGGGGTCCATAATGATCCTTGAAAGTCATATGAAGCATTGATAGTCCAAAAATCCGTGTGCAAACTCAAACCCTAATTTTGGTCATTAGTGCATGAGGCGGTGTCTTGGGCTGATCAAACCCTAATGCAGTCTTGAGTCTAAGAGATCTTGTGAGGAAATGCTTGATAAGTGAGAGGGCAAATTTTGGGGTACAACACACTAATTTGGAGATTTTTCTCTGCCGAGGGTATGAGAACACGTGACATCAATAGGCTGCATGCTAAGAACATGGTAGTGACCTTGTAGTAGAATGCCCTTGCCTCTGTACCTGCTGGAGAAGGTACCTACTGGGAATTTGTAGATGGTTTGACTATTATCCCAACTCCTGGGGTTTTGAGCAGATGCAGATCAGGGTAATAAACCTTCTACTGATAGACAAGTGACGAGATGACGGGACGTAGTCGTACGCTTTAATCCCTAACTTTTGCCTGGACTGTCCTTTCATATTTTCAGTCCATCGGGATAACCTTTTTTTCCCAAGCCATCTTTTTAGGTTTTCGACTTGCCGGGTGTACATTTTTTTCCATATGTATATCCCTAATTAATGCCCGAACCCTTTTGGTTCGCCGGGAAGCCCTTATTTTTGCCTAGGCTAGTCAACCTAGCGGATCTTTGTCATGTGTAGTATTTTCTGACTATGTCCACGTTCATAGGATGTGGAGAGTTGTCACCGTCTTTGACAACAAGTGTTGTAGAAATGCCAGAAAATGTTTATGTGATTGCATGTGCCCTTTCATACGTGGGAGCCTGTGTGGGGCTTCTTCAGGTTAAATCTGGTGCGCCTAATGTTTGATCAAGCTCTGATAGTCTTGAATTTCCTAAGTATCTTTTCTAAGAATTGTCATGGAAGGATTCAAAGACATGATACTGACACCATCTTATACTACTGGCACAAACAAGCAATTTGGTGGTACCAAAGATTCAAATTTCACAGTGATTTTCTGTTGGAATCCCCAATCAATGTAACATCCCCCGAGTGATTCAGATGGAGATCTGCCCCTGGCTATTCAGCATTTTTGGAGAGATTCTTTGCATATTGGCTTGACTGCCCCAGATTAATTAGACACCATGTCATGCCCCTTGATTATGAAGGGCTTGTTATTGGGAATGTTCTTTCCATCTGAGGTGATTCTGTCCATTGAGGGGGTCTTCATTCACTGAATATTCGTTGTGTGAATTTCTATTCCATTTGAACAATTAACCATATGCAAACAATGTCATTTAAATAATGCAAAGCTTATGTATGTCTTGAAATTTTTTGAAAATGCATTTTTGTAGTAAAACAAAATTTGCAAGAATGTGATATCAACTCATGATTTATAGAAAACCTTACAGGAGTCAGGATACCTTTGTAACAGTATGCTCTCGAACTAACCCATGCTTCAGCTAGGACTTTTAAGGGTTGTAACGTGGTCTGGTTTACGATTTAAGAAACAAATGATAAAGGCTCAAAATTTATTTGTACCCACTCGTTCTTCATGATGTTCTTCAGTCCTATGCTCAGTTAATTATGCATTTCGAATTCCAGTTAAGTTCTGGAATGTTGGCCCCGATATTTTGGTGATGGCTCAGAAATTGAACGTTTGTTTGAGAAGGCAGTCATTTTTGTGACCTTTTCTTTTTGTTGAGGACTTGTAGGACCTGTTTCTTTTTTTTTGCTATCCCTGTCTTTTTCCTGAATTGTTTCTTTTGTGATTACAGCCAGCGGGATGCCACCAGTTTTTTTCTTAAGTCTCCTTCATAGGTTTTGACTTAATGGGTTTTTATTTTGAGAGATAATGACTGCTTGTTCTTAATGATTATGTGGAACCATCGTCATCTTCTACACTATTTGTTGTGTATGAAGGGAAAGCTTGCGACTGAATGCACATCTGAATTAACTGAGAAAACTACCTTGCCCCAAGTTATGATTAAGTGTTTTAATTTGTGTGAAAAGTAAACTCCTACTTCTTAGGCTCAAAGGGGTTGACTAGGGATTATCTTCCTTATAACTCCACTGTTTAGGATTTGAAACAATGCATGTACATCGTCAGCGGAGTCTGTTCAAAAGCATATTGTAGAGATTGTGGTATCGTTCTCGTCATCCTCCCTCTAAAGGATTAGAGCTTTTAATCAAGATTTGAATATCACAAAAAGGAAGTAAGAAAGCAGTTTAAGCATAATGAAAACAACTTAATTCAAGACAAACATGTGCAATGCATTAATGAAATAACAAAGTTTGACATGACAATAATTGTTTGAACAAATGAAGAAAATACAACTTGAGAATTCAAATTAACAAAAATGCTCTCAATCCTAGCCATGATTTGGCATGGGAGAAATGATCATGTTTGGAGTCTCAGGAGGGTCGAACTCAATCTCCTTGGCGTCAATCATATTTTGAATCTTGTATTTCAGTGCCCAACAATCGTTAGTGTCGTGCCCATGACTGCAAGAATGATAGGCACACCTTGCATCAGGATTGTAGTTAGGATAAGAAGTATTAGGGTTTGGAGGAGGTCATATCAATGTAATCAAATTCATCCTCAACATATGTTGTAATACTTGAGACATCAACATGTTGATCTTGGTAAAGTGTCTCTTAGGCTCGTCTTGCCTTCTTTGGTTACCCTGTTGTTGTGGTCGTTGCACACATGCCAAATTAGAGACTAGCATTGCCCCTAAAAATTGGTGGTACTCTGCCTTATTATGACCCTTAAGGCCATACATAACATTGGCTTCCCTCTTACCAGCAAATGGCTTCTTCTTAGCATTAGAAGATGCAGCCATCGGGATCTTCCCACTCTTGATACCACTTTCGATCCTTTCTCCAGTCAGAACAATCTATGTGAACCCGGATGAGGAACTCCCAATCAGCAGATTAAAGAACAGGCATGTCAGAGTGCCCATGAACATGTCTACCATTTCCTGATCATTCAGAGGAGGTTGTACCCTGCCAGCTAGATCCCTCCATTTATGGGCATATTCCTTGAAGCCTTCGCTATAACCCATAGACATGCTTTGAAGTTGTGTACGAGTTAGAGCAAGGTCAACATTGTATTGGTACTTCTTGTAGAAAGCAACAACCAAGTCTTCCCAGGTATGAATGTATGTTCTTTATAGCTGATAGAACCACTCCAGTTGCGTGCCAGCTAAACTTTCTAGGAAGAAATGGACCCATAACTTCTGGTCAGCAGTGTGAGGCTGGATCTTCCTGACATAGGACCTTAAGTGCAACTTAGGGCGGGAGACACCATGATACTTAGCGAATGTGGGAACCTTGAACTTTGGTGGGATGACCACTCCAGGAACCATCCCTAACTCTTCAAAGTCCAAGCCAGGTACCTGCTGAATCTCCATAGCATTGAGATGATCCTCTAGTTGTTTGTATTTATCGTCAGCAGGAGGATATTGTTCCTCAGAGTAACCAGCTTCTTCTTCATCAGCCTCGGGGTTATTTACTTCTTCATGATTATCCCCTTCTTTTGATGGAGTTGTGAGATCTAGAGCTCGTTTAACCGGTCCTCTGAGTCTTCTTCCCATATTCAAGATGCCAGCCGATTTCTTTGCCTTCTTCTTCTTCTCTTTGATGAAGAGAGCTTTCAGTTCTTCCTGTCCATGGGTCAAAGCCATGAACATTTGTTAGAACTGAGCATTTTAAGCTTGAAGGTCTTTTACTGTTTGTTCAAGGGCCATTTCTTTTGCTAAAATAAACTGCGAAAAGATGAGAAACCTGTACTGGAAGATCTGTTATGAAATGGAATGCATGCAATGTTTTCAAGGATCTCGCGGGGTAAACAAGAAAATGTAAGAAGTTGAAATTTGCAGCTTTGATTGAAGAACTTCATATCATTGAGTGTCTTATACGTTTAGTACCCTCTTAAAGTTTAGTGGGCTCAACCTATCCTATCGATAGTAACCGGGTTCTAGGGAATCTCAATATCACTGATTTTTCCCACAAGTTTCGTTCCGATCGACAACTGAGTTGCCACCAAACAAAACTCGGGAGTCAAATCTCAATGAGTGTAGTATCGAGTATCAACTGACTTAGGACTACACCAAAGACGGCTATCCCACTACTTCCTAATGGCCAAGTCGTTCAATTAAAGGTTCTAAAGTCAGTTGATGCTTCATGACACCATGCTGCGACCCCGTATTCTCCTTGACTACTCAAGGGCTACCGATACCAACCAAAGTGTCACATCAACGTAGCTATCGCTTCAACGATGTCGGTATACCCCGCACAGTTTCCAAGATCTATTGCTACTTACCTAAAAGGTGCCCCAGATCCAGGTGTAGGATCTATAATAACAACCCAAACAATCCCAAAAGGTAAAGTAAACAAAAGCAGTTTAAATAATGAACTAACTCTAAGGTAACCCCATTTTTTATAATTCCCCAGTAGAGTCGCCAGTTCTGTGATACGGTGGGAGAACTGACTTTTATACTGGTTTTGCGTTTGTATTTGCAAATGTTGCGGTAAGCAAGAGTCGCCACCTACTTTTATTTTATCCAACAAATGAAAGGGTGAAAAGAACAGAAAAAAGACCTTTCGAGAGTTTTCTGAGTAAGGGGGATAGATTATGGAAAGGGAAGGTGTTAGCACCCTTTCCATCCATATTTATCTACGGGCTCTTAGATGCTTAGCTCATTTTTGAAATACATTTCTGCTTTGTGTGTTTTTTGAAAAGAAGTTTGAAAGTGCCTTAGTGCGGCAATTTACTTTGTGATAAATCTTGTATCAGTCCTCAAGAGTGTTGACAAAGTAAATATTTTTGAAAGTTGTTTTTTGAAAATGTAAGTGTAAAAAGTTATTTTGAGCAAGCATCTAAGAACTTATCTACTTATACTCGAAAAGGTCGTTATTTTCTCCATATCCTTTAGACAGTACTATCCTACTATTAGTGAGTAGGTAGCCCTATCGTTGGATGTATGAGGGACATGCGCGGGTCTTTGTTATGGTCATAGAAGGTAACATATATGGATACCTTAGCAGTTCGAAGGGACTGTCATCATATATTCGTAGGCAACATCGAGGGACAAGATCATTTCTCATAGGCAAATCGAGGGACATTGAGGGACTATGATCTTTATGACGACTTTAACCAAGGGTCTTTGCTAAGGGTATCCCTACGTTCGAGGGACATGGCCATTGTTTTTTCGAAGGAAACAAGTGTGGTTATCCTAGAGGTGCGAGTGTGCAAATGATTCAGTTCGGTTATTTATCTTACAATTAGGGTTTTCTATCGTTCATTTTTATCTTTCCATACAATCCTTTTAATCTAAGTATTGCATAAAATATAGTAGCTAAAGGTAAAGGCAAAAATGTAAACCTAGGCTATTACAGAGCTTTGGGACAGTTATGTAATAGTGAAGAGTGCGGAAAAGAAATCCTAAAACTATTACATCCCGGAAGCAATTACATGATAATGATAAAAAAAGCGGGAAAAATAAAGTTGCGCTATTACAGTTGAATGCGCCCTATACACTTTATCTAGGAAAATAAAAATAAGATGAAAAATAGCAAAGAAAAATGTTTTGGTAATTTTTATGACAAAAATGATTTATGATAATTAATTAAATAAACCTAAAAAACCTAATTAATTTTAATTAATAAAAAAATGTTAATTTTGAAAAAAAATGTTAACTAAAAAAACCTAAAACCTAATTAATTTTAATTAAAAATAAAAAAATGTTAACTTTTGAAAAAAAGGTTAATTAAAAAAAACCTAAAACCTAATTAATTTTAATTAAAAAAAGGATAATTTTTGAAAAAATGTTGATTAAAAAAACCTAAAACCTAATTAATTTTAATTAAAAAAAAGTTAAAAAAAAACTTATGTTTAATGATTAACAAAAAAGAATTAAGTTTGCCAAAAAATAGATAGGGGAAGAAGCATCAATGGAAAAGAGGGTTAGAAAATAAAAATAATGCAAATGTCAGGGGTGGGTGTCGAACCAAAATTAATTTAAAATCTAAAATTAAATTAAAAAAACCTAAAATTAATTATTCGGATTTATTATGAAAAATCAAAAGTTTGTGAAAAATGTTAGGTTTTATGAAAAATTGTTTAAACAGAAAGAATGAAAATATGTAAAAGGACAAATAGAATGGAAGAAAACCAAAACTAATAGGGGTGAATGTTGAACCTACGCCCTTAGCCTCCTCAGGATGCCTGTCTTGCCATGCATTGGTTGTTGTTATGATCCGGCCTCGGCATTTTGTAATAACCATGCATGGGACCATTAAATGGTCTAAATCTGCAGCGTTGAATCTCATGAACACATTAAATAAATTAGTATACCATGAAATACAAAGAAAGCAAATATATGAAATTTTGTAATGTTAAAACTGATATGGCATGTATGAATGCTACTACACCATTTAGATCATGGAGATCAAATCAGCTTTACACTTACTGGAGAATGAGATGGCTTGTTTATAGTGAGATGGGGGTTTGTAACAAGGATGGCTTGTTTGTATTGAGATGAAGGTTTGTAACAAGGATTTCAATATTTCTACGGTTCTTGAAAGAATTTGATATTTTGACAAGGTTGTGGCAAAGGTTTTTTTCGTCGTGTTTGTGTGAAAATAATGAGATTTTATAAAGGAAATAAGAGCAAAAATATGGGCTTTGAATGTGCAATTGGGTCTCCAATAATCATAAGCAATAGTGCAAGTTTTTATTCACTTGAGTCTGACACGTTCCAGGATATATCGCAGGGACTTAAGTGAAATTTTGAAGTTGAAATGTGAAAACAACGTGTAGCCGACATTGAGAACTAACTCCTGTCCGGAAATGGGATCAATCGGATAAACGGTGAATTAGTTATGAATTTTTGAAGTTTTGGCTCAGACAAACTTATTTTGGACTCCAGTGTCAACTCTGGCACGTTCTTCAATAAAAAACTGGTATTTATTAGAGCATAACCCAGTCTCGACTTTGGAAGAAAAGTTGTAGATCTCTAAGTCAGTGACCTTGTATAAAAAGATGAGCCCGATCCGATAACAATTGACCGAGTTATGAGTTTTCGAAGTTTCAAACCCAGATGAAAAAATATTCAGCATTCAGGATTTTCGGCGCGTCACACGCATTCTAGGCAAAAAACGAAGGTCTTTTGGATACCGTTTGAACTCTATACCTTCTGAGAAAACGTAGCCAACTCAATTTGTGAAATGTTGGCACCGTAACTAGCTCGATACGATGAAAATCGACCAAGTTATGATTTTCTGAACATAACACAAATAAACTTCTATCACAAATTTTCTCTACGAAAATACTTGATAAATCTGCATTTTTGAAGACCTTCTGATCGAAATTGACTTCCAACCGTGAGAGATGAAAATGTATATGACGCCAAGATGGAATTTTTCCCATCTGAACGGATTCAAAACGAGCCACGGTGTTCAAGTTATGAACTTTTTAGTGCGTAAAAACTGCATTTTCAGCACACTTTTTACCATATTTCTTCGAGAAAAATCGCACATTTGGAGACCTTCTTTAAAGAATTGGCTCTCAAGACGAACCTGAATTTGAGAATATGTTATCAGGGATATCTTGGCGAAAGAACACTTGAATATGACGCACCGGGTTGGACTTGTGAATCTTTGAACCCCGAATCATTGCGAAACGGAGAACCGATCGCCAGCACGAAAAATACTCTGAGAATATCCATTAGCGAAATAAACGTCACTTGTAACCTAATGAAGCTTTCTAAATATACCTTGATTCCATAACCATAAAACCAATGATATGCGTGTATATAATAATGAAAATAAAGAGGATAAATTTTGGGGTACAACAACTTAGTTTTCCGGCTTCCCTTCACCGACCTTTAGATGTCCGTTTTTAATTATCTTCATTTTTCTCCCTCGCAACTTCACCCTAACTCGATAGCCTCCCTGCGGGACTTTGAGATTGTGTGTGATTATTTGAATATTAGGGCCAACGTACCTTTTTTTTTCTACTGCTTTCACCTTCAGCAGGGCACCATTGACAGTCAGTTGCTCAGTTACCGAAGATAGCAATAGTGCTTACAAGGCTAGGCAAAGAGTTTAGATTCTTGTTATCCATTTTATAGGTAGTTTTCATGCTCCGGTAATGTAACACGGGATCATTCGAATTTATGTTTATTCTTATTAGATATTTTTTATATTCTCGCATTTATGTTTGCATTGAGATAATGAGGTGTATGGCCTTTAGTGCTGATCATTCGATGTATGATTTACATTTGAGACCCATTCATGAGAAATGATATGAGATGAGTTTTATTCTGCTGTGTTGTACATATGAAACATAAATTTGAATGTGTGTTATTGAACATGACCATTGTGCATTAGTGTTAGTTTCATGAAGCAATGTGATACGCTCTTTATGTGCATGTTATTTGCTCTGATTATTCAATATATTTGCACGGGGGTTTAGCGGGTGTTATAGGTGGCAAAGCCACTCTATTTGCAATAATCCCTACTTTGTCAGAAATTTGATACAGACCAATAAACCGAGGAGTAAGCTTTCTCGATTTCAATGCGTGTCCGACAATGGTCACATGAGTAACCCTCAAGAATGCATGGCCTCCTTCTTGAAATTCAAGATCCTTCCTCCTCTTATAGTGGTAACTCTTTTGTCTACTATGTGAAGTTTTCATCTTATCCTGAATTAACTTCACCTTTCTCGTAGTCTACCGAACAATCTCAGGTCCAAGCACTACAGTCTCACCAGATTCATACCAGCACAAAGGTGTTCTACACCTCCGACCATACAATGCCTCGAAAGGTGTCATTCCAATACTAGAATGAAATCTATTGTTATAAGTGAACTCTATCAGTGGGAGATAACTATCCCACATACCTCCTTGTTCTATAACACAAGATCTCAACGAATCCTCCAACAACTGAATAATAATCTTCATCTGACCATCCGTCTGTGGATGATATGCATAACTGAATCTCAGCTTAGAGCCCAACGCATCCTATAAACTCTTCCGAAATATAGAAGTAAACCTTGGATCTCTATTAGAAATATACTCTACGGAACACCATGAAGCTTCACAATCACACGGATATAAATCTTCTCCAACTTCAATATAGGAAAACTGATATTAATCAGATGAAATAAGCCAATTTTGCCAGCCTATCAACAATTACCCAAATCATATCATGCCCTCTTAGAGTACTCAACAGTCCTTTCATAATATCCACCAATATGCTATCTCATTTCCACTCTAGAACATCTAACGATTTCATCAATCCCACATGCTTCTGATGATCGACTTTCGACTTCTGACAAGTAAAACATGCATACAGAAGCTTCGCTATGTCACATTTCAATATAGGCCACCAAAATAACTTCTTCAAGTCTTGGTACATTTTAGTAGCTCCCAGATGGATACTAAAACTACTTCTATGACTTTCTTACAAAATCATCTTTTTCAACTCAGACTCATCTGGAATAAAAATTATGTCACGGAACCTCAACACACCTTGCACATCCACTTTAAAATCACTGTCTTTGGACTGATCATTTCCAACCATCATGTCCACCAGCTTTACATCTAACTTCTGAGATTCTCTAATGTTATCCATAAAATCATTGTTAATCTTCAACATTCCTAACATTACACTCTATGGTTTTAACATGCAGACTAAGCTCATATCTCTGAATTGCTCAATCAATTATAGCTCTCTAACCATCATAGCGAACATAAGCAAAGATTTCCGACTCAAGGGATCTGCTACAACATTAGCTTTACTTTGATAGTAATTCAAACAAAAGTTATAATCTTTTAACAGCTCTAACCATCTTCGTTGCCTCGTATTCAATTCCTTCTGGTTAAACAAGTACTTCAAACTTTTGTGATCAATAAACACTTTAAACCTGGAGCCATAGAGGTAATGCCTCCAAATCTTTAACACAAACACCACCGTATCCAATTCAAGATCGTGAGTAGGATAATTTTGTTCATGAATTCTCAAATGCCTCGATGCATAAGCCACCACCTTGTCATTATACATAAGCACACCACCTAAACCCAATTTGGATGCATCACAATACACAATAAAATATTCCTCCAGGTTAGGTAATATCAAAATCGGATTCACTGTCAACTTCTTCTTTAGCTCGATAAAAATTTCCTCACACTAAACGTCCCACAGATATGCTTTACCCTTGCAAGTTAACCGAGTTAACGGAAGTTCTAACTTAGAAAAGCCTTCAATAATCCTTCTGTAATAACTAGCCAAGCCTAAAATGCTTTAAATCTTTGTAACTAATTTTGAAGCCTCTCACTGCAAAACTCTATCTACCTTGGATGGATCAACTAAAATACCATCACTCGATATGATGTGTCCAAGAAAACTAACCTTTTCTAACCAAAACTCACACTTCGACAACTTACAAAATGATTCGCAAATGCTCATCATGCTCTTCTTCTAATTTAGAGTAAATCAAAATATCATCAATAAAGACTACCACAAACTTGTATATATACTCATGAAAGGTTATATTCATGTATTCCATGAATACACCTGATGCATTAGAAACCCTGAAAGACATCACAATATACTCATAATGCCTATACCGAGTCCTAAAAGTCATCTTCTGAATATCATCTTCTTTTACTCGAATATAATGATAACCTGACCTCGGATTAATTTTCCTGAACACATGTGCACCCACCAATTTACCCATCAAGTTGTCTATTCTTGGAAGTGGATACTTATTTTTTATCGTCACTTTGTTCAATTACTGATAATCTACACACAGTCTCATACTACTGTCTTTCTTTTTAACTAGCAACATTAGAGCTCCCCAAGGCAATAAACTTGGTCTCATAAATTTATTTTCAAGCAAGTCTTCTAATTTTTTCTTCAATTCTACTAATTCAGATGCCAACATATGGTTCCATTAAAACAGGTCTGGTACCAAGAACAAGATTAATAGAAAACTCCACTTCTCTTTCCGGCGGCACATCTGAAATGTCATCTGGAAAAACTTCAGGAAAATCATGCACTACTTGTAACTCATCAATTACAAATTTACCTTCTATAGATAAAGATGACATCAGTGTAACCAGTTGAGCTTCATCCTGCATCAACTTGTTTAACTGTCTAGCAGACAAGAAACCAGCTTCCTCCTCCTCATCGGAAGCAAGAAATCGCAAAAATTTGTTGTAGTAGTTAATATGAAGATAACTGAATTCCAACCATTTCATACCTAAGATTACATCCAGGCCACTCAACAACAAACAAACTAGATCCACAACAAAATCTCTGTCAAAGATTGACAAATTACATTTCAAGCATACTAAAGAACTAGTCATTTATCCCTTAGTTGGAGTCTCGATAACCATTTCTCCATTCATAGAAGACTGTAAGTGTTTGTTGGCAGAATTTTTTGTAAAACAATCACTTAATAATGTTTTGCTAAATGTATTAACATTTGGAGCAAAACTGTTTTGTATGATGTCAAAGCATATGTCTTGACATCTGCCTCATAAAATGATCTCAGCTCAACATCAGTTTAAGTTTTATGTTTCCTGATTTCCAGCACTCCATAATTCAAGATTTGTCACTCACAGGCAGCGAAAAATATGGAGGAATATTTTTCAAAATTCATGAATTTTATATTGACCTATTTTTATGGAAATATTAAAAACAATTGAGTATTTAGTTTTAAAGCCCAAGCCCACAACTACGCATATATAAATACTTGTTTCCTTGTTCAAACAACTGCAACTTTTGAAGAAAAATACTTTCTTTCTGTTTTAAAAAGTCTAAGTCTTTTAATTGTCAAACACTCTAGTATTGATTGAATACTTGTGTTGTTATTTGGGTTGTTAATTATGTATCATTCATAAGCTTTTAAGCATTGAATGATTGAGGTGTTTTAAACTTATTATTTATGTTAGCTTTTCACTGTAAGTGATTGAAGGGATTTGAGGAGGGCCTCATACCTAGGTGAGTCTTAGGTAGAAGTTTAGCACGGGTAGTGATTAAGTGATTAGATCGTAAACTGTTTGTTTACTGAGGGTCTATGAATTGATATAATTTAGTGAACGTGTCCCTGACGTGGCAGCCCCCAGAGTAGGTGTTGTTGTACACTAAAATGGGTGAACAACCTCTTGTGTTTTTACTGTTTTGATTTTACTGCACTTTACTTGCAAATATATATTTGTGTCGCGACATCTCATTCGACATCATATATTTGATACCAGAATTTCAATTGGTATCAGAGCAGGCATCCTGCTCTTATCGGGTGAGATCTAGGGAAGATACTTTATGGTACTATGGACAAGGATGGTGGATTTGTGAATATACCACCTGTTGTACCAAAAAATTTTCCTTCTCATTTCTCAAGAAATATCTCACAAGATCTCCATTAATTCAAGACTGCACAAGGTTTGATCAGCTCAAGATATCTCCTTAAGCACTGATGACTCAAATTAGGGTTTGAGTTTGCACAAGGACAAATGGAATTTTAATGCCCCATATGACTTTCATGGATCACATTGAACCCTCAAGATTTCTCATGTCAAGTTTCAATTCTTGGATCACATTTTTGCTCAATCAATTGATCAGTTGACCTAAAATCAGCTGTATTGAGGAAAAGTCAACTGTGGTCAATTTATTGTCAAACTTTATAATTTTTGGTCAATATCAACATTATGAACTCATATATGTCAATTGATCAATTTTGATCACAATTCCTCAAGAAATTTGATCAGATCATCGAAAGGGCAAAATGGTCAAAATTAGGGTTTTGACTAAGAAGGTGCAATTTTGATTTTTGACCTAACAAATGACTTATTGGTTCAAGACATGATCTCAAGGATTCAAATAATTCATTTTGACCTAATGGAATGGCTCAAAACATTTCTCAAGATCAATTGATTGATAGTTGATTTTCAGTCAACTATACACTGAAAAGTCAAACTTTGACTTTTTGATCAAAATCAAGTTTCAAAGATTATAATTCATCAAGACATGTCAAAATATGAAACTTGTTCATCAAGGAATTGAAAATTCAAATTTCATCTTTGAAAAGTCAAATTTCCAAGACTTAGAATTTTTTCTAAGTGTTGGAAAATTCACTTTTTTTCACAACTTTGTGCCAAATTTCCACCATGATGCAAGAGGATTCAAAGTAAACTTCCAACATGAAAGTTGTATATCTCAATGATATCTATAACATTGTATGGAAGAACTTTTCCTATAAATTCTTAGATTTCAAGTTATGACTTTGTAAAAGACATGCTCATGAAACTTAAAAGACTTAGTGAAATTTTGCCCTAGTTAGGCAGGATTTTGATCTAACTTCATGGAAAATTTTCACCTAGTTCCAAATTGAATTTTCAAAAATGTCCAACATGAAGGTTGTAGAGGATAAGCTTTCCAAAATGTCCAAGAACTCATTGAGATCATGTTTGTGATAAGAGAACCTAAGCCATGAAGTTAGGGTTTCATTCTTGTTTTGCAAGGCAAATTTGTGAAGAACACTTGATCCAATCTTCAAGCATGTTGTACAAATCCTACTTTGCAGGCTTCTAACTTGCATTTCACTCCATAATTAAATGTCTACACAGCCGTTGGAGCTTTTATCCAAGCATTCAATGCATTGTCTATACTTAATACCATTTTAGGAAGAAAGGCAACATTGCCATTTTGGAAAATGGCTTTAATAACAAACTCCACTCTTCTTGAGCTCCTAACTTATTGTCTCTGCACACACACTTTGCAAAGACTAGAAGAAACATGTTTAAAGTGATTCAACCACTCTATATTGCTGGTACAAAACATAAAAACATTATTTTCTCACTTTTCTTCAAAATCAAGAAACGTAGCCATATTATAACTCAGAAATTTGTTGTGCAAAAGTGCTCTAACCTCTTTCTTATAAATATACAAGTTATTTGCAGCATTTACACGATGGCAAGCACCCCAAAAACTCTTCCAAGCACATTCCTGCACAGAACTGCCCAAACTTGACAGTTTTGAGCCAAAACTCATCATCTCCATTTTCACTAGTGCGTTTTGATTTCTAATCATACAAACACCTTGCATAAATAATATACAAGTCAACCAGGCCCCTGTTTCCTGACTGTAACCCCTCCATCACCATCCACCGTTTTCAAAACTAAAGCTTGCAACTTGACTTGAGTTGGGAGTTTCAGCCATCCTCAAGGCAAAGTAGGAGTTGGAATACACTCAAGGAGGTCCAGGCCGGCTAAACAGATCATTGGGAAACCTCAAAGCTTGATCAAACTCCATACACAAATTCAACTACAAGAGGTAAGTTTTCAAACTTCTATCTCTTCATACAAGCATCATTTGATTCTGATTTGTGAAGATAGAATGTAGATATCATTGCCCTGAAGCTGTACATATTCATAGTTTTCATTTATATTGATTGAGCTTAGAGAATTTTAGGTTTGAATCAATGAAAAAAAATTAGGTCAGAATTTTTTACCATTAAAAATTCTCATTCATCTTTGATTTATAGCTTATGATATTTATATGGTTTGATTCGTATGAGAAATCGGAGCAACTTTCATGTTTACATTTTTCATTTTTGTTGAGAAATGAGTGAGTTACAGGAACCATGGCTGGATGTTGAAGATGAAGTAATTTTTAGGACTTGATTTATTTTATGTATTTATTGTTTCATTTAAGTTAATGGATGTATAACCACCCCAGTGGCAAGGCATCACGCGTTTCATGTTCAGGGCGTGGATTCAAGCCCCAGCGCTGGCACTTTTTGTTATTTTTCATCATTTTTCTCTTCTTTTGTTTCAAACCAAGCGTGTTGGGACTTCAAGCATTGGACCTTACTATTTTTGCTGAAACACACCTCCACTCCACTGCACAACACAGACCCACTTTTTTTATTATGTTTATTTTTCTGTTTACAAAAATCCCATTGGGCCAAATTCAAAAACTATTTTTCTAATAAACTCCCAAATCCAATTCCAAACCCCCTGACTTTTAATTTTATATTTTATTTTATTTTATTTTTCTTTATTTTTATTATTATTATTATTATTAATAAAAAATCCAAAAATATTTTTATTTATTATTTACACACTTATATTTTTATTTTCTTTATAAAACTTAAAAAGACAAACAATATTTTTTTAACAAACTTAATTTCTTTTTCTTAATAATTTAATAATTAGATTTAGGTTTAGTTATTTCTCTTTTTATTAACTTAGAATTTAGGTTTCTTTTAATTAATTAATTTCAATGTTATTTTTATTAAACTAAAAACCTTTTCTTAAGAAAACCCTAAAAAATGCTTTCTAATTTAATTTACTTTCTTAATTAGTTTAGGCTTAATTTTATTAATTTAACTAATCATTTTCTTTTAGATAATTAGGTTAAAACCCTTTCCTCAAAAATCCAAACAAAAATGATTTCCTTTTCATTTACATCTTTGCACATTATATTATTTAATTATTTCTTGTACAATATTCAATATCGTTGTAATAGATAATTAGGTTTAATTTCTTGCAAATCCCCATTTGTAAATTTTTATTCCATATCCCTCTAATGATGTAATAGCGTAGTAATTTTACTTTCCGCAGTTTATCACTTTCATATAAAGGCTAGTAATTAGGGTTTGTATGGAAAGATAATATTAACAAGTAGATAACCCTAATCAATGATTAAATTCATGCAAATCAAACACACTATTCGCACATGCACTCTTAGGGTAATTCCACTTGTTGCCTTATAAAAATGGTCATGTTATGCATGTGGGATGTCTTAGCACAAACAAATAAAAAATATAAGATCATAGTCCCTCGATGATGCTACAAATGTTGTCTTTCAAATGATCTTAGTCCCTCAAAGAGAAATGCTAAGATATCTCACAACATTGCTATGATGACTATACGATGACCCATGCCCGTCCCTTTTACATCCAAAGATAAGGCTTCTTACCAATCAATGGTAAGATATCAATATCAAAGGAAAGGAAGAAATGAACAAAAGGCTTTTGAGTAGGTAGATTGTTCCTAATTCCTTGCTAACTTTCAAAACAAACATCCTTGCTCATTTTCAAAAAAACAAACACCAAACACTTTCAAAAACAAACTTTCAAAAACATGAAATATTTTCAAAAGACCAACACTTTGTATACGTTCTTACGAACGAGAACCATTACAAAGTTTGCCTAAACGAAGGCGCCTTTTCAAAAATACTTTCAAAAAACCACCACAAAGCACATATTCAAACAAAAACAAGTGATCTAGAAAGCAACTAAGAGCCCATAGATAACTATGGATGAAAAGGGTGCTAACACCTTCCCTTTTCATAATCTACCCCCTGAACTCAAGAAATAATCTCAAAGGTCTTTCTTGTTCTTTTCCACGTTTCCTTTTGGATAAAATAAAAGTCGGTGGCGACTCTTGCTAACTGCAACATTTGCGATCAAACGTAAAACATCCCAAGTCACTTTTCCCACCGTATTACAGAACTGGTGACTCTGCTGAGGAACACTTAAAAGTGGGGTTACCTTAGGGCTAGATCACCTTTATTTGCTTTCATTTTTTGACTTGCTTGCTTTACATTTTGGTTCCTTGTTTGGGCTTGTTTTAATCTTCTACCCGGATTTGGGATACCTTATAGGTAAGTAGCAATACGTTGTGGAAACTGTGCGGGGTATACCGACATGGTATAAGCAATAGCTATGTTAGTGTGACACATTTGTGGGTACCGGTATCCCTTGAGTAGTCAAGGAGAATACGGGGCCGCTGTGTGGTGTCATAAAGCACTAAATGACTTTAGAACCTTTACTTTACCAACTTGGCCATTAGGAAGTAGTGAGATAGTCGGCTTTGGTGCAGTCCGAAGTTGGTTGATACTCGATACTACACTCATTGAGATCAATCTTCTCGGATATTTCAGTCTCCATGAAAGAGGCTTGCACTGAAACAATGACTGACAAGAAAGATCAATGATATTGAGATCCCTTAGAACCCGATTACTATTTCTGGGATAGGTTTGAGCCAACTAAACTTCAAGAGAGTACTTACCTATAAGACTCCATGCAAGCCTAAACCTAATGATTTGTTTGCCTTGTTTGTATATGTTTACTTGTACATAACATCATAAACATCATAACACCATACTCATTCTCAATAACCATTTCAAGGATTATTGGGATTTATCTTTGTTCTATTTTGTAAGACATGGCTTCCATCCGCAAGAATACTATCCAAGTCAATATCGTAAGAATTACTTCTCAACTCAAAGAGTTAGCATCAAGGGTCCTTGAGAATTCTTCATTCACCAAAAGACATGATCGCCTCCTAAACTTGGTTACCTCTAGCACTGATGAAGATATGATGAAGGTTCTTTTCCAGTTCCTTGATCCTCTACACCATTGCTTCACCTTTCCCGATTATCAACTTATGCCTACTCTGGAAGAATTATCTCAACTCTTGAGGATTCCCATCCTTAATCAACTACACTTCAACGGTACAGAAAGAGATCCAAGACCTGAAGATATTGCCTGAGCACTACACTTGCAACAATCTGATGCCACGACATATGGGAAACAAGGAGTGGTGTCAAAGGGTTCTTAGCCAAGTTCTTGTTTGAGAAAGCTCAAGATTGTTGGAACTCTTTTGACTTACAAGCTTTTGAAGAAATATTGGCCCTTCTCATCTATGGGATGGTTTTGTTTCAAACCCTGACTAACATATAGATGTAAATGCTGTCAAAATCTTCATGTCTCGCAATCCAGTGCCTACTTTGCTGGTAGATATCCTACATTATTTTCACTCTTGCACTATGAGGAAAATAGGGATCCTCATGTGTTGCACTCCTCTCATGGCTATATGGTTTACTTTACATCTTCCCCGGTCTGTGTTGAAGAACAAACAAGGTTTGAGGTGGTCCCATAGGTTGTTGACGCTCAGACATTCAAATATTCATTGGTGTTCTCGATCCTTGGAGAATGTTACTATCATCGACCATTGTGGGGAATTACCTAATGTCCCTTTGCTTGGAGTTAGGGGAGGTATCACTTACACCCCTTGCTTAGTATGATACGGTAGGAGAACTGACTTGGATGTTTTGCGTTTGGTCGTAAATGTTGCGGTTAGCAAGAGTCGCCACCGACTTTTCTTTTATCCAAAAAGGAAAGGTGAAAAAGCCCAAGAAAGACCTTTGATATTGTTTCTTGTTTTGAAATGGAGCAAGCAATTAGGAGCCATCTACCTACTCAAATGTCTATCTTGTTCATTTACTTTTTCTTTGACATTGTTGTCTTACCATTGATTTGGTAAACAACCCTATCTTTGGATGTAAACGGGACGGGCGTGGGTCATCGTATAGCCATGATTAGCAATGTTGCAAGGTATCTTAGCATTATTTTAGAGGGACTAAGATCATTTGTAAGGCAACTTTGAATAGTGTAATCGAGGGACTATGATCTTGTATTTGTTTGTTTTTGCTAGGATACCTTACATGCGTAATATGGCCATTTTGTATAAGACAACCAAGTGGATTTTACCCTAGGGGTGCTTGTGTGAAAATGTGTTATTTTTCATGCTTGATTTTGTCTTGAATTAGGGTTTTCTACTTGATTGATTTTATTCTTTCCATACAAACCCTAATTACTAGCATATTATATAAAAGCGATAAATTGTGAAATTTAAAGTTACTACGCTATTACAACACTTGTGGGTATACAATTTATGAATGTGAATTGCAATGATATAAACCTAATTAATCTATTACAACCAAATTGAATATTGTACAAATAATTGAAGAAATATATAAAGTACAAATGCACATTGAAAGAAATGATTTTTGTGTTTGGATTTTTATATGAAAGAGATTTTTTAACCTAAACCTAATTAGGGAAAAAAGTAATTAAATTAAATTAACTTAAGTTAATTAAGAAAAGAAATTAATTAAGAAAATATTTTTGATTAAAATAAAATAAGTTTAAAGAAAAAAGTATTTTGTTTTTGTATTTTTGTCTTGAAAACAATATGTGGTGTTATGAAATATTTTTGGTCTTTTTTATATTAAAATAAATGTATTTAAATAAGTATAAAGAAATAAATAACTAACCTAGTTTTAATTTAACTTACAAGATAACTAATAAAGATAAATAAAGTATAATGAGTAAAAAATACATTTTTATGTGGAAAAATATTTAAATTATGTCAAAACATAAATCTATTATTTTTATATTTTTTATGATTTTATTAATATTTTAGAAAATATATTTAAAATAAAAATAAATAAATAAAGAAATAAAAATAAAATGGGACAGGGAGGTGTCACAAGTAAACAGTGGGGCTGAGCTAGCAAAAAACAATGCCAGGCCCAAAGGGCGCAGCGCCTGCAAAAAAAATGTGTTAGGAAATTAGAAAAAGTGAAAAAAGAAAAGAAAAAGGGGGGTTCACACTGGTTCGAACCCTCACCCTTTAGGTAAGCAATGACTTAGTACGTGCGCGCTTGCCACTGGGGTGGCTGTTTCATCCAGTCATATAATCAAAGCATAAATATATATTAGGAACTACTTTCTGAAGGAAACTTCGTCTTTAACCTCGCGCCCAGCCGGACCACCTGTATCTTCCTCATCTCTCCACAAAAATGGAAAGTTCAAACATGAAAGTTGTGGTGTTTCTTCCCACGAATCCAACCATATAACTTATGTAAGCTAAAAGTCAAAGATAAAAACTAATTTTGCTGGCCCTAAATTGAAACCTAATTTTCTCAGAAATTTCAAATCGAAAATTCTCTATACACAGTCAATATAAATGGGAGCTATGAAATGGTCAGCTTTAGAGAAAATATATCTACATTTTGTCTTCACAAATCAGGATCAAATGATGCTTGTATGAAGAGATAGAAGTTTGAGTTTTTACCTCTTGCAGCTTGAGTCGTGAATGGAGTTTGAGCAATTTTTGAGATGGCCTAAGGATCTGTTTAGCTTGCCTGGACCTCCTTGAGTATATTCTAACTCCTACTTTTCTCTGAAAGTCCCTGAATCTCTCTACTCAAGTCAACCTGCAAGCTTGATATTTGAAAATGGTGGATAGTGATGGAGGAGTTACATTCTTGAAACAGGGGCCTGGATTACTTTGGTATGATGTATAGAAGGTGTTTAAGTGGTTAGTTTTCAAAACGCACGAGTGAAAATGAAGATCATGAGTTTTGGTTCAAAACTGTGTATCAATGGTGTTCTTGAACAGGTGTTTGGTTTTTGAATGTTTGAGATAGTTTCAGGGCACTAGTATTCGTGTGTCAACTTTCAAATAGTGTGTATACTTATAAGCAAGAGGTTTTGAGGCTTGTAACAACTCAGAGTTTGAAAATCACATGTTGTGGCTTGGTTACTTGTTTTTGAAGCAAAGTTGACAAACATAGTTTCAATGTGAAGTACAAGGGTTTGCAGGGTGATTAGCAGGTTGTAGATATGTTGCTTCTTGCTTTTACATTCCTTTTAGTCAGAAGAAACAATGTATGGGCTCAAAGATAGTTGACATTGTGATTAAAGTCACATTTCCAAAATGGAAGTGGTGACTTTCTTCCAAAAATGGAAATGCAACTTGGATAATGGCTTCAATGCTTGGACAATTTCTCTACCAGTTGTGTAAGCATTAAATTAATGAGTGATTAGCAAGTTTAAAGCATGCAAAGCAAGATTTATACAACATGCTTAAAGATTGGATCAAGTGTTCTTCACAAAATGGCTTGTAATCCAAGTGACAAAACACAAACTTCATCTCTTCGATTCTCCCTACTCAAGAATGATCTCAAGGAGTTCTTTGACATTTTGGAAAGCTTGCAATGTGCTCTTCAAATCATCTTTGAATTTATTTTGAATATTCTCCTTGGAACTATGTGAAAAATTGCCATGAAGTTAGGTCAAAAATCTGCCTAACTAGGGCCAAATTTCACTAAGTCATTTTCAGTTCATGAGCATGTATTCACAAAATTATAACTTGAGATCCAAGCATTTTTAGGATAAGTTGTGTAAATAAAAGTTTTAGATTTCATGGAGATCTACAACTTTCATGTTGGAAGTTTCTCTTGAATCATCTTGCATCATGGTGAAAGTTTAGATCAAAATGAAATCTTGACTTTTTGATTTCTTGATGAATAAGTTTCACATTTTGACATGTTTTGATGAATTATGATCTTTGGCACTTGAATTTGACCAAAAAGTCAAAGTTTGACTTTTCAGTATACAGTTGACTTTTGATCAGTTGACTGCAAAATTCATCTGTCAATCCAATGGAATTGAAATGTTTTGAATCATGTCACTAGGTCAAAATGATGCAATTGTACTATTAAGATCATGCCTTAAACCAATTGATCATTTTCTAGGTCAAAAATTAGAAATTTCCCTTTCTCAATCAAAACCCTAATTTTGACCATTTTGCCCTTTTGGAGATTTGATCAAATTTCTTGAGGAATTATGGTCCAAACTTGATAAAATGATACATATGGGTCTAAAATGTTGATGTGGATCCAAAATTATGAAGTTTGACTATAAATTGGCTATGGTTGACTTTTTTCCCAATACAGTTGATTTCTAGGTCAATTGTTCAATTGACTGATCAAAAGTGTGATCCAAGGCTTGAAACTTGACATGAGTGATATTGGGGGTCCATAATGATCCATGAAAGCCATATGAAGCATTTATAGTTCAAAAATCCTTGTGCAAACTCAAACCCTAATTTTGGTCATCAGTGCATAAGGAGGTATCTTGAGCTAATCAAACCCTAGTGCAGACTTGAGCCCAATGAGATCTTGTGAGAAAATTCTTGATAAGTGAGAGGGTAAATTTTGGGGTACAACAACTTCCCCTGTTCAATCTTCTTAAACCCGACGAGTTAGATTGGCGAGCTTTGCCATTCGTGACTGGAAGGTGGAAGATGATTGGACACTAGAATGCCCAGAAATTTGCACTTGGCTATGTGAAGGTTGAGGGAATGGGCTTAAAGATGCCATTTGGAGAGGTGATAGAAATTTGTAGGAGATGGGCTTAAAGATTCCATCCAAGAGTGATTGTTGGTATTGTAATTTGCAAGTTGAAAGAATGAGTATCAGAGTGGTGTCCATGTCTGTAGCGTATCTGAATTGTATCTGAAAGTCGAATATGAATGAGTATCAGAATGGCATCCGTGTCTGCAGCGTATATGAACTGTATCTGGAAGTTGAATCTGAATGAGTATCAGAATGGCATCCATGTCTTGGAGCGTATCTGAACTGTATCTGAGCGCTGAATCTGAATGAGTATCAGAATGGCATCCGTGTCTGGAGCGTATCTGAGAGTTGAATCTGAATGAGTATTAGAACGGCGTCCGTGTATGGAGCGTATATGAACTGTATCTGAGAGTTGTATCTGAATGAGTATGAGAATGGCATCTGTGTATGGAGCGTATCTGAACTGTATCTGAGAGTTGAATTTGAATGAGTATCAGAATGGCATCCGTGTCTAGAGCGTATCTGTACTATATCTGAAAGTTCTGAACATTATTAATGGTAGCTTGTTAATCTTATCCTAAAAAGGGTAAAATGTTACAAAAAATGCCAAGTCATGTTGTATGAAATGTATGATATGATGCACTTGTTTTTCAATGTTGATGATATAGGGATGCAATGTATGCGTATGTGAGATAATTTGCTGCACTGCTGTTGGATTAAGGAAAATAAATCCCTGACTGCTGCTGAGGGTTTGTAAGTCTTCATGTTTTGAAGTCGAAGTGTCGATGAATTTCTGTTTAGAGAAATAAACTCTGTTGTAAGGGAAATGCCATGTGTTGCTCAAAAAGGGTTCAGAGAAATTGGATGATTTCTATCGGGGGTTGAAAATTGGAAGCTTTGTTCCGCCGGGGATTAAATGACGTACTGTGGGGGATTACTTATGGAATAGCCTAGAGGTATTTCCCTATCCATTCAACCTATCAGTAATTGCCTTTTTTCATTTTGTTTATTTGTAAACAGTAATTATGTTCAAATGCATATGTTCAACAATGAATTATTGGACGTTTTTGTAAACAAAATACAAGCGTAAAGAAAAACAGATAGTTTTTGCACTTTCAAAGAGATATCATTGTATTGACTTTGAGTAAGTATTTTTATACAAGGAGACAAACATTCTAGTAAGAGAATGCTTTCGTAAAAAATGAAAATTTTGATACAAAGAAAAGATAGCTATGTGTAATAATCCCATGGGGTTTCCATTCTGCTATAGCCTTCATATCTCTGAGCATCTTGTCTATTTGTTGCCTTGTCCGAAGATGATTGAATTGAATAGAACCTATGAGTTTGCTGGTTGTCTGTAAGGTGATCCAACAGGACATAGTCATACGCTTTAATTCCCTAACATTGGTCTGGACCGCCCTTTTGGGTTTTCAATCCACCGGGAAACCCTTTTTTGCCCAAGTCTCCCTTTCGGGTTTTCAACTTCCCGGGTGTACAAATTTTTTTGTTTTATTCCTAATTTTTCCTCGAACCTTTTAGGTTCACCGGGATGCCTTGGTTTTTCCTAGGTATGTCAACCTAGCGGGTCTCTTATGCGTAGTATCTTTTGACTATGTCCCCGTTCGCAGGATGCGGCAGTTCGTTGCCATCCATGGTGGTAAAGATCATTGCCCCACCAGAGAAAATGTTTTTGATTACAAATGGTCCTTCGTATGTAGGATTCTATTTTCCCATGGGATCACCTTGTGGCAATATGATGCGTTTGATCACCTGATCCCCAACTCGATATACTTGGCATCTGACCTTTTTGTTGAAAGCCTTGATCATCCATTTTTGATACATTTGACCATGGAAAACATCAGTAAGTCTCTTTTCATGAATCAAGTTCATTTGATCAAGTCGAGTCTGGATCCAATCGTCTTCGTTCAATCCTGCATCCTTCATAATCCTCAGAGAGGGAATATGGACCTCGATTGGCAAGACAACCTCCATGTCGTAAACCAGAGAATTGGGTGTTGCCCCGGTTGATGTGTGTGATCGGTGGATCTGGAACTGACTGTTTAACGCTGGTTCACGAAATGTCGCGGAAGCAAGAGTCTCCACCGTCTTTTATTTTCTCCAAATGGAAAGGACAAAAGCACAGAAAAATTCCTTATAGAGATTGCTCTCGGTTCGGGAGGTAGATTTATAGAAAGGGAAGGTGTTAGCACCCTTTCTATCCGTGGTTATCCACGGGCTCTTAGATACTTGCTCATTTGTGTTTTCAAAAGTGTTTGCTTTTCAAATGTGGGTTTAAAACAAATTTCTTTGGAAATTTCAGTTCGACTCTTGTATCAGTCCTCAAGAGTGTTTGAAAAATTGCTTTCGAAAGCTTTTTGAAAGTGTCGGTGTGAAAAGAGTTTTTTGATTTTGTTTTGAAATTAGAGCAAGTATCTACGAGTTCTCTACCTACCCTAAGGAATTCGTCTGTGTAAATGTCCTTAAAGTAGTGCCATCCCACCATTGAGAGGTAGGTAGCACCACCGTTGGAGGTGTTCGGGTCAATTCGAGGGTTCGGGACATTGTGGTCACCAGAGCAATAGGAAGACACCTTAGAAGCTACCCTCATGCCATGTTCATTGACATGAGGACTTACTAAAACATCCTCTACTCGACGACCACTTTTCGAGGGGCAAGGCAACAGTGAGACGTACCCTAGGGGTGGTGTGTGATTTGTGTGTCATTTTCAGTTATATTTGTCTTGTTCATGCATTGTGATCTACGCTTTGTTTTTATTTTTGACATTCATTCTTTCATGCAAATTATTAACAGTTAAAAGATGCGAGAAGGTAAAAGTCCTACGCTATTACAAAGGCGCGGGTCTACATCGCCAAATTAATCCAAGACCCGATTTGAAATAAAAATAAAAATGCGGAAAGATAAATGTCCTAATTAATCTATTATAAGGCTTTGAGGTAATTACATGAAATTTATAAAAAGGAAATAAAATAAGCGTGCGAAATAGAATTATGATCGAATGCGAGGGCGTTGGACCCTTTTAAAGAAATTGAATTAAAATTATGAAATTAATTAAAAGAAAGAATTTTTTGGAGTTTTTGTATTTATGGGGTTTAATGAGAAAATTAAATTGGAACCCTAATTCTAAACTATTTTTAATTTATAAAAAAAATGTTTAAGTTTAACCTAGTTTTAACCTAATTATTTAATGGCAAATTTATTTACAAAAAATAATTAATAATTAAATATAGTGAAAAAGAAAAAAAGGAATAAAAGTATAAAACCCTAATTCTACATTTTTTAGTTTATTACAAAAATATTAAAATTAAAACCTAGAATTAGAACTAAATTAATTATTACATTTATTTACAAAATAAAAACATTAGTGAATTAAATAATAAAATATATTTTTATTTTTTGACTTTCTGATTTTTTTGTTATTTTTATGTTATGAAAAATTAATTTATGAATTAAACTAAAAATAAATAAAAACAAATAAATAGAAAAATAAAAAGAATGAAAAATAAAATGCAAACCAATGGGGGGTGTTGACCCCAATTTTGGAGGTAAATTGCCAGCAGTTTGGCCCATTAAACGCTAGCCCACGTGGACTTTCCTGGCTTGTGTATGAAGGCGTTGACCTATGCACATGGTGGTCTGCAGCTTCTGACCACTGGATTGATCTTATGGGGCGCGTGGCAAGCTTGAGTGTAGGATGCATGGTAGATCTCTGGGCGTATACTGCATGGAATCAGGTTAAAACAAAATATATTGAGAAAGGGAGGGGACCTGGGAATCGAACCCAGGTCCCAATGCTTGCCAGCACCACGTTCCACCAACTGAGCTGTTTTGCCACTTTGTTATCATAATGGAAAGGAATTAATATATAAAAACAAACACACTAATGTTATTAATAAAAAAAACGCGTTGAAATTTGAATAGTCCAACCAAGATAGGACACGCAGGCTTCGTCCTCATTGTACCTGTAATCAGAAAAGAGATAGCGGGGGTTTTAAACCCCCACTAAATATGCCCTGCGAAAAATAGCGATTACACCATGGGCCATGATAAATTAGGCGCGAGGTGATGAACAAGTTCGTCTGGAGCTTCTGAGTCCAATGGTCCTGGTCTTGTTGTCTAATTTTTCCTGAAGAGCAAAGCCCTAATTTTACAGCTTTGAAAACCTAACAAGCTCCAATGGTGAATTCATGTATAGGGCACGGAAACTCAATTGAATGGCATGGTTAGCTTCAGAATAATTAGACTAGTACAAATCAAGCGTTAGAAATAAAAAATATGGCATGAATTATGAAACACGATTATGCATAAAGTTTGAGGAATTTTGACTTCTATATACCAATTCTTGATGCGTGGGGACTGGAAAAGGATTCAGTTAGGTTCCTTGATGCCTTGGCAAGCTATTGGAATGCTTATTTCGCTTTGAATTGCATTGAAACTGTGTTTTCAATTTTCAATTTTTTCACAAAAAATGCCAAGTTTTTATGAGGTTTGAGGCGCAGCTTCCAGGTCTCTAGCATTAGGTTTAGCATCCTGTATATGTATGGGACGAATTAGGGTAAGAATTTGAGTCAAAAAGCCTTTGCATTGATGAATCAAATATTTGATTTCCATGGAATCTTTTCCAATCTTTTCCTCATGAAGAACATGCCAATTTGCACCAAATCTTTCCTCTTTTGATGTGCACGAGATCTTGAGTGAATCATGAGGGCATATGCTGCATAAAAGGATTCAAAAACATTTATTTAGTATTTTTGTCATATTTTATTTAATTAAATGAATTAATGGTGATAAAAATTCAAATAAATAATAAAAAATGATGAAAAAAATCCCCTTTGGGTCAAATGGTCGTGCATAGCCTTTGGATAACGATTCTTGGAAGAAAATGTGGCCCATTAGCAATTTTGAGGCATTTGAAGCAAAGTTGACTTTTCAAAATTCCCAAAAATTTCCCAACTTCCACAAGGCATATCTTGCTCAATATTTAAGCTTTGATCATGTTCTTGGACATTTTGGAAAGGTCTTGAAGTCCTCTAACCAATTCCTTTAGTCCCATGTCAATTTGATTGACCAATATCAAGTTATGGTCTTTGACTTAAAGTCCCTTTTTGTTGACTTTTGAAAATGACCTATAATGTTGAAATTGATAACTTTTTGTGAGAGCATTTCTTGGACTTGAAGTGTGAAGAGGAGTTGTAGGAAATGTATTTCTCTTCAAAATGAGCTTTGGATGGAATTTTTCTGATGAACCATGTCGAAGTTATGCTTTGGTCAAGTTACAGTTGACTTTTTCAACTGTCCAAATATGGAAACTTTTGCATCTTGAGACTTTTTGAGCCATACCTTGAAAATCATGATCAAGAATTGATCCAATGATGTTTGTGGCTTCAAAATAAGATGTTGACCAAAAATTTGAACTTTTGACTGTCAAATGACCATTTTGCCCGTACAGTTGACTGTTGAGCAATTAGGGTTTTTGACTGTGCAATTTTGTGCTGTAAGTCTTGAAACTTGACATGAGGATTCTTGACAATGTTTATAGGCATGTGGGACTTGTTTGGACCCTTGGAAACCTCAACTTCTTTGTCAGAATCAAAACCCTAGTTTTTGACTGTTAGGAGGCCCTTGAACTGTGCAACCCTTGGGGAGATTTTGAAGCATGCTCTTTGCAAATCTTGAAGAAAATGGGAGGGCAAATTTTGGGGTACAACAATGTGCGAGTTGTGGTATGATACCCGTGGAGAGTGAATGGTAGCATCTCATGCCAGTATTTGTATGTGATTGTCATTTTTTGTATGATCTTTTTAATGTTCTTATTTGCAGCTTCGACAACACCATTCATCTTTGGCCGGTAAGGAGATGAATTATGATGTTGAATCTTGAATTGCTCGCACAAGGTGGTGATCATAGTGTTATTGAGATTTGTACCATTGTCAGTGATGATCCTTTCTGGGATACCGTACCGGCAAATGAGATTTTGCTTGATGAAATGGGCAACAACATTCTTGGTAACGGAGGCGAAGGAAGCTGCTTTAACCCACTTTGTAAAGTAGTCAATGGCCACTAGGATGAAGCAGTGTCCATTGGAGGATGTCGACTTGATTTCCCCAATCATATCAATTCCCATCATAACAAAGGGCCAAGGATCCGTCAAGACATTCAGAGGATCCGGAGGTACGTGCACCTTGTCAGCATAAATCTGGCATTTATGGCAGGTTCGAGAGTGTTGATAGCAATCTGCTTCCATGGTAGACCAATAATAGCCTGCCCATAGGATTTCCTTTGCCATCGTATGCCCACTGGAATGGGTGATAAAAGTGTCTTCATGCAATTCAGCCATGATCCTTTCAGTTTCAACCTTATCTATGCACCGAAGTAACACAGAGTCATGATTGTGTTTGTACAGGATGCCATTACTAAGGAAGAATTTAGCAGAGAATCTCCTTAAGAACTTCTTATCATTGACTGAAGCTCCTTCTGGATATTCTGAAGCCTCGAGATACCTTTTGACTTCGTGAAACCAAGGCTGGTCCACTACTTCTTCAGTATTAATCTCATGACAGTGTGCTGGTTCATCCATTCGTTCAATGGTGATCTTGGGAGCCTTGTTATCCCAATTAAGTTTAAACATAGATGACATTGTGGCTAGAGCGTCTGCTAGCTGATTTTCTTCTCGTGGGAAATGCTCGAAGGTAATCTTCTCAAAATGTGGTAGCAATGTCAAAACATGTTCTTTGTAAGGGATAAGGTTAGGGTGTTTGGTGTCCCATTCCCCTTTGATCTAACTGATGACCAAAGCTTAATCCCCGAATATATCCAAGGATTTTATCCCTAAGTCTATGGCAGCTTTGAGACCAAAGATGCACGCTTCGTATTCTGCCATGTTGTTTGTACAATTGAAGTAGAGTCTTACGATAAAGGGAGTATGAGATCCTTCCGGAGATATGAGTAAAACACTGATACCATTTCCAAGTGAATTGGATGCTCCATCAAAGAACAGGGTCCATCGAGATCGTTGTTCAGGTCCGTCATATGGCCTGAATTCTTCACAGTTATCTAATGTCATGATGTCTTCATCCGAAAATTCGAATTTCATGGAATGATAGTCTTCTAAAGCTTGGTGAGCAAGGTGATCATCTAGTACACTGCCCTTTATTGCTTTTTGGGTAGTATACTGTATGTCATATTCTGTCAGAATCATCTGCCATCTCGCTATTCTCCTAGAAAGAGCAGGCTTCTCGAAGATGTATTTTATCAGATCCATTTTAGATATCAACAAGGTAGTATGGGTCAACATATACTGTCTTAGCCGGAGAACAGCCCATGCCAGAGCGCAGCAAGTTTTCTCGAGCAGTGAATATCTTGTTTCATAGTCAGTAAAATTTTTGCTCAGGTAATAAATATCGTTCTCTTTTCGGCCAGACTCGTCATGCTGCCCCAATACACACCCCATTGAATTTTCTAAAACAGTTAGATACATGATTAATGGTCTTCCCTCGACCGGTGGCATCAACACAGGAGGCTCTTGTAATTATTCTTTGATTTTGTCAAAAGCAACTTGGAATTCATCATTCCATTTGGCTACTTGATCTTTCTTCAATAGTTTTAATATTGGCTCACAATTAGCTGTCAGGTGATAAATGAATCTGGCAATATAGTTCAAATGTCCCAAGAATCCTCTGACTTCCTTTTCAGTACGAGGAGCAGGCATCTCTTGTATTGCTTTAACTTTGGCAGGATCGACCTCGATACCTTTGTTGCTGGCGACAAAGCCTAGGAGTTTACCAGATCGTACCCCAAATTTGCATTTGTTTAGATTCAACCTCAGCTTGTACTTCTTCAGTCTCTCAAACAGTTTTTGTAAGTGATCAAGATGCTCTTCTTCTGTTTGAGATCTGGCTATCATGTCGTCCACATAGACCTCTATTTCGTGATGTATCATGTCGTGAAATAGAGTTACCATGGCACGCTGATAGGTTTCCCCAGCGTTCTTTAGTCCGAATGGAATTACCTTATAGCATAAAGTGCTCCACTGCGTGACAAATGTTATTTTCTCCATGTCTTCAGACGCCATTTTGATTTGGTTGTAACCTGAGAATTCGTCCATGAAGGAAAACACTTTGTGTTGTACCGTATTGACAACTAGAATATCAATGTGAGGGAGTGGAAAATAATCCTTAGGGCTCGCCCTATTCAAATCTCTGTAGTCCACACACATTCGTACTTTGCCGTCTTTTTTTGGCACAAGAACAGTATTGGCAACCCATTAGGGGTAAGAGGTGACAACCAAGAATCCAACATTAAATTGCTTCATGACTTCTGCTTTAATCTTTTCTGACATATCAGGCCTCATACGACGAACCTTTTGCTTTATTGGAGGGCAATCTTCTCTTGTAGGCAGACGATGTACCACAATGTCTGCATCCAGTCCCGACATGTCTTCATACGACCAAGCAAAGACTTCAACATAGTCATGTAATAACTGAATCAGACGCTCCTTGACACTAGGTTCCAGATTGGAACCCACCTTGACCTCTTTTTTGTCCTCTTCGGTACCTAGGTTGATTGTATCCACGGGTTCCTCGTGAGGCTGAATGGTTCTTTCTTCTTGTTGTAGTAGTTTGGCCAGTTCCCCTGGTACTTCACAATCTTCCTCACCTTCGTCTTCAGCTTGGTAGATTAGATTCTCAAAGTCACAAAAGGCCATAGCAGTATCGTTACCCATGGGATCCCGAATGGATGTGTACCTGCATTGTGAGTGTGGGTGTGTGTAAGGGTATAGCTATCTTTGAAAGAAAATAAAATGTAATAGAAAAATAATGAGCACAAATGTTTGTATGCAAAAACGTCCATGATTCATTGATGTCATATGAAAATGAGATAATACCCTTACAAATGGACCATTGTGCCTCGGGTAAGACACAAGGTTTTAAGAGTGTGAATTATTTCAATATTACAGATCCAACAAAATGTAAAGACAAATTATTGTGGGATAAAAGTGATCGGGACAAAATCTCTAGCCTCCCAATTGTTGAGCCCTCCATTGACAGTCGGGAAGATCCAATCCTCCAGGTTGCAGCCATCTTCACCATCTTCTACTGCGTTGACTTCACAGTTGCTGATCTTCAGGGGTGGTTCTCCAACATGAGCGCGGCGTACAACCTTCTGAGCATTTGAAGTGAAACCTAGGCCAAACTTGTCAGACTTATATGGGATATCTGGGAGTTGTCCCCAAGTGCACCCACCTTCTTCTACCACTGCTTTGGCATCCTTCAGAGATGACATCCGAAGTGGAGGCCTTGTAATCTTGGGAACCTGAGACACAACTTTGGTCACTGCTACATCTTGCGGGACCTCTTCAAAGTGTTGAAATGGAGTTTCAATAAATTCACCATCTAATTCCACATATCTGAAGGAATTGAGATGGCTAATCATGTATTCTTCCACTCCATGAACGGTGATAATCTTCCCTTGAATTGGATACTTTAGCATTTGGTGCAACGTAGAAGTAACAGCACCATCATTGTGGATCCATGGTCGGCCTAGCAACCAGGAGTATGAAGGGAGGATGTCCATTACATAAAAAGATGAATTGAAAGTTTGGGTTCCAACCTTTATGGGGATATCCACTTCCCCATGCACCATCCTTTTCGAGCCGTCAAAATCCCTTACTACTATGTTGCTTGGCTTTAATGTCAGTCCCTCACAGTCAAGTCTATCAAGAGCTTTTTTAGGTAATACATTCAGAGATGAGCCAGTGTCCACCAAAACATGAGCCAAGGTTGTGCCCCTACATTCAACGGAGACATGTAATGCCTCATTATGCTTCCTTCCCCTTGGCGTCAGATCAGCATATGAAAAACCTAAACCATTATCCGCAGTTACGCTGGCTACGTAGTCTTGAAACTGATTGACATATGTCTCTTGAGGTACATGGGCGGTTTTTAAGAACTTTACCAAGGCCTTTGCATGCGCCTCAGAACATAGTAGTAATGCCAACATGGAACTTTTAGAGGGAGTTTTCCCCAGTTATTCAACTACATCGTAGTCGCTTCTCGTTATAATTTTTAGGATTTCTTCCATTTCTTTCTTGGAGGTCTCAGGGATAGTTAATGACTGAGCCTTCATCCGGACAAGCTCAACCAGAATACTTTTTCCTCGAGTCTCGGTTAACTCGGAAGCAGGAGTGTCAGTAGGAATGATAACAAGGGTTGTAATGGCTTTTTAAATAGGATTACTTGCAGAAATGATTATGGGTGTAGGAGTAACTTTTGGAACAGCTACAGGGATGATTACGGATCCAGAAACAGCCTTTGGGGGAGAAATTTTTGGAGAGAAGATCCTATCGCTTCGGGTAATCTTACTAGTCCCTGCAATATTACTGACGTCAGAATCCAATTTCTCAGAACTTAAATCTTCGGTGGCTGGCCAGTCTTGCTTAACACCGTGGTAGTAGACATCCCCTCCATAATTCAATGGTACGGTTTTCTCTGACACATATGGGACTGGTCCATGCATTATGATTATTAAAGGGGTTGCTTTCGGAACTGATGTAATTCTAACGGGTCTTTTGGTGGATACCCTGGAAGAATTGGCGGAAATGGTAATGATAGAAACATCTTCAAAAGGGATAGGTGGAACAGGAGTCTTTTCAAACAAAATTTATTTGTTATCTATTAGGCACTGAACGCATACTTTCAACAAAGGACGACTGGTTGGTGAGGATAAATAGAAATGGAAAACTACATCATAGCCCGAGAATACACCGGCATTCAACAAGTTTATTTTAATAGTCAGAAGTGGGGTCATAAGTTCATCAATTATAGTAACAAACAATCCTTCTTCAATGGCACTGGTATTATGGCCATGTCTGGGCATAGGGGCAGAAATGACATTTGGCTTCTCGGGCGCATCGAATTCAATATATTTTTCTTCAATGAGGTCTTGTATTTTGTTCTTTAGAGCCCAACAGTTATTAGTATCGTGACCAGGACTTTCAGAGTGATATGCGCAACGGGCATTGGGATTATAGTGAGGAGATGTTGTATTGGGGTTTTTCGGAGCTTCTTTCAAGGTCACCAAATTGGATCTTAGTAGATGCGGTAGTACTTGAGATGGGGTCATGTTGATTCTGGTGAACTGCCTGACTGACCTTTCCATCCTTGGTTGATTATTTCTTTGCTGATCAGACGCATGCTTAGGAATCATAACAGCCCCCACCATTGGTCGGCGTTCAGCTCTATCTTGGTTTCTTTGCATATATACAACATCCACCTCTTTCTTTCCAATGAAAGGCTTTCTTACCTCTGTAGAAGATGAATCTTTCCACTCTTTATACCGGCTTCTACCCTTTCTTCGATCAATAATAGTTCAGTAAAGCCTGCAGACGAACTTCCATTTAAATGATTGAAGAAAGGACCAGACAAGGTGCCCAAGAACATGTCTACCAATTCACTCTCAAATATAGGGGGTTGAACTCTTCCAGCCAAGTCTCTCCATTTTTCCGCATAGTCCTTGAAACCTTCATTGGAAACCATGGTCATACTCTAGAGTTGAGTACGGGTAGGCGCCAAATCAGCATTGTATTGGTATTTGTTGTACCCAAATTTTTTCCCCTAAGATTCCCTCATCATTCCATATTATTTCAATCACAACAAGATCACATTAGGGCTTTTGGTTCTCCTCCCTATATTTAGCCTTGCTCTTCTGAGGAATTACCAAGCACCTTAACTTGTTTTCTTTTGTGACCATGGATATTTTACTTTGGTTTTCTCTCTAATTAACAAAATTAAATATTGGTTTGTCTTACTTGTTAATAATGTAGGTAAAGGCAATGAGTTTTAGCAAGTTGCTTCATGGGTTCATGAGTTTATTTCCATGCCCTAGTCAATAACTTGAGGAATTCAAACCTCACCATTGAAGTTTGTTTTGAAGTTAGTATAGAAGTGGCTTTGGTGGCCATGAGTCCTCATCATCATCCTCGACAATTTCTATTCACAAAGGAAGAATATTGGCACAAAAAAGTTTGTTCAAAATTGGCAAAGTTCCACCAAGCATTCTCTTGATCTAGAGGCTAGGGTTCTAGACTTCAAAGGGGCATATCATGCTTATCTTTTGGTATTCTTGAGTGATTCCAAGAACATTCTTATATTCAATGAGTTACCAATAAATCACTTCAAAATTTCCAAGGAGTTTTCATGTGGAAGGAACTTGGTGAAGAGGAAAGATTACAAGTCATCCAGATGAATCCCCAATTTCCCATATGTGATTTCAAATGGTCATAACTTAGTCAATTTTTATCACCTTGAGCCCATTCTTTTTTTCATGATGATCCTAAAGATGTGTACTTCATGCCTTCTTTTATGTGAAAAGTGAAAAAATGGATGGAAGTTTCTTTAAGAATGCAAAAGATTATAGGTCATTTCTTGATTTTTAGCCAACTTCAACAAGTCATAACTTGCTCAATTCTTGGAGATTTTGAGTGGTCCAATTTGAAAAATTTCAATCAAGAGGTCTACTTCATTCCACCTGTTTTGGTCAAAAGCAAATTCTAAGTGGAAGGCCATGTTTGGATGCAAAAGATTATAGGTCATTTTTAAAGAAGAATTTAAAATATTTCTAAGTATGGAAAGTCAACTATTTTTCTTCAACTTTGACTCCATGTAACTTTCAGCTCAAGCATCCATTTGATTCCATTCTTTTTCCATTGTAAAGTATGTTACCTCATCTTTCCAAAGCATCAATAATTTTACCCTGAGACCCCTTGAGGTGGAAATTTCATTGGATTGAACTTGGTAACTTAGAACTGAAGTTTCTCCATAAGTCAGAATTTGAAATTCATGTTTTTTCCTTTAAACATCAAATTAGCACGTGTTTGTGATCTAAACATGTTTAACCATTGCCAAAGTGGATTAGAGCCTTAAAACGCAAGGATTAGATGAGTTTTGATGCAAATTAGATCACACTTTGCTCGTGCATCAGGTTCACACGATTTCCCTGCAAACTTCATCATTCCACACGCTTGAACATTCCATTTGATTCCATATAAATATAGGGTCATCCCCCATTCAATTTCCCAAGCATAGATAGCCAAAATCACCCTGCCAAACTTGCTTCACAACTCAGAATTCAGCTACTTCGAATCCTACTCTCAAGTCTTTTTTAATCCTTTTTTTCCATCAATTCACCTTCCTTGATCATCCCTGAAGCTTACCATATAATTACATTCAAGAATCGTGCCCTACATTGCTCCCTAGAAGTCTAGTTTCAGAGCTCTGCAACTCAATTTCAATAGGTAGATTCCTTCATCAATTCTTCAAAACTTTGGTATCATTGTGTTGCTCTCATTTCCCTGGTTCTAGTTGTAACATTTACTTCTTACTGGAAACACGTTTTGACCATGAATTTTCAAATCCCTTTTCAAAACTTTATTTCCAAATTGCTTAATCTACATTTTATATAAATTTGGCGCGAGGGTGTGGTTGTGTTCGTCTTGAAGAGACGAAGCAAATGGCATAAGTCTGAGCTTCTGATTTTACAGTTTGAGAGACCTGTAATTCGTGAGGGCTGGAGGTTGAAGATGACCGACATGTGATCTTCTAACCAATGAAAGTGTGACATTTGTTATTTTCAAATTTTGATTTTATTAATGATTCTGTACATTATTCATTAAAGACCATGATATGCACAACGCGCCAGATCCCTTGGATTTGATTACTAACGCGTTTTGACTCTCATCCAGTGGTCCACATCTTTTATTTTATTTTCTTTTATTTTTATTTTTATATTTTAATTGTTTTAAATTTCAAAAAATCATAGAAAATTCATTTTTAGTCCAAAAAATCTGAAAAAATTATGAAAAATATTTTTGATTATTCTCTTTCTGATTTATATTTTTTCACAATTTAATTTTGTGTTTTAGTATTTTTTATGAATTTTACACTTATTTGATTTGTTTAAAATGTTTAAAAATACTTTTACACATTTTTAAATTCTGAAAAAGTTATGGAATAATCCAATGATATTGTGACAAATATTGATGAGCCTATTTTATTTTTGTTTCTGAATTTACTATTTTTTACTATTTTTGTTTATTTTACCCATTTATTTTAATTCTTAAAAATAGTTTCTGACCTTTAAAAAATTACCAAAAATTTTATAAAATTACTTGGCCTCTTTTCTGACTTTTCTATGGTCTTGTTTTTCATTTCTTAATTAATTTGAACATAATTGATATTTTCCTCATTATTTTCCTTTTTTTAAACATTTTTAAACCTTTTAATGTATATATTAATTATATTATTATTTTATGATTATTTTCTGGCTGTCTTGGGTTGATTTTTTGATCATGGCTTTATTAACATCATTGGACCCATGGTGTTGAGTTTAACTCCACAAAAAATGGATGAATGATTTTAATAATAGTTTGATTAAATAATAATTCAAATGTGGTTTCTCTTTTACCCTAAATCCACTTCATCTCATCCCTTTCTCATTGCACTAAATGTTATTGGAGCTTGACCTATATGTCATGTCTCATACAAATGGTGCATAGATTGGTATTGACCAACCTCAAAATAGGTGTGACTTCTATATAAATCCACTTATGATTGCTTAACATAGCGCTAAATTTTTGTCCTGATTCGAATAAATGATCATTCGTGGCCCAAACTTATAATTGCAAGACGAAGTATGTTAATTTGATCTCTTTGATCCAATAACCTTGAGATTCATTGTGTGGAGGCTTTGGTTCTATCAATCCTCTAATGGATCTACAACACCTTTGGTCAACGCGGATCACTTAAACATCGTTGATCATTAAATGGTACTTATGAGAATTCCAAATGGATGATATACTTGACAAAAAGCAAATGCAACTTGTTGTGTGGAGGCTTTGGTTCTACCAATCCTCTAATGAGTTCTAAATGCAAGTTTCAAGATGGTCAACCAACTAACCACTAATTATTAACTTGTTTTATTTTATGCTTTTATTCTTTTATGCTTTATGCACTATTTATCTTTTAACATTTTCATTTCATGCCACTTTCATCTTTGCTCATTTGAGCATTTATTTTCTTGCCCTTTTTATTTTGCTCACTTGAGCTTTTCTTTTTCTTTTCTTAAGATACTTAATAATCAACTTAAATCCTAAAAAACTCTTAATGGTACTTGGACTATTTGGTTACTATCCTTGGCATTATGGAGCAATGGACTTTTTCTTGGACTTAGGATTAGAAACCTTGGCCTATCTTAGAGACCTTGTGATCTTATCTGATTATTTTTGTCTGGAGTTCTTGAGGTTTACCTCGAGAAATTGGGATGCTTGTTTTCTTTTGTGTGTAGGTTTTTGTGATTACATTCTCTGTTTGTAATCTGAAGTTCACCCGTATACAGCCGTTACTCTGCCCAATTTTTGTGAAGACTTAATACACTTGAAGTTTGGTTCTCTCAAGAGGTCTAGTATCTTTGCTTGCTTGGTTTCAATCCAAAAAATGGGAATTCTATCTTAACTCATAATGTCAAGAATTGGCTTCTTGTTGGTTAGATGATTCTTCTCCTTAGCTTTTACCTTATGCTTTAGGATAGTCTCTTCTTCTCCTCCCATCTTCTTTAATTTCAAAAATCTTCTCCCTCCTTTTGAAAATTCTTCTTGTTTCTAAACTTAAACCACTTTCATAATAAACTTGGACTTATGTCCATGCATTTTCAAAATATTTTCATAAATAAACTTCAATCAATTTAATAATACCTTGACATTTTTTGTGAGAAGACTAAAAGTCAATTAATCTCATTTCAAACCATTTTGCCACTTTGGCTTTTTATCCTTTAAACTTTTCTTAAAAGATTAGACTCTTGTCAATCCTTGTAGTGATGCATACAACTATACTTTTACAATATGTAGTGAAGAGAGATATTTTCAACTTGGGTGTTGAGTAAGGCATTGTTGATTTTAAAATCCAAGCCATATCCTCCACTTTGAGATGATGTAAATTCTCCTTCCTCATGATTTTGGGTAGTAAGTATGTTTTCCACACGGACAATGACGATGATGACTTATCTCATAAAATTAACCAACACACTTTTGTTTCAAATTTTTAAAAGAGGAACTACGTGTACCCTGATCCCCTATTGCACGAAAGGTGGTACGTAGGCACTAAAGGTTCGTAACCGTGGCAGGTGCAAAAATCATAAAAAATATATTTCTTTTCTCACCTCCAACATCCATTCTATATACAACACATTTCATAGCCAAAATATACAAATTTTACAAAGAGGTTCCTGCGGAGTATCGTAGATGTTTAGGGTGCTAATACCTTCCCTTTGCATAACCAACCCCCTTACCTTGAATCTTTTCCCCCTTTTTTTGGGTTATTCGCTCTTTTCCCATTCCTTTGGAAATGATAAAGCACGATGGCAATTTTGATTTTGATTTGTATAAAGTCTAGTCAATCCAATGGCTTAGTCTTAAACATTTCTATCGCTACAGAAAAATGGCGACTTCACTAGGGAAAGATTGACCTCTTGCTGGTCCATCCCTAAGTGGGTTGAACCTATCTTTTGTTTATATCTGTATATGTGTTATATTTTGTATATATGTTTGTATGGATTTTCCTGGTTTTCAGGGTGCTTGGTGATTACTCATGAGTCCTATACCCGGACTAGGGCAAACTTTAAGATAGGACGGGCGGTATAGTCATGTTAACTTTGAGAGAGTAATCCCAAAAAAGGAGGCATGAGATCCCCCACTCAGTGGAGGCCCCTTTGACTGTAGTGTCTTTTACCGAGTAATCGGGAAGACGTACTGCTTTCGACCTGGGAGCCTGCTGAAACTGAGGACCGTAGAATACCAAACCCATCTTGGCCTTTTAGGTGTAGTGCAGAAGCTATGATGGAGTAATTTCGAAATAGTTGTCATGCGATACTACGCTCGGACGAGTCTTTCTTGAGAATATTACTAATTACCGAGTTAATCGAGAAGTTGGTAATATCCGAAGGAAGGATGTAGACTCTAGGAACCTCTAGAACCTTGTTCGGCAGGTGATAACTTTTTAGACCAACACCTTACGGGTAGTACCTTCGACCTCATGCTCGTGACGTTGAACCTATGAACCCTATATGTGTGATCTTGGGTGTGATTGTTGCATCATGCATCCATGCACCCATAAGCATCTTTTGAAGAAAACAATATTTCAAGGGATTTAAAGGTTGACTATTTGTGAATGTCTCAGGTACTTTTAACCATAGATTCTAGAAAGAGAAAGACCGGGAAATACAGTTTCAAGGATCCCAAAGTAGACGAGTTGATCAGTCTAATTCCAGAGATCGAGTGTTCTGCAGACTTTCGGAAGAAGTATGGATCCATTATTCCTCTCATGAAGCTGAAGATGAAGGAGGGTATTCTCTCGACCTTGGTCCAGTTCTATGGTCTGGTGTATCACTGCTTTACTTTTCTCGACTATCAGTTGATGCCTACACTGGAGGAGTATTCCTATCTATTGGATTTACCCATTACCAATCGCGTTCCTTTTACTAGTTTGGAGGGTGAGCCAAAACCACATGAGATAGCTGCTTTGATTCATCTGGGAGAGTCTGAGGTGGAAGCCCATCTGACTACCAAAGGAGGGATTAGAGGTTTACCAGCTCAGTTCTTATTGGAGAAAGCTCGTTATTTTGCCAGAATGAAGAGTACGGTTGCTTTTGAGGCCATCTTTGCTTTACTTGCTTATGGATTATTCTTATTTCCTAATGTGGACATGTTTGTCGACATTAACGCTATCAGGATTTTCATGATTGGAAACCTGGTTCCTACACTGTTGGGTGATGCTTATTACTCTGTTCATCTTCGTAGTTCCTATCATGGGGGAATGATTATCTGTTGCACGCCTTTATTGTACCGGTGGTTCATCTCTCATATGCCTCAGTCTGATGCTTTTTGGGATGTCAAGAAGGAACCCCGTTGCGCTTCTAAGATCATGGCACTTACTCACTCGAATATTGATTGGTATCATCAAGCTTATCAGGATGTGGAGATTATTTACAATTGTGGTAGTTTCCCCAATGTAACACTTTTTGGTACAAAAGGAGGAATTAACTATAACCCTGTTCTTGCACGGCGACAGCTTGGTTATCTGATGAGGGACAAACCAAACAGTATTCATTTGAGTAGTTTCTTTCTGAAGGAAGGAGAAGACCACAGGGAAGCTAGGGAGCAGATTGCGAAGGCTTGGCTTCACATTCATAAGAAGAGTAGGAAGGATTTGGGACGTAGGGGTGTTGTTTCTTTGAAGTCGTATCTTTAGTGGGTCCGATCGAGAGCCATTCAGTTAAAGATGCCGTATACTCGGGAGATACCCATGCCTGACCTATTTGTGAAGACCACTCCTCCCTTATTAGATGATCTAGAAGAGTTGCATCTTGCTTTGGTTAGGATACAACAAGAAAGGGATGCTTGGAAGAACAAGTTCCAGACTTTAGAGGGTTCCTACAGAGCAGACCTGAAGGAGAAAGACGATTTGATCGAGATCCTTGAGAGTCGAGTGGTAGAGTCTATGGAGAGGCAAGGGGATTTATTTTCTCCTAAGCCTCAAACAGGTGTTGATCACTCACTTCCTGCTTCAAAGGATTGGAAGGAAATTACCATCAGGCACGTAGAAGAAAACCAGAGGTTAAGGGCTCAGATTGCCAGGCTCACAGGGAAGCGCCAACGTACAGATTGATCTCAATCAATTTTTTTCTCTCAGGATTTTTAGATTGTATTTTCACCTTGTACTTGGGATTGTAATCCCTTTTGAAGTTATTATAATAAACAATTTCAGTATTTCAAATGTGTTATTATTTTAATGTTTGCAATATGTCTATAAACGTTAAATCCCTTGAAGTATTAAGTAATAAAGCAAAAATAATCATGTGCATTGCATGTCATGCATCATATTGCACATATTTCTTGCATTTATTATGCATATCCAGGTGCCTTACCCAACTTTTTACTTTGTTCAGCAAGCTGACTCATCACTACAGCACTCGAGCTGCACAAAGAAGTTTCTGCTTTGAAGGATGGTTTGGCCAACTTGACTACTCTGATGGAAGCTCTAGTGGTTGCTCAGAATTAGCCACCGAGTGTTCAACCTCAACCAACAAGGGAAAATGTTGAAGTTCCTACTGTTCCTGTATCCGCTACTCCGGCTGTTGTTAAAAACCATATGCCTCAGGGTTATTCGTGGGGAATGCCAGAGAATTTTGCACCTGAAGGTTTCAATTTGGGCCCCCAAGATGCTCCAGTGGTCCAAAATGTTGTTACTCCAGCACCTCCTATGGTGCATATTGTTCCTGCTGCACCTCCTTTGGTGAATTTGGTTCCGTTTGTTAATGAAGATGTATGTCGTCCTTTCCCTCTGCCGAGTGAGGACTTGGGTCTTTATGATAGAATGGATGATTTCCAAGAGCAGTTTCATAGAACGCAAAGAGAGATGAAGGCCCTTAGGGGAAAGGAGCTATTTGGGCAGAATGTGAATGAGCTGTGTTTGGTCCCGAATGTTAAAGTGCCTGCTAAGTTCAAGGTCCCAGAGTTTGAGAAGTACAAGGGCAACACTTGCCCTCGTGCTCACTTGGTGATGTATGTGAGGAGAATGTCTACTCATACTGATGATCAGCGTCTGCTGATTCACTTTTTCCAGGATAGTCTAACCGGCGCAGCGTTGAAATGGTATATGAGCTTGGACAATGCCAACATCCATACTTTTAATGATTTGGGAGAAGCATTCATTAAACAATACATGTACAATGTGGACATGGTGCCCGATCGTGACCAGCTTAGCCATGGTTCAGAAAGACAGAGAATCGTTCAAAGAGTATGCGCAGAGATGGCGCGAAGTAGCTGCACAAGTGATTCCTCCCATGGAGGAGAAGGAAATGAATAAAAATTTTCTGAAGACGCTAAGCGCTTTCTACTACGAAAGAATGGTAGAAAGTTCCCCAAGTGATTTTATAGAGATGGTAGGGATGGGTGTCCGCCTAGAAGAGGCTGTAAGAGAAGGCCATTTGGCGAAGGGTGAAGGATCCGGAGGTGTGAAAAATCCAGCTTATGGGTTTACAAAGAAGAAAGAGGGGCATACCAATGTTGTCATGCAAGAGAGGAGGATGAACGCTCCTAGAAGGAATTATCAGTGTCACCAGTAAGTTGCCTCAGTGACTCCAGTTATGAATGTCGCTCCGACTACTGTTGCTTATCAAAGACAGTCCCAGCAGGGGAACCAAGGGAATAATCAGAGAAGGGAGAACTATGACCCTATCCCCATGAGTTATGCAGAGCTACTACCAGCATTGATTCAGAAGAAGTTGGTCCAGACACGACCACCTCCAGCTATACCGTCGCTATTTCCTTGGTATTACAAAGCAGACCAGACGTGTGCCTTTCATCAAGGAGCACCAGGGCATAGTGTTGAGAACTGTTACCCTTTGAGGAATGAAGTGCAAAGGTTGGTGAAGTCTGGAATTTTATCTTTCAAAGACATGGGACCTAATGTGAAACACAATCCTCTACCCAAGCACGGGGGAGTAAATGCTGTGAATATGGTGGCCGGTTGTCTAGGCGACTTCCAGATTTTTGACATTAATCTGGTTAGAGGAGATTTGGTGAAGATGCACGCAGACCTCTGTGAATTCAGCTACTATACGCATGACCACGCCGGTTGTGTTGTTTGCAGTACATAATACAGGGTTGCGAGAAGATAAAGGCTGATTTACAGGAGATGATGGATGAAGGCTTAATCCATATAATCAGGCCTAGGGAAGAGTATGAAGAGGAAGTGAATATGGTTTCTGGATGTCCTGGTGAATTCATAATTTTTGAAGTGGAGCATTTGAATGAAGATCTCGTGCAATTGCATGCTACTTTCTGCCATACTGCTGGTCAGGTGGAACACCAATATGGAACATGTGTAGTTTGTTGTCAAGACCCCCGAGGATGTTCTTTTGTGAGAGAGGGTGTTCAATTGCTGTTAGACAATGGAACTATCGAGATCACAGGTCAGAGAGATGATTATCATGAAATTGATATGGTTGAAGTTTGTTTGATGGGAGAAGAGTCAGAGGAGGAGTACGCCTCTGCGAATGAGTATTTCTCTTCAGAAGAAGATTTGTTTGCCGGAAATGATCTTTGGATGGCTGATTGTGTTGAGGAAGGGGTAAACGTCATTGTACCTTGTTTTGGTGCGCCTTCTCATCTTGAGGTGGAGTACCATAGCAAATCAGTTGCTACCCCATTGGTAATTAGTCTGCCAGGTCATGTTCCCTATAAATCAGATAAGGTGGTGCCTTACAAATAAAACGCTACAATCTTAGAGGATGGGGTGGAAGTTCCCATCCAGCCAATGCCAGATGTTGGAAATATAGATGATAATAGCAGGGTGACCCGTAGCGGTCGAGTGTTTGTGCCGGTTATTTGAATAGATGTTGTTGCTGGAAAGAAAATGGCTGAGAATGATGAGCCTAAGAAGCCTGCAGGAGAGACTAGCGGAGCTACATTAGAGAAAGAAGTGGATGATATCTTGAAGATAATTAAGATGAGCGACTACAAAATTGTAGATCAGCTATTGCAGACTCCTTCAAAGATATCCATCCAAGCTTTATTGATGAATTGCTCCGCTCATAGAGAATAACTGATGAGAGTACTAGACCAGGCTTTTGTGGAGAATGACATGCCGTTAGACCAATTCAGAAGCGTAATTGGAAACATTACGTCATGTAACAACTTGAGTTTCTGCGATGATGAGTTACCAGATGAAGGGAGGAATCACAACCTGGCCCTCCACATATCTATGAACTACAAGAATGACTCGCTATCCAATGTGCTAATTAATAACGGATCCGCATTGAATGTTATACCGAGAAGTACCCTCATGAAGTTAAAGTATCAGGGAACACCTATGCGCCTGAGTGGCATCATTGTGAAGGCATTTGATGGTTCGAGGAAATTTGTCATCGGTGAAGTGGACTTGCCCATCCATATAGGACCACATTTGTTCTTGATAACCTTCCAGGTAATGGACATTATTCCCGCATATAGTTGTTTTCTAGGACGGCCATGGATACACGAAGTAGGGGCTGTCACTTCAACTCTGCATCAGAAGCTAAAATTTGTGCGTGAAGGGAAGGTAATGATCATAAATGGGGAGCAGGCGTTGTTGATATCCCATCTATCATCTTTCAGTATTGTAGAAGCGAATGAGGTTATTGTTGGAACCCAGTTCCAAGCTCTATCCATTGACAACATAAGGAGGAATGAGAATTCTGTGGTTTCCCTGAAGGACACGCAACAGGTTGTACGCAATGGTCATAATACAGTTTGGGGACGACTTGTGGATCCACCCGTGAACAAGAATAGAACTGGTTTGGGTTTCTCTTCGAGGAATGGCAAAGGCGAAAGTTTGAAGTCAAAGTCTTCTGTGAACAGTTATCATGATGTTTTCCACAGCGGAGGCTACCTCCATCCAATTGGTTCTGGAATTAATGCTTTTGAAGAGGATGAAGCAGAGTAGGAAGTACTGAATTATGTGACGCATGGAGTCAGAGTTCAGAACTGGGTCACCATTGATGTTCCTTCTTGCATACATGTTTCAAAGTAATTTGTTTTGTTAATCTGTTTCTTTCTTTTGAAAAGCTTTCACTCTGCCCAAGGTTGAAGTATTAATGTTGTAGGGCTTATTTGTTTGCTATAATTGTTAAGATCATTAATAAAAGTTATCTTTGCTTCCAAAATTATGTCTTTTATTTTCTGCTTTTTCTTTGGAAATGGTAATAAAATAAAAAAACCTTTCAAAATAAATAATGATTGAAAATTAATCTGCATGATCACTTGTTATATGTGTCAGTTTCTAAAAATAATCATAAATCACATGTGCAGATTAATTAAAAAACCCGTTGAATACAATGACCTTGCACCCTCTCCCAACTTTGAATGTCCTGTGTTTGGGGATGAAGAAGAAGATTATGATGAGATTCCAGAAGAGGTCTCACGGTTTCTTGAGCACGAGGAAAATACCATTCAGCCGTATAAAGAGCCTTTGGAAGTAATTAATTTGGGTTTAGAAGAAGATCCGAAGGAAGTCAAGATTGGAGCATCATTGCATCCTGATGTAAAGAGCGGGTTGATTGAGCTGTTGAAAGAATATGTGGATATTTTTTCTTGGTCTTATCAAGATATGCCTGGTCTAGATACAGACATTGTCGAGCATCGTTTGCCGTTGAAGCCAGAGTGTCCGCCAGTTAAACAAAATTTGAGAAGAACCCACCCGGATATGGCAGTAAAGATTAAAGAGGAGGTCCTAAACAGATTAATGTGGGTTTTCTTGTGATGTCAGTGTATCCTCAATGGATTTCCAATATTGTCCCAGTACCGAAAAAAGACGGAAAGGTCTGCATGTGCGTAGATTACAGAGATCTAAATAAAGCTAGTCCAAAAGATGATTTTCCATTGCCTCATATCGACATGTTAGTGGACAGCACAACAAAATTCAAAGTATTCTCGTTCATGGATGGATTTTCCGGGTATAATCAAATAAGAATGGCTCCAGAGGACATGGAAAATACAACATTTATCACACCCTGGGGAACATTCTATTACAGAGTGGTGCCTTTCGGGTTGAAGAACGCTGGTGCAACGTACCAGAGGGCTATGACAACCTTATTCCATGATCTGATGCACAAAGAAATCTAAGTATATGTTGATGATATGATTGCCAAATCCCAAACTGAAGAAGGGCATATAAAAGATTTGTTGAAGTTGTTTCAGCGTTTGAGGAAGTATCGTCTCCGCTTGAATCCAAATAAATGCACCTTCGGAGTAAGATCGGGGAAATTGTTGGGTTTTATTGTTAGCTAGAAAGGAATTGAAGTTGACCCTAACAAAGTCAAAGAAATTCAAGAAATGCCAACACCAAGAACCGAAAAGTAAGTCAGGGGTTTCCTCGGGCATTTGAATTATATCTCCAGATTTATTTCCCACATGACTGCAACGTGTGAACCAATCTTTAAGTTGTTAAAGAAAGATCAAAGTTGTGTGTGGACGGATGACTTCCAAAGGGAATTTGAAAGTATTAAGGAGTATCTGCTTGAACCTCCTATCTTACTCCCTCCCGTAGAAAGAAGACCGCTGATTATGTATCTAACGATGTTAGATAAATCCATGGGTTGTATTCTGGGACAACAGGATGAAACGGGAAAGAAAGAGTTCGCTATTTATTATATCAGCAAAAATTTCACTGATTGTGAGTCGCGGTATTCTATGTTAGAAAAGACATGTTGTGCTTTTGTCTGGGAAAAAAAGCATTTGTGGTAGTATATGTTGAATCATACCACTTGGTTGATCTCCAAAATGGATCCAATCAAGTATATTTTTGAAAAGCCTGCTCTTACTGGGAGAATTGTCCGCTGGCAGATGTTGTTCCCTGAATATGATATCGAGTACCACACTCAAAATGCTATTAAAAGTAGTGTGTTGGCAGATTACCTTGCTCACCAGCCGGTGGAAGATCATCAGTCTGTAGAATATGAATTCCCCGATGAAGATGTGATGTTCTTGAAAGTGAAAGATTGTGATGAACCATTTCCTGAGGAGGGCCCCGACCCTGAATCTCGTTGGAGTATGATATTTGATGGAGCTGTGAATGCTTATGGTAAAGGAATTGGTGTTGTGATTGTTACTCCTCATGGATCACATATTACTTTTACCGCCAGGTTAACATTTGATTGCACTAATAATAGGGAAGAATATGAGGCTTACATCATGGGTCTTGAGGAAGCTATTGATCTCGGAATCAAAATTCTGGATGTGTATGGTGATTCAGCTTTGGTAATAAATTAGATTAAAGGAGAATGGGACACTCGTCACCCTGGCTTGATCCCTTACAAAGAGTATTCTAGAAGATTATTACCCTTCTTCAATAAAGTTAAATTCCATCACATCCCTAGAGATGAAAATCAGATGGCAGATGCTCTGGCAACTCTGGCTTCCATGTACCAAGTGAATACTTGGAATGATATACTATGAATTACAGTTTGACGGCTAGATAGGCCCGCTCATGTGTTTGCGACAGAGGAAGTAGCAGATGAAAAACCTTGGTATTATGATATTAAGCATTTTCTTCAGACTCAGGAATACCCGTTTGGTGCATCGAAGAAAGAAAGAAAGACATTGAGAAGATTGGCAGGCAGTTTCTTCCTCAGTGAAAATGTGTTATATAAGAGAAATTATGACATGGTCTTGCTCATATGTGTGGATAGACACAAAGCGGACATGTTGATGCATGAGATCCATGAAGGTTCATTTGTCACTCAAGTAAATGGACATTCGATGGCTAAAAAGATGCTAAGGGCAGGTTACTATTGGTTGACAATGGAATCTGACTTTTACAAATTTGCAAACAAGTGCCATAAATGCCATATTTATGAAGATAAGATCCATGTGCCTCCGACACTTCTCAATGTGATTTCCTCCCCATGGCCTTTCTCTATGTGGGGTATTGACATGATCGGGATGATAGAACCAAAAGCTTCGAATGGACACCGTTTCATCTTGGTATTAATTGACTACTTTACCAAATGGGTAGAGGCTGCTTCATATGCCAATGTTACCAAACAGGTGGTTGTGTGTTTCATCAAAAACAATCTTATATGCCGGTATGGTGTGCCGAGCAGAATCATCACTGACAATGGCTCGAATTTGAACAACAAGATAATGACAATTGTGCAAAGAATTCAAGATTGTCCATCATAATTCATCTCCATACAGGCCAAAGATGAATGGGGCTGTTGAAGCTGTTAATAAGAATATCAAGAGAATCATCCAGAAAATGGTTATCACTTATAAGGATTGGCATGAAATGCTCCCTTTTGCTCTGCATGGATATCGAACATTTGTTCACACTTCAACAGGAGCAACCACGTTTTCCCTAGTGTATGGAATGGAAGTTGTACTCCCTGTAGAGGTAGAGATTCCCTCGTTACGTGTGATAATGGAAGCCAAGTTGACAGAGGCCGAATGGGTCCAAAACAGGTTTGACCAATTGAACTTGATTAAAGAGAAGAGAATGACAGCTTTATGTCATGGGCAATTATATCAGAGAAGAATGAATAAAGCATTTGATAAAAAGGTCAAACCTCGTGAATTTAGAGAAGGCGACCTCGTGCTCAGGAAGATCATGTCTTTCAACACTGATTCTAGGGGCAAGTGGACTCTCAATTTTGATGGCACGTATGTTGTCAAGAAAGCCTTCTCTGGTGGTGCATTAATTCTTGAAACTATGGATAGCGAGGAGTTCCCACGTCCTATGAATGCTGACGCAGTCAAGAAATACTTCTCCTAAAGAAATAAAAGAACAACTCGCTAAGTTGAAAACCCGAAAAGGCGGCTTAGGCAAAAAGGAGCGTCTCGGTAGGCCGAAAACCCAAAAGGGCAGTCTAGGAAAAAATTAGAGACATAAACAGAATAAATTTCTCGCTATGTTGAAAACCCGCAAGGGCAGCTTAGGCAAAAGTTAGGGATTTTTTCCTGGAAAGTAACTACGTCATATAAGACTTGATCGTTGAAGCAACAATCTTCTCAGACCCTCACCATACTTCAACAAAAGCTGCTACTCAGGATTTCAAAAGTTGTTAGGGGGGATAGTGGTCATTGTATCTCAATGTATCCTTTCCATTATGTATTACCGTTTCCCAAACTTTGTAATCATCCATGGAGTCTCGCCATTCACATACTACCATTCTATTAATGAAATTCAAGCTTTTACCCAATTCTTTGTGTTCTTGTTTTTATTTAGCTTGCAAAGACATCTTTATTACTGATAATAACTGTTAAAGCAAAAAGATTAAAAAAGCAAAATTGACTTTTCAAAAAAAAAGAGAAGAGATCTTTACAATTCAATTTACTTTAGGATTTGTGATGAAACAATGACAACAAGAAGGGTGACCCTAAGAATGAACAAACTCTGGTTGTTTTAAGAAGATTTACTCCCTTTATGAAGGTTTTCTTAGGTCATTTTGCTGGTATGTGCTCAATCCTTGTGTGTTTCTCAAATAGTTAGAGACAATTTCAGTGGGTGCAAGGTACAATATGGGGTTTGTGATCCCATTATCCCCAGTCAAGTCTTGATTCGCTTTTTGGGTTTGCATGGTCAGAAGTTTCCGTCCCAGATTCCCCAGCAAGTTTTCCCTCATATGGTGAAAGGTTTTATTCCCTCGGTGTGCTGAGATGTCGCTCTTGTTAATGTTTTGGCATTAATATTGACTTCTTGATTTCCCGGGAAAGTTGTCCAGGGGCATCTCTTGTTGGAATGAGTGTCCGTGATGAAATTTTTCAATTCGCAGTTTTTTCTTCAGGAAGTTAGGCTTGGATCCCCCAATGAGGTTTGGTTGTTTCGGCGCCGATCTGCTTTATTTGAGGTTGGTCTTGCAATCTCTAGTAGGCCTGTTGCTTTTGGAAAACTGTTTTCTCCGATGAAACCAGTAGAAGGGTGTTCTATCCCGGTATTTGTTTAATTTGGCTACATCCGGATTATGTTTCTCCTCAGTGAAATTAAGGCAGACAATGGGTTTGGTCTCCACAATTGCTTTTTACCTTTCTTGGCTTGATCCTTTTGGTTGAAGTCTAGCCCAATGTTGTTAGTACCTGAGGCAGTTTTGTTTGTTTACACTGATTATGTATCCTTTTTACCAGCACATGCACGATAGCACTCATACGTTCATACATACATCATGCATTGCTAAAAATCATCGTTCATTGACACTGTGTTCTGACCTTTCCTACAGCGCTCTTTGCTTGGTTAGATTTGGTTTTCCCTCTTGAGTATATTTCTCAAAGAATGTATCTGCATTGGCCGTCTTGTTCTAGTATATTTTCGAATTGGATTTGTGGCTACATGACAATATCATTTATCTTGGATTTCTGAAAACTTTGAGTTTTTGTTTGTGCATTTATTTTTCACAAGAAAACTTTATCCCCTCAGCAGGAATATATTGGCATTTCCCCAGGAAGCCATAATTGATTCCCCAGGAAGCCATAATTCATTCCCCAGAAAGTCATATTTCATTCCCCAGGAAGTCATATTGCTATCCCCAGAAAGTCATTTCTCTTTGAAATTCCCCTTGACAATGAGTGAAGGTCTTTTTATTTGAGACAGCTTACATATTACCCTTTCCAGGTAGAGTTCCTTGGTTAAAGAAGAAGTTGAGACCCGTTCTAGGAAAAATGCCATAATCTTGGGGAAACTTGATATATTTTCTCTTTCTACCTTCAGTGAACGTTGGTAGTACATCGGCAGTGAACGTTGGTGTTTGTTATCTTTTTGCTATCTTTAGTGAACGTTGATAGTTCATCGTCAATGAACGAAGGTGATATGATATATTTTTCTTCTTCTACCTTCAGTGAACGGTGGTACTTGGTAGTACATCGGCAGTGAACGTCGGTGTTTGTTATTTTTTTGCTATATTCAGTGAACATTGATAGTTCATCGCCAGTGAACGGCAGTGATATGATATATTTTTCTTCTTCTACCTTCAGTGAACATTGGTAGTACATCGGCAGTGAACGTAAGTGTTTGTTATCTTTTTGCTATCTTCAGTGAACGTTGGTGGTACATCGGCAGTGAACTTCGATGTCTGTTATCTTTTTGCTATCTTCAGTGAATGTTGATAGTTCATCGTAAGTGAACGGCGACGATCTGATATATTTTCTCTTTCTACCTTCAGTGAACGTTGGTAGTACATCGATAGTGAACGTCGGTGTTTGTTATCTTTTTGTTATCTTCAGTGAACTTTGATAGTTCATCGTCAGTGAACGGCAGTGATATGATATATTTTTCTTCTTCTACCTTCAGTGAACGTTGGTAGTACATCGGCAGTGAACGTCGATGCTTGTTATCTTCCTCTCTGATTCTGTTCTTGTGGTTCACCAGTAATTTATTTTTATAGTTGGATTGCTCCTTTGTTTCTTCATTTTGTTTCATCCCCAATGTTACTTTGCGTCTCTTTGGTTCTGTTCATATGCATCCATATGCATTAGCATTTGCATGGCATCTTAGGACCAAAAATAGGGTTTGTTTTGTATTTAAGTACCTTCGATCACGTCGACACGAAGATTTTTAACCTTCGTATCTCCGAATAGAAGAAACTTATATAAGGGCATCTGTTGTACCCCAATTTTTGCCCCTAAGATTCCCTCATCATACCATATTATTTCAATCACAACAAGATCACATTAGGGCTTTTGGTTCTCCTCCATATCTTTAGCCTTGCTCTTCTGATGAATTACCAAGCATGTTAACTTGTTTTCTTTTGTGATCATGGATATTTTGCTTTGGTTTTCTCTCTAATTAACAAAATGCAATATTGGTTTGTCTTACTTGTTAATAATGTAGGTAAAGGTAATGAGTTTTAGCAAGTTGCTTCATGGGTTCATGAGTTTATTTCCATGCCCTAGTCAATAACTTGAGGAATTCAAACCTCACCATTGAAGTTTGTTTTGAAGTTAGTATGGAAGTGGCTTCGGTGGCCATGAGTCCTCATCATCATCCTCAACAATTTCTATTCACAAAGGAAGAATATCGGCACAAAAAAGTTTGTCCAAAATTGGAAAAGTTCCACCAAGCATTCTCTTGATCTAGAGACTAGGGTTCTGGACTTCAAAGGGGAATATCTTGCTTAACTTTTGGTATTCTTGAGTGATTCCAAGAACATTCTTCTCTTTAATGAGTTACCAATAAATCACTACAAAATTTCCAAGGAGTTTTCATGTGGAAGGAACTTGGTGAAGAGGAAATATTACAAGTCATCCAGATGAATCCCCAATTTTCCATATGTGATTTCAAATGGTCATAACTTGGTCAATTTTTATCACCTTGAGCCCATTATTTTTTCATGATGATCCTAAATATGTGTACTTCATGCCTTCTTTTATGTTCAAAGTGAAAAAATCGATGGAAGTTGCCTTAAGAATGCAAAATATTATAGGTCATTTCTTGATTTTTGGCCAACTTCAACAAGTCATAACTTGCTCAATTCTTGGAGATTTGGAGTGGTTCAATTTGAAAAATGTCATTCAAGAGGTCTATTTCATTCCATATTTTTTTTGGTCAAAAGCAAATTCTAAGTGGAAGGACATGTTTGGATGCAAAAGATTATAGGTCATTTTTAAAGAAGAATTTAAAATATTTCTAAGTATGGAAAGTCAACTATTTTTCTTCAACTTTGACTCCATGTAACTTTCAGATCAAGCATCCATTTGATTCCATTCTTTTTCCATTGCAAACCTTGTTACCTAATCTTTCAAAAGCATCAAGAATTTCTCCCTAAGACCCATTGAGGTGGAAATGCCATTGGATTGAACTTGGTAACTTAGAAATGAAGTTTCTCCATAAGTCAGAATTTGAAATTCATGTTTTGTCCTTTAAACATCAAATTAGCATGCTGTTGTACCCCAAAATTTGCCCTCCCATATTTCTCAAAACATTTCAAGAAAGATCCCCAAGTTGCTCAAGGTAGTCAAAGGGTTGGCCAGACAAGCTCTCTCATAAGGCAGTCTACCTCAAATTAGGGTTTTATGTTGCATCAAGATACTTGAGTCCAAGGGACCCCAAAAGCTCAAAATTGTCCTGATATGTTCTCAAGATCATCCATGTCAAGTTTCAAGCCTTGTAGAGGAAGTTTGCTCAGTCAATTGCTCAAAGGCCTGAAAATCGACTTTGCTAGGGCAAAAGTCAACGGTGGCCCACATACAGTCAAACTTCAAGATTTTCGGTCAACATCCTCATCTTGAAGTATATTTCATCATTTTATCAAGGGTTGATCATGATTCATCAAGGATTGCTCATGATTCATCAAGACTAAAAAGTTGCTAAATTAGGGTTTTGTAGGAAAAGTCAACTCAACTTTGACCAAGCATAACTTTCTCATACTTTATGAGAAATGACCCATCCAAAGCTCATTTTTAATAGGATGCAATTCCCTACAATCCATCTTCATCTCCCAAGTTCAAAATATGCACTCACAAAAAGTTATGAATTTGGACATTATAGGTCATTTTGGAAAGTCAACAAAAACACCTTTTGGGTCAAAGCTTCTTACATGAACATGGAATATCCAATTTAGATGAAACCAAAGAGGTCTCTTAGGGGATATCCTAAGCTTTCTAAAAAGTCCAAGAACACCCTCATAAGGTTAAAATTGAGAGAGATATGCATTGTCAAAGTTGGACAATTTTTGAAAAAATGCATGAAGCAAATATTGACCAAACTTGGATTTTTTTCCCGAATGGGCCTATCTTTTCAAGTTTGAAACTCATTCCTAACATGGTCCACGACCTCTAAGCCCACCCATACATTTTTCTACTATTTATGCTATTTATTTTGATATTTTATTCATTAAATTTCAGAATTAAATAAATAAATAATAGAAATAGTGTAAATTTTGATGTGAATCCATTTTGGGAAAGTTTTATGCTGGTTTATGTCAATTGATTTTGTGCAATAACTTTTCAAATATGTCCAGGTTCATCCACATGTGAAAATGGCATAAAATCATCAAATATGACATTTTTTTCAAATCTTGATCATGGTCTTAAAACACAACATTATGAGGGAGATTCTTTCCATGCTTTCTTGTCTCCTCATTCTCCTCTATAAATATAGATCCATACAAGCTTGAAAGGGACGGAAATGCTCTCTAAAAAGCTCTCAAAAAGCTCTTCAAAAAGCTCTCTAAAAGCTCTTCAAAAAGCTCTCCAGAAATCAAAGAATTGGTGCAAGTCATATCTCGAGGTTCCGGTCTCTCTCAATTCACATCAAGCCTCAAACCATCCTCTTGAAGTCCTCAAGAGTCTTACAAGGCCCAAGAGCAATCCATCACATGCCTAGCATGCCCCCCATTTGACAACACCAGTTTGGTAAAATTTTAAACTTTGAATCTCTAATTTTAATCACATTTGATGGTATGCTAACGTTTGTTTGAGTTTATATAGAACAATTATGGATGGTTGAATCATAGGTTCCACGCAAGAATAAAAAAACACCATAGTTACAGCATGAAGCTTTCGAAGATTCGGGCCTAGGGATTTCTGATGATTGCACCCCCTGTTTACTTTTGCTACTAGGCCCATCTTTATTTTCATGTTTTATTCGTTTTATTTATTTCTTTTAATCCCTTTTATTTTTTTTATCAATAAACAAATATAAAAATCACATAAAAATAGATTTAAGATTTTTTCTTAATTAAATTTTAATTTTAGGTAAAACTTTAATTTCTTTTTGTAAATAACTTAAAAATAATTAGAATAAATAGGTTTTTATTACTAACTTAATTATATTTTTATTTTTTCCTAAAATAACCAAAGAAACCAAAATAGGTCATGTAATTATTTTTATTAATTAATTTAATTAACTAATTAATTGCATATTTAATTTAGAAAACTTATTTCTTTTATTAAAAACAACAAAAAAAAACAATTTTTCTTTTAATTAGGTTAGAAGGGTCAAAACCTTAAATTCTCGTCGTTCTTAATTCTTCTCGCGCGCTTTATTTTTATTATTTACCATATTGATGTAACTATCTACAATTTGTAATAGTTTAATTAGGACGTTTATTTACATTTATCGCTTTATTTACAAAGGGTTTGTTTTTGACTATGTAAATACCCGAAGCCTTGTAATAGCGTAGTTTAAATTCCGCAAATTATTAACTGTTAGATGTATGTAATAGGGATGCATGAGAAGAATGTATGATTAATTTTAAAACAGTTAGATCACCCTAAATGTGCAAAGATAAATAAACTGAAATTGAATCATTCGCACATGCGCACTCCTAGGGTACACTCCCACTTGGTTGCCTTCGGTAAATAGTCATTGAGTATAGGATGCTTTAGTGGTCGTCCTTTTGTCTAAACAAAGATCAAAGTCCCGATTCAGAAAAGTTGCCTCAGAATGGTTGCCTCGGAATTATTGCCTCGAATAATTGATCTAAGACATTAGGGTTATTACTAAGACGTCCTAACATTGCTTTAGTGACCGTGCATCCCTTTCGAATTGACCCTCAAACTCCAACGACGGTGCTACCTACTCACTAATAGTGGGATAGCATTGTCTAAAGGAAACGAATACAGAATGATTTTTTTTTCCGAGTAGGTAGATTAATTCTTAAGTACTTGCTCATTCCAAACAAATTTTTCACACTTACACTCCTTTACAAACAAAGTTTTTAAAAACACTTCATTACACTCTTGAAGATAGAAGAAAGAGTTAAATCGAAGTTAAAACAAAAACTTTTCAAAGCGCACAAACACAAAGAAAACAATTTTGAAAATGATGAGCAAGCACCTAAGAGCCCGTAGAAAACTACGGATAGAAAGGGTGATAATACCTTCCCTTTCTATAAATCTACCCCCCGTACTCAGAAATATCTCGAAAAAGGAATTTTTCTGTGCTTTTTTCCTTTCCTTGTTGGATAAAATAAAAGACGATGGCGACTCTTTCTTACCGTGACATTTTGCGAACAAAAACGCAAAACGCAAACCAGCAAAATTTCCTTAACGAAATAGGGAAACACGAGCCCGGTTCTGGCCACCGTATCACACACGCGTTTGTGATCTAAACATGTTTAACCAAGTTGCCAAAGTGGATTAGAGCCTTGAAACGCAAGGATTAGATGAGTTTTGATGCAAATCAGATCACACTTTGCTAGTGCATCAGGTTCACACGATTTCCCTCCAAACATCATCATTTCACACCCTTGAACATTCCATTTGATTCCCTATAAATAGAGGGTCATCCCCCATTCAATTTCCCAAGCTTAGATATCCAGAATCACCCTGCCAAACTTGCTTCACAACTCAGAATTCAGCTACTTCGAATCCTACTCTCAAGTCTTTTTTAATCCTTTTTTTTCCCATCAATTCACCTTCCTTGATCTTCCATGAAGCTAACCACATAATTACATTCAATAATCGTTCCCTACATTGCTCCCTAGAAGTCCAGTTTCAGAGCTCTGCAACTCAATTTCAATAGGTAGATTCCTTCATCAATTCTTCAAAACTTTGGTATCATTGTGTTTCTCTCATTGCTCTGGTTCTAGTTGCAACACTTACTTCTTACTGGAAACACGTTTTGAACATGAATTTTCAAATCCCTTTTCAAATTTTTTTTCCAAATTGCTTAAGCTACAGTTTATATAAATTTGGCACGGGGGTGTGGTTGTCTTCGTCTTGAAGAGACGAAGCGAATGGCATAGGTCTGAGCTTCTGATTTTATAGTTTGAGAGACCTGCAATTCGTGAGGGCTGGAGGTTGAAGATGGCCAATGTGTCATCTTCTAACCAATGAAAGCGTGACATTTGTTATTTTCAAATTCTGATTTTATTAATGATTATATACATTATTCATTAAAGACCATGATATACAAAGCGCGCCAGATCCCTTGGATTTGATTACTAACGCGTTTTGACTCTCATCCAATGGTCCACATCTTTTTCTTTTATTTTCTTTTTTCTGATTTTTATATTTAAACTGTTTTAAATTTCAAAAAATCATAGAAAATTCATTTTTAGTCCAAAAAATCTGCAAAAAATTATGAAAAATATTTTTGATTATTCTCTTTCTGATTTTTATTTTTTCACAATTTAATTTTATGTTTTAGTATTTTTTTATGAATTTTACACTTATTTGATTTGTTTAAAATGTTTAAAAATACTTTTACACATTTTTAAATTCTGAAAAAATTATGGAATGATCCAATGATATTGTGACAAATATTGGTGACCCTATTTTATTTTTGTTTCTGAATTTACTATTTTTTACTATTTTTGTTTATTTTACCCATTTATTTTAATTCTTAAAAATAGTTTTTGACCTTTAAAAAATTACCAAATTTTTTATAAAATTACTTGGCTGCTTTTCTGATATTTCTATGGTCTTATTTTTCATTTCTTGATTAATTTGAACATAATTGATATTTTCCTCATTATTTTCCTTTTTTTTAAACATTTTTAAACCTTTTAATGTATATATTAATTATATTATTATTTTATGATTATTTTCTGCCTGTCTTGGGTTGATTTTTTGATCATGGTTTTATTAACATCATTGGATCCATGGTGTTGAGTTTAACTCCACAAAAAATGGATGAATGATTTTAATAATAGTTTGATTAAATAATAATTCAAATGTGGTTTCTCTTTTACCCTAAATCCCCTTCATCTCATCCCTTTGTCATTGCACTAAATGTTGTTGGAGCATGACCTATATGTCATGTCTCAAACAAATGGTGCATAGATTGCTATTGACCGGCCTCAAAATAGGTGCGACTTCTATATAAGTCCACTTACGATTGCTTAACATAACGCTAAATTTTTGTCCCAATTCGAATAAATGATCATTCGTGGTGCAAACTTATGATTGCAAGCCCAAGTATGTTAATTTGATCTCTTTGATCCAATAACCTTGAGATTCATTGTGTGGAGGCTTTGGTTCTATCAATCCTCTAATGGATCTACAACACCTTTGGTCAACGCGGATCACTTAAACATCGTTGATCATTAAATGGTACTTATGAGAATTCCAAATGGATGATATACTTGACAAAAAGCAAATTCAACTTGTTGTGTGGAGGCTTTGGTTCTACCAATCCTCTAATGAGTTCTAAATGCAAGTTTCAAGATGGTCAACCAACTAACCACTAATTATTAACTTGTTTTATTTTATGATTTTATTCTTTTATGCTTTATGCACTATTTATCTTTTAACATTTTCATTTCATGGCATTTTCATTTTTGCTCATTTGAGCATTTATTTTCTTGCCCTTTTTATTTTGCTCACTTGAGCTTTTCTTTTTCTTTTCTTAAGATACTTAATAATCAACTTAAACCCTAAAAAACTCTTAATGGTACTTGGACTATTTGGTTACTATCCTTGGCATTATGGAGCAATGGACTTTTTCTTGGACTTAAGATTAGAAACCTTGGCCTATCTTAGAGACCTTGTGATCTTATCTGATTATTTTTGTCCGGAGTTCTTGAGGTTTACCACGAGAAATTGGGATGCTTGTTTTCTTTTGTGTGCAGGTTTTTGTGATTACATTCTCTGTTTGTAATCTGAAATTCACCCGTATACAGTCGTTACTCTGCCCAATTTTTGTGAAGACTTAATACACTTGAAGATTGGTTCTCTCAAGAGGTCTAGTATCTTTGCTTGCTTGGTTTCAATCCAAAAAAATGGGAATTCTATCTTAACTCATAATGTCAAGTATTGGCTTCTTGTTGGTTAGATTATTCTTCTCCTTAGCTTTTACCTTATGCTTTAGGATAGTCTCTTCTTCTCCTCCCATCTTCTTTAATTTCAAAAATCTTCTCCCTCCTTTTGAAAATTCTTCTTGTTTCTAAACTTAAACCACTTTCATAATAAACTTGGACTTATGTCCATGCATTTTCAAAATATTTTCATAAATAAACTTCAATCAATTTAATAATACCTTCACATTTTTTGTGAGAAGACTAAAAGTCAATTAATCTCATTTCAAACCATTTTGCCACTTTGGCTTTTTATCCTTTAAACTTTTTTTAAAAGATTAGACTCTTGTCAATCCTTGTAGTGATGCATACAACTATACTTCTACAATATATAGTGAAGAGAGATATTTTTCCACTTGGGTGTTGAGTGAGGCATTGTTGATTTTAAAATCCAAGCCATATCCTCCACTTTGAGATGATGTAACTTATCCTTTCCTCATGATTGTGGGTAGTAAGTATATTTTCCACACGGACAATGACGATGATGACTTATCTCATAAAATTAACCAACACACTTTTGTTTCAAATTTTTAAAAGAGGAACTACGTGTAACCTGATCCCCTATTTCACAAAAGGTGGTACGTAGGCACTAAAGGTTCGCAACCGCGGCGGGTGGAAAAATCATAAAAAAATATATTTCTTTTCTCACATCCACCATCCATTCTATATACAACACATTTCATAGCCAAAATATACAAATTTTATAAAGAGGTTCCTGCGGAGTATCGTAGATGTTTAGGGTGCTAATACCTTCCCTTTTCATAACCAACCCCCTTACCTTAAATCTTTTCCCCCTTTTTTTTGGGTTATTCGCTCTTTTCCCATTCCTTTGGAAACAATAAAGCGCGGTGGAGATTTTTATTTTGATTTGTATAATGTCTAGCCAATCCAATGGCTTAGTCTTGAACATTTCTATCGCTACAGTATTGCTTGTAGAAAGTTGCGGCAAGATCTTCCCAATTATGAACGTTGGCTCTTTCTAGTTGGTAAAACCAGTCAAGTTGAGTTCCAGACAGACTGTCTTGGAAGAAATGTACCCATAAGTCTTTATCAGCGGTATGGGGTTGGATTTTCCTCACATATGACCGGAGATACATTTTAGGGCATGAAACTCCGTCATATTTGGAGAATATAGGTGCTTTGAATTTCGGAGGAATCACAATCCCCAACACTAAACCCAATTCCTCAAAGTCCAAGCCGAGCACTTTTTGGATTTCCATCGCGCTCAACCGCTCTTCGAGATGTATATACTTGTCATCAGCTGGAGGGTATTGTTTTTCAGAGTAGTCTTCTTCTTCCTCTTCCTCTTCTGATTCTGATGGGATAACTGTTTCCTTACCTTTCCCCTCTTTATTGTCTTTTTCACCGGATGTTGTTGCAAAGTTTAAGGTCCTTCTTGTTTTCTCATGAAATCTTCTTCCCATGTTCAGGACTCCGTTAACCTTCTTTGTCTTCTTTTTCCTCTCTTCAGCCAGCAAAGTCTTCAATTCTTCTTGTCCCTTGGCTAGGGTCAAGAGCAACTGTTGAAACTGTATATTCTGAGCTTGGAGATCCTTCACTGTTTGCTCGAGATCCATCTTACTGAAATAAACAATAGAGAGATGAGGAGACTTGTTGCAAAAGACCTGCTTATGTTATGATGAATGGTATATGCATATGTAATGATTTCAAGGATTTTAAGATTCAAATTTTTTTTAGACAAAAAGGAAATACACGTTATATTGATAGATTAAAGCTTGGGTACATCAATTCCTTCTTAGGCAAAATAATACAAAAACTCTAAGATAAAAAGGTAGTGCGCATCCTCTTTGGTGCAATGTAGGCATTCAGAGTCTGCTCCTAATGAAGTAGCCTAGTGAGTTCCAAAACCTTCTTCTCGCTTGTGTAGAATTGGGCTTCGAAAGTATCTTTCTCTCCCTTGAGTTGTATCTAATCCCTTTGTAAGTCTTCAAGAGATGTGGGCATGTCAAGATGTAGGATAGTGTATGGAACATCTCCTTCCTTAACATGCTCAATAATTACCGGGAGAACAGAGGGATAAGGCATCATAAGACTCTGAGCGTGAGTTCACACCCATTTGAGGTAAGGATCAAGAGGGATGGAATTCTTGTGCCCCAAAGTCCTGTTATCCACCTTATTCAACATCCTCCAAGCTCGGATAAATCTCTGGCGAAGACCTTGATCGTCGTTGTCGTAGTCAAATACCAAACCTCGAATCAGCATCTCATGCGGGCCATCCCTTCGGGCGTAACCAAACTGTATTAAGACCAAACAAGGGTTATAGGTGATACCTCCCCTAATGCCAAGTAAAGGGACATTAGGTAATTCTCCATAATGGTCGACAAGGATAAAATTCTCTTTGGATCGGGAGCACCAATGAGTGTTTGAATGTTTGAGCATCATCAACCTTTGTGACCACCTTGAACCTTGCTCATTCTTTAATACAGATTGGGGAAGATGATAAATAAACCATATTTCCAAGAGAGGAGTGCAACACATAATGACACCTCTTTTCCTCATTGTGCGAGTGTGAAAAGAGTGTAGGATATCTCCTAACAATGTAGGCACCGGGTTGCGGGATATGAAGATTTTGACGGCATTGACATCTATGAGTTGGTCAGGATTTGGAAACAAAACCATCCCATATATGAGGAGAGCCAAAATTTCCTCAAAGGCTTGCAAGTCCAAGGAATTCCAACAATTTTGGGCTTTCTCAAATAGGAACTTTGCTAGGAAGCCTTTGACACCACTCCTTGTTTCCCAATGAGTTATGACATCAGATGAGTGCGACTGTAGATCTTGAGCAATCTCTTCTGGCTTTGGGTCTCTTTCCGTACCATTGAAAGGTAGTTGATTGAGAATGGGAATTATCATGAGTTTGGAGAATTCTTCCAAAGTTGGCACAAGTTGATAGTCGGGAAATGTGAAACAATGGTGTAAAGGATCAAAGAACTGAAAAAGCACTTTCATCATATCCTCATATGTGTTGGAGGTGGCCAAGTTTAGTAGGCGGCCATGTCTCTCGGTGAATGGAGAGTTTTCAGGAATCCTTGAAGCTAACTCCTTAAGTTGTGGAGGGATCATTACAAGATTGACTTGAATAGTTTTCCTGCGAAGTGAATCCATATACTACAAAACAAGAACAAAGATGAATCCTAAAATCCTTGAAATGGTTAGTGGATGTATATGATGTTCATGATGTTCATGATGTTCATGATGTTCATGATGTTATGTACAAGTATGCATAAAACAAACAAATCCTTAGTTTTAGGCTTGCATGGGGTTTTATAGGTAAGTACTCTCTTGAAGTTTAGTTGGCTTAAACATGTCCTAGTAATAGTAACCGGGTTCTAAGGAGTTCAATATCACTGGATTGTTTCCTTGGTCATTGTTTCAGCTCAAGCTTCTTTAATGGCGACTGAAATATCCCAAGAAACCAAACCTCAATGAGTGTAGTATCGAGTATCTACCAACTTCAGACTGCACCAAAGCCGGTCATCTCACCACATCCTAAAGTCTAAGTTGGTCAAGTAAAGGTTCTTAAAAGTTCATTAGTGCTTCATGACATCACTCAACGGCCCCGTATTCTATTTGATTAACTAAAAGGCTACCGGTACCCACAAATATGTTGCACTAATGTAGTTATTTCTTAGACCATGTCGGTATAACCCGCACAGTTCCCACAATGTATTGCTACTTACCTATAATGTACCCCAAATCCGGGTAGAGGATTTAAACCCAAACAAAGAACCATAATGTAAAGCATACAAGTCAAACAATGCAAGAAAGTAAATGTGATATATCCCTAAGGTAACCCCACTTTTAGAATCTCCCCAGCAGAGTCGCAAGTTCTGTGATACGGCGGGAGAAATGACTTGGATGTTTTGTGTTTGATTGCAAATGTTTCGGTTAGGAAGAGTCACCATCTACTTTTCTTTTATCCAAAAAGGAAAGGTGAAAAAGCTCAAGAAAGACCTTTGAGATTGTTTCTTGAGTTCAGGGGGTAGATTATGAAAAGGAAAGGTATTAGCACCCTTTTCATCCATGGTTTTCCATGGGATCTTAGTTACTTGCTAGATCACTTGCTTTTGTTTGAAATTATGCTTTGTATGGTTTTTGAAAGTATTTTGTAAAGAGGCCATTGTTTAGGCAACCTTTGTAATGATTCTCGTTCGTAAGAATGTATACAAAGATGTTGATCTTTTGAAAATGTTTTCAATGTTTGTAAGATGTTTGAAAATGTGTGTGTTTATTTTGAAAATAGCAAGGATGTTTGTTTTGAAATGGAGCAAACAATTAGGAGCCATCTACCTATTCAAATGTCTTTCTTGTTCATTTTCTTTTTCTTTGACATTGTTGTCTTACCATTGATTTGGTAAGCAACCCTATCTTTGGATGTAAACGAGACGGGCGTGGGTCATCGTATAGCCATGATTATCAATGTTGCAAGGTATCTTAGCATTCTTTTAGAGGGACTAAGATCATTTGTAAGGCAACATTGAATAGCGTCATTGAGGGACTATGATCTTGTATTTGTTTGTTTTTACTAGGATACCTTACATGCGTAATATGGCCATTTTGTATAAGGCAACCAAGTGGATTTTACCCTAGGGGTGCTTTTGTGCAAATTTGTTATTGTCATGCTTGATTTTGTCTTGAATTAGGGTTTTTTACTTGATTGATTTTATTCTTTCCATACAAACCCTAATGACTAGCATATTATCTAAAAGCGATAAATTGTGAAATTTAAAGTTAGTACGCTATTATAACACTTGTGGGATGGGGTATCCAATTTATGAATGGGGATTGCAATGATATAAACCTAATTAATCTATTACAACCAAATTGAATATTGTACAAATAATTGAAGAAATATATAAAGTACGAATGCACATTGAAAGAAATGATTTTTGTGTTTGGAATTTTATATGAAAGAGTTTTTTTAACCTAAACCTAATTAGAGAAAAAAAAGTAATTAAATTAAATTAACTTAAGTTAATTAAGAAAAGAAATTAATTAAAAAAATATTTTTGAATAAAAACCTAAATCTATTTTAGTTGATTAAAAGAAAATAAGTTTAAAGAAAAATGTATATTTTTTTGTATTTTTGTCTTGAAAACAATATGTGGTGTTATGAAATATTTTTGGTCTTTTTTATATTAAAATAAATGTATTTAAATAAGTATAAATAAATAAATAATTTACCTAGTTTTAATTTAATTTACAAGATAACTAATAAAGATAAATAAAGTATAATGAGTAAAAAATAAATTTTTTATGTGGAAAAATATTTAAGTTATGTCAAAACATAAATCTATTATTTTTATATTTTTTATGATGTTTTTGGTATTTTAGAAAATATATTTAAAAGAAAAATAAATAAATAAATAAATAAATAAAAATAAAATGGGCCAGGGAGGTGTCACAAGTAAGCAGTGGGGGTGACACAAATAAATAAATAAAAAGTGTGTTAGGAAATCAGAAAAAATGAAGAAAAAAAAAGCAAAAGGGGGGTTCACACTGATTTGAACCCTCGCCCTTTAGGTAAGCAATGATATAGTACGCGCACGCTTGCCACTAGGGTGGCTGTTTCATCCGATCATATAATCAAAGCATAAATATATATTAGGAACTGCTTTCTGAAGGCAACTTCTACTTCAACCTCGCGCCTAGCCGGACCACCTGTATCTTCCTCATCTCTCCACAAAAATGGAAAGTTCTGGTGTTTCTTCCCACGAATCCAACCATATAACTTATGTAAGCTAAAAGTCAAAGATAAAAATTAATTTTGCTGGCCCTAAATTGAAACCTAATTTTCTCAGAAATTTCAATTCCAAAATTCTCTATACACAGTCAATATAAATGGGAACTATGAAATGGTCAGCTTTAGAGCAAAGATATCTACATTTTGTGTTCACAAATCAGGATCAAATGATGCTTGTATGAAGAGATAGAAGTTTGAGTTTTTACCTCTTGTAGCTGGAGTCGTGAATGGAGTTTGAGCAATTTTTGAGATGGCTTGAGGATCTGTTTAGCTTTCCTAGAACTACTTGAGTGTATTCCAACTCCTACTTTGCCCTGAAAGTCCCTGAATCTCTCTACTCAAGTCAACCTGCAAGCTTGATATTTGAAAATGGTGGATATTGATGGAGGAGTTACAGTCTTGAAACAGGGGCCTGGATTACTTTGGTATGATGTATAGAAGGTGTTTAAGTGGTTAGTTTTCAAAACGCACGAGTGAAAATGAAGATCATGAGTTTTGGTTCAAAACTGTGTATCAATGGTGTTCTTGAACAGACTTTTGGTTTTTTAGTGTTTGAGATAGTTTCAGGGAACTCGCATTCATGTGTCAACTTGAAAATAGTGTGTATACTTATAAGCAAGAGGTTTTGAGGCTTGTAACAACTCAGAGTTTGAAAATCACATGTTATGGCTTGGTTACATATTTTTGGAGCAAAGTTGACAAACGTGGTTTCAATGTGAAGTACAAGGGTTTGCAGGGTGATTAGCAGGCTGTAGATATGTTGCTTCTTGATTGTACATGCCTTTTAGTCAGAAGCAATAATGTATGGGCTCAAGGAGAGTTGACATTGTGATTAAAGTCGCTTTTCCAAAATGGAAGTGGTGACTTTCTTCCAAAAATGGAAATGCAACTTGGATAATGGCTTCAATGCTTGGACAATGCCTCTACCAGTTTTGTAAGAATTAAATTAATGAGTGATTAGAAAGTTTGAAGCCTGCAAAGCAAGATTTGTACAACATGCTTGAAGATTGGATCAAATGTTCTTCACAAAATGGCTTGTAATCCAAGTGACAAAACACCAAGGAGTTCTTGGACATTTTAGAAAGCTTGCAATGTGATCTTCAACTCAACTTTGAATTGATTTTGAAGATTCCCCTTGTAACAATTTGAAAATTTTCCATGAAGTTAGGTCAAAAATCTGCCTAATTAGGGCAAAATTGCACTAAGTCAATTTTAGTTCATGAGCATGTATTCACAAAATTATAACTTGAGATCCAGGAATTTTTATGAGAAGTTGTGTGAAGAAAAGTTTCATATTTCATGGAGATCTACAACTTTCATGTTGGAAGTTTCTCTTGAATCATCTTGCATCATGGTGAAAAATTGGATCAAAGTTATAAAAAAACATGAAATTTCCAACACTTAGAAAAATTTCTAAGTTTAGAAATTTTGACTTTTCAAAATGAAATCTTGAATTTTTGATTTCTAGATGAATAAATTTCACATTTTGACATGTTTTGATGAATTATGATCTTTGGCACTTGAATTTGACCAAAAAGTCAATGTTTGACTTTTCAGTATACAGTTGACTTTTGATCAGTTGACTGCAAAATTCATCTGTCAATCCAATGGAATTGCAATGTTTTAAATCATGTCACTAGGTCAAAATGGTGCAATTGGACTCTTGAGATCATGCCATAAACCAATTGATCATTTTCTAGGTCAAAAATCAGAAATTGCCCTTTCTCAGTCAAAACCCTAATTTTGACCATTTTGCCCTTTTGGAGATTTGATCAAATTTCTTGAGGAATTATGGTCCAAACATGATAAAATGATACATATGTGTCTAAAATGTTGATGTGGATAAAAAATTATGAAGTTTAATTGTAAATTGGCTATGGTTGACTTTTTTCCCAATATAGTTGATTTCTAGGTCAACTATTCAATTGACTGATCAAAAGTGTGATCCAAGGCTTGAAACTTGACATGAGTGATCTTGGGGGTCCATAATGATCCATGAAATCCATATGAAGCATTGATAGTTCAAAAATCCTTGTGCAAACTCAAACCCTAATTTTGGTCATCAGTGCATAAGGAGGTGTCTTGAGCTGATCAAACCCTAGTGCAGTCTTGAGCCCAATGAGACCTTGTGAGAAAATTCTTGATAAGTGAGAGGGAAAATTTTGGGGTACAACACTTAACATTGTGACAATTTGGTTATGCCCGAAGCGATGGTCCTCATGTGATGCTCGTCCAAGGAGTGTTATTCGACTACGAGAGTGACGATCAAGGACACCGTCAGAGGTTTGTACGAGCTTGGAGGATGGTAAACAAAGTGGACAGTAAAATGCTAGGATACAAGAATTCCATACCCCGTGAGCCTTACCTTAGGTGGGTACGATATTATGCTCAGAAGATCGTGATGCCTTATCCCTCCATCTTACCAGTTATCATGGAGCCTGTAGTTGAAGGAGATGTCCCATACACTGTCCTCCATCTCGACATGCCTACTTCTCTTGAAGACTTGCAAAAAGGTTGGATTCAGCTAAAGGAAGAACGAGATACCTTCGAAGCTCAATTCTACGCTAGTGAGAAAAGGTTCTTGGAGCTTACAAATCAACTCCATGAAGAACAAAGCGTGAACGCCTACCTTGCGCCGAAGAGGATGTGTTCGGTCTTTTTATCTTAGAGATTTATTTTGTAAGCCCAAGAGGCATGTTGTACTCATTTTGAAATAATTAATGGAATTTTACGTTTGTTCATTCTTTGTCTATACAAATTTAAATTTCATAAATCCTTGAAATCATTTGCATACACATCTTCCATGCATCATAACATAAAAGGTTTTCACACGACAAGTTTCCTTATCTTTCTGCTGTTTATTTCAGCAAGATGGATATCGAGAAAATTATGAAGGACCTACAGGCACAAAACTCTCAGTTTCAAGAGACTCTATTGACCCTAGCCAAGGGGAAACAAGACCTGATGGAGTTGCTAGCAGCCAAAAAGAAACCAAAGAGGGAAGCCCTAGTCAACATGGGTAGAAGATTCAAAGAGTCGGTCCGTCAGATCTCGGTAGCAGAAGACTCATCTGAGGAAGATGAGAATCAGATTGGAGAAGCTAGGAGTACCCAGGATGGCTGTATCAATGATCAAGCGTCTAATGATGATGATTATTTTGACGAGCAGTATCCTCCTGCTGATGTCAAATACAAGCAGCTAGAAGACAGATTGAAGGCCGTTGAGATTCAAGCCATCCTCGACTTATATTTTGATGTTTTGGGTTTAATATATGGGGTTGTAATTCCCCACAAATTCAAGATACCAGCCTTTGAAAATATGATGGGGTTTCTTGCCCAAAACTTCACCTGAAATCTTATGTGCGCAAAATTCAACCGCACACCGCTGACAAGAAACTCTGGGTTCACTTCTTTCAAGAAAGATTGGCTGGGACGCAACTAGAATGGTTTTACCAATGAGATGGTTCCCGTATCCATACATGGGAAGAATTATCCACTTCTTTCTACCACCAATACCAGTATAATGCCGACTTGGCGCCGACACGAGTTCGGTTGCAAGATATGACAAAGGGAAAGAATGAAGGGTTCAAAGAATAGTCCCAAAAGTGGAGAGACCTTGCCAGTAGGGTTCAACCACCTTTGACTGATAGGGAGCACATTTACATTTTTATGGGAACTTTATCTGGTCCATTCTTTAACTTATTGGTTGGCTGTTCTTCTTCCGATTTCATCGAGATGATCTTAACCAGTGAAAGAGTTGAAAGCGGCATCAAAAGTGGGAAGATTCTCATGGCATCTGCCTCCACCTCCAATCTTATAAAGAAACCTTTTGTCGGGAAGAAAGAAATGAATGATGTGTATGGAGCAAGGGCCCGTACCAAGAAGGATGGCTTCCAGTCTGTTAATGTCGTTCGAATTCCAATCCAACTCCTGCTTAAAGACCATCTGCCAATCATCAACAGTTTGAGACTCTGTGAAGACAATTCACAGGGATAGGCATGTCACTATCCCAAGCCTTACAACACCTACTAAAGGCTAATTTGGTGACATTGCGTGATCCTCCGGCCAATCCAGATACCTCTTCACTAAAGTACAATCCAAACGCCAAATGTGCATATCACTCAAATAGTCCCGGGCATGAGACTGACCAAAGTTGGGCACTGAAAAATAAAATTCAAGACTTGATATACAACAAGACCATTAAATTTAATCCTCCTCCAACTCTGAATGTAATCATCGCGCCTATGCCAAATCATGGCAAGGGTGTCAATGTTGTTGAAGATACAATTTTTGTTTCCTCCGTCGAAGACTTGACTACTCCGTTAAATATCATAAAAAAGAATCTGTTGAAAGCTGGGATTTTCCCTGGCTGTTCGAAGGACTGTGTTTGCTGTGCCAAACAACTCAATGGATGCAAAGGGCTAAAGAAAGGCATTCAACACCTGATGAATAGCCATGAGATCCTATTTGATAAGACTCCGTCCGCCAAAAGCTTGACCAATACGTGTGAAGATCTCTCCATCATAACCATCTCAAACAAGCCTCTTAGGATCTCCTCCAAGGGTCCTATCAGGATTTCAAATGAACCAATTATTGCTCCTCTGATAATTACCGCTCCCGGACTAATCCCGTACTCTTCCAACAAAGTAGTGCCATGGAACTATGGTGCTAAGGTGTTTTACCATGGGATAAAGCAAGACGCTTGGATCAAAGAAGACAAAGCTGATGACATTGGTAACATTACTGGCTCAAGTAAGGTAACCAGAACTGGGAGAATCTTTTCACCCAATATATCACCACCAGTTGTTACAAAGGTGCTTGTTCGCATCACGGCTGCTAAACCAAGTGTTGATACAAGGGGAAAAGAGAAGGTACTGGAGCCTGTTAAGACAAAAATACCCACAAAAGACATTGCTGATGGGGAACCTTCCGCTCGTGAAATGGATGACATCTTGAAAATTATAAAAAGGAGCAATTTCAAGATTGTGGAGCAGTTGGGGCAAACCCCTTCCAAGATTTCCATGTTATCTTTGCTACTCTGTTCCGATGCTCATGCTCGGGCATTAATCAAATTCTTGAAGAAGGCTCATGTCCCTCATGAGACCACAACTGACCAGTTTGAAAATTGTATGGCAAGCTTGATGGTCGATAATGGTTTGGGGTTCTCAGATGCTGATCTAACACCACTTGGAAAGAACCATAATAAATCTCTACATGTTTCTATTGAATGCAAAGGGACTACCCTAGCATATGTTCTGGTTGACATTGGCTCTTCCTTAAACGTACTACCCAAGGGGGATTTAGACCGTTTAAACTGTGAAGGTTTAGTTTTGAAACCAAGTGATATTATTGTGAGGGCTTTCGATGGGTCCAAAAGGACAGTTCATAGAGAGGTGGAGCTCCCGATCAAGGTGGGCTCACACATTTTTAACTCTACTTTCTACATCATGGATATCCATCCTGCCTACTCCTGTTTGTTGGGTCGCCCTGGGATCCATGGAGCTGGGGTAGTAACCTTAACCCTCCATCAAAAACTCAAGTATTCAGTCAAAGGAAGGATCGTCACTGTTTGTGGTGAGGAGGAGTTCATGGTAAGCCACCTCAACTCTTTCAAATATGTGGATATGGATGGCGAATTTATAGAGACCCCGTGTCAGGATTTTGAGGTTGTGCCACCAATGGTTGCTGCTGCCAAATGTTCCTCTGATGTGTCCAAAGCTGCTAAGGTCGTGCCAAAGTTGGTTTCATTAAAAGATGCTCGTGATGCAGTCGAAGAAGGAAGCCGGGATACTTAGGGGAAACTCCTCGAGATCCCATTTAAAGCAGACAAGTGTGGTTTGGGTTTCACTATCAAGGCTCAGAAAGAAGATAGGCGTGCTCACGCAGGGAAGCCCCCTCTCCGTATTGGAAGCTACAAAGTAAAAACTGTAGGTGATTCTGATGATGAATGTGCATTTGAAGATTGGGTATATCCTACTACAACAGAACTCAACAATTGGCAAGCTAAGGACTTCATTCCCACCTCCTTTGTTGAGGAGTAATTACTTGTTTATTGCTTTTTATTAATTCAAGAACATTTTGTCTGTAATATTAAACAATGACTTTTATGCCATGTGTCTGGCCCGGGGCACTTTGGTCCATTTGTCAAGGATTTTATTTATGTTCATTTTATCATATGATCATTCAATACAAACAATTGGACTCTTTTGCATTCAAATCTTTGTGCTCATTATCTTTCATTTTTCTTCCAATACGTTTTTCAAAATAGCCAGGTGTCCTACATGCACACACGCACACTCTTTCAGGTCCTCATCCACTCTGGATCTCATTGCCAATGATTCTACTATTGTTGACTATGACTTCGAACGTCCAATTAACCAAGCCGAAGACGAAGGCGAGGAAAATTGTGAAATACCAGGAGAACTAGCCAGACTTCTATTACAAGAGGAAAAAGCTATTCAGCCGCACAAAGAGTCAGTTGAAGTTATCAGTCTAGGTACCGAGACAGACAAGAAAGAGGTCAAGATCGGCGCTAACCTGGAAAGCGGTGTCAAAAGTAGATTGGTTCAGATGTTGCATGACTACGTGGAAGTGTTTTCTTGGTCGTATGAAGATATGACATGGTTGGATACCGACATTTTAGTTCATCGTTTGCCGAAAAAGGAAGATTGTCCTCCTGTCAAACAAAAAGTTTGTTGCATGAGGCCTGACATGTCTGAAAAGATAAAAGCTGAGGTGATGAAACAATTTGATGCAGGATTCTTGGCTGTGAAATCTTATCCCCAATGGGTTACAAATGTGGTGCCAGTACCGAAGAAAGACGGAAAAGTTTGCATGTGCGTAGATTATAGGGATTTGAATAGGGCAAGCCCCAAGGATGACTTCCCTCTACCTCATATTGATGTCTTAGTTGATAACACTGCTCAACATAAATTCTTCTCTTTCATGGATGGTTTCTCCAGCTATAATCAAATTTGGATGGCTCCCAAAGACATGGAGAAGACCACTTTCATTACGCAATGGGGAACCTTTTGCTACAAGGTCATGTCGTTCGGATTAAAGAATGTAGGGGTAACATATAAAAGAGCTATGGTAGCTTGTTTCATGACACGATTCATCATGAAATAGAGGTATATGTGGATGATATGATTGCAAGATCAAAAACTGAAGAGGAACATCTCAGTCACCTATACAAGCTATTCAAGAGGTTGAAAAAGTACAAGTTGAGGTTGAACCCTAACAAGTTCACATTCGGAGTACGATCTGGAAAGCTTCTAGGTTTTGTCGTCAGCGGTAAAGGCATTGAAGTCGATCCTGCCAAGGTAAAGGCCATCCAGGAATGCCAGTCCCCCACTCTGAAAAGGAAGTTAGAGGATTCTTGGGTCGTCTTAACTACATCGCCCGCTTCATATCTCACTTGACTGCTACTTGTGAGCCAATCTTCAAACTCTTGAAGAAAGATCAAGTAGTCAGATGGAATGATGAATGCCAAGCTGCCTTCGATAAAATCAAAAAATATCTGCAAGAACATCCTATTCTCATGCCTCCAGTTGAAGGAATACCCTTGATCATGTACTTGACAATGCTAGAGAACTCTATGGGGTTTGTTTTGGGCCAACATGACGAGTCTGGCAGAAAAGAGCATGCTATTTACTACCTGAGCAAAAAGTTTACAGACTGTGAAACCAGATATTCACTGCTCGAGAAAACTTTCTGCACTCTGGCATGGGCTGCTCAACGGCTAAGACAATATATGTTGACTCATACCACTCTACTGATTTCTAAGATGGACCCAATCAAGTACATCTTCGAGAAACCTGCTCTTTTCGGACGAATAGCTAGGTGGAAAATGATCTTAACTGAGTACGATATTCAATACACTATGCAAAAGGCCATCAAAGGAAGTGTACTAGAAGACCAATTGGCCCATCAAGCTGTTGATGATTATCAGTCTATGAACTTTGACTTCTCGGATGAGAACATCATGCTAGTGACTGACTGCGCGAAACCTTGACCGTAACACGGACCTGAACAAGGATCCTGATGGACTATGGTCTTTGATGGGGATTCCAACACCTTGGGTAACGGAATTGGTGTTATGATCATCTCCCCTAAAGGTTGCCACACTCCTTTTACTACCAGATTATGCTTCGATTTCACGAACAATATGGTTGAGTACGAAGCATGCATTTTAGGTCTGAAGGCTACCATTAATTTGAGGATCAAGCATTTGAATGTGTTTGGGGATTCCGCTCTAGTGATTAGCCAAGTAAAAGGATATTGGGACACTAAGCACCCTAATCTCATACCTTACAAGGAGCTTGTGCTATCTCTGATTCCTTACTTCGAAGAGGTCGCCTTTGAACACTTCCCTAGGGAAGAAGATCAGTTAGCCGATGTTTTGGCCATAATATCTTCTATGTTCAAGGTAAGAAGGGACAACGAAGCTCCTATGATTACAATTGAGATATTCGACGAACATGCACATTACTGTGAGCTTGATACTGACACAGAAAAGCCATGGTACCATGAGGTGAGGAGATACCTTGAAGCACAAGAGTATCCTGAAGGAGCATCCATAAATGACAGAAAGTTCTTACGAAGATTTTCAGCCAAATTCTTCCTAAGTAACGGAATATTGTACAAGCGCAACCATGAATCTACTCTACTTTGATGTGTGAACAAGAAGGAGGCAGAGGAAATTATGGAAGACATGCATGATTGTCTCTTTGCGACTCACTCTAGCGGACATACCATGGCCAAGAAGATCCTGAGAGCTGGTTATTATTGGTAAACGATGGAGACTGATTACCATCAACATTCAAGAACTTGCCATCAATGCCAAATCTATGCTGACAAGGTCCATGTGCCTCCTATCCCTCTGAACGTCATGACTGCTCGATGGCCATTTGCAATCTGGGGCATTGACATGATTGGAGAGATCAAGCCCACTGCTTCCAATGGACATCGCTTCATTCTGGTCGCTATTGATTATTTCACCAAGTGGGTCGAAGCCGCCTCATTTGCCTCAGTCACAAAGAATGTGGTAGCCAGATTCATCAAACATAATCTCATCTGCCACTATGGTATCCCCAAAAGGATCATCACCGACAATGGGACTAACCTCAATAATGCAATGATTACCGAACTTTGCACTCAGTTCAAAATCAAGCATCACAATTCTTCTCCTTATAGACCTAAAATGAATGGCGCAGTCGAAGCAGCCAACAAAAACATTAAGAAGATTGTGCAGAAGATGGTGGTAACATACAAGGACTGGCATGAGATTTTACCGTTTTCTCTTCATGGCTACCGCACTTCATCTAGAACATCAACTGGGGCAACTCCCTTTTCTTTACTCAATGGCATGGAAGTTGTTCTGCCAGTGGAAGTTCAGATTCCCTCATTAAAGATTATGAATGAAGTAGGCCTAGGGGAAGACGAGTGGATTCAGACAAGATTGGATCAGTTGAACTTGATCGATGAGAAGCGAATGGTTGCTTTTTGTCACGGTCATATGTACCAAAAGCGCATGATTAAGGCTTTCAACAAAAAGATCAAGCCTCGAGTATATCAAGTTGGTGACTTGGTGATAAAGCGCATCATTCTTCCGCAAGGAGACCCCCGGGGCAAATGGAATCCCACTTACGATGGGCCATTTGTTGTCAAGAGAGTGTTCTCTGGTGGTGCCATGATGCTGACTACCATGGGCGTTGATGACTTACCGCATCCTGTGAATGCGGACATAGTTAAAAAATACTACGCATAAAGGACCCGCTAGGTTGACACAAATAGGAAAAATAAGGGCATCCCGGAAAACCAAAATTTTTGGGCAAAAATTAGGGATATATGCAAAAGCTCGTACACCCGACAAGTTGAAAACCCGAAAGGGTGACTTGGGAAAAAATGGGTATCCTGGTGGGCTGAAAACCCGAAAGGGAAGTCCAAGAAAAAGTTTAGGATTAAAAGCGTATGACTATGTCCCGTGGAATCACCACAGTCGACTTTATTACTAAGGTCCGAGTTCAAACGGTCCAAGATCAATCCAATCAACTTCTGTCAACGGCAAGGGGCATTCGAAGACATTGGGGCAATAGTAGAGTTGGAATGAACTGAGATCATTTCCACATGGCTATTTGTTTTTTATTTTCAATTTTTGTTTTCCTTTCGACGATTTTCTCTTACTAGGATCTCCGTCTCTTTGTACAAAAATGCCTATTCATGGGCAAAATATCAATACAAATATACTTTAAAGTGCAAAATTTCTATTTTTGTTTTGAATGCAAAGTTATCCAATGACTAAAGTTGAACGAACATATGCATGTGAACATAATTAAAATTATTTGGCACATGTGTCCTGCTAAGCACCAGCAAGCATCTCTTTAATGTATATGGAATATCCCCATAAAGTTATTTCATTAGCATTATCCCCACAAGATCGGCTACAATAAACCAATCCTCAATAAAGTTACCCAGAAAGACCCTTTGCATAGGTTGATCCCTAACCAGAGTCTCAATCTCTTGACAGTTCTCTCACCAGCTAAGTCGGTCCTAAAAAGCCTTGTGGATCTCTTTCTAAAAATAACTCACCTCGTCAGCAGTTCATCAAGTATTCATCAATAGGGTTTATTTCCCCAACAGGGTTTATTTCCCCAACAAATAACGAATAGCAAAATTCCCCGACATAGTCTATCCTCTCCAGCTTGAGTTTGCCTTTTAGATTATTACAAATCAGAGGGCCATAACCCCTAATCCCCAGTAAATTCATCAACAAAACCTTTAATATCTCCAAAAGATACTATGAAGTCTGGGCCCGACCAGATAATAGTACTACTTTCAATACTATGAAGCCTGGACCCGACCAGATAATAGTGTAACATTTCAAATACTATAAAGACTGGACCCGACCAGATAATAGTACAACTTTCAAATACTATGAAACCTGGACCAGACCAGATAGTAGTTTAACTCTTTGAGATATTAAAGAACTTGGACTCAACCAGACCATGGTTTAACTTCTTTTCCCAATAGAGTTTGCCTTTACCCCAACGAGTTTGTGTGAAGCCTGGATCCGACCAGATATTAGTTTTCAACTTCATCTTTTCAAGAAAGTTATTGTGAAGCCTGGATCCGACCAGATAGCAATTCCTCTCAGAAGTTTGTTGTGAAACCTGGAATCCAACCAGATAACAGCTAAATTCCAAGCAAGTTACTGTAAAGCCTGGACCCGACCAAATATCAGTTCAACTCTATCTCTTCAGACATGTTTATTGTGAAGCACGGACCCTACCAGATAGCAATTAACTTAATCCACCTCAAAATATAAGAAGCCTGGACGCGACCACATATCAGTTCAACTTCGTCTATTCAAGCAGCTTATTGTGAAGTCTGGAGTCCGACTAGATAACAACTCGCTACAATCCCCAGCAAGACACTATGAAGCCTGGACCCGACCAAATAATAGTATAACTTTTCAAAAACCATGAAGCTTGGACCCAACCAGATAGTAATTACCATTTCAAGAAATCTGCGAAGCCTGGATCCGACCAGATAACAGTTCAATTTCAAGAAATCTTCTCTGAAGCCTGGAATCCAACCAGATAACAATTAATTTATTCTTCCCCAGTAAGTTACAGTGAAGCCTGGACCCGACCAGATAAAAGCTAACATTCAAGAGATATTCCCCGACAGAAGAATTCTTTTAACAAAGTTTGAAGATATGTATATTCTTCATCCCCAACAGCAATCCGGGATTCAGCTTCCCAGAATTCCTCAGCAGTAGTCAAGGATTTATTTTCCTGGACAAATATGCATCCCACATTCATACATCATAGCATATACATACAAAACGCATTTAGCACAATCTCATTCATCTTGTGAACATCACGCATACATATGCATTTAACTAACCCTTTTTTCCCATAGGTAAAACATCAAGTTTTAGTATAAATCGACCAAAGATTTGTGCTCTTACTTCTTCCAGTGTTTACCATCATTCCTCCAAATGGCATCTATAAGCCCATTCCCAATACATGTTTGAGTGAAAATTTATGGGCACTCTAGTGTTCAATCATCTTGCCCCTTCAAGTCACGAATGGCGGATCCGCCAATCTAACTCTTCAGGTTTAAGAAGATTGAACAGGGGCAGCTGTTGTACCCCAAAATTTTCCCTCTCATTTCTCAAGAAATGTCTCACAAGATCTCCATTGATTCAAGACTGCACAAGGTTTGATCAGCTCAAGACACCTCCTTAAGCACTGATGACTCAAATTAGGGTTTGAGTTTGCACAAGGACAAATGGACTTTTAATGCCCCTTATGAATTTCATGGATAATTTTTAACCCTCAAGATTGCTCATGTCTAGTTTCAAGTCTTGGATCACATTTTTGCTCAATCAATTAATCAGTTGACCTAAAATCAACTATATTGGGGAAAAAGTCAATTGTGGTCAATTTACAGTAAAACTTCATAATTTTTGGTCCATATCAACATTATCAACTCATATATGTCAATTTATCAAGTTTGGATCACAATTCCTCAAGAAATTTGATCAGATCATTAAAAGGGCAAAATGGTCAAAATTAGGGTTTTGACTGAGAAGGTGCAATTTTGATTTTTGACCTAACAAATGACTTATTGGTTCAAGAAATGATCTCAAGGATTCAAATACTTAATTTTTACCTAATGGAATGGCTCAAAACATTTCTCAAGATCAATTGATTGATAGTTGAATTTTAGTTAACTGATGAAAAGTCAATTGTATACTGAAAAGTCAAACTTTGACTTTTTGATCAAAATCAAGTTTCAAAGATTACAATTCATCAAGAAATGTAAAAATATGAAACTTTTTCATCAAGGAATTGAAAATTCAAATTTCATCTTTGAAAATTCAAATTTCTAAGACTTAGAATTTTTTTTCTAAGTGTTGGAAAATTCACTTTTTTTCACAACTCTGTTCCAAATTTCCACCATGATGCAAGATGATTCAAAGGAAACTTCCAACATGAAAGTTGTAGATCTCAATGAGATCTAAAACATTGTAGGGAAGAAATTTTCCTATAAATGCTTAGATTTCAATTTATGATTTTGTGAAGACGTGCTCATGAAACTTAAAAGACTTAGTGAAATTTTGCCCTAGTTAGGCAAGATTTTGATCTAACTTCATGGCAATTTTTCACCTAGTTCCAAATTGAATTTTCAAAAATGTACAACATGAAGATTGTAGAGGATGTTAGAAGATTTCCAAAATGTCAAAGAAATCATTGAGATAATGTTTGTGCTAAGAGAATCGAAGCCATGAAGTTAGGGTTTCATTCTTGTTTTTCAAGGCAAATTTGTGAAGAACACTTGATCCAATCTTCAAGAATGCCATACAAATCCTACTTTGCAGGCTTCTAACTTGTATTTCACTTCATAATTAAATGTCTACACAGCTGTTAGAGCTTTAATCCAAGCATTCAATGCATTGTCCATGCTTAATACCATTTTAGGAAGAAAGGCAACATTGCCATTTTGGAAAAGTGGCTTTAATCATAAAGTCCACTCTTTTTGAGCTCCTAACTTGTCTTCTCTGCACACACACTTCACAAAGACTATAAACAACACATTTAAAGTGATTCAACCACTCTACATTGCTGGTACAAAACATTGAAACTTGATTTTCTCACTTTTCTTCAAAATCAAGCAACCTAGCCATAACCCTATAACTCAGAAATATGTTGTGCAAAAGTTCTCTAACCTCTTTTTTATAACTATACAAGTTATTTGCAAGAATATACACGATGGAAAGCACCCCAAAAACTCTTCCAAGCACCTTGCTGCACAAAAATGTCCAAACTTGATAGTTTTGAGCCAAAACTCATCGTCTCCATTTTCACTCGTGCGTTTTGATTTCTAATCATCAAAACACCTTGCATACATCATATACAAGTGATCCAAGCCCCTGTTTCCTGATTGTAACCCCTCCATCACCATCCACCGTTTTTAAAACCGAAGCTTGCAACTTGAGTAGGGAGTTTCAGCCATCCTCAAGGAAAAGTAGGAGTTGGAATACACTCAAGGAGGTCCAGGACAGATAAACAGATCATTGGGAAACCTCAAAGCTTGCTTAAACTCCATACACGAATCCAACTGCAAGAGGTAATTTTTCAAACTTCTATCTCTTCATACAAGCATCACTTGATTCTTATTTGTGAAGATAGAATGTAGATATTATTGCCCTGAAGTTGTACATATTCATAGTTTTCATTTATATTGATTGAGCTTAGAGAATTTTAGGTTTGAATCTCTGAAAAAATTAGGTCAGAATTTGGTACCATTAGAAATTCTCATTCATCTTTGATTTATAGCTTATGATATTTATATGGTTGGATTCGTATGAAAAAATGGAGCAACTTTCATGTTTACATTTTTCATTTTTATTGAGAAATGAGTGAGTTACATGAACCTTGGATGGAGGTTGAAGATGAAGTCATTTTCAGGACTTGATTTATGTTATGTATTTATTCTTTCATTTAATTTAACGAATGTATAGCCACCCTAGTGGTAAGGCAGCGCGCGTTTCATGTTTAGGGCGTGGGTTCAAGCCGTACCGCTGCCACTTTTTGTTATTTTTCAACATTTTTCTCTTCTTTTGTTTCAAACCAAGCGCGCTGGGCCTTCAAGCATTGGACCTTACTATTTTTTCTGAAACACACCCCCACTCCAGTGCACAATACAGGACCACTTTTTTTATTTTGTTTATTTTTCTGCTTACAAAAATCCCATTGGGCCAGATTCAAAAACTATTTTTCTAATAAACTCTCAAATCCAATTTCAAACCCCCTGACTTTTATTTTTATATTTTATTTTATTTTATTTTTCTTTAATATTATTATTATTATTATTATTATTATTATTATTATTATTATTATTATTATTTTTATTAATAAAAAATCCAAAAATATTTTTATTTATTATTTACAAACTTATATTTTTATTTTCTTTATAAAACTAAAAAAGACAAAAAATATTTTCTTAACAAACTAAATTTCTTATTCTTAATAAATTAATAATTAGATTTAGGTTTAATTATTTCTCTTTTTATTAACTTAGAATTTACGTTTCTTTTAATTAATTAATTTCAATGTTATTTTTATTAAACTAAAAACCTTTTCTTAAGAAAACCCTAAAAAATGATTTCTAATTTAATTTCTTTTCTTAATTTGTTTAGGCTTAATTTTCTTAATTTAACTAATCATTTTCGTTTAGATAATTAGGTTAAAAACCTTTCCTCAAAAATCTAAACAAAAATCATTTCCTTTTCATTTACATCTTTGCACATTATATTATTTATTAATTTCTTGTACAATATTCAATATGGTTGTAATAGATAATTAGGTTTAATTTCTTGCAAATCCTCATTTGTAAATTTGTATACCCCATCCCCTAATGATATAATAGTGTAGTAATTTTACTTTCCGCAATTTATCGCTTTCATATAAATACTAGTAATTAGGGTTTGTATGGAAAGATAAAATCAATAAGTAGATAACCCTAATCAAAGATTAAATGCATGTAAATCAAACACACTATTCACACATTCACCCTTAGGGTAATTCCACTTGTTGCCTTAAAAAAATGGTCATGTTATGCATGTGGGATGTCTTAGCACAACCAAATCAAAAATATAAGATCATAGTCCCTCGATGACGCTACAAATGTTGCCTTTCAAATGATCTTAGTCCCTCAAAGAGAAATGCTAAGATATCTCACAACATTGCTATCATGACTATACAATGACCCATGCTCGTCCCTTTTACATCCAAAGATAAGGATTCTTACCAATCAATGGTAAGATATCAATATCAAAGGAAAGAAAGAAATGAACAAAAGGCTTTTGAGTAGGTAGATTGTTCCTAGTTGCTTGCTCACTTTCAAAACAAACATCCTTGCTCATTTTCAAAAAAACAAACACCAAACATTTTCAAAAACAAACTTTCAAAAACATGAAATATTTTCAAAAGACCCACACTTTATATACGTTCTTACGAACGATAACCATTACAAAGTTTGCCTAAACGAAGGCGCCTTTTCAAAGATACTTTAAAAAAACCACCACAAAGCACATTTTCATACAAAAGCAAGTGATCTAGCAAGCAACTAAGAGCCCATACTATGAATGAAAAGGGTGCTAACACCTTCCCTTTTCATAATCTACCCCCCGAACTCAAGAAATAATCCAAAAGGTCTTTCCTGTTCTTTTCCACCTTTCCTTTTGGATAAAAGAAAAGTCGGTGGCGACTCTTGCTAACCACAACATTTGTGATCAAACACAAAACGTCCCAAGTCAGTTCTCCCACCGTATTACACCGGCCATTCTAGATTGGAGCAATTATGAATACTAGAAACCACGAATGGTTGCATTTTTAAAGTCCTTAGACAACAGGGCTTGGAAAGTTGTTTTAAGAGGATGGAAACACCCTGTCAAATTGGGAGAAAATAGAGAACCTACTTTTGAATTAAAACCAGATGAAGATTAGTCTAAGAAAGAAGATGAAATTGCTCTTGGAAATTCTAAAGCCGTGAATGCTATATTCAGTGGAATAGACAAGAACATTTTCAGATTAGTGAATACATGTGAAGTTGCTAAGGATGCATGTGGGATTCTTCAATCTACTCATGAAGGCACATCCAAAGTTAAGATGTCAAGACTTCAGTTGCTCACCACATAATTTGAGAATTTGAGGATGACGGATGATGAAAGTATAAATGACTTCCATATGAACATTCTTGAAATTGCTAATGCCTCCAATGCTTTAGGAGAGAAAATTCCTGAAGACAAATTGGTGAGAAAGATGCTCAGGTCTCTTCCCAAGAGATTTGATATGAAAGTGACTGCTATAGAAGAAGCTCAAGACATTGACAAAATGAAAGTGGATGAACTTGTTGGATTCCTTCTAACATTTGAATTAAGCATCAATGAAAGATCTGAAAAAGAAAAACAAAAGTATAGCCTTTGTATCAAATACTGAAGATGAAGAAAAGGACTGTGATCTGGATACAGATGTAGGAATATCAAATGCCTTAGCTATGCTTGGAAGACAATTTAACAAAGTGATAAAAAGAATTGACAAGAACCAAAGATCAAATGTCAAGAACATATCATCTGACATCCATAAGTAAAATGAGTTTGGAAGAAAAAGGCTGAAGAAAAACCTACTCAAGGTAAGGGAGTTCAATGTCATGAATGTGAAGGATTTGGTCTCATTGGAGCTGAATGCCCTACATATCTTAAGAAACAGAAGAAGAATTTATCTGTTACTTGGTCTGAAGAGGACTCAGAGAGTGATCTTGAAGAATATGCCAAATATGTTAAAGCATTGACAGGAATATATGTTTCTGATGAAGAGTCTAGTGATGGGGAACTAACCTTTGACGAGTTAGTTACTTCATACAAAGAATTATGTCTCAGAAGTGCAGAAGTGTGTCTTGAAGGGGAGAAACAGAAAGCCCTTATAACTCAGCTGAAGGAGGAAAGGAAAGAGCATCTTAAAACTATTTCTGATCTGGAAAGTGAAGTGTCTTTTCTGAATTTAAATCTTGATAGAATGGCCAAATCTCTCAAGATGCTGAATAATGGGACTAACACATTAGATGAAGTTCTCCAAGCAGGAAGAGCTACAGGAGACAAGAGTGGTCTAGGTTTCAATGATAAAAAGGAACCTAACTCAAAAATTCCTTCATCAGTTTCCACTCATGCCAAGCATAAACCAAAGATGACGAATCAAATGTCTCAACATATTTGCAAACATCATGGGAAGAAATGACATCATGGAAAACATCATGGGAAGAAAAAGATTAATCACACCAGAGAGAATCCCTAGCCCTGGAGATGACATCATTGTGGAAGGCTTGGTTATATAAGGCCCTTCTGTTTCAAGTTGTATGGGTGCCCTAAAAATACTTCTTTTCTCAAAATTGATAAGATTCCCCAAAATAGCAAAAAGAAGAAACAGTGGGTTGCCAAGTCCAATGTTGTTAGTTTCATTGCTCACACCTCTCTTAGAGTATCAACCAAAGATGAATGGTACTTTGACAGTGGCTGTTCTAGACACATGACAGGTGTCAAGAATTTGTTGGTGGATGTCAAATCTCACTCCACCAGTTATGTGACTTTTGGTGATGGAGAAAAAGGTGAAATCAAAGGTGTTGTCATGCTTGACTGTTCAGGAGTCCCTAAGCTTGATAATGTGTTACTTGTTAAAGGGTTAACATCTAACCTGATAAGTATAAGCAAATTCTGTGATAAAGGATTCAAAGTTAACTTCACCAAGGAAGAATGTCTTTTGTGCAATGAAAAGAATGAAGTTATTATGAAAGGGATCAAATCTAAATACAATTGTTATCTATGGGTTCATCAAAAGTTGAACCTATCCTTAACATGTGTTTTAGCCAAAGAGAATGAAGTTAAACTATCGCATCAAAAATTGGGGAACTTGCATCTGAAAGGTATGAAAATAATTATATCTGAAGAAGCAGTGAGAGGGATTCCTAAGCTCAAAATAGAAGAAGGAAGGGTATGTGGTGACTGCCAAATTAGAAAGCATACTAAGATGTCACATCATAAGATTCAACATCTTACTACATCAAAAGTTTTAGAACTTCTTCACGTGGAATTGATGGGACCTATGCAGGTTGAAAGTCTTGGTGGTAAGAAGTATGCCTATATTGTTGTAGATGACTTTTCCAGATACACATGGATAAGATTTATTAGAGAAAAATCAGAAAATTTTGAAGTGTTCAAAGATATTTGTCAAAAAATTCAAAGGGAAAAGGAAAGAATATCATAAGAATCAGAAGTGATCATGGAAAGGAATTTGAGAACAACAAATTTGCTGAGTTTTGTTCTTCTGAAGGAATCATCCATGAATTCTCTTCTCCCATTACTCCTCAACAGAATAGGATTGTAGAACGCAAGAATAGAACTCTCCAAGAATCTTCCAGAGCCATGATTCATGCTAAGAAGCTACCCTACCATTTTTGGGCTGAAGCAATGAATATTGCGTGTTATATCCATAACAGAGTCACTCTAAGGAAAGGCACTTCAGCTACTTTGTATGAAATATGGAGGCGAAGAAAACCAACTGTTAAATACTTTCATGTTTTTGGAAGTAAATGTTACATCTTAGTTGATCGTTGTTGTACCCCAAAATTTTCCCTCTCATTTATCAAGATTATTCACACAAGATCTCTTTGACTCAAGATTGGATTAGGGTTTGGTTAGCTCAAGACATCTCATCTTACACTATTGACCTAAAATTAGGGTTTGGGGAACTAGCAATGTAGTTTAGGCGTCCCAAGAAACCTCTGACCTCCTTCTCAGTGCGAGGAGCAGGCATTTCTTGTATAGCTTTGACTTTGGAAGGATCAACCTCGATCCCTTTGTTGCTGACAATGAAACCCAAGAGTTTACCGGACCGGACTCCGAATGTGCACTTGTTTGGGTTCAATCTGAGCTTGTACTCCTTCAACCTGACAAACAACTTTTGCAAGTGATCAAGGTGTTCTTCTTCAGTTTGTGATTGGGCTATCATGTCATCTACGTAGACCTCTATCTCATGATGTATCATGTCATGAAACCAAGCTACCATGGTGCGTTGATAGGTTGCCTCAGCATTCTTCAGTCCAAATGGAATCATCTTGTAGCAGAACGTACCCCACTGTGTAACAAAAGTAGTCTTCTCCATGTCCTCAGGTGCCATTTTGATCTGGTTATAGCCTGAGAATCCGTCCGTGAAAGAAAATACTTTATGCTGAGCTGTATTGTCGACTAGGATGACGATGTGCGAAGGTGGAAAGTCATCTTTAGGGATGGCCGTGTTTAAATCTCTATAATCCACACACATTCTCACTTTGCTGTCCTTTTTAGGCACGAGCACAATGTTAGCAACCCATTGGGGATAGGAAGTGACATCCAGAAATCCAGCTATGAACTGCTTCATAACTTCTGCTTTGATCTTCTCTGACATGTCAGGTCTCATGCGGTGGACTTTTTGCTTAACTGGTGGACAGTCTTCTCTTGTGGGTAGACGTTGTACCACAATGTCTGTATCAAGTCCCGACATGTCTTTGTATGACTAGGAAAATATCTCAACATAATCATGCAACAGCCGAATTAGGCGCTCTTTGACACTCGGCTCTAGGTTGGCACCCACTCTGATTTCCTTCTTGTCTTCATCAGTGCCCAAGTTGATTGTATCCAACAGCTCCTCATGAGGCAGAATAGCTCTTTCTTCTTGTTGTAATAATCTGGCCAATTCCCCTGGCACCTCACAATCTTCCTCACCTTCGTATTCGGCTTGGTAGATCAGATCTTTAGAGTCACTGAAGGCTATAGCAGTATCGTTACTCATGGGTTCCGGAGTGGAAGGGTACCTACATTTGTGAGTGTGGGTGTGTGTAAGGGCATAACCATCTTAAAACAAACAAAATGTAAAAGAAAGACAATGAGCACAAAATGTTTATATATGAAAAGCGTCCATGATTCATTAAAATGACATATAAAAATGAAATAAGAACCCTTACAAATGTACCTATGTGCCTCAGGTAAGACACAAGGTTGAAAAAGTACGAGTTGTTTGTGAATTATTATAGATTCAACCGAAATGGAAAAGATAAATTACTGTGGTATGAAAGTAATCAGAACAAAGTCTTTTGCTTCCCAGTTGCACAGTCCTCCGCCAACAGTAGGAAAATTCCAGTCTTCCAAGCTACCCTCTTCTTCACTATCTTCTAGTGCATTAACCCCTTGATGGCTAATCTTCACAGGTGGCCCTCCGGCACGAGAGCGGAACACGACCTTCTGAGCAGTCGAAGTAAATCCCAGACCAAACTTGTCTAATTTGAAAGGAAAGTCGGGAAGCTGCCCCCAGATAGTGGATCCGCCTTCTTCCACTACTGCCCTTGCATCTTTTAGAGAAGACATCTGAGGTACAGGTCTTGTGATCACAGGAGTTGAGGATACCGCCTTGGTCGCTGCTATTTCCTGAGAAACTTCTTCAAAATGTTGGAAAGGGGTCTCAATGAATTCGCCATCCAATTCTACATATCGAAAAGAATTCAGATGACTAATCATGTATTCCTCTTCCCCATGGACAATTATGATCTTCCCTTGCACAAGGTACTTGAGCATTTGATGTAAAATGGAGGTGACCGCACCGGCATTGTGAATCTAGGGACGTCCCAACAGACAACAGTAGGAAGGACGGATTTCCATCACGTAGAATGTTGAATTGAATGTCTGGGTACCCACTTTGATCGGGATGTCAACCTCTCCATGGACCATCCTTTTAGATCTGTCAAATGCTTTCACAATTATATTAGTGAGTTTTAGGTCAGCACCTTATAATCCAATCTATCCAAGGCTTTCTTTGGCAAGACGTTTAAAGACGATCCATTATCAACCAAAATATGGGCTAGGGTGGTTCCCCTACACTCCACTGAGACATGTAGTGCGTCGTTATGTTTTCTCCCTTTGGATGTCAAGTCGGCATCGGATAAACCCAGGCCATTGTCAGCTGTTAAACTAGCTACACACTCTTGGAATTGATCAACCGAAGTCTCTTGCGGCACATGCGCTGTCTTCAAAAACTTGACCAAAGCATTAGCCTGTGCCTCAGAGCACAACAACAAGGCTAACATAGAAATTTTGGAAGGGGTCTGCCCCAGTTGTTCTACCACATCATAATCACTTTTCTTAATGATCCTCAGGATTTCTTCCATCTCCTTCTTGGATGTCTCAGGAATAACTAGTGACTGAGCCTTCATCAGGACAGGCTCCTCTTGAACGTTCTTTCCTTTATTCTCAGCAGCGGAAGTGGGGATAGGAATTGCATTGTCATTGTTGGTGGGTACACTTGCAGGTGTAATCACTGGTACAACTGTAATCTTCAGAACGGGTCCATAGACTGTCTTTGATGGCGCAATCTCTGGAGAGAAAATTCTTCCACTACGAGTAATTTTTCTTGTACCAGCAATGTTATTGATGTTGGAATTGTCTTCTTCAGAGCTCTCGTCTTCGGCAGTCTGTTCAATCTGTTTGACACCATGGTAGTAGATTTCTCCACCATAGTTCCATGGTACCATTTTATCTGATTTGTATGGGGTTGGCCCGGGCATTGTTATCTTCAACGGATTAGTCATAGGAGCGGATGTAATCCTAATAGGTTTTTTAGGAACCCTGGAAGGATTGGCGTATATGGTTATTATTGAAACTTCTGAAACTGGAATGGGTGAAATAGGAGATTTCTCAAACAAAATTTCCTGGTTATCAATCAGTTGTTGGATACATTTATTCAACAGAGGACAGTCAAATGAGGAGGATAGGAAAATACAGCAATCTTTGTCACAACCTGGGAACACCCCAGCTTTTAACAAATTCAACTTGATGGTTAGGAGAGGAGTTAACAGTTCATTCATAGTAGAAACAAACATATCTTCTTCCACAACACTAGCATTGTGTCCATGCCTAGGCATTGGAGCGGAGATAACATTTGGTTTTTCAGGAGCTTCAAATTCAACTTCCTTTGCGTTAATCAGATCTTGAATCTTGTTCTTCAGAGCCCAATAGTTGTTGGTGTCGTGTCTTGGACTTTCTGAATGGTAAGCGCACCTGGAATTCAGATGGTAGTGTGGGGATGTAGTATTAGGATTTTTAGGGGCCTCTTTCATCATGGCCAGGTTCAACTTCAGGAGATGTGGTAAGACTTGAGCAGGAGTCATGTTTATCTTGGTGAATTGCCCTACATGCCTTTCCACCCTTTTCTGGTTATTCCTCGGCTGATCATTTCTAGGCTGATTGTTTCTTGGCTGGTCTGATGCATACTTTTGAATCATAACAGCCCCCACAGTTGGTCGTCGTTCGGTTTTTCCCTGATTCCTCGGAGCATAGACAGCAGACATTTCTTTCTTTCCCATGAAGTACTTTTTGGCAGCAGCAGAGGTAGACGCATCTTTCTGAATTTTCCTGCTTCTTATACCGACTTCTATCCTATCGCCAGTTAAAATTAATTCAGTGAAGCCTACAGAGGAGCTTCCAATCAGGTGATTAAAGAAAGGACCTGACAGAGTCCCCAAGAACATGTCCACTAGCACCCTTTCAGATAATGGTGGTTGCACCCTTCCGGCTAAATCCCTCCACTTTTGGGCGTAGTCTTTGAAGCCCTTATTGGACACCATAGGCATACCATGGAGTTGAGTACGGGTTGGTGCCAAGTCAGCATTGTATTGATACTGTTTATAGAAGGCGACTGCCAAGTCTTCCAAGTTATGCACATCAGACCTCTCCAACTAGTAGAACCAATCAAGTTATGTTCCTGACAAACTGTCCTGGAAAAAAAGTGGACCCACAAATCTTTGTCACCAGAATGTGGCTGAATTTTCCTGACATAAGATCGTAGGTGCATCTTGGGACAAGACACCCCATCATACTTGGCAAAAAGTGGCACCTTAAACTTGGGAGGGATTACAATTCCAGAAACCAACCCTAACACCTCAAAATCCAGCCCCGGTACTCTTTGTATCTCCATAGCAGCTAGACGTTCTTCCAAGTTTTTGTATTTGTTATCGGCCGGAGGGTACTGTTGTTCGTAGTATTCCTCTTCTTCTGCTTCAGAATCAGATGGCATTGCGGTCTCTTTACCTTTTCTTTCCCCTTCCTCAGAGGTTGATGGAAATTCCAAGGTCCTTCTAACTTGACCTTCAAACCTTCTTCCCAAGATAGCCACACCGGCTGGCTTCTTCTTCTTTTTCTCTTTCTCTTTCTCTAGCAGAGTCTTGAGCTCCTCCTGCCCCTTGGCTATGGTCAAGAGTAGCTGTTGAAATTGTGAATTTTGAGCTTGCAAATCTTTGACCGTTTATTCAATATCCATCTTGCTGAAATAAACAACAGAGAGATGAGGAAACTTGGCGTGAAGACCTGTTTATGCATATGATGAATGATATGTATTCATGTAATGCATTCAAGGATTCAGAAATTCAAATTTGTTTTAAACAAAAAAGAAACACACTTCATATTAATAAGATAGAATTGTTAGTACATCAATGCCCCTTGGGAAAAATAATACAAAAATTCTAAGGTAAAAAGACGTTGCGCGTCCTCTTTGGTGCAATGTAGGTGTTGAGAGTCTGCTCTTCATGAAGTAACCGAGTAAGTTCCAAAACCTTCTTCTCGCTTGCGTAGAATTGGGCTTCAAAAGTATCGCTTTCTCCCTTGAGCTATATCCAACTCCTTTGTATATCTTCGAGTGATGTTGGCATGTCAGTATGTAGGAGGGTGTATGGAACCTCTCCTTTCATAACAGGCTCTATAATCATAAGGAGAATGGAGGGGTAAGGCATCATAAGACTTTGGGGGCGGGTTCGTACCCACTTGAGGTAAGGCTCAAGGGGGATTGAATTCTTGTGTCCCAAGGTCTTACTGTCTACCTTGTTGGGCATCCTCCAAGCTCGGATGAACCTTTGTCGAAGTTCTTGATCGTTGTTGTCGAAGTCAAAAACCAAGTCTAGAATCAGCATATCATGTGGGCCATCCCTTCGGGAATAACCAAACTGTCTCAGAGCCAAACAAGGGTTGTAGGTGATGCCTCCCCTAATGCCAATTAGAGGGACATTAGGGAATTCCCCACAACGGTCGATGATAATAACACTCTCTTTCGATCGAGAACACCAATGAATATCTGAATGTGTAAGAGTCATCAAGCTTTGTGACCACCTCAAACCTTGCTCATTCTTCAAGACTGATTGGGGAAGATGAGAAATAAACCATCTTGCCAGGAGAGGAGTGCAACACATGAGAGCACCTTTTTTCCTCATTGTACGAGTGTGAAAAGAGTGTAAGATATCTCCAAGCAATGTAGGAACCGGGTTGCGAGACATGAAGATTTTGACAACACTCACATCTATGAGTTGGTCAGGATTAGGGAACAAGACCATCCCATAGATGAGAAGAGCTACAATCTCCTCAAAAGCTTGTAAGTCCAAGGAATTCCAGCAGCTTTGGGCCTTCTCAAACAAGAACTTTGCCAAGAAGCCTTTGACACCACTTCTAGTTTCCCAATGGGTTGTGACATCAGATGAGTGCAAGTGTAAGGCTTGAGCAATCTCTTATGGTTTTGGATCTCTTTCCATACCGTTGAAGGGTAGTTGATTGAGAATAGGAATCCTCAAGAGTTGAGAAAATTCCTCCAAAGTGGGCACAAGCTTGTAGTCAGGAAATGTGAAGCAGTGATGCAAAGGGTCAAAGAACTGGAAAAGAACTTTCATCATGTCTTCTTCTGTGTTGGAAGTGACTAAGTTGAGAAGACGACCATGCCTCTCGGTGAATGGAGAGTTCTCAAGAATCCTTGAAGCTAGCTCCTTGAGTTGTGGAGGAATTCTTACAAGGTTGACTTGGATAGTTTTCCTGCGAAGTGAATCCATAACCTACAAAATAGGAACAAAGATGAAATTCCAAAATCCTTGAAATGGTTAGTGGATGCATATGATGCTTCATGATGTCCATGATGTTACGCACAAGTATATATGTACAAGAAAATCACACAAGTTCCTAGTTTAGGCTTGCACGGGGTTTCATAGGTAAGTACCCCCTTGAAGTTTAGATGGCTCAACCTGACCTAGAAATAGTAACCGGGTTCTAAGGAGCTCAATATCACCGGATAGTTTCCTTGTTCATTGTTTCAATTCAGCCTCTTTACTGGCAACCGAAATATTCCAAGGAACCAACCCTCAATGAGTGTAGTATCGAGTATCTACCAACTTCGGACTGCACCAAAGTCGGGTATCTCACTACATCTTAAAAGGCCAAGTTGGTCAAGTAAAGGTTCTAAAAGTTCGTTAGTGCTTCATGACATCACTCAGCGGCTCCGTATTCTCTTTGATTGACTCAAAGGCTACCGGTACCCACAAATATGTCACACTAACATAATTATTTCTTAGACCGTGTCGGTATACCCCGCACAGTTTCCACAATGTATTGCTATTTACCTATGAATGTTTCCCAAATCCGGGTAGAGGATTCAAACCCAAACAATAGAACCAAAGTGTAAAGCAAACAAGTCAAGCAATTGTAAGCAAATAAAGGTTATCTAAACCCTAAGGTAACCCCACTTTTACAATTCCCCAGCAGAGTCGCCAGTTCTATGATACGGTGGGAGAACTGACTTGAGGTTTTGCGTTTCGTCGCAAATGTTTCGGTTTAGCAAGAGTCACCACCGACTTTTATTTTATCCAAAAGGAAAGGTGAAAAAGCACATGAAAGACCTTTGAGATATTTTCTTGAGTTCGGGGGGTAGATTATGAAAAGGGAAGGTGCTAGCACCCTTTTCATCCATGGTTTTCCATGGGCTCTTAGTTACTTGTTTAGATCACTTGCTTTGCTTTGACAATTGTTCGAAATGGTGCTTTGGGTGTGGTTTTGAAAGTATTTTGAAAAGAGGCCATCATTTAGGCAATCTTTTGTAATGATTCTCGTTCGTAAGAATGTATACAAAGATGTTTGTCTTTTGAAAAATGTTTCAATGTTTTTGAAAGTTGTTTGAATTTTTTTTTGAAATGTGTATTTGTTTGAAAATAGAAAGGATTGTTTTCAAATTTATCAAGTAACTAGAAGCATTCTACCTACTCAAAAGTCTTTCTTGTACATTTTTATTCCTTTGACATTGTTGTTTTACCATTGATTTGGTAAAAAACTCTATCTTTGGATGTTAAACGGGACAGGCGTAGGCCATCGTATGACCATGATAGCAATGTTGCCAAGTATCTTAGCTTGTTTTAGGGACCAAGATCATCTTTGTTTAGGCAACCTTTTTGATAGCGTCATCGATGGACTGTGATCTTTTGTTTTGTTTGATTTTACCAAGATACCTTGCATGCATACCATGGCCATTTTTAATCCAACCAAGTGCGTGAAACCCTAAGGAGTTCTTGTGTGCAATGTGTGTCATTTTACATGCATTTTGTTTGTCTTGTATTAGGTCTTGTATTTGTTTGATTTTTGGTCTTTTCATGCAAACCCTAGTTTACTAGCATAGTATAATGCGATAAATTGCGTAAAGTAAACCTAAGCTATTACAACAATATTATGGGAGGGGGATACAAGTTTTGAATGGGGGATATTGCTCAAAATAAAACCCTAAAATAATTATTACAACCCAATTGAATTTGTACAATAAATAAATAAAATACACAATTATTTAAATATGCAATAAAATGTATGGATGCAAAATGTTTTTTGTATTTATTTTATATATGTAAAAATAAAATTATTTAAGTCCTAAAAATAAGAAAAATAATGATATTATTATTTTTGAAAGGGGAAACCCTAATTTTTTGGTTTAAAAGAATATTATGTTTTCTATTATTTATTTTATTCATTTTTGTTCAAGAAAAATAATAACAATATTATTTACAAATATTAAAAAATAAAATATGTATAAAAATAATATTTTATGTATGAAAAATAATAAAATAAAAAATGTATGGTATTTTTAAATGTATTTACTATTTATTTAAGAAAATAAAGTTCTATTTACTTATAAACTATTTTTTATGCCAAAAAATAAGATAAAAAATAAAATAAAATACAAAAAATAAAGAAAATATTTTTCATGATTTTTTGATGTTCAGAAAAAATATTAAAATCAATAAACATAAAAAATATGAGAAAATATAAAAAATAAACAAAATAAGCAAATGGGGTGCAGATAGGAATATGGGGGGGGGGGGGGGTGAAAAACAAAACAAGAAGGCCCAAGGCGCGCCAGGCCCAGGGAACTTCATCCCTGTCCTCCAGCCTCCATACGCTCGTGTTTTTGCTTCAACCTGTAACTCTCTATCCTTTGCACAAAAACAAAAACTTGCAACATGAAAAATGTAGCTTGGAATCTCACGATTCCAATGATATAAAAAACATAATCTAACTCTCAAAGATAACGGAGAATTTCTATAGCCCTAATTTATGACCTAATTTTTTCATGAACTTCAAGCTTCAAATTCTCACTACTCAGTTAATATAAATGACAACTATGCATATGTACAGCTTCAGCAAGTTAAGGACTACATTTTTGCTTCACAAATTGTGACTTAAGGATTCTTAAATAAAGAGATAGAGATTTGAAAAAATACCTTGTTCAACTGAGTTTGGATATGGAAATGTAGGGACTTTGAGTGAGGCCTGAAGATCGTGTGAGCTTCCTTGAAGTTCCCTCAAGCTATTTCAATGCTCAGCTTGCCTTGAGGATGCTTGAAACTCCTTGTAGAAGTCAACCTGCAACCTTCAAAAATAAAAATGGTGATGACTAAAACAAGGCACACAGTTGCAGTGCAATGGCTTGGATAGTTTAGGTAGGATGTATGTAAGGTGTTTCAAGTGTTGAATCAAGAAACGCACGTGCCAATATTGAAATGGCTTTGATTTTGCAGAGGTTGTCCTGTTATGGCAGAAAAATGTGTTTTATGTGTTTGGGAGTGTTTGAGATGCTACGAATTCATGTCTTAGGCTTGTAAAAAGTTTGTGAAGTTGTTTAGAATGAAGCCAAGTCTTCTCTTTATCAGATGGACAAGTTATCTTGACTTTTGCCAATTTGCTTGCTTTTGAAGAAAGTTGAAATGACTTAAGCCAAAGGCCTGTACAGGCTTGCTTGATAGCTGCATAGAGTTGGTACAAGTTGCTTGTTATCTGTGGAAAATGCCTGCATCCAAGGAACAAGTCCAAGGCTCAAGGCTGATAAAGTGGAAAAGGCTTGGTTAATCAAAATGGTATTGTGAACTTTATGCCATTTATAGATTCATCTTTTGTACAATGCTCCAAAGATCAAAATAAAACCATTATCCATTGAGTTAGAATTAAATTATGGAGTGTAGAAGGGATTAGGACCTGTAATGCAAGATAAAAGCATGTTAGGAACTGATTTGCAAGTTTGGTGCATTGTGAAAATGGGTTGAACAAAAGTGACAAATTGCCATTTTCTCTTCATCGATTCTCCCTAACCACAAATGATCTTGGAGATTTCTTGGACATTTTTCAAAGCTTGCAATATGCTATACAATCCATCTTTGAAATTCATTTTGAGATACCTCTTGGAACTAGGTGAAAAATTCCCATGAAGTTAGGTCAAAATCCTGCCTAAATTAGGGCAAATTTTCACTAAGTTAAAAAGTTTATGGACCCGTATTCATAAATTCATAACTTGAGATCCAAGCATCTTTTGGGAAAACTTTGTCAATAAAAGTTGTAGATTTCATGTAGGACTACAACTTTCATGTTGTAAGTTTCCTTTGAATCCAATTGCATCATGGTGAAAAAGTTGGGGAAAAATAAGAAATTATCCATACTTCGAAAAATTCTAAGTTATGAAAAATTTCAAATTAAAACCCTAATTTGCAATTTTAGGTTTCTTGGTCAACAAGTTTCACATTTTGACATATCTTGATGAATTATGACCCTTGGCACTTGAGTTTGACCAAAAAGTCAAAGTTTGACTTTTCAGTGTACAGTTGATTTTTGATCAGTTGACTGGAAAATTCATCTGTCAATCCAATGTATTTTAGATCTTTTGGACCATGTTATTAGGTCAAGATGATGCCATTGAGCCCTTGAAATCATGCTTGAACCCAATTGGCCATTGGCTAGGTCAAAAATCAGAAATTTCCCTTTCTTAGTCAAAACCCTAATTTTGACCATTTTGCCCTTTTGATGATCTGATTAAATTTCTTGAGGAGTTGTGATCCAAACTTGTTCAAATGGTACATAGGAGCTTGGAATGTTGTTGTGGATCAAAAATTATGAAGTTTGACTGTAAATTGGCCATGGTTGACTTTTCCCCCAATACAACTGATTTTTAGGTCAACTGTCTAATTGACTGGGAAAAAATGTGATTCAAGGCTTGAAACTTGTCATGAACAATCTTAGGGGTCCAAGATGGTGTATGAAAATCATATGGGGCATTGATGGTCCAAAAATCCTTGTGCAAAATCAAACCCTAATTTCAGGTCATCAGTGCAAGAGGATGTCTTGAGCTGAGCAAACCCTAAATTTGTCTTGAGTCCAAGAAGTCTTGTGAGAAAAATCTTGATAAATGAGAGGGAAAATTTTGGGGTACAACACATTGGATAGACAGATGAAATTTGCAGTCAACTGATCAAAAGTCAACTGTACACTAAAAAGTCAAACTTTAACTTTTTTGGTCAAAATCAAGTGCCAAGGGTCACAATTCATTAAAACATGTCAAAATATGAAACTTGTTCATTAAGAAATAAAGGATTGAAGATCTTGTTTTGAAATTTGAAAATTTCTTAACTTAGAAATTTTTCTAAGTATAGAAAATTTCTTATTTTTTCTCAACTTTAAGCCATTTTTTCACTGTGATACAAGATGATTCAAAGGAAACTCCCAACATGAAAGTTGTAGATCTCCATGAAATCTACAACTTTTCTTCACACATTTTTCCCTAAAGATGCTTGGATCTCAAGATATAATTTTATGAATACATGCTCATGAACTAAAATAACTTAGTGAAATTTTGCCCTAATTTAGGCAGGTTTTTGACCTACCTTCATGGCAATTTTTCACCTAGTTCCAAGGGGAATCTTGAAATTCATTTCAAATATGAGTTATAGAGCATATTGCAAGCTTTCCAAAATGTCAAAGAACTCCTTGAGATCATTTTTGAGTAGGGAGAATCGAAGAGATGAATTTGGAAATTTCTCACTTTGAATTCAAGCCATTTCATGAAGAACAAATTTCAAATCAGTACCTATGCTGCCTAATCCATACTTTACAGGTCGCAAACTTGTTTATCACTTCATAATTTAATGCTTACTCAGTTGACAAAGCTTTAATCCAAGCCGTAGAGTCTTTATCCAAGTTGTAATTCCATAAATGGCACAAAGTTGCCATTTCCATTTTGGAAATGGTTCACTTTTGCAACTTTCCAATTCTTGAGCATTGAAGTTGTCTTCTCTGCACACACAAGTACTACATACCTAAGGTAACTTGTATAGAACTCATATCAACTCCAAGAAAGCCAATACAAGCAGGTAGAGACTTGTCCCTTCACTTTGCTTCAAAAGCAAGAAAGTGTGCAAAAAGGCTAGAATTGAAAAATTTGTTGAAGAGCTGACTTGAAACCTTTTTCGTACTAATACACAAACATATTACAGTTGAGAGCACGATTGCTAAGGGCTAAAACACTCCAAAACTCCATATCACTAAAAAACTGTCAAAAACTTGCAGTTTGTGCATAAGCATGGTAATCCATCATTTGGCTCGTGCATTTCAAGTTTTAATCATCAAAACACTTTACCTACTTCATATCTAAGAGATCCAGACCATCATATCTGCACTGTAACTCCTCCTTCTTCATCTGCCATTTTTGTTTTCAAAGCTTGCAGGTTGACTTGGATAGAGAGTTCCAGGACTTCCAACGTAAGGCAAGGATTGGAACACACTCAGGGAGGTTCAAGAAAGCTAAAGCACCCTTCAGGCCTTTCTAAATCTCACTCAAACTCCATTCACGATCTCAGCTGAAAGAGGTAATAATCTCAACTTTTATCTCTTCATACAGGCATCCATTGGCCACGATTTGTGAATAAACAATGTAGATATCATTACTACGAAGCTGTACATATATATAACTTGCATTTATTTGGCCTGAGTTGAGAGAGTTTTGAACTTGAAGTTCCTGGAAAAATTAGGTTTAAATTTAGGGCTTTTAAAATTCGTTTTAATCTTTGATTGTTAGCTTACATGGTTTACATGGTTGAAATCGTGGGAATGAGTACTATCATTTTCATGTTGGAAGTTTTCATTTTCATGGAGAAATGAGAAAGTTACAAAGCTTCTGGCCAGCTTGAGGAAGAAGATGAAGTACATAGCAAGGATATTGTTTGTGTTATGTTTTTGTTGTTTCATATAAATCAACGAATGTATAGCCATCCCTAGTGGCAAGGTAGCGCGCTAGTGAGGCCCAGGTCATGGGTTCAAACCTTGGCGCTACCTTTTGTTTTTTTTTCATATTTTTCCATTTCCATTTGTTGCTGTTTTGCAGGATGGGCTTTTTCCTTTGGGCCTTAGTGTTTTTGCTAACATACTACTCCCTGTCTCCTTACAGCACCCCTGGCCCAACTATTTTATTTATTTGTTTTATTTTCTTTTTTTTTTGTTTTATTAAATATTTTCTTTAATACATCAAATCATGAAAAATATAAAACTTGATAAATATTGTATTTTGTTTATGTTATTTTATTTTTACATAAAAATATTCTTTATTAAACTATATATATATAAATTAATTATGTTTCTTAAATAAACTTGTAAACATAAATAAAATAGGCTTAGTTTAATTTGTTTTATTTCCTTTTCATACCATACTTGTAAATATTTATTTTTGCATATATAAAAAATAAATATTTTTATAAATTATTATTCATTATTTTTAATACAAAAAATACATAAAAATAATACATAAGAACTTTATTTTCTTTCAAACTAGAAATTAGGGTTAATTTTTTTAAGATATAATTCTTTTTTTTATATATTTTTAGGATTAGGTTAAAATTCCTTTTTACATAAAAAACAAAACAAAATCTTTTTCTTGCATGTACATAATATTGCATATTTAAATATTGTATTTGTTTATTCCAATATTCGTACAAATTCGATTTGGTTGTAATAGCTTATTTAGATTTACATTCTTGCAAAACCCCATTCAAATTTTTATTCCCCCCTCCCATAAAATGTTGTAATAGCGTAGTAAGCTTTAAATTACGCAATTTACCGCTTTACATGCCATGTTAGTAATAGGATTTGTATGGTAAGATCAAAACAAATTAAATAGAAAACCCTAAATCCAAGACAAAATCAAAGCATGAAAATAACACACTTGCACACAAGCACCCTTAGGTTTTCTCCACTTGGTTGCCTTATACAAAAATGGCCATATTATGCATGCGAAGTATCTTGGTAAAACAAACTAGTATAAATCATAGTCCCTTGATGACGCTATTCTAAAGCTTCCTTACAAAATGATCTTAGTCCCTCAAAAAATGCTAAGATACTTTGAAACATTGCTAATCATGGTTATACGATGACCCACGCCCGTCCCGTTTACATCCAAAGATAGGGTTGCTTACCAAATCAATGGTAAGACAACAATGTCAAAGGAATAGAAAATACACAAGAAAGACATTTGAGTATGTAGATTACTTCTAGTTACTTGCTTTATTTCCAAACAACTATCCTTAATATTTTCAAAACAAACACTTCCAAACATTTTACAAACATTGAAAACATTTTCAAAAAAGACAAACATCTTTGTATACATTCTTACGAACGAGAATCATTACAAAGATTGCCTAAACGAATGGCCTCTTTTACAAAATACTTTCAAAACCACACAAAGCACAATTTCAAAACAAAAGCAAGTGATCTAGCAAGTAACTAAGATCCCATGGAAAACCATGGATGAAAAGGGTGCTAATACCTTCCCTTTTCATAATCTACCCCACGAACTTAAGAAACAATATCAAAGGTCTTTCTTGTGCTTTTTCACCTTTCCTTTTGGATAAAAGAAAAGTCGGTGGCGACTCTTGCTAAACCGCAACATTTGCGAACACAAAACGCAAAACCTTCAAGTCAGTTCTCCCACCATATCACAATCGTGAACAAAGGAGGAAGATGGATCCCAAGAGTGATGAAGGAATATTCCTGGATTACTCTACAAATAGCAGATCTTACAGAGTTTTTAATTCCAGAACCAAAGTTATGATGGAATCAATAAATGTTACTATTAATGATAGAGGATGGAATATTGAAGAAGATGTCTCAGAAGATGTTGGAACATATTTTCCTGATAGCCCAACTGAATCAAATGACACAAGTATTGATCCTCCTCAAGAAGATCCCCAGCCTAGTCACCTCAATAAAGGAACTTCAATTAGAACTCAGAAAGATCATCCTAAGGAGCTTATCATAGGAGATCCAAACAAAGGAGTTACTACCAGATCAAGAGAAGGGATTTCAAAATCTTGCTTTGTATAAAAAATTGAGCCTAAAAATGTCAAAGAGGCCCTAACTGATGAATTCTGGATTAATGATATGCAGGAGGAGCTAGAACAATTCAGTAGGAATGAAGTTTGGGATCTGGTTCCAAGACCAAAATGGATAAATGTGATTGGAACTAAATGGGTATACAAGAATAAATCTGATGAAAAAGGAGAGGTCACTATAAATAAGGCAAGGTTAGTTGCACAAGGATACACTCAAATTGAAGGAGTGGACTTTGATAAAACCTTTGCTCATGTGGCCAGACTTGAGTCAATCAGACTACTATTGGGAGTTGCATGCTGTTGTACCCCAAAATTTTCCCTCCCATATTCCCCAAGAAATTGCCAAGTCAAGTCACAAAAATCCCCAAGGGTTGCACAGTGCAAGAGTCTCCTATACAGTCAAAACTAGGGTTTGTGTTCTGATCAAGAAAATGAAGTTTTCAAAGGTCCAATCAAGTCTCATAGGCCTACAAATATGGTCAAGTATCCTCATGTCAAATTTCAAGGCATTCAGCACAAAACTGCACAGTCAAAACCCTAGATTGCACTACAGTCAACTGTAGGGGCAAAATGGTCATTTGACAGTCAAAAGTTCAAATTTTTGGTCAACATATCATTTTGAAGCCACAAACATCATTTGATCAATGCTTGATCATGATTCTCAAAATTTGGCTCAGAAATCATCAAGATGCAAAAGTTTCCTTATTTGGACAGCAGAAAAAGTCAACTGAAATTGACCAGGGCATAACTTTCAAATGGATTATCAGAAAAATTCCATCCAAAGCTCATTTTGAAGAGAAAGACATTTCCTACAACTCATCTTCATACTTCAAGTCCAAGAAATGCTCTCACAAAAAGTTATCAATTTCAATATTATAGGTTATTTTCAAAAGTCAACAAAAAGGGACTTTAAGTCAAGGGCCATAACTTGAGATTGGTAAATCAAAATGACATGGGACCAAAGGCATTGGTTAGAGGACTCAAATACCTTTCCAAAATGTCAAATAACATGAGAAAAGCTTAAAAATGGAGCAAGTTATGCCTTGTGGAAATTGGGAAATTTTTGGATATTTTGAAAAGTCAACTTTGATCCAAATGACCTAAAATTGCTAATGGGCCCATTTTTCTTCCACAAATCATTATCCATGGCATGTGCACGACCACTTGGCCCAAAGGGAAGTATTTTCTCATTTTTTATTTATTTATTTGAATTTTTATTTATATTAATTCATTTAAATCAATTAAATATATGAAAAATATTTAACTTAACCAAACCAATCTTTTTATACATGTTTTAGACTCAATATTTCGTGTATATGCAAATATGGAAAGAATTGGACTGATTAGATCATGATTTGCCCAAGAACACATGGAAAAAGATTTAAAAAGATCCTTAGAAAATCAAATTTCAAAATCAATGAATGCAATGGATTTGATTGAGTTTTTTTGACCTAATGCACTCACTACATATGCCTGATCATAACCCTAATGCAAACGAACTCGAAGCTGCGCAAAAGAGCACAAAGGAAACTTGGAATTTTTGTCTAAAAAATCAATTCTGAAATCATCTTTACAGGTCGATTCAAAGCACAATTCTTGTTCCATTAGCTTCCTTGGAGATCACTGATCACATTCCAATCAGAAACAACCATTAAAGCCCAAGGAATTGGTATACAGAACCTGAGATATCTCATGAAAATTGCATAATCGTATTCTCCAATCTAAGCATTTTTACAGCATTTTATTCATGGATTCATGTTCATTATGAAGTTCTGAAGCTAACCAATATATTTGATTGTGTTTTTATGCGTTGTATACAAATATGCCATGTTTGATTTTTAGGGTTTACAGAGTTCTAAATTGGGGGTTTCTTGTTAAAGAAAAATTGGTCCTCCAGACCAAGACCATTCAATTCAGCGCATGGAGACGAAGAAGAACCACCCATCGCGCCTAATTTATTGACCCTCTAAGACCTATTCGTTATTTTTCCAAAACGGCCCTAACAAAACGCATACAAAACCGTGGCCTATGTGTTTTATATTGCAGGGAAGGTGGAGAAGACGAAGTCGTGTCAAATGGTGATAGGCCAGTTCAAAAATGCGCGCGCGTTTCCAAGCTATTAACCCACTTTCTTTTATATTGTTTGTTTGTTTATTATATAACAAATGCGTTGTAGTGGCTCAGCTGGCAAAGTGTAGTGTTGTTAACCCTCATGACCTGGGTTCAAGTCCCAGGTCTACGTTATTTCCATATTATTTTGCAAAACATGTTCATATGCAATTTCCAGGTTAGAGCACACCATACATCCTCCAGATCAGATCGTCCACGCATCTAACAGATTCAAATCAAAGGTTGAGATTGAAAGTGCATCATAAGCTTGGTCAAAGCGCTAGCATGCTACCTGGAAAAGGTCAAACAGACCCAGGTTGTTGGGCCAGAATTCTTGGATCAAAACCTCCTATTTGGGGACTACCCCCCCCCCCCTGGTTTGCAATTCTTTATATTTTTCCTTGTTGTTTTATTTTCAATTATTTTTTATTTCTCTTAATTATTATTTATTCAGTTAATTAATTATTTCTACAAAATGTAAAAAATGCCTAAAAATCAGAAAAGATAAAAAACATAATAAATATTTTATTTTAGTATTTCTTGTAAAAAATGCATGTAAATTAATTACTTTAAATTAGGGTTTTAATGTTAATTTCTTTCATAACAAAAAATCTAAAAAATATAGAATTAGGATTAATTAATGTTTTTATTCCTTTTCAATCTTTCTTTTTTTTCACAATAATATTATTTATTTTATTTATCTTTATAATTAAATTTGTACACAAAAATTAGGGTCAATTTAGGTTTTAATTTAATATTTTCATAATAAATTTAAAAGCCATTAGAATTAGGGTTTGCATTCAATTTTAAATTTTAATTAATTCTCTTTTTCATATTAAATCATAAAATACTAAAAATACCAAAAAAACAAAATCCTTTTTTTTTTTTATTTATCAATTTCTCATTAATTTAATTGTTGCAAAAGGGTCCAACGCCCTCGTGTCGCTCTTAATTTCTTATTAATTCGCGTTATTATTTTATTCCGTTTAAATATTATGTATCTCTCCCAAAGCCTTGTAATTAACTTTCTCGCACTTTCTTTTCTTTTACTTTATTTATTTTCTGTCAAATCGGGTCCTGGTTAATTTTGGCGATGTGGACCCGCGCCATTTGTAATAGCTTTAGATTTACTTTTCCGCAAATATTTTAATTGATAATCAAAAGCATGAAAGAATGTATGTCAAAATAAAATCAAGCGTAGAACACCAATAACATGACAAGATAAACGCAAATGAAAACGACACACAAATCACACACCACCCCTAGGGTACGCCTCACTGTTGCCTTGCCTTCGAAAGGTGATCGTCGAGTAGAGGATGTCTTAGTAAGTCCTCATGATCCGGGAACCTGGCATGAGGGTAGCTTCTAAGGTGTCTTCCCATTGCTCTGGTGATCACCATGTCCCGAACCTCGAATTGACCCGAACACCTCCAACGGTGGTGCTACCTACCTCTCAATGGTGGGATGGCACTACTTTAAAGGAAATTTACACAGACGAATTCCTTAGGGTAGGTAGGTTCTCGTAGATACTTGCTCTAATTTCAAAACAAATTCAAAAACTACTTTTCACACCAACACATTTTCAAAAAGCTTTCGAAAGCAATTTTTCAAACACTCTTGAGGACTGATACAAGAGTCGAACTGAAATTTTCAAAGAAACTTTTTTTAAACCCACAGTTGAAAAGCAAACAAACCATTTTTGAAAACACAAGTGATCAAGTATCTAAGAGCCCATGGATAACCATGGATAGAAAGGGTGCTAACACCTTCCCTTTCTATAATCTACCTCCCGAACCGAGAGCAATCTCTTTAAGGAATTTTTCTGTGCTTTTGTCCTTTCCATTTGGAGAAAATAAAAGACGGTGGCGACTCTTGCTTCCGCGACATTTCGTGAACCAGCGTTAAACAGTCAGTTCCAGATCCACCGATCACAGAACTGGCGACTCTGCTGGGGACCAAACTATAAAGTGAGGTGTACCTTAGGGCTAGTTCATAACTGTGTTTTCACTTGTATTGATTTGCTTGCTTTACTATTGTGGGTTGCATCGGAGATACATAGATCCTAACCCGGATATGGGGATACCCTGTTTAGGTAGCATAAGCTGTGAGGGACCTGTCCGGCGTAGACCGACACGGGTGAAACAGTGGCTACGTTGGTGTGGCACCTTGGTCTGTACCGATATCCCTTGTGTCGCAACGAGGAGAATATGGGTCTTCTAAGGAGTCATTAAGCACCAACAACCTTAGAACCTTAATTGACACAACTTGGCCTTTAGAATTGTAGCAGTATGCTACGCCCATTGAGGCTAAACTCTCGTGATGGTTCTGGCCGCAAGAAAAGATTGTGATGCTGGAGTTATGACCGATTGAGGGTAGTCAATGATATTGGGATCCTCTAAGAACCCGGTTACTTTTGATTAGGACAGGTATGAACCAACAAACTGAAAGAGGGTAGTACCTAGACCTCATGCTGGCCTTAAACTCTAAGGGCTTGCCTTGTGTGACTTGTGTGCCTTACCATGTTTTCCTTTGTATCTATTTGTGGTGTGCTTTATCATAACATCATAGCATCATGAGCATTGCATGCATCCTGCATAAGGACTGACCATTTCAAAGACAAGAGGGTTTCACCTTTGCTCTGTTTTGTAGGACATTATGATGCCTGTGCGAAGGAATACTATCCGGTTCAACTTTGTTCGTTCACCTGAGTTGCTTGATGAGTTGGTTAGCAGAATTCCAAATACCACTTCCTTCATTCAGAGGCATGGTTCTCTTCTCAGTTTAGTCACTGCAAAGCGGGATCAACAGTTGATGAGTGTTCTAACCCAGTTCTATGACCCTCTGTACCAGTGCTTCACCTTTCAAGACTTCCAACTGGTCCCTACCCTGGAAGAGTTCTCCAATTTGCTTGGTATCCCTATCTTGGATCAGACTCCCTTTACCGGTTGGGAAAAGACCCTCAGGCTTGAGGATGTTGCTACAGCTCTTCCTTTGACCCATCAAGAGGTAATAGACAATTGGGTAACTAGAAGCGGAGTTAAGGGTTTCTTGGCCAAGTTTCTGATTGGTAAAGCTAACAATTTCTGGAATGACCTGGACTTTAGGGCATATGAAGACATCTTGGCTCTCCTAATCTATGGGTTAGTCCTGTTTCCTAATCCTGATAACTTCATCAATGTCACTGCCATAAGGATCTTTATGTCTCAGAATCCTGTGCCCACTCTCTTGGGTGACATCTTGCAACAACTTCATGCTCGTACTACCCGAAGACGAGGAACCCTATGGTGTTGTATCCCTTTGTTGGTGAGGTGGTTTACTTCGCATCTCCCCAAATTTATACTGAAGAATCAAGAAGGAAGAGGTTGGGCTCACAAGTTAATGTCTCTCGCCGATAAAGACATCATTTGGACTTGCAGAGGTTTGGATGAGATAGCTATTATTGATCGATGCGGGGAATATCCTAATGTTCCTCTGATTGGTACTCAAGGAGGGATCTCTTACAATCCATGTCTAGCACTCCGTCAGTTTGGAAGAGCAAGAAGAGCAGGCCCCCATGAGATGTTGGTGCCTCACATCAGTTTCGAGTTTCAGGTGGATAGTGACGAGCTGCGTCGTAGGTTCATCAAGGCTTGGGACAAAGTTCATAAAGCTGACCCACAAGAGTTAGGGCCCAAGACCTCTTTACCTATGGAAGCCTACTACAAATGGGTTCGCATCCGTGCTCAGAAGTTAGGTATGCCGTATGAAGCTGTCAGACCCGTCATTCTTGAGTGTCCTGACAAAGATGGTGTTCCTCCAACTGTCCTCCCTCCTCAGATACCTACTGATTATGAGACATTGAAGAGATCTTGGTCGCAACTGCGAGAAGAGCGGGATTCTTACCGGGAAAAGTTCAACGAGCAGGAATCAAAGATCCAGAAGCTGACAAAGCAATTGGAGAATGAGAGAGCTCTGAATGCCTACATCCGTACTGAGAAGAGGAGATCATGGGATCAATAAGGAGCTCCAGATGTGTTCTTACAGTTTTATTTCCTTTTCAGTATTTCCTTTCATGTAACGCCTAAGGGCAACCTGTTGAATAATTTCAGTTTCAAAGTTGAATCTAATGAAGTGTGTTCCTTTTTGTTTACAAAGTTGATTCCCGATTGTCTTTGAAAACATAACTCATACGCATTTCATACATCATGTGCATAGCAGGTTTTTCCCCTTTTCAGGTTGCTTACAGTTCTTCGCTGTTTATTTCAGCATCATGAATACCGACTCTGCATCAACTGAGACATCAATCAAGGCTCTTCAGGCGCAGAATGCGCAGTTTCAAGAATTAATCAAGGGTCTGGCTCAAGGCCAAGAAGAACTGAAGGCTATGCTCCTGAAGAAGGAGAAGAAGAAGAAGAGAAGAACTGTTCTGTTCAACTCGGGCAGAAGGTTTGGTAATACTCTGCAGCAGGAAGAGGCTGGTTCTTCTGTTGACAAGAGTTCTCCTCAGGCAGAAGCAAGGGTTCCTAGTCCGGTAGTCTCCGACAACGAGACAGATTTTGATGAAGAACAGTACCCTCCTGCAGATGACAGATATAAGCAATTGGAGGACAGGTTGAAGGCTATGGAAGTTCAACAGGTACCTGGGCTGGATTTCGGAGATCTGGGTCTGTCAACTGGTGTGATCATCCCTCACAAGTTCAAAGCACCATCCTTCTCTAAATATGACGGGGCGTCTTGTCCCAAGCTGCATCTAAGGTCCTATGTTCGGAAAATTCATCCGTACTCTGCGGATAAGAATTTATGGATCCACTTCTTCCAGGAGAGTCTTTCAGGGACTCATCTCGAATGGTTCTATCAGCTGGATGGGACCAAGGTTCGTAACTGGGAGGAGTTGGCTACTACTTTCTATAAGCAGTATCAATATAATGCCGACCTTGCCCCCACACGTACCCAACTCCAGGGTATGTCGTTAGGTGCAAGCGAAGGTTTTAAAGAGTACGCTCAGAAGTGGAGAGACCCGGCTGGCAGGGTACAGCCACCGTTGACTGATCGGGAGCTGGTGGACATGTTCTTGGGGACCCTATCTGGGCCATTTTTCAACCATCTCATCGGGAATTCGTCTGCAGGGTTCACTGATCTAATCTTGACTGGAGAGAGGATTGAAGCTGGGTTAAAGTCTGGAAAAATTCTGAAGGGTGCATCATCTAGTGCTGAGAAGAAACCCTTCAAGAAGGAGTCTAGTGCCGTATATGGTTCCAGGAAATCAGAGAGACATGAGCACCGCCAATCTGTCAGTGCGGTAATGATTGCTAAGCCTGCTGCCGCTCCCCGGCGAACTAATCCTCAAAAGGTTGAAAGACCCCGGAGAGAATTCACCCGCTTAAGCATGACTTTGTCGCAGATCCTGCCACAGTTGCTCTCAACCAATTTAGTGACTGTCAGGGAGGCGCCGAAGTTTCCAAATACTGCATCCCCCAAGTACAACCCGAATGCTCGTTGTGCCTACCATTCAGATAGCCCGGGGAATTCTACTGATGACTGTTGGGCGTTAAAGAATAAGGTGCAAGACCTTATCGACGCAAAGGAGATACAGTTCGAAGCGCCTGCGAAGCCGAATGTAGTCACTGCTCCTATGCCTCAGCATGGAGTAAATGCTGTGGATGAAGATGTTTATATCATTTCTGTGGATGATCTAGCCACTCCTCTGAAGACTGTCAAAAAGAACCTGCTGCTGGCCGGTTTATTTCTGGGTTGCAGTGAGGGTTGCCTGTTCTGTGTTGTGTCCCTGTCTGGTTGTCCCTTGCTAAAATTAGGCATCCAAAGCCTAATGGATAGCAAGGAGATTCTGTTTAAGAAGTCTGTTGTTCAGTTGGTTCCGATGGAAGAAGTTTCTGTGGTGACTATTTTCAATAATCCAATCCCGGCTCTCCCGAAGAAGCCCGTTCAAATCATGACCATTGCACCTGTTATTATCACCGTTCCGGGGCCCCTGCCCTATGTATCTGATAAAGCTGTCCCTTGGCACTATGGGGCAGACGTATATGTAAATGGGATTAAACAAGAGTTCAACGCTGGCGCCAGCATTTGTGACATCACTGGCCCAGCCAAAGTTACCCGCAGTGGAAGGCTCTTCTCGCCTGACATTGCACCGCCTGCTGCCCGAAGACCGCTCCTGATAACTCCTACAAATATACCTGTTCCTGCTGCTGACCCAATTGTTTCTCCTGCTGCCGAGTCATCCAATGCCCGGGGCAAAGGAGTTGAGATTGAGCCTGCCCAGATGGAGGCACCTGTACCCATAACTGCTGAGGCCTCCCAACAAGAGATGGAGGAGATTCTAAAAATTATAAAGAAGAGCGACTTCAATGTTGTGGAACAGCTGGGGCATACGCCCTCTAAAATCTCCATGCTCTCTTTATTGTTGTGCTCCGAGGCCCATGCCAAGGCCTTAATCTCATTCCTCAAGACGGCCCATGTGCCACATGAGACATCTGCAGTCCAGTTCACTGATTGCGTGGCAAATCTGACGGCAGACAATGGCTTGGGTTTCTCAGATGCTGACTTGACCGCAAAGGGAAGAGACCATAACGATGCTCTGCATGTCTCTATCAAATGCAGGGGCACTACCTTGGCACATGTGTTGGTGGATACTGGTTCATCTTTGAATGTGCTACCCAAGAAGGCTTTGGACCGTCTAGATTGTGAAGGCCTGGAATTAAAACCCAGCAATATCATCGTCAGGGCCTTTGATGGTTCAAAGAGGATGGTTCATGGAGAGGTTGACATTCCGATTCGTGTGGGCTCTCAGGTGTTCGACTCCACTTTTTATGTGATGGATATCCGTCCATCTTACTCTTGTCTATTGGGTCGACCTTGGATACATAAGGCTGGGGCAGTGACCTCTACCTTGCATCAGAAGCTGAAGTACCCCTTCAGAGGGAAGATCGTCACTGTGCAGGGAGAGGAGGAGTATATGGTGAGCCACCTGAACTCCTTCAGATACATTGAGATGGATGGGGAGTTTATTGAAACCCCCTTTCAGCATTTCGAGGAGGTGTTTCCAATTGCAGCAGCAGCAGCGTCAGAAACAGCAGAAGAAATTGTTCCTTTGAAGATGGCTTCCCTAAAGGATGCCCGGGCTGTGGTTCAGAAGAATGAAAATGCCAACTGGGGCAGACTTCCAGACTTTACTCAGAAGACTGATAAATTTGGGCTGGGTTTTACCACAGAAGGTCAGAAAGCTATGAGGAAAGCAAAGATCGGAAGACCTCCGGTATTCATCACAAGTTCAGGAGTGAATGCCGTCGGGGAAGACAATGGAGTGGACGAGGCTGAATTCAATAGCTGGATCTATCCAAAGGCTGAAGGCGGGTTGAACAATTGGATTGCTAAGGACCATACTCCTGTTACCTTTGTGACGCAGTAATAAATTTCTTTGTTTCGTTATTTTGTAATAAACAATAATAAACTCTTTGGCCCGGTGTCTTACCCGAGGCATCGTGGTATCATTTGTGAGGGCATATAAATTGTCATTTCATATATCATGAATGAAAATCTTGGACGTATTTTCGCATTGCAAATATTGTGCTCCTTTTCTGTCTTTCTTTCCTTTACATATATTTCAAAACAGCTGTATTTACACACACACTCACTCATACAGGTTCCAATCCACTCTGGATCTTACTGATAACAACTCTGCTACTGCCAATTATGACTTTGAAAATCCGATCAACTTAGCCGAAGACGAAGGTGAAGATGATTGCGAAGTGCCTGGCGAGCTTGCAAGACTGTTACTTCAGGAAGAGAGGGCAATTCAACCCCACGAAGAGCCAGTGGAAACCATAAACTTGGGTACTGAGGCAGACAGGAAAGAGGTAAAGATTGGTGCCAACCTAGAGCTCAGCGTGAAGCAACGGTTAACCAAGATGTTACATGATTATATGGAGATCTTTGCCTGGTCCTACGAAGACATGCCCGGGTTGGATACCGATATTGTGGTCCATCATTTGCCAACTAAGGAAGACTGCCCTCCAGTTAAGCAAAAGGTCTGTCGGATGCGTCCAGAGATGTATGAGAAGATTAAAGCCGAGGTCATGAAACAGTTTGATGCTGGGTTCCTTGCAGTGACTTCTTACCCTCAGTGGGTTGCTAATGTGGTGCCGGTACCTAAAAAGGACGGTAAGGTCAGAATGTGTGTCGACTACAGGGATCTGAATAGGGCCAGCCCCAAAGATGACTTCCCCTTACCTCACATTGATGTCCTTGTTGATAATACATCTCAGCACAAGGTATTCTCTTTCATGGATGGCTTTTCAGGTTACAATCAGATTAAGATGGCACCTGAAGACATGGAAAAGACTACATTTGTTACTCAGTGGGGCACCTTCTGTTACAAGGTCATGCCATTCGGGTTGAAGAACGCTGGGGCAACCTACCAACGTGCCATGGCCGCCTTATTTCATGACATGATCCATCATGAGATAGAGGTGTATTTTGACGACATGATCGCAAGGTCCCAAACTGAGGAAGAGCACTTAGATCATCTGCAGAAATTGTTTGACCGGTTGAAACTGTACAAGCTGAGATTGAACCCGAACAAGTGTACCTTCGGGGTAAGATCTGGGAAGTTGCTAGGCTTCGTGGTCAGTGATAAAGGTATTCAAGTGGACCCTGCTAAGGTCAAAGCTATTCAAGAGATGCCAGTTCCTAAGACAGAGAAGGAAGTCAGAGGCTTTTTAGGACGCCTGAACTACATTGCTCGGTTCATCTCACACCTAACTGCTACCTGTGAACCAATCTTCAAGCTGCTGAAGAAAGATCAGGTGGTACGTTGGAACGATGAATGTCAGGCTGCTTTTGACAGAATCAAAGAGTATCTCCAAGAACCACCTATCCTTATGCCACCGGTTGAAGGGAGACCTCTGATCCTATATCTGACAGTGCTCGACAACTCAATGGGGTGTGTGTTGGGGCAGCATGACGAGTCTGGCCGAAAAGAGCATGCCATTTATTACCTTAGCAAAAAGTTTACCGACTGTGAGACCCGATACTCACTGCTTGAGAAAACTTGCTGCGCTTTGGTATGGGCTACTCGCCGGCTGAGACAGTATATGCTGACTCACACTACCTTGTTGATCTCAAAGATGGATCCTATAAAGTACATATTCGAAAAGCCTGCTCTGTCTGGGAGAATCGCAAGATGGCAAATGATCTTGACGGAATACGACATTCAGTACACAACCCAAAAAGCCATCAAGGGAAGTGTATTGGCAGACCACCTGGCACATCAAGCTGTAGATGACTACCAATCAATGAACTTCGAGTTTCCGGATGAAAGCATTATGATAGTGACAGATTGTGAAGTACCTGGACCGGATGAAGGACCTGAACCAGGATCCCGATGGTCTATGCACTTTGACGGAGCTTCCAATGCTTTGGGAAATGGTATCGGCGCCATAATTATATCACCTCAAGGTACTCATACTCCACTCACTGCCCGGCTATGTTTCAACTGTACCAACAACATGGCGGAGTATGAGGCGTGTATCATGGGTCTTCAAGCTGCGATCGACCTAAGGATCAAGTTTCTAAGTGTCTTCGGAGATTCCGCTCTTGTGATCAATCAGATCAAAGGAGAGTGGGATACGAAACATCCAAACCTGATCCCTTACAGAGAATGTGTGTTGACCCTGATCCCCCACTTCACAGAGATAACCTTTGAACACTTTCCAAGAGAAGAGAATCAGTTGGCAGACGCGTTAGCTACAATGTCTTCAATGTTCAAAGTTAAATGGGATAATGAGGCTCCCCGAATCATCATTTGGAAACTGGACGAACCGGCATACTGTTGCGATCTCGAGACTGAATTGGTAACTGAGAAGCCTTGGTACCATGAAGTGAAGAGATATCTGGAAGCTCAGGAATACCCTGAAGGTGCCTCTGTCAATGATAAGAAGTTCCTGAGGAGGTTTGCAGCCAAGTTCTTCCTAAGCAATGGCATCTTGTACAAACGAAACCATGATTCAACCTTACTGCGTTGTGTGGATAAGACTGAAGCAGGAAGGATCATGGAAGAGCTACATGAAGGGACCTTTGGTACACATTCCAGTGGACACACTATGGCTAAGAAGATCCTACGAGCAGGATATTACTGGTCCACAATGGAAGCTGATTGTTACCAACATTCCAGGACATGCCACAAGTGCCAGATTTATGCAGACAAGGTGCATGTTCCTCCGGTTCCCCTGAATGTTCTGACTGCGCCTTGGCCGTTTGCAATGTGGGGCATAGACATGATCGGCGAGATTAAACCTACGGCATCTAATGGACATCGCTTCATCCTAGTGGCGATTGATTATTTTACGAAGTGGGTTGAGGCAGCATCCTATGCGACGGTAACCAAGACTGTTGTGGCACGGTTCATTCGGCATAACCTGATCTGTCGATATGGCGTCCCTGAGCGAATTATTACAGACAACGGTACCAATCTAAACAATAAGATGATCGCTGAGCTCTGCGAACAGTTCAAGATACAGCACCACAATTCTTCTCCTTACAGACCAAAGATGAATGGGGCTGTAGAAGCAGCAAATAAGAACATCAAGAAAATCGTGCAGAAGATGACAGTAACTTATAAAGATTGGCACGAGATGTTACCGTTCGCTCTACATGGGTACCGTACCTCAGCTAGGACGTCAACCGGGGCAACTCCTTTCTCTCTGGTTTATGGCACGGAGGCAGTCTTACCGATTGAAGTACAAATACCCTCTCTCCGGATAATGAAGGATGCAAATCTGAACGAAGATGATTGGATCCAGACACGATTTGATCAGCTCAACCTCATTGATGAAAAGAGACTTGCTGCTATCTGCCATGGTCAGACGTATCAGAAACGGATGATCAGGGCATTTAAAAAAAAGGTCAGACCACAGGAATATCAAGTTGGGGATCTGGTAATCAAGCGAATCATCCTTCCTCAGAGTGATCCAAGGGGCAAATGGACCCCTACGTACGAAGGGCCATTTGTGGTTAAGCATGTGTTCTCGGGAGGAGCAATGATATTGACCAACATGGATGGTGACGACCTTCCTCACCCCGCCAATGCAGACATAGTAAAAAGATACTACGCATGAAAAAAGACCCGCTAGGTGACATGCCTAGGCAAAAGTTAGGGCTTCCCGTCGAACCAAAAGGGTTCGGGCAAAATGAAGGGATGAAAATGGAAAAATCTGTACACCCGGCAAGTCGAAAACCTGAAAAGGCGGCTTGGGCAAAAATGGGTATCCCGGTGGACTGAAAACCCGAAAGGGCAGTCCAGGCAAAAATTAGGGATAAAAGCGTAATACTATGTCTCATTGGATCACTTTGCATCCAGAATCCGGTATCTACATCGAGTTCAAACGGCATCAATCAGTCAGCTTCACCTTCAACCAAGGTCATCAAGTGATGAGACGCTCGGAGTTATAAAGGCAATAGCAGAGTTGAAACCCAGTGGATCATTCATATTTCACACAGCTGTTTTATTTTCTTTTGTACAAAATTTGTATAAACTCTCTTGTTCGGCGGCGTTCCTCTTACTAGGACGTCAGCCTCTTGTATACAAAACGCCTATTTTCAGGCCATTCAAAATTAATACAAATATATTTTCAGTTAAACGTACCAAGTGTTTTTTCTTTTTCTGTTTTGTTTTGCGAAGAACGTCCAAGGTTCAATTTGTGATATATGCATTGACAATAGTTTGCTAACTCATAAATATTTGCATACGAAACAAAGGGATTAATTACAGGTGACACTAAAAACAGGGGCAATAAAGAGTTGTTTGAGCAGTCTAACTGTTCTATCCTCCAAGATGCCAAGGTAGGTTCAGCTAAAGAACATGACCAGTACATCTTAAATTCCCCAGAGAGTCAGCAGTCAGTGCATTCTTCTCCAAGCTATTATCAAACCTCAAGGAAGTTGGGTACCCTCACGTAGAGCTCAACATTCCCCAGCAGCAATACATATATTCTTAAACAAGCATCCCCGGCAGTCTTGGTCTAAAGATTGTTCCCCGGCGGTATATCAACATTCAAAGGAATCCCTTCTCTAGCATATCAAAACTCCCCAGAAGAGTCCAATCCAGTTTCCCCAGGAAAGTTGGAATTCATATCCCCAAGCAGTAAGCTTATCCCCAGTAAATTCTGGAAGCTTATCCTTCGCAAAGCACGAACGCGTCGCCCGACTTTATTTAAAGAGTTATTTCCTCAACAGGATATAACTGGGTTATCCTCAGCCAAAAGCCACGGAAAGAGCGTCCTCGACGAAGTCTTCTTACCCCAGCGAAGTCTATTCACGCGTCCAACACAGCAAAGATATCCCCAGCGGAAGTACAAGCTTATTCTTCAACATCAGCCTAGGATATGACTTCCCGGCACCCGTCAAGGATTTACTTTCCTAGACGAAAGCATACATAAACATCACATACATCATTATAGCATGCATAGACGCATCATACAAATCTCATTTATGTTGAGAACATCATTGCTTGGTCCATGTCATGCATTGCATATGACTGACCTTTACCTTTCAGGAAAAATGCAGTTAAATTCTCAATCATATTTCAAGACCTAGCCTGGTTCAGTTAAATCGACCCTAAGATTTTCCTGATGCTTATCCAGTCAAAGGCCTTCTCTGGTTCAGTCAGATCGACCCTAAGATCTCCCTGATGCTTATCCAGTTGAAGATATTCCAAGACCTTGTCCGGTTCAGTTAAATCGACCCTAAGATTTTCCTGATGCTTATCCAGTCAAAGGCCTTCTCTGGTTCAGTCAGATCGACCCTAAGATCTCCCTGATGCTTATCCAGTTGAAGATATTCCAAGACCTTGTCCGGTTCAGTTAAATCGACCCTAAGATTTTCCTGATGCTTATCCAGTCAAAGGCCTTCTCTGGTTCAGTCAGATCGACCCTAAGATCTCCCTGATGCTTATCCAGTTAAAGATATTCCAAGACCTTGTCCGGTTCAGTTAAATCGACCCTAAGATTTTCCTGATGCTTATCCAGTCAAAGGCCTTCTCTGGTTCAGTCAGATCGACCCTAAGATCTCCCTGATGCTTATCCAGTTGGAGATATTCCAAGACCTTGTCCGGTTCAGTTAAATCGACCCTAAGATTTTCCTGATTCTTATCCAGTCAAAGGCCTCCTCTGGTTCAGTCAGATCGACCCTAAGATCTCCCTGATTCTTATCCCGGTAGAAGACACCCAAGATTCTCTCAGCGTTCCTGTTGGGGTAATAATCGTCCAAGGTTCTCTTACCATTCATGCTAAGGCAGTAACCATCCCTGGTTCATTCATCGCCGTTTGAAGCTCCAGACTCAGCTCCTGTAACCAGTTAGGACACATCTATACCAGGCATCTAAAAATCAGCTCCTGCAACGTGTCAGGTACTCATTTTCTGTTTTGCAGGTATGCAGGTTCTCGCCAAGGAATCTCTTACGCGATCAACATCCAGATGGCATCTATAAGCCCATCATCCTATCCAGCGACCTCTAAATGGCATCTATAAGCCCATTCCACCACACTGCTACTATGTGAGCGCAAATTTCTGGGCACTCTAGTGTTCAATCATCTTCTACCCTCGGATTACGAAAGGCACGTCCGCCAATCTGCATCCTCAGGTCTAAGAAGATTGAACAGGGGCAACTGTTGTACCCCAAAATTTGCCCTCCCATATTCCCCAAGAAATTGCCAAGTCAAGTCACAAAAATCCCCAAGGGTTGCACAGTGCAAGAGTCTCCTATACAGTCAAAACTAGGGTTTGTGTTCTGATCAAGAAAATGAAGTTTTCAAAGGTCCAATCAATTCTCATAGGCCTACAAATATGATCAAGTATCCTCATGTCAAATTTCAAGGCATTCAGCACAAAACTGCACAGTCAAAACCCTAGATTGCACTACAGTCAACTGTAGGGGCAAAATGGTCATTTGACAGTCAAAAGTTCAAATTTTTGGTCAACATATCATTTTGAAGCCACAAACATCATTTGATCAATGCTTGATCATGATTCTCAAAATTTGGCTCAGAAATCATCAAGATGCAAAAGTTTCCTTATTTGGACAGCAGAAAAAGTCAACTGAAATTGACCAGGGCATAACTTTCAAATGGATTATCAGAAAAATTCCATCCAAAGCTCATTTTGAAGAGAAAGACATTTCCTACAACTCATCTTCATACTTCAAGTCCAAGAAATGCTCTCACAAAAAGTTATCAATTTCAATATTATAGGTTATTTTCAAAAGTCAACAAAAAGGGACTTTAAGTCAAGGGCCATAACTTGAGATTGGTAAATCAAAATGACATGGGACCAAAGGCATTGGTTAGAGGACTCAAATACCTTTCCAAAATGTCAAATAACATGAGAAAAGCTTAAAAATGGAGCAAGTTATGCCTTGTGGAAATTGGGAAATTTTTGGATATTTTGAAAAGTCAACTTTGATCCAAATGACCTAAAATTGCTAATGGGCCCATTTTTCTTCCACAAATCATCATCCATGGCATGTGCACGACCACTTGGCCCAAAGGGAAGTATTTTCTCATTTTTTATTTATTTATTTGAATTTTTATTTATATTAATTCATTTAAATCAATTAAATATATGAAAAATATTTAACTTAACCAAACCAATCTTTTTATACATGTTTTAGACTCAATATTTCGTGTATATGCAAATATGGAAAGAATTGGACTGATTAGATCATGATTTGCCCAAGAACACATGGAAAAAGATTTAAAAAGATCCTTAGAAAATCAAATTTCAAAATCAATGAATGCAATGGATTTGATTGAGTTTTTTTGACCTAATGCACTCACTACATGTGCCTGATCATAACCCTAATGCAAACGGACTCGAAGCTGCGCAAAAGAGCACAAAGGAAACTTGGAATTTTTGTCTAAAAAATCAATTCTGAAATCATCTTTACAGGTCGATTCAAAGCACAATTCTTGTTCCATTAGCTTCCTTGGAGATCACTGATCACATTCCAATCAGAAACAACCATTAAAGCCCAAGGAATTGGTATACATAACCTGAGATATCTCATGAAAATTGCATAATCGTATTCTCCAATCTAAGCATTTTTACAGCATTTTATTCATGGATTCATGTTCATTATGAAGTTCTGAAGCTAACCAATATATTTGATTGTGTTTTTATGCGTTGTATACAAATATGCCATGTTTGATTTTTAGGGTTTACAGAGTTCTAAATTGGGGGTTTCTTGTTAAAGAAAAATTGGTCCTCCAGACCAAGACCATTCAATTCAGCGCATGGAGACGAAGAAGAACCACCCATCGCGCCTAATTTATTGACCCTCTAAGACCTATTCGTTATTTTTCCAAAACGGCCCTAACAAAACGCATACAAAACTGTGGCCTATGTGTTTTATATTGCAGGGAAGGTGGAGAAGACGAAGTCGTGTCAAATGGTGATAGGCCAGTTCAAAAATGCGCGCGCGTTTCCAAGCTATTAACCCACTTTCTTTTATATTGTTTGTTTGTTTATTATATAACAAATGCGTTGTAGTGGCTCAGCTGGCAAAGTGTAGTGTTGTTAACCCTCATGACCTGGGTTCAAGTCCCAGGTCTACGTTATTTCCATATTATTTTGCAAAACATGTTCATATGCAATTTCCAGGTTAGAGCACACCATACATCCTCCAGATCAGATTGTCCATGCATCTAACAGATTCAAATCAAAGGCTGAGATTGGAAGTGCATCATAAGCTTGGTCAAAGCGCTAGCATGCTACTTGGAAAAGGTCAAACGGACCCAGGTTGTTGGGCCAGAATTCTTGGATCAAAACCTCCTATTTGGGGACTACCCCCCCCCCCCCCCCCCTTGTTTGCAATTCTTTATATTTTTCCTTGTTGTTTTATTTTCAATTATTTTTTATTTCTCTTAATTATTATTTATTCAGTTAATTAATTATTTCTACAAAATGTAAAAAATGCCTAAAAATCAGAAAAGATAAAAAACATAATAAATATTTTATTTTAGTATTTCTTGTAAAAAATGCATGTAAATTAATTAGTTTAAATTAGGGTTTTAATGTTAATTTCTTTCATAACAAAAAATCTAAAAAATATAGAATTAGGATTAATTAATGTTTTTATTCCTTTTCAATCTTTCTTTTTTTTCACAATAATATTATTTATTTTATTTATCTTTATAATTAAATTTGTACACAAAAATTAGGGTCAATTTAGGTTTTAATTTAATATTTTCATAATAAATTTAAAAGCCATTAGAATTAGGGTTTGCATTCAATTTTAAATTTTAATTAATTCTCTTTTTCATATTAAATCATAAAATACTAAAAATACCAAAAAAACAAAATCCTTTTTTTTTTATTTATTTATCAATTTCTCATTAATTTAATTGTTGCAAAAGGGTCCAACGCCCTCGTGTCGCTCTTAATTTCTTATTAATTCGCGTTATTATTTTATTCCGTTTAAATATTATGTATCTCTCCCAAAGCCTTGTAATTAACTTTCTCGCACTTTCTTTTCTTTTACTTTATTTATTTTCTGTCAAATCGGGTCCTGGTTAATTTTGGCGATGTGGACCCGCGCCATTTGTAATAGCTTTAGATTTACTTTTCCGCAAATATTTTAATTGATAATCAAAAGCATGAAAGAATGTATGTCAAAATAAAATCAAGCGTAGAACACCAATAACATGACAAGATAAACGCAAACGAAAACGACACACAAATCACACACCACCCCTAGGGTACGCCTCACTGTTGCCTTGCCTTCGAAAGGTGATCATCGAGTAGAGGATGTCTTAGTAAGTCCTCATGATCCGGGAACCTGGCATGAGGGTAGCTTCTAAGGTGTCTTCCCATTGCTCTGGTGATCACCATGTCCCGAACCTCTAATTGACCCGAACACCTCCAACGGTGGTGCTACCTACCTCTCAATGGTGGGATGGCACTACTTTAAAGGACATTTACACAGACGAATACCTTAGGGTAGGTAGGTTCTCGTAGATACTTGCTCTAATTTCAAAACAAATTCAAAAACTACTTTTCACACCAACACATTTTCAAAAAGCTTTCGAAAGCAATTTTTCAAACACTCTTGAGGACTGATACAAGAGTCGAACTGAAATTTTCAAAGAAACTTTTTTTAAACCCACAGTTGAAAAGCAAACAAACCATTTTTGAAAACACAAGTGAGCAAGTATCTAAGAGCCCATGGATAACCATGGATAGAAAGGGTGCTAACACCTTCCCTTTCTATAATCTACCTCCCGATCCGAGAGCAATCTCTTTAAGGAATTTTTCTGTGCTTTTGTCCTTTCCATTTGGAGAAAATAAAAGACGGTGGCGACTCTTGCTTCCGCAACATTTCGCGAACCAGCGTTAAACAGTCAGTTCCAGATCCACCGATCACACATGCATACTGAAATTTAAATGGTTTTAAATGGATGTAAAAAGTTCCTTATTAAATGGATATCTGAATGAAGAACTTTATGTGGAACAACCAAAGGTATTTGTTGATCCAAGTTTTCCTAAACACGTATACAAACTGAAGAAAGCTCTGTGTGGATTGAAGTAAGCTCCAAGAGCTTGGTATGAGAGACTGACAGAATTCCTTGGGGAGAATGGATATAGGAAAGGTGGCATATACAAAACCCTCTTTGTCAAAGAAGAAGAAGGTAAGATTATGATTTCTCAAATTTATGTGGATGATATTGTATTTGGTGGGATGTTAAATGAGATGGTTCAACATTTTGTTAAGAAAATGCAGTCTGAATTTGAGATGAGTCTTGCTGGTGAATTAACCTATTTTCTTGGTCTGCAAGTTAAACAAATGGAAGATTCCATACTTTTATCTCAGAGAAAGTATGCCAAGAATGTAGTAAAGAAGTTTGGGATGGAGAATGCCAGTCACAAAAAAAAAACCCTTCTCCCACACATATGAAGTTGACTAAAGATGAAAAAGAAGTAAGTGTAGATCAAAGTCTCTACAGAAGCATAATAGGAAGTCTTCTATATCTCACAGCTAGCAGACCAGAAATTGCCTAGGTTGTAGGTGTGTGTTCAAGATATCAAGTTGATCATAAAGTTATCAATGCCAACCATGTGAAGAGGATTCATAAATATGTGAATGGGACAAGTGGCTATGGTATGTTGTACTCTCATGGATCAATTTCTTCCTTAACTGGTTTTTGTGATGCTGATTGGGCAGGAAATGATGATGATAGAAAAAGTACAAAAGGAGGATGCTTCTTTCTGGGAAATAATCTCATATCATGGTTCAACAAGAAGCAAAATTATGTGTCTATGTCCACTGTTAAGGCTGAGTATATTGCTGCAGGAAGTAGTTGTTCTCAATTGGTTTGGATGAAACAAATGTTAACAGAATACAATGTCAAACAAGATGTCATGACATTATTCTGTGACAATTAAGTGCCATAAACATATCAAATAATCCAATTCAATACAGCAGGACCAAGCATATTGACATCCATCATCACTTCATAACAGAACTTGTTGAATAAAAGATTGTTGCCTTAGAACATGTAGCCACTGAATTTCAACTTGCTGGCATCTCCACAAAGGCTTTGGATGCTAATAAATTTGAGAATTTAAGAGGAAAATTAGGGATCTGTTTATATGAGGGTTTGTAGCAATTAAAAGTGTGTGGGAATATCATTAAAGTGATATTGTATTGTTTTTGTTTCCAACAAATAAAATTTAGAAAGCAATCATTACAAGACTGCCTCAAATTATTTCCCACACGCTACAAAATTTCTTCTCTCTACTTTCACAAACTCTTCATTCTCCTCCATAGAAAAAGGTCCATTTCTATTCTTCATCACCTTGCTCAAAAATTCTCAAACATGTCTCAACATCATACATCATCTTCCTCAAAATCTGTCAACCTCCCTAAAAATCTTTCCCTTGACAGAGTACTCGATGATACTCCTCTAACAATCATCCCACCTCTTGATAAAAAGGTCAAGAAACCCATATCATATCCTGCAAAGAAATCCAAAGATGATAGAGGTAACTCTTCCACTGCAACTGATAATAGGACAGAAGAAGAGATTGTCAATGTTGATAGAAGAATAATAAGGATAGTAGACAGAGTATTAAATGACGGGTTCGATGTGCCTGATATTTTTACTCCCCTTTCTCGCATGCCTCCTCCTGCTGACAGAGGAAGTAAACCTAAAAGTGTTGCTGCTGAATCATCAACCTTCAAGAAAGATACTGCTTAAAGCAAACTTAAGAAGCTTGTTATCTCTGCTCTGAAGGAAGTGGAAGAAGAAAATGTTGAACAAAATGTTGAAGAGAAATCTCATTCTAAAGAAGATGTTGCTGCCTCCAAGGAAGGAGAAGTTCATAATATTGAAAATGTAGTCAATGTTGAAGAGTTGTCTGACAATGACCTCATTACTAATGTGGTACCTGGTATTGTAAGAAGGTTAAAATCCAAGAAAGTGAAGGATGCAAGTGTCACACCCCCTACTAAAACAAACAAGAAGAGAATCATGTACGAACCCCTAAAGCCAGGAAGTAAAGTGGTTCCTCTCTCTAGAAAAAGAAAAGCTAGACCTGTTAGCTCCACAGATGATGATGATGAGGGTGCTGTAAAAAGATCCAAGACTAAGAAGAAAGTTGTAGTGGTTGAAGAAGTTGATTCAGACTATGATGTCGAGCAAGATGTCCATGACATCTCTCCTATCAAAAAGTATGCAAACAAGAAGATTTATGTGAGGGTTCTTGATTCCCCACTTGACAACATCTCCTTTCACTCTGTTGGGAATGTTGAAAAGTGGAAGTATGTGTATCAAAGAAGGATTTCCCTGGAGAGAGAACTCGGAGTTGGTGCTTTGGAATGTAAAGAAATAATGGAGTTGATCTCTTATGCTAGATTAATGAAAACAGTTACCAGGTTTGCCAATTTCTATGAAACTCTTGTTAAGGAGTTTATTGTTAAAATTCCTGTTGATTGTGCTAACCATAGAAGTAAGGAGTATAGAAAGGTTTTTGTTAGAGGAAAGTGTGTATAATTTTCTCCTGCCATCATAAATAGATTTCTAGATAGGTATGAAGATGTCTACTGTGAGCTGGAAGTTACAGATAATCAAGTGTGCAAAAGCCATCACTGCTAATCAAGTAAGTGAGTGGCCCATGAAAAACAAACTTCCTGTCAGCAAACTAAGTGTGAAATATGCAATTTTACATAGGATTGTAGCCACAAATTGGGTTCCCGCTAATCACACTTCAACCATCTCCATCGGTTTAGGAAAGTTCATTTATGCTATTGGAAACCAGAAACTCTTTGATTATGGGACTTACATATTTGATCAGACCATCAAACATGCAGGAACTTGTTCCATTAAGATGCCAATTGCTTTTCCTTCCCTCCTCTGTGGAATTATTCTAAATCAGCATCTTGGAATCCTACGTGGAAATGATGTAGGGTGCAAGAGGGAGTATGCCTTGACCCTTCATTTTAAGCTCTTTTAAGGAAAAACATGTCCCAAACATTGTTTTAACATCTGCACCTGCTGAAAAGACCTCCACCAAAGATGATATGACCAAAGAATTACGAGAAGCCTACAAGGAATTGGATGATATGATCAGAGTTAGCTCTGCAAGGAAGCTAACTGTGATATGGTGGGAGAAATGACTTGGGTGTTTTTTTTATCGCAAATGTTGCGGTTAGCAAGAGTCGCCATTGACTTTTCTTTTATCCAAAAGGAAAGGTGAAAAAGCACAAGAAAGACCTTTTGAGATTATTTCTTGAGTTCGGGGGGGGGGGGGGGGGGGGGGGGTTAGATTATGAAAAGGGAAGGTATTAGCACCCTTTTCATCCATGGTTTTCCATGGGATCTTAGTTACTTGCTAGATCACTTGCTTTTGTTTGAAATTGTGTTTTGTGTAGTTTTTGAAAGTATTTTGTAAAGAGGCCATTGTTTAGGCAAACTTTGTAATGATTCTCGTTCGTAAGAATGTATACAAAGATGTTGATCTTTTGAAAATGTTTTCAAGTTTGTAAGATGTTTTGAAAGTGTAGGTTTTTTTTTAAAATAGCAAGGATGTTTATTTTGAAATGGAGCAAGTAATTAGGAGCATTCTACCTACTCAAAAGTCTTTCTTGTTCATTTTATTTTCCTTTTACATTGTTATCTTACCATTGATTTGGTAAGTAACCCTATCTTTGGATGTAAACGGGACGGGTGTGGGTCATCGTATAACCATGATTAGCAATGTTGCAAGGTGTCTTAGCATTTTTCTTTAGGGACTAAGATCATTTGAAAGGCAACTTAGATAGCGTCATCGAGGGACTATGATCTTGTATTTGCTTGTTTTTTACTAAGACACCTCACATGCATAATATGGTTATTTTGTATAAGGAAACCAAGTGGAATAACCCTAGGGATGCTTGTGTGAAAATGTATTGTTTTCATGCTTGATTTAGTCTTGAATTAGGGTTTTCTATTTATTGGTTTTAAGTCTTTCCATGCAAACCCTAAGTGCTAGCAATTGTATATAAAGCGATAAATTGCAGAATTTAAAGTTACTACGCTATTACAACATTTGTGGGAGGGGGTTTACAAATTACAAATGGGGATTGCAAGAAATTAAAACCCTAATTAGTCTATAACAACCAAATTGAATTTATACAAGAATTGAAGTAAATAATGTACAAGATGAATTAAATATGCAAGAATGTAAATGTGAAGAAAATGGATATTTTGTTTGATGTTTTATGAAAAAGAAATTTTACCTTAACCTAATAAAATAAAGAAAATAATTTATTAAGTTTGAAATTATTGAGAAAAGATTTTAGATGAAAACCCTAATTCTATTAATTAATCAAAAGAAAACAAGTTTAAGAAAAGTATTTTTAGCATTTTTTATCTTGAAAATAATTATAGCATTATAAAATATTTTTAGTCTTTTTGGTATTAAAATAATATATTTTAATTGGTGTAAAAGAAAATAAATAATATCCAAGTTTTAATTAAATTTACAAGAATAATTAATAAAATAAATAAAGTGTGGTCAAATATATTTTTGTGAGAAAAAATAAATAAACTAAGTTAAAATATAAATCTAATATTTTTTGTATTTAATGATTTTTTAGTATTTAAAAAAAATATATTTAAGAAAATAAAATGAGAATAAAATGGAAAATAAAATAAATGGGCCAGTGGTGTCAAAAGCCTGTAGGGGGTTAGTAAGCAAAAAAAAAAATTAAGCCCAAAAGGCCCAACGCCTATTTGCTAGAAAAAAATACAAAATGAAAAAATAATGTAAAACAAATGTAAAAAGGCAGCGCTGAGGTTCGAACCCATGACCTCTACCAATAACGCGCGTTTCCTTACCACTGGGGTGGTTGTACATCCGTTAATATATTTAAAACAATAATTACATAACACAAAACGCGCCCTGATTACACTTCATCTTCAATCTCCAGCCAAAGGACATGTATCTTCTTCATCTCTCAACAAAAATGAAAAGTTTAAACATGAAAGTTGTGGCATTTTTTCCCACGAATCCAACCATATAAACAACTTAAGCTAACAATCAAAGATGAATGAGAATTTTTCTAGCCCTAATTCAAAACCTAAAAATTTCAGAAAACTTCAACCCTAAAATTCTCTAAGCTCAGGCCATATAAATGTAAACTATGGATATGTACAACTTCGTGGCAATGGTATCTACATTTTATCTTCACAAACCAAACTCAAATGATGCCTGTATGAAGAGAGGTAAGTTTGAAAACTTACCTCTTGCAGCTGGAGTCGTGTATGGAGTTTGAGCAACCTTTGTGATGGCCTGATGATTTATGTAGCTTGCTCGGACCTCCTTGAATATGTTCCAACTCCCACTTTGCTTTGAGGATGGCTGGAAATCCCTACTCAAGTCAAGTTGCAAGCTTCAATTTTGAAAATGGTGGATGATGATTGAAGAGTTACAGTTAGGAAATGAGGGCCTGGGTCACTTTGATATGATGTATGGAAGGTGTTTGGATGATTAGTTTTCAAAATGCACGAGTGGAAATGAAGATGGTAAGTTTTTGCTCAAAACTGTCAAGTTTGGGCAGTTATATGCAGCAAGGTGCTTGGGAGTGTTTTAGGGCTTGTAAAAACGTGTGTTGTGTTTCAATTGACTTGTTAATATGTATGGAAAATATTAGAGCACAAAATCACTCAAGGTTTCTGAGTTATAGGGTTATGGCTCTATAACTTGCTTTTGAAGAAAGGTGAAATGACAAATCTCAAGTATTATACCAGCATGTCTTGAGCTTCTTGAGACCTTAGACACATTGCCTTTGGTTTATAGGGGTTGTGTGTGCATAAAGAACAAGTTAGAAGCTCAAGAAAAGTTGACTTTGTGATTAAAGAAACTTTTCAAGAATGGAATGGTAACTTTCTTCCTAAAATTGAAAATTGGCTTGGACAATGCCTGGAACACTTGGATAATAGGTCAAAAGCAAGTGTAATCTTCTGATTATGGATAGATCTTGAGGTTTAGAGGCCTGCAAAAAAAGATTGTGCAGCATAGGTTTGAAATTGAATTCTTGTTCATCACAAAATGCCTTGTAATTCAAGTGACAAAACACCAACTTCATCTCTTTGATTCTCCCTACTCAAGAATTATCTCAAGGAGTTCTTGGACATTTTGGAAATATTTCAATGTGCTATACAACCCATATTTTAATTTCGTTTGAATATTACCCTTGGAACTATATGAAAAAGTGTCATGAATTTAGGTCAAAATTATGTCCAAATTAGGGCAAAATTTCACTAATTGTTTTGTTTCATGACCCTATGTTCATAAAATTGTAACTTGAGATCCAAGAATTTTTGGAAGAAGTTATGTGAAGAAAAGTTGTAGATTTCATGAAGATCTACAACTTTCATGTTGTAAGTTTCTCTTGAATCATCTTGCATCATGGTAAAAATTTGGCTCAAAGTTATGAAAAAATAAGAAATTTTCCATACTTAGAAAAATTTCCAAGTTAAGAAATTTTAACATTTCAAGATGAAATATTGAACTCTTGATTTTTTGATGAAAATTTTTCATATTTTTACATGTTTTGATGAATTGTGATCTTTGGTACTTGAATTTTACCAAAAAGTCAAAGTTTGACTTTTCAGTATACAGTTGACTGCAAAATTCATCTATCAATCCAAAGGATTTGCAATGTCTTGAACCATGCCATTAGGTAAAAATGATGCAATTGGACTCTTGAGATCATGCTTTAAACCAATTGACCATTTTCTAGGTTAAAAATCAGAAATTTCCCTTTCCCAGTCAAAACCCCAATTTTGACCATTTTCCCTTTTGGAGATTTGATCAAATTTCTTGAGGAATTATGGTCCAAACTTGATCAAATGATACATATGGGTTTAAAATGTTGATGTGGATAAAATATTATGAGGTTTGACTATAAATTGGCCATGGTTGACTTTTTCCCGAATACAGCTGATTTTTAGGTCAACCGTTCAATTGACTGATCAAAAGTGTGATCCAAGGCTTGAAAATTGACATGGGTAATCTTGGGGGTCCATAATGGTCCATGAAAGTCATATGAATCATTGATAGTTCAAAAATCCTTGTGCAAACTTAAACCCTAATTTTGGTCATCAGTGCCTAAGGAGGTGTCTTGAGCTGATCAAACCCTAGTGTAGTCTTGAGCCAAAGGAGATCTTGTGAGAAAATTATTGATAAGTGAGAGGGAAAATTTTGGGGTACAACAGCTGCCCCTGTTAAATCTTCTTAAGCCTGAAGAGTTAGATTGGCGAATTTCTCCATTTGTGACTCGAAGGTGGAAGATGATTGGACAATAGAGTGCCCAGAAATTTACACTCGGTGATGTGATGGTTGAGAGAATGGGCTTAAAAGATGCCATTTGGAGAGGTGATAGAAAGTTGTAGGAGATGGTCTTGTAGACGCCATCCAAAAGTGATTGTTAGAATTGTAACTTGTAAGCTGAAAGAATGAGTATCAGAATAGCGTCCGTGTATGGAGCGTATCCGAACTGTATCTGGGAGCTGATTTTGAATGATTATCAGAACGGAATCCATGTCTGGAGCCTATCTAAACTGTATCTGAAAGCTGGTTTTGAATGAGTATCAGAATGGCATCAGTGTTTGGAGCGTATTTGAACTGTATCTGAAAGTTGAATATGAATGAGTATCAGAATGGTATCCGTGTCTGGAGCGTATCTGAACTGTATCTGAGAGCTGAATTTGAATGAGTATCAGAATGGCATCCGTGTCTGGAGCGTATCTGAATTATATTTGAGAGTTGAATCTGAGTGAGTATTAGAATGGCATCCGTGTCTAGAGCGTATCTATAATGTATCTGAAAACTCTTAACATTGTTAATGGTAGCTGTTAATCTTATCCTGGAAAGGGTAAAATGTTAGCTAAAATGCAAAGTCATGTTGTATGGAATGTATGATATAATGCATTTATTTTATCAATGTTTATGATATGCATATGCAATGTATGCGTATGTGAGCTAGTCTATTGCGCAGTTTGTTGGATTTGGGGAAATAAATCTCTAAATGATGCTGAGGATATGTAAGCCTTCATGTCTTGAAGTCAAAGTGTTGATGAATTTCTGTTTAGAGAAATAAACTTTGTTGTAAGGGAAATGCCATGTACTGCTTGAAAAATCTGTTTGGGGAATCTGGGGAAATTGGATGATTTCTACAGGGGACTGATAATTGGAAGCTTTGTTCTGCTGGGGATTAAACTGTACACTGCGGGGGATTTTTATGGAAAATAACTTAGAGAGATTTCCATATCTCTTAAAGCCATCAATAATTGTCTTTTATTTTGTTTATTTGTAAACAATAATTATGTTCAAATGCATATGTTCAACAATGAATCATTGGACGTTTTTGTAAATAAAACACAAGCGTAACGAAAAACAGATAGTTTTTTGCACTTTCAAGGAGATATCTTTGTATTGACTTTGAGTAAGTATTTTTGTACAATGAGACAAACATTCTAGTAAGAGAATGTCGTCGTAAAAAATGAAAATTTTGATACAAATAAAGATAGCTGTGTGTAATAATCCCATGGGGTTCCCATTCTTCTATAGCCCTCGTATCCCTGAGCATCTTGTCTATTTGTTGCCTTGTCCGAAGTTGATTGAATTGATCGGAACTGCTAAATTTGTCAGTTAAAGCTAAATGTTGTCCGTAAAGTGATCCAACGGGACTCAGTCAATACTTCTTTAGTCTCTCAAACAGTTTTTGTAAATGATCAAGATGCTCTTCTTCTGTTTGAGATCTAGCTATCATGTCGTCCACATAGATCTCTATTTCGTGATGTATCCTGTCGTGAAATAAAGCTACCATGGCACGCTGATAGGTTGCCCCAGCATTCTTCAGTCCGAACGACATCAACTTTTAGCAGAATGTGCCCGACTGTGTGACAAATGTTGTTTTCTTCATATCCTCAAGTGCCATTTTGATTTGGTTGTAGCCTGAGAAACCGTCCATGAAGGAAAACACTTTGTGTTGTGCCTGATTATCAACTAGGATGTCAATGTGGGGAAGTGGGAAATCATCCATAGGGCTTGCCCTATTCAAATCTCTGTAGTCCATGCACATTCGTACCTTGCCGTCTTTCTTGGGCACGGGAACAACATTGGCAACCCATTGCAGATAGGAGGTGACGACCAAGAATCCAGCGTTAAATTATTTCATGACTTCTTCTTTAATCTTCTATGACATATCTGGTCGCATTCGACGGACCTTTTGTTTTACTGGTGGACAATCCTCTTTTGTAGGAAGATGATGTACCACAATATCTGCATCAAGTCCTGGCATGTCTTCATACAACCAGGCAAAGACCTCAACATACTCGTGTAGCAACTGAATCAGACGCTCCTTGACACTCGGTTCCAGATTGGCACCCACCTTGACCTCTCTTTTGTCTTCTTCGGTACCCAGGTTGATTGTGTCCACGGGTTCCTCATGAGGCTGAATGGTTCTCTTTCTTGCAGTAGTAATCTGGCAAGTTCCCCTGGTACTTCACAATCTTCCTCACCTTCGTCTTCGGCTTGGTAGATTAGATTTTCAGAGTCACAAAAAGCCATAGCAGAACCGTTATCCATGGGATCCCGAATGGATGTAGACCTGCATTGTGAGTGTGAGTGTATGTAAGGGTATAGCTATCTTTGAAAGAAATAAAAATGTAAAAAGAAAAACAATGAGCGCAAAAAGTTTGTATGCAAAACATCCATGATTCATTGATGTCATATGGAAATGTGATAATAACCCTTACAAATGGACCATTGTACCTCGGGTAAGATACAAGGTTTTAAGAGTTTGAATTGTTTTAATATTACAGATCCAACAAAATGTAAAGACAAATTATTGTGGGATAAAAGTGATCAGGACAAAATCTCTAGCCTCCCAATTGTTGAGCCCTCCACTGACAATTGGGAAGATCCAATCCTCCAGGTTGCAACCATCTTCATCATCTTCTACCATGTTGAATTCACGGTTGCTGATATTCAGGGGTGGTCCTTCAGCACGATCGCGGTGTACGACCTTATGAGCACTTGAAGTGAAACCCAAGCCAAACTTGTCTTACTTGTATGGGATATCCAGGAGTTGTCCCCAGATAGTGCACTCACCTTCTTCTATTACGGCCTTGGCATCCTTCAAAAACGACATCCTGAGTGGAGGCCTTGTGATCTTGGGAACTTGAGACACAACCTTCGTCACTGCCACGTCTTGTGGGACTTCTTCAAAGTGATGGAATGGAGTTTCAATAAATTCACCATCTAATTCCACGTATCTGAAGGAATTGAGATGGCTGATCATATACTCTTCTTCTCCATGAACAGTGATAATCTTCCCTTGAAACAGATACTTTAGCATTTGATGCAACATAGAAGTAACAGCGCCATCATTGTGGATCCATGGTCGGCCTAGCAAGAAAGAGTATGAAGGGCGGATGTCCATTACATAAAAAGTTGAATCGAATGTTTGGGTTCCAACCTTTATGGGGATATCCACTTCCCCATGCACCATCCTTTTGGAGCCGTCAAAAGCCCTTACTACTATGTTCCTTGGCTTCAATGTCAATCCCTCACAGTCAAGCCTATCAAGATCTTTTTTAGGAAATACATTCAGAGATGAGCCAGTGTCCACCAAAACATGAGCCAAGGTTGTGCCCCTACATTCAACTGAGACATGCAATGCCTCATTATGCTTCCTTCTTCTTGGCGTTAAATCATCATCCGAAAAACCTAGACCATTATCTATAGTCAATCTAGCTACGCAGTCTTGGAACTTATCGACAGATGTCTCTTGGGGTACATGGGCAGTTTTCAGGAATTTTACCAAAGCTTTTGCATGCGCCTTGGAACATAGTAGTAAAGCCATCATGGAAATTTTAGATGGAGTTTGCCCCAGTTGTTCAACTACATCGTAGTCGCTTCTTTTTATGATTTTTAGAATTTCCTCCATCTCTTTCCGGGAGGTCTCAGGGATAGCCAATGATTGCGCCTTCGTCCGGACAGGCTCAATTAGAATATTTTTACCTCGAGTCTCGGTTGACTCGGCAGCAGGGATGTCAGTAGGAGTGACAGCAGGGGTTGTAACAGCTTTTTCAGTTAGAGTATTAGTGAGATGATTGTAGAACTGGGAACAACTTTTGGAGGAGTAATAACATGAATGATTACGAGTCCAGAAACTGCTTTTGGGGAAGCAATTACTGGAGAGAATATCCTTCTGCTTCGGGTAATCTTACTAGTCCCCACGATATTACTAATATCGGAGTTAACTTTCTCAGAACTTGAACCTTCGACAGCTTGCCAATCTTGCTTGACACCGTGGTAGTAGACATCCCCTCCATAATTCCATGGTATGGTTTTGTCTGACAAATACAGGACTGGTCCAGGAATTGTAATTATCAAAGGAGTTGCTTTTGGAACTGATGTAATTCTAACGGGTCTTTTGGTGGAGACCCTGGAAGAATTGGTGGAAATGGTAATGATAGAAACATCTTTAAAAGAAACAGGTGGAACAGAAGTCTTTTCAAACAAAATTTATTTGTTATCTATTAGGCACTGAACGCGTGTTTTCAATAAAGGACAGCTGGTTGGTGAGGACAAACAGAAATGAAAGCCTTCATCACAGCCCGGGAAAACACCGACATTCAACAAGTTCACTTTAATAGTCAGGAGTGGGTTCATAAGTTCATCAACTGAAGTAACAAACATTTCTTCTTCAATGGCATTGGTATTATGGCCATGTTTGGGCATAGGGGCAGAAATGACATTTGGCTTTTCGGGCGCATCGAATTCAATCTCTTTAGCTTCAATGAGGTCTTGTACTTTGTTCTTTAGAGCCCAACAGTTATTAGTGTCATGGTCGGGACTCTCAGAGTGGTATGCATAGCGGGCATTAGGATGATAGTGAGGAGATGTTGTGTTAGGGTTTTTTGGAGCTTCTTCCAAAGTCACCAGGTTGGATCTTAACAGATGCGACAATACTTGAGATAGGGTCATGTTAATTCTGGTGAATTGTCTGACTGGTCTTTCCATCCTTGGTTGGTTGTTTCTTTGCTGATCAGGAGCAGGTTTAGGAATCATAACATCCCCCACCATTGGACGGCATTCGGCCTATCTTGATTTCTCTGAGGATAAACAGCAACAACTTCTTTCTTTCCAATAAATGGCTTCCTTATAGCAGCAGGGGATGTATCTTTCTGAATCTTTTCACTCTTTATCCCGACTTCTACCCTCTCTCCGATCAATATCAGTTCAGTAAAACCCTCTGATGAACTCCCAATTAGGTGATTGAAGAAGGGACCAGACAAGGTTCCTAAAAACATGTCTACTAATTCTCTTTCAGATAGGGGAGGTTGAACTCTTCTAGCCAAGTCTCTCCATTTTTGCGCATAGTCCTTGAACCCTTAACTTGAAACCATGGCCATGCTCTGGAGTTAAGTACGGGTAGGCGCGAGATAAGCATTGTATTGGTATTGTTTGTAAAAGGCTGCAGCAAGATCTTCTCAGTTATGAACATTGGCTCTTTCTAACTGATAAAACCAATCAAGTTGAGTTCCAGACAGACTGTCTTGGAAGAAATGTACCCATAAATCTTTGTCAGCGATATGGGGCTGGATTTTCCTCACATAGGACCGGAGATTCATTTTAGGGCATGAAACTCCGTCATATTTGGCGAACACAGGTGCTTTGAATTTTGGAGGAATGAAAATCCCCGATACTAGACCCAATTCCTCAAAGTTCAAGCCAGACACTTTTTGGATTTCCATTGCGCTCAACCGCTCTTCGAGATGTTTATACTTGTCATCAACTAAAGGGTATTATTCTTCAGAATAGTCTTCTTCTTCCTCTTCCTCTTTTGATTCTGAAGGGACAACTATTTCCTTGCATTTACCATCTTGATTGTCTCTCTCACCGGATATCATTGCAAAGTCTAGGGTCCTTCTTGTCTGCCCATGAAATCTTCTTCCCATGTTTAGGACTTCGGTTACCTTCTTTGTCTTCTTTTTCTTTTCCTCAGCCAGTAAAGTCTTTAACTCTTCTTTTCCTTTAGCCAGAGTTAAGAATAATTGTTGAAACTGTGCATTCTGAGCTTGGAGGTCCTTCACCGTTTGCTCGAGATCCATCTTACTGAAATAAAGAGTAGAGAGATGAGGAGACTTGTTTGCAAGAAACCTGCTTATGTTATGATGAATGGTAAATGCGTATGCAATGATTTCAAGGATTTTAAGATTCAAATTCGTTTTAGATAAAAAGGAAACACACGTTATATTAATAGATTAAAGCTCGAGTACAATAATGCCTTCTTGGGAAAAACAAATATAATAAACTCTAAGATAAAAAGGTAGTGCGCATCCTCTTTAGTGCAATGTAGGAATTCAAAGTCTGCTCCTCATGAAGTAGCCTAGTGAGTTCCAAAACCTTCTTCTCGCTTGCATAGAATTGGGCTTCGAAAGTATCTCGCTCCCCCTTGAGTTGTATCCAATATCTTTGTAGTTCTTCAAGATAAGTGGGCATGTCGAGATGTAGGATAGTGTATGGAACATCTCCTTCCATGATAGGCTCAATGATTATCGGGAGAATGGAGGGATAAGGCATCATAAGACTTTGAGCACGAGTTCGTACCCATTTGAGGTAAGGCTTAAGAGGGATGGAATTTTTATGCCCCAATGTCTTGCTATCTACCTTGTTTAACATCCTCCAAACTCGGATAAATCTCTGGCGAAGACCTTGATCGTCGTTGTCGTATTCAAATACCAAACCTTGAATCAGCATCTCGTGCGGACCATCCCTTCGGGCATAACCAAACTGTCTTAAGGCTAAGCAGGGGTTATAGGTGATTCCTTCCCTAATGCCAAGGAGAGGGACATTAGGAAATTCTCCATAACGGTCGACAATGATAACATTCTCTTTGGATCGGGAGCACCAATGAATGTCTAAATGTTTGAGCGTCATCAACCTTTGTGACCACTTTAAACCTTGCTCGTTCTTTAATACCGATTGGGAAAGATGCGAAATAAACCATCTTGCCAAGAGAGGAGTGAAACACATAAGGACACCCCTTTTCCTCATTGTGAGAGTGTGAAAAGAGTGTAGGATATCCCCTAGTAATGTAGAAACCGGGTTGCCGGATATGAATATTTTGACGGTGTTCACATCTATGAGTTTGTAAGGACTTGGAAATAACACCATCCCATAGATGAGGAGAGCCACAATTTCCTCAAAGGCTTGCAGATCCAATGAATTCCAACAGCTTTAGGCTTTCTCAAATAAGAACTTTGCTAGGAAACCTTTGACACCACTCCTTGTTTCCCAATGAGTTGTGACATCAGATGAGTGCAAGTGTAGAGCTTGAGAAATATCTTCTGGCTTTGGGTCTATTTCCGTACCGTTGAAAGGTAGTTGATTGAGAATGGGAATCCTCAAGAGTCGGGAGAATTCTTCCAAAGTAGGCACAAGCTGATAGTCAAGAAATGTGAAGCAATGGTGTAAAGGATCAAAGAAATGAAAGAGCACTTTCATCATGTCCTCATCTGTGTTAGAGGTGACCAAGTTCAGTAGGCGACCATGTCTCTCGGTGAATAGAGAGTTTTCAGGAATCCTTGAAGCTATCTCCCTAAGTTGTGGAGGGATCCTTACAAGATTGACTTGAATAGTTTTCATGCGAAGTGAATCCATATCCTACAAAACAAGAACAAAGATGAATCCCAAAAATCCTTGAAATGGTTAGTGGATGTATATGATGTTCATGATGTTCATGATGTTCATGATGTTATGTACAAGTATGCATATACAAACAAAGAACACAAATCCTTAGGTTTAGCCTTGCATTGAGTTTTATAGGTAAGTAACCTCTTGAAGTTTAGTTGGCTCAACCTGTCCTAGCAATAGTAACCGGGTTCTAAGGAGCTCAATATCACTAGTTTATTTCCTCGGTCATTGTTTCAGCATAAGCCTCTTTAATGGTGACCGAAATATCCCAAGAAACCAAACCTCAATGAGTGTAGCATCGAGTATCTACCAACTTCGGACTACACCAAAGCTGGTCATCTCACTACATCCTAAATGGCCAAGTTGGTCAAGTAAAGGTTCTAGAAGTTCATTAGTGCTTTATGACATCACTCAGCGGCCCTGTATTAAATGTCGCACTAACGTAGCTATTTCTTAGACCATGTCGGTATACCCCGCATAGTTTTCACAACGTATTGCTACTTACCTATAAGGTATCCCAAATCCGGGTAGAGGATTCAAACCCAAACAAATAACCATAATATAAAGCATACAAGTCAAACAATGAAAGAAAATAAATGTGATATAACCCTAAAGTAACCCCACTTTTAGAATATTCCCCAGTAGAGTCACCAGTTCTGTGATACGGTGGAAGAACTGACTTGGGTGTTTTTTTGATCGAAAATGTTGCGGTTAGCAAGATTCGCCACCGACTTTTCTTTTATCCAAAAGGAAAGGTGAAAAGCACATGAAAGACCTTTTGAGATTATTTCTTGAGTTTGGGGGGTAGATTATGAAAAGGGAAGGTATTAGTACCCTTTTCATCCATGGTATTCCATAGGTTCTTAGTTACTTGCTAGATCACTTGCTTTTGTTTTAAATTGTGCTTTGTGTGGTTTTTGAAAGTATTTTGTAAAAATTCCATTGTTTAGGCAAACTTTGTAATGATTCTCTTTCATAAGAATGTATACAAAGATGTTGATCTTTTGAAAATGTTTTCAAGTTTGGAAGATGTTTTGAAAGTGTGGATGTTTGTTTTGAAAATAGCAAGGATGTTTGTTTTTAAATGGAGCAAGTAATTAGGAGCATTTTACCTACTCAAAAGTCTTTCTTGGTCATTTTATTTTCCTTTGACATTGTTATGTTACCATTGATTTGGTAAGTAACCCTATCTTTGGATGTAAATGAGACGGGCGTGGGTCATCGTATAACTATGATTAGCAATGTTGCAAGGTGTCTTAGCATTTTTCTTTAGGGACTAAGATCATTTGAAAGGAAACTTAGATAGCGTCATCGAGGGACTATGATCTTGTATTTTCTTATTTTTTACTAAGACACCTCACATGCATAATATGGTTATTTTGTATAAGGAAACCAAGTGGAATAACCCTAGGGATGCTTGTGTGCAAATGTATTGTTTTCATGCTTGATTTAGTCTTGAATGAGGGTTTTCTATTTATTGGTTTTAAGTCTTTCCATGCAAACCCTAAGTGCTAGAAATTGTATATAAAGCGATAAATTGCAGAATTTAAAGTTACTACACTATTACAACATTTGTGGGAGGGGGTGTACAAATTACAAATGGGGATTGCAAGAAATTAAAACCCTAATTAGTCTATAACAACCAAATTGAATCTATACAAGAATTGAAGTAAATAATGTACAAGATGAATTAAATATGCAAGAATGTAAATGTGAAGAAAATGGATATTTTGTTTGATGTTTTATGAAAAAGGAATTTTACCTTAACCTAATAAAATAAAGAAAATAATTTATTAAGTTTGAAATTATTGAGAAAAGATTTTAGATGAAAACCCTAATTCTATTAATTAATCAAAAGAAAACAAGTTTAAGAAAAGTATTTTTTAGCATTTTTTATCTTGAAAATAATTATAGCATTATAATATATTTTTAGTCTTTTTGGTATTAAAATAATATATTTTAATTGGTTAAAAGAAAATAAATAATATCCTAGTTTTAATTAAATTTACAAGAATAATTAATAAAATAAATAAAGTGTGGTCAAATATATTTTTGTGAGAAAAAATAAATAAAATAAGTTAAAATATAAGTCTACTATTTTTTGTATTTCATGATTTTTTAGTATTTTAAAAATATATATTTAAGAAAATAAAATGAGAATAAAATGGAAAATAAAATAAATGGGTCAGGGGTGTCAAAAGCCTGTAGGGGGTTAGTAAGCAAAAAAACAAAACAAAAACTAAGCCCAAAAAGCCCAACGCCTATTTGTTGGGAAAAAAAAAAGAAAAAATGACCAAAAATGTAAAACAAATACAAAAAGGCAGCGCTGAGGTTCGAACCCATGACCTCTACCAATAACGCGTGTTGCCTTACCACTGGGGTGGTTGTACAATCATTAATATAACTGAAACAATAATTACGTAACACAAAATGCGCCCTGATTACACTTCATCTTCAACCTCCAGCCAAAGGACCTGTATCTTCTTCATCTCTCAACAAAAATGAAAAGTTCAAACATGAAAGTTGTGGCATTTTTTCCCACGAATCCAACCATATAAACAACGTAAGCTAACAATCAAAGATGAATGAGAATTTTTCTAGCCCTAATTCAAAACCTAAAAATTTCAGAAAACCTCAACCCTAAAATTCTCTAAGCTCAGGCCATATAAATGTAAACTATGGATATGTACAGCTTCGTGGCAATGGTATCTACATTTTATCTTCACAAACCAAATTCAAATGATGCCTGTATGAAGAGATAGAAGTTTGAAAACTTACTTCTTGCAGCTGGAGTCGTGTATGGTGTTTGAGCAACCTTTGTAATGGCCTGATGATTTATGTAGCTTGCCTGGACCTCCTTGAATGTGTTCCCACTCCCACTTTGCTTTGAGGATGGCTGGAACTCCCTACTCAAGTCAAGTTGCAGGCTTCAGTTTTGAAAATGGTGGATGATGATGGAGGAGTTACAGTTAGGAAATGAGGGCCTGGATCCCTTTGATATGATGTATAGAAGGTGTTTGGATTATTAGTTTTCAAAACGCACTAGTGGAAATGAAGATGGTGAGTTTTTGCTCAAAACTGTCAAGTTTGGGCAATTTTGTGCAGCAAGGTGCTTATGAGTGTTTTAGGTCTTGTAAAAAGTGTTTTGTGTTTCAATTGACTGGTTAATATGTATGGAAAAGATTAGGGCATAAAATCACTCAAGGTTTCTGAGTTATAGGGTTATGGCTCTATAACTTGCTTTTGAAGAAAGGTGAAATGACAAATCTCAAGTATTATACCAGCATGTCCTGAGCTTCTTGAGATCTTCGACACATTGCTTTTAGTTTATAGGGGTTGTGTTTGCAGAAAGAACAAGTTACAAGCTCAAGACAAGTTGACTTTGTGATTAAAGCAACTTTTCAAGAATGGAATGGTAACTTTCTTCCTAAAATTGCAAATTGGCTTGGACAATGTTTGGAAAACTTGGATAATAGCTCAAAAGCAAGTGTAATCTTCTGATTATGGAGACATCTCGAGGTTTAGAGGCCTTAAAAACAAGATTATGCATCATAGGTTTGAAATTGAATTCTTGTTCATCACAAAATGCCTTGTAATTCAAGTGACAAAACACCAACTTCATCTCTTCGATTCTCCCTACTCAAGAATGATATCAAGGAGTTCTTGGACATTTTGGAAAGCTTGAAATGTTATCTCAAACACATCTTTGAATTTATTTGAAATATTCCCCTTGTAACTATATGAAAAAGTGTCATGAAGTTAGGTCAAAATCCTGTCTAAATTAGGGCAAAATTTCACCAAGTGTTTTGTTTCATGACCCTGTGTTCATAAAATTGTAACTTGATATCCAAGCATTTTTGGAAGAAGTTGTGTGAAAAAAGTTGTAGATTTCATGGAGATCTACAACTTTCATGTTGGAAGTTTCTCTTGAATCATCTTGCATCATGGTGAAAATTTGGCTCAAAGTTATGAAAAAATAAGAAATTTTCCATACTTAGAAAAATTTCCAAGTTAAGAAATTTTAACATTTCAAGATGAAATATTGAACTCTTGATTTTTTGATGAAAATTTTTCATATTTTTACATGTTTTGATGAATTGTGATCTTTGGTACTTGAATTTGACCAAAAAGTCAAAGTTTGACTTTTCAGTATACAGTTAACTTTTGATCAGTTGACTACAAAATTCATCTGTCAATCCAAAGGATTTGCAATGTCTTGAACCATGTCATTAGGTAAAAATGATGCAATTGGACTCTTAAGATTATTCCTTAAACCAATTGACCATTTTCTAGGTTAAAAATCAGAAATTGCCCTTTCCCAATCAAAACCCTAATTTTGACCATTTTGCCCTTTTGGAGATTTGATCAAATTTCTTGAGGAATTATGGTCCAAACTTCATCAAATGATACATATGGGTTTAAAATGTTCATTTTGATCAAAAATTATGAGGTTTGACTGTAAATTGGCCATGGTTGACTCTTTCCCTAATACAGTTGATTTTTAGGTCAACTGTTCAATTGACTGATCAAAAGTGTGATCCAAGGCTTGAAACTTGACATGAGTAATCTTGGGGGATCATAATGGTCCATGAAATTCATATGAAGAATTTATATTTCAAAAATCCTTGTGCAAACTTAAACCCTAATTTTGGTCATCAGTGCCTAAGGGCGTGTCTTGAGCTGATCAAACCATAGTCCATCTGGAGCCCAAGGAGATCTTGTGAGAAAATTCTTGATAAGTGAGAGGGAAAGTTTTGGGGTACAACACTAACCTTTGAAAAGATGATCAAGGACCTATAAAAGGACAACAACCTTGACGATACAGTGAACTCTGAAGGTGAAAACTCTAGTGAGGAAGAAAGTTTTGGCTCAGACAAGTCAACTAGTCGTGATGACAGTTAGACTAATTGACGTTTCTTTATATGATCCTTTTGTTTCCTTTTATCACTTTCATGTGCTTGACATTTGAATTATGTGGTCAATACCATAATTATGATATTCTCTTAAATGCATCCTTATATTTGGCATATTTTGTCTAAAACGGGGGAGAGAAAGTGACTGACTGACTGACCACTGACTAACCACTGACCATTGATTGAGGGGAGCCTCTTGTACCATAAGATGTTTTGACATCTTCCTTTTCTAACAGCTAACTGCTAACTGAGTTTATGTTTTGATTGCTTTGCTTATGATGCTGCTCTGATAATGTTTTAGCCAAAATTTGCCAAAGGGCGAGTTTGTAAGTGTTTGTTGGAAGCAATTTTGATAAAACAATGACTTAATAATGTTTTGCTAAATGTCTTAACATTTGGAGAAAAACTATTTTGTATGATGTCAAAGCAGATGTCTTGACATCTTCCTCCTGAACTGATCTCAACCCAACATCAGTTTAAGTTTTATGTTTCCTGATTTCCAACACTCCATAATTCAAGATTTGTAACTCACAGGAAGCGAAAAATATGGAGGAATATTTTTCAAAATGCATGGATTTTATGTTGACCTATTTTTATAGAAATATTCAAAAGAATTGAATATTTGATTTTAAATCCCAAGCTCACATTTGCGCATATATAAGGACTTGCTTCCTTGTTCAAACAACTGCAACTTTTGAAGAAGAATACTTTCTTTCTGTTTTAAAAAGTCTAAGTCTTTTAATTGTCAAACCCTCTAGTATTGATTGAATACTTGTGTTGTTATTTGGGTTATTAATTGTGTATCATTCATAATATTTTTAGCATTGAATGATTGAGGTGTTTTAAACTTATTATTTCTGTTAGTTTTTCACTGTAAGTGATTGAAGGGATTTGAGGAGGGCCTCACACCTAGGTGAGTCTTAGGTAGAAGTTTAGCACGGGTAATGATTAAGTGATTAGATCGTAAACTGTTTGTTTACTGAGGGTCTATTAATGGATACTATTTATTGAACTTGTCCCTGGCTTGGTAACCCCTAGAGTAGTTGTTGTTGTGCACTGAACTGGGTGAACAATCTCTTATATTTTTACTGCTTTTGATTTTACTGCATTTTACTTGCAAACTGATATTTGTGTCATGACATCTCATTCGACATCATATATTTGATACCAGAATCAAAGACAATAAAAGATTCAACCTTTTCACACAATCAATAACAATAAAAGAACACATCGCACCAATATCAATAATTTCAATTAAAGGAGTACTATTAATAAAACATGTACCTCTAATCAATCTGTCATCGTTGGATGCTTGATTTCCTGCTAAAGCAAACACATTTCCATCAGATTGAGCTTGCTTTTTTCTTCTGACACTGAGAACTAATATTTCCTTCTTCTCCATAATTGAAACATATCTCTGACTTGTGTTTTCAATCAGCTACTCCATGACCACCTTTCCCACAACGGAAACACTTCTTCACATCGCCAGGACATTCACTGATTCGATGTCCCAACTCACTGCATTTGAAACATCTGAGGTTAGTAGGAGCACCTACCAAACTTGGCCTCTTACCATCAACAACTCTTTGTTTTCCCTTGTCAGTTAGAGCATTGTAAGGCTTCCCACAGTTCTGATGTGGCTTGCCTTTCTTCTCGCTCATAATCTTGTAATGAGCCTTACTATCCTCTTTGTAGATTCTATAGCCGTTCACCAACTGTGGAAATCTATTGATCTGTTGATATCCAACCGCATTCTTAATCTCTGGGCGTAAACCATTCTAAAACTTGATACACTTCGAGAACTCAGTAGTTGATTCACTATAGCATGGGTAGAACTTCTCCAGTTCTATGAGATTAGTGGCATACTCAGTTAAAGATAGATTCCCTTATTTCAACTCTAGGAATTCTACCTCTTTCTTCCCTCGTACATATTTTGGAAAATACTTTCTCCAAAAATCCCTACTGAACACAACCGAAGTAATAACCTCGCCTACACCTTCCAGCCTCTGACGGGTGCTAAGCCACCAATCATCAGCCACTTCAACCAACACATGTGTACCAAATTGTACCTTATGTGCCTATGACCAGTCCATGACTCAAAAGATCCTCTCAATATCTTTCAACCAAACATGCACTCCATCAGGATCATACGTACCCTTGAAAATAGGCGGCTGACTTCTCTAAAAAGTTTCTAAGACACGGGACCCATCATTCCCACCATCATTAGGCTAATGTTACACAGCTTGAGCAACATCCTGAAAAGCAGCAGCAATCACAACATCATTTCTTCCATCCATTTCACTGTTTCACACCATCACAACAAGCAACGGTTAAAAGAAACACAGCAACAAAATTCAATTTTCATAACAATCTATAGATTCAACAATCTGGTCAGACAGACCGACCTTCTCTGATAGAACTAATGTAACACCCTAAACTACCCGACAAATGATAATCAACATCAGAGTAATTTTCAAGTAAATTAGGATGTCACACTTATTCAAAAACATACAAACACATGCTTATGGATAGTAATAGATATATAACACAATTATTCTGGTGAACCAAATAAAGTAACATGTCTCAACTTCAACTTTTATTAATGCAGCGGAAAAAGAATCATATTTGAAATCCAACAATATTTTAAAATAAATCAATGCATAATAAAAAATTCATAAGGATTTACTAAGCCTCTAAACAATTACTAAAACAATACAATAAATAATGTTTATCCCCCCCCCCCCCCCCGGTGCTACGTATCAGAGCAATGACATTGACTCGAAAGTAAACAAAGAGAAACCTCTTCCAATCCTTGCATCCTCGGACTACTCCTGACTATCTAGGTGATGCCATATAAATCATTGTTCCAACATATGGGTGAGATATCGCAACAATATAAGATAATGCATAATAATAAATATACAGCAAGTAAATCATGCATAGTCACACATTCGACATCTCACACCTCTTCATAACAATAGTAGTTTATCATATAATACTATGTAATCATACATAATTCATCGCATGTATCAATAATCATCATGTAGCACATACACCAATTACGCAATCCAAACACCATGTTATCAAGAATGCAACGCAATGAGACCGACTAACAGACACAATGCATGTGGTACCGATATTTCTCTTGAATCCACACCATCTAGGACCAGAGCCACCAATATCATGAACAATATGGTTCACCTAACTCGCGACCTAGGCCATCTAGGATTATAGCCAACACACATCATGAACGATGAGGTTCACACTGCCCCCTAATCCACGCCATCTAGGATCAGAGAAAATAACCAGGACCAATGTCCCTAACAAGAAATACATATGACAGAACTATGCAATAACACAACACACATTGATGTCTACATTTATCAATATGACTCACCAATACGGCCACCATATTCCCACGCATACGACATACCAATCATACAGTCCAAACAACATCACGCATTATTATCATACATAAGTACATGCATCTACCTCAGCATAACAGACAGAATTACCTACAGAAAGGTATAAGTTCCTGTTGCAACTGGTTTTAAATACATATCTTCCACTATTAGTTTTTATCCTAGGGAAAGGAATCTAATAGGAAACCCTAATTCGCAGACAGAGATTCTAGGTTTCGGACTTCGTTAGACGAAAGGAAGGTGTTAGGCACCTTTCATCTACCTTGTTCACAAGGATATTAGGTTTTAGGTATGAGTTGGGGAAACATGATTTAAATTTTATTTGGGGAAAAGGGGTTTTAATTTTTTTATAGGAGAACTCACTGCGATTTTTGATCATATGCCTACGTATCCTCTTATGAGGAATCAGAGTCCTAATTCGTATTTCGTATGGGGTTGGTTTTTTTAGGAGTTGCAAACGTATTTTGAATCACCCCGCATTTTGGCCGGGAGTAGTGATTGCGGAGATTTTGGCTAAATGCGTGATTAGTCAAAATCTGTTTGAAACTCTTTTGCAAAAACAGTTGATTAGCTTAGTTGATTGCGAAAAAAATAGTTTGTTGTTTGTCGAGTGTTTTTTAACCGTATTAACTGCAAAAAAACTCTTGTTAATGCATGATTAAATAGTATTTGATGCAAATAAGATAATAAAATAATACATGCATTTTTTATATAAAATAACTTACATGTTATAATAAATAATAATATAATTATTTATACAAAAATAAGAAATAAATAATATTTACATAGCAAATAAAATATAATAATAGTAATAAGAAAATAAAATTAATAGATAATAATTATAATATAATAATAATAATAATAATAATAATAATAATAATAATAATAATAAATAATATGATAATTAATATTACTAATAATAATAAGTATAAAGAATAAGAAATAAAAAATATGAGAGAAAAATAGAATTAAAAGTAAGAATTAAAAAAAATGATTTAATTAAAATTAAAGGGGGGTGCATTATCAATTGTGCAGTAAAAAGTTAGGGTGTCTAAAGTCAAGCTTAGGTTGATCCCAATTATTGTTCAAACAAGGGGTGTAATTTGTTCCGGAGTTTAGAAATTAGGAAAAAGGGAGTGTAGGAATTAATGGGCTCAACCCAGTAAGAAAATTGGGACGGGTTTTATCGTTCGCTTGTGTGAGGGACTATGAGGCTTATGGTGAACCTGGCCTCACGACCGTTCAATTGTGATCTAACGGATGAGATTTAAGGACGCATACTAATTATTGTGAACACGCACGCACTAGATCTAAACAGAATATATGTTAATTTTACATTACAATTTTCATTTTTCTCTGTCTTGGTTACAGTAATCGTTCTCTTCCTCTCTCGCTTAACCTAATCTTTCCCCCTCTCTTCAACCCTAACCCAACACTCTCCGGTGACACCGTGGACAACAAACCCTACCAGTTCGTCATCAACCAAAACCCAACCATCCACACGAATAAACAAAAAAATAGTAAAGATGTTACCCCCTTTCGCGATGGATTTCTGACTTTTGTCCGGTTCGGTCTAATCCATATTTCTTCTTGATTTGGCAGGTTGCAGAGCTTGAGGATGGTGGTATTGGAGCAATGGTGGAGCTCGGTGGTCAGCGGTGGCTAGAGGTGCAATTAGGCTAGCGAGGTCGATTAGGGTTTCAGAGATCGAAACCTCAATCGGTGCTCCGTTCTTCTTCAACTGCAAATCGAGTCTCTCTTCCTCGCGTTCTTCTGTTTGTCTTCAAATTCTCCCTCTTCTCTGCATATCATCCTCTATAATCCTCGCCCCCTCAGCTTCACGATTCTTTCCCTCTATGTATATTTAACCTAGGTATTTATAGGGCTTTAGCAATTAGGGATTTGAATGAAATTTCTGTTATGGTTAGCATGATTTTAGGATTACATGTTGTAATTGATTTAGGTATTCAACTTGTTCCTTGTAATTGATTTGATTTGGATCCTGTAATTTAGATATTTGGTATCATTTTTAGATTTGATTTAGCTTTCTGTAATATTCTGGATTTGAATTATTATTATTGAATAATGAAGACTGAGATTCGATTTAGTTTTCTACTTTGATTTCTACAATACTTGTTTCATGATACAAAATGCATTAATTGTGGCTTAATTGGTATAGTAGTTGTTATTTGCTTTTGTGCCTGTGCTGATTGTCTAATTTTGTTCTGGAATTGGGCCTTTACGTGTTCTATTTTGTCCAGCTTGCACTTAATAATAATTTTTTTTAATACTGCAAACAACAACATTTTTATACGGACTGGGCCTAACCGGTCCATTATTATACAAATATTTTTTGCAAACTCAAATAGAATATTTAATAACAAAATGTTTGGATAATAACAGTAAATAAAACGTTAATTAGGCTTTATTAAAAATGATCCAACAACTTTTCTTCTAAACAGCAATCTTAAAAAAAATTAATGAAAACATTATTATAAAAGTTTATCAGCAATAAAAATATACTACGTTTTTTAACAAAGCCATATATTTTATTTATTTATTCTTATAAAAAGTTTTAATACTAATACCCTGTTTTTTTCTTAAAATAACACGTCATCAAGATACCAAATGGACTGTTAAAACCTTAATGGACCTTTAATCAAAATTCCACACCCCCTTTCTTTACTAACAACAACTTAAACTTAAGTGTACTTCATAATTTAATAGCTTAATAATTATTTCTGAAATAAATTTCCATATTCGAATTGCATGGGCCATTGGCCAAAATGCTTCGTAAATGGGCCTACGGATACATGAGTCTCTCTGATTTAGAAAGCCCCACTCTCCTGCCTTTAAGTACACCTTCTAATCAACTTGGATAAAGATGGGCCATCAGAAGCTGTTGTACCATCTTTAATTAAATATTTCTTCTATTTAAATTTTGAAAAATGAAATCATCGGGGTAGGACAAATTTGGGGTACGATAGCTGCCCCTATTCAATTATCTTCCAATCGAATAGCGTGAGAAAACGTGAGTCTTGCGCATTCTAATCAGGCGTTTATTGAATACTTGGAATACCCCAAAATTTGTCCGACAAACATAAGGTTACACTGATATAGCATACCCTTATGAGTCTCAAGGAAGTAAGCAAAGTTGATGATGTATCGCGTACCAGGGTTTGATAATGAGGCAGATGGTTTTGAGCTTAAGAGCACAATCTTATATGTCTTGGTTTTGCTTTAGCTTGTTCATCCATTTGGGGGGATGAACAACACTTGATGGTGCATGGCTTCTTGAAGACTGAGGCCATGGGTTATACTTGCAGATCGTTGCGTGAAGCCTGAGGCGATAGGCTGGATTTTGGTTTTCGAGCATCGTTGCATGAAGTATGAGGCGATGGTATGTGATGCAGAATAAAGAAACACATTGCTGCATGAAGTCTTAGGCAATGGGTTAGGTTCGTAAATTGATGCGTGAAGTATGAGGCGATAGGCTAAATTTTGTTTTCGAGCATCGCTGCATGAAGTCTGAGGCGATGGTCTGTGTTACGGATAAAAGAACCACATTGTTGCATCAATTCTTAGGCAATGGGTTAGGTTCTCAAATATCTGCGTGAAGTCTGAGGCGATAGCCTAGGTTTTGTATTTTTTGAGCATCGTTGCATGAAGTCTGAGGCGATGATTTGTGTTGTCGAATAAGGAAACACATTGCTGCATGAAGTCTGAGGCAATGGGTTAAGTTTGTGAATCATTGCGTGAAGTCTGCGGTGATAAGCTAAGTTTTGGTTTTCGAGCATCGTTGCATGAAGTTTGAGGCGATGATCTGTGTCGCGGAATAAGGGAACGCACTGTTGCATGAAGACTTAGGCAATGGGTTAGGTTCGCATATCGCTGCATGAAGTCTGAGGCGATAAGCCAGATTTTGGTTTTCGGACATCGTTGCATGAAGTCTTAGGTGATGGCCTATGTCGTGGAATAAGGAAACACATTGCTGCATGAAGTCTAAGGCAATGGGTTAAACATGTCACAGAATGAAGACTTAGGTGACGGGTTGAATCGTAGGAGAAGTGTTTTGTTCGTTGACCCTTAGATAGCTAAATCGAGGGTGAGACTGTTTGTTTGTTGTATGATACATGCGTATGATGTCTAATATTGAGATGGGACCCTGAGCATATGTGTATGGGATGTCTATGTATGTATGATGTTTGACATTGATATTGAACCCTGAATATATGCGTATTGTATGCAAAAATGTCTAGTGTATGTATGCTTTGGATATGCAAAATGTATGTATGAAATATGTGTAAGATGCCCGTATGCCTTGAAATGTTATGAAGACTATTTATGGCATTCTCTCCTTTAAACCATTGGCTTAGAGTTACCAATCCCCTGGCGTTCTATGTTGTGTCGTCGTAGCTTTGTTGAATTTGAACACAGTGAACAATGTTTGCAAAATTTTGAACATTGATTTTCTGTATTGTAAGTGCAGGTGTATACGTAGACGTGTGTATTGGCATATATGTAAATTTGTATGTTGTAAGCGCAGACGTAAGCGTAGACGCATGTATTGCATAAGTGTAAATTTTTATGTTGTAAGCGCAGGCATGGACATGTGTATAGAATTTGTATTGTAGACGCAGGAGTAGACATATGCGTGGTAGTAGACATGGATTCTCTTTCGATATTTTTCTAACCAAAATGTTTTTTTCGATGTTTTATCAAAAGCTTTTATTTGTTAATTTCCCCGAAATGATTTTAAATATAATATTCACAAGTAATGATCGTAGTATTTTGTAAATAAGTCCGAGGAAAGAAAAAATGCAATTTGAAAGATCCAAAGAAGGCAAATGTTTTGTTGATATGCCTCTGAATAGGCGAGAGTACAGGATGCAATTCCTAGAAACAGGTAATTACAGAAATATTTAAAACTGTAAATGGAAATGAAAAAATGATAATCGATGCTGTTATTCCCAAATATCCTTTTAATGATCTTATCTCCTTTACTTATGAGTCGTATGATTTAGATCTATCTCTCCCTTCGTGGTTCGTAGTCGCAGTTTTAGAGCGCAGTCTTTTTGTTCTTTATTTCTTTTTGAGTGATGCCTAACTTTTTCCTGGATTGCCCTTTCGGGTTTTCAATCCACCAGCAAAAATTTTTTATATGCCCCTAATTTTTGCCTGGATCTCTCTTTAGGGTTTTCGATCCACCGGGACGCTCCTTTTTTCCTAAGTCGCCCATTTAGGTTTCGAGCTTAGAGAGCTTCTTATATAGTATTTTTTTGACTGCGTCTGAGTTTGTTGGATGCAATAGTTCTTCCCCATCCATTGTTGTGAGGATAAGACCACCATCGAAGAATGCTATTTTGACTATGTATGGAACTTCTTAGTTGGGGGTCCATTTACCACGTTAGTCGAGGCGAGGTAGTAGCATCTTCTTGAGCACTTAGACCATATTGTGGTTCATCTCGTGCAGTACACAGTTTCTCTGAAAGAATTCTGAGGCTAATTTCCGTAGGGTTCGTTTGTCGATGCTGGAGGCATTTTCTGGATGTTCTTGTTTTTCGAGGTGCTTCTTGATGTCGTAAAACCAAGGCTTGTTATCTGGCCCTTCTTTAATAGTAAGGCAATGTGAAAGCTCTTTGAAGTGTCTGTTTGTGGTGCGCGGTTCATGGTTTGACCAAGTTACTTTGAACACAGCTGATATAGTTGCCAGAGCGTCTACCATTTGATTTTCTTTTCGTGGGATGTGACTGAAAATGATCTTTGTGAATTCCCTAGTCAGTTTTAAAACATGATCCCGATATGGAATCAGTTTTGGATATTTAGTATTCCATTCGCCATTGACTTGTCATATGGCTTGTGAGAATTCCTTGGAGAAGTCAAAACTACCCCTATACCGTTCCCCAATGGATTTGAAGCCCCGTCGAACGTGAGTGACCAACGTGCCCCTGGCTCGGGTTCTTCGTCAGGTCCTGGTATTTCGTAGTTTCTTATTTTTACAGCACTGTCTGTATTTGACCTTGGTCTGTTTCTGTAGGAACAAGCAGATATATGCAATAATTTGATCAGATTCTTTGTGTCTCTGTTCTAGCATTTCCCCTTAGCTTGGTTTCTTCTGGATCTTCCCTCGTGCTCAGATTAATGGCCTTAATAGCCTCTTGACACGGTTGTATGTTTTCAGCCTTTCGTTCTATTTCCCTCGCCCTTTCCTCAGAGAGTTCAAGATCTTTATCATCTTCCTCTTTAGCTTGGTTGATAGGAGAAGCAAAATTATATTGGGTCGCAGCAGTAGCAATATCGGTGGTTTTGGGCATGGATTTGCACCTTTATCATGTTTTGGTGCAAATTTTAGTATATGGATATCTGAAAATGTATGTGCAGAGAAAGTATTGCCATTTTAAATTTACAGAATAAATACAAGAGAAAGACAAGGATCTTAAATGAAAACAAAATATAACTTTTATTAATTGCAAATATTGTTTGAAACAAAACGGGGGAACCCTTACAAGAAACCCCTATGCCCTGGGCTTGACAAAGGTTCTTTCAAAAACAAGAAAAATTACTTAGAAAAGAAAAAGATCTCAGGAATCTCCACGGCGGTCCATTTTTTGAGTTTTTCTCTTGGGGCGCATTCTTGAATGAAGTCGTTGGCCCCTTTTGGTATTGACTTTGTTGGATATCTTTGCCACATGTCCGCCATGCTCTATTCCCTTGTTAACAAAGGTTTCTTGGATTGGAGAGACCCATGCTTTATCCCTTAGAGTAGATACATATTTTTCTTCAGGGTATTGTCTGAACTGGACTATCCCCTGGTCCACTAGCTTTAGCAGAGTTTTCTCGAAGCCTTCATTATGCTCTAATAGGAACCCATACTGCCATAGATATTCCCTCAACAAGCTTATCGGGGCTTTTGCTTGTCTGGTTTCCCCACAGTCAATGACTACTTCAATTGCCTTTATTGTTGATCCACCGTGTGGAGGCGAAGCGTTTGATTTGATGTTAGGTTTCTCAAAAGTGATGTCTTGAGATTCTAACAAGTCTTGTACCTTATGTTTAAATGCCCAACATTGTTCTATGGTGTGCCCCGGAGAGTTATCATGGTATTCGCATCTGGTATCGGCATTGTACCTTCGTGGGAGTGGTCCGACTGGAGGAGCTAGAGGCTTGATTTCCACCAAGGATTCCTTAACCAGCTGTTGCAATAACTGGCTAGGTGGCATAGGGAGCGGGTCAAATTTTCCGGGTGGCCTTATGCCTTGCTATTGTCCTTGTGGGATCATTAATGGTTGTTGTGCCCTTGGTTGTGACGCTACAACATTAATTTATCCCTCTTTTCCTTTGGGGAATTTTGAAGCAATCCTTCTTGAATTGTGGGGTATTGCTTCTGGCTCTTTTCTTAGTTGGTGACTGCTTGATTTACCAATCGTTTGAACTACTTCTTCGAAAGCTACCTTGGGAATCTGGTCTTGTTTGTTAATGAAGTTCTTTAGGGCTAGGAGAACTTGACTCGGATCTCCTTTAATCGAACTCACATCATCTTTGACTTGTTCTAGATTTTCCCTGAATGCCGCCTAAGTTTCCTCGATTTTCTCCATTACGTTTTGTTGATAGGCCCTTGTTTGATATGGAGGCCGAGGAGGTGGTGATCCTCTTCTACCATGGCTTAACTGGAGAGATTTATTTTTAAAAAATTGATATGAGTTTTGATATGATATGTAGGTGTTTATGAATGCATACATGCATATGATTATGTATGAATAGGAAATGGTTTCTTGTTTTAAATGTCTTATTCATCTGGGTATGTATTTGTCTTTTGCTTATTATTGTTATTTGGTGATCAGCTTGAAAATAGATATGCAAACGAGACGTGGAAATAAAATGATTTTATTGAAGGTAACATAATTCCGATATTGAAAATATTACAATCTTAAACCAAAACTTTATTTGCATGAAATCAAGCAAAGGGAAGTAAGTCTTTTAGGCGCGCCTGTGGATATCTGCTCTCGAAACCATCCATCATTTCTTGACAACACTTGGGAAAGTCTTCATCACATTATTTCCCTTTTGTGGCTTTGATTTCAGACATGTTTGGCGCATTGACGTGGACAGGTTGTTTCCTTTGGTATCCATTTTTAAGGACAATCACCAAAAATCTTGAGTTTATTATTATTTTTTGTACCCCTGCGAATAAGACAAATAAAAAGAAACGGGTGACGAATATATGAAATGTATGGCGAATATATGAAATCTATGAATGCATAGATGTAGGGTTGAGTGACGGGACTTTTGTGATAAGTACCCCTATAAGGTAGGGATGTATGATTCAGTGACGGGGTTTTTGTGATAGGTGCCCTTAGAAGGTAGGTTCCTTAGGTGGAGCCTCTTTACGGACCGAGACTTCCATCTCAAAGTCGTGAAAGGTCTCTGTTGTACTCCAAAATGTTCCCTCCCATTTCTCAAGAAATCTCTCATAAGATCTCTATTCATTCAAGACTACACAAGGTTTGATCAGCTCAAGAAACCTCCTCAACCCCTGACAACTAAAAATTAGGGTTTGAGTTTGTACAAAGATAATTGAATTTCTAATGCCTTATATGACTTTCATGGATCATTTTGGATCCCCAAGATTGCTCATGTCAAGTTTCAAGCTTTGGATCATATTTTTGCTCAGTCGGTTGATTAGTTGACCTAAAATCAACTGTATTTGGGAAAAGTCAACTATGGTCAATTTGTAGTCAAAATTCATAAATTTTTATCCATATCAACATTATGAACTCATATATGTCAATTGATTAAGTTTGGATCATAATTCCTCAAAGAAATTTGATCAGAACACCAAAAGGGCAAAATGGTCAAAATTAGGGTTTTGATTGAGAAGGCTCAATTCTTGACTTTTGACCAAGAAAATGAGTTATTGGTTCAATACATGATCTCAATGATTCAAATGCACCATCTTGACCTAATTTCATAGTTCAAATCACCTCTCAAGATCATTGGATTGACAGATGATTTTCAGTCAACTGATGAAAAGTCAATTGTACACTGAAAGTCAAACTTTGACCTTTTGATCAAAATCAAGTTTCAAAAATAATATTTCATCAAGACATGTCAAATATGAAACTTGTTCATCAAGAAATCAAAAAGTCAAAATCATCTTTAAAACGACAAAATTCTAGGACTTAGAAATTTTTCTAAGTGTTAGAAAGTTAACATTTTTTCATAACTTTGTGCGAAATTTCCACCATGATGCAAGATGATTCAAGGAAAACTTCCAACATGAAAGTTGTAGGTCTCAATGAGATCTAAAACTTTGTATAAGGAATAAAGTTGTAAAAATGCTTGGATTTCAATTTATTGATTCAAGAAGTCATGTACATAATACTACAAATACTTAGTGAAATTTTGAGTATTTTAGTCAGGATTTTGACCTAACTTCATGGAAACTTTTCACCTAGTTCCAAATTGAATCTTCAAAAATGTCAAACATGAAGGTTGTAGGGGATGTTACAAGCTTTCCAAAATGTCCAAGAACTCATTAATATCATGTTTGATCTAAGAGAATCTAAGACAAGAATTGGACATTCATTCTTGAATTATAGGTCATTTCCATGATGAACAAGAATTCAAATCTCTTAGCCATGCCTTGTAATCTTGTTTGCAGGACTCCAAGTCTATAAATATCTACATAATCAGACGATTACATAAACTTTATGGCTATTATCCATTAAATCCAAGCTTTATCTAAGTTAACTTGCCATTTTTGGAAGAAAGGCAAGACTTCCATTTTGGAAAAGTATGCTTTTGCAAATGCCAACCCTTCTTGAGCCTCTCAATGGATCCTTCTGCACACACTCAACCTAGAAACTTAGAGGAGGCATTTTTAAAGCAATTCAACCACTCTACATAGCTTGTACCATGCATTGTGATTTTGGTTTTCCACTTTACTTCAAAACAAAGCAACCTAGCCATAACCCTATAACTCAGAAATCCCTTGTGAAAAACATCTCTAACCTTTGCCATACAAATATACAAGTCTTTTGCAAGCTTGTACTCGAATGCTAAGGCCTTGAAACTCCCTCAAACACTCACAAACTAGAAATTTCTCAAAAAGCACCATTGATACACAGTTCTGCCCTTGAACTTGTATCTTTTATTTCCCTCATGCATTTTCCCTCAAAAATCATTTGCAAAGCTTCTATACCTCAAATATAGTCCATCCATGTCCTTGTTTTGGAATTGTAATATCTCCATCACCATCCTCCATAACCAAAAACAGAGGTCTGCAACTTGACTTCTCCAGACCATTCCAGCCATCCATTGCTCAAGCTAAGCATTGCATTAGCTTCCTAGAGGTCCAAGGAAGCTAACCTGATCATCACAGCTCTTTGAAAGCAGCTCAAACTCATTTCATGATTTCCATTTCTTGAGGTATTTTTCTGAACTTTCATCTCTCCATTTAGGCATTGTTAGGCTTTCATTTTCAAAGACAAAATGTATATATCATTGCCCTGAAGCTGAACATATCCATAGTTTTCATTTATATTGCCTGAGCTTAGATAATTTTAAGTTTGAATCTCTGAAAAAAGTTAGGTCAGGATTTGGTACTTTTAGAAATACATGCTCATCTTTGATTTTTAGTCCAAATTGTTTATATTTCTGAAATCCTGGTAAAATTTCTAACAAGTTTGATGTTGGAAGTTTTGAGAATGGATGAGAAATGAACGAGATACAGGGACCCTGGCTGGAGGTTGAAGATGGAGTTCATTTCTAGGAATGGATTTGTAATATATATTTATGTTTTGTTTAAGTTAATATATGTATAGCCACCCCAGTGGTAAGGCAGTGCGCGTATTAGGTGAAGGGCGTGGGTTCAAGCCCCAGCGCTACCACTTTTTTCTCATTCTTTTCCAATATTTCCTTTCTCTTTGGTTCAAACAATAGCGCGCTTGGGCCTCTTTTAATGGGCCTGCTCCACTTTACTGCACAACACCCCCATTTTACTTGCTCCAACGCAGGCCCAGTGTTTTATTTTCTTTTCTTTTGCTGACCAACAAAAACAACATTAATGGGCCAGACTTCAAAGAAAAAACTGTATTTTCCTAACAAATACCCTAAACTGTTTTACACCCCCTAAACTCTTTTTTATATTTTTTATTTTATTTTCATTTTCTTTATTTTTATTATCATTAATATTAATATTAATATTATTATTATTAATAAAAAAGACAAAAATATTTTATTTATTATACTATATACTTATTTTATTTTTCAATACAAAAAGACAAAACATTTTTCTTATAAAAAATTAATTTCTTTTTCTTAATAAATTAATAATTAGATTTAGGTTTAGTTATTTTATTTTTTAATTAAAATTAACTTAGAATTTAGGTTTTCTTTTAATTAATTAATTTCCATACTATTTTGATTAAACATAAAACCTTTCATAAAAAACTCTAAAAAATAATTTCTTGATTAATTTTAATTTCTTTTCTTAATTAATTTAGGTTTAATTTTCTTAATTTAATTAATTATTTCTTTTAGTTAATTAGGTCAAAACCAAACCCTTTCCTTAACAAAACCAAACAAAAATCCATTTATTTTCCATTTATATCCTTGTACATTATATTCCTTTCAATTCTTGTACATTATTCAAGTTTCAATATGGTTGTAATAGATAATTAGGTTTAATTTCTTGAAATCACCATTTGTAAATTTATATACCCCATCCCCAAATGATGTAATAGCGTAGTAAATTTACTTTCCATAATTTATCGCTTTCATATCAATGCTAGTAAATTAGGGTTTGTATGGAAAGATAAAATCAATGCTTAGAGAACCCTAATTCAAGATAAATCAAGCATGAAAAAAAAATAAACACATTATTCACACATGCACCCACAAGGTTAACTCCACTTGTTTCCTAAAAAATGGTCATGTTCTGTGTGATACGGTGGGAGAACTGACTATGGTTTTGCGTTTGTTTTCGCAAATGTTTCGGTTGAGCAAGAGTCGCTACCGACTTTTTATTTTATCCTAAGGAAAGGTTTAAAAAGCACAGCAAAAACCTTTGAGATATTTTTCTTGGGTTCAGGGAGTAGATTATAGAAAGGGAAGGTATTAGCACCCTTTCTATCCATGGTTATCCATGGGCTCTTAGGTACTTGCTTAGATCAACTTGCCTTGGTTTTCAATTGTTTGAAATGGTGCTTTGTGTGTGGTTTTGAAAATGTTTTGAAAAAAGATGCCTTGTCTAGGCTACCCTTGTAACAATTCTTTACTCGAATGTTTTACAAAAGGTGTTTGTCTTTTTGAAAAGATGTTTCAAGGTTTTTGAAAGTTTGTTTTGAAAGTGTTTGTGAAGTGTGGTTTGAAAAATAGGCAAGTGTTTTTGTTTTGCAAGTTGACAAGTACTTAAGAGCTATCTACCCTAAAGTTCTCAAAGATTTTTGTTATGTTTTAACCCTTTTAACAATTTTGTTCCACCATTGCATTTGATGGACAATCTTGTGTTAGGATGTGAAAGGGACGGGCGCGGGTCATCGTTTAGACCATAATTGCAACGGTGCCAAGTATCTTTGGGCTATTTTTCCTTTAAGGGACTTGATCATTTTTTAGGCAACTTTCGAAAGCGTCATCGAGGGACTATGATCATTTGATTGTTTGTTTTGTTTTTGCCCAAAGAGACCTAACATGCAATATGGCCCATTAACAAGTGGAATACCCTAGGGGTGCAAGTGTGATTAGTGTTGTCCATTTTCATGCTTGTTTATCTTGAAATTAGGTCAAACTATTTTGTTGTTTTTTTGATTCGCATACAAACCCTAATTCTAACATGGTATATTTAGAAAGCATTAAAGTGCGAAAAATAAAGTTCCTAAGCTATTACAACACAATATGGGAAGGGGGGTACAAATGTTCGAATGGGGGGTACTTGACAAGGAATTTAAACCTAGCTATTACATCAATTTGGAATTATTTACAAGATAATTGCTCGCACAAATTAAATGGAAATAAAATAAATATGCAAGATGCAAAAAGATGTTTTTATGTATATGGAAAAGAGTATTTTTATATGTCAAATAAACAAAAATAAAAAGGTATTAATTTTTGGATTTTTTGTGTATTTAGGGCAAAACCCTAATTTCTTAAATAAAAGTATTAATTATTTAATATGTACCATATTTATTTATTATATACAAAAATAAAATAAAAATGAAGTATATTTATAAAAAAGGTATTTTTAATGTCAAATATTAATAAACTAAAAAATGTATATATTTTGTATTATTTACTAACATTCTAATAAGTATATATATATTTGTATTATTTTCTAAATATGTATTATATATACAAAAATAATAATATTTAACATTTATAAAAAAAAAGTATATTTTATATAAAATATTTTCAGAAGATAAGAGAAAATAAAAATGGAAAATAAAATGGGTTTACATTATTTGGTATTTTTTTGAATAAAAGTGTATCTATTTATTTATTTATGCACAAAAACTAAAAGAGACCAAATAAATGCCTAATAAATTCAAAAATGGTGAGAAAAATATTTTTTATATTTTTAATATTATAAGAAAAAATAAATAAGTCAGAGCAAAAAAGAAAAAGTCAAAAAATCATAAAAATAAGCCAAATGGGCCTAGGGGGTGTGAAAGCAAAAAAGTGGTGTAAACAGAAATAACCAAACAGGCCCAGCCCACCAAGTCCTTCTTCAATCTCTGGCCAGAAACAATGTCAAAAACGCGCGCTTTGTTCAATGATTCAAACACCTGGATTCCTGGTTTTTTAATGAAAACTCACAACATCAAAAATGTTCAGCATCAAACAACGAATCCATACATACCTAAAACTTGATCTAACTCTAAAAAATGAGAGAGAATTTCTCCATTCCCAAATCTTAACCTAATTTTTTATCCATGTTCAGACATCAAATTCTCATGACACACGTAACATAAATGAAAACTAACTACATGGGCATGTTCAGGGCTATGAATGTGACATATTTTCTTCACAAACCTAAAGCTAACAATGCCTGGATAGAGAGATACGAATTCATGAACTTACCTGTTCAGTTGAAGTTGTATCTGATGATTGAGGTACTTTTAGTGCAAGGTGATGATTGGTACAGCTTCCTTGAGGTCCAGGGATGCTATTCCAAGCTTTACTTTGCTTTGAAACTAGCTGAATCGTGTTATGGAACTTCAACTACAAAACAAGAAAATGAAAATGGCCAAACTGATTAGGGGAGTTACAGTCCACTTCTAATGCTTTGGAAAGTTTGCATTGATGGTAGGAAAGGTGTTTGAAGTGGTTTTAGCAAGAATGCACGATGGAAATGAGTTGTGGGATTCAATCTGCAGCAGGCCCTGTTTTTGTGCAGTTCAATGGTGATTTTGTGAATGAGAGTGTTTGGGACTTGGCTGGCTCGTGTTCTAGCTCAGAATGGATGTTTAGGATATGTTTTTCAAGTTTGCTTAAGCATGTGTTAGCTGATATGAGAGTTGTTGTACAAAATGCTATGTTTCTTACACTTTAAGCAAGAGATGGCAAGTTGGTGTTCTAGACAGGTAGAGGCCCCCAATCTATGCTGCACCACTTAGTCTTGATCAGTGTAATTAGTTCCTAAACTTGTGCCAAAGAGATTTCAAATGTACTTGCTTGGATTTGCATTTTGACATAAAGTTCACTTTTGCAAAAATGGTTAAAGTGCTTTATCTACTTTGGGATTAAACCATTATGCAATGCTTGAACACATAGAACATGGTCTTGGCACAAAGAGTTTGCATTAAATTTATGAGTGTAAAAGAGATTTAGGGCCTGTAATCAAGAAGTACATGCTGATTTGAAAATTGCCTGTGTATGAACATGGAAATTGGCCATAACAAAAGTGAGTTTATCCCATATTGCAAAATTCGATTCTCTCAAACCATGAGGTTGTTTGATGAGTTCTTGGACATTTTGGAAATCTTGGAATGTGTACTACAATCCATATTTGAAGTGCAAATTGAAATGCCAAGTGGAAGTATGTGTAAAATGGTCTTGAAGTTAGGAAAAAATCCTGCCTAAAATAGGTCAAATTTTCTCTAAGTTAAGAATGGTTTGGTACCCTTATTCCAAAAATTGTAACTTGAGATACAAGCTTCTTTTGGGAAAACTTTGTGAATCAAAGTTGTATATTATGCAATAGGCTACAACTTTCATGTTTTGACTTTTGCTTGAATCCAAATGAATCTTGGTGAGAAAGTGGGGCAAAGTTAGGAAAGAATTAGGGTTTTTCATAACTTAGAAAAATTCTAAGTTATGAAAAATCTTCATTTCAAACCCTAATTTGCAATTCTTGATTTCTTGATGAACAAGTTTCATGATTTGGCATGTTTTGATGAAAAATGAATCTTGACACTTGATTTTGACCAAAAAGTCAGTTTGACTTTTCAGTATACAGTCAAAATTGATCAATTGACTGGGAAATTCAACTGTCAATCTTGTGCATTTGGGATCTTTTGAACTTGTTGAAAATGTCAAGACAATTCCATGGGGTCCTTGAGTCCATATGTGAGCTCGGTTTGCCATTAGCTAGGTCAAACAATCAAAAATTGCCTTTGTGCAGTCAAAACCCTAAAAATGACCATTTTGCCCTTTTGGTGATCTGATCAAATTTCTTGTGGAATTGTGATCCAAACTTGATCAAATGGTCCATGTGAGTTTACAATGTTGATGTGGGTCAATTTTCATAAGATTTGACTGTCCATTGGCCATAGTTGACTTTTTCTCCAATGCAGCTGATTTCTAGGTCAACTGTCCAATTGACTGGGCAAAACCTGGAATCAAGACTTGAAACTTGGTATGGATAAACTTGGGATTCCAATATGAAGCATGAAATTCATCTTAGGAAATTTAGGTCAAAACATCTTTGTGCAAACACAAACCCTAATTTGGGTCAACAGTGCAAGGAGAAGTCTTGAGCAGAGGAAACCCTAACTGGATCTTGAGCTCCAAGGGTCTTGTGATGAGAAATCATTGAGAAATGGGAGGGCAAATTTTGGGTTACAACAGTTGCCCCTGTTCAATCTTCTTGAACCTAAAGAGTTAGATTGGCAAGTTTGCCTTTCGCGACTCGAGGGTAAAAGGAGATTGGACACTAGAGTGCCCTTAAATTTGCACTCGTCAAAGCAATGGATTTGGGAATGGGCTTAGAGATGCCATTTGGAGATGGGCTTAACGATGCCATCTGGAAGAGTGACAGAAACTTGTCGGGGATGGGCTTAAAGATGCCATCTGGAATGAGTATCAGAAAGGTGTCCATGTTTTGAACCACATCTGAATTGGGGGTCTGAACAAGCAATAGATTGACATCCGTATCTGGAGGCATCCGTAAACTGTTTTCAGAGGTTGAGAAGAGTCTGAACAAGCGATAGATTAACATCCGTTGTTGGGAAGAATCCGTAAACTGTTTTCAGAAGTCTGGAGAAGAATCTGAACAAGCGATAGGTTAACATCCGTTACTTGGAGAACCCGTGAACTGTTTTCAGAAATCTTGAAGTTGAATAAGCAATAGAGCAGCATTCGTTGTTGGGAAGCGTCCGTAAACTGTTTTCAAAAGTTGCATCTGAACAAGTTGATAGATTAACATCCGTTGTTGGGAAGAATCCATAAAATGTTTTCAGAAGTTGCATCTGAACAAGCGATAGATTAACATCCGTTGTTGGGAAGAATCCATAAACTGTTTTCAGGAGTTGTATCTGAACAAGCGATAGATTAACACCCGTTGTTGGGAAGAATCCATAAACTGTTTTCAGAAGTCTTAAGAAGAATCTGAACAAGTGATAGGTCAAGATCCGTTACTTGGAGAACCCGTGAACTATTTTCAGAAATCTTGAAGTTGAATAAGCAATAGCAGCATCCGTTGTTGGGAAGCGTCCGTAAACTATTTTCAAAAGTGTCTCGGAAGATAAAGATTTTTTGTCTGTTGACTGATCTTACCTGAAAAGTTAAAGAGTTAGTTATATGCAATGTCATGATGCATGATACAATGCATGTTATATGATATGAATGTAAATGAATGTGCATATAAGCTGGAGAGTTGTCTTGCGGAGGATAAATGAATCCGAGATGGCTGAAGATAAAAGCATCTTGACTGTTGCCGGGAAGAATAATTCCTGGTTGTTGCTGGGGAACAAGGAGCTTGGTTTGTATACCAATCTTCTGGGGAATCCCGGTCTTGAGGAGATCTTCATTGGAGAATCTTGAATATACAATGAGGAACTGAGAACTGAGAGTCTTCAAATTTGCTTGGGGAATACCAATCCTTCAAACATCAAGGAGCCTTAGAACCACTTGCGGGGACTTGGAATTTCCTTGGTGACTTGCAGGGTAAAAGAAATTCTGATGATTTCTACTGGGGATTTTAGAACCTGGTAGACTTAAGCTGGGGAGATAAGACTGAGAATCTCTGGTCTAGTGAGAAGCATTTCTGTGGGGAGAGGGTTCACTAGTCTGGCTCCGCTGGGGATTGATAATTTGAAGTTTTTTAGCTCTGCTGGGGATACTGAAACTTAATTCTGAGGGGAGTTGAGTTCTGGAGGATTCTCTGGCTGGGGATAACAAAGATAAACTCCTCTGGGGATTGTATTGATAAGTTATGTTGGGGAACTCTGATGAACTCCGCTGGGGATAGGAAGAAATTTTCCGAGTGCGATCTTCCGTGGCAATAAGCTGAGGATAACCCAGTTATAAGCCCTTGTGAGGAGTAACTTTGAATAAAGCTCGGGAGAGACGTCCGTACTCCGGCGGGGATAAGCTTCCAGAATCTACTGGGGATAAGCTTCAAGACTTGCTGGGGATATGGATTCCAAATCTCCTGGGGGTTTCCTTTGAAAGGGTATCAAGATATCCAACTGCACCTTCGACCTATCAGTAATCCTCTTTCTTGATCCATAAGGAAATGATTATGTTCAAATGCATATGCCTATTTAACAAAACATTGGACGTTTCTCAAAATAAAACAATTAGTGCAAGAGAAAAAGAAAAAGGAAAAGACACAAATTTCTGGGAAAAGTTTTTGTATTAACTTTCTCTGAGTATATTTGTACAAGGGAGACAATCATCCTAGTAAGAGGATTTTGCCGTAAATATTGAAATATTTATACAAAATAAAGATGGCTATGTGAAATAATTCCATGGGATTCCATTCCGCTATAGCCTTCACAACTCTGAATATCCGTCCATCCAATGCTTCGTTTGCCGATGACTGGATTGATCAGAAGCCTGGAACTGGTTGATGAAGAGATTGTCTTTGAAGTGATCCGACGAGACATAATCATACGCTTTAATTCCCTAACTTCTGCCTGAATCGCCCTTTCGGGTTTTCGATCCACCGGGAAACCCCTTTTTGCCCAAGCCGCCCTTTCGGGTTTTCAACTTGCCGGGTGTACAAATTTTTTTGTTTTTATCCCTAATTTTTGCCTGAACCGCCCTTTCGGGTTTTCGGTTCACCGGGATGCCCATTTTTTGCCCAAGCCGCCCTTTCGGGTTTTCGACTTGTCGGGTTATTTTATGCGTAGTATCTTTTGACTATGTCTGCATTCGCAGGGTGCGGCAAATCGTCGCCGTCCATGGTGGTTAGAATCATCGCACCACCAGAAAATATGCTCTTGATCACAAATGGTACTTCATATGTAGGAGTCCACTTGCCCCTGGGATCACTTTGCGGCAAGATAATCCGCTTGATTACGAGATATCCGACTTGATACACTTGACGTCTGACTTTCTTATTGAAGGCCTTGATCATCCGTTTTTGATACGTCTGACCATGGCATATAGCAGCGAGTCGCTTCTCGTTGATCATATTGAGTTGATCAAGTCGCGTCTACATCCAATCATCTTCATTCAAACCTGTGTCCTTCATAATCCTTAGAGAAGGAATCTGAACCTCCATAGGCAGGACAGCTTCCATGCCATATACCAAAGAAAATGGGGTTGCCCCGGTTGAAGTACGTGTCGTCGTACGGTATCCATGCAGAGCAAACGGTAACATCTCATGCCAGTCTTTGTAAGTGACTGTCATTTTTTGAATGATCTTCTTAATGTTTTTGTTCGCAGCTTCAACAACACCGTTCATCTTCGGTTGATAGGGAGATGAATTGTGATGATAAATCTTGAACTGTTCGCACAAAGCGGTGATCATCGTGTTATTCAGATTTGTACCGTTGTCTGTGATGATCCTGTCTGGAACACCATACCGGCATATGAGATTTTGCTTGATGAAGCGGGCAACCACATTTTTAGTAACAGAGGCGAAGGAAGCTGCTTCGACCCATTTGGTGAAATAGTCAATGGCAACCAGGATGAAGCGATGTCCGTTGGAAGCCGTGGGCTTGATCTCTCCAATCATGTCAATGCCCCACATTGCAAACGGCCAAGGAGCAGTCAGAACATTGAGCGAAACCGGAGGGATATGAACTTTGTCAGCGTAGACTTGACATTTGTGACAAGTACGGGAATGTTGATGGAAGTCAGCTTCCATGGTAGACCAGTAATAGCCTGCCCTTAGGATCTTCTTAGCCATTGTATGCCCGCTCAAGTGGGTGCCAAATGTGCCGCTGTGTATCTCGGTCATGATCAACTCTGCTTCAGTTTTGTCTACACATCAGAGTAATACACAATCATGACTTCGTTTGTAAAGGATGTCGTTGCTCAGGAAGAATTTGGCAGCGAATTTCCTTAAGAACTTCTTGTCATTTACGGAAGCTCCTTCAGGATAATCTCTAGTCTGGAGATACCTTTTGATTTCATGGAACCAAGGTTGTTCCACTACTTCCTCGGTATGAATCTCGTGACAATGTGCCGGTTCATCCATTCGCTCGATGGTGATTTGGGGAGCCTCGTTATCCCAGTTGAGTTTAAACATGGAAGACATTGTAGCTAGAGCATCCGCTAGCTGATTCTCTTCTCGCGGGAAATGCTCGAAGGTAATTTGCTCGAAATGAGGCAACAATGTCAAGACATGTTCTTTGTACGGGATAAGATTAGGATGCTTGGTATCCCACTCTCCTTTGATTTGACTGATAACCAAAGCCGAGTCCCCAAATACGATCAAAGATTTGATCCCCAAGTCTATAGCAGCCTTGAGACCAAAGATGCAAGCTTCATACTCAGCCATGTTGTTTGTGCAGCTGAAGCAAAGTCGGGTCGTGAAAGGTGTGTGACAGCCTTCCGGAGAAATGAGTACTGCGCCGATACTGTTTCCAAGTGCATTTGAAGCACCATCAAAGTACAGGGTCCATCGAGATCCCTTTTCGGGTCCGTCATACGGTCCGTTACCTTCAATGTTGTCCAAGTTCATGATGTCCTCATCTGGGAAGTCAAATCTCATGGGTTGGTAATCTTCGATAGCTTGATGAGCCAGATGGTCAGCTAGTACACTCCCTTTTATAGCTTTTTGGGTGGTGTACTGGATGTCATACTTAGTTAGGACCATTTGCCATCTAGCTATCCTTCCGGATAAGGTGGGCTTTTCGAAGATATACTTGATAGGATCCATTTTGGAAATCAACAAGGTAGTATGAGTCAACATATACTGTCTCAGTCGGCGAGCAGCCCATACCAAGGCGCAGCAAGTTTTCTCGAGCAGTGAGTAGCGAGTCTCACAGTCGGTAAACTTTTTGCTAAGGTAATAAATAGCATGCTCTTTTCGACCAGACTCGTCATGCTGGCCCAAAACACACCCCATTGAGTTATCCAAGACGGTCAGATACATGATCAATGGTCTTCCTTCGACGGGTGGCATCAGAATAGGAGGTTCTAGCAAATACTCCTTGATCTTATCAAAAGCAGCTTGGCAATCGTCGTTCCATTCGACTACCTGATCTTTCTTCAAGAGTTTGAAAATTGGCTCACAGGTAGAAGTCAGATGAGAGATGAATCTGGCAATATAGTTCAAGCGCCCCAAGAACCCTCTAACCTCCTTTTCAGTACGGGGAGCAGGCATCTCTTGTATCGCTTTCACTTTTGCTGGATCGACTTCAATTCCTTTGTTGCTTACAATGAATCCTAGAAGTTTACCAGACCTAACTCCAAAAGTGCACTTACTTGGATTCAGCCTGAGTTTGTATTCTTTCAACCTGGCAAACAGCTTTTCTAGATGTTCAAGGTGCTCTTCCTCTGTTTGTGACTGAGCTATCATATCGTCTACGTAAACTTCAATCTCATGATGTATCATATCATGAAACAAAGCTACCATGGCGCGTTGATAAGTTGACCCTGCGTTCTTCAGCCCGAACGGCATCACCTTGTAACAGAAAGTGCCCCACTGTGTGACAAAAGTTGTTTTCTCCATATCCTCGGGGGCCATTTTGATTTGATTGTAGCCCGAGAATCCATCCATGAAGGAAAACACTTTGTGCTGAGTTGTATTGTCGATCAAAATGTCAATGTGTGGAAGTGGAAAATCATCTTTGGGACTGGCTCTATTCAAATCCCGGTAGTCCACACACATCCTGACTTTGCCATCTTTCTTAGGTACTGGCACGATGTTAGCGACCCATTGAGGATAGGACGTAACAGCCAGAAATCCAGCGTCGAATTGCTTCATCACTTCTGCTTTGATTTTTTCAGACATGTCAGGCCTCGTTCGGCAGACTTTTTGCTTGATCGGTGGACAATCCTCTCTTGTGGGGAGACGGTGAACCACGATGTCCGTGTCTAAACCCGGCATGTCTTCATAAGACCAAGCGAAGATTTCAACATACTCATTCAACAACTGTATCAGGCGCTCCTTGACACTTGGTTCCAGATTGGCACCCACTTGTACCTCCTTCCGGTCTTCCTCGGTCCCTAAGTTGACAGTTTCCAATGTCTCTTCGTGAGGTAAGATGGCCCTTTCCTCTTGCTGTAGGAGTCTAGCTAGTTCCCCTGGTACTTCACAACCTTCGTCATCTTCATACTCGGCTTGATTGACCAGATCTTCAGAGTTATTGAAGGATATAGCAGAATCATCACCCATGGAATCCGGAGTGGATGGGTACCTGCATTTGTGAGTGTGGGTGTGTGTAAGGGATAGCCATCCTTAAACGAAAAATGCAAAAGGAAAGAAAATGAACACAGCAGTTTATCAAATGAAAAACGTCCAATGAATCATTAAACATGGCATATGGATATGAAAGTAATCAAAACCCTTACAAGTGGACCTACATGCCCCGGGCAAGGCATGAGGTAAAAAGATAGTGTACGGATTGTTTGAAAATAAATATTACAGACCAATAGGAAATGTTTGACAGATAAATTACTGATGAATAAAAGTGATGGGGACAAAGTCTTTTGCCTCCCAGTTGCACAATCCTCCTTTGACAGTTGGGTAAATCCACTCTTCGATGTTGCTCTCTTTGTCTTCATCCTCCAAAGCGTTGATTCCGTAGGGAGAAATTTTGACTGGCGCTCTTTCAATATTCAAACGGCGCATAGCTTTCTGGCCCGCAGTAGTGAACCTAATCCAAATTTGTCTATTTTATGTGGAATATCAGGCAACTGCCCCCATGCTGAATTCTTCCCCTCCTTTATTGCGGCCCTTGCGTCCTCCAGAGATGCCATCCTGGCCATCTGCCTCGGTGTCTCAGCTGACAACTTTGCTACTGTTATTTCAGGAAGGACTTCTTCGAAATGCTGGAAAGGTGTCTCAATGAACTCACCTTCTACCTCCACGTACCGGAAGGAGTTCAAGTGGCTGATCATGTACTCCTCTTCACCATGGACGGTAATGATCTTTCCCTTGACAGGATATTTCAACATCTGATGTAAGGAGGAGGTGACTGCCCCAGCATGGTGTATCCAAGGCCTACCCAACAAGCAAGAGTAAGACGGACTGATGTCCATCACATAGAAAGTAGATTTAAACACCTCAGTGCCCACCTTGATGGGAATATCAACCTCCCCATGGACCATTCTCTTCGAACCATCGAAAGCTCTAACAACAATATCACTCGGTTTCAACTCCAACCCTTCACAATCTAGTCGGTCCAAGGCCTTCTTAGGCAGTACATTCAGCGACGAACCAGTGTCGACCAAGACATGTGCGAGAGTAGTTCCTCGGAACTCGACTGAAATGTGCAAAGCATCATTGTGGTTTCTACCTTTAGGAGTTAGGTCGACATCAGAGAAACCTAATCCATTGTCCGCAGTAAGGCTGGCCACGCAATTTTGAAATTTATCTGCAGAGGTTTCCTGGGGCACATGGGTTGCCTTCATGAATTTTATCAGAGCTTTAGCGTGCGCTTCCGAGCAAAGTAGTAGTGCCAGCATGGAGATCTTTGAGGGGGTTTTCCCCAGTTGTTCTACCACATCGTAATCACTCCTTTTGATTATCTTCAAGATCTCATCCATTTCCTTCTTGGACGTTTCCGGGATAACCAAGGGTTGAGCCCTCGTCCAGACGAGCTCATCTTGGATTCCCTTACCTTTATCAGCAGCGGTAGGAGGGACAACACTAGGAACAACAACATCTTCAATCAAAGGGGTTCTAGCGGAGAGTTTTATTGGTGCAGGGATGACCTTGTCGGCAGATGAGGGTCCAAAGATTGCTCTTGGAGGGGAAATCTCTGGAGAAAAAATTCTCCCGCTCCGGGTGATTTTGCTCGTGCCTGCAATGTTTCCAATGCTGGCTTCTTCATCATCCGAACTTTCTTCAGTTATTTCGATTTGTTTAATACCATGGTAGTAGATGTCACCGCCGTAGTTCCATGGTATTGACTTCTCAGAAATATAGGGGACAGGCCCTGGCATTGTTATCTTCAAAGGAACAAATTTCGTAGCTGGTGTAATCTTAACAGGCTTTCTGACGGCCTTGGAAAGATTGGCGTGAATGGTTATGATTGAGACATCTTCAGTATGGGTTGAAATAGCAGAAACTTTTTCAAACAAAATTTGTCGACTGTCCATTAGGCCTTGGATACCTTTCTTTAGTAACGGACAATCAAACGGCAAAGAGTAACAACAATAGCAATCTTCTTTACATCCCGGGAAGATCCCGGCCCTTAACAGATTCAACTTGATGGTTAACAATGGGGTTATCAGATCATTGACATCAGCAACATACAAATCTTCTTCAATGGCATTGACATTTCGGCCGTACTTCGGCATGGGAGCCGATATCACATTAGGCCTCTCCGGAGCGTCAAACTCCACCTCCTTCGCCTCTATCAGGTCTTGGATTTTATGCTTGAGTGGCCAACAATCATTGGTGTCGTGCCCGACACTGTCAGAATGGTAGGCGCATTTAGCATTAGGATGGTAATGCGGAGAGGACGTATTCACATTTTTTGGTGCCTCTTTGATAGTGGCGAGATTCAACTTTAACAGATGGGGAAGCACTTGCGTTGGAGTCATATTAATACGGGTGAACTGCCGTTGTGGCCGTTCCACCCGTTGCTGATTTGGTCTGGACTGGTTATAGCGAGGCTGCTCACTTGAAGGGTTTTGAATCATTACGGCCCCCACGGTCGGCCGGCGCTCAGTCTTCCCTGCTCTTATTTGGGAGTATACAACAGCCGTTTCCTTCTTAAAAGGCTTCTTCTCAACACTTGCAGCAACACCCTTCTGAATCTTTCCTGACTTGATGCCAGCTTCTATTCTTTCGCCTGTTAAGATCAAATCGGTAAACCCCGCGGAAGAGTTACCAATCAGATGATTGAAAAATGGCCCAGATAGGGTCCCTAGAAACATATCAACAAGTTCACGGTCGGTTAAAGGAGGCTTCACCCTGCCAGCCAAATCCCTCCATTTTTGTGCATATTCTTTGAATCCTTCGCCTGTTCCCAGTGACATACCCTGAAGTTGGGTACGCGTAGGAGCAAGGTCAGAATTGTACTAATATTGTTTGTAAAAAGTGGTGGCCAAGTCTTCCCAGTTTCGGACGCTGGTTCCCTCTAGCTGATAGAACCACTCCAATTGAGCCCCAGAAAGGCTGTCTTGAAAGAAATGGATCCAAAGGTTTTTATCTGCCGTATAGGGTTGGATCTTTCTTACGTAGGACCTGAGATGCATTTTTGGACAGGACAGCCCGTCATACCTCACAAAAACTGGCACTTTGAACTTTGGGGGAATCACAATCCCGGCAACTAAACCCAAGTCTTCAAAATCCAAACCCGGTACTCTCTGTAGCTCCATGGCGGCCAATCTGTCTTCTAAACCCTTGTATTTATCATCAGCCGGAGGGTATTGTTGATCAGAGTAGTCTTCATCCTCTTCAACCTACTCTTCTTCCACATCGGACTCGGAAGGTACCGCAGCCCCACCTCCTTTACTGGTTCCTTCATCAGAAATAGGAGGAAATTCAAGCACTTTCCTGGCCTCTCCGTCAAATCTTCTCCCTAAAGTAGCCACCCCGAGTCTCTTTTTCTTCTTTTTCATTGGGTCTTTATTCCCCAGCAAGGTCTTGAGATCCTCCTAAACCTTAGCCAAGGTCGTCAGGAGTTGCTGGAACTGTGCATTTTGAGCTTGCAGGTCTTTGACTGTTTGCTCGAGATCCATCCTACTGAAATAAACAGTAGACAGATAAGGAAACCTGGAGTGAGACCTGCTTATGCACATGATGAATGATATGCTTATGTATGCAATGCATTCAAGGATTTAGAACATTCAAAATTGTTGTAGACAAAAAGGAACGCACGTCATATTAATAAGAAGAAATTTGTTAGTACATAAATGCCCCATGGGCCAAGTATTACAAAAACAACTTCTCAAGGCAAAAAGACGTTGCGCATCCTCTTTGGCGCAATGTAGGTGTTGAGGGCCTCTTGCTCATGGAGTCGGCGGGTAAGCTCTAAAACCTTCTTCTCACTGGCGTAGAAGCTGGCTTCAAAAGTGTTTCGTTCCTCCTTGAGCTAAATCCAGCTCTTCTGCATTTCCTCCCACGATGTAGGCATGTCTGGATGTAGGATGGTGTAGGGAACCTCTCCTTCCTTGACGGGCTCTTTAATCACAGGGAGAACATGAGGATAAGGCATCATTAGACTCTAGGCTCGGGCACGTACCCACTTGAGATAAGGCTCAAGAGGGATGGAGTTCTTGTGTCCCAGTGTCTTGCTATCAACCTTGTTGGGCATCCTCCAAGCTCTGATGAATCTTTGGCGAAGTCCTTGCGCATCGTTGTCGAATTCAAAAACTAGGTCATGAATCAACATGTCGTGAGGGCCATCCCTCCGTGCATATCCAAATTGCCTCAAAGCTAGGCAAGGGTTGTAGGTGATACCTCCTCTGGTTCCAAGTAATGGAACATTAGGGAACTCTCCACAACGATCGGCGATGATGACATTTTCTCTGGACTGAGAACACCAATGTACATCAGAGTGAGTAAGAGTCATCAACCGTTGGGACCACCTTGAGTCTTGGTCATTCTTCAAGACAGATTGTGGAAGGTGCGAAATAAACCACCTTGCAAGGAGAGGAGTACAGCACATGAGAACACCCCTCTTTCTCATTGTTCGTGTGTAAAATGAGTGAAGAATGTCCCCAAGCAATGTTGGTATTGGATTTCTGGACAAGAAGATTTTGACGGCGTTGACATCTACCAATTGGTCAGAATTTGGGAACAAGACCAACCCATAAATAAGGAGTGCCACAATTTCTTCAAAGGCTTGTAGGTCCAATGAATTCCAACATTCTTGTGCCTTCTCAAACAAGAATTTTGCTAAGAATCCTTTGACGCCGCTTCTGGTTTCTCAATGCCCCTTGATGTCGGATGGTTGTAGATGTAATGCTCGAGCAACATCTTCCGGCTTTGGTTCCTTTTCTGTACCGTTGAAGGGTAGTTGATTAAGGATAGGGATTCTTAGGAGTTGAGAAAACTCCTCCAAAGTGGGCACCAACTGGTAATCAGGGAAAGTGAAACAGTGGTGAAGAGGGTCAAAGAACTGGAATAGCACTTTCATCATGTCTTCTTCAATGTTGGTGTTGACTAAGTTGAGCAGTCTACCATGTCTTTCACTGAAGGATGAGCTTTCCGGAATTCTTGAGGTGAGCTCCTTGAGTTGAGGAGAGATTCTCACAAGGTTGACTTGGATGGTTTTTCTGCGAGGAATTTCCATGACCTACAAAACAAGAACAAAGATGAAGATCCAAACCCTTGCAATGGTTAGTGAATGCATATGATGCTTTATGATGTTTATGATGTATGCACAAATCATAAGTACAAGCAAATCACACCAAACCCTAGTTTCAGGCTTGCATGGGGTTTCATAGGTAAGTACCCTCTTGAGTGTAGTTGGCTTAAAAACCTGTCCTATAAATAGTAACCGGGTTCTAAGGAGCTCAATATCATTGGATTGTTTTCATTGTTCATTATTTTGGTTTAGCCACTTAACTAGCGACCAAAATATTCCAAGCAAACAACCCTCAATGAGTGTAGTATCGAGTATCTACCAACTTCGGACTGCACCAAAGCCGGTCATCTCACTACCCCTAATAAAAGGCCAAGATGGTCAAGTAAGGTTCTAGGTCATTAGTGCTTAGTGACATCACTCAGCGGCCCCGTACTCTCCTTGATTAAACTCAAGGGTTACCGGTACTCACAAATATGTCGCACTAATATAGATATTGCTTCGACCGTGTCGGTATACCCCGTACAGTTTCCACAACGTATTGCTATCTATGAATGTTTCCCCAAATCCGGGTGTAGGATTGAAAACCCAAACAAAAGAGCCAAGATATAAAGCAATCAATTCAAACAATTAGTCATGCAAGAGGGTGATCTAAGCCCTAAGGTTACTCCACTTTTAAATTCGTCCCCAGCAGAGTCGCCAGTTCTGTGATACGGTGGGAGAACTGACTATGGTTTTGCGTTTGTTTTCGCAAATGTTTCGGTTAAGCAAGAGTCGCCACCGACTTTTTATTTTATCCTAAGGAAAGGTTTAAAAAGCACAGCAAAAACCTTTGAGATATTTTTCTTGGGTTCGGGGAGTAGATTATAGAAAGGGAAGGTATTAGCACCCTTTCTATCCATGGTTATCCATGGGCTCTTAGGTACTTGCTTAGATCAACTTGCCTTGGTTTTCAATTGTTTGAAATGGTGCTTTGTGTGTGGTTTTGAAAATGTTTTGAAAAAATATGCCTTGTCTAGGCTACCCTTGTAACAATTCTTTACTCGAATGTTTTACAAAAGGTGTTTTTCTTTTTGAAAATATGTTTCAAGGTTTTTGAAAGTTTGTTTTGAAAGTGTTTGTGAAGTGTGGTTTGAAAAATAGGCAAGTGTTTTTGTTTTGCAAGTTGACAAGTACTTAAGAGCTATCTACCCTAAAGTTCTCAAAGATTTTTGTTATGTTTTAACCCTTTTAACAATTTTGTTCCACCATTGCATTTGATGGACAATCTTGTGTTAGGATGTGAAAGGGACGGGCGCGGGTCATCGTTTAGACCATAATTGCAACGGTGCCAAGTATCTTTGGGCAATTTTTCCTTTAAGGGACTTGATCATTTTTTAGGCAACTTTCGAAAGCGTCATCGAGGGACTATGATCATTTGATTATTTGTTTTGTTTTTGCCCAAAGAGACCTAACATGCAATATGGCCCATTATTGAAGGCAACAAGTGGAATACCCTAGGGGTGCAAGTGTGATTATTGTTGTCCATTTTCATGCTTGTTTATCTTGAAATTAGGTCAAACTATTTTGTTGTTTTTTTGATTCGCATACAAACCCTAATTCTAACATGGTATATTTAGAAATCATTAAAGTGCGAAAAATAAAGTTCCTAAGCTATTACAACACAATATGGGAAGGGGGGTACAAATGTTCGAATGGGGGGTACTTGACAAGGAATTTAAACCTAGCTATTACATCAATTTGGAATTATTTACAAGATAATTGCTTGCACAAATTAAATGGAAATAAAATAAATATGCAAGATGCAAAAAGATGTTTTTATGTATATGGAAAAGAGTATTTTTATATGTCAAATAAACAAAAATAAAAAGGTATTAATTTTTGGATTTTTTGTGTATTTAGGGCAAAACCCTAATTTCTTAAATAAAAGTATTAATTATTTAATATGTACCATATTTATTTATTATATACAAAAATAAAATAAAAATGAAGTATATTTATAAAAAAGGTATTTTTAATGTCAAATATTAATAAAATAAAAAATGTATATATTTTGTATTATTTACTAAACATTCTAATAAGTATATATATATTTGTATTATTTTCTAAATATGTATTATAGATACAAAAATAATAATATTTAACATTTATAAAAAAAAAGTATATTTTATATAAAATATTTTCAGAAGATAAGAGAAAATAAAAATGGAAAATAAAATGGGTTTACATTATTTGGTATTTTTTTGAATAAAAGTGTATCTATTTATTTGTTTATGCACAAAAATTAAAAGAAACCAAATAAATGCCTAATAAATTCAAAAATGGAAAGAAAAATATTTTTTATATTTTTAATATTATAAGAAAAAATAAATAAGTCAGAGCAAAAAAGAAAAAGTCAAAAAATCATAAAAATAAGCCAAATGGGCCTAGGGGGTGTGAAAGCAAAAAAGTGGTGTAAACAGAAATAACCAAACAGGCCCAGCCCACCAAGTCCTTCTTCAACCTCTGGCCAGAAACAATGTCAAAAACGCGCGCTTTGTTCAATGATTCAAACACCTGGATTCCTGGCTTTTTAATGAAAACTCACAACATCAAAAATGTTCAGCATCAAACAACGAATCCATACATACCTAAAACTTGATCTAACTCTCAAAAATGAGAGAGAATTTCTTCATTCCCAAATCTTAACCTAATTTTTTATCCATGTTCAGACATCAAATTCTCATGACACGTGTAACATAAAAGAAAACTAACTACATGGGCATGTTCAGGGCTATGAATGTGACATATTTTCTTCACAAACCTAAAGCTAACAATGTCTGGATAGAGAGATACGAATTCATGAACTTACCTGTTCAGTTGAAGTTGTATCTGATGATTGAGGTACTTTCAGTGCAAGGTGATGATTGGTACAGCTTCCTTGAGGTCCAGGGATGATATTCCAAGCTTTACTTTGCTTTGAAACTAGCTGAATCGTGTTATGGAACTTCAACTGCAAAACAAGAAAATGAAAATGGCCAAACTGATTAGGGGAGTTACAGTCCACTTCTAATGCTTTGGATAGTTTGCATTGATGGTAGGGAAGGTGTTTGAAGTGGTTTTAGCAAGAATGCACGATGGAAATGAGTTGTGGGATTCAATCTGCAGCAGGCCCTGTTTTTGTGCAGTTCAATGGTGATTTTGTGAATGAGAGTGTTTGGTACTTGGTTGGCTCGTGTTCTAGCTCCGAATGGATGTTTAGGATATGTTTTTCAAGTTTGCTTAAGCATGTGTTAGCTGATATGAGAGTTGTTGTACAAAATGCTATGTTTCTTACACTTTAAGCAAGAGATGGCAAGTTGGTGTTCTAGACAGGTAGAGGCCCCCAATCTATGCTGCACCACTTAGTCTTGATCAGTGTAATTAGTTCCTAAACTTGTGCCAAAGAGATTTCAAATGTACTTGCTTGGATTTGCATTTTGACATAAAGTTCACTTTTGCAAAAATGGTTAAAGTTCTTTATCTACTTTGGGATTAAACCATTATGCAATGCTTGAACACATAGAACATGGTCTTGGCACAAAGATTTTGCATTAAATTTATGAGTGTAAAAGAGATTTAGGGCCTGTAATCAAGAAGTACATGCTGATTTGAAAACTGCCTAAGTGTATGAATATGGAAATTGGCCATAACAAAAGTGAGTTTTTCCCATATTGCAAAATTCGATTCTCTCAAACCATGAGGTTGTTTGATGAGTTCTTGGACATTTTGGAAAGCTTGGAATGTGTACTACAATCCATATTTGAAGTGAAAATTGAAATTCCAAGTGGAAGTATGTGAAAAATGGTCTTGAAGTTAGGCAAAAATCCTGCCTAAAATAGGTCAAATTTTCTCCAAGTTAAGAATGGTTTGGTACCCTTATTCCAAAAATTGTAACTTGAGATACAAGCTTCTTTTGGGAAAACTTTTTGAATCAAAGTTGTAGATTATGCAATAGGCTACAACTTTCATGTTTTGACTTTTGCTTGAATCCAAATGAATCTTGGTGAGAAAGTGGGGCAAAGTTAGGAAAAAATTAGGGTTTTTCTTAACTTAGAAAAATTCTAAGTTATGAAAAATCTTCATTTCAAACCCTAATTTGCAATTCTTGATTTCTTGATGAACAAGTTTCATGATTTGACATGTTTTGATGAAAAATGAATCTTGACACTTGATTTTGACCAAAAAGTCAAAGTTTGACTTTTCAATATACAGTCAAAATTGATCAATTGACTGGGAAATTCAACTGTCAATCTTGTGCATTTGGGATCTTTTGAACTTGTTGAAAATGTCAAGACAATTCCATGGGGTCCTTGAGTCCATATGTGAGCTCGATTTGCCATTGGCTAGGTCAAACAGTCAAAAATTGCCTTTGTGCAGTCAAAACCCTAAAAATGACCATTTTGCCCTTTTGGTGATCTGATCAAATTTCTTGTGGAATTGTGATCCAAACTTGATCAAATGGTCCATGTGAGTTTACAATGTTGATGTGGGTCAATTTTCATAAGATTTGACTGTCCATTGGCCACAGTTGACTTTTTCCCCAATGCAGTTGATTTCTAGGTCAACTGTCCAATTGACTGGGCAAAACCTGGAATCAAGACTTGAAACATGGTATAGATAAACTTGGGAGTCCAATATGAAGCATGAAAGTCATCTTAGGCAATTTAGGTCAAAACATCTTTGTGCAAACACAAACCCTAATTTGGGTCAACAGTGCAAGGAGAAGTCTTGAGCAGAGGAAACCTTAACTGGATCTTGAGCTCCAAGGGTCTTGTGATGAGAAATCATTGAGAAATGGGAGGGCAAATTTTGGGGTACAACATTATGCATGTGGGATGTCTTAGAAAAAACAATCGAAATACAAGATCATAGTTCCTCGGTGACGCCTAAAATGTTTCCTTATAAATGATCTTAGTCCCTCAAGAGAAATGCTAACATATCTCACAACATTGCTATCATGACTATACAATGACTCACGACCGTCCCTTTACATTCAAAGATAAGGCTTCTTACCAATCAATGGTGAGATAGCAATATCAATGGAAGGAAGAAACGAACAAAGACTTTTGAGTAGGTAGAAATGTTCTTAGTTGCTTGCTCACTTTCAAAATAAACATCCTTACAAACACACACCAAACACTTTCAAAACATGAAATATTTTCAAAAGTCTAACACTTTGTATACATTTTCGCCGAAACGAGAATCACTACAAATTTTGCCTAAACGAAGGTGCCTTTTCAAAAATGCTTTCAAAAACCACCACAAAGCACATTTTCAAACAAAAGCAAGTGATCTAAAAAGCAACTAAGAGCCCATAGTTAACTATGGATGAAAAGGGTGCTAACACTTTTCCTTTTCATAATCTACCCCCCGAACTCAAGAAATAATCTCAAAGGTCTTTCTTGTTATTTTCAGCCTTTCCTTTTGGATAAAAGAAAAGTCGGTGGCGACTCTTGCTAACCGCAACATTTGCGATTAAACGCAAAACATCCCAAGCCAGTTCTCCCACCGTATCACAGTCTCGTCATAATATTTTAGGTTAAGGTCGTTACAAAGAGTCATGGGTGGCCTTCCAAAGTCCTACTCGTCAAGAGGATATCTCTTGATAAGTATTCATTTTTAGGAAGTTCACTGACTCTAGGCGAAGTAGTCATATAAACTCGCAGGGATGATGTAACCCCTAAGCTAATAGACGAACCTTCTTTCTAAGGGTTATTGAAAATACTTTTTTTAAAATAAATATTCTCCCCATGCAGTAAATATATGATAAAAATAATTGACAATATATAAATAAATTCAATGAATAAATGAAAGCAATAAATAAATAAATCAATAAAAAACCCAAAGCAAAAAACCTTAAAACCTAAAGTTGAAGTCGCCAGCAGCGTCGCCAGCTGTTGCAACTGGTTTTAAATACGGAGCCACCACTATTAGTTTTTATCCTAGGGAATGGAACCTATTAGGAAATCATAATTTGCAGACAGAGATTCTAGGTTTCGGACTTCATTAGATGAAAGGAAGGTGTTAGGCACCTTTCATCTATCTTGTTCAGAAGGATACTAGGTTTTAGGTTTGAGTTGGGGAAACAGGATTTAAATTTATTAGGGGAAGAAGGGTTTTAATTTTTTATAGGAGAATTTGCTACGATTTTTTATCGTATGCCTATGTATCCTCTTATGAGGAATCAAAGTCCCAATTCGTAGTTCGTATGAGTTTGGTGTTTTTTAGGGGTTGCAAACGTATTTTGAATCACCTCGCATTTTGGCCGGGAGTAGTGATTGCGGAGATTTAGGCTAAATGCGCGATTAGTCAAAATCTGTTTGAAACCTTTTTGCAAAAACAGTTGATTAGCTTAGTTGATTGCGAAAAAATAGTTTGTTGTTTGTTGAGTGTTTTTTAGTCGTATTAACTGCAAAAAAAAACTCTTGTTAATGCATGATTAAATAATATTTGATGTAAATAAGATAATAAAATAATACATGCATTTTTGATATAAGATAATTTACATGTTATAATAAATAATAATATAATTATTTATACAAAAAATAAGAAATAAATAATATTTACATAGAAAATAAAATATAATAATAGTAATAAGAAAATAAAATTAATAGATAATAATTATAATATAATAATAATAATATTAATAAATAATATGATAATTAATATTACTAATAATAATTTTGAAGAAAAAGGAATAAATAATATGAGAGAGAAATAGAATTAAAAGTAATAATTAAAAAAAGATTTAATTAAAATCAAACGGGGGTGCATCATCAGTTGTGTAGTAAAAAGCTGGGGTGTCTAAAGTCAAGCTTAGGCCGGGCCCAATTATTGTTTAGACAAGGGGGGTGTAATTTGTCAGGAATTTAGAAATTAGGAAAAAAGGGAGTGTAGGAATTAATAGGCTCGGCCCAGTAATCAAATTGGGAGGGGTCTGATCATTCACGTGTGTGAGGGAGTATGAGGCTTACGGTGAACCTGGCCTCACGGTCGTTCAATCGTGATCTAACAAATGAGATTTAAGGACTTATACTAATTATTGTGAATGCGTGCGCACTGGATCTAAACGGAATATATGTTATTTTTACATTACAATTTTCATTTTTCTCTGTCTTGGTTACAGTAATCGTTCTCTTCCTCTCTCGCTTAACCTTACCATTCCCCCTCTCTTCAACCCTAACCCAACACTCTCCGGCGACGCTGTGGCCAACAAATCCTATCGGTTCTTCATCAACCAAAACCCAACCATCCATACAAATAAACAAAAAAAATACTAAAGTTGTTACCCCCTTTCGCGATGGATTTCTGACTTTTTTCCGGTCCGGTCTAATCCCATGTTCTTCTTGATTTGGCAGGTTGCAGAGCTTGAGGATGTTGGTATTGGAGCAACAACAAAGCTCGGTGGTCAGCGGTGGCTAGTGGTGCAATTAGGATAGCGAGGCCGATTAGAGTTTCGGAGATCCAAACCCCAATCAGTGTTATGTTCTTCTTAAGCTACAAATCGGGTCTATCTTCCTTGCGTTCTTCTGTTTGTCTTTAAATTCTCCCTCGTCTCTGTATATCCTCCTCCGTAATCTTCGTCCCCTCAGCTTCACGATTCTTTCCCTCTCTGTATATATAACCTATTTTTTATAGTGCTTTAGCAATTTGGGATTTGAATGAAATTTCCGTTATGGTTAGCATGATTTTATGATTAGATGTTGTAATTGATTTAGGTATTCGATTCGTTCCCTGTAATTGATTTGATTTGGATCCTGTAATTTAGATATTTGGTATCATTTTTAGATTTGATTTAGCTTTCTGTAATCTTCTGGATTTGAATTGTTATTATTGAATAATGAAGACAAAGATTCGATTTAGTTTTCTCCTTTGATTTCTACAGTACTTTTTTCATGATACAAAACGCATTAACTGTGGCTTAATTGGTACAATAGTTGTTATTTGCTTTTGGGCCTACGCTGATTGTCTAATTTTGTTCTGGAATTGGGCCTTTAAGCGTTCTATTTTGTCCATCTTGCACTTAATAATATTTTTTTAATACTGCAAATAACAATATTTTTATACGGACTGGGCCAAACCGGTCCATTGTTATGCAAATCTTTTTTGCAAACTCAAATATCATATTTAATAACAAAATGTTTGGATAATAACAATAAATAAAACGTTAACTAGGCTTTCTTAAAAATGATCCAACAACTTTTCTTCTAAACAACAATCTTAAAAAAATATTAATGAAAACATTATTATAAAAGTTTATCAGCAATAAAAATATATTACGTTTTTTAACAAAGCCATATATTTTATTTATTTATTCTTATAAAAAGTTTTAATACTAATACCCTCTTTTTTTCTTAAAACAACACATCATCAAGATACCAAATGGACTGCTAAAACCTTAATGGACCTTTAATCAAAATTCACACCCCCTTTCTTTACTAACAACAACTTAAACTTAAGTGTACTTAATAATTTAATAGCTTAATAATTATTTCTGAAATAAATTTCCATATTCGAATCGCATGGGCCATTGGCCAACATGCTTCGTAAATGGGCCTACGGATACATGAGTCTCTCTGATTTAGAAAGCCCCACTCTCTTGTATTTAAGTACACCCTCTAATAAACTTGGATAAAGATGGGCCATCAGATTCTGATGTATCATCTTTAATTAAATATTTTTTCTATTTAAATTTTGAAAAATAAAATCATCGGGGTAGGATAAATTTGGGGTACGACAGTTCCCAACAAATAATCACCTACTTGGTTTAAAAGTATTTTTATATGATATAAAATAATTTTAGCTTTCTGTAGGTTCAAACGGTGCATCAAACAGACACTCGAGTCAAAAGTTATGGATTTTCAAACTTTCCAAAATGTTCTACTAAAGTGCTGCTTCCCCCGAGGCTCGCCCGATGACTGGGTTTGTCATTTGAGAATCTCCCGGCGAAGCGTAGGCGAGAGTTACACTTCCATACATTTTCTAGGAGTACCACATTTTGTCATATCCTTCTCCTTCTTCCTCGTCCGGTGAAGCTTGGGCGAATGCTCTCGCCTGACAACGGAAGAGACTCGCCCAACGAAGCGTGTTTGAAAGCAACAATACTGTTACGATTCTTGCATTAAACCAGTACCAATTTGTATACGGTTTAACATGAGAATAGTCCCCATTTTACCAAAAATCATCACTTTATCATACCACAACAACACATCATTATACATGTTATAGGCATCAATTCACATGAATCTTACAGTTTAAATTCAGCAATTTCATCACTAATTCATCATGTCAATAAAATTATCCCAAACCCCAAAACAAAGATAAATTTCTACCAACAGTGATAAACAGATTTCTCCTACATATTCATCATTATACAAACAGTTAGAGAGTTGGAACCCCACCCATACCTTGGATTGATGGTTCCAAAACTTCAACAATGACTCCCTTTGCCCTAGCTCTTCTCACTTCTCCGCTCCTTCTTCTTCTCAGAGTAAAATCGTTCCAATAATATATTTCACTCTCCAACTTTTACCTTAAGTACTCTTTAACCCTTGTACCCCTAATATGGTATTCCCATCATATCCCTACTTACTCTACTCAACATTTACCATAATGCCCTTATCATCTCTACACCTCATATTATCCTTATTTAATTATTAAAAATAACTCCATATAATTATAATTATCAAACATATAAATAATTATAATAATCTTATTCAACCCAACACTACCCCACAACATGCCATCACACCATCGATTAAATCACATAAAGCACAACAACATAATTTAATAATAAATATAATATTAGGGGCGTTACATTAAACACTCCAAAAAAATATTGTAAAATTTAGAAGGCAATTTGCATCCTCTAAAGATGAAGACAACAAAAAGGGTAGACCAAGAGGTATATGATATGAATGTGGAAAATCGGGTCACTATAGACCGGATTGTCCATCTCTTGAAAGTGAAAAAGGAAAAGGCTAACAAAACATGTCTAGGAAAGCTAGAAAAGCCTATGTTGCTTGGGATAGCGATAGTGATGTCTCAAGCAAAGAAAGCTTAAGTGATAGAGATGAGGAGGAAAATTATTGTTTCATTTCCAATCAATGTTAAAGCAATAAAAAATATAAGTCATTCTAAATACTCTAACATTAATAAGTTGTCTTTTATAGGATTGAAAAATGATTTTGAAAATCTACAAAAAGATGCATTACATGATTATAAGAAATTATCTTCTAATGATATTTTTACATACTTGGAAGCAAAGGTTGAAGAAACTGGTAAGAAATTTGAAGCATTAAAGCAATCTATTATAGATAGTCAAAATAATAAAAATGAGGATGAGGAACCATGTCGGTTCGGATGTGAACTTTTCAAATTTGGCAACAAGAGGTGAGTACTCTTGAAACCAAAGTGGACAAGGAATCACAACCATCAGTTACTCTTGCTATAAATTCTTCAAAGGTTGGTAAGCCTTATAAAAATTATAACTTGATCAAGAAGAATTAAAATAGAAAATCTAAACATTATCATAGGTTGCTTTGTCACTATTGTTGCAAGAAAGGCCATACTATTAAAAAATGAAAATTTAGGTGTTTTTTAGTTCCTAAAGGTACTTTTTAATGGTTGCCCAAAGGCAACAAATTTTTCACTCACTCCTAAGGACTCAATGAGAATTGGATACCTACCACTTTTGTTTGATTATGTATGTTGATTGTCCTGACACTATGGCGGTGTTGTACCCCCAAAATTTTCCCTTCCATTTTTGAAGACAATTCAAGACGCCTCCTCATGCTCCTAGGGTTCTCAATTGCTCAAGAATACTCAAGGGTTTGAGCATACAAGCACATCTCCTAAGCAAGGGTGTTCTTGGTATTTGTTAGAGTCTTTAGTTGATAAGACTAGGAAGAGTCTTGTAAAAGTTCTAACAAAATAGTGAAATCTCTTGCGTGTTTGCAAGGGGACTGGACGTACTTCCGGGGTGTGGAAGGAACCAGGATAAATCCCCGTGTCTCTTTACTTTCTGCACTTTACAGTTTTTCCAAAGCATTAAATCAAAACCAGAAAGTGTAAAATAAGTCAAAAATCGACCACCACCTAATTCACCCCCCCCCCCTCTTAGGCGCAATCTTAAACTTACAAGTGCTACCTGTTGTACCTCAAAATTTGCCCTCTCATATTTCTCCAAACATTGCAAGAAAAATCTCCAAGTGTCTCAAGATTGCTCAAGAGTTGGACAGTTAAGCTATCTCCTAAGGCAGTCTACCTCAAATTAAGGTTTCAGTTTGCATCAAGATGTGTGAGTACAAAGGGTATCAAATTCTCACCATTGCCCTAATATGTTCTAAAGATCATCCATGTCAAGTTTCAAGCCTTGCAGAGAAAGTTTGTTCAGTCAATTGCTCAAAAGCCTGAAAATCGATTGTGCTAGGGCAAAAGTCAACTGTGGCCCACATACAGTCAAACTTCAAGATTTTTTGTCAACATTCTCATTTTGAAGTATTATTCATCATTTGATAAAGGGTTTATCATGGTTCATCAAGGGTTGCTCACAATGCATCAAAACCCAAAAGTTGCTAAATTAGGGTTTTGTAGGAAAAGTCAACTCAAATTTGACCAAGCATAACTTTCTCATACTTTATGATAAATGACCCATCCAAAGCTCATTTTGAATAGGACTCAATTTCCTACAATCCATCTTCATACCCCAAGATCAAGAAATGCACTCAAAAGAAGTTAGAAATTTGGACATTATAGGTCTTTTTTGAAAGTCAACAAAAACACTTTTTTTGTCAAAGCTTATAACTTGAGCATGGTATATTAAAATGAGATTAGACCAAAAGGGTTGGTTAGAGGACATCTCAAGCTTTCTAAAAAGTCCAATAACACCTCCAAAAGTTCAAAATTTAAGAAGTTATGCATTGTTGAAGTTGGGCATTTTTGCATAATTGCCAAAAGTCAACTATCCCTAAAACTTCAAATTTTGTCACATGGGCCCATTCTTTTCCACTTGAGTTGAACTTTCCACATTGCACATGTGTTCTAGCTTCAGCCATGAGCCCATATCTTATTTTTATTATTTTATTTGATTTTTTATTGAATTATTTCATTTTTAATCAAATTAAATCAAATTAAATCCAAATATTGATTACTTGAGATCTTTTTGGCTATTTCAGGTTGAGATCATCATCATTAAGAGCATCAAATTCGTATCACACAAGATCATGTGCAAAAAGATAGATTTTTGACAAGTTTGGCAAGTTTTCAAATGTGAATCAAATCAAATATGGGTGCATTGATTTAGAGAGATTGGATTCATGATTCTTAACCTAATGCATTCCATAGTACATAAGGAAGCCACAAGAAACGTGAATAGGGGTTAGAGGCTGCAAGAAAAATCAAGACAAAACTTGAAAAAGTGTGGAAAAAGCTTGAATCTAAATTCATACTTAGAGGAGATCTCAGAAGCCAAGAAGGGTCTCAATCAATTCCTGGAGGTTCACTGAGTTGAAACCAACCCAAAGCAAGCTCCCATACACACCCAAACGCACCGTAAGTACCACGCGGATTCGTTTCTTTCTTGAATTCGTAAATCCTCATTCTGGCATCTTTTGGATAAAATAATTACATGTTTGTGATCACCAAGACATTTGCAAACTTTTTGTATTATTGAATTTCGTTTATATGACATGTACCAAGAATCACCATAGCTAGGGTTCTTGGAGCTTTTTTGGGCGTTTTTGTTACAGGTAAAATTAGCCTTAATGATGGCCATGGACGTGACCAGGAGAGGAAGACGAATGCAACCATGGTCTTGGGAGGAATTTATCTAGCCTGAGATGAATTTTAGGAACGGCCTATGCATTTAGCTGCGGATTCAAATCCGCAGGTAATTTTGTTTCAGGCCTGAGGACAGGGACGACATCGTGTCCTCCTCTGATTGGCCCTTTTCAAATTTTCGTGCATTTTTTTATTTTCTGGCATATTAACTTGTTTTAGCGTATTATGTTTTGTTCGTATTTTATTAACAATTGAAGCAAAGTGCCCCAGTGGTTAGCGTGTCTATTTCCAAGGCGTTAATGGCTAGAGGTCAGGGGTTCGATCCCTGCCTCCAGCGCTTTGTATTTTCCTTTGTTTTTTCATACAATCAGGTACAAATCCAAGCGTGATGCCTATCATACATCCTCAAGCATCTGATGGCCAGATGGCCACAGGCCAAATCTGGTGGCCAGAAATTGATGGTCCACCATGGAGCCAAGTCCAAGTGCGCACAGGGAATCTCAGAAGTCAAACGAGGCCAGATTCAAATGGGCCTAAGAATTTGCTTCCCAAACACTCCAAACAGGCCCAAACCCCCTTTCTTTTCATTTTATTTATTTTGTTTTAATTATTTATTTTATTATTTCTATTTAATTATTAACCAATCAAAAATTATTTTTATAAAATAAAAATCACAAACATTTTTTTATCAAATCAACTTTTTATTTTTATTTTTATTAATAAATACTAATAAATTAACTTAGGTTTTAATTAGAATAACTTTAATTCTTTTTTTTATAATTAAAATTCAATTAGATTTAATTAGGTTTTTTTACTAACATTAATTAATTTTATTTTCTTTCTTTAAATACAAAAAAACCCAAAAATAACTTTTTTCATTTAATTAATTAATTTATTAATTTAGTAATTAATTTAGATTTATTTATTTCTTAATTAAAAAAAAAATCTTTTCTTTAACAAAAAGGGTCAAAACCCTAGAACTCGCACGCGACCTATTTATTCAATATTGTACTTGTTCCCGGCTTGTAATATATAATTAGGACCACTTTATCGCTTTATTTATTTTTCCGCATTTAAATTTCAAAGGGTTGCTTTTGGCGATGTAAATACCCGACGCCTTGTAATTTAATTTCCGTAATTTATTTTCCGCAAATTATAACTGTTAGATGTTTGATAATAGGAATGCATAACAAGAATGAATGTTTTAACCTAAAATCAACGTAGATCACCATTAACATGTACAAAGATAAAATTAACTAAAAACGACACACTCGCACATGCGCACTCTTAGGGTACACCCGACTTGGTTGCCTTCGTAACGCGGTCATTGAGTATAGGTCACTTTAGAGGTCGCCCTCTTGTCCAAATATCATAGTTGCCTCGAAATGGTTGCCTCGGATATTGTTGCCTCAAAACAAATGATCTAAGACAATAGGGTTACCACTAAGGCGTCCTACCATTACTTTGGTGACCGCACGTCCCTCATTCGAATTGACCCTTAAAAATTCCAACGACGATGCTACCTACTCACCAATAGTGGGATAGCATTGTCTAAAGGAAGATAGCATAAAACAATTCCTTTTTAGAGTAGGTAGATGGTTCTTAAGTACTTGCTCCTTCAAAAAACAAAAACTTTTCACACTTACACTTTTCGAACAAAGTTTTCAAAAAAACACTTCATACGCTCTTGAGGACAGAAGCAAGAGTTAAATCGAAGTGTTCAAACAAAAACTTTTCCAAACCCACAAACACAAAGAAAACACTTTTGAAAACAATATGAGCAAGTACCTAAGAGCCCGTGGATAACCACTGATAGAAAGGGTGCTAACACCTTCCCTTTCTATAATCTACCCCCCGAACCCGAGAAATATCTCAAAAAGGAATTTTTCTGTGCTTTTTTCCTTTCCTTGTTGGATAAAATAAAAGTCGGTGGCGACTCTTGCTTACCGCGACAATTTGAGAAAACAAACGCAAAACATAAACCAGCATTCCAAAAAACAGTCAGTTCTTCCCACCGTATCACAGAACTGGCGACTCTGCTGGGGACGCTTATAAGTGGGGTGTACCTTAGGAATAGTTCATAATGTTTTCAATTGCTTGATTTGTATGACTTATATTTGTGGGCTTGTATCGGAGTTACTATAGATCCTAACCCGGATCTGGGGGATACCCTTTAGGTAAGTAGCAATAAACTGTGAGGGAACTGTACAGCGTAGACCGATACGGTTGAAGCAGTAGCTACATTGGTGTGGCACTTTAGTATGTACCGATATCCCTTATGGCGCAACGAGGAGAATATGGGCCTGCTAAGGGGTCATTAAGCACCAACTGACCTTAGAAACTTTAAATTGACCAACTTGGCCATAGAATAGTAGCAGTATGCTACACTCATTGAGACTAAACTCTCGCGATGATTCCGGCCGCAAGAAAAGGTTGCTAAACTGGAATTATGACCGATTGAGGGTAGTCAGTGGTATTGAGATCCTCTAGAACCCGGTTACTATTTTTAGGACAGGTTTTAACCAACTAAACTGAAAGAGGGTAATACCTAAACTCCTTTCCAGCCTGAAATCTAAGGGCTATTGTGTGACTTGTGTGCCTTCAAAACTTGAACTACTTGCACATTCTTGTTATCTGACAACATGAATTCCTTGCAGGTTTTGTTTACAGTCCTTATCCAATAATTTGGATTTATTGGAGGGTTTACTTACAACACCTCACACTTTTGCTTAAACGCATAGCATACACATCATAACATCATGCCTTAACATTTCCTTAACCATTTCAAGGATCTCATGGGTCTGTGATGCAGGCTATGGTAAATCAGACGTCAAGCAAGGGGAAAAGAGGATTTATTTTCCTCTAGCCAATGTCGTCTATAAATCAAAACACGATGACTTAAGTCAGGGGCTATGACCCACTGAATATGGTGAGCTTGACTCTTGAAGGAAGATTCTCAATGACACGAAGTTCTTCAATCAAGTTGCAATCAAATTCTAATAGTTTCTTGTTTACCCCGCGAGAACCTTGAAAACATTGCATACATATATCATACATATCATTGCATAACAGGTCTCCCAGTACAGGTCTCTCATGTTCTCGCTGTTTATTTCAGCAATGGCTCTCCAACAAGACAACCGAGATCTTCAGACCCAAGAAGCACAGTTCAAGGAAATCTTTCTAAACCTATCCAAGGGCAGGAAGAGTTGAAAACACTCCTCGTTGGGAACTTGGTCAAGAAAAGTCCTGAAGACAATAAGGACGAACGGCTGGAAAAATTGCAAGTTGAGGTAGATACAATGAGAACCCAAATGCTGGGGCAGATGTCCCTTATCCAAGGCCTAACCCGGGAACAAGAAGAGTTGAGAGCCATTATCAACCAGCTTCATCAAGACAAATACAACAGTATGAAGCAAACAGTCGGGGCCGGAAGCCAAGTCACTGATCAGCTTTCAAGAAAACCAGGTTTTGGTTTGATGAAGAATAGACCTCTCCAAGTTGCTACTACCTCAAGGGTCCAACAACAACCTTGCCATAAACAACGGGTTGATTAGAGTAAGCCAAATTTTCCCAAGAGGCAATTTGCCAAGCTCAACATGTCGCTGTCTCAGGCTTTACAACACCTGTTGAGATTGAATCTGGTGACGTTAAGGGACCCTCCTAAGAATCCCAACATAGCCTCCCCAAGGTACAATCCTGATGCAAGGTGTGCATATCACTCCAACAGCCCGAGGCATGATACTAACATCTGTTGAGCGTTGAGCAACAAAATTCAAGACTTGATTGATGAAGGAGCATTGGAACTCACACAAGACGGTCAGATTGAATTCTTTTTCCATCCCCCCAATGTTATCCATTTGAAGTGACAAGTACTGAGACGATAAGACTTTTTGTTCATTAGAATTTTCAAGTTGTAATTTTCTTTTGATTGTTCGAACATTTATTCATGTAAAACTTTATTACTTTATCAATGCATTGCATATGTCTGTTTTGAATCAATCCATTCGTATTTCACTATATTCAAATTGCTTTCATTTTTTGTGATGATCAACTCTCGATTAAAAAATTCTAAGCCTTTAGAGGGAGGATGACGAAAATGATATCAAAATCTCTACAGTATGCTTTTGAACAGACCCCGCTGACGAGGTACAGGCATTGTTTCAAATCCTAAACAGTGGAGTTATAAGGAAGATAATCCCTAGTCAACCACTTTGAGCCAAAGAAGTTGGAGTTTTTCTTTTCACAAATTAAAACCCTTAATCATAACCTGGGACAGGGTAGTTTTCTCAGTTGATCCAGGTGCACAATGAATGGCATCAAAGAAGTCCTTCCGAAACAAAAGACGGTGTTGGTTCTGTATAATCGTAAGGATAGGCAATCATTATCTCTCAAAATAAAAGCTCATTAAGTCAAAACCTATGCATACATATATCATACATATCATTGCATAACATTTCTTCCAGTACATGTCTCTCATGTTCTCGCTGTTTATTTCAGCAATGGATCTCAAACAAGAAAATAGAGATCTTCAAACTCAAGATGCCCAGTTCAAGGAATTTCTCCTGAATCTATCCAAGGGGCAAGAAGACCTGAAAACATTCTTCGCCGAGAATCTGACCAAGGAACGTCCTGACAACAACAAGGATGAACAATTGGAACAACTGTAAGCTGAGTTAGAAGCAATGAGAATCCAAATACTGGGGCATATGGCTCTTATGCCCCAGTATTTGGATTCTCATGAAGGGCAAAGAGCCTTCCTCAACAAGCTTCACTAAGATGGATGTAGATCCATGAAACAAACAGTTAAAATTGTGGATCAAGGCATTAATCAGCCCCAAGTAAGAGAAGAGGTTGGGAACAGAGCTTTCCAGATTACTACTACATCACAAGCCCAACCACAACCTCTCCAACGACAACGCGGAAATCAGCATAAGAAGACTACATCTGAAAGATGCTTCACCGAAATCAACATGTCATTGGCTCAAGCATTGCAACGCATGTTGAAGGCCAAGTTGGTTATGTTAAGGGACCCTCCTTAGAATCCCAACATAGCCTCCCAAAACTACAATCCTGATGCAAGGTGTACATACCATTCCAACAGCCCGGGGCATGATACTGATGACTGTTGGGCATTGAAAAACAAAATTCAAGACCTGATTGATGAAGGGGCATTGGAATTCACACAAGATGGTCAACTAGAATGTTTCTGTCAATCCTTCAAGGCTCACCATTTGAAGTGACAAGTTCTGAAAAGAGAGGCTTTTGTTCATTAGAGTTTTCAATTTACAATTTTCTTTTGATTGTTCGAACATCTATTCATGTCAAACTCTGTTACTTTATCAATGCATTGCATATGTTTGTCTTGAATCAATTCATTCGTATTCACTATTTCAAAAATGCGTTCTTATTTCCTTTTGTGATATTCAACTCTCGATTAAAAACTCTAAGCCTTAGAGGGAGGATGACGAAAATGATATCAAAATCTCTACAGTATGCTTTTGAAGAGACCCCGCTGACGATGTACAGGCGTTGTTTCAAATCCTAAACAGTGGAGTTATAAGGAAGATAATCCCTAGTCAACCCCTTTGAGCCAAAGAAGTAGGAGTTTTTTTTCTTTTCACACATGTTAAAACCCTTAATTATAACCTGGGGGAGAATAGTTTTCTCAGTTAATTCAGAGGCGCATTCAATCACGATCTTCCGCTTCGTACACAATGAATGGCATCGAAGACGTCCTTCCAAAACAAAAGATGGTGATGGTTCCGCATAATCATCCAAGCAGGCAGTCATTATCTCTCGAAATAAAAGCCCATTAAGTCAAAACCTATGAAGGAGACTTAAGAAAAAACTGGGGCATCCCGCTGACTGTAATCACAAAAAGAAACAGTTCAGGAAAAAAACAGGGATAGTAAAACAAAAAAAAAAGAGGTTATCACAAATCCTCGGGAAAAAAAAGATTACAAAATGACTGCCTTTTTCAAGTAAACTGTCAGTATCCAAACCATCACTAGAATATCAGGGAAAAGACTCAAACAGATTCTAAACGCGCAATTAACTGAGCATAAGACTGAAGAACATCACGAAGAGTGGGTGGGTACAAATAAATTTTGAGCCTTTATCATTTGTTTCTTAAACCGTGAACCAGGCCACGTTATAACCCTTAAAAGTCCTAGCTGAAGCATGGGTTAGTTCGAAAGCATACTGTTACAAAAGGTATCCTGACTCCTGTAGGACTTGCTGTAAATCCTGAGTTGACATTACACTTTTACAACAAAAAAATTGTTTTACTAAAAAATGAATTTTCAAACTTCAAGACAGACATAAGCTTTACATTCTTAAAATAACATTGTTTGCATATGACTATTTATTCAACAGCAGAGAAATTCGCATGACGAATATCTAGTGAACAAAAACCTTCTCAATAAAAAGAATCACCTCAAGTGGAAAAAACACTTCCAACCAAGGGGAACGGCATGATCATTGTCCATCATATGGGGAAGTCAAGTTAAGATTCAAGGAATCTCTCAAAGATGCCAAATAGTCAGGGGCAGATCTCCATCTGAATCACTTGGGGCATTGGACATGAATTCCAGCAACGAATCTTGTATGATCAAACGAACATCTTCTGGTAGTGTGGCAACACAACACTACCGACAGTGACAACTCCCTACACCCTGAGAGCGTGGACATAGTTAAAAAATACTGCGCATGAACAAAGACCCGCTAGGTTGACACACCTAGGCAAAACAAGGGCGTCCCGGTGAACCAAAAGGTTCGGGCAAAAATTAGGGATAAAAACAAAAAAATATTTATACACCCGGCAAGTCGAAAACCTGAGAAGGAGGCTTGGGAAAAAAAGGGTATCCCGGTAGACTGAAAATCTGAAAAGACAGTCCAGGAAAAAGTTAGGAATTAAAGCGTACGACTATGTCCCGTTATCTTGTCACTTTCCTATCAGTAGAAGACTTATCATTCCGATCGGTAGTTACCAAGCACCTCATAAATTGGGATGACACTCAATCCACAAGGCCTCCGTAGGCACTTTCTCCAGCAGGTACAGGGGCAGAAAAGTCTTGATGTGAAGTCATTGTCATATCCTTAGCACGCGTCCCAGTAACATCTACACTCCCCGCAGAGTAAGAAATATCCAAAAGAAGTGGTGTTAATTCTCCCCAAGCAGAGTTCATCTTTCACCAACAATGGAAGACCATCCCCCAGTGGAGTTTATTTCTTCCACAGACAGAAATTTTATCCCCGACAGAGTTCATCATCGCCAGCAACGGTAATTCATCCCCAACCGAGGTTATTGCTCAAAATCAGCAGATCTTCTGACAGAGTATCTCTTCCCCACAGAGTCATTTTTTTCTCGCCAGTTTATCCTCCAGCGGAATTATTCTCCGGCCAAGTTATTCTCAAATCATCTTCTGTTGTTATCCCCAACGAGCGAAACTCTTTATTCTCCAACAACAGTCAGGGATTTATTTTCCCAAACTCGGACGTGCCACAATAGCATTTCATGTTCATATATCATGACGTGCGCATACATATTGTATACAACATAATCTCATTTATTTTGAGAACATCATCATACAATGCATGTCATGCATCATATACGATTAAACATGTACCTTTTCAGGAAAGATGGTTATCATCAACAACTTCCAGCAAGTTCAAGATTAACTCCGGAAACTAAACTGAGTAATTATCTGCACGATCAAATGCAGCTTCACACAGGTTTATCCTAAAAAATCTTACACGGGTCCTTTCTCATATATTTCTGAATGAAGTTTTACACGAACTTATCACAAAGTAACCTTACCCAGGTTCCTCTTGAAGTTTTACACGAACTTATCACAAAATAACCTTACCCATGTTCCTCTTGAAGTTTTACACGAACTTATCACAAGGTGACCTTACCCAGGTTCCTCCTGAAGTTTTACACAAACTTATCTCAAAATAACCTTACCCGAGTTCCTCCAGAAGTTTCACACGAACTTATCACAAAGTAACCTTACCCAGGTTCCTCCTGAAGTTTTACACAAACTTATCCCGAAGTAACCTTACCCATGTTCCTCCTGAAGTTTTACACGGACTTATCCCGAAGCAACCTTACCCAGGTTCCTTCTCGGTCCCGATGTAGTTTTACCCAGACTCATCCTGAAGCAACCTTACCCAGGTTCCTTGTCGGTTCAGATGTAGTTTTACCCAAACTCCTTGCAAAGCAACCTTACCCAGGTTCCTTCTCGGTTCAGATGCAGTTTTACCCAAACTCCTCGCAAAGTAACCTTACCCAGGTTCCTTTTTGGTTCAGATGCAGTTTTACCCGAACTCCTCACAAAGAAACCTTACCCAGGTTCCTTCTCGGTTCAGATGCAGTTTTACCCAAACTCCTCACAAAACAACCTTACCCAGGTTCCTTCTCGGTTCAAATGCAGTTTTACCCAAACTCCTCACAAAGCAACCTTACCCAGATTCCTTCTTGGTTCAGATGCAGTTTTATCCAAACTCTTCATGAAGCAACCTTACCCAGGTTCCTTCCCATAAGCCCTACTATCCAGGTTCCTTCTCATAACATTACCATCCAGGTTTCTTTTCTCTTATCTCCAGACAGCAGTCCACAACACTGTAAGACCTGGACCTATCAAACACGATCGGTTTTACCTTTCCCTAGTAGGTCACGATGCATCCTATACACGACTAGATACGCATTTCACTTCCGCTTCCTCAAGCCGGAGTTAATTCCCCAGTAGATTAACGGACAACTGAAGCTCCTAAAATTCTATTTCTCCCAAGACAAAGACCAACATTCCTCAGCAGATTCCTCCTCAATAATAGGAACAGGAATTCTCATCAAAGGAATATCTCGAGAAATCAACATCCTCTAGATGGCATCTTTAAGCCCATCTCCGGTGACCTCCCGTCATCTCCTCCAAATGGCATCTGTAAGCCCATTCCCGATACTACCTACATAGCCAAGCATCATTATAGACGAGTGCAAATTTCTGGGCACTCTAGTGTTCAATCATCTTCCACCTTCATATCACGAAAGGCAGACGAGCCAATCTAAATATTCAGGTTTAAGAAGATTAGACAGGGGCAGCTGTTGTACCCCAAAATTTTCCCTCTTTTCATACACGCATATTATTGGTTTTATGGTTATGGAATAAAGGTATATTTATCAAGCTTCTTCAGGTTACAAGTGACGTTTATTTCGTCAATAGATATTCTCAGAGTATTTTCCGTGCTGAAGATCGGTTCGCCGTTTTGCAACAATTCGGGGTTCAAAGATTCACAAGTCCAACCCGACGCGTCATATTCAGGTGTTCTTTCGCCAAGATATCTCTGATAACATATTCTAAAATTCAGGTTCGGCTCAAGAGTCAATTTTTTAAAGAAGGTATCCGAATGTGTGAGTTTTCTCGAAGAAATATGGTGAAAAAGTGTGTTGAAAGTGCAGTTTTTACGCGCTAAAAAATTCATAACTTGAAGATCTTGGCTCGTTTTGAACCTGTTCTGGTGGCCAAAATTCCGTCTTGACGTCATCTACATTTTCATCTCTCACGGAAGGAATCCAATTTCGATCAGAAGGTCTTCAAAAATGCAAATTTATCAAGTATTTTCGTACAGAAAATTTGTGACAGAAATTTATTTGCGTCATGTTCAGAAAATCATAACTTGGTCGATTTTCATCGTATCGAGCTGGTTCCGGCGCCAAAATTTCACAAATTGAGTTGGATAAGTTTTCACAGAAGGTATTGAGTTCGAACGGTATTCAAAATGCCTTCGTTTTTTGCTCAGAGTGCATGTGACGCGCCGAAAATCCTGAATGCTGAATATTATTTCATCTGGGCCGAAACTTCGAAAATTCATAACTCGGTCAATTTTTATCGGATCGGGCCCATCTTTTTACACAAGGTCACTGACTCAGAGATCTACAACTTTGCTTCCATAGTCGAGACCTAATTATGCTCCGATCAATACCAGTTTTTTATTGAAGAACGTGTCAGAGTCGACACTGGAGCCCAAAATAAGTTTGTCTGAGCTGAAACTTCAAAAATTCATAACTAATTCACCATTTATCCGATTGAGCCCATTTTTGGACAGGAGTTAGTTCTCGATGTCGGCTACATTTTGTTTCACATTTCAACTTCAAAAATTGCACTTAAGCCCCTACGATTTAACCTAGAACATGACGAACTCAAGTGAACATTGGAGGCCCAATTGCACATTCAAAGCCCATTTTTTTTCTCTCTAATTTCCATTATATAATCTCATTTTTTTCACAAAAAAGAGGAGGAAAAAAAGTCTTTGCCACAACGCTGTCAGAATATCAAATTCTTTCAAGAACCCTAAAACCTTGAAATCCTTATTACAAACCTCCGTCTCACTACAAACAAGTCATCCCTGTTACAAACCCACATCTCACTACTTCTCCAGTAAGGGTAAGGCTGGCTTGATCTGTATGATCAAAAGGGCATAGAAGCATTCATCTCACTATAAGGGTAAGGCTGGTTTGATCTCCATGATCAAAAGTGTATAATCATTCATACATGCCATATCCGTTTAAACATTAAATTTCTTCATATATTAGATTTATTTGTATTTCATGATATATAGTAATTTATTTAATGTGTTCATGAGATTCAACACTGCAGATTTAGACAGGATCCCATGCAGGTTCATTACAGAACGTTGATGCCAAAACACAAATGGCCAAAACAGAACAACCAACACATGATACCAATACATGGCAAGGCAGACATCCTGAGAAGGTTAAGGGCGTGGGTTCGACAACCACCCCTATTGGTATTGGTTTTCTTCCTTTCTATTTATCGTTTTACCTATTTTCATTATTTCTGTTTAAAACTTTTTTTTCATAAAACTTAATATTTTTCACAAACCTTTGATTTTTTATAATAAACTTGAATAATTAATTTTAGGTTTTTTTAAAATTTAATTTTAGGTTTTAAATTAATTTGTTTCAATAACCACCCATGATATTTGCATTATTTTTATTTTCTAACCCTATTTTTCATTGATGTTTCTTCCCTTGTCTATTTTTTGGCAAACTTAATATTTTTTTATTAATCATTAGACATAAACTTTTTTTAAACCTTTTTTTTAATTAAAATTAATTAGGTTTTAGGTTTTTTAATTAACCTTTTTTTTTCTTCAAAATTAACATTTTTTATTAATTAAAATTAATTAGGTTTTAGGTTTTTAATTAACCTTTTTTTTTCTTCAAAACTAATCTTTCTTTTTAATTCAAATCAATTAGGATTTAGGTATTTTAATTAACTTTTTTTTTTCAAAATTAACATTTTTTACTAATTAAAATTAATTTGGTTTTTTTAGGCTTATTTAATTAATTATCATAAATCACTTTTTCACAAAAAAAAACACCAAAAATATTAACTTAGAATTTTCGGTTTTAATTTTTCCTTAATTTCTTTTTATTTATTCTTTTACATTTTAATTTCTAGAAAAATTGTATAGGTCGCATTATCAATGTAATAGCGTAGATTTATATTTTCTCGCATTTTTTTCTAATTATATAATTGCTTCCGGGATGTAATAGTAATTAAGATTTAAATTCCGCATTTTACTTTTAGTCCAAAATAATTATGTATCTGCAAAAGTCTTGTAATAGCTAGGACTTTAAACTTTCTGCATTTTATTTTCGCAAATTATAAACTGCTTAGATGCATGTTAATAGGATTGTATGGAAAGACTAATTGAAAATTAAAATAGTAAATCACCTTAATTGTGCAAAGATTAAATAACTGAAAACAAACACATGCACATGCTCACTCTTAGGGTATGCCTCACTTGGTTGCCTCGGAAAACAATCGTCATGTCCCTCGAACGTAGGGATACCCTTAGCAAAGACCCTCAATCTAAAAGTCATCATAAAGATCATAGTCCCTTAACGTCCCTCGAGTTTCCTATGAAAAATGATCTTGTCCCTCGATGTTGCCTACGAATGTATGATGACAGTCCCTTCGTAATGCTAAGGTATCCTTACATGTTACCTTCAATGACCATTACGTCCCTTTCGAATTGACCCTTACAACTCCAACGACGGCGCTACCTACTCACTAATAGTAGGATAGCGATGTCTAAAGGAAACGAGCATAGAACAATTCTTTTTTTCGAGTAGGTAGATGCTAGTAGGTACTTGCGCATAATAAACTTTTCACACCATACACTTTTCAAACAAAGTTTTCAAAAACACTTCGTAACACTCTTAAAGACAGAAGCAAGGGTTAAATCGAAGTAAAACAAAAACTTTTTCAAATCAAACACACACAAGCAATTTTAAAATGATGAGCAAGTACCTAAGAGCCCATGGAAAACCATGGATAGAAAGGGTGCTAACACCTTCCCTTTCTATAATCTACCCCCCCCATACTCAGAATATCTCGAAAAAGGAATTTTTCTGTGCTTTTTTCCTTTCCGGATGGATAAAATAAAATTCGGTGGCGACTCTTTCTTATCGCGACATTTGCGAATACAAAATGCAAACTAGTATTAACAGTCAGTTCTGCCACCGTATCACATATGGCAAGACTAATAATCAAACGTAGAAAACCATAATTCAAGATAATATAATTGAATTAACACACTCTTCAGACTTGCACCCCTAGGGTACCCTCTCTTGTTGCCTTACAGTTATTGGTCATGTCCCTTGAAAGTAGGGATACTTTAGCAAAAGACCCTTACGAATAAAGATCATAGTCCCTCGATGACCCTTTGAAGTTGCCTATGAAAATGATCTAGTCCCTTTGAAACAAATTTCTAAAGTATCCTTATATGTTGCCTTCAATGACCATTCGATGACGCCACGTTTGTCCCTTCACATCCAATAGATAGGGCTACCTACCAACTAATGGTACATATATCACTATCTCTAAAGGAGAAGGAAAAGAATAAGAACGACCTTTAGTAGGTAAGGAACTCTTAATCGCTTGCTCACAATCTTTTCTAAAAGACATTTTTTCACATCACACTTTTCAAACAAAATATTTTTAAACACTTTATACGCATTCTTGAGGACTGATACAAGAATAATTACAAAGTTGGTCGTTCTTTGGCTTTTCAAAAATATTTTCAAACAAATCACACACATAAAGCAAATTTTCAAAAGTGGTCTAGCAATTAAGAGCCCGTAGATAACTACAGATGAAAACGGTGCTAACACCTTCCCTTTTCATAACTTACCCCCCGAACTCAAAATCTATGAAACGTCTTTCCTGTTCTTTTCTCCTTTCCTAAATATTGAATAAAAGAAAAGTCGACAGTGACTCTTGCTATCCTCACATTTGGATAAAACCAAAAAGTCAATTCTCTCATCGTATTACAATACCCAAGGGGTATTCATATGAATGTTAATGCCAAAAATTCTCACCCTTAATTTCTCTCTCTAATTCTCCTATATATATCTCTCTAATTCTCCATATTCAAACCCTCCATTTTTAACTAAAGACTGATTCCATGTTCTAATATTTGGCATCAAAAGCCTGGTTCGGTCCACCAAAAACTTAGTGTGCAATATGAGTTATGTCTCCAATGAAATAATCCCTACCCACCTACCAATCCTTAATGCGAAAATTATGACAAATGGTGACATTAAATGAAGGTGTTGATTGGATACCAATATGTTCTTGAAGCGATAAAGAATGGGGTAAATCCCCTTGTCAAAGGTGCAACAGATGCACAACAAGCAACACATAAGGAAGATTTGAAGAAAGATTACAAAGAGTTGTTTTTGATCCATCAATGTGTGGATGATGACAACTTTGAGAAAGTTGGTGATTGTAAGTTGTCAAAGCAAGCATGGGAAATCATAGAAAAGGCTGGTGTAGGGGCTAACAAGGAAAAGGTGGTTAAGTTACAAACTCACTAATGTTAACTTGACTTGATTTTATTCAAACGATTACATGACGAGAATTACTCAATTGGTGAACCAAATAAAGTCATGTGGAGAAGTTGTTACTGAGCATAAGGTTGTATCAAAAATCTTGCGTTCTTTGACGGTGAGATTTGACAACATTGTAGTGGCGATTAAGGAATTGGAGGATGTTACGGCATTGAACAAAGAAGGGACTTAAAGCTCTCTTGAGCCTTATGAGCAAAGGATGGAGGAGAGATATAACGACAAGGCAAAGGCGGAGATCGCTTTGTAAGCTCGGTCCAATGAGAACAAGAAGTCAAAAGGATAATGACCCTTGAAGAATAGAGGGAATTATTTTAGTTTTAGTGGAAGAGAGTCTCAAAATTTGAAGAATTCGACTTTTCAAAAGGGTGAGATAAGTTGCAACAAGAATGGTGGACAAGGCATCTTAGAGGTGAAAAAGGAAATTTTGACAACAGCAAGATACAATGCTAAAATTGTCAAAAATTTGGTCATTATGAAAGAGATTGCAACACAAACAAGAAGGAACCTCAAGCGCGTGAAGCCAAGGCTGCAAGACAAGAGTGTGATGATGATAACACACTTTTGGTCATGATCATAGAAGGTGAATACAATAATAACATGTTACGGGACAGTAGCAGTAGCAGTTCTGGGAACGCTGCATAAATGTGTTGTAACTAGTATGTAAAGGAAAAAAACGCTTACACGAAGAAGATAATGTTATGGTTACTATGAGATAATGTTATGGTGACTTTAAAGTGTGTAATAAGTTCAAGTACATGGTTGAGCGGAAATGTGGTCACAAGCTCAAAGTTCTTAAAACTGATGGTGGAGGTGAATATGTCTCAAATGACTTTGGGAATTTTTGTGATCAAGAAGGAATAGTACATAAGGTAGTACCGCCTTATCCACCGCATTAAAATGGTGTTTCCGAAAGAAGAATTGATCTATTATGAACATGGTAAGAAGCATGTTAAAAGGGAAGAATATGTCGTTAGATTTACGGGGAGAAGTGATATCAACAACTGCCTATTTTTTAAATAGGTGTCTGTTGTACCCCAAAATTTTCTCTCTCTTTTCTCAAGGCATTTCTCACAAGATCTTCAATGGCTCAAGTTTGAACAACTGTTGACTAGATCAAACCACCTCTTAAACATTAAAGCCTTAAATGACCTTCATGGATCATTATAGACCTCCAATAATACTCATGTCAAGTTTCAAGTCTTGAATCACAATTTTGCTCAGTCAATTGATCATATGATTGAAAATTAGTTGTATTGGGTAAAAAGTCAATTGTGGTCAACTTACAGTCAAACCTCATGATTTTTTGACCAATATCAACATTTTGAAGTAATATTCACCAATTGATCAATTTGGACTACAATTTCCCAAGAAGTTTAAATTATCAAAAGGGCAAAATGGTCAAAATTAGGGTTTTTGATTAGAATGACTGATTCTTGACTTTTGACCTAATGCATGACTTATCGATTTGAAACATGATCTCAAGGATTCGAGTACATCATTTTGACCTAATTTTATGACTCAATTCATCTCTCGAGATCAATGGATTGATAGTTGAAATTTGGTCAACTGAGGAAAAAGTCAACTAACACACCAAAAGTCAAACTTTGACTTTTTGATCAAAATTGAGTTTCAAAAGTCACGATTCATCAAGACATTAAAAAATATGAATCTTGATCATAAATAAAGTCAAAAGATAATTTAAAAAGTCAAACTTTTCAAGACTTGAAAAAAATTTCTAAGTGTTTTTGTACATGGTAATTTCACGACTTCATGCCAAATTTTCACCAAGATGCAAGATGATTCAAAGAAAACTTTCAACATGAAAGTTGTAGATCTTGATGAAATCTAAAAATTTGAATTTGAGGGCTCACATCAAAAAAATGCTTAGATTTTGATTTATAGGCCATGAAGTCATGCACTTTTTCTTAAACACTTAGTGAAATTTTGCCCTAGTTTAGGCAAATTTTTGTCCCAACTTCTTGGCCATTTTTCACATAGCTCCAATTTTATTTAGCAAAAGTGGAAAATATAAAAGTTGTATAGGATATTTCAATCTTTCCAAAATGTCAAATAACTTGAAGAGATCATTTTTGAGCTAAGAGAATTGAAGAGAAGAAGTTGGACATCCATTCTTGAATTACAAGTCATTTTCATGAAGAACACATAACCTAATCTCATAGCTATGCTGCATAACTTCAATTTTTAGTCTTTTAACTTGTGTTTCACTCCATAATTAATTGATTACAAAACTGTTAGAACCATTATCCAAGTATTTGAACCATTATCGAAGTTGTATTTCCATTAACGGCACAAAGTAACTTTGCCATTCTAGTAAAGTGGCTTGAATCACAAAGTCAACTTGTCTTGAGCATTGAACTTGTTATTTCTGCACAAGCATCCTCTACACAATAAGATAAGCATGTTTAAAGTTCCTAACCACTTTAGATAGCTGTATACCTTGCCTTAGAACAATGCTTGTCAAGCTTGCTTCAAAAACAAGTCAAATGGCCATAACATGTGAACTCTTGCTTCTGACCCCTCCAATCTTCCAAACCTTTGTCTATAAACTGAACCTTCATTCATAAGCCTAGGACACGATTTTACAAGCCTGAAAACTCCCAAAAACTCCCTCAAACTCAGAATTGCTCTCAAGCCTCACTTTTGTGCCATTTATGATTTTTGGTAGCCATCTCACAAACCACTCGTGCATTTTCCATTATTTTCATTCACCAAGCTTCTATAATACATATAGAAGCCATCCCAATACCTGTTACACTTCTGTAACTCTATCTTCAACATCCTCCATTTTCAAAAACAAAAGCTTGCACCTTGACTTCTCTAGAATATTTCAGACACTCTCAGCTCAAAGTAACTATTAGAATAGCTTTCTGGAAGTTCAAGGAAGCTAACCAGATCATTGCAGCACCTTGAAGTGAGCTCCAACTCAAAACATAATCTCCATCTGCAAGGTCAGTTTTCTGAAATTCTAACTCTTCATACAAGCATCATTTGACTTCCATTTTAAAAGATAAAATGTAGACATCATAGCCCTAAAACTAACCATGTTCTTAGAATTCATTTATGTTTCCTGAGTAGTGAGAATTTTGAGCCTGAACTTTCTGAAAAAATTATGTTAAATTTGATACCATTTAAAATTTGTGCTCATCTTTGATCCATTACTTAAGTTATTTACATATTTGAAATCGTGGTGAAATTTCTAACAAGTTTGATGTTTATAATTTCTGAAATGGTTGAGAGTTGAGAAAGTTATAGAGTTATGGTTGGCGCCAGGAAGAAGATGAAGTACAGTCATGGACTTGTTTTATCTTATATTTATTACAAGTTGTATTTATACCAGATGAAACAGCCACCCCAGTGGCAGGAGAAGCGCGCGTAAGGCATTTGTGTAGAAGGTCCTAGGTTCAAGCCCCAGCGAGACCTTTTGCATTTTTCACATTTTTTTTCTTGGTCTTTGTTTTCTATTTGACACACGCGCTTAGGCCTGCTTCTGTTGGGCCTTTTCATTTTATTTCCTCTCACCCCCTGAATGCTAACAACATGCACCCATTTTATTTTGTTTTGTTTTTTTATTTATTTTCTGACTTATACAAAAATCAGTTTGTGCCTAAGCCAAATAAAAATTATTTTTCTCATTAACCTCCTAATTTCTTTTCTAACCCCTGACTTTTTTTATATTTTCATTTTATTTTTTTTCTTTATTATTCTTATTTTTCTTTTTATTATTATTTTATTAAAAAATAAAAAAATATATTTTTATCAAATATTTAGACTAAAATTATTATTAGTTTATTTCTATTTTTATTTCATTTCTTTTAAACAAAAACTCAAAAGAATATGTTCTTTCTTAATTTAATTAAAATAAATCCAGACTTATGTTTTGTTTTAATTTTTTCTTTTAATTTAAATTAACTTATAATTTAGGAATCTAATTAATTAACCCCTTTTATTTTATCAACTTTAAAACCTTTTCATACAAAAAACTATAAAAAAAAACAATTTTATTTTTTGTTGCATTATCTTTATATTCTTGTACATTTTATTTATTATTTAATTTGGTTGTAATAGTAACTAGGTTTTAATTTCTTTCATCCTCATTTGTAATTTGTACCTCCATCCCCTAAATCATTGTAATAGTGTAGGACTTTAAACTTCTACAATTTATAGTTTTTAATATTATTGCTAGTAATTAGGGTTTGTATGGCAAGACTTAAAATCAAACAAGTAGACAATCCCTAATTCAAGACAAATGCATGAAAACAATACACTTTGCACACTTGTACCTCTAGGGTAACCCACACTTGTTTCCTCGGATTAAAACAGTCATGTCCCTCGAACGTGAGATACTTTAGCAAAGACCTTCAATTACAAGATCGTAGTCCCTCGATGACCCTTCAACATTGCCTTTGATAAATGATCTTAGACCCTTAAAAAAATTGCTAAGGTATCCTACAAAGTTGCCTTCTATAACTATACGATGACCCACGTCTGTCTTGTCATACCCCAATTTTTGACCTAAGATTCCACCCTCAATTTGCATCATTGCATAACAAGTGTTCACAAGTGGTTTGACCTTTTTTTTTTTTTGCCAATTCTTGAGTTAGATTTCAAAAATTTATAACTTCTTCAAATTTCGACATTTTTGAGCGGTTCTCTTTGCATATGATTCTTCTTGACATCTATAATTTCTCTTTACAAGTCAAGATCTGATTATGCTTTGAAAAACCATGAAAAAATAGAAACGTTAGAAGTCACTTATGAATTTAGTGGAATTTGATTTTTATTGTGTTTTATTCATGATTTCTTTCCCATTTAAAAAATCACAAAAAAATTTACTTAGCATCATGTTATTTTTTTTTATTTACTATTTTTACCTCTTTACTAAAAAATTATAAAAAATATGTTCGTTTATTAATTTAAATGTATATATTGGTATCATTTATTTCAAAAAAAATCTAAAAAAATTTATATAGGTCATTTTATTTTCTTATATGTATTTTATTTTTTATCTTTTAATTTGCACTTATATTTTCATTTATTTTATTTCAAGAAAAAATCATACATAGTTAATTTAATGTATCTTTTATTTTCTATTTTGTATTTATTATTATTACTAACACTTTTAGTTTTTATTATTATATTATTGTTATTATTATTTTTATTATTATTATTATTATTATTACTTTGTTCTTTTGTTTTTTTGTGTCAATAAAGAAAAGTTTGGACCACTATAATGTAGTACAAACACTTCACATGGATTGTCAATTTGTACTTATCAATGACCAAAAATCATTCTCACACTTTACATGGATTGTCAATATAAACTTATCAATAGCCAAAAACTATTCTAATAAAGTCACATGAATTGCCACATCAACACTCCTACCTCATTCACCCAATAAATAAGGCTTTTCTTTCTTTCATTTGGAGGAACAATATCATAAATCATTCACTAAATTAAACCAAAACTCTCTTCTTTTTTCCCTCTTTATTTCCTTTCAAGTCATTTCTTTCTTTTATTGAATAGGTAGGCTATTATACTTGTTCTTTATTTAATTCTATTATAATTTTACTCTTTATTTATTTATTTAGTACCCCATAATTGTCACCATTTTAGAAGGAAACTTCATTAATTCAAAATCAAGAGTTGAAAAGTGTTCTTAAACCTCCAAAAATAAAAGTGATTATTGTTGTTTAATTTCATTTTTTTCTGTAATTTTTTGTTGTTTATTTACTTATTTTTAGCATGGATCCTTGGTCGTGAGATTGATTAGATAAACTTTCATTATTCATTTGTTTAATTTCATGTTAAATTGAGAAAGTTATGACGTTTATACTATTTTTACTATAGACTTCATCTTATTCTTCTTTATCTATTTTATTTTCATTTTTATTTGGATCAATTTGGAAAGCATTTGAATTTTTTAGTTCATCTAAGCTTGTCGGATATTGAATGAACTTTCATCATTTCAAATCTACCTCTAACTGGTACTTTGATCATTCAAGGTACTTGAGATTAATGATAAGTTTGTCATAATGTATCTTCCTTGAATTTTTCTTGACCCCCCATATTTGTTAATTGTACTACATATATAAGAGAATAAACTTCAAAGTGTCATTTCTATAACATTTACGAGTACATACATTCTATGCTTCATATAAAGTTACACTTATCCCAAATCAGATTATTAACTTTATATTGTACTAACTTTACTTTAATATCATTTATATTTTTGCACTTTATATTTTCTTCTCTTTACTTTTATGCCATTTATCATCCATAGCATTTTATTTTCTTTACTTTATGCATTTTTTCTTTGCTCACTTGAGCATTTATCTTCTCTTTTCTCACTTGAGCTTCTTATTTTCTTTTGCTTTTTATAAGCCACTTAATAAAAAAAAACCTAAAATTAGTTCTTTAATCCTTAGACTATGATTACTATCCATTTTGATCTGATACATGGTTCTTGTCTGGTCTTCATCTGATTATTATCTTTGTGTTTGAATTCAAGAGAAAGGATCGTCTCTTTGACTTTATGTTATTGTGAGTCTTTATATTTTGTCCCTCATATTTGTTTCCCATTAGTTAAAACCTTTAAAACCCTATTTTAAAATTTACACCCTTTTAAGCCAAAATCTCGACATTAGGTCGTTGCATTTTGAAAATTTATCTTCTCCCCGATCCTTTTTGCAAACAAACTTTTTAACCAAAAATATAGATATTTCAAAAGGTTCCTATAGGATACTATAGATACATAGGGTGCTAGTACCTTCCCTTTATATAACAACCCCCAAACCTTCAATATTTTCAAGTGCATTGTATTTTTATTTACTTTTAGTATTGCATTTACTTTGCATATTTATGAGTTTTATTTCGCACTTTTCCATTTTTCCTTGGAAATAATAAAGCGCGGTGGAAACTCTTGCTTTTATGAGTCAAGTTAATCAATAGCTTGATCTCCGATTTTCACTACTACAGAATTGGCGAATCTGTTGGGGATTTAATTTCTAAGTGGGTTAAACCTAATTTGTTATATCTGTTATTTCTTATTATTTATGTAATATGGTGGCAGAACCCACTATTATACTGGTTTTGCATTTTTTATCCGCAATTATTGTGGTAAGCAAGAGTCGCCACCGACTTTTCTTTTATCCAACAAAGGAAAGGGTGAACATAACAAAAATAGACCTTTCGAGATTATTTCTGAGTAAGGGGGTAGATTATCAAAAGAGAAGGTGTTAGCACCCTTTCCATCCATAGTTATCTACGGGCTCTTAGTTGCTAGCTCATTTGAAAATGCCTTGTGTTTGTGTGTTTGAAAAAGTATTTTGAAAAGACGCCTTAATGCGGTGAACTTTTTAATGTTTCTTGTGTCATGGAGAATGTATACAAAGTGTCTTTGAAAATATTTTTTAGAAAAGAGTGTATGTGTGGAAAATTGTTTTATTTGAGCAAGCATCTAAGAACCATCTACCTACTCGAAAAGGTTTGTTCTTTTCCTCTTTTCCTTTAGACAATCTTATCCTACTATTAGTGAGTAGGTAGTCCTATCGTCGAATGTTTTTGAGGGAGTAGCAAGGGTCATTGTACAGTCACAAAGGCAATTAGTAAGACATCTTAGTAATTACCCTAGGGTTTTAAGATCATTTAACTGAGGCAACGTCAAAAGGATCATCGAGGGACTTTATGATCTTGTAAACCAAAGGGTAGCCGCTAAAATCTCTTACATTCAAAAATCGTGACCGTTTATTCTGAAGACAACAAGTGGGGAAACCTTATAGGTGCACGTGTGCAGTATGTTTGTTTTAGTTGTGTTATCTTGAAAATTAGGGTTATCTACCATTTGCTTTTAATCTTTCCATACACGCCTAATTACTATACAAATGATATTGTACATAAAATATAAAGTGCGGAAATTAAATCCTACACTATTACATCCTGTGGGCAGTTACATAATAGAAAAATACGGAAAAATAAACTAAACTATTACAAAATTTCCCATGCAACCTATACATTTTTTCTAGAATTTAAATGGAAAATAAATAGAAAAATGATTAGAAAAAAAGTTTTAACAAATGTAAAAAAGTCCTAAAATCCTAAGTATTAAGAAAATCGATTCTTTGGTATTTTTGTGATTTAATTTTAATAATAAAACCTAAATCTAGATTAATTACAATTAATTATAAAATAAACATTAAACATGATTAAATTAAATTCATTTTTCAAAAATTAATTTAATTAATCAAAACCTAAAATCTAATTTTTTATGATTTTATTGATTTTTAATAAAACTGATTTTAAAAAAAAGGTTAGTTAATTAAAAGAAAAGAATAAAAATGAAATAATAAAAAAACAATAAAATGGGCTTTGCTGAAGCAAAAAGGGGGGTGCTGGGAAGCAGATCCATTAAGCCCAAAGGGAAGAGGCCCAAGGCACGCGCTGGATCTTGTGAGGCCGGCCCCTTGAGGGTTCATCATGGGGAGTGCTTCTGGAGCGCTGGATCTGGATCCACAATGATCTGGTGGCTGAGATTTGAAGGTACACGGTAGGCACGCTGGACTTCAAGATGTAGGATCTGCAAGAATCAATTAATATGAAAACAAAATGCAGGAGGCAGGGGTCGAACCCATGCCCTTGCATAAGAATGCCTTATTACACGTTACGTCTACCAATGGGCCATGCTTCTCAATTGTTAATCTAATGAAATAAAAATGATATAATGTGAAAACAAATCAAAAGATGAGTCAGCAAACACGCGCGCGTTGTAAGTTTGAATGGCCAAATCAGGTTGTGAATTTTTGCCAAACCAGCTTTGATCAGAGTCAAAGAAGCTCAGGGATGCCGGAGCTACCCTCAGTCATCTTCTCCGGCCCTACAAAAACGAGATCGGCCAAAATATGTGGAGTCAAAGCCCCAAACTCAGGTTACCCCCTATTTCGCATGCTACGAGTTCCATGGTGGTGGTCCTTTGGCCTGAAATGGCCTGCATCGTTGGCGTGAGATCACGACTGAAATTTTGCCCTAAAAATGGCAAAACTCTATCCTCAGGCCAAACATTACATGTGATAGCTCTAAACAAACACAAAAATTAGTATGAACGCATGTATGTACAAAAGATCCATTTATTTTGCACGAATAATGAGATTAGGTTCACGAAAAATCTTACCAACCGGTGCACTTGGAAGTGAGGGTTTTGGGCACATCTTTTCTTGAGGGATGATTGGAAACGAATCCAGAGGATCTCAGGATGGTAGTAAGACCCTTGGAATGGGTTGAATAAGGCTTGGACTTTCTGTTTGAATTTTGACAACTTTGGATATTTCATTGAAAATTTGAGAACTCTTCTTAGGCAATGTGTTTGTGTCCTTTGATATGCTTTTGTTTTGTATTTATAGAGGGGTGGAATTGTGAGCAAACGTGGCAAGAATCCACACATTAAGGCCCCCTTTCAAACCAATATCAAACATATTAAAATGTTTCAAAAATTGTGAAAAACTTGCCCTTCTTGATATGCAATGAATCTGGCCTCTTTTTCACGAAATCTTAGGCCCAATGTTGATTCAAAACATCAGCCCATGTGTCCAAATCATTTATCTATTATTTTATGCATTTTATTTTATATTTATTTGAATAAAAACAAAAATAAATATGAATAAAATATAGGAAAATGCAAAGCAAGGTGAGAGTGAATTTAGGAGTCCTTGAGTAATTCATAAGCATATTTGAATCTCAAAAAGTGGGTCTATAAAAATGCATTTTTGCTCAAAGTTGACTTTTTGCATTTTCACCAATTTGCCCAATTTGCACTGGTCATAACTTGCTCAATTTGTATCTTTTGGAGATGATCTTGGAATTTTTGGAAAGTCCAAAATGTCCTCTACAATCTCTATGTTAACCATATTTGCATTTGGAGAATTTATATTGATGTAACTTGCCTTGACAAAAAATGACTTTTTGTTGACTTTCAAAAAGACCTGTAATATATTGGTTCATATCTTTCCAATGATGCATTTTTTGAACTTGAGGAAAAAATAAAAGTTGTAGGGAATTGAATTTTCTTCACAATGATCTTTAGTTGAGGAAACATGTATGAAGCATGTTAAAGTTATGCCTGGTCAAAGTTTAGTTGACTTTCTCTATGAAACTCTAATTTAGCAAGTTTTGATTCTTGATGATTTGAGAGCATTCCTTGAGGAATCATGATCAACCTTGATTAAATGATGGATACCACTTCAAAATCATGATCAACCCTGATTAAATGATGGATACTAAAAATCTTGAAGTTTGACTGTATATTGACCATAGTTGACTTTTGACCTAATATAGTTGATTTCCAGTCATCTGAGCAATTGACTGAGCAAATTTGTAATGCAAGGCATGAAAGTTAGTATGGATATTCTTGAGGACATATTAGGGGCCATGGAAATTGCTTGAGGCCTTTTAAACCCAAACTTATTTGTGAAAAATGAAACCCTAGTTGGAGATCCATTGCTTAGGAGGAGAATTTATCTGGTAAATTTTTGGTCAACCTTGAGCACTTGAGGACCTCTAGGAGTATGTTTTCAATAAAATGAGAGGGAAAATTTTGGGGTACAAAATTATCCTTCATATATCATGAGGCTAGAAGATACGAAACCACAATGGTTATCCCTCATCCATGAAGAAACGAGGCAGTCACAATCCTCTCAACAAGTAAAGACAAGTTAATGTCACACGTTTTGTTCAAAAAAAAAGCCCGCTAAGTCGAAAACTTGAAAACGAGCGACTTAGGCAAAAATTAGGGCATCCCACTGGACTATAATTCAAAATAATTAGTTCAGTAAAAAGTTAGGGAAAATGAAAATTGCAAACAAAGACTACACAAAAATCCTCAGCAATGAACAAATCTTTGTAACTACAAACACGAAGACATAAGGGTGGCTGCTACTCTGAAAGCTTCGTCGTTTCCTTAACCGTGACAAAATATTTTCTGAAAGATGAACATGAATGTTGAATTAACTGAACTTAGGATTTGAGAACATCACAAAGAATGAGTGGGCAGAATAAATTTTGAGCCTAAAAAATCTTTTTTTTCTGAAAACCGTGAACCAGGCCAAGTTACAACCTTCAAAAGTCCTAATTGAAGCAAGTTTATTTCGAAAGCATACTTCGACAAGATTGCGTTCCTAACTCTCATAAGTTTTGTTAAATATTTTTGTTAGTATCATATGCTTTTGCTATACAAAAATAAATGTTGCTCTAACTTGCAAAGTTTATGCGATATCTTTTCAAAATCTTCAAGACTTACATAACTGTTGCATTAGAATTTTCATTCTCAGAATAAAATTTTTCTGCTTGTAAAACATTTTTTTGATATCAAGAAAGCTTACATATAAGCACCAATGATGAGTTTAATCTTTTAAGGTCTGAAACTTTATTAAGTAATTGGCGAATCATTTTCAAGAATGATCATATCCAGGGGCATGTTGCCTGAAGACCTTCAGCATGAACAGGTTGTTGCTTTCATAGTTTGTTTACCCTCATAGGGAAATTTTGAAAACTCAGTTGTACAAAATATAGTCAATATGGGGAAGTCACGTCAAGATTCGATGAATCTCTCTAAGAGTTTTAAGACAATAGAACATTTTTGATGCCTGGTCTTTTGTAAAATCCTCTTGAGATGATTTCTTCTCATCAACCATATAACTTGGGGCATTTTATAAGTGAAGTTATTCACAAGAATTAGCGTGTGTCACGAAGCTTATCAGCAGTAAACTTGGGGCATCCAAAATTAGTTCCAAGGGAAATCCAGATTTGTCAAGATATGTGATCTGCGTTGGGTACATACACTCTATGCTCCATATGAAGTTACACTTATCCCAAATCATATTATTAACTTTATATTGTACTAACTTTACTTTAATATCATTTATATTTTCACACTTTATATTTTCTTCTCTCTACTTTTATGCCATTTATCATCCATAGTATTTTATTTTCTTTACTTTATGTATTTTTTCTTTGCTCACTTGAGCATTTATCTTCTCTTTGCTCACTTGAGATTCTTATTTTTCTTTTGCTTGTTATAATCCTCTTAAAAAAGAAAAAACCTAAAATTGGTTCTTTAATCCTTGGACTATGGTTACTATCCATTTTTATATGATACATGGTTCTTGTATGGTCTTCATCTGATTATTATCTTTGTGTTTGAATCCAAGAGAAAGGATCGTCTCTTTGAATTTATGTTATTGCGAGTCTTTATATTTTGTCCCTCATATTTGTTTCCCATTAGTTAAAACCTTTAAAACCCTATTTTCAAATTTACACTCTTTTAAACAAAAATATCGACATTAGGTCGTTGCATTTTCAAAATTTCTTATCTCCCCGATCCTTTTTGCAAACAAACTTTTTAACCAAAAATACAGATATTTCAAAAGGTTCCTATAGGATACTATAGATATATAGGGTGCTAGTACATTTCCTTTGTATAACCAACCCCCGAACCTTCGATATTTTCAAGTGCATTGTATTTTTCTTTACTTTTAGTATTGCACTTACTTTGCATATTTATGGGTTTTATTTCGCACTTCTCCCTTTTTTCCTTGGAAATAATAAAGCGTTGTGGTGACTCTTGCTTTTGCGAGTCAAGTTAATCAATATCTTGTTCTCTGATTTTCATCGCTACATGTCCCTTCACATCCAATAATATGGTTTCTTACTAACTAATAGTAAGATAACACTATCTAAAGGAAGAGGAAAATAATTAAGACTTTTTGAGTAAGTATAACGCTCGTAGTTGCTTGCTCATAAACAAAACCATCTTCACACTCACACTCTCAAAACATCTTTCCAAAAACAAACATCTCTTTGAACTATTTTGAAAAACCAACACTTTGTATACATTCTTATAGAGACGAGAATCATTACAAAGTTTGTCGAAACAAAGGTGTTGTACCCCAAAATTTGCCCTCCCATATTCTCCAAGAAATTGCCAAGTCAAGCTGCAAAATTCCCCAAGGGTGGCACAGTGCAAAGGTCCCCTATACAGTCAAAACTAGGGTTTGTGGTCTAATCAAGAAAAGGAAGTTTTCAAGGGCCCAATCAAGTCTCATATGCCTACAAATATGGTCAAGCATCCTCATATCAAGTTTCAAGGCATTCAGCACAAAATTGCACAGTCAAAACCCTAAATTGCACTACAGTCAACTGTAGGGGCAAAATGGTCATTTGACAGTCAAAAGTTCAAATTTTTGGTCAACATATCATTTTGAAGCCACAAACATCATTTGATCAATGCTTGATCATGATTCTCAAAATTTGGCTCAGAAATCATCAAAGATGCAAAAGTTTCCTTATTTGGACAGCTGAAAAAGTCAACTGAAATTGACCAGGGCATAACTTTCACATGGATTATCAGAAAAATTCCATCCAAAGCTCATTTTGAAGAGAAAGACATTTCCTACAACTCATCTTCATACTTCAAGTCCAAGAAATGCTCTCACAAAAAGTTATCAATTTCAACATTATAGGTCATTTTCAAAAGTCAACAAAAAGGGACTTTAAGTCAAAGACCATAACTTGAGATTGGTAACTCCAAATGACATGGGACCAAAGACATTGGTTAGAGGACTCAAAGACCTTTCCAAAATGTCCAAGAACATGAGAAAAGCTTAAAAATTGAGCAAGTTATGCCTTGTGGAAGTTGGGAAAGTTTTGGATATTTTGAAAAGTCAACATTGATTCAAATGACCTAAAATTGCTAATGGGCCCATTTTTCTTCCATGATTCATCATTCTAAGCATATGCACGACCACTTGGCCCAAAGGGAAGTATTTTATCATTTTTTATTTATTTATTTGAATTATTATTTATATTAATTCATTTAAATCATTTAAAAATATGAAAAAATATCTAACTTGACCTAACCAATCTTTTTATGCATGTTTTGGACTCAATATTTCGTGCTTAGCTAAATGTGGAAAGAATTGGAGCAATTGGATATGATTTGAACCAAATGCACATGGGAAAAGATATGAAAAAGATCTTAAGAAATCAAATTTCCAAAACCATTAATTCAAGAGATTTTGATCAATATTTTTGACCTAATGCACTCAGTACATAAGCATGATCATAACCCTAATGATGCTGGAGGAAAAGCTGCGCAAAAGGATACAAAGAAAACTTGGAATTTTTTGTCAAAAAAAGCAATTCTGAAATCATTGTTAGAGGTCGATTCAAGGCATAAAAACCATTCCATTAGCTTCCTTGAAGGTTCCTGAACGTGTTCTAATCCATAACACTCATCAAAACTCCAAGAACTGGTATATTGAACCGAAACTGCATCAAGAAAATTCCACGATCATGCATCATGATTCACGCATCCTTTGCATTTTTTATTTATTGATTCATGTTCATTATGATATTATGATGCTAACCAACATATTCAATTGCATTTTTGTGCGCTATATACGATTATGCCATGTTTGATTGTTAGGGTTTATAAAGCTTCAAATTAGGGATTCTTAAAAGAGGAAAAATTGGCCCTCAAGACCATGACCATTAGCATCAGTGCATCTGGACGAAGAAGAAGCACCCATCGCGCCAAATTTATGGACACCATAGGCCTAATCGCTATTTTCCCATAGCTGGCCTAAGAAAACGCGTCCAAAACCGTTGCTTTTGTTTTTTTGTTTCAGGGATAATGGAGAAGACGATGTGTTGGCAAGACGTGATAGGTTGTTTTGAATTTCGCGCATTTTAGCCCACTAACGCGTTGTTTTCTTTTATTATATTTGTTGCTTATTTATTTAACAAAAGAGTTTCATGGTTCAGCTGGCAAGCGCTCATTGCGTTGACATCTAAGACCTGGGTTCGAGCCCCAGGTCTGTATCATCTCCATATTATTTTTCCATGTGAATTCCTATGCAGCGCTTACGTTGAGGACCACCATGTATCCTCCAGATCAAACCATACACGCGTCCTGGGAGATCAAATCAAAGGCAGGGATTCAAAGAACACAATAAACCCTAGTCAACGTTGCCACACGTGTCATGCAAGAAGTCAGAAGGGACATGCTTAACTGGGCCAGATTGCTAAGGCCTATACCTCCATATTGGGACTTCCACCCCCCCTGGTTTGCAAATCTCTACATTTTCTTTATATTTTATTTTCAATTATTGTTTTATTTACTTTATTGTTTTGATTTAATTAATTATTTTTTAACAAAATACAAAAACATCATAAAAAATCAAAAAAGACAAAAAAACATAATAAATAATTTTTATTTCTAATATTTTCATAAATAAATGCATGTAAATAACTTTAGTTTAAATTAGGGTTTGCAATATTAATTCTTTTCATAAAAAATCTAAAAAATGTAGAAATAGGTTTAATTAATGTTTTATTCCTTTTTAATTTTTCTTTTTTTAACAATAATAATATTTATTTTATTTTTATTTATTTTTTATAATTAAATTTGCATGAAAATAATTTAGGGTTAACTTAGGTTAAAAACTTCAATATCTTTCTTAATAACTTAAAAATAATTAGAATTAGGTTTAGTATTTTATTTTTATTAAATCTTAAAAAACATAAAAATACCAAAAACAAAAAAAACAAATTCTTGCTTTCTTTTAATTTTAATTTTAATTCCTCATTAATTTTAATTTTTGCAAAAGGGTCCAACGCCCTCGTTTCGTTCTTAATTTCTTATTCGTTCGCATATTTATTTTATGTCATTTAAATAATTATGTATCTCTCCCGAAGCCTTGTAAAGTAATATGCCGTACTTTATTTTCTTTAATTGCTTTATTTTTCTGTCAAATCGGGTTCGGTTTAATTTTGGCGATGTGGACCCGCGCCTTTTGTAATAGCTTTAGATTTACTTTTCCTCGCAACTTTTAACTGTTAACGAAAAAGCATGCAAGAATGAATGGACCAAAATAAAAATAACGCGTAGATCAATCATAACATGACAAGACAAAGATAATTGAATCTGACACACAAATCGCACACACCACCCCTAGGGTACGCCTCACTGTTGCCTTGCCTCGAAAGGTGATCGTCGAGTAGAGGATGTCTTAGTAAGTCCTCATGATCCGGGAACCTGGCATGAGGGTAGCTTCTAAGGTGTCTTCCCATTGCTCTGGTGATCACCATGTCCCGAACCTCGAATTGACCCGAACACCTCCAACGGTGGTGCTACCTACCTCTCAATGGTGGGATGGCACTACTTTAAAGGACATTTACACAGACGAATTCCTTAGGGTAGGTAGACGACTCTAGATACTTGCTCTAATTTCAAAACAAATCAAAAATACTTTTCACACCGACACATTTTCAAAAAGCTTTCGAAAGCAATTTTTCAAACACTCTTGAGGACCGATACAAGAGTCGAACTGGAATTTTCAAAGAAACTTTTTTAAACCCACAATTGAAAAGCAAACAAACCATTTTGAAAACACAAATGAGCAAGTATCTAAGAGCCCATGGATAACCATGGATAGAAAGGGTGCTAATACCTTCCCTTTCTATAATCTACCTCCCGAACCGAGAGCAATCTCTATAAGGAATTTTTCTGTGCTTTTGTCCTTTCCATTTGGAGAAAATAAAAGACGGTGGCGACTCTTGCTTCCGCGACATTTCGCGAACCAGCGTTAAACAGTCAGTTCTAGATCCACTGATCACAGAACTGGCGACTCTGCTGGGGAATCTTATAAAGTAAGGTGTACCTTAGGGCTTAGTTCATAACTGTGTTTTCAATTGTATTGATTTGCTTGCTTTACTATTGTGGGTTGCATGGGAGTTACATAGATCCTAACCCGGATCTGGGGATGCCCTGTTTAGGTAGCATAAGCTGTGAGGGACCTGTCCGGCGTATACCGACATGGGTGAAGCAGTGGCTACGTTGGTGTGGCGCCTTAGTCTGTACCGATATCCCTCGTGTTGAAACGGGGAGAATATGGGTCTTCCAAGGAGTCATTAAGCACCAACAGACCTTAGAACCTTAAATGACACAACTTGGCCATTAGAACAGTAGCAGTATGCTACGCCCATTGAGGCTAAACTCTCGTGATGGTTCTGGCCGCAAGAAAAGATTGCGATGCTGGAGTTATGACTGATTGAGGGTAGTCAATGATATTGGGATCCTCTAAGAACCCGGTTACTTTGATAGGACAGGTTGAACCCACCAACTTCAAGAGGGTAATACCCAGACCCCATGCTGGCCTAAACACTAAGGGCTTGTCATGTGTGACTTGTGTGCCTTCGTACTTGACTACTTGCATGCTTTATCTGACACATGAACTGCTTGCAGGTTTTATTTGTAGTCCTTAATTAGGACTCGTAACAGGGTTTACTAAGTTTCTTGCAGGTTTTGTTTGTAGTCCTTAATTAGGACTCGTAACAAGGTTTACCGAGTTTCTTGCAGGGTTTGTTTTAGTCCTTAACTGGGACTCCTAACAAAGTGTACTGAGTTTCTTGCAGGTTTTGGTTTGCAGTCCTTAATTGGGACTCGTAACAGGGTTACTTACATTACCCCCATGCATAGCATGACATCATACCATTGCATACATCCTAACCCATTTCAAGGATCTCAAGGGCTTGTGGTGCAGGTCATGATAAATCAAACATCTAGCAAGGGGCAAAGAGGATTTATTTTCCTCTAGCTAAGGTTGTCAGGGGCTATGACCCACTTGATATGGTGAGCTTTGACTCCTGAAGAAGGTTCCCCTAAGCCAAGGTCGTTTGGAAAGCAAAATAAGGTTGATGACTTGAGTCAGGGGCTATGACCCACTTGATATGGTGAGCTTTGACTCCTGAAGAAGGTTCCCCTAGCCAAGGTCGTTTGGAAAGCAAAATAAGGTTGATGACTTGAGTCAGGGGCTATGACCCACTTGATATGGTGAGCCTTTGACCCTTGGAAGAAAGACTCTCAACAAATATGAAGTTTCTTTCAATCAAGCTACCGGATCCAAATTCTAACCAATTTTCTTGTTTACCCCGCGAGGTCCTTGAAAACATTACATGCATGTCATACTCATCATTACATAACAGGTATCTTTGTTGCAGGTCACTTACCTTTCTCGCTGTTTATTTCAGCAATGGCCTTCCAACCAGATAACCAGGGTCTTCAGGCTCAAGAGACTCAGTTCAGGGAAATCTTCCTAGGTCTGTCCAAGAGGCAAGAAGAGTTGAGGACACTCCTCATGGGGAATCTGATCAGAAAAAGTCCTGAAGACGACAAGGACGAACAGCTGAAACGTCTACAAGCTGAGGTAGACACATTGAAAACCCAGATGCTGGGGCAAAGGGCCCTCATTCAAGGTTTAGCTCAGGAGCAAGGAGAGCTGAGAGCCATGATCAGTCAGCTTCCTCAAGGAATGAAGCAACCAGCCAAAATCAGGGACCAGGTCATGGAACAGCTTCCAAGAAGGAAAAGGCCGGGTCCAATGAATAGACCTCTCCGAGTTGCTACTACTTCACAGGTCCAACAACGACCTCGCCAAGAGCAGCGGGTTGATCAGAACGGGTCGGACAAGCCTAAGAGACAATTCACCAACATCAATATGTCATGGTCACAAGCTTTGCAGCACATGCTAAGGATGAACCTGATTGCGGTGATCAACCCTCCTGCAAATCCAAAGACCTCCTCTCCAAGCTACAACCCAGAAGCAAGGTGCGCTTACCATTCTGGTAGCCCGGGGCACGATACTGAGGACTGTTGGCCACTAAAGTACAAGATTCAAAATATGATCGATGCTAAAGAGATCGAGTTCGAGCCCGCCGAGACTCCCAATATGATCATTGCTCCCTTGCCAAAACATGGCTAGGACTGAAAAGACTTTTGTTCATTCGAATGTTCAAGTTGCAATCTTCTTTTGTTCAAACATTTACTCATTGTTAAAACATTGTTATTTCATTAATGCATCGCTTATGTCTATTTTGAATCAATATATTCGTATTCACTATACGCAAATTATTTTCATATTTTTTCTGATGTCAACTCACAATCAATAATTCTAAGCCTCTTGAGGGAGGATGACGAAAACGATACCGCAATCTTGACAGTATGCTTTTGAACAGACCTAGCTGATGAGGTACAGGCATTGTTTCAAATCCTAAACACTGGAGTTATAAGGAAGATAATCCCTCGTTAACCCCTCTGAGCCAAAGAAGTAGGAGTTTTCTTTTCGGAAATTAAAACCCTTAATCATAACCTGGGGCAGGGTAGTCTCTCAGTTGATCCAAGTGCATAACAAATGGCACCAAAGAGGTCTTTACGAAAAAAAGAAGACAGTGATGGTTCCGAATAATCAATGAAGAAAGGCAGTCATTATATCTCAAAAATAAAAACCCATTAAGTCAAAACCCATGAAGGAGACTTACAAAACTGGGGCATCCCGCTGACTGTAATTCCAAAAAAGGAAACAGTTCAGGCAAAAAAAGAAAGGGATAACAAAAATCAGACAAGAAAGAGGTCTTACAAACCCTCAACAAAAAGGAATGACTGCCTATTCAAAATAAGTTATCAACATCCGAATCATCACCGGAAAATCAGAGCAAAGACTCCAAATAAGGTCTAACGCACGATCAGCTGAGTTTAGGATTGAAGAACATCACGAAGAGCGGGTGGGTACAAATAATTTGAGCCTTTATCCTTTGTTTCTTAAAACCGTGAACCAGGCCACGCTATAACCCTTAAAAGTCCTAGCTGAAGCATGGGTTAGTTTGAAAGCATACTGTTACCAAAGGTATCCTGACTCCTTAAGGCTTGCTATAAAATATGGAGTTGACATCACATTTTACAAAATTTGCTGGTTTTACTGAAAAATGCATTTTTCAAAAACTTCAAGGCAGACATAAGCTTTGCATTTTTAACATAACTTTGTTGGCATATGACTTTTTGTTTGAACAGCATAGAAATTCGCACGACGAATGCCTAATGAACAGAAGTACCTCCCATCAAGGGGCATGATATGATCAGAGTCCATTATCTGGGGCAGTCCAATCAAGATTCGGAGAATCTCTCAAAGGCCAAATAGCCTGGGGCAAATCTCCGCCTGAGTCACTTGGGGCATCCCAACAACGAATCTCGCCTGATCAAACATCTTCTGGTAGCATGGCAACATAATAGCAGGGGCAACTCCCTACATTCTGAGAACATGGACATAGTCAAAAAAAATACTACGCACAATCAAAGACCCGCTAGGTTGACAAACCTAGGCAAAAATAAGGGCTTCCCGGCGAACCAAAAGGGTTCGGGCAAAATGAAGGGATGAAATGAAAATCTGTACACCCGGCAAGTCGAAAACCTGAAAAGGCGGCTTGGGCAAAAATGGGTATCCCGGTGGACTGAAAACCTGAAAGGGCGGTCCAGGCAAAAGTTAGGGATTAAAGCGTACGACTATGTCCTGCTATCTTGTCACATGCCTACCAGAAAAAGGTTTTGTCCATCAACAACTATCAGCACCCCACAGATGCCTTCTCCCATAGAAACAGGGGCAATAAAAGAGTTGTCTAAATAATCCAATTGTTCTATCCTCCAAGGTGCCAAGGTAGGCTCAGCTAAAGAATATGACCAGTACATATTAATTCCCCAGAGAGTGATTCAGCAAAACAGTGCATTCTTCTCCAGGCAGAATTATCAAATCTCAAGGAAATTGGGTATCCTCCAGCAAATATCAACATTCCCCAGCAGCAATACATATATTCTTAACAAGCATCCCCGGCAGTCTTGGTCTAAAGATTGTTCCCCGGCGGTAGACCAACATTCAAAGGAATCGCTTCCCCAGCATATCAAAACTTCCCCAAGAAAGTCCAATCCAGTTCCCCAGGAAGGTTGGAATATATCTCCCCAAGCAGTAAGCTTATCCCCAGTATATTCTGGAAGCTTATCCCCTAGCAGAGCACGAACGCGTCTCCCGGCTTTATTCAAAGAGTTATTTCCTTAACAGGATATAACTGGGTTATCCTCAGCCAAAAGCCACGGAAAGAGCGTCCTCGACGAAGTCTTCTTACCCCAGCAGAGTCCATCAACACTTCCAACAACAAGGGTATCCCCAGCAAATTATTATCTACACTCAGCAAGGCATCCCTCTCCCCACAGAGTATTGCTTCCCAGCATGGTCGCTAGAGTATCTTTTCTCCCCGCAGAATCCTCCATTTGCCAAGTTTATTCCGCAACGGAGTCATCTTCTCCTACCGGTATTCTTGCAGTTATCATCCCCAGCGGAAGCAAAATCTATTCTTCAACATCAGCCCAGGATACGACTTCCCGGCACCCGTCAAGGATTCCCTTTCCTAGACAAAAACATACATAAAACATCACATACATCATTATAACATGCATAGACGCATCATATCTTACAAATCTCATTTATGTTGAGAACATCATTGCTTGATCCATATCATGCATTGCATATGACTGACCTTTACCTTTCAGGAAAGATCCAGTTAAATTCTTAGCTATGTTCCAAGACCTTCTCTGGTTCAGTCAGATCGACCCTAAGATCTCCCTGATTCTTATCCAGTTGAAGATTTTAAGACCTTGTCCGGTTCAGTTAAATCGACCCTAAGATTTTCCTGATGCTTATCCAGTCAAAGGCCTTCTCTGGTTCAGTCAGATCGACCCTAAGATCTCCCTGATGCTTATCCAGTTGAAGATATTCCAAGACCTTGTCCGGTTCAGTTAAATTGACCCTAAGATTTTCCTGATGCTTATCCAGTCAAAGGCCTTCTCTGGTTCAGTCAGATCGACCCTAAGATCTCCCTGATGCTTATCCAGTTGAAGATATTCCAAGACCTTGTCCGGTTCAGTTAAATCGACCCTAAGATTTTCCTGATGCTTATCCAGTCAAAGGCCTTCTCTGGTTCAGTCAGATCGACCCTAAGATCTCCCTGATGCTTATCCAGTTGAAGATATTCCAAGACCTTGTCCGGTTCAGTTAAATCGACCCTAAGATTTTCCTGATGCTTATCCAGTCAAAGGCCTTCTCTGGTTCAGTCAGATCGACCCTAAGATCTCCCTGATTCTTATCCCAGTAGAAGACACCCAAGATTTTCTCAACGAGCGTTGTTGAAGTTAAAGTCGCCCAAGGTTCTCTTACCGTTCATACTAAGATGGTAACCATCCCTGGTTCATTCATCGTCGTTTGAAGCTCCAGACTCAGCTCCTGTAACCAGTCAGGACACATCCATACCAAGCATCTGAAAACCAGCTCCTGCAACGTGTCAGGTACTCATTGTCTGTTTTGCAGGTATGCAGGTTCTCGCTAAGGAATCTCCTACGCGATCAACATCCAGATGGCATCTATAAGCCCATCATCCTATCCAGCAATCTCCAAATGGCATCTATAAGCCCATTCCCCCATCACATTGCTAACACGTGAGCGCAAATTTCTGGGCACTCTAGTGTTCAATCATCTTCTACCCTCGGATTACGAAAGGCACGTCAGCCAATCTGCATCCTCAGGTCTAAGAAGATTGAACAGGGGCAACTGTTGTACCCCAAAATTTGCCCTCCCATATTCTCCAAGAAATTGCCAAGTCAAGCTGCAAAATTCCCCAAGGGTGGCACAGTGCAAAGGTCCCCTATACAGTCAAAACTAGGGTTTGTGGTCTAATCAAGAAAAGGAAGTTTTCAAGGGCCCAATCAAGTCTCATATGCCTACAAATATGGTCAAGCATCCTCATATCAAGTTTCAAGGCATTCAGCACAAAATTGCACAGTCAAAACCCTAAATTGCACTACAGTCAACTGTAGGGGCAAAATGGTCATTTGACAGTCAAAAGTTCAAATTTTTGGTCAACATATCATTTTGAAGCCACAAACATCATTTGATCAATGCTTGATCATGATTCTCAAAATTTGGCTCAGAAATCATCAAAGATGCAAAAGTTTCCTTATTTGGACAGCTGAAAAAGTCAACTGAAATTGACCAGGGCATAACTTTCACATGGATTATCAGAAAAATTCCATCCAAAGCTCATTTTGAAGAGAAAGACATTTCCTACAACTCATCTTCATACTTCAAGTCCAAGAAATGCTCTCACAAAAAGTTATCAATTTCAACATTATAGGTCATTTTCAAAAGTCAACAAAAAGGGACTTTAAGTCAAAGACCATAACTTGAGATTGGTAAATCAAAATGACATGGGACCAAAGACATTGGTTATAGGACTCAAAGACCTTTCCAAAATGTCCAAGAACATGAGAAAATCTTAAAAATTGAGCAAGTTATGCCTTGTGGAAGTTGGGAAAGTTTTGGATATTTTGAAAAGTCAACATTGATTCAAATGACCTAAAATTGCTAATGGGCCCATTTTTCTTCCATGGTTCATCATTCTAAGCATATGCACGACCACTTGGCCCAAAGGGAAGTATTTTCTCATTTTTTATTTATTTATTTGAATTATTATTTATATTAATTCATTTAAATCATTTAAAAATATAAAAAAAATATCTAACTTGACCTAACCAATCTTTTTATGCATGTTTTGGACTCAATATTTCGTGCTTAGCTAAATGTGGAAAGAATTGGAGCAATTGGATATGATTTGAACCAAATGCACATGGGAAAAGATATGAAAAAGATCTTAAGAAATCAAATTTCCAAAACCATTAATTCAAGAGATTTTGATCAATATTTTTGACCTAATGCACTCAGTACATAAGCATGATCATAACCCTAATGATGCTGGAGGAAAAGCTGCGCAAAAGGATACAAAGAAAACTTGGAATTTTTTGTCAAAAAAAGCAATTCTGAAATCATTGTTAGAGGTCGATTCAAGGCATAAAAACCATTCCATTAGCTTCCTTGAAGGTTCCTGAACGTGTTCTAATCCATAACACTCATCAAAACTCCAAGAACTGGTATATTGAACCGAAACTGCATCAAGAAAATTCCACGATCGTGCATCATGATTCACGCATCCTTTGCATTTTTTATTTATTGATTCATGTTCATTATGATATTCTGATGCTAACCAAGATATTCAATTGCATTTTTGTGCGCTATATACGATTATGCCATGTTTGATTGTTAGGGTTTATAAAGCTTCAAATTAGGGATTCTTAAAAGAGGAAAAATTGGCCCTCAAGACCATGACCATTAGCATCAGTGCATCTGGACGAAGAAGAAGCACCCATCGCGCCAAATTTATGGACACCATAGGCCTAATCGCTATTTTCCCATAGCTGGCCTAAGAAAACGCGTCCAAAACCGTTGCTTTTGTTTTTTTGTTTCAGGGATAATGGAGAGGACGATGTGTTGGCAAGACGTGATAGGTTGTTTTGAATTTCGCGCGTTTTAGCCCACTAACGCGTTGTTTTCTTTTATTATATTTGTTGCTTATTTATTTAACAAAAGAGTTTCATGGTTCAGCTGGCAAGCGCTCATTGCGTTGACATCTAAGACCTGGGTTCGAGCCCCAGGTCTGTATCATCTCCATATTATTTTTCCATGTGAATTCCTATGCAGCGCTTACGTTGAGGACCACCATGTATCCTCCAGATCAAACCATACACGCGTCCTGGGAGATCAAATCAAAGGCAGGGATTCAAAGAACACAATAAACCCTAGTCAACGTTGCCACACGTGTCATGCAAGAAGTCAGAAGGGACATGCTTAACTGGGCCAGATTGCTAAGGCCTATACCTCCATATTGGGACTTCCACCCCCCCTGGTTTGCAAATCTCTACATTTTCTTTATATTTTATTTTCAATTATTGTTTTATTTACTTTATTGTTTTGATTTAATTAATTATTTTTTAACAAAATACAAAAACATCATAAAAAATCAAAAAAGACAAAAAAACATAATAAATAATTTTTATTTCTAATATTTTCATAAATAAATGCATGTAAATAACTTTAGTTTAAATTAGGGTTTGCAATATTAATTCTTTTCATAAAAAATCTAAAAAATGTAGAAATAGGTTTAATTAATGTTTTATTCCTTTTTAATTTTTCTTTTTTTCACAATAATAATATTTATTTTATTTTTATTTATTTTTTATAATTAAATTTGCATGAAAATAATTTAGGGTTAACTTAGGTTAAAAACTTCAATATCTTTCTTAATAACTTAAAAATAATTAGAATTAGGTTTAGTATTTTATTTTTATTAAATCTTAAAAAACATAAAAATACCAAAAACAAAAAAAAACAAATTCTTGCTTTCTTTTAATTTTAATTTTAATTCCTCATTAATTTTAATTTTTGCAAAAGGGTCCAACGCCCTCGTTTCGTTCTTAATTTCTTATTCGTTCGCATATTTATTTTATGTCATTTAAATAATTATGTATCTCTCCCGAAGCCTTGTAAAGTAATATGCCGTACTTTATTTTCTTTAATTGCTTTATTTTTCTGTCAAATCGGGTTCGGTTTAATTTTGGCGATGTGGACCCGCGCCTTTTGTAATAGCTTTAGATTTACTTTTCCTCGCAACTTTTAACTGTTAACAAAAAAGCATGCAAGAATGAATGGACCAAAATAAAAATAACGCGTAGATCACTCATAACATGACAAGACAAAGATAATTGAATCTGACACACAAATCGCACACACCACCCCTAGGGTACGCCTCACTGTTGCCTTGCCTCGAAAGGTGATCGTCGAGTAGAGGATGTCTTAGTAAGTCCTCATGATCCGGGAACCTGGCATGAGGGTAGCTTCTAAGGTGTCTTCCCATTGCTCTGGTGATCACCATGTCCCGAACCTCGAATTGACCCGAACACCTCCAACGGTGGTGCTACCTACCTCTCAATGGTGGGATGGCACTACTTTAAAGGACATTTACACAGACGAATTCCTTAGGATAGGTAGACGACTCTAGATACTTGCTCTAATTTCAAAACAAATCAAAAATACTTTTCACACCGACACATTTTCAAAAAGCTTTCGAAAGCAATTTTTCAAACACTCTTGAGGACCGATACAAGAGTCGAACTGGAATTTTCAAAGAAACTTTTTTAAACCCACAATTGAAAAGCAAACAAACCATTTTGAAAACACAAATGAGCAAGTATCTAAGAGCCCGTGGATAACCATGGATAGAAAGGGTGCTAATACCTTCCCTTTCTATAATCTACCTCCCGAACCGAGAGCAATCTCTATAAGGAATTTTTCTGTGCTTTTGTCCTTTCCATTTGGAGAAAATAAAAGACGGTGGCGACTCTTGCTTCCGCGACATTTCGCGAACCAGCGTTAAACAGTCAGTTATAGATCCACCGATCACAAAAGGCATTTTCAAAATATTTTCAAACTTACACCAAACACAAAGACATTTATAAAGCATTTCAAAGTGAGCTAGCAACTAAGAGCCCATAGATAACTACAGATGAAAAGGGTGCTAACACCTTCCCTTTTCATAACCTACCCCCCGAACTCAAGAAAATTCTCAAAAGGTCTTTCCTGTTCTTTTCACCCTTTCCTTTATTGAATAAAAGAAAAGTCGGTGGCGACTCTTTCTATCCATAACATTTTTGATAAAACTCAAAACACCCAAGTCAATTATCCCACTGTATTACAATGTCCAATAAAGAAGCTTAAGAAGATAACACTGGAAGAAGTATGGTTCAGATTCAAACTGAATCTAAACCATTTGAGAGTTTTCAATTATGTAGCGTATCAACATGTTTCGGGACAACTTAGAAAGAAGCTCGATGGTAAGGGATAATTGATGATACTTGTAGGGTGTCACTGCACTGGAGGTTACAAGCTTTATGACGCTGCAAATAGAAGGATTCTAATAAGCTGAGGCATTTTAGTTGATGAGTTAATGTTTTTGCAGCAACTTATAACCAGTTACTAGCAGTCTGTAACTGGTTACCATAAAGTTGTACCCAGTTACACCTTTGAAATTCCAGATTCTGCGAAATTGGGAAGTGTAGAAACGTTGCACATCGAAGTCTGAACTAATGAGAATATAAGAAGATCAACAAGGAAAAGAGGCTTGCCTCCAAAACTCTAAGATTATGATATGTTATGTGACAACAATGTCAATGATGACGGTGATTTCATCCACTTTACACTTATGGCCGAATTTAAACCCATTAAGACATAAGGGGTCTTGAGTGATCCAAAATATATTTGTGATATGAAAGAGGAACTGGAATGGATTGAGAAAAACAATACTTGAGAGTTAGTTGATCTACCGAAAGAAAATAAGCCGATTGTTGTAATATGAGTCGATAAGGTGAAGACAAATCCCATGGGTGAAATAAACAAGCATAAGGCTCGATTAGTTGCAAAGATACTTTTTCAAATAGAAAGCATATACTTTGAAGAGGTATTTTCACCAGTTGCTATAATTAAAACCATAAGGCTATTTATTGGTATTAGTAATAACAACAATTGGTTTATATATCGAATGGACGTGAAATCTCCGTTTTTGAATGGACCACTTATAGAGAAAGTTTATGTAAAGTAACCCCCTGGTTTTGTTGCGAAAAATTAAGAAGGAAGAAGGTTCTACAAGTTGAGAAAGTGTTATATGAATTCAAACAAGCTTCAAGAGCTTGGAACAAATGGATAGACGATTTCCTAAAGAATGTTGGCTTCAAGAAATGTGTATCCGAACACGGCGTACATTTGAAGACGGAAACAAGTGAAAGGGTGATCGTCCTTTGTCTATACATAGATGATTTATTTATCACGGGCAACAACGAAAAGTGTATTTCTAAGTTTAATAGTGAACTTATGAAAGAATTGGAGATGACCGACCTTGATCTCCGGACATACTTCCTTGGCATTGAGTTCTAGCAGTCCAAAAAGTGATTACTCATGCAACAAAGAAGGTATGCTCTTGAGAGATTTAAGAAGTTTGAAATGGAGCACTGTAAGGCTCCCATTACTCCAATTGAACCAAGGTGACAATTGTCTAAGAATGAGGAGGAGCGGGAGGTAAATTCAACTCAGTATAGGAGGCTAATTTGTTCCTTGTGTTACTTATGCAATACGTGATCGAATTTGGCCGTTAATGTCGATATTGTGAGTAAATTCACGGAAAGACCGAGGGTGTCTCACTTGCCAGCAATCAAGAGGATACTAAGATACATCAAAGGGTCTATTGGTTGAAGAATTCTCTTTTCCGTAGAGGATGCATGCAGAAAATATAATTTACTTGATTTTTCCGATTCTTCTTAGTGCGAGCTTGATACATCGTTATGTTCAATGGAATACCAATCTCATGGTGTTCGAAGAAGGAATTGGTAGTAGCACTCTCGTCTTGTGATGTTGAGTATATTATCGATTCGTTGTGTGCGTGCCAAGTCGTGTGGTTGATAAATCTATTGAAGGAGTTAGGCAGCGATGAGGGTGACGTTGTAATGCTCATGGTTGATAACGTTGCATCTATTAATCTTGCTAAGAACTCAATTGCACGTAGAAGGAGCAAGCATATTAAGATGAGGTTTCACAACTTAAGGGAATTTGTTAGTGAAGGAAAATTGAGATTAGGATATTATAGAAGTGAAAATCAAGTGTCTGATTTGTTGATCAACGGGATTACAATTGAAGTGTTCAAAAGATTAAATATGAACATGATTTGGAAGATTTTGAGAACTTGAATTGAGGGGGGTGTGTTAAGAGTTTTTGATAATTCAAGTTGTTGTAACCGGTTAACATGGGGGGTGTAACTTGTTACAAACATCAAAATAAGTCAAATAAATTGAAGAAAAGTGTTTTTGAAGTTGGTGTAACCGATTACGCATGCGCAGTAACCAGTTACCACTGTCAGTTAATTTTCTATTTTTAACAGTCGTGACCAGTTATAGATTTTATGTAACCGATTACATGCTCGAGGATTATGTTTTTCAAATGTTTGATGATATGACTTGTATCCCAATCAACTTTTATATATATATATATATATATATATACTTCAGGGATATTCATATGAATATTATTGTCAAAAATTATCACCCTAAATCCCTCTTTCTCTATTTCTCCTTTATCTCTTTCTCTAACCTCCATTTTTTCCCAAAAATTTAATTTTATGTTCTAACACCACCGACATGTCAACATTATCGTTCGAGGGTGATCAAACTTCAAAAATCTCATCTTTATCATATTCTAATTATTTTTTCTATGTAGTGATCTCTTGATTAGGAATAATATTTTATTAGTTGTTTGAATCCTTAAGATGTAATATTAGACCATGTATTATAATAGAAAATAACCTATGAAATGCTTCCACCAAACCATCCTTCAGTCAGTATTTTATCATAGATATTTAAATAAATAAATAAAAACCATTCAGGTTCCTATGAATGAACCAATAAAATACTAGAGAAATCATGACCTCTCTATATCACATGTAATACACATTAGTTTAAATTTGTGTAAGGAAGAGAACAAAGCCAAGTGTGTTGTCTTGATCATGTTATTCTTGTGAGCAAGCTGACAATAACATTAATTGTTGCTTTTCTACCAAATTATACTAACTATGCTGCACCTTCTAAACTTTTCTGACCCTTTTTCTTGAAATAATTTACTTTATTGTTTATGCTCTACCAGGTGTCCATCCTATAAATGTTTGTTACAGCATATTTAAAAAAAAATTAATTCCCAGTGATTAAACCAGTAATGTTGTGCCGTGTACAAGAAGCAGATATATATTATGCTGGCTAAAAAGTATATATTCACGTTTTCAAGAATGAATATGTCCAAATGCATTGTTCTTATACAGGTCTATGATTGTTTTATTTAAATATCGTAACCTAAATCATATCAGCTATTTGGAACTTCCTTTTATCTCAATGAGTTACAGTATAGCTCAATCAGTTTATAATTTCAGCATTATAAAACTGGGGCATTGGCACTCTCGTAATTTATAGTATTATTAGAAAAAACTTGTGATTTATAGGTACATTTCATTAATTCGTAAAAGAGTATCTGTCAAACAGAATGGACATGATAAATCTTTAAATTATTAAATAATTTTTATAATGTATAATTCTTAATTGACTATAAATAGTATTGTTGATAATCGCGTAGAAAAAGAATGGCGTAGAAGTGATAACAGAACAAGAAAAAGAATAAAGCATATGTTATTGAAAAAGATGGTAAAAAGACGTTATCATTCAACTACTAGTTGTTACAAGATAAGGCAATATATACAAGTATACAAAGGCCAATAGAATATTGTCAGCTCAGCTAACTAAGTTAACTAAAAGGGTATAAAAGGAAAGAGGCTATGTACAATACACGTATACTATAATATGCCCCTTCAAGTTGGACTGTATAAACTGCAAAGTCCTAACTTGGACATGATAGAGGAAAAGGCTGTAGAATGTAGAGGTTTGGTAAAAGCATCTGCCAGTTGGACTGTAGTTGAGATGGGGAGTAAATGAATCAACTTGGAGTTGATTTTCTCTCGAACTACATGACAGTCTAGTTCAATATGATTATTTCGTTCATGAAACGCGGGATTATGAGCAAGATAGATGGCTGACTTATTGTCACAATACACTGACCCAGGCTGAGAACACTACAAAAAGGAAGCTTAGTTGCCACGTGAAAATCACGTGGCAAACATCAAAATCACGTGGCAAAGCAAAATTAGCGACGTGGTGAGTTATGTCGCTGGGGAGTAAGTGGCAAGCAAGTAGCGACGTGATTCCCACGTCACAAAGTTGTGACGTGATATTCACGTCGCTACATATTTGTTAATGGCAGCTTTATTAGCGACGTGAGAGTCATGTCACTAATTTGTGACATGATTCCCACGTCGCTACAAGGGACGTTTTTATTTTTTAAAAAATTGTTAATAATTATTTTTTATATTAATTCATTAATGTAATAAAATTTAAATAATAAAATTTATATAATAAAATTTAAATAATAAAATTTATATAATAAAATTTATATATTAAAATTTATATAATAAATTTTATATAATAAAATTTATATATTAAAATTATTATAATAATAATATTTTATTTTATATTTCGAATAATAGAATTTTATAAAATAAATTCACATAATTAAATGTTATATAATTTATTAATTTAAAATGATAAAAATAAATATATCTTACATAAATGCAAATATAAAAACGAAATAAAAAAATGTTTTCACGGGGCATCTTCACCCGGAAAATTATCAAGATCAAAGTCATCAAGTCCGTCATCATCCGGCTGTGTATGATCAGGAACATTTTGATTTCGACCGCCTTGCATAAACTGTCTCATCTGCTCCTCCATATCAGATTGCCGCTTCCGCATGATCTCTAACTGACGCTCCTGCTCTTGCCTCATTGTCGTCATTTGGGCCTCCATTTCGCGTCTCACTTCACTGGCCGCCAATTGTCGTATTGTTTCAAGTTGAACCTGAGTCAGATTGGGTTGACGTGACCCCCCTTCTCCATCTCTAAGTCTTTGAAACAGATTACGATCACCAACTCTCAAGCCGGCGGCCAAATTTCCTCCCGCAAAAAAGCAACCATTAGGCCCTTTTCCATTAACAACCTCATTCCAAATATAGAAATCAACATCCCCATTAAGCGGCTCCCCCTCTGCTGGCCTATATTGCGGATTGTGTTCCAGAAAACGTGCTAGCAATGTCTGATAATCATCCTACACATACATTAAATAATACAATTAAAAAAAAAATTAAAACATTTATATATTAAATTATACTAAATTCAAATATATTAAAAATTTGTCACGTGATTTTCACAAATCAACTAATGAATTGCCACGTGAGTTTCCCGTGGCAATGTATCAGTTGCCATATGAAAATCAATCACCTGGCAATTTATCAGTTGCCACATGATAATCACGCCACAACTTATAGATTGCCACGTGGAAATAACGTCACTATTTTTGTTATTAACTTTAAAAAAAAACATAAGTTTAATTACTTACAAAAGCTTTCTGGGTGCGGTCGTCGACAAAACCTCCCGATTTTTTTGTCCGAGTCCTCGTAATCAACTCAATGATCAATGGCGGTCTCCCCATCTCCTTAGTCTAAACAATAAAGTTAAAAATAATTAGTAAAAAATATTATGAATAAAAATATATATAACTTAAAAAATTAGTAATATTTACCATCCGCCGGACATGCTCTGCAGTGCTAATACTTCCAACAGTATTGACACATCCCCCCTTTTCGGATGCCCTCATCTTCTTAAAATTTTCGGATTTGGCCTTGAATTCTGGCGAACTCCAATATGTACGAAGTTCGCCAAAAACCTCTACGCCTATCCAGTTAGGACGGATACCATGCAGCTCATAATTCTCCCTAACCCGCCGCATTATATCAGAAAATCTTCTAGAAGTTCTGCTATAATATATTTTTTCCATTATTTTCTCATTCAACGGATCCCACACACATTTTTCCTGCAATGTTGTATGACATTAAAATAAAAAGTTAAGCAATTATCATTAAAATGTGACTTAAATAACAATACTAAAAAAATATAATAAATTTACAACTTAAATAAATAACAATACCTTAAATTTTTTAAACCATTCTTCTTTATTTGTAACCTCGCCAAAGTTCTTCCAAGAGGATTTATACATCTGCTGGATTATATAATTAATAACCTTGGCAGTCGTCCGACTCGGCGCGAAACTAAACAACAAGATTTTGAATAAACAATATTAATTATAAATTTATACAAAATATTAAAATGAATATGTACTTAAATAAAAGTTTATATAAGAAACTTACTTGCTTCCTTCGGGCCAAATCCAAAACCTCCCGTCAATGACATGAATCTCACTCGGATCATCTGATCTCTCACGAATATCAGCTCCATCTATATCATCAGCTACGACATCTGCATCACCGCCAGCCTGTGTAGGACGTGGGGTGCTGGATCCTGCAGCCTGTGTGGGATGAGGGGTGCGTGACCCTCCGGTCCGTCTAGGACGTGGGGCGCGGGATCCTGCAGCCTGTGTCGGACGTGGACTGCTGGGTCCTCCAATGTGTGTGGAGTGTGGGGTGCTGGACCCTCCCGCCTGCTGGAAGGATGAATACATCTGTGTGGGTCCCCCTGTCTGCTGGAATGATGAAGGCACGCCAGTCTGTATAAATGGAAAACTGGGTCCTCCCCCCGTCTGCTGGAATGATGAGGGGACACCAGTCTGCTGGAAAGATGAAGGCACCTGGGTCGGTAGGAAAGGGAAACTAGATCCTCCCGCATGCTGGAAGGAAGATGGCATCTGAGTCTGTGGGAAAGGAACACTAGATCCTCCCGCCTGCTGGAAGGATGACGGCATCTGGGTCGGTGGGAAAGGGAAACTAGATCCTCCCGCATGCTGGAAGGAAGACGGCATCTGAGTCTGTGGGAAAAGGAAACCGGGGCCTCCAGGTGGCACAAAAGATGCAGGTACCCCAGACGGGAATGTATGGGAGGAGAGTAATGGGACAAAACCCTGAGTACTGGCCAGGGACATATGATCAACCTGACTCTGAGGGGGTGGGCACATGGCTGAGTGAGGAGACTCACATGTTACTACCCTCGGACGCTGAGACTTCTTACCGGTATCCTTATTCTTCGGTGCCATTTTACCTAGTTATATATATTTTCATAAACAAAGATAATAAAGTCATTGACATAAATATATATTCATTGACAAATTCAATATATACATGTTCAATAGATATTCATTAATATTACATTAAGTGATTAATTAATCTAAATCTTCATGCTCGTTATCCATATCATGTTCATCATCCGATGTAATATTGTCCTCGGATTCAAACTCTTCATCATTGTCTTCATCCACATTATTATCAACCAACAATATAGACGCATCAACTTGAAGGCCCTCAACAGTTGTATCGGACAAAGTTGTAATGTCTTCAGCTGCAACCACATCATTAATCTGTTCAACGTCATCAACTTGGTAGGCAACATCTTCCACTAGATCTCCAGTTTCAATATGACCTAGCGGTTTTGTTTTTATTACAACACACCATCCTCTTTTACGTATTACAAATGAAGGATAAGGAACATAATAAACTTGCCTAACAATATGTGACATTATGAAAGGGTCATATTCTTTGTATCTCCGGTTCATTTGAATCTCGACAGAACCATATGACTTGTCTATCTTTGTGCCTCTAGTTGGATCATACCATTCACAATAAAACAAGACAACTTTATTTTCCGTGTCCAAGTAATTGTATACCAACTCGTAGATATGTTTAACAAATCCATAGAAGTCGTCTTCACCGCCATCTGTAACTCCTTTTACAAAAACACCACTATTTATGGTTTTTTTCCCTTCGGTCCATGCCTCAGTGTGAAATTTATATCCGTTCACGAAGTATGTGTGCCAATCATTTGCGCTTTGGATAGGGCCTTCTGCCAAGTTTCTCAAATGGAGTATTTCTGGAGTTAGTGCAGGAACGCTAGACAATGTTTGCTTGAACCATGAGAGAAATTGAGCATGAATGACACCTGATGTTGACTGTACCCCGGTACTATGAAAATAGGCATTGTTAAATTCCCTACAAAAAACACACAATAAGTTTAATAAGTTTGGTATACACACACCTTAAGTTTAAAAAGTTTTGGTAAACTCACTCAAGATATGGTTTAACTTCAACGCAGTTGATCAAGACATGGACATGTGCAGATTGCATTTCTTTTTGGGTCAACCAATGCACACCCTTCTTTCCAGAAGGTCGACCTGGTAGCGCAAAGACTGATAAGGTGAATTGACTCCTCTGATTGACATTTACAGGATTCCGTATGATTCTAGGAGTTAACATCAAGTGATTGAAATAGTGACTGCAAAAATGTGATGTTTCCCGATGCAAGTAATGTGCACATATAGATCCTTCTACTCTAGCTTTATTTTTTACCGATCTCTTTGAATCACCCATGAACCTTTCAAACGGATACATCCACCTATATTGAACAGGTCCACCAAGATAAGCTTCATATGCAAGATGCACAGGTAAATGTTCCATGGAGTCAAAGAAACCAGGCGGAAATACTTGTTCCAACTTACAAAGAATGAGTGCAATGTTTTGGTCCAACTTAATGATGTCTTCCACTTTTAAAGCTGACGCACAAATATCTCTAAAAAATTGACTAATTTCAGTTAGTGGGTCAAGAACATGTTTGGGTAGCAATCCAAATGCAATTGGTAGCAACTGTTCCATAAAAATGTGACAATCATGACTTTTCATACCATGTAATTTTCCAGTGTTAGGGTCAGCACACCTTGCTAAATTTGATGAATACCCATCGGGCATTCTCAATTCTTTTAACCATCTACAAACCGCTTTAGCTTCTTGGGAAGTCAGACTGAAACAAGCCTTGGGTTTTAATAATTTTCCATTCGGTTGAGGCTTTAACTCCAACTCTCTTCGATTACACCAAATTCCCATGTCTTGTCTGGCCTTCTCATTATCTTTTGTTTTTCCTGTCACATCCATCACTGTGTTAAATACATTATCAAAAAAATTCTTCTCAATATGCATAACATCAAGATTATGGCGCAACAAATTATCTTTCCAATACGGAAGATCCCAAAATATACTTCTTTTTGTCCAATTGTGGGTGACCCCGTATCCTTCAATTCGGCATGCTTTCCCAGTATCTGTAAATTTTGGTAGTTCACATACTTGGTTCCATATAACCCCTGGTGGCAATCGAGGCGGAGGCAAATCTTTCTCTCGTACATCTTTTTTAAAATTTGTCTTGTTTCTTCTATACGGGTGATTTGCTGGTAGGAATCTGCGGTGACAGTCAAACCATGAGCTTTTCCCACCTTTATCCAACGTAAATGCTTTGGTGTATCCCATGCAATGCGGACAACCCATTTTTCCATGCGTACCCCAACCAGACAACATGCCATATGCTGGAAAGTCATTAACGGTCCACATCAAGGCAGCTCGTAATGTGAAGTTCTGTTTACGGGATATATCATAAGTCCATTCTCCATTCCACATCTTCTTCAAATCATCAATTAAAGGTTGTAAGTACACATCAATTCCGGCTTTTGGACTGTGCGGGCCTGGAATAACACACGTCAAAAACATGTATGGTTTTGTCATGCACATCTCAGGAGGGAGGTTGTAAGGTGTTACAATAACTGGCCAACAAGAGTACGCACTTCCTGACGCTTGCACGTATGGGGCAAATCCATCAGAGCATAATCCAAGCCTGACATTTCTAGGTTCTGCAGCAAAATCTGGATGTGTCCGATCAAAGTGCTTCCATGCCTCACCATCAGATGGATGTCGCATAGTGCCAGAACTTGTTTGGTTTGTATGATGCCATGTCATTTGACTTGCACTGTGCATTGAAGCAAACATTCTTTTTAACCTTGGTATTATAGGAAGATAAAACATGGATTTTACTGCTACACGCTTTTGCTTGCTGTTAACGGCTCTACTGCGAACTTGATATCTTGGACTATTACAAAACTTACACTCCACTAACGATCTATCTTGAGTACCAAACTCATTGTCATAAAACAACATGCAACCGTTAATGCAACAGTCAATCTTTCTTACTTTTAAACCCAACTTCGACACCCACTTCTTTGCATCATAATAACTTGTAGGCAAATTGTCTTTCGTAGCGGTGGAGTCCAACATCATTTTTGCAAAATGTTCCAAACATTGATCAGAAACATTCCAATTTGACTTGGCAGCCAATAATCTCACACACATTGATAGCTTCGAGTCTGACGACCCCTTAAACAACGGCGTATTCATCTCGTTCAATAATTGATAAAATCTTTGCGCTTCCTCATTCGGCAACTCTTCCCCGTCAAAATCTTCAGGTTCATCATATGTCACGTTCACACCAAAAGCATCCTCAACCATGTCACCGATCAAATTAAAGTTCTCCTCATACTCCATAACCGGTCGACTACTTGAAGCATGCGTGTTGCTAGTCTCTGGTACATTAACTGGTAGTTCTTCACCATTATACGTCCAAACCCAATAATTTTCAATGAATCCCCTTCTATGCAGATGACGTGTTACTTCCTCTGGGTCACTAATTATTGGTCTACATTCACACTTAAGACAGGGACATCTAACCCCTCCTTCGCTTCGACAACAATCCTGAGCAAACGCCCACTTAATAAATCCATCAACTCCTACTATAAAATTGGGTTTAAGTCCACTTCTTCCTGGATATGTTCTATCGTACATCCAACTGCGATAATACCGATAATATTCCATACTGCACATTTATACAATCATTGTCTTTTTCATTAGAAATATTCTTAAACTATTTAATACTATTCTTAGAAATATAAATTTTGCTTTTTTATATATATACTAACATATAAATAAATATTCAAATGTAAAATATATAATTTTTTATTACATAACAATAATATCAAAAAACAATAATATAACATATTTACTTTTTATTATATATACAACAATAATATTAGAAAACAAATAATGTAAGATACATACTATTTATTATTATATATATAACAATAATATTAAAATAATAATATAATATATATATTCTTTTTTTAATTATGTTTTTTATAAATTCTTATTCTAATATATAATTTTTTTTCCATATCTTTAACATATAAATAAAAAAATAAAACTATTATAATAAATATAATATACATCTATAAAAAACATGTTATTAAATATGTTATTAAATTTATGTTTTCTAAAATTTTTTAAAAAATATATTAAATATGTTATTAAAAAATATGCAAATTACATATACAAATATACTACTAAAAAACATATAAATCACATATGCAAAAAATATGCAAATTACATATACAAATTACATATGCAAAAAATATATTAAATATGTTATTAAATATGTTTTTAAAATTTTTTTTATTATCAGTACATTTATACTACTAACAGTATATACATATATACTTCCTAACCACAAAATACATATACAAATCTAATCTATATAATACATATAAAATCTAAAAAAAAATGCATAAATACCTCTATATAATTTCTTCAATAAATTTGCGTCTTCTTGGATAGTTCTTGGTGTTCTTCAAATTTCTCTACAAATAATAACGAACAACCGAACAAATACCATGTTAAATACTTCATTCCAGTATAAAAAATAAAGAACAAACGAAATAAACATTTAACAACATATGAATACCTTAGATTTCTTCAACAAATTGGAATGGAAGAAAATTGATTCGCGAAATTGGGTTTGAGAGGAACAATTTTGAGTTTGTGAGAGTTGCTGTAATGTTTGAGAAGTAGCAAGGAAAGGAAGAAGAAGAAAGCACGCTACTGTAAATCAAAACGTTAACATATGTAACTTCTAGTAGCGACGTGACTGTCACGTCGCAACGTTGCCACGTGATAATCACGTCGCTACAAACTAATCATAAATACTATTCTCCCTCCAACACTGCAACTCTGCCATCAGCGAAATTATTTTTCCCCCAAAAAATTTAGCGACGTGGCTATCACGTCGCTACAAAATTTCAAACTTCCCTCTGAAAAACGTTCATCAATTTCCATTAAATGTCATTAAAATATATTAGCGACGTGGTTATCACGTCGCTACTACCCACGTGATAAGCACGTCGCTAATATATGTCGCTGGGGACATATATTTTTGTAGTGGAAAACGTGACCTTGAGATCAACAAACAAATAGTTTAACCATTGTAGCTCACACGTAAGGGAAGCTAAGGCTCGATACTTAGCTTCAGTAGAGGATCTTGACGCAGTATTTTGCTTCTTGGACTTCCAGTTGATAAGAGATGATCCAAGAAGAACACAATAGCCAGTTATGGATTTCCTTGTTGTGGGACATCTGGTCCAATCTGAGTCAGCAAAAGCACAATATTTCAAAGAGCTGGAAGCAGAAAAAAAGAACACCTTTAGCAGGAGAAGATTTCAAAAAACGCAAAATCTTGGTAGCAATATGATAATGAGTGGCAAGGGGCTTAGAGACATATTGACTCAAGTGTTGTACTACAAAAGAGATGTCAATCTTAGAGTTTGTCAAGTATATAAGTCTGCCAATTAATCTTCTATACACAGTGGGATCATTGAGAGGTTCACCATCATTAGGAGATAATTTGAGATTGGGGTCAAAAGGTACTGAGGAGGGTTTTGCTGCAAGATAACTCGTATCTTCCAAGAGTTCAAGAGTGTACTTTGTTTGATTTAAGAAAATACCTTTTGAGGACCTGGAAATCTCAAAGCCCAAAAAAAATCTTAGTTGACCAAGATCTTTGATCTTGAATTTCTGATGAAGAGTGGTCTTAACAAATTATATGTCTATCATAGAATTTCCAGAAATAACTATGTCATCTACATAGACTAATATTGCAGTAAAGGTATATTTATGAGATTTAACATATAAGGAATGGTCGGCTTGGGATTGAGAATAACCTAATGATATTACCTTTGAACACTTCCCTAGAGAGGAGAATCAGTTGGCGGACGCGCTAGCTACGATGTCTTCTATGTTCAAAGTCAATTGGGACAACGAGGCTCCCCGGATTACCATTGAAAGGTTGGACGAACCTGCACATTATTGTGATATTGAGTCTGAAGAGGTAGCAGATAAACCCTGGTTTCATGAGGTAAAGAGGTATCTCGAGGCTCAGGAGTACCCCGAGGGTGCATCTGTTAATGACAAGAAGTTTCTGAGGAGGTTCACGGCGAAGTTCTTCATCAGTAATGACATCCTTTACAAGCGTAACCATGATTCGACCTTACTGCGATGTGTGGATAAGAACGAGGCAGAAAGGATTATGGTAGATTTACATGAAGGTACTTTGGGAACTCATTCCAGTGGGCACACCATAGAAAAGAAAATCCTACGAGCAGGATATTTTTGGTCCACCATGGAAGCCGACTGCTATCAGCATTCTCGGACCTGTCACAAGTGCCAAGTCTATGCTGATAAAGTGCACATAACTCTAGTTCCTATGAACGTCTTGACATCCCCTTGGCCTTTTGCAATGTGGGGCATTGACATGATCAGTGAGATCAGACCTACGGCGTCCAACGGGCATCGTTTCATCCTGGTAGATATTGATTACTTTACGAAGTGGGTTGAGGCAGCTTCCTTTGCTACTGTAACCAAGAACGTTGTGGCACGTTTCATTCGGCACAACCTAATTTGTCGATACGGTGTACCAGAGAGGATCATTACGGACAATGGTACTAATCTCAACAATAAAATGATCACCGAACTCTGCAAGCAGTTCAAGATGCAGCATCATAAATCTTCTCCCTATCGGTCGAAGATGAATGGGGCTGTTGAAGCGGCTAATAAGAATATTAAGAAGATTGTGCAGAAGATGACGGTGACATACAAAGACTGGCACGAGATGTTACCATTCGCTCTTCATGGGTACCGTACCTCAGCACAGACGTCAACAGGGGAAACCCCCTATTCCTTGGTTTTTGGTATGGAGGTCGTCTTGCCCATTGAAGTTCAGATACCCTCTCTTCGGATTATGAAGGATGCAGGTTTGAGCGAAGATGACTGGATCCAGACCCGACTTGATCAGCTGAACTTAATCGACGAAAAGAGACTTACTACTATTTGTCATGGTCAGACGTATCAAAAACGGATGATTAAGGCATTTAACAAGAAAGTTAGACGACAAGAGTATCAAGTTGGGGTTCTAGTGATCAAGCGCATCATCCTACCTCAAGGTGATCCCAGGGGCAAATGGACCCCTACTTACGAAGGGTCATTTGTTGTTAGGAACATTTTCTCAGGAGGAGCTATGATTCTAACCACCATGGATGGTGACAACCTTCCTCACCCCGTCAATGCAGACATAGTGAAAAAATACTACGCATAATCAAAGAGCCGCTAGATTGACTGGCCTAGGAAAAAGTAAGGGCTTCCCGGCGAACCAAAAGGGTTCGGGAAAAAATAAGGGATGAAAATGAAAAAAAATCTGTACACCCGGCAAGTCGAAAACCTGAAAAGGCGGCTTGGGATAAAAGGGTATCCCGGTGGACTGAAAACCCGAAAGGGTGGTCCAGGAAAAAATTAGGGATCAAAGCGTAACACTATATCTCATTGGATCACCTTGCAACCAGGCTTCGGTATCAACTATCAAGCTCGGAAGACACTAATCAATCTGATATACCTTCAACCAAGTAGCGAAGTGATGAGATGCTCGAGGATATAAGGGCAATAGTAGAGTTGGAACCCAGTGGGATTATTCACATAGCTGTTTTTCTTTGTTCTTTACAAATTGTATAAATTCTATTTGCTCGGCGACATTCTCTTACTAGGACATCGGCCTCTTGTACAAAAACGCCTATTTACAGGCCAAACTTCAAAATTAATACAATTCATTTTCAAAGAAATTTCAAACTAATTTTCCTTTTTCTGTTTTGTTTTGCAAGAACGTCCAATGTTCATTTTTGATATATGCATTTGACAATAATTGCTGCTCATGAATATTTACATACGAAACAAAAGACGATTACTCGTAATATCAGAGACAGGGGCAATAAGAATTGTCCAAGCTTTACAGTTGCTCTATCCACCAGGTACAAAGGTAGATTCAGCTGAAGAATATGGCTGAGGTACATTCACTCACCGCAGAGTACGAAAAAGACAGAAATGTTAACTCTTCCCAGCTGAGACTCACAACTATGATGTATCGGCAATATTCTCCCCAAGAAGAGTTTATCTACCATCAGCACTAAAAGTCTTATCATCCCCAGCGGAGTATAAAAAATATATATCCCCAGTGGAGTTTGAAATTTTTTCCACCAGCGCAGTCTGAAAAATCTTCCCCAGTGGAGTTTGGAGGATCATCCCCAGTAGACTCTGGAAGATTGTCCCCAGTAGAGTCTAAAAGGTTATCCCCGTTGAAGCCGCAACTGAAAGATCATCCCCAGTAGAGTTCATTCCTTTCACAAATAGAAACTCAAATCCCCAACAGGATTCAATATCGCCAGCAACGGTAATTCATCCCCAGCTGAATAGATCAGTGGAATCCTCTACAGAGCATCTCTTCCCCCACAGAGTAATCTCCTCATCAGTTTATTTCCCAGCGGAGTTATCCTCTCCTGCAAGTTTATTCTCACAATCATCTTCGTTCGCCATCCCCAGCGGAAACGAAGAATTCAACTCTTTTCTCCAGCAGCTATCCGGGATTTATTTTCCCCAGCTAAAAACATTACATTTCCATACACCATGACACATGCATATACGCATCATACAACACAATCTCATTTATTTTGAGAGCATCATTGCCTGATACATATCATACATTACATACAACTAACCTTTACCTTTCAGGAAGGATGCAGTTAAATTCTCACAAAATTCAAAGCTATGAAGCTTTTACCTCAGTTGAATTACGGGCGAGTTCCTAAATCTCGACAAAAGTGCTTCTCCGTTGAAGTACGGGCAAGTTCCTAAATCTCAGCAGAGAAGTTTTCTCAGTTGAATTACGGACAAGTTCCTAAATCTCAGCAGAGATGTTTTCTCAGTTGAAGTACGGGCGAGTTCTTAAATCTCGACAAAAGTGTTTCTTCGTTGAAGTACGTGCAAGTTCCTAAATCTCAGCAGAGAAGTTTTCTCAGTTGAATTACGGGTGAGTTCCTAAATCTTGACGAAGATGTTTCCCCAGTTGAATTACGGACAAGTTCCTACATCTCAGCAGAGATGTTTTCTCAGTTGAAGTACGGGCGAGTTCCTAAATCTCGACAAAAGTGTTCCTCCGTTGAAGTACGAGCAAGTTCCTAAATCTCATCAGAGAAGTTTTCTCAGTTGAATTACGGGCGAGTTCCTAAATCTCGACGAAGATGTTTCCCCAGTTGAATTACGGAAAAGTTCCTAAATCTCAGCATATATGTTTTCTCAGTTGAAGTACGGGCGAGTTCCTAAATCTCGACAAAAGTGTTCCTCCGTTGAAGTACGGGCGAGTTCCTAAATCTCAGCAGAGAAGTTTTCTCAGTTGAATTACGGACAAGTTCCTAAATCTCAGCAAAGCAGTTGAATTACGGGCAAGTTCCTAAATCCCAGCAAAGCAGTTGAATTACGGACGAGTTCCTAAATCTCAGCAAAGAAGTTGAATTACGGACGGGTTCCTAAATCTCGACACCACAGTTGAATTACAGACGGGTTCCTAAATCTGGACACCTCAGTCGAATTATGGACGGGTTCCTAAATATTGACACCTCAGTTGAATTACGGACGGGTTCCTAAATCTCGACACCTCAGTTGCGTTACGGACGAGTTCCTAAATCTCAGCAAAAATATTTCCCCAGTTGAGTACGGATGATCGAAGTTCCTAAATATCAACAGAGACGACTCACCAGCAGAATAACGGACGCCGAAGCTCTTAAATTTCTACCTCTCTCAACAAAGATCAGAATTCCCCCAGCGGAAGCTTCCAAAATTGCAAAGGAGCCAATTTTGGAAAATTTTAAAGGAGGATCAAATCAAATATCAATTTTATTGAAAGAGGAAGATTTGGGCAAGGCAATCAACCCTAATGCATTGTATGGTACATAAGGGTTACGTGCAGACCAAAAACGAGGTTGAAGATCAAGCATAGATGGAGAACAGAATTTGCAAAAAGAGGCAAAAAGTGTGAGATCGAAACAGGGCTTAGAGGCATCCTCAAGGCTTGGTACGTGTCTCAATCTCTTCCTGGCAATCTCAGGAATCTAAAGCAAGCAAAACCACACGTTTTCAAGCTCTCCCACACACTGTAAGTCGTTCACGGAATCACCATATTCTTGAATTCGAAAAGCCTCATTCTTGCATCTATAATGAAAAATAATTGCATATTTTAAATCACCATATCATTTGCAAGCTTTTTACAATAACCAATCATATTTATATGGCCTATATCATGGATCACCATTGCTAGGGTTTTGTGTTTGGTTTTAGGGCTTTTTGTTTCAGGAAAAATTGGCCCTAATAATGGGCATGGTTGCATTCAGGAGGATGAGACGAACTCAACCCTGGTCTTAGAATCCATTTACATGGCCTATACGAGATTTTGGAATGGACATGACCTGTAGTGACGGCCAGCGTCCGTAGGTATAGGTGTTGTAGACTTTTAGCTACGGATGGAGGAAGGGGAGGATGAGTTGTCACCCACCTATTGGCTTGTTTGAACGAGCGCGCCTTTTTCTTTTTATTTTCCAATAACGCTTATTTTCTTATATTATATTTAATTTGTATTATATTAACAAAACAAGTCAAGGAGCGTAGTGGCAAGCATGGCATTGGAATTCCTCTCAGGACCTGGGTTCGAATCCCAAGTCCCCCAATTTTCTCAATAACATCTTCTTGCAGGAAATCTAGTGTGCACTCAAGCCTACCATCCACCATGGACACTCACCCTTCAGCGTTCTAGATGGCCAGATGGCCAGATTTGGTGGCCAACATTGAAGGTGTACCAAAAGGCCAAGTTAATGCATACGCGGGGGATCACAAAAAGTCAATTGGATCTTATCATTTGGGCCAGAATAATTGCTATTCACACCTCAATATCAGGCCCATTCTCTACTTTTTTATATTTTGTTTGTTTTATTTAATTATTTTATTTTGTTTAATTTAATCACTAACCAATAAATTAATCCCTTTTTTATCAAAAAATCACAAAAATGTTTTTATCCAATTAAATTTCAGAAATTTTATTTTTTCATTAATAAATATTAATTAATTAATTAGGTTGATTAATTAGGTAACTTTAATTTATTTTTCAAATAAATGAAATCAATTAGAATTAATAGGTTTTAACATCAATTTAATTATTTTATTTTCTTGCCTAAAATAACAAAAACTCCAAAATATGTCATTTAATATTTTTCATTAATTAATTTATGTAATAATTAATTTAAAATTTAATTTTAGGATTTAATTTATTTTCTTATTAAAATAAAAACAAACAAAAATATTTCTTTTTAATTAAGAGGGTCAAAACCCTAGTTTCGCATTCGATTCAATTTTCTCGGGCGCGTTATTTTTTATTCAAATATTGTATCTGCTCCTGGCTTGTAATAATTTAATTAGGACATTTACTTTTACCACTTTTATTTTCAAAGGGTTCTTTTTGGCGATGTAAATACCCGACGCCTTGTAATAGTTAGTTTAAATTCCGCCACTTTAAATTCTGCAAATTATTCAACTGTTAGATGTTTGATAATAGGGTTTGCATGACAAGAATGAATGCTTAATCTTAAAACAGTTAGATCACCCTAAACATGTGCAAAGATAAAAATAACTGAAATCAACACATTCGCACATGCGCACTCCTAGGGTACACCCCACTTGGTTTCCTTCGTAAACGGTCATTGAGTATAGGTTGTTTTAGAGGTCGCCCTCTTGTCTAAAAGATTATAGTTTCCTCGAAATGGTTGCCTCAGATGTTGTTGTCTCGAATAAATGATCTAAGACATTAGCGTTACCACTAAGGCATCCTAAAATTGCTTTAGTGACCATATGTCCTTCTTTCGAATTGACCCTCAAACTCCAACGACGGCGCTACCTACTCACTAATAGTAGGATAGCATTGTCTAAAGGAAATTAGCATATAACAATTCCTTTTTCGAGTAGGTAGATTAGTTCTTAGATACTTGCTCATTCAAAATAAAGTATTTTCACACTTACACTTTTACAAACAAGTTTTTTTTCAAAAACACTTCATTACACTCTTGAGGACAGAAGCAAGAGTTAAATCGAAGTTAAAACAAAAACTTTTTCAAACCCACAAGCACAAAGAAAACAATTTTGAAAACAATGAGCAAGTACCTAAGAGCACATGGAAAACCATGGATAGAAAGGATGCTAATATATTCCCTTTTTATAATCTACCCCCCGTACTCAGAAATATCTCAAAAAAGGAATTTCTCTATGCTTTTTTCCTTTCCTTGTTGGATAAAATAAAAGTCGGTGGCGACTCTTGCTTACCGCGATATTTTGCAAACACAAACGCAAAACACAAACCAGCATTCCAAAAACAGACAGTTCTTCCCACCGTATCACATAAACCAAAAGCAATGTGTCTAAGGTCTCAAGAAGCTCAGAACATGCTTGTACAATACTTGAGATTTGTCACTTCACTTTTCTTAAAAAGCAAGTTATAGAGCCATAACCCTGTAATTCGGAAACTTGGAGTGGTTTTATGCTCTGATCTTTTACATACATATTAACAAGTCAATTGAAACACAACAAACGTTTTTTGGAAGCCCTCAAAGACTCTCAAGCATTTATAAGTCAGAACTGGCCAAAAACTCCATTTTTTGAACTTCAAATACCCATCTCCATTTTCACTCATGCGTTTTCACTTTTAACCATCTAAATAATTCACATACATCATATAGAACTCATCTCAACACCTGTTAAACTTCTGTAACTTCATCTTCATCATCCACCATTTTAAAAAACCTTCATTACAATTGGACTTGAGTAGAGAGTTCTAGTTGGTTTCAAAATAAAGTAAGGCTTGCAACACACTCAGGGAAGTCCTGGAAAGCTAACCAGATCATCCTTACACCTCCAAGGTTGCTCAAACTCCATACACGATTCCAGCTGCAAGAGGTAAGTTTTCAAATTTCTATCTCTTCATACAAGCATCATTTGAGTTTGATTTGTGAAAATAAAATGTAGATACCATTGCCACGAAGCTGTACATATCCATAGTTTACATTTATATGGCCCGAGCTTAGAGAATTTTAGGGTTGAAGTTTTCAGAAGTTTTTATCTTTTGAATTAGGGATAGAAAAATTCTCATTCATCTTTGATTTTTAGCTTAAGTTGTTTATATGGTTAGATTCATGGGTAAAAATGCCCCCAACTTTCATGTTTGAACTTTTCATTTTTGTTGAGAGATGAAGAAGATACGGGTCCTTTGGTTGGAGGTTGAAGATGAAGTATATTCAGGGCGCGTTATGTGTGTTATGTAATTATTGTTTCAGTTATATTAACGGATGTATAGCCACCCCAGTGGTAAAGCAGCACGCTGGTAATCAGGAGGTCATGGGTTTGAGCCCCAGCGCGCTGCCTTTTGCTTTTTCTCTCTTTTTTTGTGTACATTTTTTATCCTTCCAGCGCGCATGGGCCTTCCCCTCCTGGGCCTGACTTTTTTTTCTAACATTTCTCCCCCCTGTTTCATATTTGCACCCTGGCCCAAGTTTTTATTATTTATTTATTCATTTTTATTTTCTTAAATATATTTTCTAAATACTAAAAAAAATCATAAAATACAAAAAATGATATATTTATATTTTGACTTAGTTTATTTTATTTTTCTCACAAAAAATATTTTTATTTATTATACTTTATTTATTTTATTAAATAATCTTGTAAACTTAATTAATACTATGTTTTTATTTATTTATTTCTCACACCATTTAAAATACATTATTTTTGATATAAAAAAGACTAAAAATATTTTTAATGCTATAAATATTTTTAAGATAAAAATACCAAAAAATACTTTTTTTTCTTAAACTTATTTTCTTTTAATCAACTAAACAGAATTAGGGTTTTATTCAAAAAATATTTTCTTAACAAAACTCAAATTTAATTAATTATTTTTCTTTATTTAATTAAGTTAGGACAAAATTCCCTTTTTTCATGAAAATCACACAAAGATACATTTTCTTTACATTTTGCATTTTTTGTACATTTATTCATTTTTGTATTTTGCATTTATTTATTTCCTTGTAAATTGATATCAATTCAATATGGTTGTAATAGACTAATTAGGTTTAAATTCTTGCAATCCCCATTCATGAATTTGTACACCCCCTTCCCACAAATGTTGTAATAGTGTAGTAACTTTAAATTCCGCAATTTATCGCTTTATATACAATTGCTAGTAATTAGGGTTTTGTATAGAATGAATTAAAACCAATAAATAGAAAACCCTAATTCAAGACTAAATCAAGCATGAAAACAATTCATTTTGCACACAAGCACCCCTAGGGTCCGTCCACTTGGTTGCCTTATACAAAATGGTCAAATTACGCATGTAAGGTATCTTAGTAAAAAATAAGCAAATACAAGATCATAGTCCCTCAACGACGCTATCTAAGTTGCCTTATAAATGATCTTAGTCCCTCAAAAAGAATGCTAAGATACCTTGCAACATTTCTAATCATGGTTATACGATGACCCACGCATGTCCCGTTTACATCCAAAGATAGGGCTGCTTACTAAACCAATGGTAAGACAACAATTTCAAAGGAAAAGAAAAATGAACAAGAAATACATTTGAGTAGGTAGATTGCTCCTAATTACTTGCTCCATTTCAAAACAAACATCCTTGCTATTTTCAAAAACAAACACCTACACTTTCAAAACATCTTACAAAACTTGAAAACATTTTCAAAAGATCAACATCTTTGTATACATTATTACGAACAAGAATCATTACAAAAGATTGCCTAAACAATGGCCTCTTTTAAAAAATACTTTTAAAAACCATATCAAGCACAATTTCAAACAAAAAGCAAGTGATCTAGCAAGTAACTAAGAGCCCATGGAAAACCATGGATGAAAAGGGTGTTAATACCTTCCATTTTCATAATCTACCCCCCAAACTCAAGAAATAATCTAAAAGGTCTTTCTTGTGCTTTTTCACCTTTCCTTTTGGATAAAAGAAAAGTCGATGGCGACTCTTACTAACCGCAACATTTGCGATCAAACACAAAACCCTCAAGTCAGTTCTCCCACTGTATCACAGAACTGGCGACTCTGCTGGGGAGAATTTTAAAAGTGGGGTTACCTTAGGGTTAGATCACATTTACTTGCTTACATTGTTTGATTTGTTTGCTTTACATCATGATTCTTTGTTTGGGTTTGAATCCTCTACCCTGATTTGGGATACATTATAGGTAAGTAGCAATACTTTGTGGAAACTGTGCGGGGTATACCAACATGGTCTAAGCAATAGCTATGTTAGTGCGACATATTTGTGGGTACCGGTAGCCTTTGAGTCAATCAAAGAGAATACAGGGCCGCTGAGTGATGTCATGAAGCACTAATAAACTTTTAGAACCTTTACTTGACTAACTTGGCCTTTAGGATGTAGTGAGATGACCTGCTTTGGTGCAGTCCAAAGTTGGTAGATACTCGATACTACACTCATTGAGGTTTGGTTTCTTGAGATGTTTCGGTCGACATTAAAGAGGCTTAGGATGAAATAATAACCAAGGAAACAAACCAGTGATATTGAGCTCCTTAGAACCCGGTTACTATTTCTAGGACAAGTTTGAGCCAACTAAACTTCAAGAGGGTACTTACCTGTAAGACTCCATGCAAGCCTAAACCTAAGGAATTGTTTGCTTTGTTTGTATATACATACTTGCACATAACATCTTAAACATCATAACATCATACACATTCACTAACCATTTCAAGGATTTTTGTTGTTCATCTTTGTCTTTTGTAGGATATGGATTCACTTTGCAGGAAAACTATTCAAGTCAACCTTGTGAGGATCCCTCCACAACTTAAGGAGCTAGCTTCAAGGATTCCTGAAAACTCTCCATTCATCGAGAGACATGGTCTCCTACTCAACTTGGTCACCTCCAATACACATGAGGACATGATGAAGGTGCTCTTTCAGTTCTTTGACCCCTTACACCATTGCTTCACATTTCCCGACTATCAACTTGTGCCTACTTTGGAAGAATTCTCTCGAATCTTGAGAATTCCCATTCTCAATCAACTACCTTTCAACAGTACGGAAAGAGACCCAAAGCCAGAAGAGATTGCTCAAGCTCTACACTTGCACTCGTCTGATGTCACAACTCATTGGGAAACAAGGAGTGGTGTTAAAGGTTTCCTAGCAAAGTTCCTGTTTGAGAAAGCCCAGAACTGTTGGAATTCCTTGGATTTGCAAGCCTTTGAGGAAATTGTGGCTCTCCTCATCAATGGGATGGTTTTGTTTCCAAATCTTGACCAACTCATAGATGTGGAGATTACTCTGTGGGAAAGAGATGCTCTGCTGAGGATTCCACCGATAAATTCCGTTGGGGATGAATTACCGTTTGGTGATACTGAATCCTGTTAGGGATTGAATTTCTTGTTTGTGAAAGGAAAGAACTCCGCTAGGGATGATCCTTCAGTTGCGACTTCACTGGGGATAACCTTTTAGACTCTTATGGGGATAACCCTTTGAGCTCTGTTGGGGACAATCTTCCAAAGTCCACTGGGGATGATTCTCTAAACTCCACTGGGGAAGCTTTTTCAGACTGCGCTGGGAGAATTTTCAAACTCCACTGGGGACATTTTGTACTCTGCCGGGGAATATTCTTATACTCTGTTGGGGAATATTAAGACCTTTCAGTGATGATGGTAAATAAAATCTGCTTGGGGAGAATATTACCGATTCGTTTACAGTTGCAAGTCTCAGCCGGGGAGAGTTAACATTACTGTCTTACTCTGTGGGGAGTGAAAGTATTGCAGCCATATTCTTCAGCTGAATCTACCTTTGTACCTGGTGGATAAAGCATCTGTAAAGCTTGGACAATTCTTATTGCCCCTGTTTCTGATATTACAAGTGACCGTCTTTTGTTTTTCATGTGAATATTCATGAGCAATAATTAATGTCAAATGCATATATCAAAAACGAACATTGGACGTTCTTTGCAAAACAAAACAGAAAAAGGAAAAACAGTTTGAAATTTCTCTGAAAAATGAATTGTATTGATTTTGAAGTTTGGCCTGTAAATAGGCGTTTTTGTACAAGAGGCTGACGTCCTAATAAGAGAACGCCGTTGAACAGATATTTTATACATTTTGTGTAAAAGAAAACAAAACAGCTATGTGAATAATCCCACTGGGTTCCAACTCTGCTATTGCCTTTATGTCCTCGAGCATCTCATCACTTTGCTACTTGGTTGAAGGTAAATCAGATTGATTAGTGCCGTCCGAGCTTGATAGTCGATACCGAAGTCTGGTTGCAAGGTAATCCAATGAGACATAATGTTACGCTTTGATCCCTAATTTTTGCCTGGACCGCCCTTTCGGGTTTTCAGTCCACCGGGATACCCTTTTTTTGCCCAAGCCGCCTTTTCAGGTTTTCGACTTGCCGGGTGAACAGTTTTTTTCATTTTCATCCCTTATTTTTGCCTGAACCCTTTTGGTTCGTCGGGAAGCCCTTATTTTTGCCTAGGCTAGTCGACCTAGCGGGTCTTTAATTATGCGTAGTATTTTTTCACTATGTCTGCATTGACGGGGTGAGGAAGGTCGTCATCATCCATGGTGGTTAGAATCATAGCTCCTCCTGAGAAAATGTTCTTAACCACAAATGGCCCTTCATAAGTAGGGGTCCATTTGCCCCTGGGATCACCTTGAGGTAAGATAGTGCGCTTGATCATTAGGTCCCTAACTTGATACTCTTGTCGTCTAACTTTCTTGTTAAATGCCTTGATCATCCGTTTTTGATACGTTTGACCATGACAAATAGCAGTAAGTCTCTTTTTGTCGATTAAGTTCAGCTGATCAAGTCGGGTCTGGATCCAGTCATCTTCGCTCAAACTCGCATCTTTCATAATCCGAAGAGAGGGTATCTGAACTTCAATGGGCAAGACGGCCTCCATACCATATACCAAAGAATATGGTGTTTCCCCTGTTGAAGTCCGCACTGAGGTACGGTACCCATGAAGAGCAAACAAGAACATCTCGTGCCAGTCTTTGTATATCACCGTCATCTTCTGCACAATCTTCTTAATGTTCTTATTAGCCGCTTCGACAGCCCCATTTATCTTCGGCGTGTAAGGATAAGAGTTGTGATGCTGTATCTTGAACTGCTTGTAGAGCTCGGTGATCATCTTATTGTTGAGATTGGTACCATTGTCCGTAATGATCCTCTCTGGTACACCGTATCGACAAATCTGATTGTGCCGAATGAACCGTGCGACGACGTTCTTGGTTACAGTAGCAAAGGAAGCTGCTTCAACCCACTTTGTAAAGTAATCAATTGCTACCAGGATGAAACGATTCCCGTTGGATGTCGTAGGTCTGATCTCGCTGATCATGTCAATGCCCCACATTGCAAAAGGCCACGGAGCTGTCAAGACGTTCAAAGGTACTGGAGGTATGTGCACCTTATCAGCATAGACTTGGCACTTGTGATAGGTCCGAGAATGCTGATAACAGTCGGCTTCCATTGTGGACCAAAAATATCCTGCCCGAAGGATTTTCTTTGCCATGGTGTGTCCACTGGAATGAGTTCCGAAAGTACCTTCATGTAACTCTGCCATGATCCTTTCTGCCTCGTTCTTATCCACACATCACAGTAAGGTTGAATCATGGTTAGGCTTGTAAAGGATGTCATTGCTGATGAAGAACGTCGCTGCGAACCTCCTCGGAAACTTCTTGTCATTAACAGATGCACCCTCGGGGTACTCCTGAGCTTCAAGATACCTCTTCACCTCATGAAACCATGGCTTTTCTGTTACCTCTTCAGTCTCAATGTCACAGCAATGTGCAGGTTCGTCCAACCACTCAATGATAATCCAGGGAGCTTCGTTGTCCCAATTGACTTTGAACATAGAAGACATCGTAGCCAGCGCGTCCGCCAACTGATTCTCCTCTCTAGGGAAGTGTTCAAAGGTTATCTCCTCGAAATGGGGAAGCAACGTCAATACATACTCCTTGTAAGGAATAAGATTTGGATGTTTTGTATCCCACTCTCCTTTGATCTGACTGATCACGAGAGAGGAATCTCCAAAAACACTTAAAAACTTAATCCTTAGGTCAATTGCTGCTCGAAGACCTATGATGCACGCTTCATACTCCTCCATATTATTGGTACAGTTGAAACATAGTCGGGCGGTGAACGGAGTATGAGAGCCTTTAGGAGATATGATCACGGCGCCAATGCCATTACCCAAAGCGTTTGAAGCTCCATCAAAGTACATAGACCATCGGGATCCTTCCTTAGGTTCTTCATCCGGTCCAGGTTCTTCACAGTCGGTTACCAACATGATATTCTCATCCAGAAATTCAAAGTTCATAGACTGGTAATATTCCACTGCCTGATGTGCCAAATGGTATGCCAACACACTTCCCTTAATTGCCTTTTGGGTAGTATACTGCATGTCATACTCAGTCAAGATCATCTGCCATCTTGCTATTCTTCCGGATAATGCATGCTTCTCGAAGATATACTTGATTGGATCCATCTTTGATATCAATAGAATAGTGTGAGTCAACATATACTGTCTCAGCCGGTGAGCAGTCCATGCCAAAGCGCAGCAAGTTTTCTCGAGCAACGAGTATCGGGTCTCGCAGTCGGTAATCTTTTTGCTAAGGTAATAAATAGCATGCTCTTTTCATCCAGACTCGTCATGTTGACTCAACACACACCCCATTGAGTTGTCGAGTACTGTCAAGTATAAGATCAAAGGTCTCCCTTCAACTGGAGGTATCATAATAGGTGGCTCTTGGAGATACTCTTTGATCCTTTCGAAAGCGGCCTGGCATTCATCATTCCAACGTACTACTTGATCTTTCTTCAGTAGCTTAAAGATTGGCTCACAAGTAGCAGTCAGGTGCGAGATGAATCGGGCAATATAGTTCAGACGTCCCAGAAAGCCTCTGACTTCTTTTTCTATTCGGGGTGCTGGCATCTCCTGTATAGCCTTCACCTTTGCAGGATCCACTTGAATACCTTTGTCACTTACGATGAAACCCAGCAGCTTACCAGATCTCACCCGAAGGTGCACTTGTTCGGTTTAACTTCAGCTTGTACAACTTCAACCTGTCAAATAGCTTTTGAAGGTGGTCAAGATGTTCTTCCTCAGTCTGGGATCTTGCAATCATGTCATCGCGTATACTTCAATCTCATGATGGATCATGTCATGGAACAAAGCAACCATGGCGCGCTGATACGTTGCCCCAACATTCTTCAGTCCGAAAGGCATGACCTTGTAGCAAAAGGTACCCCACTGAGTAAAAAAGGTTATCTTCTCCATGTCTTCGGGAGCCATTTTAATCTGATTATAACCGGAGAAACCATCCATAAAGGAGAAAACCTTATGTTGAGCGGTGTTGTCAACCAGAACGTCGATATGAGGCAGAGGGAAATCATCCTTGGGACTTGCCCTGTTCAGATCCCTGTAATCAACACACATTCGAACCTTACCATCCTGCTTGGGCACAGGAACCACGTTAGCCACCCACTGAGGGTAAGAAGTAACTGCTAGAAAACCGGCGTCGAACTGTTTCATAACTTCAGCCTTGATTTTCTCAGACATATCCGGGCGCATTCGGCAGACTTTCTGTTTTACTGGAGGACAGTCTTCCTTGGTAGGCAATTGGTGAACCACAATATCGGTATCCAACCTAGGCATATCTTCATAAGACCAGGAAAAGATATCAACATAGTCACGCAGCATCTGAATCAACCGTTGTTTAACACTCGCTTCCAGATTTGCACCGATCTTGACCTCTTTCTTGTCTATCTCTGTACCCAGATTTACCGTTTCCACAGGCTCTTCATGCGGCTGAATAGCCTTCTCTTCCTGGAGTAGCAGTCTAGCAAGTTCACCAGGCACTTCACAATCATCTTCACCTTCGTCTTCGGCTAAGTTGATCGGACTTTCGAAGTCATAACTGGCAGTAGCAGAGTTATTACCAGTGAGATCCAGAGTGGATGTAGACCTGTATATGTGAGTGTGTGTAAAATAACTGTTTTGTAATATATAATAAAAGAAAAACAAGGAGCGCAAAATTTGAAATGCAAGAAATGTCCAATGCTTTTATTAATGATATATGTAAATGACACACATAAAGCCCTCACAAATGAAGCCACGGTACCCCGGGTAAGACATCTGGACGTAAAGTTTAAAACATTGTCTGTTACAAATTCAAAACAAAAAGTCTCATTACTGGGTAACAAAAGAAATTGGGACGAAGTCCTTTGACGTCCAATTGCTTAATCCGCCATCGGCGGTAGGATGGATCCAACTATCAAACTCAGACTCTTCAACATCGTCTTCAATGGCATTCAGTCCTGAATTACTGATGAGCATGGGAGGTATTCCGATCCGTGCACTCCGAAAAGCCCTTTGAGCTTCTGCAGTGAAACCCAAACCAAACTTGTTAGTCTTATGTGCAAAATTAGGGAGTTGGCCCCAATTTGCACACCCACATTTCTACACAGCAGCCCAGACATCCTTAAAGGAAGCCATCTTCATTGGAGGATCTTCAACAATAGTCTCAGTTGATGCCAGCGTCTTGGGAACCTCTTCAAAATGTTGAAATGGGGTTTCAATGAACTCCCCATCCATCTCTACATATCGGAAAGAGTTGAGGTGGCTCACCATGTACTCCTCCTCTCCTTGTACTGTCAAAATTTTCCCTTTCACTGGGTACTTTAGCTTCTGGTGGAGTGTTGAGGTTACTGCCCCAACTTTGTGGATCCACGGGCGACCCAGCAAACAAGAATAAGATGGCCGAATGTCCATCACATAGAATGTAGATGCGAAAACCTGAGAACCAACCTTAATTGGAATATTCACTTCTCCGTGTACCATTCTCTTGGACCCATCAAAGGCCCTGACAACAATGTTGCTTGGTTTCAGCTCCAACCCTTCACAGTCTAACCGGTCTAGTGCTTTCTTGGGTAACACATTCAACGAAGATCCAGTATCTACCAATACGTGAGCAAGAGTAGTGCCCCTGCATTCAATGGAGACATGCAGGGCATCATTGTGATTCTTCCCCTTAACAGTCAAGTCGGCGTCGGAGAAACCCAACCCATTATTTGTTGTCAGACTAGCCACGCAATCATTAAACTGATCAGCCGATGTTTCTTGTGGTACGTGTGCAAACTTCAGGAAAGCAATCAGAGCCTTGACATGGGCTTCTGAGCATAGCAACAGTGACAACATAGAGATTTTGGACGGGGTTTGCCCCAGCTGTTCGACTACATTGTAGTCGCTCTTTTTGATGATCCTCAAAATTTCTTCCATCTCTTGTCTAGAAGCTTCAATGGTAATCTTCTTCGGTGCCTCCGTCCGGACAGGCTCACCGGTGGTCCCTTTGCCCCGAGTGTCAGATGACTCGGAAACAGGGGTAAGAATTGGAACTTGAACAGGGATAGTAGCAGGTACACTGGCAGGTGAAATAACAACAGGCTTCCGAACAGTTGGTGGAGAGATCTCAGGGGAGAAAAGCCTTCCGATGCGGGTGACTTTGGCAGGTCCAACAATATTGCTGACGTCAGTATCAACATCCAAATCTTGTTTAACTCCATTGTAGTACACGTCAGCCCCTTAGTGCCAATGGACAGCTTTATTTGATGTATAGGGGACAGGCCTAGGAACAGTGATGATCAATGGTGCAATTCTTGGAACAGGTGTAATTCTAACAGGCTTTCTCGTGGAAGCTTTGGAAGAATTGTCGAAAATGGTGATTATAGCAACTTCTTCAGCAGGAACCAAAGGAACAAGAGTCTTCTCAAACAAAATTTCTTTATTATCCATCAGGCGTTGGACACCTGACTTCAAAAGATGGCAACCGGTAGGTAGGACAGAACACATATGGAAACCTTCGTCACAGCCCGGAAATAAACCTGCTAACAAAAGGTTCTTCTTCACAGTTATCAAGGGAGTAACAATATCTTTCACAGAAACCACAAACGAGTCTTCATTTATAGCATTTACTCCATACTTGGGCATAGGAGCAGTCACAACATTAGGTCTTTCAGGTGCTTCGAATTCAATCTCCTTCGCATCAATCAAGTCTTGTAGTTTGTTCTTCAAGACCCAGCAGTTATCCGTGTCATGCCCCGGGCTACCAGAGTGAAAAGCACAATGGGCATTTGGATCGTACATCAGTGATGTTGTGTTGGGACTCTTCGGGGCCTCCTTCAGAATCACCAAGTTGGTTTTCAATAACTGTGGCAGAATTTAGGATAAAGTCATGTTGAGCTGAGTGAATTGTCTTCATGGTCTTTTGGCCCTTGATTGATTGTTGCGCTGAGGAGCACCGGCAGGTCTTGATATAACCACCGCATTAACTGCTTGGCGGCGTTCAGGTTTATTATGGCTTTTTGAACCGTAAGTAGCACTGGACTCCTTCTTAAAAGGCTTCTTCTCAGTGCCGGATGAAGCACCCTTCTGTATCTTACCGGATTTGATACCAACCTCAATCCTCTCCCCGGTCATAATCAGCTCCGTAAACCCGGACGAAGAACTTCCAATCAGATGGTTGAAATACGGACCAGACAAGGTCCCCAGAAACATATCTACTAACTCCCTATCAGCCAAGGGTGGTTGCACCCTTCCAGCAAGGTCCCTCCACTTCTGAGCGTAATCTTTGAAACCTTCGCCCGCACCCATTGACATACCCTGGAGTTGGGTACGCGTGGGAGCGAGGTCGGCATTGTATTGGTACTGCTTGTAGAAAGCAACGGCCAAATCTTCCCAATTATGGATACTAGCCCCTTCTAGCTGGTAAAACCATTCAAGCTGAGTCCCTGAGAGACTATCTTGAAAGAAATAGATCCAGAGGTTCTTGTCAGCGGTGTATGGCTGAATCTTCCTAACATACGAATGGAGGTGCAACTTTGGAAAAGAAACCCCGTCATACTTAGCAAAGATAGGTGCTTTAAACTTGTGGGGAATTACCACCCCATATGACAGACCCAAATCACCAAAGTCCAGACCAAGCACTTTCTGGACTTCCATCGTGCTCAACCGGTCTTCCAGTTGTTTATATCTGTCCTCAGCCGGAGGATACTGGTCTTCGTCGAAGTCAGTCTCGTTCTCTGAAACCACAGAGCTAGGAGCCCTCCTTTCTTCCTGATTATCTCCCCCTCCAGATGAGTGGGTCAAATCAACCTCTTCCCGTAAATCATTTCCGAATCTGCGACCCATATTAAATAGGACTATCTTCTTCTTCTTCTTCTTCTTCTTCACTTTCAAGATAAGGGCCTTCAGATCTTGCTGACCCTTAGCCAGGTTCATGAACAACTCCTGGAACTGGGCGTTTTGAGCTTGTAGAGCCTTGATTGCTTGTTCAGTTGATGGGTCAAAAGACATGATGCTGAAATAAACAACGAAGAAGATGAGAAAACCTGTAAGGGTACCTGTTATGATGTGCATGGGAATGATATGCGCATGATATGATTTCAAAGACTTTTAGGGATTCCAATTCGTAAACAAAACGAAACACACTTTTATTAGATAAACTTTCAATTCAATTGTTCAACAAATGCCTTTAAGGCGTTACAAGAAAGAAAAACTGAAAAGTAAATCAAAACTAGAAATAATCAACAGATAATCAGTGCTCCCATGGTCGTTTCTTATCAGTGTGGACATAGTCATTGAGGATCCGCTCGTTCTCCAGCTGTGTTATCAACTTTTGAATCTTCTGCTCTTGCTCGTGATACTTTTCTCTATAAGTATCCCGCTCTTCTCTCAGCTGCATCCACGATCTCTTTAATGCCCCAATGTCAGTGGGCATGTATGGATGGAGGATGGTAGGAGGAACCCCTTCTTCATCAGCAACCTCAACAATTATAGGCAAGATAGCTTCGAACGGCATTCTCAGCTTTTGGGCACGAATTCGAACCCATCAGAGATATTGCTCCATCGGAAGAGAAGTATTTGCACGTAGCTCGTGCGGATCAGACCTGTGTACCCTATCCCAAGCTCTTATGAATCTGCGGCGTTGCTCGTCACTATCCCTTTGGAAATCAAAGTCAATATTTGGCATCAACAACTCGTGAGGTCCTTCCCTCCTGGCTCGCCCAAATTGACGTAAGGCCAAGCACAGATTATAAGTGATCCCTCCATTAGTTCCTATCAGTGGAACATTGGGGTATTCCCCACAGCAATCAATAATAGCCACATCTTCCATACCCTTGATAGTCCAAATGATGTTTATTGTACCCCAAAATTTTCCCTCTCATATTTCTCAAAATATTGCAAGAAAAATCTCCAAGTGGCTCATGTTTGCTTAAGAGTGGGTCAGACAAGTCATCTCCTAAGGCAGTCTATCCCAAATTAGGGTTTGGTGTTGAATCAAGATCTTTGAGTCCAAATGACCTCAAATTCTCCCCAAAGTCCTAATACGTTCTCAAGTTCATCCATGTCAAATTTCAAGCCTTACAGAGGAAGTTTGCCCAGTCAATTGCTCAAGGGTCAAAAAATCGACTCTGCTAGGGCAAAAGTCAAATGTGACCTACAAATAGTCAAACTTCAATATTTTTTTGTCAACATTCTCATTTTGAAGGATATTTCATCATTTGATCAAGGGTTGATCATGATTCATCAAGGATTGCTCGATATTCATCAAGACTCAAAAGCTGCTAAATTAGGGTTTTGTAGGAAAAGTCAACTCAACTTTGACCAAACATAACTTTCTCATACTTTATGAGAAATGATCCATCCAAAGCTCATTTTGAATAGGATGCAATTTACTACAATCCATCTTCATACCTCCAATATCAAAAAATGCACTCACAAGAAGTTACAAATTTGGACATTATAGGTCATTTTTGAAAGTCAACAAAAACACCTTTTTTACCAAAGCTTATAACTTGAGCATGGAATATCAAAATGAGATGAGACCAAAATGGTTGGTTATAGGACATCTCAAGCTTTCTAAAAAGTCATTGAACACTTCCAAAATTTCAAAATTTAAGAAGTTATGCAATGTTGAAGTTGGACATTTTTGCAAAATTGCCAAAAGTCAACTATCCCCAAAACTTCAAATTTTGTCAAATGGGCCCATTCTTTTCCACTTGATTTGAGCTTGCATCAGTGTCCACGTGTCCTAGCCTCAACCATGAGACCTTATCTTATTTTTTATTATTTTATTTGATTTTTTATTGAATTATTTCATTTTAATCAAATTAAATCATATAAAATCCAAATATTGATTACTTGAGATCTTTTTGGTTGTTTCAGGTCTTAATTATCATCATGATCATAATCAAACTCGAATCTCACCATACCATGTGCAAAAAGATTGAAAAATTGGCAAATTTGGCAAGTTGGTAATGGTGAATCAAATCAAATATGCAATGCATTGATGTGGAAGATTCAAGCCATATTTGTTACCCTAGCACATTCCACAATACATAAGAAAGAGAGGCACACGAAAACAAGGGTTAGAGGCTGCAAGAACAGGCAATACAAAACTTGCAAAATTCACTAAAAAGTGTGGAATCGAATCCATACTTAAAGGCAATCTCAGAAGCCAAGAAGCATCCCAATCGATTCCTGGGTGATCACACAACCTTCCTGGATCAAAAGCACGCGTCCTCAGGCCTTCAAAAGCGATGTAAGTATCACGATGCCAAGCTCTATTCTTGAAACTGTAAATCCTTATTCTTGCATCATTTGAACAAATTCTTGGCATATTTATAATCCTTATAGCATTTCTAAACTTTTGGCAATATTCAATTTGGTTTATATGGACTTAAACCCCAAAATACCATGGATAGGGTTACATTTTGTTTTTTAGGGATTCTTGTTTTAGGTGAAATTGATCCCTATAATGGGCATGGTTGCACTCAGGAGAAGGAGACGAACCTAACCATGCCTTTGGAGGTCATTTTTATTGCCTGGAATTGATTCTTGGACCGAGTTGCGCTTTTAACTACGGATTCAAATCCGCAGGTAAAATTACAGTAGTGGAAGGACAGGGACGAGTGCGTGTCAACTTCTGATTGGCCAGTTCAAATGATTTTCGCGCGTTTTGCTTTTCTGATCCATAAGCGCTGATTTCTTTTATTATATATTATTCATATATTATTAACAGATGAAGCCAAGTGGCCTAGTGGCGAAGCAAGCACTCCAAATACCATCAGGACCTGGGTTCGAATCCCAGGTCCTCCAAATTTATCTTTGTTTTATTTCTTCAGGTTATCATATGCATATCTGGGTGCATAGTGTACCATACTCCCTCACTCAATCAATTGCCAGATGGCCCCTGGCCAGATCTGATGGCCAAGAGATGATGGTCCACCATGGTCCAAGTCAGCGTGCAAACATCAGATCTGAAAAGTTAACAAAAGGCCAGCGTGTAATGGGCCTCAGAATTGCTTCTCAAACCCCTATTTCAGGCCCAAACCTCTTCTCTTTATTTTTTTTATTTAGTATTTGTTTTATTGATTTAATTTTTTTAATTATTTTCTAACCAATCAAAATCCTTTTTTTTTATAAAATAAAACCACAAAAATATTTTTTTATCACATTAAATTTTAATTTTAATTTTATTAATAAATACAAATAAATTAACTTAGGTTTAATTAGAATAACTTTAATTCCTTTTTTAATAATTAAAATTAAATTAGATTTAATTAGGTTTTTACTAATCAAATTAATTTTTATTTCTTTCTTAAAATACCAAAAACCCAAAAATAATTTATTTTTATTAATTAATTTAATTAATTTAATTTAGTAATTAATTTAGGTTTAGTTCCTTTCTTAAAATAAAAAACAACAAAAAGATATTTCTCTTTAACCAAAAAGGGTCAAAACCCTAATCTCGCACTCGATTTAATTTCCCGCACGCGATTTATTTTCTTTTATTATATTAATGTATTTGCTTCCGGATTGTAATAGTTAATAGGACCTTTATTTATTTTTTATCGATTTATTTATTTTTAAAGGGTTTGCCTTTGGCGATGTAAATACCCGACGCCTTGTAATTTAAATTCCGCAAATTATAACTGTTAGATGTTTGATAATAGGGCTGCATGACAAGACTGAATGTTTTAACTTAAAATCAACTTAGATCACCCTTAACATGTACAAAGATAAAATTAACTGAAAACGACACACTCGCACATGCGCACTCTTAGGGTACACCTCACTTGGTTGCCTTCGTACACGGTCATTGAGTATAGGTCACTTTAGAGGTCGCCCTCTTGTCCAAAGATCATAGTCGCTTCGAAACGATTGCCTCAAATATTGTTGCCTTAAACAAATGATCTAAGACTTTAGGGTTATCGCTAAGGCGTCCTAACATTGCTTTAGTAACCGTAAGTCCCTAATTCGAATTGACCCTCAAACTCCAACGATGGTGCTACCTACTTATTCATAATGGGATAGGATTGTCTAAAGGAAATTAGTATACAATGATTCCTTTTTCGAGTAGGTAGATGGTTCTTAGATACTTGCTCTTTCAAAACAAAACTCTTTTCACACTTACACTTTTCGAACAAAGTTTTCAAAAACACTTCATACGCTCTTGATGATAGAAGCAAGAGTTAAATCGAAGTTTCAAACAATTTTTTTTTTCAAAACCACAAGCACAAAGAAAGCAATATTTTGAAAACAATATGAGCAACTACCTAAGAGCCCGTGGATAACCACGGATAGAAAGGGTTCTAACACCTTCCCTTTCTATAATCTACCCCCCGAACCCGAGAAATATCTCAAAAAGGAATTTTTCTGTGCTTTTTTCCTTTCCTTGTTGGATAAAATAAAAGTCGGTGGCGACTCTTGCTTACCGTGAAATTTTGCGAACAACAAACGCAAAACGCAAACCAGCATTCCAAAAAACAGTCAGTTCTTCCCACCGTATCACAGAACTGGCGACTCTGCTGGGGAGTATATCTTATAAGTGGGGTGTACCTTAGGAATAGTTCATAATATTTTCAATTTCTTGATTTGTATGATTTATCTTTGTGAGCTTGAATCGGAGTTACTATAGATCCTAACCCGGATCTGGGGGATACCCTTTATGTAAGTAGCAATAAACTGTGAGGGAACTGTACAGCATAGACCGATACGGTTGAAGCAGTAGCTATGTTGGTGTGGCACTTTAGTATGTACCGATATCCCTTGTGGCGCAACAAGGAGAATATGGGTCTGCTAAGGGGTCATTAAGCACAAACTGACCTTAGAACCTTTAAATTGACCAACTTGGCCATAGAACAGTAGCGGTATGCTACACTCATTGAGACTAAACTCTCGCAATGATTCCGGCCACAAGAAAAGGTTGCTAAACTGGAATTATGACCGATTGAGGGTAGTCAGTGATATTGAGATCCTCTAGAACCCGGTTACTATTTTTAGGACAGGTTTGAACCAACTGAACTGAAAAAGGGTAGTACCTAAGCTCCTTGCCAGCCTGAAATCTAAGGGCTATCTGTGTGACTTGTGTGCCTTTACCATGTTGGCTATTTTTGGATACTTGTGGTGTGCTTTATATCATGACATCATGACATCATAACATTGCATGCATCTTGCATTAGACTAACCTATTTCAAAGACAGGAGAGATTCATCTTTGTTCTGTTTTATAGGTCATGGCACCCATGCGTAGGAACACCATCCGGATCAACTTTGTCCAAGTTCCCACTCAGCTCAAGGAGTTGGTTGCAAAGATCTCAAATACTTCCTCCTTTATCAGGAGACATGGGCATCTTCTTGGTTTGGTCACCTCCAAATTGGACGAGCAGATGATGAGTGTCCTAGTCCAGTTCTTTGATCCACTGTACCATTGCTTTACTTTTCAGGACTACCATTTGGTCCCCACCTTGGAGGAGTTCTCTGACTTGCTTGGTATCTCTATTCTGGAGCAGACCCCGTTCATAGGTTGGGAGAAGATCCTTAGGCCAGAAGAGATTGCTTCAGCCCTCCATCTGACAAAGGATGAAGTGATGTCTAATTGGGAGACTAGAAGTGGAGAAAAGGGCTTTCTGACTAAATTCTTGGTTGGTAAAGCTAATCAGTTCTGGGACTGTCTAGACTTCCAGGCATTTGAAGATATTCTGGCTCTACTCATATATGGTTTGGTATTGTTTCCTAACTCAGATGCGTTCGTCGACGTGAATGCAGTGAATATTTTTATGTCTGGTAATCCTGTAACCACTCTCTTGGGTGACATTCTTCATCAGCTTTATGCCCGTACTGCTCGGAAGCGGGGAACCTTGATGTGCTGTGCTCCATTGTTAGCGAGGTGGTTTATTTCTCACCTCCCCAAATCAGCTGTGAAGAACAAGGAAGGAATGAGATGGGCCTACAGGATTATGTCTCTCTCCCATAATGACATCATTTGGACTATTGAGGGCATGGATGAGGTGGCTATCATTGACCGTTGTGGGGAATACCCCAATGTTCCACTGATAGGAACCAACGGAGGAATCACTTATAATTCGTGCTTGGCCTTACGTCAGTTTGGGTGAGTTAGAAGAGAAGGACCTCATGAGTTGTTAATGCCTAGTATTGTCTTTGATTTCCAAGGGGATAGTGACGAGCAACTCCGCAGATTCATAAGAGCTTGGGATAGAGTACACAGGTCTGATCCGCACGAGCTGGGTGCAAAGACTTCTCTTCTGATGGAGCCATATCTCCGATGGGTTCGTATCCGTGCCCAAAAGCTGGGATTGTCGTATGAAGCCGTCTTGCCTATCATTGTTGAAGTTGCTGATGAAGAAGGGGTTCCTCCTACCATCCTCCATCCTCATATGCCCACTGACATTGGGGCACTGAAAAGGTCTGGGATGCAGCTGAGAGAAGAGCGGGATACTTACCGAGAAAAGTATCACGAGCAAGAGCAGAAGATCCAGAAGTTGACACGACAGCTGGAGAATGAGCAGATCATCAATCACTATGTCAGCACCAAGGGGAAACGACCATGAGAGTGCTGATGTCTTTTGATCATTTCTAGTTTATATTTACTTTTCAGTATTTCCTTTCTTGTAACGCCTTAAAAGCATCTGTTGAATAATTGAATTTCAAAGTTTATCTAATAAAAGTGTGTTCATTTTTGTTTACAAATTTGAATCTCTCGACGTCTTTGAAATCATATCATATGCATTTCATTCCATGCACCTCATAACAGGTACCCTTACAGGTCTCTTATCTTCTTCGTTGTTTATTTCAGCATCATGTCTTCCGAACCATCAACTGAACAAGCAATCAAGGCTCTACAGGCTCAAAACGCCCAGTTCCAGGAATTGTTCATGAATCTAGCTAAGGGTCAGCAAGATCTGAAGGCCCTTATCCTAAAAGAGAAGAAGAATAAGAAGAAGAAGACGGTCCTATTTAATATGGGTCGTATATTCATAAACGATTTGCGAGAAGAGGTTGATTTGACCCCCTCATCTAGAGGGAAGGATGATCAGGAAGAAAGGAGGGCTCCAAGCCCTGTGGTTTCTGACAATGATACTGATTTTGACGAAGACCAGTATCCTCCGGTTGAGGATAGATATAAGCAACTGGAAGACCGGTTGAGTGCGATGGAAGTTCAGAAAGTGCCTTGTCTGGACTTTGGTGATCTGGGTCTATCATCTGGGGTGGTGATTCCCCACAAAATTCAAAGCACAGCATTTGCCAAGTACGACGGAGTCTTTTGTCCGAAACTGCACCTCCGTTCATATGTAAGGAAGATTCAGCCATACACCGCTGACAAGAACCTCTGGATCCACTTCTTTCAAGACAGTCTCTCAGGGACTCAGCTTGAATGGTTTTACCAGCTAGAAGGAGATAGTATCCGTAGTTGGGAAGATTTGGCTGCTACTTTCTACAAGCAGTACCGATACAATGCCGACCTCGCTCCCACGCGTACCCAACTCCAGGGTATGTCAATGGGTGCGGGCGAAGGTTTCAAAGATTATGCTCAGAAGTGGAGGGACCTTGCTGGAAGAGTGCAACCACCCTTGGCTGATAGGGAGCTTGTGGATAGGTTTCTAGGGACCTTGTCTGGTCCGTTTTTCAACCATCTGATTGGAAGTTCATCATCCGGATTTACAAAGCTGATTATGACCGGGGAAAGGATTGAGGCTGGTATCAAATCCGGTAAAATATAGAAAGGTGCTTCATCAAGCACCGAGAAGAATCCTTTTAAGAAGGAGTCCAGTGCTGTTTACAGTTCGAAAAGCCAGAATAGACCTGAACGCCACCAAGCTGTTAATGCAGTTGTTATTTCAAGACCTGCTGGTGCTCCTCAGCGCAATAATCAGCCGAAGGCCGAGAGGCCTCGAAGACAATTCACTCAGCTCGACATGACTTTATCTCAGATTCTGCCACAATTATTGAAAACAAATCTAGTGATTCCAAGGGAGGCCCTGCAGAATCCCAACACTACATCACCAAAGTACAACCCTAAGGCTCGTTGTGCTTTTCACTCTGATAGCCCGGGGCATCATACAGATGATTGTTGGGTTTTGAAGAATAAGGTACAAGACTTAATTGATGCTAAGAAGATTGAGTTCGAAGCACCTGAAAGACCTAATGTTGTGACAACTCCTATGCCCAAGCGTGGAGTAAATGCTATAGAGGAAGACTCGTTTGTGGTTTCTGTGAAGGATATTGCTACTCCATTGATGACTGTGAAGAAGAACCTTTTGTTAGCCGGTTTATTTCCGGGCTGTGACGAAGGTTGCCGTATGTGTTCTGTCCTACCTACCGGTTCCCATCTTTTGGAGTCAGGTGTCCAACGCCTGATGGATAGTAAAGAAATTATGTTTGAGAAGACTTTTGTTCCTTTGGTTCCTACTGAAGAAGTTGCCATAATCACCATTTTCGACAATTCTTCCAAGGCTTCCTCGAGAAAGCCTGTTAGAATTACATCTGTTCCAAGAATCGCACCATTGATCATCACTGTTCCAGGGCCTATCCCCTATACATCTGATAAACTTGTCCCGTGGCATTACGGGGTTGATGTTTATTGCCACGGAATTAAACAAGATTTGGATACTGATACTGACGTCAGCAATATTGTTGGACCTGCTAAAGTCACCCGCAGCGGAAGACTTTTCTCCCATGATATCTCTCCACCAACTGCCCGGAAACCTGTTGTTATTAGACCTGCCAGTGTACCTGTTGTTGTTCCTGTTCAAGTTCCCATTCTTACCCCTGTTGCCGAGTCATCCAAGACTCGGGGCAAAGGGACCGCTGATGAGCCTGCCTAGACGGAGGCACCAAAGAAGATTACTGTTAAAGCCTCTAGACAAGAGATGGAGGAAATTTTAAAGATCATCAAAAAGAGCGACTACAATGTAGTCGAGCAGCTGGGCTAAACCCCATCCAAAATCTCTATGTTATCTCTGTTTCTATGCTCAGAAGCCCATGCCAAGGCTCCGATTTCTTTTCTAAATACTGCACATGTATCGCAAGAAACATCAGTTGATCAGTTTAAAGACTGCATGGCTAGTCTGACTGCTGATAACGGGTTGGGTTTCTCTGATGCCGAATTGACTGCTAAGGGGAAGAATCACAACGATGCCCTGCATGTCTCCATTGAATGCAGGGGCACTACTCTTGCTCATGTATTGGTGGATACTGGTTCCTCATTGAACGTTTTGCCTAAGAAAGCTCTAGACCGGTTGGACTGTGAAGGGTTAGAGCTTAAACCAAGCAACATTGTCATCAGGGCCTTTGATGGGTCTAAGAGGATGGTGCATGGAGAAGTGGATATTCTGATTAAGGTTGGTTCTCAGGTTTTCACCTCTACATTCTATGTGATGGACATTCGGCCATCTTATTCTTGTTTGCTGGGTTGTCCATGGATCCACAAAGCTGGGGCAGTGAGGTCTACGCTCCACTAGAAGCTAAAGTACCCAGTGAAAGGGAGAATTGTGACAGTACAAGGAGAAGAGGAGTACATGGTGAGCCACCTCAACTCTTTCCGATATGTAGAAATGGATGGGGAGTTCATTGAGACCCCATTTCAGCATTTTGAAGAGGTTCCCCAGACGCTGGCATCAACTGAGACTTTTGTTGAAGATCCTCCCATGAAGATGGCTTCCTTTAAGGATGCCCGGGCTGTTGTCGGGAAAGGTGGGTGTGCAAATTGGGGACGACTCCCTGATTTTGCATAGAAGACTAACAAGTTTGGTTTGGGTTTCACTGCAGAAGCTCAAAAGGCTGTTCGGAATGCACGGATCGGAAGACCTCCCCTGTTCATCAGCAATTCAGGAGTGAATTCCATTGAAGACGATGTTGAAGAGTCTGAGTTTGACAGTTGGATCTACCCAACGATCGATGGTGGACTAAGCAACTGGACAACAAAGGACTTCATCCCAATTTCTTTTGTTACCCAGTAATGAGACTTTTTGTTTTGAATTTGTAACAAACAATGTTTTAAACTTTATGGCCCGGTGTCTTACCCGGGGCACCGTGGCTTCATTTGTGAGGGCTTTATGTGTGTCATCTACATATATCATTAATAAAAGCATTGGACGTTTCTTGCATTTCAAATTTTGTGCTCCTTGTTTTTCTTTTATTATATATTCTAAAACAGCTATTTTACACACACTCACATATACATGTCTGCATCCACTCAAGATCCTACTGGTAACGACTCAGCTACTGCCAGTTATGACTTCGAAAGTATGATAAACTTATCCGAAGACGAAGGTGAAGATGATTGCGAAGTTCCTGGTGAACTTGCAAGACTGCTACTCCAAGAAGAGAGGGCTATACAGCCACATGAAGATCTAGTGGAATCAGTGAATCTGGGTACAGAGGTAGACAAGAAAGAAGTTAAGATCGGTGCAAATCTGGAAGCTAGTGTGAAGCAACGGTTGATTCAGATGCTGCGTGAATATGTTGAGATCTTTGCCTGGTCATATGAAGATATGCCTGGGTTGGATACCGATATTGTGGTTCACCGATTGCCTACCAAGGAAGACTGTCCTCCAGTAAAACAAAAAGTCCGCCGAATGTGCCCGGAGATGTCTGAGAAAATCAAGGCTGAAGTTATGAAACAGTTTGATGCCGGTTTTCTAGCAGTTACTTCTTACCCACAGTGGGTGGCCAACGTAGTTCTAGTGCCGAAGAAGGATGGTAAGGTTCAAATGTGTGTTGACTATAGGGATCTGAACAGGGCGAGCCCCAAGGATGATTTCCCTCTGCCTCATATCGACGTTCTGGTTGACAACACCTCTCAGCATAAGGTTTTCTCCTTCATGGATGGTTTCTCTGGTTATAATCAGATTAAAATGCCTCCCGAAGACATGGAAGAAATAACCTTTGTTACTCAATGGGGTACCCTTTGCTACAAGGTCATGCCTTTTGGATTGAAAAATGTTGGGGCAACGTATCAGCGCGCCATGGTTGCTTTGTTCCATGACATGATCCATCATGAGATTAAGGTATACGTCGAGGACATGATTTCCAGATCCTAGACTAAGGAAGGCTATACAGGAAATGCCAGCTCCCAGAACCGAAAAAGAAGTCAGAGGCTTCCTAGGACGTTTGAACTATATTGCTCGATTTATCTCGCACCTGACTGCTACTTGTGAGCCAATCTTCAAGCTACTGAAGAAAGATCAAGTGGTAAGATGGAATGATGAATGTCAGGCCGCTTTCGAAAGGATCAAGGAGTATCTCCAAGAGCCACCTATTATGATGCCACCAGTTGAAGGGAGACCTTTGATCTTATACTTGACAGTACTCGACAACTCAATGGGGTGTGTGCTGGGGAAGCATGACGAGTCTGACCGAAAAGAGCATGCTATTTATTACCTTAGCAAAAAGTTTACCGACTGTGAGACCCGATACTCACTGCTCGGGAAGACTTGTTGCGCTTTGGGATAGGCTGCTCGCCGGTTGAGACAGTATATGCTGACTCACACTACTCTATTGATATCAAAGATGGATCCAATCAAGTATATCTTTGAAAAGCCTGCCTTGTCCGGAAGAATAGCGAGATGGCAGATGATCTTGACTGAGTATGACATCCAGTACATGACCCAAAAGGCAATTAAAGGAAGTGTGTTGGAAGACCATTTGGCACATCAGGCAGTGGATGATTACCAGTCGATGAACTTTGAATTTCCGAATGAGAACATCATGATCGTAACTGATTGTGAGACACCTGGACCAGATGAAGGACCTGAGGAAGGATCCCTATGGTCTATGTACTTTGATGGAGCTTCAAATGCTTTGGGTAATGGCAGTGGCGCCGTGATCATATCTCCTAAAGGCTTTCATACTTCGTTTATCGCCCGACTATGTTTCAACTGCACCAACAATATGGCGGAGTATGAAGCATGCATCATGGGTCTTCGAGCAGCAATTGACCTAAGGATTAAGTTTCTGAGTGTCTTCGGAGATTCCGCTCTCGTGATCAGTCAGATCAAAGGCGAGTGGGATACGAAACACCCGAATCTTATTCCTTACAAGGAGTATGTATTGACGTTGCTTCCCCACTTCGAAGAGATAACCTTTGAGCACTTCCCTAGAGAGGAGAATCAGTTAGCGAACGTGCTGGCTACGATGTCTTCCATGTTCAAAGTCAATTGGGACAACGAAGCTCCCCAGATTATCATTGAAAGGTTGGACGAACCTGCACATTGCTGTGACATTGAGACTGAAGAGGTAGCAGATAAACCCTGGTTTCATGAGGTGAAAAGGTATCTTGAGGCTCAGGAATACCCCGAGGGCGCATCTGTTAATGACAAGAAGTTTCTAAAGAGGTTCGCGATAAAGTTCTTCATCAGCAATGGCATTCTCTACAAGCGTAACCATGATTCAACCTTACTGCGATGTGTGGACAAGAACAAGGCAGGAAGGATCATGGCAGAGTTACATGAAGGTACCTTTGGGACTCATTCCAGTGGACATACCATGGCAAAGAAAAACCTTCGGGCAAGATATTTTTGGTCCATGATGGAAGCCGACTGTTATCAGCATTATCATACCTGTCACAAGTGCCAAGTCTATGCTGATAAGGTGCACATACCTCCAGTACCTCTGAACGTCTTGACAGCTCCGTGAACTTTCGCAATGTGGGGCATTAATATGATCGGCGAGATCAGACCTACAATGTCCAATGGGCATCGTTTCATCCTGGTAGCAACTTATTTCTTTACGAAGTGGGTTGAAGCAACTTCCTTTGCTACCGTAACCAAGAACGTCGTGGCACGGTTCATTCGGCATAATCTGATTTGTCGATACGGTGTACCAGAGAAGATCATTACAGATAATGGTACTAATCTCAACAATAAGATGATCACAGAGCTCTGCAAGAAATTCAAGATACAGCATCATAACTCTTCTCCGTACCGGCCGAAGATGAATGGGGTTGTAGAAGCGGCTAATAAGAACATTAAGAATATTGTGCAGAAGATGACGGTGACGTACAAAGACTACCACGAGATGTTACTGTTTTCTCTTCATGGGCACCGTACCTCAGCACAGACGTCAACAGGGGCAACACCCTATTCCTTGGTATATGGCATGGAGGTTGTATTACCCATTGAAGTTCAGATACCCTCTCTTCGGATTATGAAGGATGCAGGTTTGAGCGAAGATGACTAGATTCAGACCCGGCTTGATCAGCTGAACCTAATCGGAGAAATAAGACTTACTGCTATTTGTCATGGTCAGACGTATTAAAAACGGATGATCAAGGCATTTAACAAGAAAGTTAGACGACAAGAGTATCAAGTTGGGGACCTGGTTATCAAGCGCATCATACTGCCACAAGGTGATCCCAGGGGAAAATGGACCCCTACTTACGAAGGGCCATTTGTGGTTAAGAACATTTTCTCAAGAGGAGCTATGATTCTAACCACCATGGATGGTGACGATCTTCCTCACCCCGTCAATGCAGACATAGTGAAAAAATACTACGCATAACCAATGACCCATTGGGTTGACTGGCCTAGGAAAAAATAAGGGCTTCCTGGCGAACCAAAAGGGTTCGGGCAAAAATAAGGGATGAAAATGAAAAAAAACTGTACACCCGGCAAGTCGAAAACCTGAAAAGGTGGCTTGGGCAAAAAAGGGTATCCCGGTGGACTGAAAACCCGAAAGGGCGGTCCAGGCAAAAATTAGGGATCAAAGCATAACACTGTGTCTCATTGGATCACCTTGCAACCAGACTTCGGTATCGACTATCATGCTCAGACCGTATTAATCAATCTGATTTGCCTTTAACCAAGTCGCAAAGTGATGAGATGCTCGAGGACATAAAGGCAATAGCAGAGTTGGAACCCAGTGGGATTATTCACATAGCTGTTTTGTTTAGTTTTTCACAAAATGTATAAACTCTTTTGTTCGGCGGCGTTCTCCTACTAGGACGTCAGCCTCTTGTACAAAAAACGCCTATTTACAGGCCAAACTTGAAAATCAATACAATTCATTTTCAGAGAAATTTCAAACTGTTTTTCCTTTATCTGTTTTGTTTTGCAAAGAACGTCCAATGTTCATTTTTGATATATGCATTTGAAATTAATTGTTGCTCATAAATATTTACATGTGAAACAAAAGACAATTAACTGATAATATCAGAAACAGGGGAAAATAAGATTGGTCCAAGCTTTACAGTTGCTCTATCCACCAGGTACAAAGGTAGATTCAGCTGAAGGATAGGGCTAAATTACTTTCACTCCCCACAGAGTAACACAATAATGTTGACTCTCCCCAGCTGAGGCTCGCAACTGTGAATGAATCGGTAATATTCTCCCCAAGCAGAGTTTATCTACCATCAGTACTGAAAAGGCTTAATATTCCCGGCAGTCTTAATATTCCCCAGCGGAGTATAAGAATATTCCTCGGCATAGTACAAGATATCCCCAGTGGAGTTAAAATTTTCCCAGCGCAGTCTGAAAAAGCTTCCCCAGTGGGGTTGAAGAATCATCCCCAGTAGACTCTGGAAGTTCGTCCCCGGCGAAGTATAAAAATAAATATCCCCAGCCGAGTTCAAAGGAAGATTGTCCCCATCAAAGCTCAAAGGATTATCCCCACAAGAGTCTAAAAGGTTATCCCCAATGAAGTCGCCAATGAATATCATCCCCAACGGAGTTCTTCCTTTCACAGACAAAATTCAAAACCCCAGCAGGATTCAATATCACCAGCAACGGTAATTCATCCCCATCAGAATTTATCAGTGGAATCCTCAACAAAGCATCTCTTCCCCACAGAGTAATCTCCTCATCAGTTTATTCCCCAGCGGAGTTATCCTCCCTTGCAGGTTTATTCTCATCAATCATCGTCGTCCGCTATCTCCAGCGGAAACGAAGAATTCAACTCTATTCTCCAGCAGCTATCCGGGATTTATTTTCCCCAGCTAAAACATTACATTTCCATACATCATGATACATGCATATACGCATCATACAACACAATCTCATTGCTTGATCTATATCATGCATTGCGTATGACTGACCTTTACCTTTCAGGAAGGAGGCAGTTAAGTTCTAAGCTATGTCAAAGACCTGACTGATTCTTAAATCTCAACTGAATTATCCTCGGTTGAATTTCAGATAAGGTTCTCAATCTCGACAATGTTCCTCCGTCGAAGTGTGGATGAGTTCTATAATCTCAACAGAATTATACTCCGTGGAAGACCAGACAGTTCCTAGATCTTGATGAAGATGTTTCCCTCATTCGAAGACCTAACCGGTTCTTAAATCTTAACTGAATTATCCTCGGTTGAATTTCAGATAAGGTTCTCAATCTCGACAATTTTCCTTCGTCGAAGTGTGGACGAGTTCTACAATCTCAACAGAATTATACTCCGTTGAAGACCATACAGTCCTAGATCTTGATGAAGATGTTTCCCTCAGTCGAAGACCTGACCGGTTCTTAAATCTCAACTGAATCATTCTCGGTTGAATTACAGCTAAGGTTCTCAATCTCGACAATTTTCCTCCGTCGAAGTGTGGACGAGTTCTAAAATATCAACAGAACTATCCCCCGTTGAAGACCAGACAATCCTAAATCTCGATGAAGATGTTTTCCCTCAGTTGAATTATGGACAAGTTCTTAAAACTCAGCAGAGATGTTCTCTCAGCTGAGGTACAGGCAAGTTCCTAGATCTCAACAAAAGTTAGACTTCCCCAGCGGAATCTTCTACAACAACAAGTATGCAAGTTCTCGCTAAGGAATCTCTTATGCGATCGACACTCATACAGATGGCATCTTTAAGCCCATCCTCCCGTCATCAATCTCCAAATGGCATCTGTAAGCCCATTCCTGACATCACCGGGCTGATACCACTTCATGCGAGTGCAAATTTCTGGGCACTCTAGTGTTCAATCATCTTCCACCTTCGGATCACGAAAGGCAAGAAAGCCAATCTACATCCTCAGGTTTAAGAATATTGAACAGGGGCAGCTGTTGTACCCCAAAATTTGCCCTCTCATATTTCTCAAAATATTGCAAGAAAAATCTCCAAGTGGCTCAAGTTTGCTCAAGAGTGGGTCAGACAAGTCATCTCGTAAGGCAGTCTATCCCAAATTATGGTTTGGTGTTGCATCAAGATCTTTGACTCCAAATGACCTAAAATGCTCCCCAATGTCCTAATATGTTCTCAAGTTCATTCATGTCAAATTTCAAGCCTTGCAGAGGAAGTTTGCTCAGTCAATTGCTCAAGGGTCCAAAAATCGACTGTGCTAGGGCAAAAGTAAATTGTGACCTACAAATAGTCAAACTTCAAGATTTTTTGTCAACATTCTCATTTTGAAGGATATTTCATCATTTTATCAAGGGTTTATCATGATTCATCAAGGATTGCTCAAAATTTATCAAGACTCAAAAGTTGCTAAATTAAGGTTTTGTAGGAAAAGTCAACTCAACTTTGACCAAGAATAACTTTCTCATAATTTATGATAAATGATCCATCCAAAGCTCATTTTGAAGAGTATGCAATTTCCTACAATCCATCTTCATACCCCAAGATCAAAAAATTCACTCACAAGAAGTTACAAATTTGGACATTATATGTCATTTTTGAAAGTCAACAAAAACACCTTTTTTTCCAAAACTTATAACTTGAGCATGGAATATTAAAATGAGATGAGACCAAAAGGGTTGGTTATAGGACATCTAACGCTTTCTAACAAGTCCAAGAACGCTTCCAAAAGTTCAAAATTGAAGAAGTTATGCATTGTTGAAGTTGGACATTTTTACAAAATTGCCAAAAGTCAACTATCCCCAAAACTTCAAATTTTATGAAATGGGCCCATTCTTTTCCACTTGATTTGAGCTTGCATCAGTGTCCACGTGTCCTAGCCTCAACCATGAGACCTTATCTTATTTTTTATTATTTTATTTGATTTTTTATTGAATTATTTCATTTTAATCAAATTAAATCATATAAAATCCAAATATTGATTACTTTAGATCTTTTTGGTTGTTTCAGGTCTTAATTATCATCATGATCATAATCAAACTCGAATCTCACCATACCATGTGCAAAAAGATTGAATAATTGGAAAATTTGGCAAGTTGGTAATGGTGAATCAAATCAAATATGCAATGCATTGATGTGGAAGATTCAAGCCATATTATTTACCCTAGCACATTCCACAATACATAAGCAAGAGAGGCACACGAAAACAAGGGTTAGAGGCTGCAAGAACAGGCAATACAAAACTTGCAAAATTCACTAAAAAGTGTGGAATCGAATCCATACTTAGAGGTAATCTCAGAAGCCAAGAAGCATCCCAATCGATTCCTGGGTGATCACACAACCTTCCTGGATCAAAAGCACACGTCCTCAGGCCTTCAAAAGCGCTGTAAGTTTATTTCTTGAACAAATTCTTAGCATATTTATAATCCTTATAGCATTTCTAAACTTTTGGCAATATTCAATTTAGTTTATATGGACTGTAACCCCAAAATACCATGGCTAGGGTTACGTTTTGTTTTTTAGGGATTCTTGTTTCAGGTGAAATTGATCCCTATAATGGGCATGGTTGCACTCAGGAGAAGGAGACGAACCTAACCATGTCTTTGGAGGTCATTTTTATTGCCTGGAATTGATTCTTGGATCGAGTTGCGCTTTTAGCTGCAGATTCAAATCCGCAGGTAAAATTACAGTAGTGGAAGGACAGGGACAAGTGCGTGTCAGCTTCCGGTTGGCCAGTTCAAATGATTTTCGGTGTGTTTTTCTTTTCTGATCCATAAGCGTTGATTTCTTTTATTATATATTATTCATATATTATTAACAGATGAAGCCAAGTGGCCTAGTGGCGAAGCAAGCACTCCAAATACCATCAGGACCTGGGTTCGAATCCCAGGTCCTCCAAATTTCACTTTGTTTTATTTCTTCAGGTTATCATGTGCATATCTCGGCACGTAGTGTACCATACTCCCTCAATCAATCAATTTCCAGATGGCCCCTGGCCAGATCTGGTGGCCAAGAGATGATGGTCCACCATGGTCCAAGTCAGCGTGTAAACATCAGATCTGAAAAGTCAACAAAAGGCCAGCGTGTTATGGGCCTCAGAATTGCTTCTCAAACCCCTATTTAAGGCCCAAACCTCTTCTCTTTATTTTTTTTTATTTAGTATTTGTTTTATTGATTTATTTGTTTTATTATTTTCTAACCAATCAAAATCCTTTTTTTTTATAAAATAAAACCACAAAAATATTTTTTATCACATTAAATTTTAATTTTAATTTTATTAATAAATACTAATAAATTAACTTAGGTTTAATTAGAATAACTTTAATTCCTTTTTTAATAATTAAAATTAAATTAGATTAAATTAGGTTTTTACTAATCCAATTAATTTTTATTTCTTTCTTAAAATACCAAAAACCCAAAAATAATTTATTTTTATTAATTAATTTAATTAATTTAATTTAGTACTTAATTTAGGTTTAGTTCCTTTCTTAAAATAAAAAACAACAAAAAGATATTTCTCTTTAACCAAAAAGGGTCAAAACCCTAATCTCGCACTCGATTTAATTTCCCGCACGCGATTTATTTTCTTTTATCATATTAATGTATTTGCTTCCGGATTGTAATAGTTAATAAGACCTTTATTTATTTTTTATCGCTTTATTTATTTTTAAAGGGTTTGTCTTTGGCGATGTAAATACCCGACACCTTGTAATTTAAATCCCGCAATTTATTTTCCGCAAATTATAACTGTTAGATGTTTGATAATAGGGCTTCCTGACAAGACTGAATATTTTAACCTAAAATCTACTTAGATCACCCTTAACATGTACAAAGATAAAATTAACTGAAAACGACACACTCGCAAATGCGCACTCTTAGGGTACACCCCACTTGGTTGCCTTCGTACGCGGTCATTGAGTATAGGTCACTTTAGAGGTCGCCCTCTTGTCCAAAGATCATAGTCGCCTCGAAACGGTTGCCTCAGATATTGTTTCCTCAAACAAATGATCTAAGACTTTAGGGTTACCGCTAAGGCGTCCTAACATTGCTTTAGTGACTGTAAGTCCCTAATTCGAATTGACCCTCAAACTCCAACGATGGTGCTACCTACTCATTCATAGTGGGATAGCATTGTCTAAAGGAAATTAGTATAGAATGATTCCTTTTTTGAGTAGGTAGATGGTTCTTAGATACTTGCTCTTTCAAAACAAAACTCTTTTCACACTTACACTTTTCGAACAAAGTTTTCAAAAACACTTCATACGCTCTTGAGGACAGAAGCAAGAGTTAAATCGAAGTTTCAAACAAAAACTTTTTCAAAACCACAAGCACAAAGAAAACAATATTTTGAAAACAATATGAGCAAGTACCTAAGAGCCCGTGGATAACCATGGATAGAAAGGGTGCTAACACCTTCTCTTTCTATAATCTACCCCCCGAACCCGAGAAATATCTCAAAAAGGAATTTTTTCGTACTTTTTTCCTTTCCTTGTTGGATAAAATAAAAGTCGGTGGTGACTCTTGCTTTCCGTGACATTTTGAGAACAACAAACGCAAAACGCAAACCAGTATTCCAAAAAACAATCAGTTCTTCCCACCGTATCACAATGTCATTCTGAGAGAGAGACATAATCCTATAGGACCATCCCATGCCTTCCTTGTTCTTCAAAACTGATTTGGGGAGGTGAGAAATAAGCCACCTCGCCAGCAATGGCGCACAACACATAAGGGTTCCCCGCTTCCGAGCAGTACGTGCATAAAGAGAGTGAAGAATGTCACCCAAGAGAGTGGGCACAGGATTACCGGACATGAAAATCTTCACTGCATTCACGTCGACGAAGGAATCTGAGTTAGGAAACAACACCAAACCATATATGAGAAGAGCCAGAATGTCTTCAAATGCCTGAAGTCTAGACTGTCCCAGAAATGATTAGCCTTACCAACCAAGAACTTAGTCAAGAAACCTTTTGTCCCACTTCTAGTCTCCCAATTAGACATTACCTCAGCCTTTGTCAGATGGAGGGCTGAAGCAATCTCTTCCGGCCTAAGGATCTTCTCCCAACCTATGAACAGGGTCTGCTCTAGAATAGAGATACCAAGTAGATCAGAGAACTCATCCAGAGTGGGGACCAACTGGTAGTCCGGAAAGGTGAAGCAATGGTACAGTTGATCAAAGAACTGGACTAAGACACTCATCATCTGTTCGTCCAATTTGAAAGTGACCAAACCCAGGAGGTGACCATGGCTTCTGATAAAGGAGGAAGTATCTGAAATATTTGCAACCAATTCCTTAAGCTGAGTGGGAACCTAGACAAAGTTGATCCAAATAGTGTTCCTACGCATGGGTGCCATGACCTACAAAACAGAACAAAGATGAATCCCTCCTGTCTTTGAAATAGGTTAGTCCAATGCAAGATGTATGCAATGTCATGATGTCATGATGTCATGATAGAAAACACGCCACAAGTATACACAAATAGCAAACATGGTAAGGGAAAACAAGTCACACAGATAGCCCTTAGATTTTAGGTTGGCAAGGAGCTTAGGTACTACCCTCTTTCAGTTCAGTTGGTTCAAACCTGTCCTAAAAATAGTAACCGGGTTCTAGAGGATCTCAATATCACTGACTACCCTCGATCGGTCATAATTCCAGTTTAGCAACCTTTTCTTGCAGCCGGAATCATCGCGAGAGTTTAGTCTCAATGAGTGTAGCATATTGCTACTGTTCTATGGCCAAGTTGGTCAGTTTAAAGGTTCTAAGGTCAGTTGGTGCTTAATGACCCCTTAGCAGACCCATATTCTCCTCGTTGCGCCACAAGGGATATCGGTACATACTAAAGTGCCACACCAATGTAGCTACTGCTTCAACCGTACTGGTCTACGCCGTACAGTTCCCTCACAGTTTATTGCTACTTACCTAAAGGGTGTCCCCCAGATCTGGGTTAGGATCTAGAGTAACTCCGATTCAACCCACAAAGATAAAGCATACAAGTCAAGCAATTGAAAACATTATGATGAACTATTCCTAAGGTACACCCCACTTATAAGCGTCCCCAACAAAGTCGCCAGTTCTGTGATACGGTGGGAAGAACCAGACTGTTTTTTGGAATGTTGGTTTGCGTTTTGCGTTTGTTTTCGCAAAATGTCGCGGTAAGCAAGAGTCGCCACCGACTTTTATTTTATCCAACAAGGAAAGGAAAAAAGCACAGAAAAATTCCTTTTTTCGAGATATTTCTCGGGTCCGGGGGGTAGATTATAGAAAGGGAAGGTGTTAGCACCCTTTCTATCTGTGGTTATCCACGGGCTCTTAGGTACTTGCTCAATTGTTTTCAAAATTGCTTTCTTTGTGCTTGTGGGTTTGAAAAAGTTTTTGTTTTGAAACTTCAATTTAACTCTTTCTTCTGTCCTCAAGAGCGTATGAAGTGTTTTTGAAAACTTTGTTCGAAAAGGAGTGTAAGTGTGAAAAGAGTTTTGTTTTTTGAAAGAGCAAGTATTTAAAAACCATCTACCTACTCGAAAAAGGAATCGTTCTATTCTAATTTCCTTTAGACAATGCTATCCTAATATTGATGAGTAGGTATCACCGTCATTGGAATTTGAGGGTCAATTTGAATGTGGGACTTACGGTCACTAAAGCAATGTTAGGACGCTTTAGCGGTAACCCTAATGTCTTAGATCATTTTTTTAAGGCAACAATATTCGAGGCAACCATTTCGAGGCGACTATGATCTTTAGACAAGAGGGCGACCTCTAAAACTACCTATACTCAATGATCGCGTACAAAGGCAACCAAGTGAGGTGTACCCTAAGAGTGCGCATGTGCGAGTGTGTCGTTTTCAGTCAATTTTATCTTTGTACATGTTAAAGGTGTTCTAATTTGATTTTAGTTTAACATTCAGTCTTGTCATGCAAATCCTATTATCAAACATCTAACATTTATAATTTGCGGTAATAAAATGCGGAATTTAAATTACAATGCGTCGGGTATTTACATCGCCAAAGACAAACCCTTTTGAAAATAAATAAAGCGATAAAAATAAATAAAAATCCTATTTACTATCCCAATCCGGGAGCAAGTACATTATTGGATAAAAATAAGTAACGCGTGCGGGGATTTAAATCGAGCGCATGATTAAGGTTTTGACCCTTTTGATTAAAGAAAATATCTTTTTTGTTGTTTTTGAACTAAGAAAGAAATAAATCCTAAATTAATTACTAAATTAATTTAATAAACTAATTAAATGACAAATAAATTATTTTTGGAGTTTTTTATTATTTTAAGAAAGAAAAATAAAATTAATTAATGGTTAAAACTAATTAAGTCTAATTAATTTTAATTATTTAAAAAAAATAAATTAAAGTTTTCTAATTAAAACCTAATTAATTAGTAAATTTATTAAGAAAAATAAAATTTGATTTGAAATAAAAAATATTTTTGTGATTTTTATTTTATGAAAAAAAAGAAATTTTTGTGATTGGTTAGTAAATTAAACAAAAATAATAAAACAATTAATAAAATAAAATAAATAAATAGAAGAGAGGAGAGGAGGGGTTTGGGCCTGAATTTGGGAGTATGGATAGCAATCGGAAGGCCCAAAACGATGGCCTTTGTTGACTTTTGAGATCAGGTGCTTGTGCATTGACTTGGCTCCATGTGGACCCCCAACTTTTGACCATCAGATTTGGCCTTTGGCCATCTGGCGTTTGGAGGATGAAGGACCATGGTGGGCTGCATGCTTGAGTATGCATGTGATCCTCTGAAAAACAAAATTATTAAGGGAAGTGGGGGACCTGGGATTCGAACCCAGGTCCTGAAGGAGATTACCATTGCACGCTTGCCACTACACTGCCTTGATCTGTTTGTAAATATATTACACAATAATGATAATATAACAAAACAAAATTAATTGGTCAGAAAAGAATAAAACGCACGCCATTTTTGAATGGCCCAATGAGTTAGTGCCAGCTCTTCGTCCCCGTCCTCCCACTACTGTAATATTACCTGCGGATTTGAATCCGCAGCTAAAAATGCAGCTCATTCCAAAAATCGTCTCCAGGAAATAAGAATGACTTTCAAGGGCATGGTTGTGTTCGTCTCATCCTCTCGGATGTAACCATGCCCATTATATGGACCAATTTTACCTGAAATAAGAATCCCTAAAAACAAAAACACAACCCTAGCTATGGTGTCTCGGGGTTACAACGCCTATAAATCAAATTGATTATTGCCAATTGTGATCGGTGGATCTGGAACTGACTGTTTAACGCTGGTTCGCGAAATGTCGCGGAAGCAAGAGTCGCCACCGTCTTTTATTTTCTCCAAATGGAAAGGACAAAAGCACAGAAAAATTCCTTATGGAGATTGCTCTCGGTTCGGGAGGTAGGTTATAGAAAGGGAAGGTGTTAGCACCCTTTCTATCCATGGTTATCCATGGGCTCTTAGATACTTGCTCATTGTGTTTTCAAAAGGTTTGTTTGCTTTTCAACAGTGGGTTTTAAAAAGTTTCTTTGAAAATTCCAGTTCGACTCTTGTATCGGTCCTCAAGAGCGTTTGAAAAATTGCTTTCGAAAGCTTTTTGAAAAGGTGTCGGTGTGAAAAGTATTTTTGATTTGTTTTTGAAATTAGAGCAAGTATCTTAGAGTTGTCTACCTACCCTAAGGAATTCGTCTGTGTAAATGTCCTTTAAAGTAGTGCCATCCCACCATTGAGAGGTAGGTAGCACCACCGTTGGAGGTGTTCGGGTCAATTCGAGGTTCCGGACATGGTGATCACCAGAGCAATAGGAAGACACCTTAGAAGCTACCCTCATGCCAGGTTCCCGGATCATGAGGACTTACTAAGACATCCTCTACTCGACGATCACCTTTCGAGGCAAGGCAACAGTGAGGCGTACCCTAGGGGTGGTGTGTGCGAATTGTGTGTCGTTTTCATTTGTATTTGTCTTGTTTTTTGGTGTTCTACGCATTGCTTTTATTTGGACATTCATTCTTGCATGCTTCGTTTAACAGTTAAAATATTTGCGGGAAAGTAAAGTTCCTAAGCTATTACAAATGGCGCGGGTCCACATCGCCAAAATTAACCAGGACCCGATTTGACGGAAAAATAAAGAAAGCAAAGTAAATAAAGAATTGGAAAGTGCGAGAAGTAATTACAAGGCTTCGGGAGAGGTACATAATTATTTAAATGACATAAAAATAAATACGCGAATTAGAATAAAAAATTAAGAACATGGGCGTTGGACCCTTTTTTGCCAAAATTAAAATTAATGAAGAATTAAAATTAAAATTAAAAGAAAGCAAGAATTTATTTTTTTTGGTGTTTTTAATGTTTTAGGATTGAATAGAAAAAAGGAATTAATTAAAATTAAAATAAAATGCTAAACCTAATTCTAATTATTTTTAATTTATTAAGAAAATATTGAATTTTTTAACCTAAATTAAACCCTAATTAATTTACATGCAAATTTGATTATAAAAATAAATAAAATAAATAAATATTATTATGAGAAAGAAAAAATTAAAAAGGAATAAAAACATTAATTAAACCTAATTCTACTTCTTTTTAGATTTTTTTTTATTAAAGAAATTAAAACTAATAACCTAATTTAAACTAATTAATTTACATGTATTTATTTACAAGAAAAATTAAAACAAAATATCTATTATATTTTTGATCTTTTCTGATTTTTTTATGCATTTTTTATGTTTTGTAGAAATAATTAATTAAAGCAAAACAATAAAGAAAATAAAAATAAAAATTGAAAATATGAGAAAAATATAGAAAATTGCAAACCAAGGGGGGGGGGGGGGGGGGGTAGTCCCCAAATAGGAGGTTTTGATCCAAGAATTCTGGCCCAACAAGCTTCAGGTCCGTTTGACTTTCCCACTAGCGTGCTGGCCTGTTGACCAGGGCCTAGGGTGTACCTTCAATCTCAGCCTTTGGTTTGATTCTGATGGACGCGTGGATATTGATTCTTAGGAGTGCATGGTACGTCTGCAGCCTGGAAGCGCATAGGAATTGCTAATGAAAAATAATATTGAAACAGGTAAGACCTGGGGCTCGAACCCAGGTCATGGATATTGCCAATGCTTTCTCCAACCAACTGTGCCAACTAACGCGTTTGATATATAAATAAACAACAATTAATAAAAAGGAAAACGTGGGTTAGTGCTTGGAAACGCGTGCGAATTTCAAACCAGCGTATCACCTCTTGCCACGATTCCATCTTCTTCATGTTCCTGAAAACAAAAACATGAGGCAACGGTTTTTTATGCGTTGTTTTAGGCATGCTATTAGAAAATAGCGATTAGGTCTCAAGCATTCATAAATTAGGCGCGAGGGGATGTTTAGATTCGTCCAGACTTGCTGATTATAACCATGGCATTCTTGAAGGCCAATTTTTCTTGGTCTTAAAATCCCCAATTTTGAGTTCCTGCAAACCCTAGAACATAAACATGGCACAATCGCGTATACAACACAATAATCAAATTAAGGCATATGGTTAGCTTCAAAACTTCACAAGGAACATGAATCTACAATCAAAATGCTATGAATGTACGTAAATATTGAAACACGATAATGAATTTTTCATGAGGTATCTTGAATGCTGTATACCAATTCTTTGCGTTTTAATGGTTGTTTCTGATTGGAATACGTTCAATGACACTTGAGCAAGCTATTGGAATGAAAATTAGGTCTTGAATTCACCTGCAAATCAGTTTTCAGTATTGACTTTTTTGAGAATTTTTCAAGTTTGTGAAGAGCTTTCTTGCGCAGCTTAGAGTCTATTCTCAATAGGGTTATGATCAGGCATATGTAGTGAGTGCATTAGGTCAACAAAACTCAATCAAATCCATTGCCTTTATTGATTTTGGAAATTTGATTTCTTAAGATCTTTTTCATATCTTTTCCATGTGTTCTTTGTTCAAATCATATCCAATTGCTCCAATTCTTTCCTTATCTGCATATGCACGAATTATAGAGGCTAAAACATGTATAAAAAGATTGGTTATGTTAAGTTAAATATTTTTCATATATTTAAATGATTTAAATGAATTAATATAAATAAAAATTCAAATAAATAAATAAAAAATGAGAAAATACTTCCCTTTGGGCCAAATGGTCGTGCACATGCTTGGAATGATGAATCATGGAAGAAAAATGGGCCCATTAGCATTTTTAGGTCATTTGAATCAATGTTGACTTTTCAAAATATCCAAAAATTCCCCAACTTCTACAAGGCATAACTTGCTCAATTTTTAAGCTTTTCTCATGTTCTTGGACATTTTGGAAAGGTCTTTGAGTCCGCTAACCAATGTCTTTGGTCCCATGTCATTTTGATTTACCAATCTCAAGTTATGGCCTTTGACTTAAAGTCCCTTTTTGTTGACTTTTGAAAATGACCTATAATGTTGAAATTGATAACTTTTTGTGAGAGCATTTCTTGGACTTGAAGCATGAAGATGAGTTGTAGGAAATGTATTTCTCTTCAAAATGAGCTTTGGATGGAATTTTTCTGATAATCCATGTGAAAGTTATGCCCTGGTCAATTTCAGTTGACTTTTCAGCTGTCCAAATAAGGAAACTTTTGCATCTTGATGATTTTTGAGCCAAACTTTGAGAATCATGATCAAGCATTGATAGAATGATGTTTGTGGCTTCAAAATGATATGTTGACCAAAAATTTGAACTTTTGACTGTCAAATGACCATTTTGCCCCTACAGTTGACTGTAGTGCAATCAGGGTTTTTGACTGTGTAATTTTGTGCTGAAAGTCTTGAAACTTGATATGAGGATGCTTGACCATATTTGTAGGCATGTGAGACTTGATTGGACCTTTGAAAACTTCATTTTTTTGATCAGAACACAAACCCTAATTTTGACTGCTTAGGAGGCCCTTGCACTGTGCAACCCTTGGGGAATTTTGAAGCTTGACTTTGGAAAATCTTTGAAGAATATGGGAGGGCAAATTTTGGGGTACAATAGTTGCCCCTGTTCAATCTTCTTAGACCTGAGGATGCAGATTGGCTGACGTGCCTTTCGTAATCCGAGGGTAGAAGATGATTGAACACTAGAGTGCCCAGAAATTTGCGCTCACATAGTAGCAGTGTGATGAGGGGAATGGGCTTATAGATGCCATTTGGAGATTGATGGATAGGATGATGGGCTTATAGATGCCATATGGATGTTGATCGTATAAGAGATTCCTTAGCGGGAACCTGCATACCTGCAAAACAGAAAATGATTACCTGACACGTTGCAGGAGCTGATTTTCAGATGCTTGGTATATATATGTCCTGACTGATTACAGGAGCTGAGTCTGGAGCTTCACACAGTGATGAATAAACCAGTGGGGTTACTACCTCCGTATGAACAGTGAGAGAACCTTGGGTGACTTTAACTTCAACAATGCTCGTTGAGAAAATCTTGGTGGGAATTACTGTGATAAGAATCAGGAAGATCTTAGGGTCGATCTGACTGAACCAGAGGAGGCCTTTGACTGGATAAGAATCAGGAAAATCTTAGGGTCGATTTAACTGAACCGGACAAGGTCTTGAAATATCTTCAACTGGATAAGAATCAGGGAGATCTTAGGGTCGATCTGACTGAACCAGAGAAGGCCTTTGACTGGATAAGCATCAGGAAAATCTTGGGGTCGATTAAACTGAACCGGACAAGGTCTTGAAATGTGATTGAGAATTTAACTGCATCTTTCCTGGAAGGTAGAGGTCAGTCATATGTTATGCATGATATGAACCAAGCAATGATGTTCTCAACATAAATGAGATTTGTATGATATGATGCGTCTATGCATGTTATAATGATGTATGTGATGTTTTATGTATGTTTTTGTCTAGGAAAGTGAATCCTTGACGGATGCCGGGAAGTCGTATCCTGGGCTGATGTTGAAGAATAGATTTTGCTTCCGCTAGGGATGATAATTGCAAGAATACCGGTAGGAGACGATGACTCCGTTGCGGAATAAACTTGGCGAATGAATAATTCTGCGGGGAGAAAAGATACTCTAGCGACCATGCTGGGAAGCAATACTCTGTGGGAAGAGGGATGCCTTGCTGAGTGTAGATAATAATTTGCTGGGGATACCCTTGTTGTATAGGAAGTGTTGATGGACTTTGCTGGGGTAAGAAGACTTCGTCGAGGACGCTCTTTCCGTGGTTTTTGGCTGAGGATAACCCAGTTATATCATGTTGAGGAAATAACTCTTTAAATAAAGTCGGGCGACGCGTTCGTGCTCTGCGAAGGATAAGCTTCCAGAATTTACTGGGGATAAGCTTACTGTTTGGGGATATGAGTTCCAATTTTCCTGGGGAAACTGGATTGGACTTTCTGGGGAAGTTTTGATATGTTGTATTTTGGTAAGTTGAAAGAGGGAACCTATGTGGGGTTGCATGCTGATGAGCTCGTGTAAAACCGCATCTGAAATGGAGAAGGAACCTGTGTAGGATTACTTTGATGAGTTCGTGTAAAACTTCGTTTTTGGAAAGGGAGAACCTGTGTAGGGTTGCTGGGCGACGAGTCCATGTAAAATTGCATCTTGAAGAGAGGGAACCGGTGTAGGGTTGCTTGATGTCGAGTTCGTGTAAAACTACGTCCGGAGAAGGAGCCCTTGTGTAGGGTTGCCTGGTGAGGTAAGTTCATGTAAAACTTCTTGATGAACCGGGGTGAGGTTATCTTGAGCTAAATCCAAGTAAGACTTCTGGGGGGAACCGGGGTTAGGTTGCCGCCGGATAAGTTCGTGTAAAACTTCTTGACGAACCGAGGTAAGGTCATCTTGAGATGGGTCCATGTAAGACTTCTGGAGGAACCAGGGTTAGGTTACTTGGATAAGTTCGTGTAAAAACTTCTTGATGAACCGGGGTAGGTCATCTTGAGATAGGTCCATGTGAGACTTCTGGAGGAACCGGGGTTAGGTTACTTGGATGAGTTCGTGTAAAACTTCTTGATGAACCGGGGTTAGGTCATCTTGAGATAGGTCCATGTGAGACTTCTGGAGGAACCGGGGTTAGGTTACTTGGATAAGTTCGTGTAAAAACTTCTTGATGAACCGGGGTTAGGTCATCTTGAGATAGGTCCATGTGAGACTTCTGGAGGAACCGGGGTTAGGTTACTTGTGTAAGTTTGTGTAAAACTTCTTGATGAACCGGGGTTAGGTCATCTTGAGATAGGTCCATGTGAGACTTCTGGAGGAACCGGGGTTAGGTTACTTGTGTAAGTTTGTGTAAAACTGCTTGATGAACCGGGGTTAGGTCATCTTGAGATAGGTCCATGTGAGACTTCTGGAGGAACTGGGGTTAGGTTACTTGGATGAGTTCGTGTAAAACTTCTTGATGAACCGGGGTTAGGTCATCTTGAGATAGGTCCATGTGAGACTTCTGGAGGAACCGGGGTTAGGTTACTTGGATAAGTTCGTGTAAAAACTTCTTGATGAACCGGGGTTAGGTCATCTTGAGATAGGTCCATGTGAGACTTCTGGAGGAACCGGGGTTAGGTTACTTGTGTAAGTTTGTGTAAAACTTCTTGATGAACCGGGGTTAGGTCATCTTGAGATAGGTCCATGTGAGACTTCTGGAGGAACCGGGGTTAGGTTACTTGTGTAAGTTTGTGTAAAACTGCTTGATGAACCGGGGTTAGGTCATCTTGAGATAGGTCCATGTGAGACTTCTGGAGGAACCGGGGTTAGGTTACTTGTGTAAGTTTGTGTAAAACTTCTTGATGAACCGGGGTTAGGTCATCTTGAGATAGGTCCATGTAAGACTTCTGGAGGAACCGGGGTTAGATTACTTGGATAAGTTTGTGTAAAAACTTCTTCTGAAAATTGAGAAGGAACCGGTGTAGGGTTGCATGATTTTGATTAATTGGATGATTATCCTGTTTGGTTTCAGATGTTAACCCGCAATCTGGAATTTGTAAAGGTAGATGGTAATCATCCTTTTGTTGATCTTTCCTTTGTACTTTGGTTGACAGAGCAATTGGATCGCCTGGATAACTCATTATTGCCCCTGCTTCGGAGATGAGGGAAGAGGATACCTGTGTGGGTGATTGACAAATCTTCGGGTAGACAAGTGATGAGATACCGGAACATAGTCGTACGCTTTGATCCCTAACTTTTGCCTGGACCGCCCTTTCGGGTTTTCAGTCCACCGGGATACCCATTTTTGCCCAAGCCGCCCTTTCAGGTTTTCGACTTGCCGGGTGTACAGATTTTTTCATTTCATCCCTCATTTTTGCCCGAACCCTTTTGGTTCGCCGGGAAGCCCTTATTTTTGCCTAGGTATGTCAACCTAGCGGGTCTTTGATTAGGCGCAGTATTCTTTCGACTATGTCCACGCTCTCAGACTGTAGGGAGTTGCCCCTGTTGGGAGTATCTTGCCATGCCCCAGATAATGGGCAATGCTCCTACTGTGCCCCTTGATTGGAGGTACTTCTGTTCACAAGGTGTTCATCGTGCGAATTTCCCTGCTGTTCAAACAAATAGTCATATGCAAACAAGGTTATTTTAAGAATGCAAAAGCCTATGTCTGTCTTGAATTTTGAAAATGCATTTTTTGTAATACAGTGCGGTGTCAACTCAAGATTTTACAGCAAACCTTCAGGAGTCAGGATACCTTCATAACAATATGCTTTCGAACTAACCCATGCTTCAGCTAGGACTTTTAAGGGTTATATCGTGGCCTGGTTCACGGTTTATGAAACAAAGGATAAAGGCTCAAATTATTTGTACCCACCCGCTCTTCGTGATGTTCTCCAAACCTAAGTTCTGTTGATCGTACGTTAGACCTTGTTCGAGTCTTTGCTCTGATATTCCAATGATGGTTGATGACTTATTTTGGATAGGCAGTCCTTCCTTTTTTGTCGAGGGTTCGTAAGACCTCTTTCTTTTTGATTTGATTATCCCTAAATTTTGCCTGAACTGTTTCTTTTGTGATTACAGTCAGCGGGATGCCCCAGTTTCGTAAGTCCCCTTTATAGGTTTTGACTTTTTGGGCTTTTCATTTATGATTTTTTTTTATAAGGACTGCCTGTCCTTATGGTTGTTCTGAACCATCACTGTCTTTCTTTGTTTTGTAAGGACCTCTTTGGTGCCATTTGTTATGCACTTGGATCAACTGAGAGACTACCCTGCCCCAGGTTATGATTAAGGGTTTTAAATTTCGAAAAGAAAAACTCCTACTTCTTTGGCTCAGAGGGGTTGACGAGGGATTATCATCCTTATAACTCCAGTGTTTAGTGGTTGAAACAATGCCTGTACCTCATCAGCGGGGTCTGTTCAAAAGCATACTGTAAAGATCATGGTATCGTTTTCGTCATCCTCCCTTAAGAGGTTTAGAATTTTCAGTCGAGAGTTGATCATCGCAAAATATGAAAGCAGTTTTAAGCATAGTAAACATAATTAAATCAAGACACACATGTGTAATGCATTCATGAAATAAAAGAGTTTAACATAATAATTGTTTATCTGAACAAGAAAAGAAAAATACAACTTGATTTCAAATGAACAAAAATCTCTCGAGCCTAGCCATGTTTTGGCAAGGGAGCAGTGATCATGTTGGGGGTCTCAGCAGGCTCGAACTCGATCTCTTTGGCATCGATCATGTTCTGAATCTTGTACTTCAGTGCCCAACAGTCCTCAGTATCGTGCCCCGGGCTATCAGAATGATAAGCACACCTCGCTTCTGGGTTGTAGCTTGGAGAGGAGGTCTTGGGATTTGTAGGAGGATTAATCACCGCAATCAGGTTCATCTTCAACATGTGCTGCAATGCTTGTGACCATGGCATGTTAATGTTGGTGAATTGTCTTCTAGGCTCGTCCGGCCTTCGCTGATTTCCCTTTTGTGGTTGGCGGCGTGGTGCAGAACCAGAGATCATGACTGCCCCTGCATGTTGGTCACGACGACTCTTTTGGCTGTATGCAGCATTAGATTCTTTCTTTCCCGTGTAAGGCTTTTTGTGAGTATCAGAAGGTGTGGCCTCTTGAATTTTCCCACTCTTGATACCAGCTTCAATTCTTTCGCCGGTCAGGATGAGGTCGGTAAATCCATCAAATGAATTACCAATGAGATGATTGAAGAATGGCCCGGATAGGGTCCCCAAGAACATATCAACGAGTTCCCGGTCAGTTAATGGAGGCTGCACCCTTCCAGCAAGGTCTCTCCATCTCTGCGCGTATTCCTTGAAACCTTCACTTGACCCCAGCGACATACCCTGGAGTTGGGTACGTGTAGGAGCAAGGTCGGCATTGTACTGGTAATGTTTGTAGAAAGCAGTGGCTAGGTCTTCCCAGGTATGGATGTTGGCTTCATTCAATTGATAAAACCACTCGAGCTGAGTCCCTGAAAGACTCTCTTGGAAGAAATGGATCCATAAGTTTTTGTCAGCTGTATAGGGCTGGATCCTCCTTGTGTAAGCCCTGAGATGCAATTTAGGACAGGATGCCCCGTCGTACTTAGCAAAGGCAGGTGCCTTAAACTTGTGCGGGATCACTACCCCAGAAGACAGACCTAGATCCTCGAAGTCCAGGCCAGGCACTTTTTGTATCTCCATAGCACTTAGCCGGTCTTCCAACTGTTTGTACCTATCCTCAGCCGGAGGGTATTGTTCGTCATTGAAATCTATCTCGTTGTCGGAGACCACTGGACTAGGCACCACTCTCTCATGGTGACTGCTTTCCCTCACAGATGGGGTAGTCCTCTCAGTTTCCGTCTGCAGTGTGTTCCCAGATTTGCGTCTAGGGCTGAACAAAACAGTCCTCTTCTTCTTCTTTTCCTTCTTCAAGAGCAGAGCTTTCAGATCTTGTTGCCCCTAGGTCAAGTTCATGATCAGCCCTTGGAACTGGGCGTTCTGAGCCTGGAGGGCCTTGATAGTGTGCTCGGTTGAGGATTCAGGATTCATGATGCTGAAATAAACAGCGAAGAAGGTAAGTAACCTGCAGGGAAAGGGTACCTGTTATGCAATGATATGTATGTATGCATGCAATGATTTCAAGGACCTCGCGGGATAAACAGAGAAATTTGTTAGAGTTGAGAACTGGTAACTTGATTGAAGGTACTTCATGTTTGTTGAGAGTCCTTCTTCGAGGGTCAAAGGCTCGCCATATCCAGTGGGTCATAGCCCCTGACAACCTTGTCTAGAGGAAAAGGAATCCCCTTTGCCCCTTGCTGGACAATTGGTTCATCATGACCTGCATCACAAGCCCTTGAGATCCTTGAAATGGGTTAGGATGTATGCAATGGTATGATGTCATGATGCATGGGGTAATATGAATAAACCCTGTTATGAGCCCTTATTAAGGACTGTAAACAAAACCTGCAAGAAACAAGCGTCAGGTAACAAGCATGCAGATAGTCAAGTTCGAAGGCACACAAGTCACACAAGAGAAGCCCTTAGAGTTTAGGCCAGCATGGGGTCTGGGTATTACCCTCTTGAAGTTGGTGGGTTCAACCTGTCCTATTAGAAGTAACCGGGTTCTTAGAGGATCCCAATATCATTGACTACCCTCAATCGGTCATAACTCCAGCATCGCAATCTTTTCTTGCGGCCAGAACCATCACGAGAGTTTAGCCTCAATGGGCGTAGCATACTGCTACTGTTCTAATGGCCAAGTTGGGTCATTTAAGGTTCTAAGGTTGTTGGTGCTTAATGACTCCTTAGAAGACCCATATTCTCCTCGTTGCGACACAAGGGATATCGGTACAGACCAAGGTGCCACACCAACGTAGCCACTGCTTCACCCGTGTCGGTCTATGCCGGACAGGTCCCTCACAGCTTATGCTACCTAAACAGGGTATCCCCAGATCCGGGTTAGGATCTATGTAACTCCGATGCAACCCACAATAGTAAAGCAAGCAAATCAATACAATTGAAAACACAGTTATGAACTACCCTAAGGTACACCTCACTTTATAAAGAGTCCCCAGCAGAGTCGCCAGTTCTGTGATCGGTGGATCTGGAACTGACTGTTTAACGCTGGTTCGCGAAATGTCGCGGAAGCAAGAGTCGCCACCGTCTTTTATTTTCTCCAAATGGAAAGGACAAAAGCACAGAAAAATTCCTTATGGAGATTGCTCTCGGTTCGGGAGGTAGGTTATAGAAAGGGAAGGTGTTAGCACCCTTTCTATCCATGGTTATCCATGGGCTCTTAGATACTTGCTCATTGTGTTTTCAAAAGGTTTGTTTGCTTTTCAACAGTGGGTTTTAAAAAGTTTCTTTGAAAATTCCAGTTCGACTCTTGTATTGGTCCTCAAGAGCGTTTGAAAAATTGCTTTCGAAAGCTTTTTGAAAAGGTGTCGGTGTGAAAAGTATTTTTGATTTGTTTTTGAAATTAGAGCAAGTATCTTAGAGTTGTCTACCTACCCTAAGGAATTCGTCTGTGTAAATGTCCTTTAAAGTAGTGCCATCCCACTATTGAGAGGTAGGTAGCACCACCGTTGGAGGTGTTCGGGTCAATTCGAGGTTCGGGACATGGTGATCACCAGAGCAATAGGAAGACACCTTAGAAGCTACCCTCATGCCAGGTTCCCGGATCATGAGGACTTACTAAGACATCCTCTACTCGACGATCACCTTTCGAGGCAAGGCAACAGTGAGGCGTACCCTAGGGGTGGTGTGTGCGAATTGTGTGTCGTTTTCATTTGTATTTGTCTTGTTTTTTGGTGTTCTACGCATTGCTTTTATTTGGACATTCATTCTTGCATGCTTCGTTTAACAGTTAAAATATTTGCGGGAAAGTAAAGTTCCTAAGCTATTACAAATGGCGCGGGTCCACATCGCCAAAATTAACCAGGACCCGATTTTGACGGAAAAATAAAGAAAGCAAAGTAAATAAAGAATTGGAAAGTGCGAGAAGTAATTACAAGGCTTCGGGAGAGGTACATAATTATTTAAATGACATAAAAATAAATACGCGAATTAGAATAAAAAATTAAGAACATGGGCGTTGGACCCTTTTTTGCCAAAATTAAAATTAATGAAGAATTAAAATTAAAATTAAAAGAAAGCAAGAATTTATTTTTTTTGGTGTTTTTAATGTTTTAGGATTGAATAGAAAAAAGGAATTAATTAAAATTAAAATAAAATGCTAAACCTAATTCTAATTATTTTTAATTTATTAAGAAAATATTGAATTTTTTAACCTAAATTAAACCCTAATTAATTTACATGCAAATTTGATTATAAAAATAAATAAAATAAATAAATATTATTATGAGAAAGAAAAAATTAAAAAGGAATAAAAACATTAATTAAACCTAATTCTACTTCTTTTTAGATTTTTTTTTATTAAAGAAATTAAAACTAATAGCCTAATTTAAACTAATTAATTTACATGTATTTATTTACAAGAAAAATTAAAACAAAATATCTATTATATTTTTGATCTTTTCTGATTTTTTTATGCATTTTTTATGTTTTGTAGAAATAATTAATTAAAGCAAAACAATAAAGAAAATAAAAATAATAATTGAAAATATGAGAAAAATATAGAAAAATGCAAACCAGGGGGGGGGGGGGGGGGGGGTAGTCCCCAAATAAGAGGTTTTGATCCAAGAATTCTGGCCCAACAAGCTTCAGGTCCGTTTGACTTTCCCACTAGCGTGCTGGCCTGTTGACCAGGGCCTAGGGTGTACCTTCAATCTCAGCCTTTGGTTTGATTCTGATGGACGCGTGGATATTGATTCTTAGGAGTGCATGGTACGTCTGCAGCCTGGAAGTGCATAGGAATTGCTAATGAAAAATAATATTGAAACAGGTAAGACCTGAGGCTCGAACCCAGGTCATGGATATTGCCAATACTTTCTCCAACCAACTGTGCCAACTAACGCGTTTGATATATAAATAAACAACAATTAATAAAAAGGAAAACGTGGGTTAGTGCTTGGAAACGCGCGCGAATTTCAAACCAGCGTATCACCTCTTGCCACGATTCCATCTTCTTCATGTTCCTGAAAACAAAAACATGAGGCAACGGTTTTTTATGCGTTGTTTTAGGTATGCTATTAGAAAATAGCGATTAGGTCTCAAGCATTCATAAATTAGGCGCGAGGGGATGTTTAGATTCGTCCAGACTTGCTGATTATAACCATGGCATTCTTGAAGGCCAATTTTTCTTGGTCTTAAAATCCCCAATTTTGAGTTCCTGCAAACCCTAGAACATAAACATGGCACAATCGCGTATACAGCACAATAATCAAATTAAGGCATATGGTTAGCTTCAAAACTTCACAAGGAACATGAATCTACAATCAAAATGCTATGAATGTACGTAAATATTGAAACACGATAATGAATTTTTCATGAGGTATCTTGAATGTTGTATACCAATTCTTTGCGTTTTAATGGTTGTTTCTGATTGGAATACGTTCAATGACACTTGAGGAAGCTATTGGAATGAAAATTAGGTCTTGAATTCACCTGCAAATCAGTTTTCAGTATTGACTTTTTTGAGAATTTTTCAAGTTTGTGAAGAGCTTTCTTGCGCAGCTTAGAGTCTATTCTCAATAGGGTTATGATCAGGCATATGTAGTGAGTGCATTAGGTCAACAAAACTCAATCAAATCCATTGCCTTTATTGATTTTGGAAATTTGATTTCTTAAGATCTTTTTCATATCTTTTCCATGTGTTCTTTGTTCAAATCATATCCAATTGCTCCAATTCTTTCCTTATCTGCATATGCACGAATTATAGAGGCTAAAACATGTATAAAAAGATTGGTTATGTTAAGTTAAATATTTTTCATATATTTAAATGATTTAAATGAATTAATATAAATAAAAATTCAAATAAATAAATAAAAAATGAGAAAATACTTCCCTTTGGGCCAAGTGGTCGTGCACATGCTTGGAATGATGAATCATGGAAGAAAAATGGGCCCATTAGCATTTTTAGGTCATTTGAATCAATGTTGACTTTTCAAAATATCCAAAAATTCCCCAACTTCTACAAGGCATAACTTGCTCAATTTTTAAGCTTTTCTCATGTTCTTGGACATTTTGGAAAGGTCTTTGAGTCCTCTAACCAATGTCTTTGGTCCCATGTCATTTTGATTTACCAATCTCAAGTTATGGCCTTTGACTTAAAGTCCCTTTTTGTTGACTTTTGAAAATGACCTATAATGTTGAAATTGATAACTTTTTGTGAGAGCATTTCTTGGACTTGAAGCATGAAGATGAGTTGTAGGAAATGTATTTCTCTTCAAAATGAGCTTTGGATGGAATTTTTCTGATAATCCATGTGAAAGTTATGCCCTGGTCAATTTCAGTTGACTTTTCAGCTGTCCAAATAAGGAAACTTTTGCATCTTGATGATTTTTTAGCCAAACTTTGAGAATCATGATCAAGCATTGATAGAATGATGTTTGTGGCTTCAAAATGATATGTTGACCAAAAATTTGAACTTTTGACTGTCAAATGACCATTTTGCCCCTACAGTTGACTGTAGTGCAATCAGGGTTTTTGACTGTGTAATTTTGTGCTGAAAGTCTTGAAACTTGATATGAGGATGCTTGACCATATTTGTAGGCATGTGAGACTTGATTGGACCTTTGAAAACTTCATTTTTTTGATCAGAACACAAACCCTAATTTTGACTGCTCAGGAGGCCCTTGCACTGTGCAACCCTTGGGGAATTTTGAAGCTTGACTTTGGCAAATCTTTGAAGAATATGGGAGGGCAAATTTTGGGGTACAACACCAATGGTTTGCAAATAACATGAGGGTTATAAATATGCAATTATTTCATTCAAATGATGCCAGAATAGACCAAATCAAATCCAAGAACAGAGCTATGTAGCATGGGACTTATAGCGTGTTTGGAGGCCTAAAGATGCTTGGTTTAGATCCAGGTAGCTTGTATGAATGGCCAACAATCGATTGGGACAAGTCTTGGCTTCTGGAAATGCCTCTAGCCTGCACTTTGATCTCCCACTTTTTGTGAATTTTTTTGCACCTTTGTTCTGCTTCTCTCTACAGCTTCCAACCCTCATTTCGTATCCTCTGGCTTGCTTATGTATTGTGTAGTGTATTAGGGTAAGAATCAAGGGCTGAATCCCTTCATATCAATGCCAATGAATTTGATTTGATCTCTTCTTTAAAACCTTCCAAATTTGTCCAATTTCAATCTTTTTGCACATGATTTGGTTTGATTCGAGTTTGATGATGATAATGATGGTAATCAAAGTCTGAAACAGCCAAAAAATCTTATGTTATCAATGTTTTGGATTTTATATGATTTTATTTGATTTAAAATGAATAAATTCAATTAAAAATAAAATTAAATAATAAAAATTAAATATGGGCTCATGGATGAAGCTAGGACACGTGGGCAACTATGCAAGCTCAAATCAAGTGGAAAAGAATGGGCCCATTTGACAAAATTTGAGGTTTTGGGGATAGTTGACTTTTGGCAATTTTGCAAAAAAGTCCAACTTCAACAATGCATAATTTCTTCAATTTTGAACTTTTGGAAGTGTTCTTGGACTTTTTAGAAAGCTTGAAACGTCCTTTAATCAACCCTTTTGGTCTCATCTCATTTTGTTATTCAATTCGCATGTTATATGCTTTGGAAAAAAAGGTGTCTTTGTTGACTTTCAAAAATGACCTATAATGTCCAAATTCATAACTTCTTGTGAGTGCATTTTTTGATCTTAGGGTATGAAGATGTATTGTAGGAAATTTCATCCTCTTCAAAATGAGCTTTGGATGGGTCATTTCTCATAAAGTATGAGAAACATATGCTTGGTCAAAGTTGAGTTGACTTTTCCTACAAAACCCTAATTTAGCAACTTTTGAGTCTTGATGAATCTTGAGCAAACCTTGATGAATCATGATCAACCCTTGATCAAATGATAAAATATCCTTCAAAATGAGAATGTTGAAAAAAAATCTTGAAGTTTGACTGTTTATAGGTCACAATTGACTTTTTCCCTAACACAGTCAAATTTTGGACCCTTTGAGCAATTGACTGAGCAAACTTCCTCTGTAAGGCTTGAAATTTGACATGGATGATCTTGAGAGAATATTAGGACATTGGGGAGCACTTGAGGTTATTTTGACCCAAGGATCTTGATGCAACACAAAACCCTAATTTGGGGTAGACTGCCTTAGGAGATAGCTTGTCTGTCCAATTCTTGAGCAACCTTGAGCCACTTGGAGATTTTTCTTGCAATGTTTTGAGAAATATGAGAGGGAAAATTTTGGGGTACACAGCTTCCCCTGTTCAATCTTCTTAGACCTGAGGATGTAGATTGGTTTTCGTGCCTTTCGTGATTCGAAGGTGGAAGATGATTGAACACTAGAGTGCCCAGAAATTTGCACTCGCATGAAGTGGTATCAACCTTGTGATGTCGGGAATGGGCTTACAGATGCCATTTGGAGATTGCTGACGAGAGGATGGGCTTAAATATGCCATCTGAAGGAGTGTTGATCGCATAAGAGATTCCTTAGCGAGAACTTGCATGCTTGTTGTTGTAGAAGATTCTGTTGGGAAAGTCTGGTCTTGCTGAGATTTAGGAACTTGCATGTACTTCAACTGAGAGAACATCTCTATTGAGTTTTAAGAACTTGTCCGTAATTCAACTTGGGGGGGTAGGGGAAACATCTTCATCGAGTTTTAGGACTTGTCTGTAATTCAACCGAGGATAATTCAGTTGAGATTTAAGAACTCGTCCATACTTCAACGGAGGAACTTTGCCGAGATTTAGAACCTTATCTGTAATTCAACCGAGACTAATTCAGTTGAGTTTAAGAACCGGTCAGTACTTCGACTGGGGGAAACATCTTCATCGAGATCTAGGAACTGTCTGTAATTCAACCGAGAATAATTTTGTTGAGATTTAAGAACTCGTCCACACTTCGACGGAGGAAAATTGTCGAGATTTAGAACCTTATCTGTAATTCAACCGAGAATAATTCTGTTGAGATTTAAGAACCGGTCAGTACTTCGACTGAGGGAAACATCTTCATCGAGATCTAGGAACTGTCTGTAATTCAACCGAGAATAATTCTGTTGAGATTTAAGAACTCGTCCACACTTCGACGGAGGAAAATTATCGAGATTTAGAACCTTATCTGTAATTCAACCGAGGATAATTCAGTTGAGATTTAATAACCGGTCAGTACTTTGACTGAGGGAAACATCTTCATCGAGATCTAGGAACTGTCTGTAATTCAACCGAGAATAATTCTGTTGAGATTTAAGAACTCGTCCACACTTCGACGAAGGAAAATTGTCGAGATTTAGAACCTTATCTGTAATTCAACCGAGAATAATTCAGTTGAGATTTAAGAATCGGTCAGTACTTCGACTGAGGGAAACATCTTCATCAAGATCTAGGAACTGTCTGTAATTCAACCGAGGATAATTCTGTTGAGATTTAAGAACTCGTCCTCACTTCGACGGAGGAAAATTGTCAAGATTTAGAACCTTATCTGTAATTCAACCGAGGATAATTCAGTTGAGATTTAAGAACCGGTCAGTACTTCGACTTGGGTAAAAGCTTCAGAGCAGAGAACTTAATTGCATCCTTCCTGAAAGGTAAAGGTCAGTCGTATGCAATGCATGATATATATCGAGCAATGATGTTCTCAAAATAAATAAGATTGTGTTGTATGATGCGTATATGCATGTGTCATGATGTATGGAAATGTAATGTTTTTTAGCTGGGGAAAAATAAATCCCGGATAGCTGCTGGAGAAAAAGAGTTGAATTCTTCGTTTCTGTTGGGGATAACGAATGAAGATGATTGCAAGAATAAACCTGCAAGAGAGGATAACTCCGCTGGGGAATAAACTGATGAGGTGATTACTCTGTGGGAAAGAGATGCTTTGCTGAGGATTCCACTGATAAATTCCATTGAGGATGAATTACCGTTTGGTGATACTGAATCCTATTGGGGATTGAATTTCTTGTTTGTGAAAGGAAAGAACTCCACTGGGGGTGATCCTTCAGTTGCGACTTCACTGGGGATAACCTTTTAGACTCTTATGGGGATAACCCTTTGAGCTCTGCTGGGGACAATCTTCCAAAGTCTACTGGGGATGATTCTCCAAACTCCACTGGGGAAGCATTTTCAGACTGCACTGGGAGAATTTTCAAACTCCACTGGGGACATTTTGTACTCTGCCGGGGAATATTCTTATACTCCGCTGGGGAATATTAAGACCTTTCAGTGCTGATGGTAAATAAACTCTGCTTGGGGAGAATATTACCAATTCGTTTACAGTTACAAGTCTCAGCTGGGGAGAGTTAACATTATTGTCTTACTCTGCGGGGAGTGAAAGTATTGCATCCATATTCTTCAGCTGAATCTACCTTTGTACCTAGTGGATAAAGCATCTGTAAAGCTTGGACAATTCTTATTTCCCCTGTTTCTGATATTACAAGTGACCGTCTTTTGTTTTGCATGTGAATATTCATGAGCAGTAATTAATGTCAAATGCATATATCAAAAACGAACATTGGACGTTTTTTGCAAAAAAAAAACAGAAAAAGGAAACAAGTTTGAAATTTCTCTGAAAAATGAATTGTATTGATTTTGAAGTTTGGCCTGTAAATAGGCGTTTTTGTACAAGAGGTTGACGTCCTACTAAGAGAACACCGCCGAACAGATATTTTATACATTTTGTGTAAAAGAAAACAAAACAGCTATGTGAATAATCCCACTGGGTTCCAACTCTGCTATTGCCTTTATGTCCTCGAGCATCTCATCACTTTGCTACTTGGTTGAAGGTAAATCAGATTGATTAGTGCCATCCGAGCTTGATAGTCGATACCGAAGTCTGGTTGCAAGGTAATCCAATGAGACATAGTGTTACGCTTTGATCCCTAATTTTTGCCTGGACCGCCCTTTCAGGTTTTCAGTCCACCGGGATACCCTTTTCTTGCCCAAGCCGCCTTTTCAGGTTTTCGACTTGCTGGGTGAACAGTTTTTTTCATTTTCATCCCTTATTTTTGCCCGAACCCTTTTGGTTCGCTGGGAAGCCCTTACTTTTGCTTAGGCCAGTCGACCTAGCGGGTCTTTGATTATGCGTAGTATTTTTTCACTATGTCTACATTGACGGGGTGAGGAAGGTCGTCACCATCCATGGTGGTTAGAATCATAGCTCCTCCTGAGAAAATGTTCTTAACCACAAATGGCCCTTCATAAGTAGGGGTCCATTTGCCCCTGGGATCACCTTGAGGTGAGATAATGCGCTTGATCAATAGGTCCCCAAATTGATACTCTTGTCGTCTAACTTTCTTGTTAAATGCCTTGATCATCCGTTTTTGATACGTTTGACCATGACAAATAGCAATAAGTCTCTTTTCGTTGATTAAGTTCAGTTGATCAAGCCGGGTCTGGATCCAGTCATCTTCGCTCAAACCCGTATCTTTCATAATCCGAAGAGAGGGTATCTGAACTTCAATGGGCAAGACGGCCTCGATACCATATACCAAAGAATAGGGTGTTTCCCCTGTTGAAGTCCGCGCTGAGGTACGGTACCCATGAAGAGCAAACAGTAACATCTTGTGCGAGTCTTTGTATGTCACCGTCATCTTCTGCACAATCTTCTTAATGTTCTTATTAGCCGCTTCGACAGCCCCATTCATCTTCGGCCGGTAAGGAGAAGAGTTGTGATGCTGTATCTTGAACTGCTTGCAGTGCTCGGTGATCATCTTATTGTTGAGATTGGTACCATTATCCGTAATGATCCTCTCTGGTACACCGTATCGACAAATCAGATTGTGCCGAATAAACCGTGCTACGACGTTCTTGGTTACAGTAGAAAAGGAAGCTGCTTCAACCCACTTTGTAAAGTAATCAATTGCTACCAGGATGAAACGATTCCTGTTGGATGCCGTAGGTATGATCTCGCCGATCATGTCAATGCCCCACATTGCAAAAGGCCACAAAGCTGTCAAGACGTTCAGAGGTACTGAAGGTATGTGCACCTTATTAGCATAGACTTGGCACTTGTGACAGGTCCGAGAATGCTGATAACAATCGGCTTCCATTGTGGACCAAAAATATCCTGCCCGAAGGATTTTCTTTGCCATGGTGTGTCCACTGGAATGAGTTCCCAAAATACCTTCATGTAACTATGCCATGATCCTTTCTGCCTCATTCTTATCCACACATCGCAGTAAGGTTGAATCATGGTTACGCTTGTAAAGGATGTCATTGCTGATTAAGAACTTCGCCGTGAACCTCCTCAGAAACTTCTTGTCATTAACAGATGTACCCTCGGGGTACTCCTGAGCTACAAGATACCTCTTCACCTGATGAAACCAAGGCTTTTCTGTTACCTCTTCAGTCTCAATGTCACAACAATGCGCTGGTTCGTCCAACCTCTCAATGATAATCAGGGGAGCTTCGTTGTCCCAATTGACTTTGAACATAGAAGACATCGTAGCCAGCGCGTCCGCCAACTGATTCTCCTCTCTAGGGAAGTGTTCAAAGGTTATCTCCTCGAAATGGGGAAGCAACGTCAATACATACTCCTTGTAAGGAATAAGATTTGGGTGTTTCTTATCCCACTCACCTTTGATTTGACTGATCACGAGAGCGGAATCTCTGAAAACACTTAAGAACTTAATCCTTAGGTCAATTGCTGCTCGAAGACCCATGATGCACGCTTCATACTCCGCCATATTATTGGTACAGTTGAAACATAGTCGGGCGGTGAACGGAGTATGAGATCCTTTAGGAGATATGATCACTGCGCCAATGCCATTACCCAAAGCATTTAAAGCTCCATCAAAGTACATAGACCATCGGGATCCTTCCTCAGGTCCTTCATCCGGTCCAGGTTCTTCACAGTCGGTTACCAATATGATATTCTCATCCGGAAATTCAAAGTTTATAGACTGGTAATCATCCACTGCCTGATGTGCCAAATGGTCTGCCAACACACTTCCCTTAATTGCCTTTTGGGTAGTATACTGGATGTCATACTCAGTCAAGATCATCTGCCATCTTGCTATTCTTCCGGATAATGCAGGCTTCTCGAAGATATACTTGATTGGATCCATCTTTGATATCAATAGAGTAGTGTGAGTCAACATATACTATCTCAGCCGGAGAGCATACTATGCCAAAGCACAACAAGTTTTCTCGAGCAACGAGTATCGGGTCTCGCAGTCGGTAAACTTTTTGCTAAGGTAATAAATAGCATGCTCTTTTCGGCCAAACTCATCATGCTGACCCAACACATACCCCATTGAGTTGTCGAGTACTGTCAAGTATAAGATCAAAGGTCTCCCTTCAACTGGAGGCATCAGAATGGGTGGCTCTTGGAGATACTCTTTGATCCTTTCGAAAGCGGCCTGGCATTCATCGTTCCAACGTACTACTTGATCTTTCTTCAGTATCTTAAAGATTGGCTCACAAGTAGCAGTCAGGTGCAAGATGAATCGGGCAATATAGTTCAGACGTCTCAGAAAGCCTCTGACTACTTTTTCTGTTCGGGGTGCTGGCATCTCCTGTATAGCCTTCACCTTTGCAGGATCCACTTGAATACCTTTGTCACTTACGACGAAACCCAGCAGCTTACCAGATCTCACCCCGAAGGTGCACTTGTTCGGGTTTAACACCAACTTGTACAACTTCAACCTGTCAAATAGCTTCTGAAGGTGGTCAAGATGTTCTTCCTCAGTCTGGGATCTTGCAATCATGTCGTCGACGTATACTTCAATCTCATGATGGATCATGTCATGGAACAAAGCAACCATGGCGCGCTGATACGTTGCCCCAACATTCTTCTGTCCGAAAGGAATGACCTTGTAGCAAAAGGTACCCCACTGAGTAACAAAGGTTGTCTTCTCCATGTCTTCGGGAGCCATTTTAATCTGATTATAACCGGAGAAACCATCCATAAAGGAGAAAACCTTATGCTGAGCGGTGTTGTCAACCAGAACGTCGATATGAGGCAGAGGGAAATCAACACACATTCGAACCTTACCATCCTTCTTCGGCACAGGAACCACGTTGGCCACCCACTGAGGGTAAGAAGTAACTGCTAGAAAACCGGCGTTGAACTATTTCATAACTTCATCCTTGATTTTCTCAGACATATCCTGGCTCATTCGGCGGACTTTCTGTTTTACTGGAGGACAGTCTTCCTTGGTAGGCAATCGGTGAACCACAATATCGGTATCCAACCCAGGCATATCTTCATAAGACCAGGCAAAGATCTCAACATAGTCATGCAGCATCTGAATCAACCGTTGCTTAACACTCGCTTCTAGATTTACACCGATCTTGACCTCTTTCTTGTCTATCTCTGTACCCAGATTTACCGTTTCCACAGGCTCTTCATGCACATGAATAACCCTCTCTTTCTAGAGTAGCAGTCTAGCAAGTTCACCAGGCACTTCGCAATCATGTTCATCTTCGTCTTCGACTAAGTTGATCGGACTTTCGAAGTCATAACTTGCAGTAGCAGAGTCATTACCAGTGAGATCCAGAGTGGATGTAGACCTATATATGTGAGTGTGTGTAAAATAGCTGTTTTGCAATATATAATAAAATAAAAACAAGGAGCGCAAAATTTGAAATGCAAGAAACGTCCAATGCTTTTATTAATGATATATGTAAATGACACACATAAATCCCTCACGAATGAATCCACGGTGCCCCGGGTAAGACACCGGGCTGTAAAGTTTAAAACATTGTCCGTTACAAATTCAAAACAAAAAGTCTCATTACTGGGTAACAAAAGAAATTGGGACGAAGTCCTTTGTCGTCCAATTGCTTAATCCACCATCGGCAATAGGATGGATCCAACTATCAAACTCAGACTCTTCAACATCGTCTTCAATGGCATTCACTCTTGAATTGCTAATGAACAGGGGAGGTCTTCCGATCCGTGCACTCCAAACAGCCCTTTGAGCTTCTGCAGTGAAACCCAAACCAAACTTGTTAGTCTTATGTGCAAAATCAGGGAGTTGGCCCCAATTTGCACACCCACCTTTCTCAACAGCAGCCCGGGCATCCTTAAAGGAAGCCATCTTCATTGGAGGATCTTCAACAATAGTCTCAATTGATCCCAGTGTCTGGGGAACCTCTTCAAAATGTTGAAATGGGGTCTCAATGAACTTCTCATCCATCTCTACATATCGGAAAGAGTTGAGGTGGCTCACCATGTACTCCTCCTCTCCTTGTACTGTCACAATTTTCCCTTTCATTGGGTACTTTAGCTTCTGGTGGAGTGTTGAAGTTACTGCCCCAGCTTTGTGGATCCACGGGCGACCCAGTAAACAAGAATAAGATGGTCGAATGTCCATCACATAGAATGTAGATGCGAAAACCTGAGAACCAACCTTAATTGGAATATCCACTTCTCCGTGTACCATTCTCTTGGACCCATCAAAGGCCCTGACCACAATGTTGCTTGGTTTCAGCTCCAACCCTTCACAGTCTAACCGGTCTAGTGCTTTCTTGGGTAACACATTCAACGAAGATCCAGTATCTACCAATACGTGAGGAAGAGTAGTACCCCTGCATCCAATGGAGACATGCAGGGCATCATTGTGATTCTTCCCCTTAACAGTCAAGTCGGCATCGGAGAAACCCAACCCATTATCTACTGTCAGACTATCCACGCAATCTTTAAACTGATCAGCCAATGTTTCTTGTGGTACGTGTGCAGTCTTCAGGAAAGCAATCAGAGCCTTGGCATAGTCTTCTGAGCATAGCAACAGTGACAACATAAAGATTTTGGACGGGGTTTGCCCCAGTTGTTCGACTACATTGTAGTCGCTCTTTTTGATGATCTTCAAAATTTCTTCCATCTCTTGTCTAGAAGCTTCAATGGTAATCTTCTTCGGTGCCTCCATCCGGGAAGACTCACCGGTGTTCCCTTTACCTCGAGTGTCAGATGACTCGACAATAGGGGTAAGAATTGGAACTTGAACAGGGACAGTAGCAGGTACACTGGCAGGTGAAATAACAACAGGCTTCCGAACAGTTGGTGGAGAGATCTCAGGGGAGAAAATCCTTCTGCTGCGGGTGACTTTGGCAGGTCCAACAATACCACCCACCTTCCATATCTTCACCACCATTACATTTTCTTCTTTGTCAAAATCAAAATCATGGCCGTCCGAAGGAATCCACCAAACCAAGAAGAACCCGACATGCGCCATCTCGTGTTCCAGCAAGGATAAATAGGCGAACTTCAAAAGGAAAGGTACATAAAATTCTATCGTCGAGGTTTGACATCCACTAGTTTTGTCGACAACAACTGCTTGCAAGAATTGGGGTTACGAAACAATATGCAAGGCTTGCTGGACAAATCCGGCCTGAGCTTTATAAGCACATTGAACACACCAACCTACGAGGCTCTAACGCTGGAATTCTTGAGTTCCTACTCCTACCACACTCGCGAAGATGTTGATGCACACCTAACTGGAGCCGCTCAATTTCGGATGTTCAACCAAGAATACACGCTTAGCCATGAAAATTTGAGCGAAATGTTTCGTTTTCCCCGTGGAAATGATGTGCAATATCGTATTCTCTCGGAGAAAGATTGGAATGGAAGTGAATATGCACTATGGGAAAGAATAACCGGTGAAACCAATGTTATTCCTGAAGCACGCTATGCCTCTCACATTCACAACCCAAATATTCGCTTCTTACACCGCATTATGGCCAGCACGATGTTTGGAAGGGAAAATAACAACAAAGTCAACACTAAGGAGTTGTATGCTCTTCACTGTGCCTTTTCACAAGACATCCGTCTTAATCCCGTTACATTAATGATGGCCCATATTCAAAACCTTGTTATGAGAGATGGGACTACACCTTTTTGTATCAAAGGCATTGTCACCACAATCGCAGTTCACCTGAACTGGGGCTAAAGGATTCAACTCCTACCTCCGCTGCCAGCATTTTATATGGACATTGATAACTGTAGAGCTGGCCACCTGATCAAAGTGAGAGAAGCTGGAGGTTACTATCTAATGGTGAAGAATGCAAAAGTTCGTAGCGTCATCTTGCCGAATCACAATCGTACAAATTTGGGCAATCCTGATAATTGGCTTTACAACCTGAACGTGCCAGAACCCAGAGTAAATGAGAAAGGAAATCAAGGTGAGGCCAACAATGCTGCTATTGATGAAATTGAAGAAGAATTAGAGCAGCAAGAGCCCCAACCACAGCACGCCAACAATCCTGCTACCATTGATGCAATCTATGCCGCAATAATGCAGCAGAACTAGCTGTCCACTCAACGCTACAAAAGCCTCGAGACACGCCAAATTGAGATGTTGAATCTCATGCAACAAATGCAGAGAGACCAAAGCGACTATGCTCACAGGCACAATCAAAGTATGCTGGAATTAACCGCAGGAATGACGGAAGATATGTGAGCCTTAACAATTTGTGTTGAAGACTTGCATAACGTTATTTCTCATGGTAATGGAGGGAAATCTTCCAGAAACAGTAAGCAAGCACGTAGAAGAGCAAGGACACGTGGCAGATTTTGAAGACAAAAGGAGGAAGAATAATTGTCTAGTTTCCACTTCCCTTTTCCATCTTCTGTCAATACATTGAGGATAATGTATGATTCAAGTATGGGGGAGGAAGTATTTCCCTTTCCTAGTAATTTTTATTTTCTTTGTAATTTCCCTTTTGTCATCTCTAATTCAATAAAAAAATTGTTATCAAGTTATCTATTGAAGCATTTTGTGCTGTTTTTCCGATTCCCCTATCTTTTTGAGCCCTATCAAAAAAAATTTTAAGCATAACTTGACTCACTTGACAAGTACATAGGCTGCAAGATTTTTAATAGTTAAGAATTGTGGCAAGATTAAGCGAAATTACTACCGTCTAGACATTCTATAACCCCTAAGTATGATAGACTAGTTCAAGTACCTTTTATTCCAACACCCTGAGTTTTAGTTTTTGTAGTAACCCTGAGTAGTTTATATTAGCAATCAACACCGTCTTAAACACAAACTATGCAGGAAGTCGATGAATATAAGTGGATGTTCTAATTTATTATTTCAGAAAAATGTTACAAGGTTTAAAAAAGAGAGGTAACACACCAATTAAATTGGGTGATCATTACCCGATCGTTTAATCCAAAGGATGTAAGCCTTACAAAGTAACATTAAAAATCCTTTGGTAGATGGTCCAGGAGCATCTGGTACTGAACTTGGTAGGGAAGATTACGGTCTGACCCCCCGCATCTTGCCATGGATAGAAAAAAAGGTTGCCACATTACTGTGCCAGAAACCTCTAAGTGCTAAAAAGAGATCATAACCACTAATCGGCTGTTCTGCTATGTGCGTGCAAAGATAAAGGGCTTAATGTGATTGCTCTAGAATGAAATGGATGAAACAAGACAAGTACTCAAGGTAGGATATGATAGCATCTGTAACTAGTTCACATAAAATGGGACTATCTAGTGTCATTATCATAGTAATAGAACATGAATCAAGCTTTCAATTTTCTGACAAAAACACAACGCAGCCATATATGAGTTGATTCGAGTCATGTATATGCATCTGACCATGTTTAGAAAAACATCGTACTGAGCATTTGCTTGAAGACAAGGAAAGCTCAAGTATGGGGGAGTTTGATAACACACAAATATATGATATTTTTAGCTTGATATACATAAATTATTTCTCTTATTTTATTTTAAATTATATTATTTTATAGGTATTACGCAGGTGTTCATCTATTTTTGCAGATAAATATTAAGTTAAACACTTTGGAAGAAATGAAGAAAAAAGGGTGCAAAGATAGATAAGGGCCACAGGAGAATAGAAGAAACCAACTTAAGCCCATCACAAGGAGTGTGAGCACGTGGCCCACTATAGCAAAGACCTTGATGATCGTCAAGGTAGGATGCCGTTCGTCACGGGCGTAATGAACCAAGTGACCATCGTCGCTTGGACTTGACGAACGCCACAAGCCCACTTTCTTCCTCTTTGACCACGTACTACCAAATCCAATGGAATAAAACTATTTCAAACGCAAATCCAACGTCCATCCTACTTCTCCGATCCACTCAGTCAATGCATGGAAACATAACCGTCTCAGTAGTCCTATTATTTCTCAAAAAAACACAAAGTGTTCCTACATACCGAGAACCAACATATCACACAGGGGGCTATAAATAGGACCCTGGACACAACGACCAGGGGGGGACTTTTGAGATATTTTGGAGAATTCATTTTTTTCTAAGGCAAATTTTCTTTAAGCATTTTTCTTTTTCCTACAAAATTTATACTTCCTCTAGCATTTACTTTTCTGTACGATTGTCTCTGTTCCCGACCGAAAAGCAAAGCCTATAGTTTGTGCAGGAGTGCTTCTAGTCAAGAATTAGAAGTGATTATACTCGTATCCAGAATTATTACCAGGTTTATTTTTATGAATTGTTATTACTTTTAATTAATATAATCATGTTTATTCTATTTTGTCTCTGGAATTGTTCTGTGATTTGGTCTGATATTATGTTAGGCTAGAATTTGTATACCGGTATGTAAGGTCATATAACCAAGGGATCGAGTGACTCAGTTGGGATAATTTTTACTACAAAACCTTTTTCTGGTCTAAGTTACTATTTTTAATCGTTAAATTGTTTTGTTACGAAAGTAAAGATCAGATACAGGTTAGGGTCAACAAAGCGGAAGTTTGAGATCTTTTAACTGGACATTATTAATTAGGCATTGGCTTAAACTACAGCGGAAGCACTTTAAAGTTAATTAAGATTTTATTTCATTTTCAAAAGGTGTTTTTATCTCCTGCGGGATGGCGGAAGCGTACGTTAGGACTTAACTGCATAACCTAGATCAATAAAACGACAGTGTGAGACGAGGGCTTTTAAACTAAATAGGTTTTGCTGAAAGTTTTTTGAAAATATAAAGACACCCAACTAGTTGCTAGCTCCTGAGGTTCGACTGTCACATACTGGTAGTTCCGTTTATTGATAATTAAAATTAAACTTAATTTAGTATTTAGTTTCCCTACAACCAAATCAAACATTCATTAACTTTAGATTTTCAAAGTAACAATAGAAGACGGCCGTTCGATTCATCAGTCTCTATGGTTCGATATCTTTTAAAACTACACGACAAGACTGTGCACTTGCAGTCTGAATCATTAGATACCTCGGTGTAATCCGATCACTGAGGAGAAGAAAAAGAAGACAAAGAAGATAGCCGGAGTGCTAAACATGGGAAGAAGGTTCCAAGGGCAGACAAGAAGAGCCTTAGACTTTGCAACAACATCCGATGAGAAAGACAACCAAGATGGGAAGGGCAAGGAAATAGTTGTCCAGTCAGAATCAGAAGAGGGAGGGGAAGAAGAAGACTATTCTGAAGAACAATACCCTACTGCTGATGACAAGTATAAACATATCGAAGAGCGATTGAGCACAATGGAAATCCAAAAAGTGCCTGGATTGGACTTTGAGGAGTTGGGATTAGTATCGGGGATTTTCATTCCTCCAAAATTCAAAGCACCGGTGTTTGCCAAATATGATGGATTTTCATGCCCTAAATGCATCTCTGGTCCTATGTGAGGAAAATCCAGTCGCATACCACTGACAAAGACTTATGGTTACACTTCTTCCAAGACAGTCTGTCTGGAACTCAACTTGATTGGTTTTATCAGTTAGAAAGAGCCAATGTTCATAACTGGGAAGATCTTGCTGCAGCCTTTTACAAACAATACCAATACAATGCTGATCTTGCGCCAATCCGTACTCAACTCCACAGTATAGCCATGGTTTCAAGTGAGGGCTTAAAAGACTATGCACAAAAATGGAGAGACTTGGCTGGAAGAGTTCAACCTCCCCTATCTGAAAGAGAATTAGTATACATGTTTTTAGGCACCTTGTCTGGTCCCTTCTTCAATCACCTAATTGGGAGTTCATCGGCAGGTTTTACTGAACTGATATTGACCGGAGAGAGGATAGAAGTTGGGATAAAGAGTGGAAAGATTCAAAAAGATACATCCTCTGCTGCTATAAGGAAGCCATTTATCAGAAAGAAAGAAGTGGTTGCTGTTTATCCTCAGAGAAATCAAGATAGGGCCGAACGTCGTCCAATGGTGGGGGCTGTTATGATTCCTAAACCTGCGCCTGATCAGCAAAGAAACAACCAACCAAGGATGGAAAGACCAGTCAGACAATTCACCAGAATTAATATGACCTTATCTCAAGTATTGCCACATCTGTTAAGATCCAACTTAGTGACCTTGAAAGAAGCTCCAAAGAACCCTAACACAACATCTCCTCACTATCATCCTAATACCCGCTGTGCATACCACTCTGAGAGTCCCGACCATGACACTAACAACTATTGGGCTCTAAAGAACAAAGTACAAGACCTCATTGAAGCCAAAGAGATTGAATTCGATGCGCCCAAAAAGCCAAATGTCATTTCTTCCCCTGTGCCCAAACACGGCCATAATATCAACGCCATTGAGGAGGATATGTTTGTTACTTCAGTTGATGAACTTGTTACCCCACTCCTGATTATCAAAAAGAATTTGTTGATTGCCGGTTTATTCCCAGGCTGCGATAAAGGCTGTCATTTCTGTTTGCCCTCACCAACCAATTGTCCTTTGTTGAAAGCAGTCGTTTAGTGCCTAATAGATAACAAGGAAATTTTGTTTGAAAAGACTTCTGTTCCACCTATTCCTCTAAATGATGTGTCTATCATTACCATTTCCTCCAATTCTTCTAGGGTCTCCACCAAAAGACCCGTTAGAATTACATCAGTTCCAAAAGCAGCTCCTTTGATAATTACAATGCCTTGACCAGTCTCGTATTCATTAGACAAAACCATACCATGGAATTATGGAGGGGATGTCTACTACCACAGTATAAAACAAGACTGGCCAGCTGCCGAAGATTCAACTTCTGAAAAATTTGACCCCGATATCAATAATGTTGCAGGGACTAGCAAGATTACCCGAAGCGGGAGGATATTCTCTCCAGAAATTTCTCCCCCAAAAGCAGTTTCTGGACCCGTAATCATTCATGTTGTTGTTGCTCCTCCGAAGGCTATTCCCAGTCCTACAATCATCTCCACCAATACTCCAACTTACAAAGCTATTATAATCCCTGCTATCACTCCTACTGACATTCCTGCTGCCTCGAGGTAAAAGTATTCTGATTGAGCCTGTCCGGACGAAGGCACAATCATTGGCTATCCCTGAAACCTCCCGGAAAGAGATGGAGGAAATTCTATACATCATAAAAAGAAGCGACTACAATGTAGTTGAGCAACTAGGGCAAAGTCCATCCAAAATTCCCATGCTGGCTTTACTACTATGTTCTTAGGCACATGCAAAAGCCTTGGTAAAATTCCTGAAAATTTCCCATGTACCCCAAGAAACATCTGCCGATCAGTTCCAAGACTGCGTAGCCAGCTTGACTGCAGATAATGATCTAGGTTTTTCGGATGCTGATTTAACACCAAGAGGAAGGAAGCATAATGAGGCATTGCACGTCTCAGTTGAATGTAGGGGCACAACCTTGGCTCATGTTTTGGTGGACACTGGCTCATCTCTAAATGTATTTCCTAAAAAAGCTCTTGATAGGCTTGATTGTGAGGGATTGACATTAAAGCCGAGTAAAATAGTAGTGAGGGCCTTTGAAGACTCAAAAAGGATGGTGCATGGGGAAGTGAGGGCCTTTGTCCCGATCACTTTTATCCCACAGTAATTTGTCTTTACATTTTGTTGGATCTGTAATATTAAAACAATTCAGACTCTTAAAACCTTGTGTCTTACCCGAGGCACAATGGTCCATTTGTAAAGGTTATTATCTCATTTCCATATGACATTAATGAATCATGGACGTTTTTGCATACAAACTTTGTGTTCATTGTTTTTCTTTTTTACATTTTCATTGCTTTCAAAGATAGCTATACTCTTACACACACTCACACTCAAAATGCAGGTCTACATCCATTCGGGATCCCATAGGTAACGATGCTGCTATGGCTTTATGTGACTCTGAAAATCTAATCTATCAAGCTGAAGATGAAGGTGAGGAAGATTTTGAAGTACCAGGGGAACTTTCCAGATTACTACTGCAAGAAGAGAGAACCATTCAGCCCCACGAGGAACCCGTGGATACAATCAACCTAGGTACCGAGGAAGACAAAAGATAAGTCAAGGTGGGTGCTAATCTGGAACTAAGTGTCAAGGAGCGTCTGATTCAGTTGCTACACGAGTATGTTGAGGTCTTTTCCTAGTCGTATGAAGACATGCCAGGACTTGATCCAGATATTGTGGTGCATCATCTACCTACAAAAGGGGATTGCCCACTAGTAAAACAAAAGGTCCTTCAAATGCGACCAGATATGTCAGAGAAGATTAAAGCTGAAGTCATGAAGCAATTCAATGTTGGATTCTTGGTTGTCACCTCCTATCCTCAATGGGTTGCCAATGTTGTTCCCGTGCCCAAGAAAGACGGCAAGGTACGAATGTGCGTGGACTACAGAGATTTGAATAGGGCAAGCCCTAAGGATGATTTCAGACTTCCCCACATTGACATCCTAGTTGACAATATTGCACAACACAAAGTGTTTTCCTTCATGGATGATTTCTCGGGTTACAACCAAATAAAAATGGCGCTTGAGGACATGGAGAAAACAACATTTATCACATAGTGGGGCACTTTCTGCTACAAGGTGATGCCATTCGGACTAAAGAATGTTGGGGCAACCTATCACATGCCATGGTAGCTCTATTTCACGACATGATACATCACGAAATAGAAGTCTATGTGGACAACATGATAGCTAGATATCAAACAGAAGAAGAGCATCTTGACCATCTACAAAAACTCTTTGAGAGACTAAAGAAGTACAAGCTAAGGTTGAACCCAAATAAATGCATGTTTGGAGTAAGGTCTGGTAAGCTCCTATGGTTTGTCGTCAGCAATAAGGGTATTGAAGTAGATCATTCCAAAGTAAAAGCGATACAAGAGATGCCTGCTCCTCGTATTGAAAAGGAAGTCAGAGGATTCTTGGGACGTTTGAACTACATTGCCAGATTCATTTCTCACCTGACAGCTACCTGTGATCCAATCTTCAAACTATTGAAGAAAGATGAAGTAGTTAAATGGAATGATGAATGCCAAACTACTTTCAACAAGATCAAAGAGTACCTGCAAGAGCCTTCTGTTTTGATGCCACCAGTCAAGGGAAGACCGTTGATTATGTATCTCACCGTGTTGGAAAATTCAATGGGGTGTGTGTTGGGGCAGTATGACGAGTCTGGCCGAAAAGAGCACGCTATTTATTACCTGAGCAAAAAGTTTATCGATTGTGAAACAAGATATTCACTGCTCGAGAAAACTTGCTGCGCTCTGGCATGGGCTGCTCGCCGGCTAAGACAGTATATGCTGACTCATACTACCCTATTAATATCTAAAATGGATCCAATAAAATACATCTTCGAGAAACCTGCACTCTCTGGGAGAATAGCGAGATGGCAGATGATCCTAACAGAATATGACATACAGTATACTACCTAAAAAGCAATAAAGGGTAGTGTAATAGCTGATCACCTTGCTTACCAAGTTGTAGAAGACTACCAGTCCATGAAGTTCGAATTCCCAAATGAGGACATCATGATGGTAAACGACTATGAAGAATCTAGACCATATGACGAACCTGAACAAGGATCCCGATGGACCCTGGTTTTTGATGGGGCATCTAACGCACTCGACAATGGTATTGGTGTTGTACTCATATCTCCTGAAGGATGTCATACTCCTTTTACGGAAAGACTCTGCTTCAATTGTACAAATAACATGGCGGAATACGAAGCGTGCATCTTTGGTCTCAAGGCTTCCATAGATTTAGGGATCAAATTTTTGAATGTATTCGGAGATTCAGCTTTGGTCATTAGCCAGATCAAATGGGAATGGGACACCAAACACCCTAACCTTATCCCTTACAAAGAACCTGTTTTGACGTTTCTCCCATATTTTGAGAAGATTACCTTCGAGCACTTCCCGCGAGAAGAAAATCAGCTAGCCGACGCACTAGCCACAATGTCATCTATGTTTAAACTTAAATTGGATAATGAGGCTCCCCAGATCACCATTGAACGAAGGGATGAACCAACACACAGTCACGAGATTAATACTGAAGAAGTAGTGGACCAGCCTTGGTTTCACGAGGTCAAGAGGCATCTCGAGGCTCAAGAATACCCAGAAGGAGCTTCAGTCAATGATAAGAAGTTCTTAAGGAGATTCTCTACTAAATTCTTCCTTAGTAATGGCATTCTTTACAAACGCAACCATGAATCCATATTACTTTGGTGCGTAGACAAGCTTGAAGTTGAAAGGATCATGGCTGAATTACATGAAGGCACTTTTGGCACCCATTCCAGTGGGCATACGATTGCAAAGAAAATCCTACATGCAGGCTATTACTAGTCTACCATGGAAGCAGATTTCTATCAACACTCTCGAACTTGTCATAAGTGTCAGATCTATACTGACAAGGTGCACGTACCTCCGGTTCCTCTGAATATCTTGACGGCTCTTTGTCCCTTTTCTATGTGGGGAATAGATATGATTGGGGAAATCAAGCCGACAGCCTCTAATGGACACCGCTTCATCTTTATGGCCAATTGATATTTTATAAAGTGGGTGGAGGCAGCTTCCTTCGCTTCCGTTACCAAGAAAGTTGTCGCTCGGTTCATCAAGCAGAACCTCATTTGCTAGTACGGTATCTCGGAGAGGATCATTACTGAAAATGGTACAAACCTGAACAATACTATGATCACTGCCTTGTGCGAGAAATTCAAGATTCAGCATCACAATTCTTCCCCTTACAGGCCAAAGATGAATGGTGTTGTCGAAGCCACGAATAAGAACATTAAAAAGATCATACAGAAAATGAAAGACACATACAAAGATTGGCATGAGATGCTACCATTCACTCTCCACTGATATCATACCACAGCTCGTATATCAACCGGGGAAACACCCTATTCTCTGGTATATGGCATGGAGGTTGTCTTGCCTATTGAGGTCCAAATCCCCTCTCTTAGAATTATGAAAGATGAAGGGCTGAATGAAGAAGATTGGATCCAGACTCGACTTGATCAACTAAACTTGATTGACGAGAAAAGGGTTACTGCTATTTGCCATGTTCAAATGTATCAAAAACACATGATCAAGGCTTTCAACAAAAAGGTCAGACGCCAAGTGTACGAAGTCGGGGATCTGGTGATCAAGCGCATCATACTGCCGCAAGGTGATCCCAAGGGAAAATGGGCTCCTACATACAAAGGACCATTTGTAATCAAAAACATATTCTCTGGTGGCGCAATGATCTTGACCACCATGGATAGTGACAACCTACCGCACCAGGCAAACGCAGACATAGTCAAAAGATACTACACATAAGAGACCCGCTAGGTTGACACACCTAAGCAAAACAAGGGCATCCCGACGAACCAAAAATATTAAGGCAAAAATTAGGGATAAAATAAAAAAAAATATGTACACCCGACAAGTTGAAAACCCAAAAGGGCTACTTGGGCAAAAAAGGGTTTCCCGGTGGATTGAAAACCCGAAAGGGCGGTCCAGGCAAAAGTTAGGGAATTAAAGCACATGACTATGTCCTGTTGGATCACCTTTATGGACAATCTTTGGCTTCAACTGAAAAACTCAGAGGTTCTGATCAATTGAATCATCTTCAGAGGAGGAAACAAATAGACTAGATGCTCAGAGATACGAAGGCTATAGCAGAATGGGAACCCCATGGGATTATTACACATAGCTTTCTTTTCTTTGTATCAAAATTTTCATTTTTTACGATAGTATTCTCTTACTAGAATATTTGTCTCATTGTACAAAAAATACTTACTCAAAGTCAATACAAAGATATCCCTTTGAATGTGCAAAATTATCTATTTTTTTCTTTACTCTTGTGTTTTGTTTACAAAAAACGTCCAATGATTCATTTTGAACATATGCATTTGAACATAATTATTGTTTACAAATAAACGAGATAAAAAGACAATCACTGATTGCTTTAAGGGGTAGGGAAATCTCTCTATGTTATTTCCATAATCTCCCGCAGTGTGCAGTATAATCCCCAGCGGAACTGAGCTTCTAGTTATCAATCCCCAGCGGAACAGAGCTTCTAGTTATCAATCCCCAGTAGAAGTCGTCAAATTTTATCCGAATTCCCCAAGTAGGATTTTCCAAGCAGTACACAACATTTCCCTTACAACAAAGTTTATTTCTCTAAAGGGAAATTCATTAACACTTCAACTTCAAGACATGAAGACTTACATATCCTCAGCAACATTCAGGGATTTATTTTCCCCAATCCAACAGCAGTGCAGCATAATAGCTCACATACGCATACATCACATCCATATATCATAAATGTGTTAAAATGAATGCATTATATCATGCATTTCATACAACATGACTTTGCATTTTAGCTAACATTTTACCCTTTTCAGGATAAGGTTAACAGCTATCATTAACAATGTTCAAAGTTTTTAGATACAGTTCAGATACGCTCCAGACACGGATGGCATCTTGATACTCATTTAGATTCAGTTTTCAGATACAATTCAGATACGCTCCAGACACGGATGCCATCCGGATACTCATTCAGATTCAACTTCCAGATACAGTACAAATACGCTTCAGACATGGACGCTGTGATCGGTGGATCTGGAACTGACTGTTTAACGCTGGTTCGCGAAATTTCGCGGAAGCAAGAGTCGCCACCGTCTTTTATTTTCTCCAAATGGAAAGGACAAAAGCACAGAAAAATTCCTTAAAGAGATTGCTCTCGGTTCGGGAGGTAGATTATAGAAAGGGAAGGTGTTAGCACCCTTTCTATCCATGGTTATCCATGGGCTCTTAGATACTTGCTCATTTGTGTTTTCAAAAATGGTTTGTTTGCTTTTCAATTGTGGGTTTTAAAAAGTTTCTTTGAAAATTCCAGTTCGACTCTTGTATCGATCCTCAAGAGTGTTTGAAAAATTGCTTTCGAAAGCTTTTTGAAAAGTGTGTTGGTGTGAAAAGTATTTTTGATTTGTTTTGAAATTAGAGCAAGTATCTACGAGAACCTACCTACCCTAAGGAATTCGTCTGTGTAGATGTCCTTTTAAAGTAGTGCCATCCCACCATTGAGAGGTAGGTAGCACCACCATTGGAGGTGTTCGGGTCAATTTGAAGGTTCGGGACATGGTGATCACCAGAGCAATGGGAAGACACCTTAGAAGCTACCCTCATGCCAGGTTCCCGGATCATGAGGACTTACTAAGACATCCTCTACTCGACGATCACCTTTCGAGTCAAGGCAACAGTGAGGCGTACTCTAGGGGTGGTGTGTGATTTGTGTGTCGTTTTCAGTTTAGCAATTATCTTTGATCATGCATTTGTGGTGATCTACGCTTGTTTTTATTTTGTCCATACATTCTTTCATGCCATTATTTAACAGTTGAAAATATTGCGAGAAAAGTAAAAAATCTAAGCTATTACAAAAGGCGCGGGTCCACATCGCCAAAATTAATCAGGACCCGATTTGATAGAAAAATAAAGAAATTAAAAGTGCGAGAAGTAATTAAGATGTTACAAGGCCTCGGGAGAGATACGTGAATATTTAAACGAAATAAAATAATATGCGAATTAATAAAAATTAAAGCGAAACGAGGGCGTTGGACCCTTTTGCAAAAATTAAATTAATGATGAAGTTAATTAATTAAAAAAAGAAAGAACTTGTTTTTGGTATTTTTTAGTATTTTATGATTTAATATGAAAAAGAATTAATTAAAATAAATACTAATCCTAATTCTAATGGCTTTTAATTTATTAAGAAAACATTGAATTTAATCTAAATTAACCCTAATTTTTATATACAAATATAATTATGAAAATAAATAAAAATAATTAATATTAAATATTTATGAAAGAAAAATAAAAAAAGGTGAAAAATTATTAATTAAACCCTAATTCTAAGTTTTTTAGATTTTTATTAAAAGTATTGAAATTAAACCTAATTTACACTAAATTTAATTATATATAATTTATTTATGAAAATATTAGAAATAAAAATATTCATTGTATTTTTTCTTCTTTCTGATTTTTTTTGTGTTATTTTTATATTTATGAAAATAATAAAACTAATTAAATAAACAATAATAAAAAGAAGCATATATAATAAAAAGAATAAAGAAAGTAAAAAAAAAAAAACTATGCAAACCTAGGGGGTTCAGACCCCAAATAGGAGGTGAAACTTGAGAAATCTGGCCCAATGACCTTGGCCTTTGTTGACCTTTCACGCTGGCATGTGGATTCATTGACCCAAGCTTATGATGCGCTTCAGATCGTGGCCCTTGATTGGATCTCCAGGGGCACGTGGATGGCCAGATGTGAAGGGTGTATGGTGCGTCTTCAGCCTTGAAGTGCATGTGAACTTTTATTGAAAAATAATATTGAGATATTGAAGACCTGGGGCTCAAACCCAGGTCATGGACGTTAACACACACATGCCTTGCCAGTTGTTCTAGACGCGCTTTCTGTAATTTAAACAACAAACAAATAATATAAAAAAAACAATGGTCAGTGGGCTCTAGCACGCGCGAAGATTTGAATCTTCCAATCACCGCTCCCCACGTTATCGTCTTCCTCGCGTGGTTTTTATTTTCCTGAAACAAAAGAAACATAGGCAACGGTTTTCACGCGTTGCCTAAGATAACATATCAAAAAATAGCGATTAGCCCTAGGGGCTCTATAAATTAGGCGCGAGGGTAGGTTTGAGATCGTCCAGATGCGCTGAAGTGAATGGTCTAATTCATATGCTCCAATTTTTCCTTGTTTCAAAATACCCAATTTAAGGTCCTGTAAACCCTAAAATTCAATAATGGTGAAATCACCTATAGCATGTAATAATCCAATTAAACGCATGGGTTAGCTTTAGAATCATACCAGGAACATGAATCAATAATTAAAATGCCATGAAAATGCATAGATTTTAAAACACGATTATGATTTTTTCATGAGATATTTCAAGTTCTGTATACCAATTCCTGAGGTTTTGATGAATGTTTCTGATTGGGAATCGTTCAATGGACCTTCAGCAAGCTAGTGAAACAAAAATCGTGCCTTGAATCAGCCTGCAAAAGGGTTTTCAGTTTTGAGTTTCTTAACAAAATTTCAAGCTTTTGTTTTTAGGTTTCTGAGCAGCTGCGTGTGTTATGGCACTAGGGTTGTATTCAGGCTTATGTATTGAGTCAATTAGGTCAAGAAAAATAGAACAAATCAATTGCATTCATGGTTTTTGGAAATTTGATTTTTAAGATCTTTTTCAAATATTTTCCATGTGCTTTTTGTACAAATCATGATCAATCAATCCAAATCTTTCCATATTGGGATATGCACGAATTATTGATGATATAATGTGCACAAAAAGATTGGAAAACTTAGGTTAGCATTTTTCATATATTTATTTTAATTTAAATGAATTATTATTAATAAAAATTCAAATAAATAAATAAAAAATGAATAAAAACTTCCCTTTGGGCCAAGTGGTCGTGCACATGCCATGGATGATGAATTATGGAAGAAAAATGGGCCCATTAGCAATTTTAGGTCATTTGAATCAATGTTGACTTTTCAAAATATCCAAAAATTTCCCAACTTCCACAAGGCATATCTTGCTCAATTTTTAAGATTTTCTCATGTTCTTGGACATTTTGGAAAGGTCTTTGAGTCCTCTAACCAATGCCTTTGGTCCCATGTCATTTGGATTTACCAATCTCAAGTTATGGCCTTTGACTTAAAGTCCCTTTTTGTTGACTTTTGAAAATGACCTATAATGTTGAAATTGATAACTTTTTGTGAGAGCATTTCTTGGACTTGAAGTATGAAGATGAGTTGTAGGAAATGTCTTTCTCTTCAAAATGAGCTTTGGATGGAATTTTTCTGATAATCCATGTCAAAGTTATGCCCTGGTCAATTTACAGTTGACTTTTTCAACTGTCCAAATAAGGAAACTTTTGCATCTTGATGATTTTTGAGCCAAACTTTGAGAATCATGATCAAGCATTGATCAAATGATGTTTGTGGCTTCAAAATGATATGTTGATCAAAAATTTGAACTTTTGACTGTAAAATGACCATTTTGCCCCTACAGTTGACTGTAGTGCAATTAGGGTTTTGACTGTGCAATTTTGAGCTGAATGTCTTGAAACTTGGTATGAGAATGCTTGACCATACTTGTAGGCATGTGGGACTTGATTGGACCCTTGGAAACTTCACTTTCTTGATCAAAACAAAAACCCTAATCTTGACTGTTTAGGAGACCCTTGACTGTGCAACCCTTAGGGAGATTTTGAGGCTTGACTTTGCAAATCTTTGAAGAATATGGGAGGGCAAATTTTGGGGTACAACAGTTGTCCCTGTTCAATCTTCTTAGACCTGAGGATGCAGATTGGCTGACGTGCCTTTCGTAATCCGAAGGTGGAAGATGATTGAACACTAGAGTGCCCAAAAATTTGCGCTCACATAGTAGCAGTGTGATGATGGGAATGGGCTTATAGATGCCATTTGGAGATTGATGGATAGGATGATGGGCTTATAGATGCCATCTGGATGTTGATTGCATAAGAGATTCCTTAGCGAGAACCTGCATACCTGCAAAATAGAAAATGATTACCTGACACGTTGCAGGAGCTGATTTTCAGATGCTTTTGTGTAGATATGTCCTGACTGGTTACAGGAATCGGATCTTCGAATTCTTCAGACGTGCCCTGGCGAGATACAGGAATCAAGTCTGGTAATGTTAATCTTTAACGGATACACCCTGGCAAGATTCAGGTATCGGATCCTCGAACTCTTCAGACACACCCTGGCAAGATACAGGAATCGGATCTGGTAATGTTAGTCTTGGCGAGTTGTCTCTACTGACAGGTTATCCTCATGGATGAGTGGTCTTTAATGACGAGCGTCTAAAACAACGAGTGTCTATGACGACGAGTGTCTCTGACGATGAGTGTCTATGACGACGAGTGTCTATGACGACGAGTGTCTATAACGACGAGTGTCTATAACGACGAGTGTCTATAACGAAAAGTGTCTATAACGACGAGTGTCCATAACGACGAGTGTCTATAACGACGAGTGTCTATAACGACGAGTGTCTATAACGACGAGTGTCTATAACGACGAGTGTCTATAACGACGAGTGTCTATAACGGCGGGTGTCTATAACGACGAGTGTCTATAACGACGAGTGTCTATAATGACGAGTGTCTATAACGACGAGTGTCTATAACGACGGGTGTCTATAACGACGAGTGTCTATAACGACGAGTGTCTATAACGACGGGTGTCTATAACGACGAGTGACTATGACGACGGGTGACTATGACGACGAGTGTCTATAACGACGAGTGTCTATAACGACGAGTGTCTATAACGACGAGTGTCTATAACGACGCGTGTCTATAACGACGAGTGTCTATAACGACGAGTGTCTATAACGACGAGTGTCTATAACGACGAGTGTCTATAACGACGGGTGTCTATAACGACGAGTGTCTATAACGACGAGTGTCTATAACAACGGGTGTCTATAACGACGAGTGTCTATAACGACGGGTGTCTATAACGACGAGTGTCTATAACGACGAGTGTCTATAACGACGGGTGTCTATAACGAAGAGTGTCTATGACGACGAGTGTCTATGACGACGAGTGTCTATAACGACGAGTGTCTATAACGACGAGTGTCTATAACGACGAGTGTCTATAACGACGAGTGTCTATAACGACGGGTGTCTATAACGACGAGTGTCTATAACGACGGGTGTCTATACTGACGAGATGTCTTCAATGACGGGTGTTTTCTTTGACTTTAGGAATTAATTTAACTGGACATGTCTTCTTTGACTGGATGAACATCAGAAAAACCTTTGGGATTTAACTGGGCTCGTCTTCTTTGACTAGATTTGTCTACTTTGACTGAATTTGTCTCTTTGACTGAATTGGTCTCTTTTGGCTATGTTTGTCTACTCTGACATAGCTGATCATTTAACTGTATCCTTCCTGAAAGGTAAAGGTCAATCATATGCAGTGCATGATATCGATCAAGCAACGACATAAATGAGATTGTATGACATGACGCACATATGCATGTATCATGATGTATGAAAATGTGATGTTTATGAATGTATTTTTTCGTCTAGGAGAATGAATCCTTGACGGGTGCCGGGAAGTCATATCCTGGGCTGATATTGAGGAATAGATTTTGCTTCCGCTGGGAGATGATAGTTGCAAGAATACCGGTGGGAGAAGATGACTCCGTTGAGGAATAAACTTGGCGAATGGAAGATTCTGCGGGGAGGAAAGTACTCTGACGATCTTGCTGGGGAGCAATACTCTGTGGGGATAGAGATGCTTTGCTGGGTTGTTGATAATAGTTTGCTGGGGATATCTTTGTTGTATCGGAAGTGTTAATAGACTTCGCTGGGGGGTAAGAGAACTGTGTCGACGACGACCTTTCCATGGCTTTTGGCTGAGGATAACCCAGTTATATCCTGTTAAGGAAATAACTCTTTGAATAAAGTCGGGCGATGCGTTCGCTCTTGGTAGCATTCTTCAGCTGAACTTACCTTGGCCCTTCGGTGGACAGAGCAACCAGATCATTTAGACAACTCAATATTGTCCCAGTTTCTGATATTGGAGAGGAAGACCTGTGAAGGTGTTTGATGACTGCCGATTAACAAATCTTCTTCTGGTAGGCAAGTGACGAGATGCCGGGACATAGTCATACGCTTTGATCCCTAACTTTTGCCTGGACCGCCCTTTCGGGTTTTCAGCCCACCGGGATACCCATTTTTGCCCAAGCCGCCTTTTCCGGTTTTCGACTTGCCGGGTGCACAAATTTTTTCATTTTCATCCCTTATTTTTGCCTAGGTGTGTCAACCTAGCGGGTCTTTGATTTTGCGTAGTATTTTTTTTCGACTACGTCCGTGCTTTCCGAATGTAAGGAGTCGCTTCTGTTAGCAGTGTTTTGTCATGCCACCAGAAGATGTTCGGTCATGCAAGATTTGTTGCTGGGAATTCATGTCCAATGCCCCAAGTGGCTCAGGCGGAGGTTTGCCCCTAGCTGTTTGGCATCTTGAGAGATTCCTTGAATCTTGACTGGACTGCCCCAGATGATGGACAATGATCAGGCCATGCCACTTGATTGGAAATGCTTTTATCCACTGGGTATTCATCGTGCGAATTTCCCTGCTGTTCGAACAAATATTCATATGCAAACAAAGTTATGTTAAAAATGCAAAGTTTATGTCTGTTTCGAAGTCTTTTTTTTTTTTGGAAATGCATTCTTCTTCATAAAACAAGTGAATGTTTGTAAAACGTGATGTCAACTCCGTATTTTATCGCAAGCCTTAAGGAGTCAGGATACCTTTCGTAACAGTATGCTTTCGAACTAACCCATGCTTCAGCTAGGACTTTTGAGGGTTATAACGTGGCCGTGTTCACGGTTTAAGAAACAAAGGGTAAAGGCTCAAATTTTATTTGTACCCACCCGCTCTTCGTGATGTTCTCCAAGCCTAAACTCAGTTGATCATACGTTAGACCTTGTTTGAGTCTTTGTTTTGATATACCAGTGATGGTCCAGATATTGATGATTTATTTGGAATAGGCAGTCATTCCCCTTTTTTGTCGCGGGTTTGTAAGACCTCTTTCTTTTTGTTTATCCCTAAATTTTGCCTGAGCTGCTTCCTTTTTGGAATTACAGTCAGCGGGATGCCCCAGTTTCGTAAGTCTCCTTCATGGGTTTTGACTTAATGGGTTTTTTTTATTTTGAAAGATAATGACTGCCTTTCTTTATTGATCATTCGGAACCATCACTGTCTTTCTTTGTTTTGTAAGGATTTTTTGGTGCCATTCGTTATGCACTTGGATCAACTGAGAGACTACCCTGCCCCAGGTTATGATGAAGGGTTTTGAATTTCGAAAAGAAAAACTCCTACTTCTTTGGCTCAGAGGGGTTGACGAGGGATTATCATCCTTATAACTCCAGTGTTTAGGGATTGAAACAATGCCTGTACCTCATCAGCGGGATCTGTTAGAAAGCATACTGTAGAGATAGCGGTATTGTTTTCGTCATCCTCCCTCAAGAGGCTTAGAATTATTAATTGAGAGTTGACATCAGAAAAATATGAAAATAATTTGCATTTAGTGAATACGAAATAATTACTTCAAAACAGACATGTGTAATGCATTAATGAAATAACCAAGTTTGACATGAAATAAATGTTTTGAACAATCAAAAGAAAATTACAAATTGAACATTCAAATGAACAAAAGTTTCCAATCCTAGCCATGTTTTGGCAAGGGAGCAGTGATCACATTGGGAGTCTCTGGAGAGTCGAGCTGGACTTCCTTTGCGTCAATCAGATCTTGAACCCTGTTTCTCAAAGTCCAACAGTCATCTGTAGCATGGCCCGGGCTGTCAGAATGATAGGCGCAACGAGCATTGGGATTGTACCTTGAAGGCGTCCTATTAGGATTCTTCGGGGGATCCATGAGAGTTACCAACTTGGTTTCCAGCAGCTGTGGCAATATCTGTGACAAGGTCATGCCGAGGGGAGTAAATTGCCTCTTAGGTCTTTCTTCCCTTTGTTGATGGTGACGCTGAGGAGCACCGGCCGTCTTTACAATAGTTACCGCGTTGACCACACTAGATTCTCTCTTAGATGGTTTCTTCTCAGTGTTCGAGGAATTACCATTATGTATTTTCCCCGACTTGATGCCAGCTTCTATTCTTTCCCCGGTCAGGATCAAATCTGTAAACCCAGCAGCAGAATTCCCAATCAGGTGGTTGAAGAATGGACCAGACAGGGTCCCCAAGAACATGTCGACGAGCTCGCGTTCGGTTAGAGGTGGTTGAACCCTTCCAGCAAGGTCCCTCCATTTTTGAGCATATTCTTTGAAGCCTTCGCCTGTACCCATAGACATCCCCTGAAGTTGAGTACGCGTGGGAGCAAGATCGGCATTGTACTGGTACTGTTTATAGAATGCAGTGGCCAAGTCCTCCCAGCTGCGGATGTTGGCTCCATTCAGTTGATAGAACCAGTCAAGTTGAGTCCCTGAAAGACTTTCCTGGAAAAAGTGAATCCATAAGTTCATGTCGGCCGTGTAGGGCTGGATCCTCCTCATGTATGACCTGAGATGCAGCTTTGGACAGGATGCCCCGTCGTACTTTGCAAAGGCAGGTGCCTTGAATTTGTGCGGGATCACTACCCCAGAAGACAGACCCAGATCCTCGAAGTCCAGGCCAGGCACTTTTTGTATCTCCATAGCACTTAGTCGGTCCTCCAACTGTTTGTACCTATCCTCAACCGGAGGGTACTGTTCATCGTTGAAATCCGTCTCATTGTCGGAGACCACTGGACTGGGAACCCTTTCCTCTTGATGATTGCCTTTCCCCACAGATGGAGTTGTCCTCTCAGCTTCATCCTGCAGGGTGTTCCCAGATCTGCGTCTAGGGTTGAACAAAACAGTCCTCTTCTTCTTCTTTTCCTTCTTCAAGAGCAGAGCCTTCAGATCTTGTTGCCCCTGGGTCAAATTCATGATCAGCCCTTGGAACTGGGCGTTCTGAGCCTGGAGGGCCTTGATAGTGTGCTCGGTTGAGGATTCAGGATTCATGACGAGACTGCTGAAATAAACAGCGAAGAAGGTAAGTAGCCTGCAGAGAAAGGGTACCTGTTATGCAATGATATGTATGATATGCATGCGATGTTTTCAAGGACCTCGCGGGGTAAACAAGAAAATTGTTAGCATTTGGGGAACTGGTAACTTGATTGAAGGCACTGCATATTGTTGAGAGTCTTTCTTCCAAGGGTCAAAGGCTCACCATATCAAGTGGGTCATAGCCCCTGACTTTAGTCCTCATGTCTGGTTTTGATTTCCAAACAACCTTGGTTAGGGGAACCTTCTTCAAGGGTCAGAGCTCACCATATCAAGTGGGTCATAGCCCCTGACTCAAGTCATCAACCTTATTTTGCTTTCCAAACAACCTTGGCTAGGGGGACCTTCTTCAGGAGTCAAAGCTCACCATATCAAGTGGGTCATAGCCTCTGACAACTTTGGCTAGAGGAAAATAAATCCTCTTTGCCCCTTGCTAGATGTTTGATTCATCATGACCTGCATCACAAGCCCTTGAGATCCTTGAAATGGGTTAGGATGTATGCAATGGTATGATGTCATGATGCATGGGGTAATATGAATAAACCCTGTTATGAGCCCTTATTAAGGACTATAAATAGAAACCTGCAAGAAACTCAAGTAAAACCTGTCATGAGTCCCAGTTAAGGACTAAAAAACAAAACCTGCAAGAAACTCGGTAAACCCTGTTATGAGTCCTAATTAAGGACTGCAAACCAAAACCTGTAAGAAACTTAGTATACCCTGTTATGAGTCCCTATTAAGGACTATAAACCAAAACCTGTAAGAAACTTAGTATACCCTGTTATGAGTCCTAATTAAGGACTGTAAACAAAACCTGCAAATAGCTCATGGGTCAGATGACAAGCATGCAAGTAGTCAAGTACGAAGGCACACAAGTCACACAAGAGAAGCCCTTAGAGTTTAGGCCAGCATGAGGTCTAGGTATTACCCTCTTTCAGTTTGTTGGTTCATACCTGTCCTATCAAAGTAACCGGGTTCTTAGAGGATCCCAATATCATTGACTACCCTCAATCGGTCATAACTCCAGCATCGCAATCTTTTCTTGCAGCCAGAACCATCACGAGAGTTTAGCCTCCATGGGCGTAGCATACTGCTACTGTTCTAATGGCCAAGTTGTGTCAATTAAGGTTCTAAGGTTGTTGGTGCTTAATGACTCCTTAGAAGACCCATATTCTCCTCGTTGCAACACAAGGGATATCGGTACAGACCAAGGCGCCACACCAACGTAGCCACTGCTTCACCCATGTCGGTATATGCCGGACAGGTCCCTCACAGCTTATGCTACCTAAACAGGGTATCCCCAGATCCGGGTTAGGATCTATGTAACTCCCATGCAACCCACAATAGTAAAGCATGCAAGTCAATACAATTGAAAACACAGTTATGAACTAACTCTAAGGTACACCTCACTTTAAGTTTAAGTCCCCAGCAGAGTCGCCAGTTCTGTGATCGGTGGATCTGGAACTGACTGTTTAACGCTGGTTCGTGAAATGTCGCGGAAGCAAGAGTCGCCACCGTCTTTTATTTTCTCCAAATGGAAAGGACAAAAGCACAGAAAAATTCCTTAAAGAGATTGCTCTCGGTTCGGGAGGTAGATTATAGAAAGGGAAGGTGTTAGCACCCTTTCTATCCATGGTTATCCATGGGCTCTTAGATACTTGCTCATTTGTGTTTTCAAAAATGGTTTTTTTGCTTTTCAATTGTGGGTTTTAAAAAGTTTCTTTGAAAATTCCAGTTCGACTCTTGTATCGGTCCTCAAGAGTGTTTGAAAAATTACTTTCGAAAGCTTTTTGAAAAGTGTGTTGGTGTGAAAAGTATTTTTGATTTGTTTTGAAATTAGAGCAAGTATCTACGAGAACCTACCTACCCTAAGGAATTCGTCTGTGTAGATGTCCTTTTAAAGTAGTGCCATCCCACCATTGAGAGGTAGGTAGCACCACCATTGGAGGTGTTCGGGTCAATTCGAAGGTTCGGGACATGGTGATCACCAGAGCAATGGGAAGACACCTTAGAAGCTACCCTCATGCCAGGTTCCCGGATCATGAGGACTTACTAAGACATCCTCTACTCGACGATCACCTTTCGAGTCAAGGAAACAGTGAGGCGTACCCTAGGGGTGGTGTGTGATTTGTGTGTCGTTTTCAGTTTAGCAATTATCTTTGATCATGCATTTGTGGTGATCTACGCTTGTTTTTATTTTGTCCATACATTCTTTCATGCCATTATTTAACAGTTGAAAATATTGCGAGAAAAGTAAAAAATCTAAGCTATTACAAAAGGCGCGGGTCCACATCGCCAAAATTAATCAGGACCCGATTTGACAGAAAAATAAAGAAATTAAAAGTGCGAGAAGTAATTAAGATGTTACAAGGCCTCGGGAGAGATACATGAATATTTAAACGAAATAAAATAATATGCGAATTAATAAAAATTAAAGCGAAACGAGGGCGTTGGACCCTTTTGCAAAAATTAAATTAATGATGAAGTTAATTAATTAAAAAAAGAAAGAACTTGTTTTTGGTATTTTTTAGTATTTTATGATTTAATATGAAAAAGAATTAATTAAAATAAATACTAATCCTAATTCTAATGGCTTTTAATTTATTAAGAAAACATTGAATTTAATCTAAATTAACCCTAATTTTTATATACAAATATAATTATGAAAATAAATAAAAATAATTAATATTAAATATTTATGAAAGAAAAATAAAAAAAGGTGAAAAATTATTAATTAAACCCTAATTCTAAGTTTTTTAGATTTTTATTAAAAGTATTGAAATTAAACCTAATTTACACTAAATTTAATTATATATAATTTATTTATGAAAATATTAGAAATAAAAATATTCATTGTATTTTTTCTTCTTTCTGATTTTTTTTTGTGTTATTTTTATATTTATAAAAATAATAAAACTAATTAAATAAACAATAATAAAAAGAAGCATATATAATAAAAAGAATAAAGAAAGTAAAAAAAAAAAAAACTATGCAAACCTAGGGGGTTCAGACCCCAAATAGGAGGTGAAACTTGAGAAATCTGGCCCAATGACCTTGACCTTTGTTGACCTTTCACGCTGGCATGTGGATTCATTGACCCAAGCTTATGATGCGCTTCAGATCGTGGCCCTTGATTGGATCTCCAGGGCCACGTGGATGGCCAGATGTGAAGGGTGTATGGTGCGTCTTCAGCCTTGAAGTGCATGTGAACTTTTATTGAAAAATAATATTGAGATATTGAAGACCTGGGGCTCGAACCCAGGTCTTGGACGTTAACACACACATGCCTTGCCAGTTGTTCTAGACGCGCTTTCTGTAATTTAAACAACAAACAAATAATATAAAAAAAACAATGGTCAGTGGGCTCTAGCACGCGCGAAGATTTAAATCTTCCAATCACCGCTCCCCACGTTATCGTCTTCCTCGCGTGGTTTTTATTTTCCTGAAACAAAAGAAACATAGGCAACGGTTTTCACGCGTTGCCCAAGATAACATATCAAAAAATAGCGATTAGCCCTAGGGGCTCTATAAATTAGGCGCGAGGGTAGGTTTGAGATCGTCCAGATGCGCTGAAGTGAATGGTCTAATTCATATGCTCCAATTTTTCCTTGTTTCAAAATCCCCAATTTAAGGTCCTGTAAACCCTAAAATTCAATAATGGTGAAATCACCTATAGCATGTAATAATCCAATTAAACGCATGGGTTAGCTTTAGAATCATACCAGGAACATGAATCAATAATTAAAATGCCATGAAAATGCATAGATTTTAAAACACGATTATGAATTTTTCATGAGATATTTCAAGTTCTGTATACCAATTCCTGAGGTTTTGATGAATGTTTCTGATTTGGAATCGTTCAATGGACCTTCAGCAAGCTAGTGAAACAAAAATCGTGCCTTGAATCAGCCTGCAAAAGGGTTTTCAGTTTTGAGTTTCTTAACAAAATTTCAAGCTTTTGTTTTTAGGTTTCTGAGCAGCTGCGTGTGTTATGGCACTAGGGTTGTATTCAGGCTTATGTATTGAGTCAATTAGGTCAAGAAAAATAGAACAAATCAATTGCATTCATGGTTTTTGGAAATTTGATTTTTAAGATCTTTTTCAAATATTTTCCATGTGCTTTTTGTAAAAATCATGATCAATCAATCCAAATCTTTCCATATTGGGATATGCACGAATTATTGATGATATAATGTGCACAAAAAGATTGGAAAACTTAGGTTAGCATTTTTCATATATTTATTTTAATTTAAATGAATTATTATTAATAAAAATTCAAATAAATAAATAAAAAATGAATAAAAACTTCCCTTTGGGCCAAGTGGTCGTGCACATGCCATGGATGATGAATTATGGAAGAAAAATGGGCCCATTAGCAATTTTAGGTCATTTGAATCAATGTTGACTTTTCAAAATATCCAAAAATTTCCCAACTTCCACAAGGCATATCTTGCTCAATTTTTAAGATTTTCTCATGTTCTTGGACATTTTGGAAAGGTCTTTGAGTCCTCTAACCAATGCCTTTGGTCCCATGTCATTTTGATTTACCAATCTCAAGTTATGGCCTTTGACTTAAAGTCCCTTTTTGTTGACTTTTGAAAATGACCTATAATGTTGAAATTGATAACTTTTTGTGAGAGCATTTCTTGGACTTGAAGTATGAAGATGAGTTGTAGGAAATGTCTTTCTCTTCAAAATGAGCTTTGGATGGAATTTTTCTGATAATCCATGTGAAAGTTATGCCCTGGTCAATTTACAGTTGACTTTTTCAACTGTCCAAATAAGGAAACTTTTGCATCTTGATGATTTTTGAGCCAAACTTTGAGAATCATGATCAAGCATTGATCAAATGATGTTTGTGGCTTCAAAATGATATGTTGATCAAAAATTTGAACTTTTGACTGTAAAATGACCATTTTGCCCCTACAGTTGACTGTAGTGCAATTAGGGTTTTGACTGTGCAATTTTGAGCTGAATGTCTTGAAACTTGGTATGAGGATGCTTGACCATACCTGTAGGCATGTGGGACTTGATTGGACCTCTGGAAACTTCACTTTCTTGATCAAAACAAAAACCCTAATCTTGACTGTTTAGGAGACCCTTGACTGTGCAACCCTTAGGGAGATTTTGAGGCTTGACTTTGCAAATCTTTGAAGAATATGGGAGGGCAAATTTTGGGGTACAACAGACGCCATTCTGATAACTCATTCAAAGATTCAGCTTTCAGAAACAGTTCATATACGCTCCAAACGCGGACGCCATTCTGATACTCATTCAGAGTCAACTTTTAGATACAGTACATATATGCTCCATACACGGACGCCATTCTGATACTCATTCAAATTCAACTTTCAAATACAATACAAATACGCTCTAGACACAGACACCATTCTGATACTCATTCAGAGTCAACTTTCAAACAAAGTACAGATACGCTCCATACGTGGATACCATTCTGATGACTCATTCAAGGTTCAGCTCTCAGATACAGTTCAGATATGCTCTAGACATGGACGCCATTCTGATACTCATTCTTTTAGCTTACAAATTACAATTCAACAATCACTCTTGGATGGCATCTACAAGCCCATCTCCTGCAACTCTCTATCACCTCTCCAAATGTCATCTTTAAGCCCATCCCCTCAACCATCACATCGCCGAATGCAAATTCCTAGGCACTCTAGTGTCCAATCATCTTCCGCCTTTGAGTCACGAATTGAAAAACATGTCAATCTAACTCTTCAAACTTAAGAAGATTGAACAGGGGCAGCTTTTGTACCCCAAAATTTTCCCTCTCACTTATCAAGATTTTTCTCACAAGATCTCCTTTGACTCAAGACTGCATTATAGTGGATCAGCTCAAGACATCTCCTTAAGCACTGATGACCAAAATTAGGGTTTGACATTGCACAAGTATTTTTGAACTTCCAGTGCCCCATATGATTTTCATGGATCATTATAGACCCCCAAGATTACTCATGTCAAGTTTCAAGCCTCGGATCACATTTTTGCTCAGTCAATTGAGCAGTTGACCTAAAAATTAGTTGTATTGGGGAAAAAGTCAACTATGGCCAATTTACAATCAAACTTCTTAATTTTTTATCCATATAAACATTTTAAACTTATATGTATCATTTTATCAAGTTTGGACCACAACTCCTCAATAAATTTGATCAAATCTCCAAAAGGGCAAAATGGTCAAAATTAGGGTTTTGACTAAGAAGGGGCAATTTCTGATTTTTGACCTAGCAAATGGTCAATTGGTTTAAGGCATGATCTCAAGAGTAAAATTTCATCATTTTTACTTAATGAAATGGTTCAAAACATTGCATGTCCATTGGATTGACAAATGAATTTTTCAGTCAACTGATCAAAAGTCAACTGTATACTGAAAAGTCAAACTTTGACTTTTTGGTCAAATTCAAGTGCCAAAGATCACAATTCATCAAAACATGTCAAAATATGAAACTTTTTCATCAAGAAATCAAGAATTCAAGAATTCATCTTAACATGTTAAAATTTCTTAACTTAGAAATTTTTCTAAGTATGGAAAATTTCTTATTTTTTCATAAATTTGTGCCAAATTTTCACCATGATGCAAGATGATTCAAGAGAAACTTCCAACATGAAAGTTGTATATCTTCATGAAATCTACAAATTTTCTTCACACAACTTCTTCCAAAAATGCTTGGATCTCAAGTTACAATTTTATGAGCATAAGGTCATGAAACAAAACACTTAGTGAAATTTTGCCCTAATTTGGACATGATTTTGACCTAACTTCATGACACTTTTTAACATAGTTCCAAGGGGAATATTCAAAATAAATTCAAATAGGGGTTGTGGAGAATGTTACAAGCTTTCCAAAATGTCAAAGAACTCCTTGAGATCATTCTTGAGTAGGGAGAATCGAAGAGATGAAGTTAGGGTTTTGTCACTTAATTTACAAGCCATTTTGTGATGAACAAGAAGTCAATTTTAAACTTATGCTGCACAATCTTGTTTTTCAGGCCTCTAAACCTTAATATCTATCCATAATCAGAAAATTACACTTGCTTTTGAGCTATTATCCAAATGTTTCAAGCATTGTCCAAGCCAATTTGCCATTTTAGGAAGAAAGCTACCATTCCATTCTTGAAAAGTTGCTTTAATCACAAAGTTAACTTATCTTGAGCTTCTAACTTGTTTTTTCTGCACACACCACCCCTATAAACATAAATCAATGTGTCTAAGGTCTCAAGAAGCTTAGAACATGCTTGTACAATACTTGAGATTTGTCACTTCATTTTTCTTAAAAAGCAAGTTATAGAGCCATAACCCTATAACTCAGAAACTTGGAGTGATTTTGTGCTCTGATCTTTTCCATACATATTAACAAGTCAATTGCAATACAACACACGTTTTTTGGAAGCCCTCAAAGACTCTCAAGCATTCATAACTCAGAACTGGCCAAAAACTCCATTTTATGAACTTGAAATACCCATCTCCATTTTCACTCGTGCGTTTTCACTTTTAACCATCTAAACACTTCACATACATTATATAGAACTCATCTCAACACCTGTTAAACTTCTATAACTTCATCTTCATCATCCACCATTTTTAAAAACCTTCATTACAGTTGGACTTGAGTAGAGAGTTCTAGCTGGTTTCAAAATAAAGTAAGGCTTGCAACACACTCAGGGAGGTCCTGGCAAGCTAACCAGATCATCCTTACACCTCCAAGGTTGCTCAAACTCCATACACGATTCCAGCTGCAAGAGGTTAGTTTTCAAATTTCTATCTCTTTATACATGCATCATTTGAGTTTGATTTGTGAAAATAAAATGTAGATACCATTGCCACGGAGCTGTACATATCCATAGTTTACATTTATATGGCCTGAGCTTAGAGAATTTTAGGGTTGAAGTTTTCTGAAATTTTTAGGTTTTGAATTAGGGCTAGAAAAATGCTCATTTATCTTTGATTTTTTAGCTTAAGTTGTTTATATGGTTAGATTCGTGGGAAAAAATGCCCCAACTTTCATGTTTGAACTTTTCATTTTTGTTGAGAGATGAAGAAGATACATGTCCTTTGGCTGGAGGTTGAAGATGAAGTATAATCAGGGCGCGTTTTGTGTTATGTAATTATTGTTTCAATTATATTAACGGATATATAGCCACCCTAGTGTAAGGCAGCGCACTGGTAATCAGGAGGTCATGGGTTCGAGTCCCAGCGTGCTGCCTTTTGCTTTTTCTCTCTTTTTTTGTACATTTTTTATCCTTCCAGCGCACATGGGCCTTCCCCTCCGGGGCCTGACTTTTTTTCCTAACATTTCTACCCCTGTTTCATATTTGCACCATGGCCCAAGTTTGTTTATTTTTTATTTATTTATTCATTTGTATTTTCTTAAATATATTTTCTAAATACCAAAAAAAATCATAAAATACAAAAAATGATATATTTATATTTTGACTTAGTTTATTTTATTTTTCTCACAAAAAATATTTTTATTTATTATACTTTATTTATTTTATTAGATAATATTGTAAAATTAATTAACACTATGTTTTTATTTATTTATTTTTCACACCATTTAAAATACATTATTTTTGATATAAAAAAGACTAAAAATAATTTATAATGCTATAAATATTTTTAAGATAAAAATACCAAAAAATACTTTTTTTTCTTAAACTTATTTTCTTATAATCAACTAAATAGAATTAGGGTTTTATTCAAAAAATATTTTCTTAACAAAACTCAAATTAATTAATTATTTTTCTTTATTTAATTAAGTTAGGACAAAATTCCCTTTTTCCTTAAAAATCAAACAAAGATACATTTTCTTTACATTTTGTATTTTTTGTACATTTATTCATTTTTGTACTTTGCATTTATTTATTTCCTTGTACATTGATATCAATTCAATATGGTTGTAATAGATTAATTAGGTTTAAATTCTTGCAATCCCCATTCATGAAATTGTACACCCCCTTCCCACAAATGTAGTAATAGCGTAGTAACTTTAAATTCCACAATTTATCGCTTTATATACAATTGCTAGTAATTAGGGTTTTGTATGGAAAGACTTAAAACCAATAAATAGCAAACCCTAATTCAAGACTAAATCAAGCATGAAAACAATGCATTTTTCACACAAGCACCCCTAGGGTCAGTCCACTTGGTTGCCTTATAGAAAATGGTCATTTACGCATGTAAGATATCTTAGCAAAAAACAAGCAAATACAAGATCATAGTCCCTCGACGACGCTATCTAAGTTGCCTTATAAATGATCTTAGTCCCTCAAAAAGAATGCCTAGATACCTTGCAACATTGCTAATCATGGTTATACGATGACCCACGTCTGTCCCACTTACATCCAAAGATAGGGTTGTTTACCAAATCAATGGTAAGACAACAATGTCAAAGGAAAAAAATGAACAAGAAAGACATTTGAGTAGGTAGATTGCTCCTAATTACTTCCTCCATTTTAAAACAAACATCCTTTCTATTTTCAAAAACAAACACTTACACTTTCAAAACATCTTACAAAACTTGAAAACATTTTCAAAAGATCAACATCTTTGTATACATTCTTACGAACAAGAATCATTACAAAGATTTCCTAAACAATGGCCTCTTTTACAAAATACTTTCAAAAACCATATCAAGCACAATTTCAAACAAAAAGCAAGTGATCTAGCAAGTAACTAAGAGCCCATGGAAAACCATGGATGAAAAGAGTGCTAATACCCTCCCTTTTCATAATCTACCCCCCAAACTCAAGAAATAATCTCAAAGGTCTTTCCTGTGATTTTTCACCTTTCCTTTTGGATAAAAGAAAAGTCGATGGTGACTCTTACTAACCGCAACATTTGCGATCAAACGCAAAACCCTCAAGTCAGTTCTCCCACCGTATCACAAAGATCATGGTCCCTTAATGTCCCTAGAGTTGCCTACGAGAAATCATTTTGTCCCTCGATGTTGCCTACATGATGACAGTCCCTTCGAATTGCTAAGTTATCTCTACATGTTACCTTCAATGACCATAAATGTCTTTTTCGATAGTTCCTCAACATCCAACGATAGTGCTACCTACTCACTAATAGTAGGATAGCACTATCTAAAGGAAAGGAGGAAAAGAACGCCTTTTTTGAGTAGGTAGATAGTTCTTAAGTACTTGCTCAAATATGATTCTTTTTTACACTTACACACTTTCAAAATTCTTTTCAAAATGCTTTATCACACTCTTGAGGACTGATACACGAGTTATCATAAAATAAACAAAATCTTTCAAAACACAAAAACACAAAAACAATTTTCAAAAATGAGCAAGTACCTAAGAGCCCGTGGAAAACCACAGATGGAAAAGGTGCTAACACCTTCCCTTTCCATAATCTACCCCCCTTACTCAGAAAATCTTGAAAAAGGTCTTTTTCTGTTCTTTTCAACCTTTCCTTTGTTGGATAAAAGAAAAGTCGGTGGCGACTCTTGCTTACCGCTACACTTACAAACAAAAAATGCAAACCAGTATAACAGTAGTTTCTTCCATTGTATCACGGGAATGATCATTGTAATGGATCGAGAGAGAAGTGTTAGAGGGCCCTCATGGATACCCCGAGTTTGTCTTTCCCATTGATGTAACCTCCTCAGATTCCTTCTCATTATTCCGAGACGAGGACGCATGAGACAGACGAATCCTTGGAGAAGAAGTGGATGCTTCCACCATTTCTTCCAGTAGTACCTGACTCCGTCTTTGATCCCTAGTAGGCTGCTCAGCTCTCCCACTCCAAGCAAAAGCAGTCTGGCTTGGCCTGCCAATTCTCAATCTGTTGTTTGGATTCTCAACCATTTTCCTGAAATAATAATCATTACTCAAAGGGAAGAAACAAGTTTGAAAAAATTAAGAAAAAAATCAGGCATAATTTCGGATGTGCATATCTAAAAATAATTATAGGGATTTTCGGATAAGTACATTCGAAAACACTTGTGATTCCATTTTCGAACCTTCAACCTAAATCATCCAAAACTTCATTTTCACACCCAAACAACCATGTTTTACAAGTTATACTTCAACCTACTAAATTTAAATGATTCTAAATAACCTATTATACACATGAAAAGCTTGTGATGAGTTTACGCATGAAGAACTTAGAGCATTTGAATTAAGGTGATGTATTAGAAGTCCTTGATAATTTAAATGCATTGTGGAAGCTTTTGGGATTGTTTCGTCGAAAACTGCTTATTTGAAAAGCACTTCTAGAAATCTGAAAAAACAAAGTTTTGAAGAGGAAATCGATTACCCAGTTTAGGGAAATCGATTTCCACATGTTATTTTAGTTTTCCAGATTTAGTTTTAGTTGGGGAAATCGATTACCCTCTTTTGGGAAACCGATTTCCTCCCTGTGTTTTGTGTTTTTTGAGTTGTTTTGGGCCTGTTTTAGATTCCAAGTTGTATTTCCTTTTTTATATTTTATTTGATTAATTAAAGGAGAAATGATGATTGAAAAAAATTAGAGTGAAAATGTATAGGAAATAAAGTGATCAATTATTCAGTAGTATTTTGCATCAGAATAGACAGAACATTGTCTCGAAGGAGACTTCCACGAACACTCACATATATAGCATAGGGAGTGATGCGTTTGGGGTCACTTGAGTGCAGTTACAGACTCAATACTTCATTTCGACTTCTAAATCACAATCATTAAACTCGGTTCCCTTCGTATCTATAAATTTAAAACTTTAGTTTTATATTTGTTGACCAAAATATTTCAAACATAAGAGAAGTGAATTGTGTTATTTGGGTTTTGAACCTTATTTTTTACAAACGGTCAATTTTAAGAAGTGAGATGAAGAAGAAGAGCAAGAAGAAAAAAGAGATGAAGCAGCAAAAAATAAAATATGAAAAAGTAAAAGAAAGTAATAGAAATATCCCACAAAATTTATATTGGTTCAGCCTTAAACCATGCAGCCTTATCTATTTCCCAAGAGTTTTCCCTTGATATTTCCACTAAACAGCTTGAGATTTTACATTAGGTTCAGGCCAACAACCCTCCTTAAACCACCAAGCTTTTTCATATGTTTAGCTTTCAACCTTAATGTCACTTAAAAGGATACGAGCGAGTTATGCTCATGAATTACAATTATAGCTTAAAAAAATAAATACTTGAATTACACAACTCTCAAGAGAATAGTGTGAAATCAAAAAATTCATGCATTAAAAGAGTGCATAAGAGTTATTTATATATGAAAAAATTTAGCTCAAAATAAATAATTCATGTGCTCTTTTCGTTTCTAATAGATTATCATGTAGAGCTAATCAACTAGACCTAACAAATAAGAAAACCCTTAAATCAGCTTTGCACCATAATTGATTTAAAATATTACTAATCAATTAGGTACCGAGCTTGCCTCTTAATGAATTCGATACAAATTATTATCAATTAGACAATAATATTTTATGTTTCTAATTAGTTAGTACGCTTCCTTATTTATTAGGTAAGGGTCTGTTGCACCCCAAAATTTACCCTCTTGATGTAGGCTTATGTTTCATCATGAACATCATAGTGCATTGCATTCATAAATTATGATAGGATCAAAACACTTTGGGGACCAAGTTTTCCTCAAGCTTTGAAGGTTGATGGCATTAACAATTTGCTCAAGAAGAATATTATCATCTAAAATTCTGAATCTTTCAAGCTTAAATTCTTTTCAATATCTCAAGTTGTTTTTTTATTCATCTCTTTGGACCCCTAGAAGATTGGAGCTGGTGTTTGATCACAAATGAAATCACTCTTTGGATTCATCAGTCAAATTAGGGTTTTGTTTGAAGTAAGGTGTGATACGGTGGGAGAACTGACTAGAGGTTTGCGTTTGTATTCGCACTTGATCGGTTGAGCAAGACTCGCCACCGACTTTTTATTTTATCCTAAAGGAAAGGTTAAAAAGCACAGCAAAAACCTTTTGAGATATTTCGTGGGTTCGGGGGGTAGATTATGAAAAGGGAAGGTATTAGCACCCTTTTCATCCATGGTTATCCATGGGCTCTTAGTTACTTGGTTTTTAGATCACTTGCCTTGATTTTCGATTGCTTTGAAATTGTGGTGTGTGCGTGTGTTTTGAAAATGTTTTTGAAGAGATGCCTTGTTTTAGGCAACCAATGTATTTGACTCGTGTTTGAGTGTTTTACAAAAGTGTGTATCTTTTCGAAAAGATGTTTCAAAATGTTTTTGAGAGTTTGTTTTTGAAAGTGTGTATGAAGTGTGGTTTTTGAAAAGAAGGCAAGTGTTTTTGCAAGTTGATCTCCAGTAACTAAGAGTTTTGTCTACCCCTATTGTACTCAAAGGTTTTCTCTATGTTTTCAACCCTTTTTAACAATTTTGTTCCACCATTGAATTTGGTGGGCAATCTTGCGTGTAGGCTTTAACGGGACGGGCGCGGGTCATCGTATGGACCATGAATGCAATGGTGCCAAGTGTCTTTGGCAATTTGCTTTGAAGGGACTATGATCATTCCATTTAGGAAACTTTCGAAATCGTCATCGAGGGACTTATGATCATTTGAATTTGTTTTGCCAAAGAAACTCGACGTGCAAGCATGGCCCATTTTGGAAGGCAACAAGTGGGATTACCCTAGGGGGTGCAAGTGTGATTGTGTATTGATTTCATGTATTTTGTCTTGTATTAGGTTATCTAGCGTTTGATTTTATGTGCATGCAAACCCTAGGTCTAACCATGGTATAATTTGAAAGCGGTAAATTGCGGAAATGTAAAGTCTACGCTATTACAAAATAAGTATCCGGGAGTGGGGGTACTTATTCACAAATGGGGATGAGACTTTAGGAATGTAGTGTCCAATAAGTTATAACCAAATCGAATTGCGATAAAAATGTAAATAATGTAATGTAACGTATAAGAATAGTAATAGTGTGTGTATCAAGTGTATAATGTGAAATGTATTGTATATTGTGTAAGTGTATATGTTCATGTATGTAATTGATTTACAGGTTAAGAAATGAGATTTTTACATGTATTATTAAGTATTGTTAACCTAATGGTGAGAATTAAATGTTTTCTTTATTTAATTAATTAATAATCTTGTATTTTCTTTAATATGTACAAAAAGAAAATTTAAGAAAAGAAAATGTTCTAAGTTTGAAAATTGTCATTTTACATTTGATATAAATTTGTATCTTTATATTTTTGTGTTTAATATATACAAAAGAACATTTTAATTAAATGTTAAAAATTTAAATTATGTATATTAGAAAAAGTATTTTTTATGTATTTTATGTATTAAGATATTTATGTACAAATAAATAATATTTTAAGTTAGAGGAAAAAATATTGTGTTCAAAATTATGTTATAAAAAAGTTTGATGTAAAAAAAGTTATGTTAATTTATTAACAAAAATAAAAGGTTAAGGTTAAGTTATGTAAAATCTGTTTTATATAAAAAAAAGTTAAGTTTTTGAATGGGCCTTTGGGAGGTTATGGCCCAAACAGAAAATAAATGAGGGGAGTGTTAACTGGAACGCAGTGGGCTTAAGCGTAGATGGTTGGGGCAAAGCCCAAAACGATTTTGACACATTTTTAGGGTTCATTAGTTTTTGTTTCAATTGGGGAAAGCCTTAGGTTTTGTGAGAGCAGCGGCGACGTCGTTCTTTCATCTCTCTTTGCCATGGATTTCGAGCATCGTTCTTCTTGTGCTTAATTGTCATGTGCCATCACCCTTTCTCTTCCCTCCATGGAGCGTCCAGACAACCGTTAAAAGGTAATGATTTTATTTCTATCGCATTTGGGTTTCAAATTTCTGCTTTGTCACTTTCATATACTGACTTTCTATGGTGGTATTTGCTCGCTTATTTGAGGCGTAAGAAAAGGAAAGGGGATATACCTTGGTCGGAGATGGAGGAGGAAGGGTCGGAGGCGCTTGGAGGCTTAATGGCGAGGAGAACGCGATGACGAACACTGGGTGCTAGCTTTGATTCCTGGTTTGTGTTATTCTTTGCTTGTATTAGAGTTTGATGATGATTATGGCCTGAAAACCTAATTTGATGTCCCTTCTTTTTCTTCTTCTTGTTGCCTTTGCGTGCTCCTCTTTTTACTTCTCTTTTCTGTGGGCTTTCTGAGTTGTCTTGATGATGATTATCTGAGAGTTTGTTGTACTGAGATGCTTCTTTTTACTTCTCTTCTGGTTGCCTCGATACTTTGCTTCTGTTGCCTATTTGATTTTCCTTGTATGTTTGTTTAATGGCCCAATGATGAGTATTCTGAGGGCCTTTGTGATATTTGACCCTAGTTGCCTTTGAACACTTTAGCTGGATGGTTTGGAAATGTTTGATGCCTGGATGTTTTGGTTAATATCCCTATGATGAACTCCTTGAGTTCTGAGGGTTCAATGGATGAAGGTTTTAGGCAGGTTGTTGGTGGTTAAGGCTGATGCAGGTAAGGCTTGTTGTGAGGTTTGTGTTATAGTATGCAAAGCTTGGCTTTGAATCTCTGTTTGCAGGTTTAAACTTGTTTTGACAGGTTACTTGAGGCTTGCAAGGTTTACTGGTTTATGTTTTAGGCTTTAGTTGATAGTGGTCTTGTAAACTGGATTTTTTTGGTTTGATATGCTTGTTGTTATATTGGTTATGCTGGTTCAGGTTTTAGGTTGGAAGGACTGAAGCAGGTTTAAAGCTTGGGCTTGCTTAGGCCATTTGACAGTTTGTCTCAAGGTTTAGAGACTGATACAGTTTTTGTATATGTTTGTCAATGGTTTTGACAGGGATTAAGGTTCTGGTGTTTGAGCTTGAAAGGTTTTAGTTTGATTGCCGGTTTCAAGCTTTGTTTTGACAGGGCCTTTAGAGGTTTGAATGTTTTTGCTTGAGTCAATGCAGGTTTATGCTGGCTTAAGGCTGGAAGGTTTGAGCTGGAGGCCCTTTTGTTTGAAACCTGATGCTCCTTTTTTTTGTTTATGTTGTTTGGCTGCCTCTCCTCCTTCTACTGTTCTATTGACAGGTTCCTTTATATTTTTTCTATCTCTCAAGCCTAAACCTGTAAGCCCTATTTCTTCTTCTCTTTTCCTTCTCTCTCCAGTACAAAAACATTAAAATATGTTATGCTTTGTACTTTAGTTCTGAAAAGGTAGCTACTGGAAAAATGATGATTTGATATTGATGCTTGCTTGCAAAACTAGTTTTAGCCTGCATATTTTCTTTCTTTTCTTCCAGATTTTGTGCTGCACTTGTACTTGCGTCTGAATATTCTGATATCTTGTGGACAACTTTGGTAGCCTTTTGTATTTTGACAGCTTTGTTCAGTTTGCCCTTTTTGATTTGGTTTAGGCACTTCAGTTCAGTTTGTATTTGGACTTTGTTTTGGCATTTTATAAACTATGCAGCTTTTGACCATTTTTGAAATTGTGCAATATTTTTTAGCAAGCATCACTCATCCCTTTTTGTGAACCGGGAGAAATCCCGTGATTTGCAGAGAGGGCTAACTGATTCCAGTCAGTTGCCTTTAATGATGAACTTTATTTTTATCTGTCTCTTTTATTTATTTATCTGCTATTGACTTTTCTTTCTCTTATTTCTTTTTGCAGATAAAATTCCATGGAGCACCGGAGCAAGGGATAGCAGATGAAGACTTGAAGATTAGAAAAATATTTAGGATAGTTTTTTTTTATTTAAATTTAAATAAATGTAAAATCATTGTTGTAAACAACAAAACAATTGTACAAATAATTTAAAAATCAATAAAAAGTTTCTTTATCCAAATAATTCTTTTCCTCTCTCTTTTTTTTTTAATTGTTCGTTTTATTATTTATAATTCTTTAATTATAATAATTGAAAATAAATTCCAATCATTTAATCTTAGAATAATAAATAATTAAATAAACAATGCTTCAGCATCTGATCAGTTAAACCTGGCGTTTCAAACATCCAGAGCAAAACAACATTCAATCACAGCAATTGCCCAGACACTTTTTTTCCTTTTACTGACTTTAATCAAACATTGCAGATTCAAACCCAATGCAACCTTTTACTGATTCAGTCAAACAAACGTGAATTCAATCCAAATGCATTCTTTTACTGATTAAGTCAAACAGTGCGAATTCAACCCAAATCTCGGAATAACTTGCAAAGCACTATAGAATTTAAATCTTTCTGAGAACGCGCGCACAAAAACCCTAATTCCTGATCAAATGCCAAAGAAGCGTTCGCCTGATCAAAGTTGAGCCAAAATCAACCAAAACCCTAAGCAACTGTATGAAACATTCTAGAGCCCTGAAAATCAGTAAAACCCTAATTTTGTCTTACTGACAAGAAAAGTCTGTTTGACCGATTCTTGAGCCAGTTTGAAAAATCAGGAAACGCCTGAAGCTGTGATTTCTTGAGGAACAAATGCGAGGGAAAATTTTGGGGTACAACAGTTGCCCCTGTTCAATATTCTTGATCCTGAAGAGTTAGATTGACAAGTTTGCCTTTCGCGACTCAAAGGTAAAAGAAGATTGGACACTAAAGTGCCCAGAAAATTTGCACTCGGCGATGTGATGGTAGAGGTGAATGGGCTTAAAGATGCCATTTGGTGATGGGCTTAAAGATGCCATTTGGTGATGGGGTTAAAGATGCCATCTGATGCGATAGAATCTTGTCGGGGGATGGGCTTAGAGATGCCATCTGGAGGGATATCAGAAAGGTGTCCATGTTTTGGACCATCTCTGAACTGGGGGTCTGCATAAGCAATAGATTGACATCCGTATCTGGAGGCATCCGTGAGCTGTTTTCAAAGGTCGAGAAGAGTCTGAACAAGCGATAGATTAACATCCGCTGTTGGGAAGAATCCGTAAACTGTTTTCAGAAGTCTTGAAGAAGAATCTGAACAAGCGATAGGTTAACATTTGTTACTGGAGAACCCGTGAACTGTTTTCAGAAGTCTTGAAGAAGAATCTGAACAAGCGATAGGTTAACATCCGTTACTGGAGAACCCGTGAACTGTTTTCAGAAGTCTTGAGGTTGAATAAGCAATAGAGTCGCATCCGTTGTTGGGAAGCGTCCGTAAACTGTTTTCAAAAGTTGCATCTGAACAAGCGATAGATTAACATCCGTTGTTGGGAAGAATCCATGAACTATTTTCAGAAGTCTTGAGAAGAATCTGAACAAGCGATAGGTTAACATCCGTTACTGGAGAACCCGTGAACTGTTTTCAGAAGTCTTGAGGCTGAATAAGCAATAGAGCAGCATCCGTTGTTGGGAAGCGTCTGTAAACTGTTTTCAAAAGTTGCATCTGAACAAGCGATAGATTAACATCCGTTGTTGGGAAGAATCCATGAACTGTTTTCAGAAGTCTTGAGAAGAATCTGAACAAGCGATAGGTTAACATCCGTTACTGGAGAACCCGTGAACTGTTTTTAGAAGTCTTGAAGTAGAATCTGAACAAGTGATAGGTTAACATCCGTTACTGGAGAACCTGTGAACTGTTTTCAGAAGTCTTGAGGGTGGAGGAGGAACCGGTGTAGGGTTTCCTGATGATGAGTTCGTGTAAAACTACATCTGGATAAATCTGGAATAAGCATCAGAATGTTGCCATGTCTGGGTCACATCTGAACTATTTCTAGAAAGAATCTCGGAAGATAATGATTTCTGTCTGTCGACTGATCATACCTGAAAAGGTAAAGAGTTAGTTGTATGCAATGTCATGATGCATGATGCGATGTATGCAATGTCATGATGCATGATGCAATGTATGTTATATGATATGAATGTAAATGAATGTGCATGTAAGCTGGAGAGCTGTCTTGCGGAGGATAGATGAATCCTAGATGGCTGAGAATCAAAGCATCTTGACTGCTGCCGGGAAGAATAATTCCTTGGCTGCTGCTGTGGAGGTCAAGAATCTCTTGATTGTTGAAAATGAGAAGTCTTGGGACCACTGTTGGGGAAATCAGAAGCTTAGGTTGTATGCCAAACTACTGGGGACTTCTTGTTTTGAAGAGATCTGTGTAGGAGTTCCTGATGATGAGTCCGTGTAAGACTGCATCGGGGGTTGAAAGGGAACCGGTGTAGGGTTTCCTGACGATGAGTCCGTGTAAAACTGCATCGGGTTTTTGAACACTTTTGACATTCGAATGCCCCAAGTGGTGATGTAGGTAATTTCCTAGCTTGTTACAGGTGTTGATCCATAATCAGTCGTCCACAAATGTTTCCCTGGCTTGTTACAGGTGTTGATCTGGAACTTAAGAAAGGTGACAGAAAATCAACCGTGTCTGGAGCCAATCTGGACCGTATCTTCCAACATGTGATGAAAGAAATGTTGAACGCTTTTGACATTCGAATGCCCCAAGTGGTGATGTAGATAATTTCCTAGCTTGTTACAGGTGTTAATCCATAATCGGTCGTTCACAGATATGCCCTGGCTGGATACAGGAATCGAATCTTCAAACTCTTCAGACATGCCCTGGCTAGATACATGAATCGAGTATGGAAATAGTCGTCAACAGATATGCCCTGGCTGGATACAGGAATCGAATCTGGAAATCGTCGTCAACAGATATGCCCTGGCTGGATACAGGAATCAAATTTGGAATTGTGACAGTTAATAGATATAACTTGGCTGGATACAGGAATCGAATCTTCAAACTCTTCAGACGTGCCCTGGCTATATACAGGAATCGAGTTTGGAAATAGTCGTCAACAGATATGCCCTGGCTGGATACAGGAATCGAATCTTCAAACTCTTCAGACGTGCCCTGGCTAGATACAGGAATCGAGTCTGGAAATAGTCGTCAACAGATATGCCCTGGCTGGATACAGGAATCGAATCTGGAAATGTGATAGTTGATTTGTTGAACACTTTTGACATTCGAATGCCCCAAGTGATGATGAGGGAGTCTTGAATCAGATTACTCTGCAAATTGAGAGATTTCTTGAAATCTTGACTGGATTGCCCCAGGTTAACTGAATTTTGAATGATCTGTTGGACCTTGACTGGACTGCCCCAGGTTAATTGGATGGTGACATGTCATGCCCCTTGTTGATAGGAGATTTGTAATGGAAGTGTCATCCTTTTGAAGTGATTTTGCTCACTGAGAGAGTTTTCGTTCCTCCGAACATTCGCTGTATGAAATTCTTCGCTGTCAAACAAAAAGCCAAATGCAAACAGTGATATTCAAGTAATGCAAAGTTTATGTTTGTCTCGAAGTTTTGAAAAATGCGTTTTTTAGCAGAAAACTTTTCATAAGACAAGTCAACACAAGATTTAAAACAAAGCCTTACAGGAGTCAGGATACCTTTTGCAACAGTATGCTTTCGAACTAACCCATGCTTCAATTAGGACTTTTGAAGGGTTGTAACGTGGCTTGGTTCACGGTTTAAGAAACAAGGGATAAAGGCTCAAAGTATATTTGTACCCGCCCGCTCTTCGTGATGTTCTTCACACCTAAGCTCAGTTAATTGTGCGTCACACTCTGTTTTGAGTTTGGAACGACTCTTGGGCGATGGTTCGCCAGTTGAATTTGGGGAGACAGTCATCATCTCTTTTTTCTTTTTTTTCCAACATTTTTCATGTTGTTGAGGATTTTGTAATGACCTCACTATTTTGATTTTGATTTGTTATCCCTAACTTTTGCCTGACTGTTCCCATTTTTCGAGATTACAGTCAGCGGGATGCCCCAGCTTTCTTGAGCTTCTTTTACAGGTTTTGGCTCAGTGGGCTTTTCTCTTTTGAGAGATTGACTGTCTATGTGATAGGGAACCACCCTTGTCTTTTGATTCCAAAGGAATGCTTTCTTTTTCTTTGACGTCGTTCGTTGTGTTACGAACTGAGAGTTTGCGACTTCAATGCGCGTTTTCTCTTGAATTAACTGAGATACTACCCTGCCCCAGGTTAATATCAAAGGTTTTGATTGTTTGGAACAGAAAACTCCTACTTCTTTGGCTCGAAGGGGTTGACTAGGGATTAACTTCCTTATAACTCCAGTGTTTGGGAATTGAAAGAAATGCCTGTACATCATCAGCAAGGTCTGTTCAAAAGCATACTGTATGAGATTATGGTATTGTTTCGTCATCCTCCTTCTAAAGGCTTGCAGCTTTTTATCAAGAGTCAAATATCATAAAGAAAGCATAAGAGTAGTGAAACGAATGGATGAATTCAAGATAAACATATGTAATGCATTAATGAAAACAGAGTTTAACATCAACAGATAATTGTTTGACAGCAAAAGAAATTACAACTTTGAAAATTCAAAATGAAGCAAAAGTCTTTCAGCTTGAGCTTTGTCACTTCAGGTGGAGAACCCTTTAACGAAAGATTTTCATCTCGCCGTCTGGCATGAATTACAGCACTCCAATGTCGATCAGATCTTGAATCTTGTTCTTCAAGGCCCAACAGTCGTTGGTGTCGTGTCCCGGGCTGTAGGAGTGGTAAACACAAAATGCGTAGGGACGATAGTTAGGAGAGGAGGTATTGAGCTTCTGAGGAGGATCCCTTAAAGTAAGCAGGTTGACCTCCAACAGGCGCTTCAGTATGAAGAATGATGGTATCTCAATCTCCGTGAACTGTCTTCCCAACGTTTCTTGCTTACGCCGATTACCCTGTTGACGCTGGAGAGGTTGTTGATGGGCTTGTGACCCTGAAGCAAGCGAAGGAGCCTTCCCCTTGTCTTCTTGAGAGGATGGAGGCTGAGCGGTGACTTGCTCTTCAACCTCAGATGTTTGCCCCAATTGGTTGTTTGGAAGCAGTTGGCGGACAAGAACTATGAGTTCCTCTTGTCTTTGAGATAGGTCTTGGATGAGAGCCATCTGGCCCACCAACTGTCCCATCACTTGGGTCCTCAATGTTGTCAGATCAAACTGCAGCTCCGCAAGCTGATCACTCCTGGTATTGTTGGAATTCTCCAAGCTCTTTGTGAGGAGAGTTTTCATTTCTTCTTGCCCCAGAGACAAGTTCAGGAACATTTCCTGCAGCTGAGCAGTCTGGTCTTGGATGTCTTTGACAGATCTTTCTAGAGCCATCTCTTACTGAAATAAACAGCAGGAGAGTAAGGAAACCTGAAAAAGGAAAGACTGTCAAAATGCAATGCATGATATGTGGATGCATGCTTTCAAGGATCTCTTGGGGTAAACACAAGAAAATGTTAGAGATTGAACTTTGCTCTTGAATTGGAGAACTTCGCACCGGTGGATGTCTTTCCACGAGAATCAAGCTCACCATGTCGAGTGGGTCATAGCCCTTGATTCAAGTTGTTGTACTTGATCTTTGTTTGGAGAACTTTGTATCGGTGGATGTCTTTCCACGAGAATCAAGCTCACCATGTCGAGTGGGTCATAGCCCCTGATTCAAGTTGTTGCACTTGAACTTTGATGGTGTGTGTTTAGAGGAGGAACCCCTTTCCCCTTGGTAGACGTCTGGTTCAACGTGACCCTGCATCAAAAGAAACCTCGAGATCCTTGAGATGGTTATTGAAAATTCTATGGTATGATGTCATGATATTATGTACATGTATGCAAAAAAGCAAGTGAGTGTATATACAGGTAAACATATTCACACAAAGCAAACAAGTCCTTAGTTTTAGGCTTGCATGGGGTTTAGGTAAGTACCCTCTTGAAGTTAGTTGGCTCATCCTGTCCTAAAAATAGAAACCGGGTTCTAAGGAGCTCAATATCATTGGATTGTTTTCTGTGTTCATTGTTTCGGTTTAGCCACTTACTGGCGACCAAAATATTCCAAGAAAACAACCCTCAAATGAGTGTAGTATCGAGTATCTACCAACTTCGGACTGCACCAAAGTCGGTCATCTCACTACCCCTAAAAAGGCTAAGATGGTCAATTAAGTTTCTAAGAGTTCGTTAGTGCTTCATGACATCACTCAGCGGCCCCGTACTCTCCTTGACTGAACTCAAGGGTTACCGGTACTCACAAATATGTCACACTAACATAGCTTACTGCTTCAACCATGTCGGTATACCCCGCACAGTTCCCTCGCAGTTTTTTGCTATTTACCTAAAAAGGTGCCCCAAATCTGGGTGTAGGATTTATAACAAACCCAAACAAGAACCCAAAAGATAAAGCAATCAAGTCAATCAAAGCAAGAAAGTAAAGGTGATCTAAACCCTAAGGTAACCCCACTTTTAAGTTACATCCCCAGCAGAGTCGCCAGTTCTGTGATACGGTGGGAGAACTGACTAGAGGTTTGCGTTTGTATTCGCACTTGTTCGGTTGAGCAAGAGTCGCCACCGACTTTTTATTTTATCCTAAAGGAAAGGTTAAAAAGCACAGCAAAAACCTTTTGAGATATTTCGTGGGTTCGGGGGGTAGATTATGAAAAGGGAAGGTATTAGCACCCTTTTCATCCATGGTTATCCATGGGCTCTTAGTTACTTGGTTTTTAGATCACTTACCTTGATTTTCGATTGCTTTGAAATTATGGTGTGTGCGTGTGTTTTGAAAATGTTTTTGAAGAGATGCCTTGTTTTAGGCAACCAATGTATTTGACTCGTGTTTGAGTGTTTTACAAAAGTGTGTATCTTTTCGAAAAGATGTTTCAAAATGTTTTTGAGAGTTTGTTTTTGAAAGTGTGTATGAAGTGTGGTTTTTGAAAAGAAGGCAAGTGTTTTTGCAAGTTGATCTCCAGTAACTAAGAGTTTTGTCTACCCCTATTGTACTCAAAGGTTTTCTCTATGTTTTCAACCCTTTTTAACAATTTTGTTCCACCATTGAATTTGGTGGGCAATCTTGCGTTTAGGCTTTAACGGGACGGGCGCGGGTCATTGTATGGACCATGAATGCAATGGTGCCAAGTGTATTTGGCAATTTGCTTTGAAGGGACTATGATCATTCCATTTAGGCAACTTTCGAAAGTGTCATCGAGGGACTTATGATCATTTGAATTTGTTTTGCCAAAGAAACTCGACGTGCAAGCATGGCCCATTTTGGAAGGCAACATGTGGGATTACCCTAGGGGGTGCAAGTGTGATTGTGTATTGATTTCATGTATTTTGTCTTGTATTAGGTTATCTAGCGTTTGATTTTATGTGCATGCAAACCCTAGGTCTAACCATGGTATAATTTGAAAGCGGTAAATTGCGGAAATGTAAAGTCTACGCTATTACAAAATAAGTATCCGGGAGTGGGGGTACTTATTCACAAATGGGGATGATACTTTAGGAATGTAGTGTCCAATAAGTTACAACCAAATCGAATTGCGATAAAAATGTAAATAATGTAATGTAACGTATAAGAATAGTAATAGTGTGTGTATCAAGTGTATAATGTGAAATGTATTGTATATTGTGTAAGTGTATATGTTCATGTATGTAATTGATTTACAGGTTAAGAAATGAGATTTTTACATGTATTATTAAGTATTGTTAACCTAATGGTGAGAATTAAATGTTTTCTTTATTTAATTAATTAATAATCTTGTATTTTCTTTAATATGTACAAAAAGAAAATTTAAGAAAAGAAAATGTTCTAAGTTTGAAAATTGTCATTTTACATTTGATATAAATTTGTATCTTTATATTTTTGTGTTTAATATATACAAAAGAACATTTTAATTAAATGTTAAAAATTTAAATTATGTATATTAGAAAAAGTATTTTTTATGTATTTTATGTATTAAGATATTTATGTACAAATAAATAATATTTTAAGTTAGAGGAAAAAATATTGTGTTCAAAATTATGTTATAAAAAAGTTTGATGTAAAAAAAGTTATGTTAATTTATTAACAAAAATAAAAGGTTAAGGTTAAGTTATGTAAAATTTGTTTTATATAAAAAAAAGTTAAGTTTTTGAATGGGCCTTTGGGAGGTTATGGCCCAAACAGAAAAGAAATGAGGGGAGTGTTAACTGGAATGCAGTGGGCTTAAGCGTAGATGGTTGGGGCAAAGCCCAAAACGATTTTGACACATTTTTAGGGTTCATTAGTTTTTGTTTCAATTGGGGAAAGCCTTAGGTTTTGTGAGAGCAGCGGCGGCGTCGTTCGTTCATCTCTCTTTGCCATGGATTTCGAGCATCGTTCTTCTTGTGTTTAATTGTCATGCGCCATCACCCTTTCTCTTCCCTCCATGGAGCGTCCAGAAAACCGTTAAAAGGTAATGATTTTATTTCTATCGCATTTGGGTTTCAAATTTCTGCTTTGTCACTTTCATATACTGACTTTCTATGGTGGTATTTTCTCGCTTATTTGAGGCGTAAGAAAAGGAAAGGGGATATACCTTTGTCGGAGATGGAGGAGGAAGGGTCGGAGGCGCTTGGAGGCTTAATGGCGAGGAGAACGCGATGACGAACACTGGGTGCTAGCTTTGATTCCTGGTTTGTGTTATTCTTTGCTTGTATTAGAGTTTGATGATGATTATGGCCTGAAAACCTAATTTGATGTCCCTTCTTTTTCTTCTTCTTGTTGCCTTTGCGTGCTCCTCTTTTTACTTCTCTTTTCTGCGGGCTTGCTGAGTTGTCTTGATGATGATTATCTGAGAGTTTGTTGTACTGAGATGCTTCTTTTTACTTCTCTTCTGGTTGCCTCGATACTTTGCTTCTGTTGCCTATTTGATTTGCCTTGTATGTTTGTTTAATGGCCCAATGATGAGTATTCTGAGGGCCTTTGTGATATTTGACCCTAGTTGCCTTTGAACACTTTAGCTGGATGGTTTGGAAATGTTTGATGCCTGGATGTGTTGGTTAATATCCCTATGATGAACTCCTTGAGTTCAGAGGGTTCAATGGATGAAGGTTTTAGGTAGGTTGTTGGTGGTTAAGGCTGATGCAGGTAAGGCTTGTTGTGAGGTTTGTGTTACAGTATGCAAAGCTTGGCTTTGAATCTCTGTTTGCAGGTTTAAACTTGTTTTGACAGGTTGCTTGAGGCTTGCAAGGTTTACTGGTTTATGTTTTAGGCTTTAGTTGATAGTGGTCTTGTAAATTGGCTTTTTTTTGGTTTGATATGCTTGTGGTTATATTGGATATGCTGGTTCAGGTTTTGGGTTGGAAGGACTGAAGCAGGTTTAAAGCTTGGGCTTGCTTAGGCCATTTGACAGTTTGTCTCAAGGTTTAGAGACTGGTGCAGTTTTTGTATATGTTTGTCAATGGTTTTGACAGGGATTAAGGTTCTGGTGTTTGAGCTTGAAAGGTTTTAGTTTGATTGCCGGTTTCAAGCTTTGTTTTGACAGGGCCTTTAGAGGTTTGAATGTTTTTGCTTGAGTCAATGCAGGTTTATGCTGGCTTAAGGCTGGAAGGTTTGAGCTGGAGGCCCTTTTGTTTGAAACCTGATGCTCCTTTTTTTTGTTTATGTTGTTTGGCTGCCTCTCCTCCTTCTACTATTCTATTGACAGGTTCCTTTATATTTTTTCTATCTCTCAAGCCTAAACCTGTAAGCCCTATTTCTTCTTCTCTTTTCCTTCTCTCTCTAGTACAAAAACATTAAAATATGTTATGCTTTGTACTTTAGTTCTGAAAAGGTAGCTGCTGGAAAAATGATGATTTGATATTGATGCTTGCTTGCAAAACTAGTTTTAGCCTGCATATTTTCTTTCTTTTCTTCCAGATTTTGTGCTGCACTTGTACTTGCATCTGAATATTCTGATATCTTGTGGACAGCTTTGGTAGCCTTTTGTATTTTGACAGCTTTGTTCAGTTTGCCCTTTTTGATTTGGTTTAGGCACTTCAGTTCAGTTTGTATTTGGACTTTGTTTTGGCATTTTATAAACTATGCAGCTTTTGACCATTTTTGAAATTGTGCAATATTTTTTAGCAAGCACCACTCATCCCTTTTTGTGAACCGGGAGAAATCCCGTGATTTGTAGAGAGGGCTAACTGATTCCAGTCATTTGCCTTTAATGATGAACTTTATTTTTATCTGTCTCTTTTATTTATTTATCTGCTATTGACTTTTCTTTCTCTTATTTCTTTTTGCAGATAAAATTCCATGGAGCACCAGAGCAAGGGATAGCAGATGAAGACTTGAAGATTAGAAAAATATTTAGGATAGTTTTTTTTATTTAAATTTAAATAAATGTAAAATCATTGTTGTAAACAACAAAACAATTGTACAAATAATTTAAAAATCAATAAAAAGTTTCTTTATCCAAATAATTCTTTTCCTCTCTCTTTTTTTAAATTGTTCGTTTTATTATTTATAATTCTTTAATTATATTAATTGAAAATAAATTCCAATCATTTAATCTTAGAATAATAAATAATTAAATAAAAAATGCTTCAGCATCTGATCAGTTAAACCTGGCGTTTCAAACATCCAGAGCAAAACAACATTCAATCACAGCAATTGCCCAGACACTTTTTTTCCTTTTACTGACTTTAATCAAACATTGCAGATTCAAACCCAATGCAACCTTTTAGTGATTCAGTCAAACAAACGTGAATTCAATCCAAATGCATTATTTTACTGATTAAGTCAAACTGTGTGAATTCAACCCAAATCTCGGAATAGCTTGCAAAGCACTGTAGAATTTAAATCTTTCTGAGAACGCGCGCACAAAAACCCTAATTCCTGATCAAATGCCAAAGAAGCGTTCGCCTGATCAAAGTTGAGCCAAAATAAACCAAAACCCAAAGCAATTGTATGAAACATTCTAGAGCCCTGAAAATCAGTAAAACCCTAATTTTGTCTGACTGACAAGAAAAGTCTGTTTGACCGATTCTTGAGCCAGTTTGAAAAATCAAGAAACGCCTGAAGTTGTGATTTCTTGAGCTACAACATTTCTTTGTTATTTGAAAGATCCTTGTACAAGGAATTGGTCAAGATACCCAGAGGATTTGAGGTTTGGAAGATGATCCATCAGTCTCCTAATGTGTTGACCAAAATTAGGGTTTGGGTTTTCATCAGGATTTCTTGAGAATTTTGAAGTGAAACTTTGCACATGACCTTTATATGTTTGGAAAATCATATGTTTGAAGTTTTGATCATCAATTTTGAAGGGAAGTGGATCAATTGATTCAGAGGGGCAAAATGGTCATTTTGGTCAAAATCAGTCAAAGTCAAGGTGGACCAAGTGAATTTTTGGCCAATCATCAATTCAAGGATGTAATTTTCAAATTTCAAGTCCATTTTTGTCATTGGATAAAAGAGATTGAAGTTTGGGTTGAAACTTATTCTTGAAGAAACCCTAAAAGTTTCTAAATTTGGAAAATAAGGACTTAATTTCAAAAAATCATATTTTATTCATCCTTGATCAAGAAGATGCAAATGAAATATTCTTGGAAATCTAAGAGAATTATATTTCACTTCCTTTTGGTCTCATATTCAAATTGGCAAGGAATCAAGAGTTATGGTCTTATGAAGTTACAAAATTATAGGTCATTTTTCAAAATTATTGAATTTCAAGACAAATTTTGAGAACCTTAATGGATTAATTTGCAAAAACCATAAAATATGGGTTTGTAGATATTTTCAAGACCTTTCCAAATTATGTTCATTTGTGCCAAAATTCAAAAGTATGAGCAAGTTATGAGTTTTGGAATTTCGTGGCATTTTATTGAAATTTGGCCAAAATGCAAAAAGGCCATTTCTTGCAAACTCAAGTTTTAGCCATTCCTCGTGCTTCTAATCAAGTCCATTGGTAATTTGTGACATGCTAAGGCCCATTACACTTGCTATTTCGTGCCCCATATGGTATTGCACGTGTTGCATTGAATAAATGACAAAATTGCTCAAAATGGCAAATTCACCAACACTCTCTCATTTCAAATGATCATGGGCTGGCCTTTTAAGCATGCGTTGCTGACTTCATTTGGCTCACAAAACGCGTAAGAAGCAAGGAAACGCATGGGCAAAAGAGCTGATTCAGTATGCACCTCATTTTTGGCCAAATTTCCCAATCTTGCCCTCCAACGGATTTAAGGACAAACTTCCACTTCTAACCTTCTCTACAAGCTCTATATAAGTGAAAGCAAGCAAAAAGAGAGACGGAGGATGCGCCATTTGCAAGAATTCCAAATCTGAAATTTTCTTCCATCTTCTGCAACTTGCTTCGATTCTCTCAATTCCTTGGTGTTTTCTTCAATTTTTTTGTGGATTCTGCTTCATCAAAGCAAGTAGATCAAGCTAGCACCCTTGGATTGCAACTAGAGTGAAGGAGACAGTAGATCCATTTTTTCTGAAAGGTTTGAATTCTCAACTTTGAATTCTGATTTCTAGCCATGATTCGTGTGATTTAAGTTTATAATCATGTTGGTTGAAGTCTATGGAATGATTCTGAAGCTTTATACTGTTTAATTTGATGAATTATGCATGTTTGGATGTTCTGAAACTCGTTATTCAAATTGTTTATGTTCATGTTCATGGCTTGATTGTGGATGATGTGGTTGATGATTTGGTTTGATTCAAATTGCTATGTATTCCTTGCAATGCTAGCTTTGATTTGCTTTTGATTTCATCAAAAATGATGCAAAATTGAGTGAGTTGTGTTGATCTGAAAGTGAGCCCTAATCCTGAGTCATGCACGCGCTTTTTGGATGTTCAGAGGTTGAAGATGATGTGGTAGCACATCCTGATTGGTCCGTTTGAAATTTTTGAATTATTTGAATTTTTGTTTTATAATTTGATTTCCATGATTTATTTTCTTGCACAAAAATGATTAGAAAATTCTGAAAAAATTATCATAAATTCAGAATAATATTTCTGACTTTGTGTTTTTTTTTTATATTTTTTTGGAATTATCTGATTGGTTAAAAAATTTGTTAGGTTTAATTAATTAATTGATCAAAGATAATTTTTTATTTTAATAGTTCCTTTGACCTAAAAAATCCACAAAAATTATTTGAGACTTCCAAAATGATGTGAAATTTGATTCTGACTTTGGTTCACCATTTTTCTTATTTTTGATTAAAAATTTAATTTCAAAGTTTATTTGTAATATTTGTTTGTTTTTTTTTATTTTTAATACTTCTATTAATTCAAAAATTCCAGAAAAAATCATGTAATCTAGTTTTTAATCATAGAACCTGATCATATTTTTGTTTTGACCATTTCATGATTTTTGGTTATGATTTGCATTTTCTTTCCTTTGAATAATAATTTCATGATTAATTGTTTGCTTTTTGTTTTTAATATTTTCCTTTTATCCAAAAAAAATCACAAAAATTCAGGGATGTATGTTTTTAGCCCTAATATTTGAATATAATTTTGGTTGGCCATTTTTTTGAATTTTTGGTTTAAACATTATTTTGATATGTGAATATTTGTTAATTACATAATTGTTTGAATATTATTTTCTTTCTTGACTTTTCTTAATTCAAAAAATATGAAAAAATGTATATTCTGACTTTTAAAGTTTCTTGGTGATTGGTTTGACTTTGGTTTGATTTGTTTGAGTTTTAATCCTATTTAATTAATATTTGGGATTAAAAGTCAAAATCTAGGGTTTTTGTTGCTTATGGTGCAAGTTTCATGTTCAAAACCCTTGTGCGTTGGACTTTTATTGGATTTCAGGTCTTGGTCTTGGTTCATGAATGTGTTGGGAATTTTAAAACTATTTTTCTTAAATTACTTGACTTTGTTTGACATTTTTTCCACAAATAATTTTGAAAACTTGTCTAGCTTGGTGGTTTTGCTAACTAGTCTTAAATTTTGCACTTCATTTGACCTCCTCCCCAATCATTCATGAACTTAGGGCTTGCATTCTAACTTCTAAACACTTCCAAGATGTTGAGATATTTTTGGTTTGAATTATGGATCCTTGTTTCTATATTTGGTGTAGTTTTGAAGTGAAGGTACCCAATTATGTTTGCATGTCTTGTTGCAATTTGTTTGATGGCCAATGAACTCTAGGGAGGCCTATAATTGGGAACCTAATGATCATGTTGGTTCTGACTTGTCCATGTTAGCTCAAGCCATTTCATTTAGAAGCCTCATGTTTGAATATTTTGAACCAACTAATGCATTATGTGGGTTTCATTTCTTATTGTATTCATGAAGTTGTGATTGAATTGGCTATGCATGATTAAAATATATTTGCTACTGACCTCTATGGTACTTGTTCATATTATTCTCAAGCTCTTATGATCCTTGATTGATACTCAATTGTCAATTCAACATGGTGATAGGAAAGAGAAACATTCCTTTAATTCTTTTGACCTAATCTGTGCATATGCTTGTCTCTTGTTTATAATGTCTAATATTTGGTAATTGTCACCATGATTATTCTCACTTCTTCACCTTTTGGAATACTAACTTGGTTGTTGAATGTGCGAGGTACTTTGAGAAATTTGCCACTTTTGGCTTGAGGCTTCTGTGTTCCACTTTATTTGTGGAACACAGTTCATTATATTGGCATTGTTTTTTGTGTTTGGCATGCTTGATGGTTTATGCAGGATATGCACATCTATGATTGTGAATATCACACTTTGCCCATGGGATTTGTACCTATCTGATAATTTGCTTACATCTTGATGGTGCAATTGCTGACTCAATTTGTCTACTAATGCCAGCTTGCTTGAAGTTTCTCTGGGTTTCTTTTATTCTTGCTTGATTGTTACAGATAGTTATCTGTTTGGTATTGTACTACCTCCTTTCTCCCATTTTAATTTTGCATAATTCTCTGATTGCATGATGGGAGATCACGACTTCGCTCTCATTGCATAATTCTCTAATTGAGATCACGACTTCGCTCTCATTGCATGTTCCCTATAGGATGTTTATTACTTTTCCTCTTTAATTGTTGATCGATGAGTCACTAAATTTAGATATTGAGATCACGACTTCGCTCTCATTGCATGTTCCCTATAAGATGTTTATTACTTTTCCTCTTTAATTGTTGATCGATGAGTCACTCAATTTAGATATTGAGATCATGACTTTGCTCTCATTGCATGTTCCCTATAGGATGTTTATTGCTTTTCCTCTTTAATTATTGATTGATGAGTCACTCAATTTAGATATTGAGATCACGACTTCGCTCTCATTGCATGTTCCCTATAGGATAGTCTTGTTAAGCTTTCTCTGACATGTTGATTAAGGTAGGAATCCATATATGCTAACATAGGATAGGATTTTCCTTTATCCTCAACCTTAGGGTCAACCATTGTATGATAACACTAGGGATAGTACTAGGTTAGTTTCCCTTAGTTGTTTTCCCTTTCTTTGCATCTTACATCTTAAAACAAAAACCTGTTTTCTTGGAAAATCATAAGACACCTCTAATGAATTCAAACTCCTCTTCAGAATAAAAGATACAAACCAATTTTACTTTGTTTGTGTCATCTTGAAGCCGATGTTTCGCCATCGCACATGTTTTGTTATCCTACATTGATTCTCAATATCATTGATAGGTGTGATGTTTTTTCATCTGTTTTATTGATGTTTCGTCATCTTTGCCATGACATCTTGTTATCTTGAAGCCGATGTTTCTCCATCGCACATGTCTATTATCCTACATTGATTCTCAATATCATTGTTAGGTGTGATGTTTTGTCATATGTTTTATCGATGTTTTTCCATCTCTACCATGATGCGTTATTATTTTGAAGCCGATGTTTCGCCACCGCACATTTGTTTCAAGAAAATGTTTCGCCATCGCACATGTCTGTTATCCTACATTGATTCTCAATATCATTGTTAGGTGTGTTTGTTTTATCATCTTCGCCATGATATCTTTGTTATCTCTTAGCCGATGTTTCGCCATCGCACATTTGTTTGAAGCCGATGTTTCGCTATCGCACATGTTTGTTATCCTACTTTGATCCACAATGTCACTGTTAGGTATGTTATCTTACCATTTGATGTATTGCCATCTTTGACATGTTATGTTGTTATTATTTAGTCGATGTTTGATCACCTCATTTCTTCGTGGTTGCTTGATGTTTTGCCATCTTGACTATCTTTGTTTGTCCTAACTAAAAAACACAAACCAACCAAAACACTTAAGCCTAACTACGGATGCTCTGATTCCTTAAAAGGGATACGTAGGCATTGGGGTAGGGCCCAACCGAGCACAACTGTCATTTTCCCTACATTATTTTCTTTTCTTTTGCATACATTCCCTTTTCAGTTGTAAGCCATAGACATAGGATTTGACCACACCCATTTAGATTAGACAACAAGAGTGGATACCGAAGAGTACTACGGGCGTGTGGGGTGCTAATACCTTCCCCTCGCGTAATAGACTCTCTTACCTGATCTCTCGGTCGAAAGACCGTGATTTCTCCGTTTTCAGGTTTTCTCGATGTTTACCTTTCCCTCTCGACGGGATAAAAGACGTTCGGTGGCGACTTCATTGTTCAATGATTTTCAGCCGGTGGTTTCAACTGGAGACTTCACTAAGAAAGATTGACCTCTTACTGGTCCATCCTGGAGTCGATCCTAGATCTTGTTTGTTTTCCTTTTGGGTGTTTATTTTACCGCTTTGCATATTTATCTGTTTGCATTGCATCCTATGTGCGCTTTATTTTCTGCATACTGGATTTGGCTGGGCTGTTTGGTTTCTGGATTCTCTAGGTGGGTGGGTTGGTCCATGAGGTAAAAGGCCTCGTACCCAGGCTATGAGTGAAATCCATAGGAACTAGGAATAGAGTGGCCATGGAAGCTATGAAGCGGATGCTTTGTAGACCTGACCATGAGATCCATGACTTCAGAGGTAGTTCGGATAGGTGTCATTATATGATGATATCAACATTCGAGCTCTCGTACTCTGATTTGGCTTTAAACCTTACCCTAACCTAGACTACACCCGTGAGAGGGGCGGGAAAACTTTTCTTACAGGTATACGTACAAGTATTTTTGGTGACTTTGTGTTGCTAAGGTGACTCAGGTTCCCATGATTAGTTTTGAAGCTTCGAGTTTCTCTTTTGATCTTGATTGGTGTTGTTCTGTAATGGTCCAGCCATGATCTAGTGTGAACTTTGATCTTGTCATATTGCATCATAGCATATTTATTTCAAAAAAAATGATGTAAAAAAAAATAACTAGCATGCGCATGTCATTTTCCAGGGACATTCAAGAGTCTTCTTTCCATCAGAAATGGCTAGTCTCCCTCCGATTGAGTCCGATTCAGTTCATGTTAAAGAGCTTACCAGGCATACTTTCTCTTATCAGATTAGTCCTATTGACGTGGCCGAGCTGAAGAGGTTGGGTTCTTATTTGAAGGGTGATGTTCTGAACAACTTCAGCAAGATTATGGCAACTTGTTACTGGTCCTTAATACTCCAGTTGACCCGATGGCTTTGATCACTCTCTTCCAGTTCTATAACAAAGAATTACGATGCTTTACTTTCCAAGATTATCAACTGGTTCCCACCCTAGAAGAGTACTCGTACATGCTTAATATCAGATTGACCGATGAAGTTCCTTTTGTCCAAGTGCCGAAAAAGCCAAAGTTCGAAGTTATTGCTGAAATTCTCCACTTGAGTTGGAAGGAGGTAAAGACAATTGGAAGTCCAGTGAAGGTACTACAGGGTTTTATTTGGATTTCTTAGTGAAGAAAGCTGAAGAGTGGGCAAAGAAAGGAAATTGGAGTAACTTCAGTTCTCTGTTTGCTCTCGTGATATACAGGATCGTCCTCTTCCCTCACAAGAGAAATTTTGTGGATTTGGCGGCTATCTATGTTTTTAGAAACAGGAACCCGATATCGACACTCTTGGCAGATACTCTCTATACCATCCATTCCAGGCATGGAAAATATGGTAATGTAGGTTTATGTCATTTGATGTTGTATCAATGGCTTATGTTGTACCTACCAGTAAGTGGTCCTTTCGTGGACACCAGGCATTCTCTCCGATGGTCATCAAAGCTCGTCAACCTTACTTCTTTCGATATCCGGTGGAATTATGATATGGGGGAAGTGCAAAGTGTTGTCACTATTTGTGGAGATTTCCCTAATTTTCCCCTCATAGGAACTAAGGGTGCATCAACTATAATCCTGTGCTTGCTTATCGACAATTGGGATATGTAATGGATGGACCACCAAAGGTTAAGGAGGTGTCTAAATCAGTGTATTTCGCTAGAGGAAGTGATCCCGAGATGTTGAAGAAAGTGACAAGTGCTTGGAAAGGAATTCACAGGTAGGATAGAACCACTTCGGGTAAGAAGGTTCCTGTTGCTAGAATTTCTTACTTGGAGTGGGTTAAAGCCAGGGTTAAGATCTTACGGTTACCATTTGCAAGGTCGGCTCCTCTATACGAGCAACCTCCTACTGTTCTAAGTAACACGGTGCCTACTGAGATGTTTACCCAGATTCATGTTGAGAACATTCAACTTCGTGCAAAAGACCGTGAGGCGGGGATGAAACTTTATTGGGCAGATCAAGAAAGGGCCGACTTAGCTCGTAGACTCAAGGAAGCTCAAGGGGAAACTTCTAGTGCAACCAGTCTTAGGAAGAGGTCTTCTGCTGAAATGGAAAAAGAATTGAGTAATACTCAGCAAGAGTGTCGGAAGCTTCAGGCCTCAGAAAGTAGTTACAGGAAGAAGATTCAGAACTTAGAAAAACAGCTCAAAGACAAGGACGCTCAGCTTGAGAAGGAAGTGGCCCAGAAGCGTGTCGCAGAAGATCGGTTTCGGGAAAGTGAAATGGTCGCATCTCAACTTTTGAAGGAGAAAGCCAGACTCGAAGAGTACTATCAACAACTTGAAGCATGTTTAGTTCCGGAGAATTAGTTCTGTTATTTGCTTTTAGTGTATTTGGTCACCCCCATAATTGTTGGAAGGGACCAATTGATTGTTGTTATTATTCAGTTCTTTTTACTTTTTGTTAAGACATGTATTTAGTTGTTTATCGTTTTTACTCTTAATTGTCCGAGGTCGCTTAAACATCGTTTCTCTTGTTTGTAAATATTGGAAGTGTTCATCTTATTATCTTTTCTCTTTTGATTGTATGGTTGCACGCCGTGATTGATGAACAAAAGGACTCTTGGATACCTAGAAATGACAAACATTTCATGCACATCATGCATTTCATAACATTGCACGTTATCTCAAGACGATTTTCTTATTCAACTGCTTTTCTTATCCAGAATTCAAGACAACTACTCATCGTTACTCCACCAGAAATAACTTTCCAAGACAGATGGAACAAGTTCAAGCTGAACTCGCTGAAATGAGGGTCCAGATGGCTACTCAGATGACTCAGTTCATGGAGGTCATCACCAACGTGAATCGCCGACAGGAAGAGCTAGCTGCTATCGTTAACAACCAGCACCGCCATCCAGGGGATGGTGGAAACCCAGGGCTCTATCAGGACATCTTTGTAGGATTGGGGGATGTACAAGATCAGGCTGCTGGAAATTTTCATGGGATACCGGGAAACCCTTTTGTGCGCAACGTAGGGAAGTTTCCTCCGTCTCCTGGACCTCGTCTTGTGGGGAACAGAAGAGTTAGTCAGGGCGGTGTAAGGAATTACCAGGATCAGGATTTTAACTTTGACCAAGATAAAGATCAGTTTTTTGTGCGGCGTTCAGAGCCGGGGGTTTAGATTGAGGATATGAAGTATCAGTTGTTGGAAGAGCGTCTGAAGGTTGTGGAAGGACAAGGAGTCCTTGGTATGGATGCTAATGATCTTGGGTTGGTGTCAGGGGTGAAGGTTCCTCTGAAGTTCAAGCCTCCTACATTTGAAAAGTACAACGGAATGTCGTGTCCTATTAATCATGCAACTGCTTATTTTCGGTAGATGTCAGTACATACTGAGGATCAAGGGCTCTTGATTCACTTTTTCCAGGATAGCCTATTTGGGGCATCCCTGGAATGGTACATGAAGTTGAAGAAAACTTATATTCGTTGCTGGAATGATCTTGCTTGGTCTTTCGTCAAACATTATCAGTACAATATGGATATGGCACCCAATCGCACTCAGTTACAGAGTATGTCGCAAGGACCAAAAGAATCTTTCAAGGAATACGCTCAGAAGTGGCGTAAGTTGGATGCGAGGGTTCAACATCCACTCATTGAGAGATAACTCATTGATATGTTCATGAGTACCCTGCAAGGGCCATTCTATGAGCATATGATAGGAAGTACTTCGGCAGGATTTACAGACTTGGTTATGGCTGGTGAAAGAATTGAAGTGGGTTTAAAACTAGGAAAGATTCAGATTGGAGGTTCTAGTGGCTCATCCGAGGGCAGTAAGAAACCGTTCAACAATTACCCTAAGAAAAGGGAAGGCGACGCAAGCACGGTTTACTCTCATAGAGGACGAAGAGAGGATCGTCAACACCAACAAATCAATGTTGTTTCTATTCCTGTTAATGCTCCTCCGCAGCAAAGACCGAATACAGTACCTCAACAACAAAGGCAGCAAGATGCTCCTCGTCAGTATAATAATCAGCAACAGAGACAACCAAGGAAATTCGATCCATTTCCGGTAACTCTTACTGAAGCACTCGACCATCTTCTTGACTTGAAGTTGATCAATTTGAGAAATATTCCACCACCACCCACAAGACTCCCTGTTAACTATGATGCCAATGCAAGATGCGAATTCCATTCGGGCGAAGTCGGTCATTCTAATGACAATTGTTTTGCGTTGAAATGTAAAGTACAAGACTTGTTGGATTCTAAGGCAATTGAGTTTACCCCGGTAACTGGTCTGAATGTTACTCAAAACCCAATTCCGAGGCATGGAGGGGGTGTTGTTAACATGATTGATGATAATGGTGAAATGTTGAATTTAATCATGGATGTGGAACAAGTAACTACTCCGTCGAGCTTTGTTAAGAGGTATTTGCTTGACAATTCTATTTTCCCGGGTTGTACTTCAGAATGTGCCAAGTGTAGAGAGAAATCGAAGGGTTGTGATGATTTGAAAGCAGGCATCCAATTGTTGATGAATGAGGGTTCCCTGCAGTTTGATAGAAAACCGAGCTACTGCGAGATTATTGAAGAAGATATTGTTGTGATATCTATTCCTTACACCTCTGCACGCATTCTTGCCCCATCAAGGGCACCCCCTCTGATGATTACGGTACCCAGACCTATGCCGTATACCAGTGAGAAGGCTGTCCCGTGGCATTACGGTGCCTATGTTTATTACCACAGGGGAAAGCAGGAGATTAATGCTTGTTTGTCTGAGGAAGAACGTGCGGAAGGTGATGAAGAGGAAGTCCATAACTTTTCTGGTGTGGGACGAATGACTAGAAGCAGGAGAGTAGTTGGTCCTTCCAATATGCAAGATGCGGAAGATGCTTCTGCAAAGGAAAAAGGAAAATAACAGGTAATGATTGGTAATCCAAGTGTTATTCCAGCCAATGTGACTCAACCGATTTCGATGCCAGAAGCTTCTTCAGTTCCCGATGAGGTTGAGGAGCTGATGCGAATCATCAGGAAGAGTGATTATATCATAATTGATCATCTGAGCCATAATCCTTCTAAGATGTCTATCTTGTCTCTGTTGATTTATTCAGAACCTCACATAAATGCTTTGATGAAGTTGTTGTAGAATGCGTTCGTGCCACATGAGATAACAATCAATTAGTTCGAAAATGTTTGTGCTAATATATCTGCCGGGAATGGTTTGGGCTTCACCGATTTTGATCTTCCTCCAGAGGGACCAGACCATAACAAAGCGTTGCATATTTCAATGGAGTGCAGGGGCACTACTTTATCCCGGGTCTTGGTGGACACATGATCATCTTTAAATGTATTGCCCAAGTCAGCATTGATGAAGATTGATTATTCTGGACTAGAGTTGCGCCCTAGCGATTTGATGGTGAAGGCGTTTGATGGGTCCCGAAGGTCAGTATTTGGGGAAGTGGAGTTACCAATCAAATTTGTTCCTCGCACCTTTACGACCATATTTTTTGTGATGGATATAAAGCCAGCATATTGTTGCTTGTTGGGGAGGCCGTGGATTCATAGAGCAAGAGCAGTCACTTCTACTCTTCATCAGAAACTCAAGTATCCTGCAGAGGGAAAGGTGATAATTGTGTGCGGCGAAGAAGAGTACATTGTAACTCATTTGACATCATTTCGTTATGTCGAAGTTGAAGGCGAGATTCATGAGACTCCGTTTCAGGCGTTTGAGACAGTTAATGCTGTCAATTTTCCTCCTCCAGAGCAGAAAAAGAAACCGGAAACTGTTATGTCTTCTCTTAAAGATGCAAAAGCTGTAGTGGAAGGCGGTAACCATGAAGGTTGGGGTTAGGTGATGGACGTTACTCTGAAGTTTGATAAGTTTGGTCTTGGTTTTAGCCCAGGTCAGCAGAGTGCAGCTCCCAGAGCATCCAGTTTATCTACTCCTGTGATGTTTTCCCGTCCTTGTGCTACTCAAGAAGAACACGTCAGTGCAATCGGTGATGATAGAGTTGATGGCTACAATGTTGAAGATTGGATTCGTCCAAGTATTCCAGGTCGGGCGCTAAACACTTGGACTTCTATGGATGTTATCCATGTTTCAAGCGCTGAGGAGTAATTTTATTGTTTCTTTTATTATCATGTCATAATTCCTACACTCTGCCCAAGGTGTAGTGAATCATTTGTGTAGGGCCACCATGTTTATTTTTCCAGTTTATCATGAAATAAAGGACATTTTTGCATTCAAAATTTTGCTTCTTTTTTTTTTTAAATGTAAATGTTTCGCTTTTCACACACTGTCACTAAAAAACGCAAAAATATCATTCATGCAGATGCACTTCCACCATCGATTCTATCGATAACGACTCAGCTATGGCTCATTATGACTTTGATACCCCTATTTATCAAGCTGAAGAAGAAGCATATGAGGAGTGCAATCTTCCTGAGGAATTAGCAAGATTGTTGAAACAAGAGGAGAAGGTTATTCAGCCGAATCAGGATTCGATTGAGGTGGTGAATATTGGTACAGAAGAGGTAAGAAGAGAAGTCAAGATAGGGGCCGATCTCGAAGAAAGTATAAAAGTCAGATTGGTTGAGCTACTCCGTGAGTATTCTAATATCTTTGCCTGGTCTTATGAGGATATGCCTGGGTTGGATACAGACATAGTGGTGCATCGGCTGCCGCTCAAAGAGGGTTGTTCTCCTGTCAAGCAAAAGCTCCGAAGAACTCATCCTGAGATGTCCAAGAAGATCAAAGAGGAGGTCCAAAAGCAGTTGGACGCGAATTTCCTAAAAGTTGTCAATTATTCGCCATGGATTGCAAATATTGTGCCTGTGCCCAAGAAAGATGGTAAAGTCAGGATGTGCATGGATTATAGAGATTTAAATAGGGCTAGCCCTAAATACGATTTCCCTCTTCCGCATATTAATGTGTTGGTCGATAACACTGCCCATTCCAAGGTGTTCTCGTTCATGGATGGCTTTTCGGGTTACAATCAAATTAAGATGGCTCCAAAGGATATGGAAAAGACAACATTCATCAAACTTTGGGGAACTTTCTGTTATAAAGTGATGCCGTTTGGTTTGAAAAATGTCGGGGCAACATATCAGCGCGCCATGCTCACTCTCTTTCATGACTTAATTCACAAAGAGATTGAGGTATATGTAGACGATATGATTGCTAAGTCTGACACAGAAGAGGAACACCTTGTTAATCTGGGAAAATTGTTCGGGAGACTGAGGCAGTTCTTGCTAAGGTTGAATCCGAATAAGTGCACCTTCGGGGTGAGGTCCCGCAAGCTGTTGGGATTTATTGTAAGTGAAAAAGGTATCGAAGTGGACCCGGCCAAAGTCAAAGCGATACAGGAAATGCCAGAGCCAAGGACAGAGAAGCAAGTACGTGGTTTCTTGGGAAGGTTAAACTATATTTCCAGATTTATTTCTCATCTCACAGCCACCTGTGAACCCATGTTCAAGTTGTTAAAGAAAATTCAAACAGTGAAATGGAATGAGGATTGTCAGAAGGAATTTGACAAAATAAAGGAGTAATTGCAAGAACCTCCGATACTCATGCCACCAGTGGAAGGAAGGCCACTAATCATGTACTTAATTGTGTTGGAGACCTCAATGGGTTGTGTCCTTGGTCAGCAGGACGAGACTGGGAAGAAGGAACATGCCATTTACTACTTGAGTAAGAAGTTTACGGAATGCGAGTCAAGGTACTCATTGATGGAAAAGACTTGTTGCGCGCTTGCCTGGGCCGCCAAGCATTTGAAGCAATACATGTTAACTCACACCACCTACTTGATATCCAAAATGGATCCAATCAAGTACATTTTTGAGAAGCCAGCTCTTACAGGCAGGGTAGCCCGTTGGCAGATGATACTCACTGAATATGATATCCAATACACTACTAAAAAGCAATTAAGGGTAGTGTATTGGCTGACCATCTTGCTCATCAGCCCATGAATGATTATGAACCGATGAAGTTTGATTTTCCAGATGATGAGATTGTGTATTTTCGGGATTGTAATATGCCAGACCTAGACGAAGGACCCGAGTCGGGATCGCGTTGGACGCTTGTTTTTTATGGTGCCTCTAATGCTATGGGTAACGGCATCGGAGCTATTATCACTTCCCCTGAGGGATACCACATTCCTTTCACGGCTCGTATTTGTTTCGATTCCACTAACAACATGGCCGAATATGAGGCTTGCATTTATGGCATTGAAGCGGCAATCGACCTGTGCATCAAATTTTTGAAACTTTACGGGGATTCCAACCTTGTTATCAGCCATATTAATGGAGATTGGGAGACTCTCCATTAGAACCTAATTCCCTATCGTGAGCATGTTATGAAGTTTATTCCGTACTTCGAGGAGATCACGTTTGAACACATTCCCAGAGAAGAAAATAATCTAGCTGATGCACTAGCAACTTTGTCCTCCATGTTCAAGGTTAAGTGGGCTAATGAGGCACCTTCCATTACCATCAGAAGTTTGAGTGAGCCAGCTTTCTGTGTTGAGGCTAGTTTGGAACCGGATGGTAACCCTTGGTTTTATGATGTTAAGCGGTATTTGGAAGCGCAGCAGTACCCGGAAGGGGCATCCGTCACCGATAAGAAGTTCTTGAGAAGATTTCCAACCAAGTTCTTTCTCAGTGGTGGTGTGTTGTACATGAGGCATCATGATGGTCTACTGCTCAGATGTGTTGACAAGAAAGAAGCAGCTAGAATCATTGAAGAGATACATGAAGGTGATTTCGGGACCCATCCCAACGGGCACACCATGGCTAAAAAGATTTTGCGAGAAGGTTATTATTGGTCCACTATGGAGACTGACTGTTACAATCATGCACGGGTTTGCCACAAATGTCAAGTCTATGCTGACGAGGTGCATGTGCCTCCAGTACCTTTGAATGTTTTGACCTCCCCTTGGCCATTTGCAATTTGGAGAATTGATATGATCGGCAAGATTGAACCGACTGCGTCCAACGGGCACCGTTTCATTCTGGTTGCCATCGATTATTTTACGAAATGGGTCGAAGTTGCATCCTATGCAAATGTCACCAAGCAGGTGGTAACTCAGTTCATTAAGCACAACATTATCTGCCGCTACAGAGTGCCTGAGAATATTATTACCGATAATGGGTCTAATCTGAACAACAAAATGATGAAGGAGCTTTGTGAGTCCTTCAAAATCAAGCATCATAATTCTTCCCCATATAGACCAAAGATGAATGGCACTGTCGAAGCGGCCAATAAAAATATCAAGAAAATCATGCAGAAGATGGTGGTAACCTATAAAGATTGGCATGAGATGCTGCCTTTCGCTTTGCATGGTTATCGCACCACGGTGCGTACTTCGACTGGGGCAACCCCATTTTCGTTGGTTTACGGCATGGAAGCAGTATTGCCGGTAGAAGTCGAGATTCCTTCTCTTAGGGTCATGAAAGATGTTGAGCTGGATGAAAGTGATTGGATACGGAATCGGCTAGATCAGTTGGAACTTATTGATGAAAAGAGATTGACGGTTGTATGTCATGGTCAAGTATATCAGCAAAGGATGAGAAAAGCTTTTGATAAGAGGGTACGGCCCCAATGTTACAAACCAGGTGACCTTGTACCCAAGAGGATAATTCTTCCCCAGGGAGATCCCAGGGGCAAGTGGGTTCCGACTTATGAAGGTCCTTTCGTGGTCAGAAAAGTTTTCTCTGGAGGAGCAATGATGCTCACGACTATGGATAGGGAGTACTTCCCTCACCCTGTGAATGATGACGTAGTTAAAAAATACTTTGCATAAAAATAATAAGAACCCGCTAAACTGAAAACCCGAAAGGGCGATTTAGGCAAAAAGAGGGTGTCCTGGTGAATCGAAAACCCGAAAGGGAGATTCAGGCAAAAGTTAGGGACTTAAAGCAAATGACTACGTCCAGCATGAGCCCTTTGTTTCTTTCCTTCATCCCGTCACCTGACATAAGCTCAGAGCTAATCCAAGAAGCATGAAGATGAGAGTCATCAGAGTCATAGAAGAATCGGGACTTGATGGATATTCACATTCACATTGCCATTTGTAAGCACTTTTTTGTTTTAATTTTGCAATTTTCTTGTTTTCCAATGTAAATGCCTTTTTCACAGGCAGATTTCTCAAAATCAATAGAATATCTTCTTTCAAGTATACGTTTACTTTCCTTTTCTCCCTTTTTATTATTTTGTTTGCAAAAACGTCCAATATTTTTGATGAGCATGTGCATATAAACTTCGTGGACCTTACACGAAATGGTAATGCAAGTCATGGTTGGTCGATCGCTTGAAATGCGGATAACAAACACCACTGCCGCTATGCAAGGGGCATGTTTGTTTCTCTGTTTGGTGGACTTCTCTTTCACTCTTTTAGGCTTTTTGCCTTGAGGTCTTTGTTTCACAGCTCCGGGCCGCTGTTAACAATCATAGGTCAGGGTAATATCAAGGATTATGGCAGGTCGACGAGATCAGCGAACCTGGTTGGAGATATTTCTTCCCCATAATGGCTTTTTATTGCATTTCTTTGCCGCACTTTCATGTGTTTTCTTGATTGATTGCCTTATCATTGTCTGCATATAGGATTTTGTTTATAGCTGAATGTCAGTCTTGATGCGTTGAATGTTTTTGCCTTGAAAAAACTGTCTCATTTTACTCAATCCCTCCGGTATCACTCTTTAATCGCCTTTTCGGGCATTTTGATACCAACTGTGCCAATTATTTTGCTTAGCCAAGAGTTTGGAGGAAGGAGTTTAGCTGAAAATGGTGACTGTAGTGATGTGCTTTTGAGTAGAACCATGTTGATTATGTACAGGAATTGTTTCAATTCCTAAACACCAGAGATATAAGGGAGTTAGACCCTCGTTAACCCCTCTGAGCCTTCGAAGTAGGAGTTTTCTTTCTGGTCGAAAAAATAAAAATAAACCTTTTTAACCAGGGGCAGGGTAGATGTTCAGTTGATTTTCCCAAGCATTCAAATTTCAGAAGGAATGATCCCTCTGAGGATCACCGCATTTTATCTGAACCGTGATTTTCATTTCTTCACAAAATCCTAAGGTCGAGATCGAATCGATACAATAATGGCTATCCCTCGTTGACCAAGGAGTGAGGCACTTGTTTCCAAAAAAAAGAGAAAAAAAAGAACAAAAAGTTCAAAGACCTAAAGTCACATCGACTTGTTCAAAATGGAAAGCATGAATAAGAAAGAAATAAAAAGCCCTGCTAAGTCGAAACTTGAAAACAAGTCGCTTAGGCAAAAGTTAGGGCATCCCGCTGGACTCCCAAAATGGAGATTCAAAAGGTTTTGTCCAGGAAAAAGTTAGGGAGAAGAGAGCCTAAAAGGCCGAAGAAAAGAGATTATCCAATAAAACTTTCATAAAAAAGAAGAGGAACAATAATATCAACAACAAAAGCAACAGGAGTTAAGCGACAATCATGTTAGAGGATTTGTCGTGATCACTCAGCCATTATAAATCTTTTTGAAAGATGAATGTTTGTGATAAATCAGCTGAACTTAGGACAGGATAATATCACGAAGGAGGTGGGCACCAAATAACTTGAGCCTTTGAAAAAAAACTTTTTTTCAAAAGAACCTTAAACCAGGCCACGTTACAACCTTTAAAAGTCCTAACTGAAATAAGGGTTTAACTCGAAAGAATACCACAACGGGATAACATTTCCTGAACTCCTCGAATATGTGTTGCATATCCATGTTGGTATCTTATCGCTCGCATTTTAACTCATTTTTCAAAAAGGGGAAAGAAAAGTTTTAATAACCTTTTTTGCACTCTAGCCAGTGATTCGTTCACAACAGAAATGCGACATTTTGTTAAAGTTTTCAACTTCAAGGCTTAAATAATTATTGAATCAGGTCTATCATTCTCAATAAACATTTTTCTGTATGCAAAACAACTGTTTGACATCAAGAGAGTTTACACGTTGAAAACCTGTAAAGAGCTTAATGATGGCCAAAAAGGCAATGTTGGTTTTCTTCTTCTGCTTATCCCCTGTGAAGTTCCGTTTCCCCAGTGAAGCTGCCTTTACCCAGTGAAATTGCCTTTCCCCGGTGAAGTTTCACTTTCGCGGCAAAGTTTTGTTACTCCAGGGAGTTTCTTTCAGAAAGTTTCGTTCTAAGACTTCAAGAGTAGGATATGTTGCCTATCCCCAGTAAAGTTGTTAAGCAGGAACCCACATTCTGAAGAAGTTTTAACTTTCCAGCGGATTTGCCAATAGTGATCCCTCGCTTTAACCTCTCATTTCCTAGCCAGTCTGTTGACCGGGGCATCCTTTGTTAAGGATCTCCTCTTGTTCCCCAGTAAGGTTTTGATACCGTGTGACTATCTGCAGGATTCGTCCTTTGGTTGCATTCTAAGAGAACATCTCTCCAGCAAGATAATCTTCAACAGAGTTCTATCTCCCCGGTGGAGTCCCACCTCTTCATCAAAGTTTTTTTCCCCCAACAAGAGGTTTTCGTCCTTTTCCGGAAGTTGCAGTGTCGATATGATCATTCCCAGGAATTTGAAATTTATTTTTGCAGTTCCTCCCGAGTGTTTGTGGCCCGTTCTGCTGGTTGCTCGTTTGTTTCTCCGCGAAGTTCCATCTCTTCGAGGTTCCTTCCCCAGTGGATTCCCATATTTCCTGCCCTCCTTTGGATTTTGCAATTTATTTTTACAAGTCTGGTCAGATTCTGATTTCTTGGTTATTGGCTTCTCAATTGGCCATTCTCTAGTGAGACTTTTTAAACATGCATCATTACATTGCATCTACCAAAACGCGTAGCATTTCCATTATATGGAGCATTGCGCTATAAAAAAGAATTCTAACATGCATCGGAACATAAGCCGTTATTATTTATGTCATCCCTAGTGATTTGCTAACACTTCGGATTTAATCCCCAGCGAGGTCTTCGTCCTCATAATCTCAGTTTTCTCCCTATACCAATATCCTTTTAACGTCAGTCATTTATTTGTTTGAGTGTCTACTTTTGACTATAGCTGCTCAGTTTCGCCCACGACCCGGTCTTCTCGGGTTTAGTCTTTACTACTCTCTCTGGTTCATTCCAATATCTATTGGTGCACCTTTTCAAATACCAGTTTCGCTCTGATATTTGCTTTCAGCAGGTTTTAGGTGTACGCCCTAATATCCCCGCTTTGGGTCCAGTTTCTCCTCGTCGCCTGTGCATGAAATCCAGTTTCGTCCTGGTACTCATCTAGTTTAGTTTCGTCTAACTAGTTGTTGAGTCTAGTTTCTCCTCGTTTTTGCTTTCCTACCCTGGACTCTTTGACGGTGTTAATTTACCGAGTGCAGTGTTCGTACTGCGTCCTTTGTTTGAAATCAGTCTCCTTTGTTCCTTGGATTCTCCTACCAGTTTTCGTCACTGTTTATCCATTAATCTGAGACCAGCAGGTGCTCTGATAAACATGCACTCTCATCCCTTCATTTTTGGTCGAGTTTCGCCTTGTTACCAGTGCGTGAAATCCAGTTTTGTCCTGGTACTCATCTGGTTTAGTTTCGTCTAACTGGTCTTTGAGTCGAGTTTCGTCTCGCTTTTGTTCCTCATTTTGGAGATTCTTTCAGTTCCTTCATATTGTCTATCTTAGTTGAGATTAGCAAGTGTTCCTAGGATGACACACTCTAGCCACTTTGCCTTGGGTCGAGCTCCGAGTTTCGTCTCCTTACCCGCGTACATTTTCTGTTACAGAGCTTAGTCTCATCTACACTTTGTTGGTTGAGTTTTGCCTCACCCCTCCCTTTTGAAGCCCAGTTTTTCCCTGTCACGTTTGTCTGGAAGTTTAGTTGCGCCTACTCTTCTTTTGTTTTTGTTTTGTTTCAACCTGCGTTATAGCTTCTTTCTGACGCATGTCTTGGGAGTTTTGTTTCTGTTTCTTTCAAGAGTATAAATTTTCGGGTTCTTTCGTATTCAAACATCTTCAACCCTGAACGCTCGAAAGTTATCACTTTTCTCACTTATCATTTGAAGATATTTGAATAGGGGCAGCTGTTGCACCCCAAAATTTGCCCTCTTGATGTAGGCTTATGTTTCATCATGAACATCATAGTGCATTGCATTCATACATTGTGATAGGATCAAAATACTTTGGTGACCAAGTTTTCCTCAAGCATTGAAGGTTGATGGAATTAACAATTTGCTCAAGAAGAATATTATCATCTAAACTTCTGAATCTTTCAAGCTTAAATGCTTTTTCATATCTCAAGTTGTTTTTTTATTCATCTCTTTGGACCCCTTGAAGATTGAAGTTGGTGTTTGATCACAATTGAAATCACTCTTTGGATTCACTTGGTACTTCCAATAAACAATATTTGATTTAGGGAGATACAACATTTCTTTGTTATTTGAAAGATCCTTGTACAAGGAATTGGTCAAGATACCCAGAGGATTTGAGGTTTTGAAGATGATCCATCAGTCTCCTAATGTGTTGACCAAAATTAGGGTTTGGGTTTTCATCAGGATTTCTTGAGAATTTTTAAGTGAAACTTTGCACATGGCCTTTATATGTTTGGAAGATCATATGTTTGAAGTTTTGATCATCAATTTTGAAGGGAAGTGGATCAATTGATTCAGAGGGGCAAAATGGTCATTTTGGTCAAAATCAGTCAAAGTCAAGGTGGACCAAGTGAATTTTTGGCCAATCATCAATTCAAGGATGTAATTTTCATATTTCAAGTTCATTTTGGTCATTGGATCAAAGAGATTGAAGTTTGGGTTGAAACTTATTCTTGAAGAAACCCTAAAAGTTTCTAATTTTGGAAAATAAGGACTTAATTTCAAAAAATCATATTTTATTCATCCTTGATCAAGAAGATGCAAATGAAATATGCTTGGAAAGCTAAGAGAATGATCTTTCACCTCCTTTTGGTCTCATATTCAAATTAGCAAGGAATCAAGAGTTATGGTCTTTTGAAGTTACAAAATTATAGGTTATTTTTCAAAATTATTGAATTTCAAGCCAAATTTTGAGAACCTTAATGAATTGATTTGAAAAAAGCATAAACTAAGGGTTTGTAGATCGTTTCAAGTCCTTTCCAGGTTGTGTTAATTTGTGCCAAAATTCAAAAGTATGAGCAAGTTATCAGTTTTGGAATTTCGTGGCAATTTATTGAAATTTGGCCAAAATGCAAAAATGGCCATTTCTTGCAAACTCAAGTTTTAGCCATTCCTCATGCTTCTAATCAATTTCATTGGTAATTTGTGACATGCTGAAGCCCATTACACTTGCTATTTCGTGCCCCATATGGTATTGCACATGTTGCATTGAAAAAATGACAAAATTGCTCAAAATGGCCAATTCACCAACACTCTCTCATTTCAAATGATCATGGGCTGGCCTTTTAAGCATACGTTTCTGACTTCATTTGGCTCACAAAACGCGTAAGAAGCAAGGGAACGCACGGGCAAAAGAGTTGATTCAGTATGCACCTCATTTTGGCCAAATTTCCCAATCTTGCCCTCCAACGGATTTAAGGACAAACTTCCACTTCTAACCTTCTCTACAAGCTCTATATAAGTAAAAGCAAGCAAAGAGAGAGAGGGAGGAAGCGCCATTTGCAAGAATTTCAGATCTGAAATTTTCTTCCATCTTCTGCAACTTGCTTCGATTCTCTCAATTCCTTGGTGTTTTCTTCAATTTTTTGTGGATTCCACTTCATCAAAGCAAGTAGATCAATCTAGCACCCTTGGATTGCAACTGGAGTGAAGGAGACAGTAGATCCATTTTTTATCAAAAGTTTGAATTCACAACTTTGAATTTTGATTTTTAGCCATGATTCGTGTGATTTAAGTTTATAATCATGTTGATTGAAGTCTATGAAATGATTCTGAAGCTTTATACCGTTTAATTTGATGAATTATGCATGCTTGGATGTTCTGAAACTCGTTATTCAAATTGTTTTTTTTCATGTTCATGGCTTGATTGTGGATGATGTGGTTGATGATTTGATTTGATTCGAATTGCTATGTATTCCTTGCCATGCTAGCTTTGATTTGCTTTTGGTTTCATAAAAAATGATGCAAAATTGAGTGAGTTGTGTTGATCTGAAAGTGAGCCATAATCCTGAGTCATGCGCGCGCTTTTTGGATGTTCAGAGGTTGAAGATGATGTGGTGGCACATCCTGATTGGTCCGTTTGAAATTTTTGAATTAATTGAAATTTTGTTTTATAATTTGATTTCCATGATTTATTTTCTTGCTAAAAAATGATTGGAAAATTCTGAAAATAAATTCAAAATAATAATTCTGACTTTGTGTTTTTTTTTTGATATTTTTTTGGAATTATCTGATTGGTTAAAAAAATGTTAGGTTTAATTAATTAATTGATCAAAGATAATTTTTATTTTAATAGTTCCTTTGACCTAAAAAATCCACAAAAATTATTTGAGACTTCCAAAATGATTTGAAATTTGATTCTGACTTTGGTTCACCATTTTTCTTATTTTTGATTAAAAATTTAATTTCAAAGTTTATTTGTAATTTTTTTTTTAATACTTCTATTAATTCAAAAATTCCAGAAAAAATCATGTAAACTAGTTTTTAATCATAGAACCTGATCATATTTTTGTTTTAACCATTTCATGAATTTTGGTTATGATTTGCATTTTCTTGCCTTTGAATAATAATTTCATGATTAATTGTTTGTTTTTTGTTTTTAATATTTTCCTTTTATCCAAAAAAATCACAAAAATTCAGGGATGTATGTTTTTAGCCCTAATATTTGAATATAATTTTGGTTGGCCATTTTTCTGACCATTTGGTTTAAACATTATTTTGATATGTGAATATTTGTTAATTACATAATTGTTTGAATATTATTTTCTTTCTTGACTTTTCTTAATTCAAAAAATATGAAAAAATGTATATTCTGACTTTTAAAGTTTCTTGGTGATTGGTTTGACTTTTGTTTTATTTGTTTGAGTTTTAATCCTATTTAATTAATATTTGGGATTAAAAGTCAAAATCTAGGGTTTTTGTTGCTTATGGTGCAAGTTTCATGTTCAAAACCCATGTGCCTTGGACTTTTATTGGATTTCAGGTCTTGATCTTGGTTCATGAATGTGTTGGGAATTTGAAAACTATTTTTCTTAAATTACTTGACTTGGTTTGACATTTTTTCCACAAATAATTTTGAAAACTTGTCTAGCTTGGTGGTTTTGCCAACTAGTCTTAAATTTTGCACTTCATTTGACCTCCTCCCCAATCATTCATGAACTTAGGGCTTGCATTCTGACTTCTAGACACTTCCAATATGTTGAGATATTTTTGGTTTGAATTATGGATCCTTGTTTCTATTTTTGGTGTAATTTTGAAGTGAAGGTACCCAATTATGTTTGCATGTCTTGTTGCAATTTGTTTGATGGCCAATGAACTTGAGTGAGGCCTATAATTGGGAATCTAATGATCATGTTGGTTCTGACTTGTCCATTTTAGCTCAAGCCATTTCATTTGGAAGCCTCATTTTTGAATATTTTGAACCAACTAATGCATTATGTGGGTTTCATTTCTTATTGTATTCATGAAGTTGTGATTGAATTGGCTATGCATGATTAAAATATGTTTGCTACTGACCTCTATGGTTCTTGTTCATATTATTCTCAAGCTCTTATGATCCTTGATTGATACTCAATTGTCAATTCAACATGGTGATAGGAAAGAGCAACATTCCTTTGATTCTTTTGACCTAATCTGTGCATATGCTTGTCTCTTCTTGTTTATAATGTCTAATATTTGGTAATTTCCACCATGATTATTATCACTTCTTCACCTTTTGGAATACTAACTTGGTTGTTGAATGTGCGAGGTACTTTGAGAAAGTTGCCACTTTTGGCTTGAGGCTTTTGTGTTCCACTTTATTTATGGAACACAGTTCATTATATTGGCATTGTTTTTTGTGTTTGGCATGCTTGATGGTTTATGCAGGATATGCACATCTATGATTGTGAATATCACACTTTGCCCATGGGATTTGTACATATCTGATAATTTGCTTACATCTTGATGGTGCAATTGCTGACTCAATTTGTCTACTAATGCCAGCTCGCTTGAAGTTTCTCTGGGTTTCTTTTATTCTTGCTTGATTTCTACAGATAGTTATCTGTTTGGTATTGTACTACCTCATTTCTCCTATTTTCATTTTTCATAATCTCTGATTGCATGATGGGACCTCTATTGCTGATATATGTCAGGAGGCCCTCTGGTTTTTGTTTTATTGCATGTATTTTGTTTGCTTTTGATCGATGAGTCACTCAATTTAGAAATTGAGATCACGACTTCGCTCTCATTGCATGTTCCCTATAGGATGTTTATTACTTTTCCTCTTTAATTGTTGATCGATGAGTCACTCAATTTAGATATTAAGACCACGAATTCACTCTCATTGCATGTTCCCTATAGGATGTTTATTACTTTTCCTCTTTAATTGTTGATCGATGAGTCACTCAATTTAGATATTGAGATCACGACTTCGCTCTCATTGCATGTTCCCTATAGGATGTTTATTGCTTTTCCTCTTTAATTGTTGACCGATGAGTCACTCAATTTAGATATTGAGATCATGACTTCGCTCTCATTGCATGTCCTCTATAGGATAGTCTTGTTAAGCTTTGTCTGACATGCTGATTAAGGTAGGAATCCATGTATGCTAACATAGGATAGGATTTTCCTTTATCCTCAACCTTAGGGTCAACCATTGTATGATAACACAAGGGATAGTACTAGGTTAGTTTCCCTTAGTTGTTTTCCCTTTCTTTGCATCTTGTATTTTAAAACAAAAACCTGTTTTCTTGGCAAATCATAAGACACCTATAATGAATTCAAACTCCTCTTCAGAATAAAAGATACAAACCAATTTTACTTTGACTGTGTTATCTTGAAGCCGAGTTTCGCCATCGCACATGTTTTGTTATCCTACATTGATTCTCAATATCATTGATAGGTGTGATGTTTTGTCATCTGTTTTATTGATGTTTCGTCATCTTTGCCATGACATCTTTTTATCGTGAAGCCGATGTTTCGCCATTGCACATGTCTGTTATCCTACATTGATTCTCAATATCATTGTTAGATGTGATGTTTTGTCATCTGTTTTAGCGATGTTTTGCCATCTCTACCATGCTGCCTTATTATTTTGAAGCCGATGTTTCTCCACCGCACATTTTTTTGGAGCCGATGTTTCGCCATCGCACATGTCTGTTATCCTACATTGATTCTCAATATCATTGTCAGGTGTGTTTGTTTTGTCATCTTCGCCATGATATCTTTGTTATCTCTTAGCCGATGTTTCGCCATCGCACATTTGTTTGAAGCCGATGTTTCGCCATCACACATGTTTGTTATCCTACTTTGACCCACAATATCACTGTTAGGTGTGTTATCTTACCATTTGATGTCTTTCCATCTTTGACATGTTACGTTGTTATTATTTAGTCAATGTTTGATCACCTCATTTGTTCGTGGTTGCTTGATGTTTTGCCATCTTGACTATCTTTGTTTGTCCTAACTAAAAATCACAAACTAACCAAAATACTTAAGCCGAACTACAGCTACTCTGATTCCTTAAAAGGGATACGTAGGCATTGGGGTAGGGCCCAACCGAGCACAACTTTCATTTTCCCTACATTATTTTCTTTCCTTTTGCATGCATTCCCTTTTCAGTTGTAAGCCATAGACATAGGATTTGACCACACTCATTTAGATTAAACAACAAGAGTGGATACCGTAGAGTACTACGAGCGTGTAGGGTGCTAATACCTTCCCCTCGCGTAACAGACTCCCTTACCCGATCTCTCGGTCGAAATTACGTGATTTCTCCGTTTTCAGGTTTTCTCGATGTTTACCTTTCCCTCTCGACGAGATAAAAGACGTTCGATGACGACTTCATTATTCGATGATTTTCAGCCGGTGGTTTCAGGGTCATAAGCAATTTTAAAGATATTTTGAAATAGAAGATGAATTGAAAACTATTTATAGTGTGTGCATTGGCTTAGTACCTCAAGAGTTACTGTTCCTTATTTATGCACTAATAATCAAAATCACTAAAATAATAAAGTACGGGACCATGAGATCCTTCACAACTTCATTTCTTTTTTATGACATTTGTATTTGATTTATTTTTGCTTTTATCAATGAAACTTGACCAACTTCATTTTTTATAACTTCTATATTTTAACTAAGAATGCTTATGATTATATTTGCTCTTACTGTCACAGAGTGAATCCAGTTGAGCTTATACTATCGGTGATCAAAAGGAATGTGACAGTTTTGAACATGGGCTTTAATAAAATATGAAAAAGGAGGGTTGCTAACAAAGATATTCCACCCACTATTCAAAATGTATTTGATGGTTGGGAGGTCTTCCACTAAGTTGAAATTATTCAACTCAAGAACGAGGCAAGAGCCATAGCACCACTAAAAGTAGAACTTGATGGAGTTTCCATCACCAAAGATCTAAGAGGAATTGTCTTTGATGGAATATATTTGTTCTTAATGCTCAATAAAATTAAGGAAACAATATGATGTTAAATTGGTGTATTATCCCTCAACACTCTAATTTTGAGAAGAATGGCCCAACATTCCTCTGAGTTTATAAGATCCCACTAGACTTTCATGTTGGTATCTTCATTTAGACAAACCAAATATCTTAGCCCCAACCCTCCTTCGGAGTAAGGTTTTCACATTTTCTATGTATTTAACCAAAGCCAAAGACCAAGCATACATACATATAAAGTGGGTTAACATGCCTTGTAAAATTGACTTCACCAACTCTTCTCTTCTAGTAATAGAAAGAAGGGAACATTTCCAAGATGAAAGTTTTCTCTTGATTTTTTCTTCTAAAGGTTGAAGGATTTTGGATTTGGACTTTCTCTTGACGAGGGGAACACCAAGTTAGTTGAATGGCATGGTCTCCTTATTAAACTTGTTAATTGAGCTAAGGAATTAATCATGGACTAAGACATAGAACCAAAGTGAATTGCAAATTTTGAGTGGTTTATGACTTGACCTGATGCTAGAGTATGATTTGAACATGGAAATAAGGGCTAATATGTTCATATATTTAAACATGAATATTTATGTGAAGGAATTTTAAGATGTCTTTAACATGTCATCAAGTCGAGACTTCTAGAGCTAATAAGGTTAGAGACAATTTTACTAAGAACATGTTCATCTAGGCAAAAAAAAAGTTGTTAAAGGATCACCTTTCCTAACTCCCCTGGGACAATTAAAAAAACCATGAAGGGCCAAATTGATTAAGATGGAGACACTTATAGAATGAAGGATGTTAGCAATCCATTGGTAGAAAGTTCATTTGAAACCAAAATTGTGAAGCACGTTAAGAATGAAGGGTCGTGCGCACTATGTTATATTCCTACCTTTAATGAGACCTATTTGCTCCTTAGATATGAGAGAAGGCATGATGTTGGCTAATCTATCATAAATGATTTTGGTAATGCTTTTATACTTGAAATTTTCTACTATTATTGGCCATAATTGGTCCAATGAGTATGAAGAGTTAAAGAACTTCTTTTCACACAACATTATTTATGATACTCCAATAAGATTAAACGAAATTTGCTCCAAAATTGTCTAGTCCAAGAACATTGTCTTTGTTGAGATGAAAGACATAATAAGTAATCTCCTATTTATAGGGAAGCAATGCGAGTAGTGTGTTCATGCTTTCATCCACCACTTTAGGAATTATATCATCCACAATATAAAGATCCTCCAAAAAACATTGTTTGAGAAATAAATGTAACACCCTTCTAACCCTAACGAATAATAATGAATAATTTAATAAATAATTAAACACGAATCCACCATCATGGGTGTCACATCTTCATAAAAATATCAATATAAATCATCCTACTCTGTAACACAGGTTCTCAAAAATTAAAACAATGATCTTTTTATTAACATCAACACATAACTTCAAACTTCGAAGTGGAATCTTAGTCTCAAAATATATTTATTAAATTACTTCAAATAAAACATCGTCATACTCCATTGTTCGATAATTCATAAGTTCAAACAACGTAAATACAATAGAAAAGTAATTCATAGTCTCATATCAAATAAAAGAACACAATGTTCCAATCAAACGAGCCCAGCCCCGATGTTACATATCATAGCAAGACCCTTTTAATTAATGGAAATAAATTAATAACTTCAAGCTATCCTCAACTTCTACGAGCTATTCTTGATTACCTACAAGTTACCCACGTATCGAGGCAATATTTCCAAGAAGAAGGGGGTAGCAATCACAAATGAATATAAAATATATACGGAATAAATATAGTATGACAACAACAATCACTAAGAATTCCACATATCATCATGCTTCACATATTTACTCACACTTTCACATCACTAATACACATAAAACACATCATTGCATCATCAAATCAACATTCATCATCAATATTATTTAGGTCACAACATCTCAATATCATTCAAACAACAATTATGTAATTTCACAAATAATTCAATGCAACTTCATTAACTCGTGCATGTGGTACCAAACTTTACTAATGACCACTGTCATATTCCTCCAAATACCTCCATCATAGGATTGATTCCCGCTTGTAACCGGAGTACTTAACAAAAATGCACTCAATCCACACGATGTGATTGAGACTATCACTGGACTAACATCATATCAACATCACAGGACCAACATCCTAACATATGTCATGAATGCATAATGTGCAACAACATTATAAAACATGACCTCTACTAGTCAAAACACAATATCATTCATGTAATCAATAACAACATCATACACTTAGCATGTATACACATCAAACATGTACATAATCCACTTCATTCAACATATCATCATTGATTACATCATAGCACGTCACAAAATCATCATAGCATCAACAGATCTTCACACATCATTACACCATCGCGATTCATCACATAATGTCTAATATAATAATATAAAATGAACTATAAAAATATATCATTTTACTCATTTTATTCAAATAAAACATAGTTCATCATGTTATCTCTCTAACACTTCAAACGGTGCATCAAACATAGTCCGGAAACTCAACTTATGACACTTAGAACATTCGTTTAGTTGCACCTCGCCTAAGGCTCACCCGATGAAGCATCTTGCTCACCCGAGGCTCGCCCGACGAAGTTGGGGTGACCCAATTTCTCCATACAATTTCCATGAGCTTAAATTTTTCTCCCGTTCCTTCGCCTCACACTCGCCCGGCAAAGCTCACGCTTGCCTCCAGTTTTGCCCGGCGAAGCTGGAGCGAGACACCCTTACCATAAATTTTCCAAGAGCACCAACAATCACTATTTTCTCTCAACTCACTCTCTTCCGATGCTTCCTAGGAGAATTTGATTCTCCCGACAATCGAAGCATGACAGCAACTCTGCTATTGCATTTTCTGCTTAATTCAGTCTCAATTTCTCATTCAATTTCATACCAAAATAGACTCAAATCACCACAGAGCATCATGTCATCATAAAATAAATAAAAATACATTATCACATCATTACCAACATCAATTTATGGTATGTCGCACATCACAAATCATCAATTTCATCATAGATTCATCATATTACCAATTCATCACAAAACTCCAAACAACCTACAAAAATTTAAACCCCGTATCAATCATAATAACAATAATTATCCCCTTACCTTAGATTCCTAGAAGTAAGTTTGATTCTCTTTCTCGCGTTCTATTGAGCTCTTCTTCTTGCTACTTTATGCCCTAGTTCTTTTTGCATAGCGGTTTCTCACAAGAATACGATCGTACAGAATGAATCACTAAACCTCGATTCTTCCTTTTTGTCTAACTTACCCCTTGGACCCCTAATATGTTTTTCCCAACTTACCCTCACTAATCCTTACGAATATTACCTCCTTTCCCTCATCACCTCTACACCATATTATTTTATTTCATTAATAATAATAATTTTAATTAGTAATTTTAAATAATTATATTAATTATCTAAATTACTAAAATTTCCAATAGCACATTAATTCCCACAATTCCACACAATGACATCACAACACACATCATTTTCAACAAAACACCATATATTCATAAATAATTCATAATTACTCATCATAAATCAATTAAATAATAATATAATTATTTTGGGGTGTAACAACTTTGCCCCCACTTAAAGAATTTTCACCTTTGAAAATTACCTGGTGGAAAACAGAATTGGATAAGACTCTCTCATATGATTCTCACGTTCCCAAGTCAAACCTTTACCAGCTGGTCCACCCCACAGCACCTTCATTAAAGAAATTTCTTTACCCCGCTACTACTTGACTTCCCTACCTTCTATATGCACGGGTGATGCTTCAATTTCCAGGTTATCTCTCACCTGCACATCATCTATTTGGATCACATGCAAAGAATACGAAATATATCTCCTCAATTGAGACAAATGAAACACATCATAAAGATTCTCAAGCAACAACAATAAAGTAATCCTATAGGCCGCCTCACCTATCCTCTCTGAAATCTTATGTGGACCAACTAAACACGGTGTAAGCTTTCGTGACTTCAAATCACTACTGACACCATTTACCGGAGTAACTCTCAAAAGCACATGATCTCCCACCTGGAACTCAAGATTTTTCCTGCTCTTATCGTGATAACTCTTTTGACGACTCTGAGAAGCTTTCATCCTTTCTTGGATCATATTTATCTTTTCAATTGTCTCTTGCATAATCTCTGGTCCGAGCACAACACTCTCTCCTGACTCATACCAACTTAATGGAGTTATATATCTCCGACCATACAATGCTTTATACTGTTCCATACCAATACTTGCATGAAAATTGTTGTTGTATGTAAGTTCGATCAATGGCAGATGAATATCCCAAGCTCCTCTTTGGTCTAACGCACAAGCTCTCAACAAATCTTTCAAAGACTGGATAGTCCTCTTCGTCTGACCATCTACTTGCGGATGATAAGAAAAGCTCAATCTCAACTTAGTACCAAAAGAATCTTACAAACTTTTCCAAAACCTCGATGTAAATCGCTGATCTCTATCCGATACAATACTTGATGGTATACCATGTAACTTCACAATTTCATCGACATACATCTCAGCTAACTTCTTCATTGAATGATTGATCTTCATCGGTAAGAAATGAGCCAACCTAGTTAACATACTAAACTCATATCTCCAAATCTTTCAATAAATTCCAACTTGTCGCATCTGGGATTTTCATCGAAGCGCAAATGGAGGCGAAAGGACAGAAGAGTCGCCATTAATGTTACTTATCCCAAGAGAGGAAAAGGAAACACTGAGTAAACCTAAGGGAAGGAAAGAACATGGTCTCATGACCAACAGAAAGAGGGTAAGGAAGTCCGTTACGCGAGGGGGAGGTATTAGCATCCCTCATGTTTATGGTACTCCACAAGATCCACTTGAGTTTGTTCTAATATAAGGGTGTATAAAAAGTCTACGTCTAAAGATTAATGCTAAAATGGAATTCATGGATGCAAAGTATATACAAAAATAAAGATTTTTATTAGTTATGTCTGCCGCGGTTGTGAACCATTATGCCTACGTACCACTGGACGTGCAATGGGGATCAAGGTACTCATAGTTCACCTTAAAGGTTTTGGTGAGTTATATGTTTTTAATGAACGATTCTAGTGAAGCATGTCCTTTTTGAAAAGGTTTTAAAGGTAAAAAGTATGAATACAAAAAGGTTTGCATTGGTTGGTCTTTTTTACCTTGAAAAAGGATTTGAGTAGTGTTAGAGTGTTTTATGAATTTGAAAGAAAAAGAGTTTCTAGTCTTAATGAGATGCAAAGGGGAAATAAAAATCCTAAGGGAGACTAGCAAAATAGTCCTAAAGTTATCATGCAATGCTGAACCTATAGTTGGGATAAGAGGGAAGCATCTACCTAACATTATCATGCATGGATAACAAACCTAAGCTCTATTTAATTCAAACTTAGGGAAGAATGAACTAAATATCCTATGGGGAACATGGAAATATCACAAAAGAGAAGAAGAGGAAGAAGAAACAAGCAATCACACTTAGATAAGAGAGAAATCAAGTATCACATAAACACACATACAATTTAAGGTAGATACCTAAGCATACTAGCAAGAAGAGATGATAACACATTAAGTAAGGATCATAGAAGGGATGATAAAACACAAAACCTGGATGATAACACATCAAGTAAGATGAAAAAACATCAAGTGATAAAATGTCAAGTATAGATGACAAAACATCAAGTATAGATGACTTAAAATCAAGTATGAAGTGAGAGGATAAAAACATACATAAAGAGGGAGATGACAAAATATCAATCATAGATTTTAAAACATCAAGTAAGGATGGAAAAATATCAAATATGGATGGAAAAACATCGAGTATGGATGCAAAATATCACATAAGTAAGATGATAACACATCAAAAAAACACAAGACATGGTAATCAAACACAAAAGAGATGGGAAACTTAAACAAACTTAAAGAAATGAAGTAGAAAGCATGAAGGCAAAAATAAGCAATCAAGAAGAATGGAATAAAAGAAAATCAATATATAATATAAGTTTTGACCCTAACATGTTAAACACCTTATAATATCCTAAGCATGACAACAAAGTTCAAGAAGAATGAATTATTACCTAACTAGACAAGTAGAAGTGCAAGTGTGTATTTAGAAGGAAAAACTTCACATCATGATAAAACATGCAATAAAGGATGAGACAAGAGGTAGATACCTAAGTGTAAACATGGTTTAAGATATCATAAACTATCATTAATTTTTTACATGTTAATAAACATCACCTAATCAAAACAAGTTCACATGATGAAAAGAGATAAAACTCTAATAAGTAACAAGATAAGACCTGTGCAACAAGTAAGTGGAAAACCATGTATAGGAAAAAAAAATATAATAAAGATGGTGTATATACATCCCTAATGGTCATGCTTTAAAGGGTAGAGATTCTAAAGATCACAAGAAAAGGTAAAAAAAAGGCAAGTACACTAGCATATGAGCATTTATGTGTCAAGTGCCTAGCCAAATATGGTATAAGAAGGGGAAATGAGGTGAAAGAGATGAATTAGTATACAAGTTAGAATAAAACATATCAAGTACTCATCATTATCTAATAAAAAAATTTGAGGAAGATTCACAATCAAAACATACAAGGAAAGTTGGTTGAAGAACCCTAAATGGACTTATGTCCTCATGCAATACTAACAAGGAAACATGTGGGATGAAAGAGGTATTATGTAGAAGATAAGGAAAAAATTGACATGTTATACACTCAGAACATACTTCATAGTCAAGAAGAGGTTCAAATAGTCATTGAAAACATGGTACAAAAACCAAAGCAAACAAACTAGCATCCATCAAAATGGTGTAGTGAAGTGAGCACAAGTGTGTGATCAAGTTAACATGGCAAGACATGTCAATTAAGATTGAAGTAATAATCACACACTCAAGGATAACACACATAAAATACCTCTAACAACCCTAAAGGACCAAAACTTAAGTATTTCAAAAGTTAAGGCAAAACTAGGTCAAAACTAAACACTAACAAGTTCCTAAAAGTGAGTGAAGCGTGATAAATGGATAGATGAAGAGGGAACATGTTTTAGAGGGTGACATAACACACAAGTCAGTAGAAAATTATCTCTAAGATCACACATTAAAATATCACAAGCATGGGAAAAGGAATGCATATATATCACACAAAGAGAATAGTCAAAGGAGGCAAGCAAACAATGTTCAATTTAAGAATTAAAGATAAAAAAGAAGAGAGAGCATAATTGAAGAATTATGAAATGTGTGAGTTTGTATATCAAGTTAACTCAATACGAGATTTAAGAGTAACTAAGTAAGAAGATGAAACTTATTACACAATAAAAATCACCTAGTTAATAAACAAAATCATCTAAGAGAGGATGATGCTTGTCTTAGATCAAATGAGATTGAATAAGAGCAAGTAAGAGAGTAATGACATCTTGTATATCATAGGGTGATGTCGAAACCCTCACAGGATATCAATCATGAACTTAAAGGCTCAAGAAATTTCAACAAGATAACATACTTAAGTGTCATGATATTTTGCAAAATATAGTCCTTTGTTGCATACAAGCACTATGATTTAAATAAATTAATAGTCAGTGTTATTAGATGTAATGGGAAGTAGCCAATATCAAGATACATTCATAGGACATGATGCTCAAACCATAAGTAGAAAAGAAGATATAGCTTCCTATGTACCAGCGTGTTAGTTAGTAATGGATTACTTAAACATGGATCAAAGAAGCATGAGAAATGATATGAGAATATAAATTAAGGTAAATATTTAAGCACAGAGATCTTGGATATTGATTATTTAGAGAATTCAAAACAACATCACAAACAAACTAGGTTAAAACAAAGATATGGCTCCCAATTGTCATCGTGATGAGTTGACAATGAAATGTCAATCAAATAATCAAAGGAGATATGCATTAAAGGCATGATTACCTTAGAAGTCAGTAGAAAACACACAAGGCTTCATTTATTATGGATCAAATGTGTTTGACAAAAGGAATGCATAAAAGCAAACTCCTAACCTTGGCCATAATTGATGAATTTAAACACATAAACAATTACAAGTTAGGATGCTTAAATGGTTTAAAGGGATTGAACTTAAAATACTAAAAAGTGGTGAGAATAAGGTATAAAATATGAGGCTTGATTCCTTATGTATTTCACAAGTGCATTCAATATACCTCACATGATCAATAAAGAAGCATAAAGAGGGATTAATATTAAAATGAAATGAGAAAATGATCACAAAAGATCAAATTCCTCTCAAGCCTTTTATAAAGCTATCCTTGAGTTATCATGTCCCTAAATCTCAATGACACACAATCATGGCAAGGATTGGCTCAAAAGATTTACCCAAAGTTACAAACTAGGGTTCAAAACTTGCATAATTTAGGAGTTCAAAACAAAGTGATCATCAAATAACTAAGAGGGACCAATTAATTTGTTCCAAGATAATGATATACTAACCATGATCAAGGGTTATCATGAGTACAAAATTTAACCTAAAAAAATTTCACACAATAGCAAATTGAAAGCAAGAAGTTCAAGTAAGTCGCAATAGACAAATTCAATAAAAAATTAAGGAAAAAATAGAAAAGGGAATTGTAAATTCAAGAAAAATTAAATATAACTTCCTAAGGACTTCTAAAAGTCATAAACAAAGGATAAAGTCTTTTGATAGAAGAAGAAGTATGTTTTTGAAGGGCAAACACCAACACTAGTTAGCAAAGTGCTAAATCTAAACATGTTTTGAAAAATAATTTGTGAGAAACGTAAGATCCAGACTTAAAATTCAAAAAAAAAAAAGATTAGCATGGTCTTAATTCATCCAATAACCTCAAACATATTTTCTTTGAATTTTAGAAGTGAGGAAAATTGGACTTCAAAATCAAACATTGCAAGTGATCAACCAAATCCCTAAAAAATGGGAAATAAACTTCAATATTGAATTACCAAAGCTAAAATACAAATACATTTGATATGAAACCAAATAAAATTCAAGAAACCTCTAAGGATCAGTAAACATATTTTCGCACATTTTTAAAATTGATGGAATGTTGAAAATAAAATCAAAGAAATAAATAACATAAAATTATTACAAGAAAAACACCCTTAACCAACTAATTTAATTAAAGTGTTTCTAATTTTCGAAAATAAAAATAAAAATCATAGAAAAATTAAAGACTTATTGAGTATTCATGTCATATTTTTTTTATATTTTTTTGATGAACAAAACTATTTTAAATTAAATCAAGAAGTGAATAAAGATAAGGATGGAAAATAAGAAACAAAAATTCAAAATAAAAGAGAAATGGCGTGCGTGGGACCCTGCAGATTCAAACAGACCAATCAGGAACTGTCTTCCCCAATGAAACAGTTACAACAAACCCTAAAAATCGTGCTTATGCAATGAACTTCATATCGACCTTACTTACTCGTTTCACCATGAAATCACATGAGATATTAAGAAAAGTTGTAGATCTCATGGAGATCTACAACTTGATACCAAGAACTACATCAAACAATCACGCAAGCACAGAGAATTTTAACCAAACTTCTATTGATTTATCACTTTTGCGCAAAAACCTCAAAACTAAATGCAAGCTCGGATTCGCAAAAATATATACATCAAACGTATGGTTTTGCCAACTAACAACACAGTAAATATGAATTCAACAATCGAAAACTCTTATGGATGCAGATGCAAGCTTGTATTCAGATCTATGGAGTTTTAAAAGGTTACCTAGTGGAGTAGTTCCACTGACTTCTTCAAATCATACAAGAGAAGAATAGAAACCATGAAATCACTTGAACTAGTTTGATCCAGGGGAGAATAACAATGAAGAAGTGGCTTCTCTTTGAATAATTTATGAAAATTGAGGGATTCCTTCAAAGGATTTTGAGAGAGCTTAAGCAATAGAGAGAGAGAGAGATGTTTTTCGGCTTGCTATTTTTGTGTGAGCTCAGCGTATGAAATGAATGAAGAGAAAAGCTTCTGTTATAGCCGTTGGAGTGAGGTTATCTAACTTAACCACAGTTAAGCAAAGTTTGTTGAGCAAGCTTAATGAAAAATGAAATCACATAGGGTATGCGCTTTGTCTTGTGTTACTGTGATGTTGGGTTCTTTTTTATGAGAAAAAAAGAATGGAAAGTGAGTGAAAAGAGTGTGTAAGGTGGGCTGGCATATGCTACACATGGGATGAAAAGTGAGTGGGGGGAATATGCTTTTTTTGGCAAGTCACGAAGAGCATGTGCATGCAAGAAAATTTCACTTATTTGGCTTGTTTGGGAAACAAAATAGTGTGCATTCTTAAGAACTACGCTTGTTGTATCACTGCACGCATACTCTAAGGACCAATCATGTTCTTTTCTACAAAAATCAATCAACTCTTGATCATATGGCACAAGCTTGATCACTTTAGAAATCTGAGATAACAAGCTTTAATATTGATGTTGATGCAAATCTGAAATGAGGCTTGTAACATATTGAAAAGTTGGCATGAAAAAAATGCAATTTGACTGGCTGGGCAAAGACATGCTTCTTGCACGCGCAGGGCTGGTCATGCTAGCCAGAAATTTTCCATTCGAGCCATTGAATCCAAAACATAATAACTCACTCCATAATGCACAAAATGGAATAAATTTTGAAACAAAATTGAAGAGGGAGCTTCAAATTTCAACTTTAATGTGCCCACCAACCGTTTAATAAAATTCCATGCTTGGCACGCGTGTTTGCTAGCAAAATGTCAATTTGTGACTTCAAAACCTAAACATTATATCTCTCACCATAGTGCACCAAATGAGATGCTTGAATCAAATTTTGAGAATAAGCTCTAGAATTTACCTTTCATGTTTGGAAATTTTTTATTTCATTCCAAATGAAACCCTAAAAATGGCCATGAAGAAAATTTCATTTATGCACATGACTTGGAAAATTTACGAAGTGTCCAAACTTTTTAAGCCATATAAGTTTCTCTCCTTTCACTTTTTGGACTTAATCTCACAAGGAAAAAGTTGAAGAACTTTTCTTCCTCTTCCAACCTTGTAAGGTTTGAAATTTTTCAATAAAAAATGAAGAAGTTATGAGTTTTTGAAATTCAGCCTTATGAGTTTCCATACTTAGAAAATTTCCAAATTTCACCAAGATACCTCCATGAACAAGTTAGCTTAAAAATCCATATTTCTCTTGAACTTATTCAACCAAAGGCCATATAATGTTGAAACATGATCATTGACCTCAAGTTTGACCAAAAGTACACTTGGTCAACAGTTGACTTTTGTAGACTTTTGCTCAGAGGATTATTTTACCCCCAATCGATCAATTGAACTACTTTCAATAAAAATTGATGCTCAATTCTTCAATCATAGGTGATCATGCACATGTTGAGAAGCATGGAATAAAGTCTTGCCCAAAAAATCAAAGATTTGTTGATTAAATCCAAAACCCTTGTTTTGGCCACTTTGTGTTAGGAGATGATGATCTAGTCTCAAAACCCTAATTTCATGGAACATGATGAGAATTTCATTGAACAAAGATGTATCATATAACAATGAGAGGATATTGCTCCATAAATTGGGCCCACACAAGGATAAAACACTTCATTTGGCCTAAACCCTAATCTCAAGAGATGAATAAGAGAACAGTGATTCAAATCAACACACTTGCAATATTCAATCTTATAATGAATCAAAGAGATGATTGAGATATATTGAGGCATTAGAAGTCTTGGTTGCTTGAACCAACAAAATAATGAGGATATGAGACCCTTCTTGCACTGATTGACAAAATAATCATCTTCTATAGCTTGCAGAGGAACTTGGAAACCAAAAACACCTTGATCCTATCAAAATGTATGAATGCATATGATGAAACATAAGCCTTTAAAGTTCTAAAAACAAGAAGGTAAATTTTGGGGTGCAACATAACTCACGCACCATAAGCATCGGCATATGTAAAGACTTTCTACTCAATGCATCAGCCACCACATTTTCTTTACCAGAATGGTAATTCAAATCAAAACCATAATCCTTCAACAACTTAAGCCGTCTCCTTTACCTTATATTCAACTCTTTCTGATCAAACAAGTACTTCAGACTCTTGTGATCACTAACCACTTCAAATTTAGAGCCAAAAAGATAATTTCACCAAATCTTCAACATAAACACTACATCTGCTAACGCTAAGTCATGCGTTCGATAATTCCTTTCGTGAACTTTAAGTTGTCTAGAAGCATAGGAAACAACCTGCCCATTTTGCATTAGTAGACCACCAAGAATCATCTTAGACACATCACAATACACCATAAAATATTCACCTGGATTAGGAAAAATCAATACTGGAGCTGTCATCAACTTCTTCTTCAATTCCATAAAACTTTCTTCACATGCAACATCCCACACATAAGCTTGACACTTTCGAGTCAACTGAGATAACGGTAGCGCTAACTTAGAAAATCCTTCAATGAACCTTTGATAATAACCTGCTAAACTAAGAAAATTTTGAATCTCAGTTGCAGACTTCGGAGTCTCCTATTGAACACAACATCAACTTTAGAAGGATCCACAACAATTTCACCATTAGAACTCACATGGCCGAGAAAACTCACTTCCATCAACCATAACTCACACTTTGACAGTTTTGCATACAACTTCTTTTTTTTCAACACTTGTAACACAACTCGCAGATGCTCAGCATCCTCTTCTTATGATTTAGAATAGATCAAAATATCATCAATGAAAACCACAACAAACATATCTAGATACAAATGAAACGTTTAATTCATATACTCCATGAAAACACTTGGTGCATTCGACACACCAAACGACATCATAGTGTACTCATAATGACCATACCTTGTTCTGAAAGTCGTCTTTAGAATATCATCTAATTTAACACGAATATGATGATAACCCAACCTCAAATCAATCTTGATAAAAACACGAGCATCCACCAATTGATCCATCAAATCATTAATCCTCTAGAGTGGATACTTATTCTTAATAGTCACTTTGTTCAACTTCCTGTAGTCCATGCACAATCTCATACTTCCATCTTTCTTCTTAACTAACAACATAGGTGCACCCCATGGAGAAACACTCAGTCGAACAAACTTCTTCTCAAGAAATTCTTATTTATTCAACTCATTTAGCTCAGAAGCTGACATTCTATAAGGAGCCATCGACATTGGACTCGTATCTGGAACCAACTCTATAGAAAACTCCACCTCATTTTCTGGAGGCAAATCACTTATGTCATCTGGAAATACATCTGAGAATTCACAGATAACAGGTAGTTCATTACTCACAGCTTCACGGTCAATTTGTAACGATGCAAACATTGCAAAAATCAAGGCCTCATCTTCCAAGAGTTCATCCACTTGCTTAGCAGACAAAAACATCAGCTCTCTACCATCACCAAACTCTGGGAACCTCGCAGTCTTATTGTAGCAATTGATATGAATATAGTTGAACTCCAACAAGTTCATTCCAAGAATGACATCAATTTGGAATAGGGCCATACACACCAAATCCATCACAAAACTCTTACCATAAATGGTGAAAGGATAACTCAAACAGACAAAAGTAGTAGTAACAAAACCATTAGCAGGAGTATTTATCACCATACCACCATTCATGGAAGACAATTTCAATTCCAACATAGTAGCACATTCATGCAAAATAAATGAATGAGTAGCTTCGATATCAATAATAGCAACCAACTTAAAATTGTTAATAAAACAATTATGTTTAATCAAGTTGTCCTTCTTGGAACCCTCTAATCTACTCAAAGCGAACACTCTACCATTAGTATGGGCAGAAACATCCTTCTTTGGCTTTTGAAAATGGGTACTGATACGAACCTTTTCTTCATAATTAAAACAAGTTGGACCATCGTTCTTTCACTCTGGAGCATGATGACCCATCTTACCATACTTGAAACATCTCAAAACTTTATTCTGACATTCATTACAATGGTGACCTTATTCACCACACCTAAAGAACTTGATAGGAGCGGGAGCTCCTCCCACACTTGTCTTCTTCCCATCGAAAACCTTATGTTTCCATTTATCAGCTGAAGCATTGTAAGGCTTCCCACGGTCCTTATTATCCCCTCTCTTCTCGTTCATGACATTGTAATGAGCCTTATTATCCTCTTCATAAATTCTAAAGTTATTCACCAACTCTAGAAATCTACGAATATGCTGATACCCAATTGCTCGCTTGTTTTCCGAATGCAAACCATTCTCAAACTTGATACACTTCAAGAATTCAATAGTCGGTTCACTATAATATGGATAGAACTTCTCTAGTTGCACGAACCTAGAAGCATATTCAGTTATAAACAAATTCCCTTATTTCAACTCTAGGAATTAAATCTCTTTCTTCATGCGCACATCTTCGGGAAAATACTTCCTTGGAAACTCTATCTTGAATGCAACACAACTAACAACCTCACCTATTACTACCAGTCTCTGACGGGTGCCAACCCACCAGTCATCAGCTTTCTCTGCCAACATATGCGTACCAAACTGCACCTTTTATGCCTCTGAGAAATCCAAGACCCAAAAGATCATTTCAATCTCCTTCATCCAAACTTGCACTCCATCAGGATCATACTTACCCTTGAAAGTAGGCAGATGGTTCCTCTGAAACGTTCCCAAGACATGGGACCCATCATTCCCGCCAACATTAGGCTGATGTTGCACATCCTGAGCAACAGCCAGCAAAGCAGCAACAATCATAGCATCGTTCCTTCCATCCATTATACACACTGGAAACTAACGTCAGAAACATGGTGTATCGACAGTGTACTCACACTAGACGGACTGGCCTTCTCTGGTACCACTAATGTAACACCCTTCTAACCTCCAACGAATAATTCATGATGAATTTAATAAATAACTAAACAGGAAGCCTCCGTCATAGGTGTCACATCTTTAAATAACATCAATATAAACCATCATGCTCCATAACACGGTGCTCAAAAATTAAAACAATTTTCTCTTTATTAACATAAACACATAACTTCAAACTTGGCAGCAGAATCTTAGTTTCAAAACATCTTCATTAAATTACTTCAAATAAAACATCCACATACTCCATCATTCAATAATTCATAAGTTCAAACAACATAAATACCATAGAAAAGTAATTCATAATCTCATATCAAATAAAAGAACATAATGTTCCAATCAAACGATCTCAACCCCGATGTTACATATCAGAGAAATGCCCTCTTTATTAACGGAAATAAATGAATAACTCCAAGCTATCCTCAACTTCTATAAGCTATTCTTGATTACCTGCAAGTTACCTACGTATTGAGTCAACATTTCCAAGCAGAAAGGGTGAATAATCACAAATCATTATAAAAGATATACGGAATAAATATATAGTAGGGCAACAACATTCATCAAGAATTCCACATATCATCATGCTTCAAATATATACTAACATTTTCACATCACTAATACACATCAAATACATCATTGCATCATCAAATTAACATTCATCATCAACATCATTTAGGTCACAACATCATCAACATCATTCAATCAACAATTTTGCAATGTCACAAAGAATTCAATGCAACTTCATTGACTCGTGTATGTGAAACCAAACTTGACTGATGACCTTGTGTTATTTTCCTCCGAAGATCCCCATCATAGGATCGATTTCCGCTTGGAATTGGAGCACTCCACAAAAATGAACTCAATCCACATGATGGGATTAAGGCCATCATTAGTCCAACGTCCTATAAATATCATTGGACCAATGTCCTAATATATTCCATGAACGCATGATGCGCAATAACATAATAAAACATGACCACTGCTAGTCAAAATGCATCACCATTCATGTAATAATTAACAACATCATACACTTAGAATGTATACACATCAAACATGCACATAATCCACTTCATTCAACATATCATCATCGATTACATTAACACGTCACGAAATCACATAGCATCAACAAATCTTCACACATTATTACACCATCGTGATTCATCACATAAATTCTAATCTAATCATAGAAAAGGCACTGGAAAAATACATCATTTTACTCATTTTATTCTACCAAAACATAGTTCATCGTGTTAGCTCTATAACACTTTGAACGGCACATCAAACGAGTTCTGTAAACTCAAGTTATGACACAGAACATTTTGTCAGCTTCCCCTCGCTTGAGGCTCGTCCGACAAAGCAGCTTGCTCACCTGAGGCTCTCCCAGCAAAGCTGGGGTGACCTACCTTCTCCATACAAATTTCAGGAGCCTATATTTTTCTCCCATTCCTTCGCCTCACACTCTCCCGATGAAGCTCGCGCTCGCCACCACTTAACTCGGCGAAGGTGGAGCGAGAAACCCTTCCCATACATTTTCTAGGAGCACCAACAATCACCATTTTTCTCTTGCCTCACTCTCGCCCAAAAAAGTTGAAGGATCGCCCAACGCTCGACGCGTGGCAGTAACTCTGCTGTAGCATTTTCTGTATAATTCAGTCTCAATTTCTCATACGATTTCATACCAGAACAGACCAAAATCTCCACAAATCATTATGTCATTATACAATCAATAACAATACATTATCACATCATTATCGGCATCAATTCATGGTATTTCACACATCACAAATCATCATAGATTCATCATATTACCAATTTATCACAAAACCCCAAATAACCTACATAAATCTAAACTCCATATCGATCATAATAACACTGATTACCCCCTTATCTTAGATTCCTAGAAGCTAGTTTGATTCTCTTTCTCTCAATTATTGAGCTCTCCTTCTTTCTTCTTTGTGCCCTATTTCTTTCTCCACAGCAGTTTCTCACAAGAATGCGATCGTACAGAATGAATCACTAAACCTCAATTCTTCCTTTTTGTCTAACTTATCCCTTGGACCCCTAATATGTTTTTCCCAACTTACCCTCACTAATTCTTACGAATATTACCTCCTTGCCCTCATCACCTCTACACCATATTATTTTATTTCATTAATAATAATAATTCTAATTAGTAATTTTAAATAATTATACTAATTATATAAATTAATAAAATTCCCAATATCACCTTTATTCCCACAATTCCACACAATGGCATCACATCACACATCATTTTTAACAAAACACCATATATTCATAAGTAATTCACAATTACTCATCATAAATCAATTAAATAATAACATAATTATTTTGAGGTGTTACAAAAAAAACATTTTGGAAGTATTGAACATGTTCAACAATTTGGTTAGAATTTGTTATGAATTCATCTACATGGTTGAGGATGGTAATAGGCTTGAATGTATATTTTATGTTGGTAAATCTGTGAAAACAATAGTGTTCCCTGTCTCCTTATAAGTTCCATTTTAATTTATATTTTTCAAGCCATACATTATTCCATGTATGGAGCTTTAGCCAACACAAATTGGGCACTTTATACTGGCCCCTAAGAGTCTTAGTGACACCATATGTTTAGATTTAGTTATGAATCTAGTCTAGATTAGCCCTAACAACCTTGACATTGTTGGTGACTTTTCCAAAAACTTCATGGTTCCAAGAATTTAGCTTACTTTTTAAAATTTGAAGTTTGTGTTAAGGATAAACATGGGAAACATGTGATATTTTTCTTCCAGCATGTTTCAATTACATTCTTGCAATCTTTATGAAAAGTCCACCTTTTGAGGAACTTTAATTAAAAGACTCATTTATAAAGGTTGGCTTGGAACATAAATATGAGGGGTAATGGCCAGAATTGTGTTATGTAATAGTTGAGGTGGATACCAAAGCACAAGTGTTCATCCAAGTTTGGTTGTAAATGTTTTTATCAAGTCTTATATCAATGTTATAAGAACTAGATCTTTTAGTAGACAAGGTAAAACCGAAACATCTAGTTGGGACGTGGATAAGGTTATTGGCTTCATAACTATTGTACCCCAAATTTTCCCTCTCACTTATCAAGAATTTTCTCAAAAGATCTCATTGGGCTCAAGACTACACTAGGGTTTGATCAGCTCAAGACACCTCCTTATTCACTGATGACCAAAATTAGGGTTTGAGTTTGCACAAGGATTTTTGAACTATCAATGCTTCATATGGATTTCATGGATCATTATGGAACCCCAAGATCACTCATGTCTAGTTTTAAGTCTTGGATCACACTTTTGATCAGTTAATTGAACAGTTGACCTAAAAATCAGTTGTATTTGGAAAAAAGTCAACCATGGCCAATTTACAGTCAAACTTCATAATTTTTTATCCAAATTAACATTTTAGACTCATATGTATCATTTGATCAAGTTTATACCATAATTCCTCAAGAAATTTGATCAAATCTCCAAAAGGGCAAAATGGTCAAAATTAGGGTTTTGACTGAGAAAGGGCAATTTCTAATTTTTGACCTAGCAAATGATCAATTGGTTTGAGGCATGATCTAAAGAGTCCAATTACATCATTTTTACCTAATGGCATGATTCAAAACATTGCAAGCCCATTGGATTGACAAATGAATTTTGCAGTCAACTGATCAAAAATGAACTGTATACTAAAAAGTCAAACTTTAACATTTTGGTCAAATTCAAGTGCCAAAGATCATAATTCATCAAAACATGTCAAAATGTGAAACTTATTAATCAAGAAATCAAAAATTCAAGATTTCATTTTGAAAAGTCAAAATTTCTAAATTAGAAATTTTTTGAGGTGTTGGAAATTTCATGTTTTTTCATAACTTTGATCCAAATTTTCACCATGACGCAAGATGATTAAAGAGAAACTCCCAACATGAAATTAGTAGATCTCCATGAAATATACAACTTTTCTTCACATAACATCTCCTAAAAATGGTTGGATCTCAAGTTATAATTTTGTGAATACATGCTCATGAACTAAAAAAGACTTCGTGAAATTTTGCCCTAGTTAGGCAGATTTTTGACCTAACTTCATGGCAATTTTTCACATAGTTACAATGGAAATCATCAAAAGAAATTCAAAGATGAGTTGTAGATCACATTGAAAGCTTTCCAAAATGTCAAAGAACTCCTTGAGATCATTCTTGAGAAGGGAGAATCAAAGAGATGAAGTTGGTGTTTTGTCACTTGGATTACAAGTCATTTTGTGAAGAACACTTGATCCAATTTTCAAGCATGTTGTACAAATCTTGCTTTGCAGGCTTCAAACTTTCTAATCATTCATTAATTTAATGCTTACACAACTGGTAGAGCCATTGTCCAAGCATTGAAGCCATTATCCAAATTGCATTTCCATTTTTGGAAGAAAGTCACCACTTCCATTTTAGAAAAGTGACTTTAATCATAATGTCAACTCTCCTTGAGCCCATACATTGTTGCTTCTGACTAAAAAGCATGTAAAAGAAATAAGCAACATATCTACAGCCTGCTAATCACCCTGCAAACCCTTGTACTTCACATTGAAACCATGCTTGTCAACTTTGCTTCAAAAACAAGTAACCAAGCCATAACATGTGAGTTTCAAATCCTGAGTTGTTACAAGCCTCAAAACCTCTTTCTTATAAGTATACACACTATTTGTAAGTTGAGACACAGATGTTAGTGCCCTGAAACTATCTCAAACACTCAAAAAGCAAAAACCTATTCAAGAACACCATTACACAGTTTTGAACCTAAACTCGTGATCTTCATTTCCACTCGTGTGTTTTGAAAACTAATCACTCAGACACCTTCTAAACATCATACCAAAGCAATCCAGGCCCCTGTTTCAAGACTGTAACTCTTCCATCACTATCCACCATTTTCAAATATCAAGCTTGTAGGTTGACTTGAGTAGAGAGATTCAGGGACTTTCAAGGAAAAGTAAGAGTTGGAATACACTCAAGGAAGTCTAGGCAAGCTAAACAGATCCTCAGGCCTTCTCAAAAGTTGCTCAAACTCCATTCATGACTCCATCTACAAGAGGTAAATTTTCAAACTTCTATCTCTTCATACAAGTATCATTTGATCCTGATTTATGAAAACAAAATGTAGATATCCTTGCTCTAAAGCTAACCATGTTCATAGTTTCCATTTATATTAACTGTGTATAGATAATTTTATCTTTGACATTTAGCTTACATAAATTATATGGTTGAATTCGTGGGAAGAAACACCATAACTTTCATGTTTGAAATTTCCATTTTTGTGGAGAGATGAGGAAGATATAGGTGGTCCGGCTAGGCGCGAGGTTGAAGACGAAGTTGCCTTCAAAAAGCAGTTTCTAATATATATTTATGCTTTGATTATATGACCGGATGAAACAGCCACCCCAGTGGCAAGCGCGTGCGTTTTAAGTCATTGCTTACCTAAAGGGCGAGGGTTCGAACCAATGTGAACCCCCTTTTGCTTTTTTTTTCTTTTTTCTGATTTGCAAACACTTTTTTGCAAGCACTGGGCCTTTTGGGCCTGGGATTTTTTTTTTTGCTAGCATACTCCCCTGTTTACTTGTGACACCCCTTTGCCCATTTTATTTTTATTTATTTATTTATTCCTTTTTTCTTTTAAATATATTTCCTAAAAATACCAAAAAATCATAAAAAAGCATAAAAATAATAGATTTATATTTTGACATAATTTAATTATTTTTCCACATAAAAAATTATTTTTATTCATTATAATTTATTTATCTTTTACTAATTTCCTTGTAAATTAAATTAAAAATAAATTATTATTTATCTAAATTTATTTATTTCAATATAAAAAAAAAGACCAAAAATATTTCATAACACCATATACATTATTTTCATGACAAATACAAAAAATACTTTTTTTCTTTAAACTTATTTCCTTTTAATCAACTAAATAGAATTAGGGTTTTATTCAAAAATATTTTATTAATTAATTTCTTTTCTTAATTAACTTAAATTAATTTAATTTAATTATTTTTTCTCTAATTAGGTTTAGATTAAAACCTCTTTATTACAAAAAAACCCAAACACAAAAAAATATTTTCTTTCAATTTGCATTTGTACTTTATATATTTCTTAAATTATTTGGACAATATTCAATTTGGTTGTAATAGATTACTTAGGTTTATATTATTGCAATCCCCATTCATAAATTGTATACCCCCTCCCACAAATGTTGTAATAGCGTAGTAACTTTAAATTTCGCAATTTATCGCTTTTACATAACATGCTAGTAATTAGGGTTTGTATGAGAAGATAAAAGCAATCAAATAGAAAACCCTAATTCAAGACAAAAACAAGCATGAAAATGACACACTTGCACACAAGAACCCCTAGGGTGAAATCCACTTGGTTGCCTTATACAAAATGGCCATATTACGCATGCAAGGTATCTTAGCAAAAACAAACAAATACAAGATCATAGTCCCTCGATGACGCTATTCAAAGTTGCCTTACAAAATGATCTTAGTCCCTCAAAAAGAATGCTAAGATACCTTGCAACATTGCTAATCATGGCTATACGATGACCTACGCCCTTCCCGTTAACATCCAAAGATAGGGTTGCTTACCAAATCAATGATAAGACAACAATGTCAAAGGAAGAGAAAATGAACAAGAAAGACATTTGAGTAGGTAGATTGCATCTAATTACTTGCTCCATTTCAAAACAAACATCCTTGCTATTTTCAAAAACAAACACCTACACTTTCAAAACATCTTACAAACTTGAAAACATTTTCAAAAGATCAATACCTTTGTATACATTCTTACGAACGAGAATCATTACAAAGATTGCCTAAACAATGGCCTCTTTGTAAAATACTTTCAAAAACCACACAAAGCATAATTTCAAACAAAAGCAAGTGATCTAGCAAGTAACTAAGAGCCCATGGAAAACCATGGATGAAAAGGGTTCTAATACCTTCCCTTTTCATAATCTACCCCCCGAACTCAAGAAATAATCTCAAAGGTCTTTCCTGTGCTTTTTCACATTTCCTTTTGGATAAAAGGAAAGTCGGTGGCGACTCTTGCTAACCGCAACATTTGCGATAAAATGCAAAACACCCAAGTCAGTTCTCCCACCGCATCACAATAACACTTTAGAAAATATTTCATGGGACCCTTGACAGAAGCATGTCTTCCTCTATGTTCAAGGGACCCAATAATAACATTGAAGTTTATTGTACCCCAAAATTTTCCCTCAAATACTCAAGAATCTCAAGGGATGACTAGTCAAATGCTCCTCCTAAGTTAAGAGCCTACAACTAGGGTTTTGAGTTTCTCAAGGAAATTTTGTTTGCAAAGGTATCAAGTGGATTTCATGGTTCTCCCTAGGTCCTCAATAAGTTTCATGTCAAGTTTTAAGTCCTACATCACAAGTTTGCTTAGTCAATGGCTCAGATGATTGAAAATCAACTATATTAATCAAAAGGTCAATTGTGGTCAAGATACATTCAAACTTCAATATTTTTGGTCAACATCGACAATTTGAAGTGATATTCATCATTTGATAAAGGTTTGATCATGATTCCCCAAGGAGAGCTCTCAGATCATCAAAAGTCAAGAATTATCAAATTAGGGTTTCCTTAGAAGAAGTCAACTGAACTTTGACCAAGCATAACTTTCACATGCTTCATCAACTTTTCCCCAACCAAAGCCCATTTTGAAGAAAATTCAATTCTCTACAACTTTTTATTCTCAAGTCCAAAACTTTCTTTGTTTGAAATATATGAGCTAATACATTATAGGTCATTTTCAAAATTCAACAAAAGACACTTTTTGTCAAGGCAAACTTGCATCAAGATAAAGTCTCCAAATGCAAAAATGATCAAAAGACAAAGTGAATAGGGCGTCTTGAGCTTTCCAAAAAGTCCAAGATCATCTACAAAATAGGAAAATTGAGAAAGTTATAATTTTCACAAGTAGGGAAATTTTAAAGAAAATACATGAAATGCAAAAGGTGCAAACTTGAAATTTTGAACTTGTGGCCTAACTTTTTGAACTTCAAACATGTCCATGACTTTATGGTAGACCTTTAAACTCACTCCCACCATGTCTTGAGTTCTCTTATAATTTTATTTTTATTTTATTTTGGTTTTATTCAAATAAATACAACATAAAGTTAAATAAAATATGAAACGAATGGGCCAACATATGTGTTGATTTTTATAGGGCCCATACAACATGTTATAGCCTGTCAAACTTGTCAATTTCGTGCATAAGCCAAAATAGCAAGAAATATATCAATTTTGGCAAGTTTTGAATTTGTTTTATCTTGTTTTATTAAGGTCATCATGGCTTGGTTTTATACCATATTTGTCAGTCTAAGACACTTCTCTATATAAAGCAAACAAACTCAGATCAAATGGCCACGAAACTACTACATAACAAAACTCTCCAAATTTCTCAAGAAATTCCAAAATTGCTCAAACTCGAAAACCCAACTTCCAACCCATATCAAACCAAACCAAGGCCATCAATACACTCCTGAGATCCCCAAGAGTCTTCCAGGGTCCAGATTCGACCCCTAAGCATCCCAGAATCCCTTCATACGAGCCCACCGGTTTGGTAAAATTTCTTGATCTCAAACTCTTTAATCATGTAATTTAAATCCATGTTATGCATACAATCATGTTATTGGTGATATTTTGATTAGTACTAACGTGTTACATTCAAGTTTGGACACAGGGATTAGATCATGCAATTGTTAGGGAAGGATCTCAAGAGAGCTTCGAGTCTCTCAATCCAGACACTTTCAAACCAAATGGACCTCACCATCAAACCCGCAAGGTCCAAATTAGTTGACCTAGATATTTTGTTTTCATTATTTGAGCCATTTTCGCAGGTTTACGTTTTAGTATGGTCAGAGAAGACGACCGGAGTTTGACCCTAGCGTCCTTGAGTTCCGTTGACTCCGTCCAGGGCATGCATGGATTGAAACAACATTTTAATTGGTTCGTTCAAATATTCAGGGTCCCACTGAGACGTGCGTGTTTGATGATCTGGCACCTGCTGGCATTTTATATTATGAAGTTTTTGTTTGATTATGCTAACGGATGAATCACACCACCCAAGTGGAAACACACGCACACATAAGGCCTTCAGGCTCCTTGTCCTGGGTTCAATCCAGGAGCAAGGCCTTTTTATTTTTTCTTATGTTATTCTTGAAGATCCGGTGTATACAAGACTATCGTGCATACAACACAACTCAAACCTGGGCCATCAAATCTCAAGCGTATCAAATCCAATGCCCCTGGAACTACAGGCATACCGTGGAACACAGGGATCCAGACATGCTGGATCACACATAGCTTATGAGCTCAATTCTTGTTGGGCCTAGAAAATTCTATCTTTACACCCCCCCCCCCCATAATTTGTTTGCAACGCAGCCCATAACCTTTTTTTTTATTATTTGTTTTTTTAATCAAAGGAATATGTATTAATTCAAAAAACATTTAGGTACAAAATGCGATCAAATGATCCAGCAAGCAAAAAGGACTAATATCTACAGCATAAGCACAACTATATGCTTTCTAAGCTTTTTACTATACCAACCCCTATATATAATGTTCTCAATAATCACCTCCTCTATTTTCTTTGTAACCAAGTGTGATCGGTGGATCTGGAACTGACTGTTTAACGCTGGTTCGCGAAATGTCACGGAAGTAAGAGTCGCCACCGTCTTTTATTTTCTCCAAATGGAAAGGACAAAAGCACAGAAAAATTCCTTAAAGAGATTGCGCTCGGTTCGGGAGGTAGGTTATAGAAAGGGAAGGTGTTAGCACCCTTTCTATCCATAGTTATCCATGGGCTCTTAGATACTTGCTCACTCGTGTTTTCAAAAATGGTTTATTTGCTTTTCAACTGTGGGTTTTAAAAAGTTTCTTTGAAAATTCCAGTTCGACTCTTGTATCGGTCCTCAAGAGTGTTTGAAAAATTGCTTTCGAAAGCTTTTTGAAAAGGTGTCGGTGTGAAAAGTATTTTTTGATTTGTTTTGAAATTAGAGCAAGTATCTAGAGTCGTCTACCTACCCTAAGGAATTCGTCTATGTAAATGTCCTTTAAAGTAATGCCATCCAACCATTGAGAGATAGGTAGCACCACTATTGGAGTTGTTCGGGTCAATTCGAGGTTCGGGACATGGCGATCACCAGAGCAATAGGAAGACACCTTAGAAGCTACCCTCATGCCAGGTTCCCGGATCATGAGGACTTACTAAAACATCCTCTACTCGACGATCACCTTTCGAGAGGCAAGGCAACAGTGAGGCATACCCTAGGGGTGGTGTGTGATTTGTGTGTTATTTTCAGATATTTTTCGTCTTGTCATGTATTGGTCATCTACGCTTTTGTTTTTATTTTAACATTCATTCTTGCATGCAATTTATTAGCAGTTAAAAAGTTGCGGAATTTAAAAGTTCTACGCTATTACAAAGGCGCGGGTCCACATCGCCAAATTAAATCCAGGACCCGATTTGACATAAAATAAAGTAAAGTGCGAGAAATATAAATATTTAATTTACACGGCTTTGGGAGAATTACATAACAATTATAGGAAAGGAAATAAAATGCGCGAATTGGAATTATTATCGAGTGCGAGGATGTTGGACCCTTTTTAATGAAATTAGATTACGATTTAATAAATTAAAAATAAAAAAGAAGAGATTTTTGAGTTTTTTGGTATTTATGATTTTTTATGAGAGAATTAAAGGAAATTTAAACCTAATTCTAGCTATTTTTAATTTATTAAGAAAATATGAAAATCAAACCTAAAATTAACCTAATTAATTAATGGCAACTTTTATTTACAAAAAAAAATAATTAATAATTAATAATTAATAAAAGAAAAGAAAAAGGTGAAAGTAATTAAAACCTAATTCTACAAATTTTAAATTTATTAAGAAAATGTTAAGGTTAAACCTAGAATTTAAAAACTAAATTAATTAACAAGATTTTATTTAGAAAAATAATTAAATAAATATATTTAATTTTTGTGACTTTCTGATTTTTTTTGTTATTTTTTGTATTTTATAAAAATATTAATTTAAAGTTTTAAGAGGAAATAATTAAATTAAGCAAATAATAAAAAAAGATAGAAAAAGAAAGTAAACACAAACCCTAGGGGGTGCTGACCCCAGTTTGGAGGTCATATTGTGGAAATTAGGCCCAGTGATTTAAGGCCCTTTCTGACTTTTCATGGGAGCACGTGTATGCGTTGACTGCAGCGTTCCATAGACCTCAGATCCTGGCCATTGGATGGAGGTTGTGGGACAAGTGGCGTGCTAGAGCATGAAGTATATGATGCACTTCTGGAGTGTGCGCTGCAGGTTAGCATAGAAAGAAAAATAATAGGGAGAAAGTGAGGGGACCTGGGAATCGAACCCAGGTCCCAGAGTTTACCAAGTGCTTCGTCTACCAATTATGCCATTCACGCGCTTTGTATATAATGTAACAAATAAATAATATAATGCAAAATAATGGCCAGTGGTTAATTTTCGCGCAAAAATTCAAATGAGCCAATCCCCTGAACATACCTCACCTTCTTCTCCAAGTGCCCTGCGTTTGCCTGAAAAATATAAGCAAGATTGCGGGGGTTTTAAACCCCCACTACATGGTATATAGAAAAATAGCGATTAGCCCGTCTTTGATCAGAAATTGGGCGCGACCTAAGCATTGAATTCGTTGGAAGCTCTTGGTTCTAATGGTACCAGTCTCGTGTCTCAATTTTTCTGGACGAGGGAATCCCTAATTTTGCAAGTCTGAAACCCTAGAGCGCTTCAATGGTGATTCTTCATACGATGCGTGAAAACTCAATTAAATCCCATGGTTAGCTTTAGAATGCTTAGATTAGTGTAAATCAGTAAAGAAAACACATGAAAAATGTATGTAATTCAATATGCGATTATGAATATATTTCTGAAAAGTGGGACATGCTTCTACCGTTTCTTGGTGTTAGAGCTTATGATTTTGATTCAGGAAGTTCCCTTGATATCTCAGGAAGGTGATAGAATGGTCGTTTCGCCTTGAAACCTGCTAAAAATAGGAGAACAGTTTTGACCTTCTTCACCAAAATTGCAAAGTGCATAAGAGGTTTTGGGCGCAGCTTTTTTGGTTCTTGGCTCTAGGGTTAGGTTTGCACTTGTATAAGGAATGAATTCAATCCATAATCCAAGCCCATAGCCTTGTTTTTAATGGTTTTCAAGATTTGATTTTGATGAATCTTTTTTCAATATTTTTTCATGAAGAATCATGCCAATTTTCACCAATTCTTTCCTCTTTTGATATGCACGAAATCCTTAGACCTTTATGAGAGTTTATTCTGCACAAAAAGATTTGAAAACTTTGTTTTGGTATTTTTTCCATATTTTAATTAATTAAATGAATTAATAGCAATTTAAAATTCAAATAAATAAATAAAAATGATGAATAACTTCCCTTTGGGCCCAATGGTCGTGCACATGCTTTGGATGATGAATCTTGGAAGAAAAAGAGGCCCATTAGCAATTTTAAGACATTTGAAGCAAAGTTGACTTTTCAAAATATCCAAAAATTTCCCAACTTCCACAAGGCATATCTTGCTCAATTTTTAAGCTTTGCTCATGTTCTTGGACATTTTGGAAAGGTCTTGAAGTCCTCTAACCAATGCCTTTAGTCCCAAGTCATTTTGATTTACCAATCTCAAGTTGTGGCCTTTGACTTAAAGTCCCTTTTTGTTGACTTTTGAAAATGACCTATAATGTTGAAATTGATAACTTTTTGTGAGAGCATTTCTTGGACTTGAAGTGTGAAGAGGAGTTGTAGGAAATGTAATTATCTTAAAAATGAGCTTTGGATGGATTTTTTTTGATAATCCATGTGGAAGTTATGCCTTGGTCAAGTTACATTTGACTTTTTCAACTGTCCAAATATGGAAACTTTTGCATCTTGAGACTTTTTGAGCCAAGCTTTGAGAATCATGATCAAGAATTGATCAAATGATGTTTGTGGCTTCAAAATGAGATGTTGACCAAAAATTTGAACTTTTGACTGTCAAATGACCATTTTGCCCCTACAGTTGACTGTAGGGCAATTAGCGTTTTTGACTGTGCAATTTTGTGCTGTAAGTCTTGAAACTTGGTATGAGGATGCTTGACCATGTTTATAGGCATGTGGGACTTGATTGGACCCTTGGAGACTTCATTTTCTTTGTCAGAACCAAAATCCTAGTTTTTGACTGTTGGGAGGCCCTTGAACTGTGCAACCCTTTGGGGAGATTTTTGAAGCTTTGACTTGGAAAATTTTGAAGAATATGGGAGGGAAAATTTTGGGGTACAACAGTTGCCCCTGTTCAATCTTCTTAGACCTGAGGGTGTAGATTGGCTGACGTGCCTTTCGTAATTCGAAGGTGGAAGATGATTGAACACTAGAGTACCCAGAAATTTGCGCTCACATAGTAGCAGTGTGATGGTGGAATGGGCTTATAGATGCCATTTGGAGATTGATGGATAGGATGATGGGCTTATAGATTCCATGCTAAGAGGTGATGGATAGGTGGATGGGCTTATAGATGCCATCTGGATGTTGATCGCATAAGAGATTCCTTAGCGAGAGCTTGCGTACCTGCAAAAGAAAAAATGATTACCTGACTTGTTGCCGGAGCTGGTCTTCAAATTCTTTGCGTAGATGTGTCCTGACTGGTTACAGGAGCTGGATCTGGAGCTTCAAAAGGTTATGAATGAACCCGGGATGGTTACTACCTCAACAGGAACGGTGAGAGAACCTTGGACGATTACTACCTCAACAGGAACGCTGAGAGAATCTTGGGCGACTTCAACCTCAACAGTAACGCTGAGAGAATATTGGGCGACTTCAACCTCAACAGTAACGCTGAGAGAATCTGGGGACGATTACTACCTCAACAGTAACGCTGAGAGAATCTTGGATATCTTCTACTGAGTCTTTATCAGGAAAATCTGTTAGGGGTCGATTTAGCTGGACTAGAGAAGGCCTTTGACTGGATAAGAAACAGAAAAATCTTAGGGTCGATTTAACTGAACCGGTCTAGGTCTTGAAATCTTCAACTGGATAAGAAACAGGGAGATCTTAGGGTCGATCTGACTGAACCAGAGAAGGCCTTTGACTGGATAAGAAACAGAAAAATCTTAGGGTCGATTTAACTGAACCGGTCTAGGTCTTGAAATCTTCAACTGGATAAGAAACAGGGAGCTCTTAGGGTCGATCTGACTGATCCAGAGAAGGCCTTTGACTGGATAAGAAACAGAAAAATCTTAGGGTCGATTTAACTGAACCAGTCTAGGTCTTGAAATGTCTTCAACTGGATAAGAAACAGGGAGATCTTAGGGTCGATCTGACTGAACCAGAGAAGGCCTTTGACTGGATAAGAAACAGAAAAATCTTAGGGTCGATTTAACTGAACCAGTCTAGGTCTTGAAATCATCAACTGGATAAGAAACAGGGAGATCTTAGGGTCGATCTGACTGAACCAGAGAAGGCCTTTGACGGGATAAGAAACAGAAAAATCTTAGGGTCGATTTAACTGAACCGGTCTAGGTCTTGAAATATAGTTGAGAACTTAACTGAATCTTTCCTGAAAGGTAAAGGTCAGTCGTATGCAATGCATGATATGAATCAAGCAATGATGTTCTCAACATAAATGAGATTTGTGAGATATGATGCGTAGATGCATGCTATAATGTATGAAAATATGATGTTTATGAATGTATGTTTGTCGTCCAGGAAAGTAAATCCTTGACGGGTGCCGGGAAGTCACTCTTGGGCTGATGTTGAAGAATAGATTTTGCTTCCGCTGGGGATGATAGTTGCAAGAATACCGGTAGGAGAAGATAACTCCGTTCGGGAATAAACTTGGCGAAAGGATAACTCTGCGGGGAGAAAAGTACTCTAACAATCTTGTTGGGAAGCAATACTCTGTAGGGAGAGAGGTACTTTGTTGAGTTGTTAATAATAACTTGCTGGGGATACCCTTGTTGTGTTGGAAGTGTTAATAGACTTCGCTGGGGATAAGAAGACTTCGTCGAGGACGCTCTTTCCGTGGCTTTTGGCTGAGGATAACCCAGTTATATCCTGGTAAGGAAATAACTCTTTGAATACAACCGGGAGACGCGTTCGTGCTCTGCGGGGATAAGCTTCCAGATTCTACTGGGGATAAGCTTACTGCTTGGGGAGATGGATTTCAACTTTCCTGAGGAAACTGGATTGGATTCTCCTGGGGAAAATTTGGGATGTACTGGGAGTAACTCCACTGAATGTTTGATATACCGCCGGGGAACAATCTTTAGACCAAGACTGCCGGGGATGCTTGTTAGGAATGCATATATACTGCTGGGGAATATTGAGATCTGCGGGGGATACCCAACTTCCTTGAGGTTTGATAATAGCTTCACTTGAGGAGAGTGTACTGACTTGCTGGCTCACTCTCTGGGGAATTAAGATATACGGGTTGTGTTCTTTAGCTGAACCTACCTTGGTACCTTGGAGGACAGAATAATTAGATTGCTTAAACAACTCTTTATTGCCCCTGTTTCTAATGTTACCTGTAATTAATCCTTTGTTTCGTATGCAAATATTCATGAGTTAGCAAATTATTGTCAATGCATATATCACAAATTGAACCTTGGACGTTCTTCGCAAAACAAAACAGAAGAGGAAAAACAATTGGCAATTTTAACTGAAAAATGATTTTTGTATTGATTTCTGAATTTTCCTGTAAAATAGGCGTTTTATGTACAAGAGGCTGACGTCCTGGTAAGAGAACGCCGCCGAACAAAAGAGTTTATACAGTTTTGTACAAGAGAAAATAAAAAAGCTGTGTGAAATAAATGATCCCACTGGGTTTCAACTCTGATATTGCCTTTATATCTCTGAGCGTCTCATCACTTGATGACCTTAGTTGACGATGAAGCTGACTGATCGATGCCGTCTGAACTTGATGTAGATACCGGATTCTGGATGCAAAGTGATCCAATGAGACATAGTATTACGCTTTATCCCTAACTTTTGCCTGGACCGCCCTTTCGGGTTTTCAGTCCACCGGGATACCCATTTTTGCCCAAGCCGCCTTTTCAGGTTTTCGACTTGCCGGGTGTACAGATTTTTTTATTTCATCCCTTCATTTTGCCCGAACCCTTTTGGTTCGCCGGGAAGCCCTAATTTTTGCCTAGGCATGTCATCCTAGCGGGTCTTTTTTATGCGTAGTATCTTTTTACTATGTCTGCATTGGCGGGGTGAGGAAGGTCGTCACCATCCATGTTGGTCAGAATCATGGCTCCTCCTGAGAACACATGTTTAACCATAAATGGCCCTTCGTACGTAGGGGTCCATTTGCCCCTTGGATCACTCTGAGGAAGGATGATTCGCTTGATTACCAAATCCCCAACTTGATATTCCTGTGGTCTGACTTTTTTGTTAAATGCCCTGATCATCCGTTTCTGATACGTCTGACCATGACAGATAGCAGCAAGTCTTTTTTCATCAATAAGGTTTAACTGATCAAGTCGTGTCTGGATCCAATCATCTTCGTTCAGATCTGCATCCTTCATTATCCGGAGAGAGGGTATTTGCACTTCGATCGGTAAGACTGCCTCCATACCGTAGACCAAGGAGAAGGGAGTTGCCCCGGTTGACGTCCCGGCTGAGGTACGGTACCCATGTAGAGCGAACGGTAACATCTCGTGCCAATCTTTATAAGTCACTGTCATCTTCTGCACGATTTTCTTAATGTTTTTATTTGCTGCTTCTACAGCCCCATTCATCTTCGGTCTGTAAGGAGAAGAGTTGTGGTGTTGTATCTTAAACTGCTCGCAGAGCTCAGTGATCATCTTGTTATTGAGATTGGTACCGTTGTCTGTAATGATTCTTTCCAGGACGCCGTATCGACAGATCAGATTATGCCGAATGAACCGTGCCACAACAGTCTTGGTTACCGTAGCATAGGATGCTGCTTCAACCCACTTCGTGAAGTAATCAATCGCTACCAGGATGAAGCGATGCCCGTTAGATGCCGTAGGTTTAATCTCACTGATCATGTCTATGCCCCTACATTGCGAACGGCCAAGGCGCAGTCAGAACATTCAAAGGAACTGGAGGAACATGCACCTTGTCTGCATATATCTGACATTTGTGACATGTCCGACAGTGTTGGTAGCAATCAGCTTCCATCGTGGACCAGAAATACCCTGCCCGAAGGATTTTCTTCGCCATAGTGTGTCCACTGGAATGTGTTCCAAAGGTCCCTTCATGTAGCTCTTCCATAATCCTTTCTGCTTCTGTCTTGTCCACACAACGCAGTAAGGTCGAATCATGGTTTCGCTTATACAGGATGTCGTTGCTAAGGAAGAACTTCGCTGCGAACCTTCTCAGAAACTTTTTATCATTTACAGATGCACCTTCAGGGTATTCCTGAGCTTCCAAATATCTCTTCACTTCATGGTACCAAGGCTTCTCAGTCACCAATTCAGTCTCGAGATCACAACAATATGCCGGTTCGTCCAGTTTCCAGATGATGATCCGGGGAGCCTCATTGTCCCATTTGACCTTGAACATAGAAGACATCGTAGCTAACGCATCCGCCAGCTGATTCTCCTCTCTCGGGAAGTGTTCAAAGGTTATCTCTGTGAAGTGGGGGATTAAGGTCAACACACATTCTCTGTAAGGAATAAGATTTGGATGTTTCGTATCCCACTCTCCTTTGATCTGATTGATCACGAGAGCGAAATCTCCGAAGACACTCAGAAACTTGATCCTTAAGTCGATCGCAACTTGGAGACCCATGATGCATGCCCCATACTCCGCCATGTTGTTGGTGCAGTTAAAACATAGCCGGGCAGTGAGTGGAGTATGAGTGCCTTGAGGAGATATGATTATAGCGCCAATACCGTTACCCAAAGCGTTGGAGGCTCCGTCAAAGTGCATAGACCATCGGGATCCTTCCTCAGGTCTTTCATCCGGTCCAGGTACTTCACAATCAGTCACTATCATGATGCTCTCGTCTGGAAATTCGAAGTTCATTGACTGATAGTCGTCTACAGCCTGATGTGCCAAGTGGTCTGCCAATACACTTCCCTTGATGGCTTTCTGGGTTGTGTACTGAATGTCGTATTCCGTCAAGATCATTTTCCATCTTGCTATTCTCGCAGACAGAGCAGGTTTTTCAAATATGTATTTTATAGGATCCATCTTTGAGATCAACAAGGTAGTGTGAGTCAGCATATACTGTCTCAGCCGGCGAGCAGCCCATACCAAAGCGCAGCAAGTTTTCTCAAGCAGTGAGTATCGGGTCTTACAGTCGGTAAACTTTTTGCTAAGGTAATAAATGGCGTGCTCTTTTCGGCCAGACTCGTCATGCTGCCCCAGCACACACCCCATTGAGTTGTCAAGTACTGTCAAGTATAGTATCAGAGGTCTCCCTTCAACCGGTGGCATAAGGATGGGTGGTTCTTGGAGATACTCTTTGATTTTGTCAAAAGCAGCCTGACATTCATCGTTCCAACGTACTACCTGATCTTTCTTCAGCAGCTTGAAGATTGGCTCACAGGTAGCAGTCAGGTGTGAGATGAACCGAGCAATGTAATTCAGGTGTCCTAGAAAGCCTCTGACCTCCTTCTCTGTCTTAGAAACTGGCATCTCTTGAATAGCTTTAACCTTGGCCGGGTCCACTTGAATACCCTTATCACTTACAACGAAGCCTAGCAACTTCCCAGATCTTACCCCGAAGGTGCACTTGTTCGGGTTCAACCTTAGCTTGTACAATTTCAACCGGTCAAACAAATTCTGCAGATGATCAAGGTGCTCTTCCTCATTCTGGGACCTTGCGATCATGTCGTCAACATACACTTCTATCTCATGATGGATCATGTCATGAAATAAAGAAACCATGGCACGTTGGTAGGTTACCCCAGCATTTTTAAGTCCAAAAGGTATGACCTTGTAGCAGAAGGTGCCCCACTGAGTAACAAAGGTAGTCTTCTCCATGTCTTCAGGGGCCATCTTGATCTGATTGTAACCTGAAAAACCATCCATGAAAGAGAACACCTTATGCTGAGCTGTATTGTCAACAAGGACATCAATGTGAGGTAGAGGGAAGTCATCTTTGGGCCTGGCCCTGTTCAGATCCCTGTAGTCGACACACATTCTGACCTTACTGTCTTTCTTTGGTACCGGCACCACATTAGCAACCCACTGAGGGTAAGAAGTCACTGCAAGGAAACTGGCGTCAAACTGTTTCATAACCTCGGCTTTGATCTTCTCAGACATCTCTGGACGCATACGACGGACCTTTTGCTTAACCGGAGGGCAGTCTTCCTTAGTAGGCAAGTGATGGACCACAATATCGGTATCCAACCCGGGCATGTCTTCGTAGGACCATGCAAAAATCTCCATATAATCATGTAGCATTTGAGTCAACCGTTGCTTCACGCTGAGCTCTAGGTTGGCACCAATCTTTACCTCCTTTCTGTCTGTCTCAGTACCCAGATTTATTGTTTCCACTGGCTCCTCATGTTGTTGAATTGCCCTCTCTTCCTGGAGTAACAGTCTTGCAAGCTCGCCAGGCACTTCGCAATCATCTTCACCTTCGTCTTCGGCTAAGTTGATCGGATTTTCGAAGTCATAACTGGCAGTAGCAGAGTCGTTACCAGTGAGATACAGAGTGGATTGGAACCTGTATGAGTGAGTGTGTGTAAATACAGCTGTTTTGAAATATATAAAGGAAGGAAAGACAGAAAAGGAGCATAAGATTTGAAATGCGAGAAAACGTCCAAGATCTTTATTCATGATATATGAAATGACAATTTATATGCCCTCACAAATGAAGCCACGGTGCCCCGGGTAAGACACCGGGCCATAGAGTTTTAATTGTTTATTACAAATAACAAAACAAAGAAGTTTATTACTGCGTAACAAAAGTAACAGGAGTGTGGTCTTTGGCAATCCAATTGGTCAATCCGCCCTCAGTTGTTGGGTAGATCCAGCTATTGAACTCAGCTTCATCCACTTCACCTTCGTCCCCAATAGCATTCACTCCATGAGCAGGCAGGGGAGCTGTCACCACATTAGGCTTCTCCGATGCCTCAAATTGTACCTCCTTGGCTTCAATAAGATCCTGCAGCTTATTCCTTAAGGCCCAACAGTCATCAGTGGAATGCCCCGGGCTATCGGAGTGATAAGCACAGCGGGCATTTGGATTGTATTTCGGAGAGGCAGTGTTTACAACTTTCGGGGCCTCCCTGACAGTCACTAAGTTGGTGGATAGTAACTATGGCAAGATTTGCGATAAAGTCATACTCAAACGGGTGAACTCTCTTCTAGGTCTTTCAGCCCTTGGAGGATTGGTTTTCCGAGGAGCGGCAGCATGCTTAGCAATCATCACCGCGTTGACAGATTGGCGGCGCTCAGGCTTCTCTTGTCTTCTGGACCCATATACCACACTAGCCTCCTTCTTGAAGGGCTTCTTCTCAGAACTTGACGATGCACCCTTCTGAATTTTGCCAGACTTCATCCCAGCCTCTATTCTTTCTCCAGTCAGAATAAGATCAGTGAACCCTGCAGACGAGTTACCGATAAGATGGTTGAAAAATGGCCCAGATAGGGTCCCCAAGAACATGTCTACCAACTCCCGGTCAGTCAACGGAGGCTGCACCCTGCCAGCCAGATCCCTCCACTTCTGTGCGTACTCTTTAAAACCTTCACTTGAACCTAGCGACATACCCTGGAGTTGGGTACGTGTAGGGGCAAGGTCGGCATTATATTGATACTGCTTATAGAAAGCAGTAGCCAACTCCTCCCAGTTACGAACCTTGGTCCCATCCAGCTGATAGAACCATTCGAGATGAGTCCCTGAAAGACTCTCCTGGAAGAAGTGGGTCCACAAGTTTTTGTCCACTGAGTACGGTTGAATCTTCCGCATGTAGGATCTGAGATGTAGCTTGGGACAAGACGCCCCGTCATATTTGGTAAAAGATGGTGCTTTGAACTTATGAGGGATGATCACACCAGTAGATAAACCCAAATCTCCAAAATCTAGCCCAGGCACCTATTGGATCTCCATAGCATTCAGTCTGTCTTCCAACTGCTTGTATCTGTCTTCAGCCGGAGGATACTGTTCCTCATCAAAATCAGTCTCGTTGTCGGAGACTACCGGACTAGGACCTTTTCCCCCTTGGGGACTACCCTTGCCTATAGAAGAACCAACCTCTTTATTCTGCAGAGTGTTGCCAAACCTTCGGCCCGAGTTAAAAAGAACAGTTCTCCTCTTCTTCTTCTTCTCCTTCTTTAGGAGCAGAGCCTTCAGCTCTTCTTGGCCCTGAGCCAAACCCATGATTAGTTCCTGAAATTGCGCATTCTGCGCCTGAAGAGCCTTGATGGACATCTCGGTTGATGATGAGTCAGGATTCATGATGCTGAAATAAACAGCGAAGAACAGTAAGCAACCTGAAAAGAAGAAAACCTGCTATGCACATGATGAATGGAATGCGCATGATTTATGTTTTCAAAGACAATCGGGAATCAACTTTGTAAACACACTTCATTAGATTCAACTTTGAAACTTAAATTGTTCAACAGGTTGCCCTTAGGCGTTACATGAAAGGAAATACTGAAAAGGGAAATAAAACTGTAAAAGAACATCCAGAGCTCCTTATTGATCCCATGGTCTCCTCTTCTTAGTACGGATGTAATCATTCCGAGCTCGCTCATTCTCCAACTGCTTTGTCAGCTTCTGGATCTTGAATTCCTGCTCGTTGAACTTTTCCCGGTAAGAATCCCGTTCTTCTCGCAGTTGCGACCAAGACCTCTTTAATGTCTCATAATCAGTAGGTATCTGAGGAGGGAGGACAGTTGGAGGAACCCCATCTTTGTCAGGATACTCAAGAATGATAGGTCTGACGGCTTCGTATGGCATACCTAACTTCTGAGCACGGATGCGAACCCATTTGAAGTAGGCTTCCATAGGTAGAGAAGTTTTTGGCCCCAACTCTTGTGGGTCAGCTTTATGAACTTTGTCCCAAGCCTTGATGAACCTACGACGCAGCTCGTCACTATCCACCTGAAACTCAAAACTGATGTGAGGCACCGACATCTCATGGGGGCCTGCTCTTATGGCTCTTCCAAACTGACGGAGCACTAGACATGGATTGTAAGAGATTCCTCCTTGGATACCAATCAGAGGAACATTAGGGTATTCCCCGCATCGATCAATAATAGCTATCTCATCCAAACCTCTGCAAGTCCAAATGATGTCTTTATCGGTGAGAGACATTAACCTATGAGCCCAACCTCTTCCTTCTTGGTTCTTCAGTACGAACTTATGGAGGTGCGAAATAAACCACCTCACCAACAAAGGGATACAACACCACAGGGTTCCTCGTCTTCGGGCAGTACGAGCATGAAGTTGTTGCAGGATGTCACCCAAGAGAGTGGGTACAGGATTCTGAGACATAAAGATCCTTATGGCAGTGACATTGATGAAGTTATCAGGATTAGGAAACAAGACTAACCCATAGATTAAGAGAGCCAAGATGTCTTCATATGCCCTAAAGTCCAGGTCATTCCAGAAGCTGTTAGCTTTACCAATCAGAAACTTGGCCAAGAAACCCTTAACTCCGCTTCTAGTTACCCTGTTGTCCATTACCTCTTGATGTGTCAAGGGAAGAGTTGCAGCAACCTCCTCAAGCCTGAGGGTCTTTTCCCAACCAGTAAAGGGAGTCTGATCCAAGATAGGGATGCTAAGTAAATCAGAGAACTCTTCCAGGGTAGGGACCAGCTGGAAGTCTTGAAAGGTGAAGCACTGGTACAGAGGGTCATAGAACTGGGTCAGAACACTCATCAACTGTTGATCCCGCTTTGCAGTGACTAAACTGAGAAGAGAACCATGCCTCTGAATGAAGGAAGTGGTATTTGGAATTCTGCTAACCAACTCTTCAAGCAACTCAGGTGAGTGAACAAAGTTGAATCGGATAGTATTCCTTCACACAGGCATCATGGTGTCCTACAAAACAGAGCAAAGGTGAAACCCTCTTGTCTTTGAAATGGTCAGTCCTTATGCAGGATGCATGCAATGCTCATGATGTTATGATGTTATGATAAAGCACACCACAAATAGATACAAAGGCAAACATGGTAAGGCACACAAGTCACACAAGACAAGCCCCTAAAGTTTAGGCCAGCATGAGGTCTAGGTATTACCCTCTTTCAGTTTGTTGGTTCATACCTATCCTATCAAAGTAACCGGGTTCTTAGAGGATCCCAATATCATTGACTACCCTCAATCGGTCATAACTCCAGCATCGCAATCTTTTCTTGCGACCAGAACCATCACGAGAGTTTAGCCTCAATGGGTGTAGCATACTGCTACTGTTCTAATGGCCAAGTTGTGTCATTTAAGGTTCTAAGGTTGTTGGTGCTTAATGACTCCTCAGAAGACCCATATTCTCCTCGTTGCAACACAAAGGGATATCGGTACAGACCAAGGTGCCACACCAACGTAGCCACTGTTTCACCCGTGTCGGTCTATGCCGGACAGGTCCCTCACAGCTTATGCTACCTAAACAGGGTATCCCCAGATCCGGGTTAGGATCTTATGTAACTCCCATGCAACCCACAATTTAAAGCAAGCAAATCAATACAATTGAAAACACAATGATCTTAGTCCTAAGGTATACCTCACTTTAAGTAAGTGTCCCCAGCAGAGTCGCCAGTTCTGTGATCGGTGGATCTGGAACTGACTGTTTAACGCTGGTTCGCGAAATGTCGCGGAAGCAAGAGTCGCCACCGTCTTTTATTTTCTCCAAATGGAAAGGACAAAAGCACAGAAAAATTCCTTAAATAGATTGCTCTCGGTTCGGGAGGTAGGTTATAGAAAGGGAAGGTGTTAGCACCCTTTCTATCCATGGTTATCCATGGGCTCTTAGATACTTGCTCAATCGTGTTTTCAAAAATGGTTTATTTGCTTTTCAACTGCGGGTTTTAAAAAGTTTCTTTGAAAATTCCAGTTCGACTCTTGTATCGGTCCTCAAGAGTGTTTGAAAAATTGCTTTCGAAAGCTTTTTGAAAAGGTGTCGGTGTGAAAAGTATTTTTTGATTTGTTTTGAAATTGGAGCAAGTATCTAGAGTCGTCTACCTACCCTAAGGAATTCTTTTGTGTAAATGTCCTTTAAAGTAATGCCATCCCACCATTGAGAGATAGGTAGCACCACTATTGGAGTTGTTCGGGTCAATTCGAGGTTCGGGACATGGCGATCACCAGAGCAATAGGAAGACACCTTAGAAGCTACCCTCATGCCAGGTTCCCGGATCATGAGGACTTACTAAAACATCCTCTACTCGACGATCACCTTTCGAGAGGCAAGGCAACAGTGAGGCGTACCCTAGGGGTGGTGTGATTTGTGTGTTATTTTCAGATATTTTTCGTCTTGTCATGTATTGGTGATCTACGCTTTTGTTTTTATTTTAACATTCATTCTTGCATGCAATTTATTAGCAGTTAAAAAGTTGCGGAATTTAAAAGTTCTACGCTATTACAAAGGCGCGGGTCCACATCGCCAAATTAAATCCAGGACCCGATTTGACATAAAATAAAGTAAAGTGCGAGAAATATAAATATTTAATTTACACGGCTTTGGGAGAATTACATAACAATTATAGGAAAGGAAATAAAATGCGTGAATTGGAATTATTATCGAATGCGAGGGCGTTGGACCCTTTTTAATGAAATTAGATTACGATTTAATAAATTAATTAAATTAAAAATAAAAAAGAAGAGATTTTTGAGTTTTTTGGTATTTATGATTTTTTATGAGAGAATTAAATGAAATTTAAACCTAATTCTAGATATTTTTAATTTATTAAGAAAATATGAAAATCAAACCTAAAATTAACCTAATTAATTAATGGCAAGTTTTATTTACAAAAAAACTAATTAATAATTAATAATTAATAAAAGAAAAGAAAAAGGTGAAAGTAATTAAAACCTAATTCTACAAATTTTAAATTTATTAAGAAAATGTTAAGGTTAAACCTAGAATTTAAAAACTAAATTAATTAACAAGATTTTATTTACAAAAATAATTAAATAAATATATTTAATTTTTGTGACTTTCTGATTTTTTTTGTTATTTTTTGTGTTTTATAAAAATATTAATTTAAAGTTTTAAGAGGAAATAATTAAATTAAGCAAATAATAAAAAAAGATAGAAAAAGAAAGTAAACACAAACCCTAGGGGGTGCTGACCCCAGTTTGGAGGTCATATTGTGGAAATTAGGCCCAGTGATTTAAGGCCCTTTCTGACTTTTCATGGGAGCACGTGTATGCGTTGACTGCAGCGTTCCATAGACCTCAGATCCTGGCCATTGGATGGAGGTTGTGGGACAAGTGGCGTGCTAGAGCATGAAGTATATGATGCACTTCTGGAGTGTGCGCTGCAGGTTAGCATAGAAAGAAAAATAATAGGGAGAAAGTGAGGGGACCTGGGAATCGAACCCAGGTCCCAGAGTTTACCAAGTGCTTCGTCTACCAATTATGCCATTCACGCGCTTTGTATATAATGTAACAAATAAATAATATAATGCAAAATAATGGTCAGTGGTTAATTTTCGCGCAAAAATTCAAATGAGCCAATCCCCTGAACACACCTCACCTTCTTCTCCAAGTGCCCTGCGTTTGCCTGAAAAATATAAGCAAGATTGCGGGGGTTTTAAACCCCCACTACATGGTATATAGAAAAATAGCGATTAGCCCGTCTTTGATCAGAAATTGGGCGCGACCTTAGCATTGAATTCGTTGGAAGCTCTTGGTTCTAATGGTACCAGTCTCGTGTCTCAATTTTTCTGGACGAGGGAATCCCTAATTTTGCAAGTTTGAAACCCTAGAGCGCTTCAATGGTGATTCTTCATACGATGCGTGAAAACTCAATTAAATCCCATGGTTAGCTTTAGAATGCTTAGATTAGTGTAAATCAGTAAAGAAAACACATGAAAATGTATGTAATTCAATATACGATTATGAATATATTTCTGAAAAGTGGGACATGCTTCTACCGTTTCTTGGTGTTAGAGCTTATGATTTTGATTCAGGAAGTTCCCTTGATATCTCAGGAAGGTGATAGAATGGTCGTTTGGCCTTGAAACCTGCTAAAAATAGGAGAACAGTTTTGACCTTCTTCACCAAAATTGCAAAGTGCATAAGAGACTTTTGGCGTAGCTTTTTTGGTTCTTGGCTCTAGGGTTAGGTTTGCACTTGTATAAGGAATGAATTCAATCCATAATCCAAGCCCATAGCCTTGTTTTTAATGGTTTTCAAGATTTGATTTTGATGAATCTTTTTTCAATATTTTTTCATGAAGAATCATGCCAATTTGCACCAATTCTTTCCTCTTTTGATATGCACGAAATCCTTAGGCCTTTATGAGAGTTTATTATGCACAAAAAGATTTGAAAACTTTGTTTTGGTATTTTTTCCATATTTTAATTAATTAAATGAATTAATAGCAATTTAAAATTCAAATAAATAAATAAAAATGATGAATAACTTCCCTTTGGGCCCAATGGTCGTGCACATGCTTTGGATGATGAATCTTGGAAGAAAAAGAGGCCCATTAGCAATTTTAAGACATTTGAAGCAAAGTTGACTTTTCAAAATATCCAAAAATTTCCAAACTTCCACAAGGCATATCTTGCTCAATTTTTAAGATTTGCTCATGTTCTTGGACATTTTGGAAAGGTCTTGAAGTCCTCTAACCAATGCCTTTGGTCCCAAGTCATTTTGATTTACCAATCTCAAGTTGTGGCCTTTGACTTAAAGTCCCTTTTTGTTGACTTTTGAAAATGACCTATAATGTTGAAATTGATAACTTTTTGTGAGAGCATTTCTTGGACTTGAAGTGTGAAGAGGAGTTGTAGGAAATGTCATTCTCTTCAAAATGAGCTTTGTATGGAATTTTTCTGATAATCCATGTGGAAGTTTTGCCTTGGTCAAGTTACAGTTGACTTTTTCAACTGTCCAAATATGGAAACTTTTGCATCTTGAGACTTTTTGAGCCAAGCTTTGAGAATAATGATCAAGAATTGATCAAATGATGTTTGTGGCTTCAAAATGAGATGTTGACCAAAAATTTGAACTTTTGACTGTCAAATGACCATTTTGCCCCTATAGTTGACTGTAGGGCAATTAGGGTTTTTGACTGTGCAATTTTGTGCTGTAAGTCTTGAAACTTGGTATGAGGATGCTTGACCATGTTTATAGGCATGTGGGACTTGATTGGACCCTTGGAGACTTCATTTTCTTTGTCATAACCAAAACCCTAGTTTTTGACTGTTGGGAGGCCCTTGAACTGTGCAACCCTTTGGGGAGATTTTTGAAGCTTTGACTTGGCAAATTTTGAAGAATATAGGAGGGCAAATTTTAGGGTACAACACCAAGGTATTAAAAGTAATAGAATTCCTATGACACCAAATACCATAAAGGGTTTCCGTAAAACCAAGTTTGAGTAGAGCCCCCTTCCACCCTTTCCTGTTCGTTTGAGAAATGACCCAATTAATCTCATCCTGCCAGGCAAGAGGACTATGTTGCACCTCCATCCATTTTAGAATATCTTTCCATATCCTACCAGTGTTCCTGCATTGAAAAAACACATGCTCAATGGTTTCAACATATTCCAGACAAAGACTACAAATGTCTTTCTTTGGTAGGCAGTTTACCATGGCATGCCTTCCATAAAGTCAGAATAGAACGGGGTCTTGCAGCATTCTTAATGATTAAATTCCTCCATGGGACACGAGTACCATCATCCATGAGCTGCCTATACACCTTTCCCATATGGAACCTTTCTTTTTGCAGGTAATCAATCCAAGGAGCTGAGAGTTGGGGGATAAAGATTCTGCCTTGCATAATGTGCTTCATAACCCAAGACCAGTTTGTATTGATAACCATGTCCATAATGTTACCATCTTTTATATAGTAACTATGGATCCATTTGACCCACAAAGTATCAGTCTTACGACATGAATTCCACAGACATTTAAGCATGCATACCTGATTCCAAATTGCCACATTGATCACGTTCAATCCACCTTGAGAACCAGGCCTACATACTTTCTTCCACGCCACAGGAATTTTACGACTAATCTCATGAGAACTATTCCAAATAAATGATCTGCATAAAGCATTGATTTTCTTTATTACAAATACGGGAAGAGGAAGACATTGGAGCCAGTACTGTATTGTTGCAAACAAAATACTCTTCACAAGTTGGACTCTCCCCGCGTAGCTCAATAACTTTGCAGTCCAGTGTCGAATTCTGCATGTTATTTTATCAATTAAAGGGAGGTAATGATTTATGGTAAGCCTCCTGCAAGTGAGGGGAATTCCCAAGTAACGCACAGGCAGCCTACCCTCCTCAAACCTGGTTATGCCCAAAAGATCCTGCTTGATGTCATTGATCCTGCCTCCAAAAAATATCTTGCATTTCATAGGATTTACTACCAATCCAGTAGAAGTTGAAAATGTTGACATAACCTGCATTAGCAATCTCACAGAATTACAGTCACCCTTGTTGAACAACAGAATATCATCTGCAAACAAAAGGTTAGTGGGGCCAATATTTTTACATCTTGCATGGAACTTAAAATTAGAATCATGCTGCATTTTGGATAGCAGTCTACTCAAATACTCCATGACAGCAACAAATAATAAGGGGGAAAGTGGATCCCCTTGTCTCACACCCCTACAAGCTTGCATAGGCTTAGTCAAAACACCATTCACATTAAACTGATACGAAACAGTTCTAACTGCAAGCATAATCCACTTAATGAATTTTGGTGGAATGCCTAACTCCCTCAGGATATCCTCAAGCGCTCCCCAATCCACCATATCATATGCCTTTTGGAGATCAATATGCAACATGCATCGAGGAGCTTCAGTCTGCCTAGTATAGCCTTTGATGATTTCATAAGCTAGCATAATATGGTAATGGGGATTCTGCCCAGGAATGAATGCAGCCTGACTATGATTCAGCACCTCCTGGAAAACAGTTCCTAATCTGGCTGAAATAATTCTTGAGATAATTTTGTAGAATGTAGTGCAGCCGGCGATTGGTCTATAATCCTTAATTCCTTTGGCATGATCATTCTTTGGAATCAAGGTCACCACAGTCTTATTGAAAGGTATAAAAATTATGTTCTGATAAAAAAACTCCATGACTGCTACCACCACATCTGTTTTAATAAACTTCCAGCAGGATTTGAAGAATTTTGCTCCATACCCATCAGCACCTGGGGATTTAAGATCACCAATTCCTTGGAGGGCTTTTTCAATCTCATTCTCAGTGACTTTGCCCACCAAAAAATTCCTCTTCTGCATACTGAGTTGCTTTCCCCTCCTCATAGCATCAATGTCTACATGGATCAAGGTTTTGTCTTGCATTCCCATAAGGCTAGCATAAAAGTCCCTAACCTCCTGCAAGATATCCTATTGGTTATGCAGAATGGAGCCATCATCCTTTTGAAGGAGATTCATGGTTTTCTGACTATGCTTAGCTTTCAAGTAGGCATGGAAGAATGCATTATTCCCATCACCCACTTTCAGCCAGTCAATTTTAGCCCTCTGCAAAAGAAGCTTTTCCTCCATTTGATTCCAGTAGATAACATCATCAGTCAGTTTCTTTATCTCCTCAATTTTTTGGCTATCAAACCTGTTATTCTGAAGGTCATTTTGTGCTGACAAGAGGTTTTGCTTGGCCTCAAGAATGTTCCTTCTAATAGCATTTGGTTGATAGTTAATCTGTTTAAGAACAGTTTTCTCCCTCTGTAACTTGTGCCAAAGAACCTGCATAGGTGCCCCTCTAACAAGCTTAACCCAATTATCTTTGACAGAAGTCTCAAATCCATCCACATACACTAGGTAGTTGTTAAAATTAAACCGCCCATTGACTTTCTTTGAGCAATTATCAGACAGCAGCAATAATGCATGATCAGAAATACCAGGGGGAAGGATATGCAGAGTCATATGCCTAAACTGTTGAAACCAGTCAACATTTCCTAACAGTCTATCAATGCGCGAGTAAATAGTACCTGTGCTTTGTTTATTGGACCAAGTAAAGAAATCACCAATGGTATCCATCTCACTAAGACCAGTTTTTGTCAACATATCTTGAAAGTCCTTAAACTCAGATTCTGTGACTATGCTGCCTCCAACTCTGTCTTGTGCATTGGCAACATTGTTAGAATCCCCAATAAAACACCATGGCCCCTGAGATCTTTTGAAAATTTTCTCAATAGTCTTCCACATAAGTTTCCTATCCTCTAATCGATTTAGAGCATATACTGTAGTTAACCAAAATTTGAAATTACCCACCATATCATACACTCCACAATGGATGGCTTGGCTAGTTTTGAGAAGGCACCTAATATTCAATTTGGTATTATCCCAATATATCCAAAGTCTACCATTAATGTGCTCAGCATAATTATCAATGTACTCACCTCTGAAGCCAAGTTTCCCCCTGATAACAGAAGCTTTGTTGCTTTTCACACGTGTTCCAATCAAAATAGCAATAGCAACATGTAAATCATGGAGACGGGAACTAATCTCCTTAATCTTGCCATTTTTATTTAGTCCCCTCACATTCCATGCTACCATCATGGACCCCTATCCAGGGTGATCAAGGGATCGAGCACCACCTCCAGGACCCCAAAGCCATTGGTACAGGGCAAAATTGGAGGGTTTCCTGCATTCTGATTATGTCTACCTTTTGTCCGCCTAGCCAAAGTCTAATCCTCAGCAACTCCATCTGAGGCATCCCTAGGGGTAGTAACTTTTGGAGTGAGAACAGTCTGAGAAGATGCTCTAGCCCCTTCATCCAGGTTCACCTTAGGTTTCCAGATCTTTATCTTTGGCTCCTCAGTACACTGATGTCCCACCTGTTGGCATTTTCCACAGAACTTTGGTTTCCATTCATACTGCACCTGCTGCTTAAGCTTACCACCTCCCTTGTCTTTGATAACAATCTCCTCTACCAGCTTCTTTGTAATGTCAACCTCAACAAGAATTATGGCATATGAAATGCGAAGTTTGTGAGTTGTACACTCATCAGTAACAAGAGGCACACCTAAGGAACTGCCAATCTTATTAAGGCTTTTTTCTCCCCACAGGTGAATGGGAAGTCTTTGCAATTTCACCCAAATTGGAATAGTGCGCAGCATATCCTCCTTCATATTAAAATATGAGGTCCACTCTCTAACAATCATTGGCAGTCCCCTTATGGAGTAGGGACCTTTCATCAGTACTGTGTCCATATCATCTGCTTGCTTGAATCGAAGTATGAAGTAACCATCTTCATGATAGTACATATCCGATAGGGTGACAAAGTTCCATACCTTCTCCATAAACCTCTTCAGAGAATGCATACTTAAATCTGCACCAAGAACATAGAGAATAAGGGAATTTCCCCAAAATGACAGTTCAGCCGCACTGTCGTCTTCTTCAATTTCAATCTCAACCTCACCATTAACAATGGTAGGTGCAACGTATGCCATCGTTCTTCCTTTATTAGGGTTGCGGTTATCATTAAGGACATCCACCCAAAGCTTCTGATTTTCAGTTGGTTCAATACGGACCGGTGGATTTACTGTTGTACTTGTCTTGTCCCTGTCATCTTCCTCATCGACGCATACAGACGGTTCCGGAGACTTCGCCGGTTCCGGTGAAGGACTATGAGGGGGTGGTGGCACCGCGATTTTCGGACGTCCCCTCCCTCTCTTCGCCATTTTCTTTTATTTATTATTTGTTTTTATTTTTATTTATTTATTTATTTTTCTTTTTAATTACTTTTTTAATAAAATAAAATAGATTAGAATCTTAATTAAGTAAATTAATTTAACTACATTTATTTTATTAATTTAAAATTAATCAAAGTTAGTTTTCACAATTAAATTATCATTTTTTCTAATTAAAATTAAAAACAACAAAAATATCTTTTTTACACTTAGAATTTTTAGGGTTTTAGATATTACCTCTTTTCCGTTCTCCGCTCGATTGTTTACTTTTTTTTACACTTTTCTTTCCCCCATTTTTGTTTGTGTCCCCCACATACCGAAGCCATGTAATAGTGTAGTTTAATTTCCACATTTGCATTTTTCCGTAGTTGTATATATTTAATTGTTAGATGTATGCTAAATAGGTTTACATGACAAGATTTAAAAACCAACGGTAGAAAATATAAACATCCAAGACAAATAACTGAAACACAACACACTTTGAACACACGTACCTCTAAGATACCTCCAGTTGTTGCCTACGAAAAACAAATAGTCACGTCTCTCGAATGTGAGAAGTTTTAGCAAAGCCTCTTTGATTACAAGATCATAGTCCCTTGATGACCCTACGATGTTGCTCGGTAAATGATCTTGACACCTTAGGGTAATTGCTAAAATATCTTACGAGTTGCTTTCGTGATTGTACTATGACCCTTGTTTGTCCCTCAAAACATCCAATGATACGGCTACCTACTAACTAATGGCAGGATAGCACTATCTAAAGGAAAAGAGGAAAATAACAAAGACCATTCGAGTAGGTGGATAGCTTGTAGTTGCTTGCTCATAAAACAAAACAATTTCTCACACATACACTCTCTTTTTCTAAATATTTTTCAAAGACAAAAACACTTTGTATGCATTCTCAACGATACGAGAATCATTACAAAGTTCTCCGCACTAAGGCGTCTTTTGAAAAATATTTTCAAATACACTTACACCTAAAATCATTTTCAAAATTGAGCTAGCAACTAAGAGCCCATATATAACTACGGATGAAAATGGTGTTAATACCTTCCCTTTTCATAACCTACCCCGGAACTCAAAATCTTTAAAAAGTTCTTTCCTGTTCTTTTCACCCTTTCCTTTGTTGGATAAAAGAAAATTCGGTGGCGACTCTTGCTAATCGCAACATTTGCGATAAAATGTAAAATCAGTAAAGTCAGTTCTCTCACCGTATTACAGAACTGGCGACTCTGCTGGGGATTGAACTAAATGTAGGGTTACCTTAGAGATAGTTCATCTTTTAAATGCTTTACTTGATTAAATTGTTTGATTTATTCTTGAAGGGTTGTTTGGGTATTCTTGTAAGGATCCTATACCTGGATCTGGGGCATTTTAGGTAAGTAGCAATAGATCGTGGAAACTGTATGGTGTATACCGATATGGTTGAAGCGATAGCTACGTTAGTGTTACACGTTTGTGGGTACCGGTGTCCCTTGAGTTGAATCAAGGAGAATACGGGGCCACTGAGTGGTGTCATGAAGCACTAACTGACCGTAGAACCTTAGTTGAAACAACTTGGCCATTAGAAAGTAGTGAGATAGTTGGATTTGGTGCAAAACTGATTATTGGTTGATACTCGATACTACACTCATTGAGGTCGAACTTTCGAGATATTTCGGCCGTGAGGAAAGATTGCTTGAGCTGAAACAATTCTCGATAAAGAAAGTTCAATGATATTGAGATTCCTTAGAACTCAGTTACTTCTTTTAGGACAGCTTGAACCAACTAAACTTCAAGAGGGCACTTACCTACAACTCCATGCAAACTTTAACCTAAGGCCTTGTGTGTTTAGTTTGTATATGATTAAATTTTTCGAACATAACATCATGCATCATAACATTCATACCATTTCATTTCCTAACAATTTCAAGGACCAAAGAATTTATCTTTGTTCTATTTTGCTGACTATGGCTTCCACTCGCAGAAATACCATCCGAATCAGCTTCGTAAAAGTGCATCCTCAAATCAAATAGTTAGCATTAAGGGTTCCTAAAGATTCTCCCTTCACCAAAAGATATGGTTGACTTCTTAAACTGGCTCCCTCAAGTTTTCAAGAAGACATAATGTGTGTGCTCTTTCAGTTCTTTGATCTCTTACATCATTGTTTCACCTTTCCCGACTATCAATTGGTGCCTACATTGGAAGAGTTCTCTCAACTGTTAGGAGTGCATGTGCTTGATCAAATGCCATTCACTGATTTAGAGCAAACTCCAAATCTTGAAGTTATTGCCAAGGCTTTGCATCTGAAGAAATCCTACATTGTAGCTAATTAGGAAACAAGGAGTGGAGTCGAGGGTTTTCTAGCCAAGTTTATGTTAGAGAAGGCTCGACTATTTTGGGAAGATATGGATTTTCAAGCTTTTGAAGATGTCTTGGCTCTTCTAGTATATGGTTTGGTTTTGTTCCCTAATCCAGACCAACTCATATATGTGAGTGCTGTCAAGGTTTTTCTTTCTCGTAACCCTGTGCCTACTTTGCTTGGAGACATTCTACATTGTCTTCACACTCGTACCATGAGGAAGAGAGGAACTCTTAGGTGTTGCATTTCGTTGTTGTCTAGGTGGTTTATTTTGCACCTTCCTCGATCAATATTGAAGAATGAACAAGGCTTGGCGTGGTCTCAAAGGATGATGTCGCTCTCTTATTCAGATATTTATTGGTGTTCCCGATCTCTGGAGGATGTTGTTATCATTGAGCATTGTAGGGATTTCCATAATGTCCCACTCTTGGGAACTAGGGGAGGCATTACTTCTAACCCTTCTCTAGCACTACGACAATTTGGATATGCTCGAAGAGATGGCCCTCATGACACACTCATCCAAGGAATTGTATTCGACTACGACAATGACATCCAAGGTTATCGTCAAAGGTTTGCACGTGTGTGATACGGTGGCAGAACCGACTGTTTAATACTGGTTTGCATTTTTTTGTTTGCAAAATGTCGCGGTAAGCAAGAGTCGCCACCGACTTTTATTTCATCTAATCATGGAAAAGGAAAAAGAACAGAAAAAACCTTTTTTCGAGATATTCTGAGTACGAGGGGTAGATTATAGAAAGGGAAGGTGTTAGCACCCTTTCTATCCATGGTTTTCCATGGGCTCTTAGGTACTTGATCATTTTTCAAATTGTTGTGTGTGTTTGTCTTGAAAATGTTTTACTTCGTGATAACCCTTGTATCAGTCCTCAAGAATGTGACGAAGTTTGTTTCGAAAATTTGTTTTGAAAGGTGTTTGTGTGAAAAGGTTTTATTGAGCAAGTACTTAAGATTCTACCTACTCGAAAAAAGGATTGTTCATTCTATTTCCTTTAGACAGCGATATCCCACTATTAAGGAGTAGGTAGCACCGTCGTTGGAGTTATAAGGGACATTCGAAAGGGACAAGTATAATTACTAAAGCAATAGTTAGAAAACTTTAGTAGTAACCCTAGAGTCTTAAGATCTTTCCGAGGCAACATTTCCGAGACAACATTTCCGAGGAAACATTCGAATGGGACATTTTGATCTTTTTAGACTGGAGGGCCACCACTAAAATCTCCTATGCTTAATGATTGTTTACCGAAGGCATCCGTAGTGAGGTAAACCCTAGGAGTGAAATATGTGCATATGATTTGTTTCAGTTATTTAATCTTTACACATTAGGTGATCTACCGTTTTAATTTTCCAGACATTCTTGCCATACAATCCTATTAGCATACATCTAGACAGTTAAATATTTGCAGGAATTAAAAATGCAAGAAAATAAACCTAGCTATTACAAGGCTTCGGGGATGGGGATTAATTACATAACCAAAGAATTGGGGATTAAGCAATAAATAAAACCCTAATTTAACTATTACAAAGCATCGGCAGTTACAAAAATAATGGAGAAGAAATTATTAAATGCGCGGAGAATTAAACACGAGGAGAAATTGGCAACCCTGAAATCTAATTGAAAAAATAATTAACTTATTTTTTAGAAAAAGAATTGATTAAATTATGTATGACTAAAACCCTAATTCTAATTATCAAAAAGAAATTGAAATAAACCTAATCTAAACCAAATTAAATAATTTCAAGAAAAATAAAATATTTTTGTAAAAAAAAAGATTTTGTGTATTTTTGTGGTTTTTTATTTGAGAAAAGTAACAATTTAATTACAAAATTTAAAACCTAGTTTCTATTTAATTTTAAATGAAACAAAAATTAAATTTACCTAACTTACTAATTATATTATAAAAAATGATCTTTTGTGTTTTTTGTGATTTATTGATTTTATAATTAATTAAAAAAAATAATTAATTTTTTTAGTGAAAAATAATTAAACAAATTAAGTAAAATAAAAGAAATAAATAAAAAAAGAATTAGAAATGGGCTTGTTGTCTTGCTGAAAAGGGGGTGAGAGTCTGAATTTTGGCCCAACAAAGCTGAGCCCAAGTTGACCACGTTGGATTAGATGTAGCCTTTGACTTGAACGTGCACCATGGACCTTCAGGCTGGAAGCGTTAGATCTGGGTAGAAGTTCATCCAGTGGCTGGACGTTGAGGTTGCATGGAAGGCGCCTAGAGGAGTGATGCATTGGATCTGTAGAGAAATATGAAGAAAATAATAAAATGCACACGCTTGGGATCGAACCCGGGACATGTACATCAAAGGCACGCTCCTCAACCGTCTGAGCTAGCTTGTCAGTTGGTATATATAATGAATAAATAAAAGAAAAGCTAAAAACAAATAATATGCCAGAAAAGCGCGCGAGATTCAAATCAGCCGGTCATGGGCTACCATGCATCATCTTCTTCGCTGCAAGTCTGTAACTACAACCCTGTGAAACTCAAAAATCTCACACGAGCATGATAAATTGATTGTGATGGTGCCAATCAACTCGTCTTGGCCTCAAGAGCATCATGGTACCTCATTCATGGCCTAATTTTTCCTGCATCAAGAAACCCTAAAAAAACGTGGAAACCCTAACAATGGCAGATGCGTGTAAAGGCTTAAAAAATGCAATTAAATTATTCAGTCAGCTTGCAAACATGATGACAAACATGAATATAACAATCAAAAGTGCTAATGATGCAAGAATTATGATAATCGAATTGGAAAATTATGTCAAACCGTATGAGGTGTAGCGCGTGTTTCTAGGTGTTTCAGGCCTTGCAAACTATTGGGACAGCTTCCTGGGACGTCCAGCAATGGATTGGGATAGCTAGGGTGGCTTGAGATAGCCTGTGGAGTGAAAACAAATTCCCACTTTTCTTTGAATTTTGTGACTTTTCTCTGCCTTTTTTCACGACTCTAACCCCTCTCTTTTGACTTGTATTTGTTCAATATATATCATAGGATTAATTAGGGTTGTAAAAACAGATCACATCTTTGAAAATTTTGAAGATTTGATTTGATCTTCATGGCATATGTAAACTTGCTATAATGAGCCAAATTATCCCCCTTCTTGTTCCAATTAGCCTTGATTCGAATTGATCATGATATCCTTGCATTATTTGATTGAGATCCTGTCCAAAAATCATATCACAACATATCTTTTCCATTATTCATCAATTATTTGATTTAATTTAAATTTTTATTAACAAAAAATCTAAATAAACTGAAAAATGAAGCAAATAACATGAGGTTGGATATTTGTGTCGTGGACCATGCTATAAGTGATGTGCAATCATGAAATGCTAGGCCCATTTGGTAAAAAAATGCACTTTTGAGCACATTTGACTTTTGGCAATTTTGCAAAAAAGGCCAACTTTAACAAGGCATATCTCTTCCAATTTTAACCCTAGAGAGGTGTTCTTGGACTTTTTAGAAATCTTAGGATGTTCCCTAAGCAACCCTTTTAGTATCATTTCAATTGGATCTTCAATGTTCATGTATGAAGCTTTGACCCAAAAGGTATTTTTGTTGACTTTTCAAAAGGACCTATAATGTAAAAATTCATATCTTTTGATGAGTGCATATTTTGAACTTGTGGGCTGAAGATCAATTGTAGGGAAATGCATCCTCTTAAAAATGAGCCTTGGATGGAAATTTCTGATAAAGTATGAAGAAGTTATGCTTGGTCAAAGTTGGGTTGACTTTTACTAAGAACCCCTAATTTAGCAACTTTTGGGTTTTGATGAATTAGGAGAATTCCTTGGGGAATCGTGATCAACCCTTGATAAAATGATGAAAGTCACTTCAAAATGTTGATGTTGACCAAAAATCTTTAGGTTTGACTGTATGTGGGCTACAGTTGACTTTTGACCTAATATACTCGATTCTCTAGCATTTGAGCAGTTGATTGAGAAAACTTCTTTGTGCAAGGCATGAAACTTGACATGGATGATATTGGGAATATATTAAGGCCAAGGAGATCATATGAGGCCTTTTTGGTTCACCCATCTTGATGATAATGGAAACCCTAATTTGAGGTACACTGCCTTAGGAGGGAGTTTGTCTGGTCAACTCTTGGGCAAACTTGAGCAACTTGAGGATCTTTAGGAGCATGTATTGAGTAAAATGAGAGGGCCAATTTTGGGCTACAACAGCTACCCCTGTTCAATCTTCTTAAACCTAAGGATGTAGATTGGCTCGTCTGCCTTTCGTTGATCTAAAGGTGGAAGATGATTGAACACTAGAGTGCCTAGAAATTTGCACTCGCATGAAGTGGCACTGGATTTGGTGATATCGGGAATGGGCTTACAGATGCCATTTGGAGGTTGATGATAGAAGATTTGTCGGAGATGGGCTTAAAGATGCCATCCTGGATGTGACGGAGAATTGTCGGAGATGGGCTTAAAGATGCCATCTATAGAGTGTTGATTTCCTGAGACATTCCTTTGATGAGAGTTCTTATTATTATTGTCGAATAGGAATCTGCTGAGGAACATTGGTATTTGTCTCGAGAAATAGAGTTTTAGGGGCTTCAGTTATCTGTTACTCTACTGGGGAAATGCGAAACGAATTGTGCTTGATTAGGTCCCGGTCTTACAGTGTTGTGGACTATTGTTTGGAGATAAGAGAGAAGGAACCTGAATAGTAAGGTTATGAGAAGGAACCTGGATAGTAGGGTTGCTTCGAAATGAAAGCCTGGATAGTAAGGCTGTGAGAAGGAACCTGGATAATAGGGTTGCTTCGAAATGAAAGTCGGGATACTAAGGTTGTGAGAAGGAACCTAGATAGTAGGGTTACTTCGATATGAAAGCCTAGATAGTAAGGTTGTGAGAAGGAACCTGGATAGTAGGGTTACTTCGATATGAAAGCCTGGATAGTGGGGTTGTGAGAAGGAACCTGGATAGTAGGGTTAATTCGATATGAAAGCCTGGATAGTAGGGCTGTGAGAAGGAACCTGGATAGTAGGGTTACTTTGATATGAAAGCTTGGATAGTAGGGCTGTGAGAAGGAACCTGGATAGTAGGGTTACTTCGATATGAAAGCCTGGATAGTAGGGCTGTGAGAAGGAACCTGGATAGTAGGGTTACTTCGATATAAAATCCTAGATAGTAGGGTTGTGAGAAGGAACCTGGATAGTAGGGTTACTTCGATATGAAAGCCAGGATAGTAGGGCTGTGAGAAGGAACCTAGATAGTAGGGTTACTTCGATGTGAAAGCCTGGATAGTAGGGCTGTGAGAAGGAACCTAGATAGGGTTTCTTTGAGATAAGTTCATGCAAAACTTCAAGAGGATTCTGGGTAAGGTTACTTTGAGATAAGTTCGTGTAAAACTTCATGAGGAACCTGGGTAAGGTTATAAGTTTGTGTAAAACTTCAGGAGGAACCGGGGTAAGGTTATAAGTTTGTGTAAAACTTCAGGAGGAACCGGGGTAAGGTTATAAGTTTGTGTAAAACTTTAGGAGGAACCTGGGTAAGGTTATAAGTTCATGTAAAACTTCAGGAGGAACCGGGGTAAAGTTATAAGTTTATGTAAAACTTTAGGAGGAACCAGGGTAAGGTTACTTTAATATGATAATGTAGATTAGTTGGCCCGTTTAATTTCGGGAGCTGAGTTTCCATTAGTTGTCTGTAGATATGATATGTATAACTGTTGGATTCGTTGAAGCTAATCGTCTTTTCCTGCAAAAGATATTAAGGTTAGTTGTACGCGATGCATGAAATGCAGGGTGAGATGATGTTCTCAAAATAAATTAGATTATGTTGTATATGATATGTATGCGTATTTCATGATGTATGTTCATGAAATGATGTCGGGGTATGCTCGTGTCTGGGAAAATAAATCTCTAACGGTTGCTGGAGACTTGCGAATATTCTGTCGGGAAGAGATGTTGGAGAAATAACTCTGCGGGGACCAAACTTGCGAAGGAAGAAATACTCTGTTGGTAGACCTGCTGAACTGAAGGAACAAATTTAGCTGGGGATGAAATTCCGTTGCTGGAAGTGATGAGCTCTGTTGGAGATTGAGCTTCTGTATCTGTAGAAATAAACTCCGCTTGAGGGATAAGATTTATTGACTCGCATGCGATTACGAACCTCGGCTAGGGATAATTATGTCCTATTTCGAGAAAGCTGACAGCAATGCCTTTGGATACCTTTACTCTATAAGGAGTGTATGTACCAAAAATTACGCTTTTAAGCTGACTCTATCCCGATACCTGTTGGGAAGAGGAACCGTCAGGTTTGGTACTTCTTGTTTTTCCCTGCTTCTGGAATTATGAGTAATTGCCTTTTGTCTCTTATGTAAATATTTATGAGCAGCAATCATTTTCAAATGCATATATCAAAAATAAATCATTGGACGTTCTTGCAAAACAAAATAGAAAAAGAAAACAAATTGAGGTTTTATAAAAATGACTTGCATTGATTTTGAAATTGGCCTGTAATAGGAGTTTTGTACAAGGAGGGTGACGTCCTAGTAAGAGAACGCCGCCAAAAGATAGAAATTATACAATTTGTGTAAAAGAAGGAAAAACAACTATGTGAAACAACCCCATTGGGTTCCAACTCTGCTATTGCCTTTATATCTTCAAGCGTCTCATCACTTTGCTACTTGGTCAAAGGTTGATCAGATTGATTGGCGTTGTCCGAGCTTGATAGTCGATACTGAAGTCTGGTCACAATATGATCCAATGAGACATAGTGATACGCTTCAATCCCTAACTTTTTCTTGGATTACCCTTCCGGGTTTTCAATCCACCGGGATACCCTTTTTTTCCCAAGCTTCCCTTTCGGGTTTTCGACTCGCCGGGTGTACAGATTTTTCATTTTCATCCCTTACTTTTGCCCAAACCCTTTTGGTTCGCCGGGAAGCCCTTATTTTTTCCTAGGCGAGTTAACCTAGCGGGTCTTTGATTATGTATAGTATCTTTTCACTATGTCTGCATTGACAGGGTGAGGAAGGTCGTCACCATCCATGTTGGTTAGAATCCTAGCTCCTCCCGAGAAAATGTTCTTAACCACAAATGGCCCTTCGTATGTGGGAGTCCATTTGCCCCTGGGATCACCTTGCGGCAGTATGATGCGTTTGATCACCAGATCCCTAACTTGATATTCTTGACGCCTGACTTTCTTGTTAAAATCCTTGATCATTCACTTTTGATACGTTTGACCATGGCATATAGAAGTAAGTCTCTTTTCATCGATTAGATTTAGCTGATCAAGTCGGGTTTGGATCCAATCGTCTTTGTTCAAACCCGCATCCTTCATAATCCTGAGAGAGGGTATCTGGACTTCTATGGTTAGGACTGCCTCCATGCCATATACCAGAGAGTAGGGGGTTGCCCTTGTCGACGTCCGTGCTGAGGTACGGTACCAATGAAGAGCAAATGGTAACATCTCATGCCAGTCTTTGTATGTCATCGTCATCTTCTGTACAATCTTCGTGATGTTCTTGTTAGCTGCTTCAACAGCGCCATTCATCTTCGGCCAGTAAGGAGAAGAATTATGGTGTTGTATCTTGAACTATTTTCCAGAGCTCAATGATTATTGTGTTGTTGAGATTCATACCATTGTCAGTAATAATTCTCTCTGGCACACTGTAATGACATATCAGATTGTGTCGGATAAATTGCGCCACGATGTTCTTGGTCACAGTAGCAAAAGAGGCTGCCTCAACCCACTTCGTGAAGTAATCAATGGATACTAAGATGAAACGATTCCCATTAGACGCAGTAGGTCTGATCTCACCGATCATGTCGATGCCCCACATTGCAAAGGGCCAAGGAGCTGCCAGGATGTTAAAAGGAACTGGAGGCACATGCACCTTATCAGCGTAGACTTGGCATTTATGACAAGCTCGAGAGTGATGATAACAATCGGCTTCCATAGTGGACTAGTAATATCCTGCCCGTAGGATCTTCTTAGCAATGGTATGTCCATTAGAATTAGTTCTGAAGGTGCCTTCATGTAGATCTGTCATGATCCTCTCTGCTTCGCTCTTGTCTACACACCGTAGTAGTGTGGAGTCATGGTTGCGTTTATAGAGGATTCCATTATTGAGTAAGAACTTTGCAGTGAAACTTCTCAGAAACTTCTTATCATTGACAGATGCCTCTTCGGGATACTCTTGCGCCTCAAGATACCTTTTGACTTCGTGAAACCAGGGTTTGTCTTCCACTTCTTCGATATCGATCTCACAGCAGTGTGCTGGTTCATCCAACCTCTCAATGGTGATTTGGGGAGCTTCATTGTCCCACCTAACTTTGAACATAAAAGACATGGTAGCTAGTGCGTCCTCCAACTGGTTCTCCTCTCGTTGGAAATGTTCGAAGGTTACCTCCTCAAAGTGTGGGAGCAATGTCAGTACGTACTCTTTGTAAGGAATGAGATTCGGGTGTTTTGTATCCCACTCGCCTTTTATCTGACTTATCACCAAAGCCGAATCCCCAAATACATTCAAGAACTTGATCCTTAGGTCAATAGAAACTCGAAGACCCATGATGCACGCTTCATACTCCGCCATGTTGTTGGTGCAGTTGAAACATAATCGGGCAGTGAACGGAGTATGACATCCCTCGGAAGATATGATTACAACGCCAATGATGTTACCTAGTGCGTTAGAGGCTCCATCAAAATACATAGACCATCGGGATCCCTCCTAGGGTCCTTCATCTGGTCCAGGTTCTTCGTAGTTAGTTACCAACATAATATTCTCATCTGGGAACTCAAAATTCATGGACTGGTAGTCATCCACAGCCTGATGAGCCAAATGATCAGCTAACACGCTTCCCTTGATTTCTTTTTGGGTTATGTATTGGATGTCGTATTCAGTTAAGATCATCTGCCACCTTGTTATCCTTCTGGAGAGAGCGGGCTTCTCAAAAATATACTTTATTGGATCAATCTTTGATATCAACAAGGTAGTGTGAGTCAGCATATATTGTCTCAGTCGGCGAGCAGCCCATGCCAAAACAAAGCAAGTTTTCTTGAGTAATGAGTATCGTGTCTCACAGTCAGTAAACTTTTTGCTAAGGTAGTATATTGTGTTCTCTTTTCGACCAGACTCTTCATGCTGCCCTACCACATACCCCATTGAATTGTCTAGCACAGTCAAGTACAATATCAAAGGTCTTCCTTCAACTGGAGGCATAAGAATTAGTGGTTCTTGAAGGTATTCTTTGATTCTTTCGAAAGAGGTCTGGCATTCATCATTCCACTTTACCACTTGATCTTTCTTCAGAAGCTTGAAGATTGGCTTACAAGTAGCAGTCAGGTGTGAAATGAACCTGGCAATATAATTCAGACGTCCCAAGAAACCTCTAACCTCTTTCTTTGTACGGGGAACCGACATCTCTTGTATGGCCTTTACCTTCGCAGGGTCTACCTGAATACCCTTGTCACTGACGAAAAAACCCAGAAGCTTACCAGATCTTACCCCGAAGGTACACTTGTTCAGATTCAACCTCAGCTTGTACGTCTTCAACCTATCGAACAACTTTTAGAGATGGTCAAGGTGCTCTTCCTCAGTCTGAGACCTAGATATCATGTCATCAACATAAACTTCGATCTCATGGTGAATCATATCGTGGAACAAAGCGACCATGGCACGTTGATAAGTTTCCCCAGCGTTCTTCGACCCAAAAGGCATTACCTTGTAGTAGAAAGTGCCCCACTGTGTGACGAAGGTTGTCTTCTCCATGTCTTCAAGAGCCATCTTGATTTGGTTGTAGCCAGAGAAACCATCCATGAAGGAGAAGATTTTATGTTTCACGGTGTTGCCGACTAGAATATCAATGTGAGGAAGTGGGAAGTCATCCTTGGGGCTTGCCCTGTTCAGATCTCTGTAATCTACGCACATCCGTACCTTACCGTCCTTCTTAGGTACCGGAACAATGTTATCAACCCACTGTGGATACGAAGTGACAACTAAGAATCCTGCGTCGAACTGTTTCATGACCTCTGCCTTGATCTTCTCTGACATTTTAGGGCGCATACGATGGACCTTCTGATTAACCGGAGGACAGTCTTCTTTAGTCGGCAGGCGATGTACCACAATATCATTGTCTAAACTAGGCACGTCTTCATAGGATAAAGCGAAGATCTCAACATAGTCGTGTAACATCTGTATCAACCTCTGTTTGACACTAAGCTCCAGATTTGCACCTATTTTAACCTCCTTTATGTCTTGCTTTGTACCCAAAATCATTGTCTCAACCGGCTCTTCATGGGGTTGTATGGCCCTTTCTTCCTGTTGTAACAGTCTAGCAAATTCTCCAGGCACCTCACAATCATCCTTACCTTCGTCCTCAGCTTGGTTGGTCGGTTTTTTGAATTCATAACTGGCAATAGCATAGTTGTTATCAATGGGATCCAGATTGGATATGGATATGCATTATGATACGTGAGTTTGTGTAAGAGAATAGTTGTTTCAATAAAGTGAAAACAGAAAAGAAAAACAGAGAGCACAAAATTTGTATGCAAGAAACGTCCAATGCTTTATTAATGATATATGAAATGACAAATAATAGCCCTCACAAGCAAAAGTCGAGGTGCCTCGGGAAAGGCACCAGGCCGTACAGTTTCAAATTGTTTATTACAAATCTTAAAACAAATAAGTCAATTACTGCAGAATAAAAGAAACAGGTATGAAGTCCCTAACCGTCCAGTTACTCGGTCCACCGCTGGTTATTGGGTAGATCCATATGCCAATGTTTGAGTCCTCTTCACTGTCTTCAATGGCATTAATTCCTCGATTGCTGATGTGTAGGGGAGGTCTTCCAGCCCGAGCGCGTCTAACAGCCCTTTGAGCCCCTGTAGTAAAGCCCAAACCAAATTTGTCAGTTTTATGAGTGAAATCAGGGAGCTGACCCTAATTGGCACACCCACCTTCTTCAACCACGACCCTGGTGTCCTTGAGAGAAGCCATCTTCAAATGAGGTTTGTTGCTAGTAGTTTCAGTCGATGACAAGATCTGAGGGACCTCTTCAAAATTCTTACAAGGAGTTTCTATAAATTCCTCGTCCATCTCTATGTAGCGGAAGGAGTTGAGGTGACTCACCATATATTCTTCTTCACCCCGCACTGTGATAATCTTTCCTTTCACTGGATACTTCAGCATTTGGTGGAGTGTGGAGGTGACTTACCCAACCTCATGGATTCAAGGACGACCCAGCAAACAAGAATACAACGGCCTGATATCCATCACATAGAAAGTGGACCAAAAATCTGAGAACCTACTTTGACAGGGATGTCCACCTCCCCGTGCACCATTCTTTTTGACCCATCAAAAGTCCTTACCATAATGTTACTAGGCTCTAAAGTTAAATCCTCGCAATCCAGTCGATCCAATGCCTTCTTCGGCAGAACATTCAGCGAAGACCCAATATCTACCAGCACATGAGCCATAGTGGTGCCCCTGCATTCAATCGAGACATGCATAGCATTATATGCTTCCTTCCTTTCGGTGTTAAGTCTGCATCTGAAAAACCCAGCCCATTATCAGCAGTCAGGCTAGCCACACAATCTTTGAACTGATCAGCTGAGGTTTCCTGCGGCACATGCGCAGTCTTGAGAAATGCAATCAAAGCCTTCGCACGGGCTTCAGAACACAACAGCAGAGACAACATGGATATCTTTGATGGGGTCTGCCCCAGCTGCTCGACCACATTGTAGTCGCTCTTCTTAATTATTTTTAGTATTTCCTCTATTTATTTCTTAGAGGCTTCCACTACAATTTTCTTAGGCGCCTCCGTCCGGGCAGGCTCAACTATAACCTCCTTGTCGCGGGTATTAGACGATTCACCGATAAGAGTAATAACCGGAGTAAGAACAGGAACTGTAGTTAATGTACTAGCAGGAACAACAGATGGAATGACGATTGGCTTGTTGACCGTCTTAAGGGAAATCTCGGGAGAGAATACGTTTCCACTTCGGCTAACTTTGCTGGTTCCGACAATGTTATCAATATCAGGATCAGCCTCTTCATCTTTCAGATCTTGTTTGATGCCATGATAGTACACATCGGCACCATAATGCCATGGGACAGCTTTGTCCGAGACATACGGGACAGGACCAGGAACAATAATTATCAATGGAGCAACTCTTGGAGCGGATGTAATCCTAACAGGTCTTCTCGAGGAAACCTTGTAAGGATTGGCGGAAATGGTTATAATGGCAACGTCTTCAATTGGAACAACAGGAATCATAGTTTTCTCAAACAAAATCTCTCTGCTATCTATCAGGCGTTGAACACCTAATTTCTGCAAACGACAACCGGAAGGTAGCAACGAACACATGTGGAAACCTTCACCACAACCTGGAAATAAACTGACCAACAGCAAATTATTCTTGACAGTCATGAGAGAAGTAGAAACTTCATCAACAGAGGTAACAAATAGATTAGTATTAACAACATTAATTCCACCACCGTGTTTGGGCATGGGAGCAGTTATGACGTTGGGCTTCTACGGAGCATCAAAATCTATTTCCTTGGCTTTAATCAAGTCTTGAATTTTATTCCTCAGATCCCAGCAATCATTTGTATCGTGGCCAGGACTCTCAGAATGATAAGCACACCGGGCATTCGGATTATATCTGGGAGATGTGGTATTTGGATTCTTGGGAGCCTCTTTCAAGGTTGCCAAGTTGGATCTCAGCAGGTGAGGTAGCACTTCAACCAATGTCATGTTGATGCGAGTAAACTTTTGTTGTGGTCTTTCCACCCTTTGTTGATTGTTGCATTGTGGATCAAGTGCAGGTCTAGGTATCATCACGACACTTACTGTCTGACGAGGTTCAGCCCTGTTCTGGCCCCTCGGGCTATAGACGATATTGGCTTCCTTCTTACCAGCAAAAGGCTTCTTTACTAAACTTGACAAGGCATCCTTCTGTATTTTTTTGTTTCGAATCCCAGCTTCTAATGTCTCCCCAGTTAGAATCAGCTCGGTGAAACCAGCTGACGAGCTGCCGATCAGATGATTGAAAAATGGACCAGATAGCATCCCCAGAAACATATCAACCAACTCCCTATCAGACAATAGGGGTTGAACTCTCCCAGCCAATTCTCTCCATTTTTGTGCATAGTCTTTAAAGCCTTCAATTGCACCCATGGACATACTCTGGAGTTGAGTACGCGTAGGAGTAAGGTCGGCATTATATTGATACTGCTTGTAGAAAGCACCAGCCAGATCTTCCCAATTTCGGACATTGGCTCCCTCCAGTTGGTAGAACCATTCAAGCTGAGTCCCTGACAGACTATCTTGAAAGAAATGAACCCACAGATTTCTATCAGCCGTGTGGGGCAGGATCTTTCTGACATAAGAACGGAGATGGAGCTTTGGGCAGGACACCCCATCATACTTAGCAAAAACTGGAGCTTTGAACTTCTGCGCGATGACCACTCCTGACACTAATCCCAATTCTTCGAAATCTAGTCCAGGTATCCTCTGAACTTCCATGGCACTCAGACAGTCTTCCAACTGTTTGTATCTATCCTCGGCACGAGGATATTGCTCATCATTGTAATTGGTATCATTGTCAGAAACTGCAGGGCTGGGGTCCTTCTCTTCTTCCTGATTCTCCCCTTCCTGAGATGAAGAGGTCAGATCGACTTGTCGCTTGAACCGCTCTCTAAACCTTCTGCCCATATTCAGAATACCGGAAGCCTTCTTCTTTTTCTTCTTTTCTTTCAGGATGAGGGCTTTCAGATCCTTCTGCCCTTTTTCCAGACTGATGAACATTTGTTGGAACTGGGCGTTCTATGCCTGAAGGTCCTTGATGGTTTGCTCAGAAGACATTTCTGCTGAAATAAACAGCGAAGGAGATGAGAAACTTGTAATGGTACCTGTAATGATGTGTATGATAATGGGATGCGCATGCAATGATTTCAAAGACTTCGGGAATTTAAATTTGCAAACCAAAATAAACAAAGATTTTATTAGCTGAATTTTAAGTTCAAATGCCTTTTAGGCGTTACAATAAAAAAAAATCTAAAACTATAAAAGACATCAAAATTCCGATGGATGCTTCCTCTTTGTGCCAAGATAGTCATTCAGTCCTCTTTCTTCATGCAGTTGCTTTGTGAGCTCTAAGACCTTCCTCTCCTGAGCATGGAACTGATCCCTGTAAGTATCCCTCTACTTCATCAACTGAATCCAAGACCTCTGTAATTCCCCAAGATCAGTGGGCATATAAGGAAAGAGAACTATGTAAATAATACCCTTCTCTGTAGTGGGTTCCACGATCACTGGCAAAACAGCCACATAGGGCATCATAAGCTGTTGGGAACGAGCTCGTACCCATTGTAGGTAAGGTTCCATAGGAATGGAAGTCTTTGGCCCCAAAGCCTTGGCGCCAAATCTGTTTACCATTCCCCAAGCTCGTATGAACCTCTGGCGATACTCTTTAACATCATCCTCATAGTTGAATATAATGCCCTCGATAAGTAACTCATGGGGGCCATCCCTTCGAGTGTGACCAAATTGTCGCAGAGCTAAACAGGGGTTGTAAGTTATACCTCCTCTGATACCAAGTAGCGGGACATTAGGGTACTCTCTGTAGTGATCAATAATAACAGTATTTTCCATAGCTCGAGAACACCAGAGAATATCCGTATGAGCGAGCGACATTATCCTTTACGACCAACCCAAACCTTCTTCATTCTTCAGTGTGGACTTAGGGATGTGAGAAATAAACCACCTCGACAGCAATGGCATACATCACATAAGAATCACTCTTCTCTTCAGGTACGAGTATGGAGAGTGTGCAAAATATCTCCGAGCAAAGTAGGCACCGGATTGCGGGAGAGAAAACCCATGATAGCATTCACATCTATGAATAAGTCCGGATTAGGGAATAGGACTAACCCATAGATTAGAAGAGCCAAAACCTCTTCAAAAGCCTGAAAATCCAAATCATCTCAAAACAGTTGGGCCTTGTCTATCAGAAACTTAGCTAGAAAACCTTTGACTCCGCTTCTAGTTTCCCAATTGGATACCACGTCGGCCCGTTTCAGATGCAGAGCTGAGGCAATGACTTCTGGCTTAGGAAATTCTTCTAGACCTGTGAAGGGTAACTGTTCAAGAATGAGTACATCCAACAGCTGAGAGAACTCTTCCAAGGTAGGCACCAACTGATAGTCTGGAAAGGTGAAGCAGTGGTGCTTGGGATCGAAGAACTGAAAAAGTACACTCATCATCTTTTCATCAAAGTTTGAAGTAACCAGGTTGAGAAGTTGACCATGTCTACTAGTGAACGCGGAAGTTTCAGAAACCCTTGATGCTAGCTCTTTGAGTTGGGAAGGTATCTTCACAAAGCTGATTCAGATAGTGTTCCTACGAACGGAAACCATGATCTGAAAAATAAAACAAAGATAAATTCCCTTGGTCTTTGAAATGGTTAGTGCAATAATAATGGATGCTATGTTATGATGTATGATGTCATGATAAACCACATGTATAGCAAACACAAGTATAGCAAACACAGTCAAATCACACCAAGTCCTTAGGTTTAAGGCTTGCATGAGGTTAAAGGTAGTACCCTCTTGAAGTTTAGATGGTTTCAAACCTGTCTTAAAAATTAACTGGGTTCTAGAGGATCTCAATATCACTAACCATCCTTTATCGGGCATTATTTCAGCTCAATCAATCTTTTCTTGCGGCCAAAATATCCTGAAAGTCTAATCTCAATGAGTGTAGCATCGAGTATCAACCAATCCTCAACTCTACACCGAGGTCGGCTATCTCACTAATTTCTAATAGCCAAGTTTGTTCAACTAAGGTTCTAAGGTCCGTTAGTGCTTCACGACACCATGCGGTGGCCCCGTATTCTCCCCGTTTCCCCACAGATACCGGTACCAACCAAAGTGCCACACCAACACAGCCATCGCTTAAACCATATCGGTATATGTCGTACAGTCTCCACGATCTATTGTTGTTTACCTAATGAGTGCCCCCAGATTCGGGTGTAGGATCTATAGTAACCCCTAACAAACCCTCAAAAGTAAAGCAATCAAGACAATCAAGAGAAGTAATTTAATGACCTAGATCCTAAGGTAAACCCCACTTTATTTTATGTTCCCCAGCAGAGTCGCCAGTTCTGTGATATGGTGGTAGAACCGACTGTTTAATACTGGTTTGTGTTTTGCGTTTTTTTGTTTGCAAAATGTCGCGGTAAGCAAGAGTCACCACCGACTTTTATTTCATCCAATCATGGAAAAGGAAAAAGAACAGAAAAAACCTTTTTTTCGAGATATTCTGAGTACGGGTAGACTATAGAAAGGGAAGGTGTTAGAACCCTTTCTATCCATGGTTTTCCATGGGCTCTTAGGTACTTGCTCATTTTTCAAATTGCTTGTGTGTGTTTGTCTTGAAAATGTTTTACTACGTGATAACCCTTGTATCAGTCCTCAAGGATGTGACGGAGTTTGTTTCAAAAATTTGTTTTGAAAGGTGTTTGTGTGAAAAGGTTTTATTGAGCAAGTACTTAAGATTCTACCTACTCGAAAAAATGATTGTTCGTTCTATTTCCTTTAGACAACGCTATCCCACTATTAAGGAGTAGGTAGCACCGTCGTTGGAGTTATAAGGGACATTCGAAAGGGACAAGTATAATCACTAAAGCAATAGTTAGAAAACTTTAGTAGTAACCCTAGAGTCTTAAGATCTTTATGAGGCAACATTCGAATGGGACATTTTAATCTTTTTAGACTGGAGGGCCACCACTAAAATCTCCTATGCTTAATGATTGTTTACCGAAGGCATCCGAAGTGAGGTAAACCCTAGGAGTGAAATATGTGCATATGATTTCTTTCAGTTATTTAATCTTTGCACATTAGGTGATCTACCGTTTTAATTTTCGAGACATTCTTGCCATACAACCCTATTAGCATACATCTAGACAGTTAAATATTTGCAGGAATTAAAAATGAAAGAAAATAAACCTAGCTATTACAAGGCTTTGGGGATTAGGATTAATTACATAACCAAATAATCAGGGATTAAAGCAATAAATAAAACCCTAATTTAACTATTACAAACCATCGGCAGTTACAAAAATAATGGAAAATAAATTATTAAATGCGCGGCGAATTAAACACGAGGAGAAATTGGCAACCCTGAAATCTAATTGAAAAAATAATTAAGTTATTTTTGAGAAAAAGAATTGATTAAATTATGTACGACTAAAACCCTAATTCTAATTATCAAAAAGAAATTGAAATTAACTTAATCTAAACCAAATTAAATAATTTCAAGAAAAATAAAATATTTTTGTAAAAAAAAAGAATTTGTGTATTTTTGTGGTTTTTTATTTGAGAAAAGTAACAATTTAATTACAAAACTTAAAACCTAGTTTCTATTTAATTTTAAATGAAACAAAAATTAAATTTACCTAACTTACTAATTATATTAAATAAATATTATAAAAAAAATGATCTTTTTGTGTTTTTTGTGATTTATTGATTTTATGATTAATTAAAAAACAATTAATTTTTTTGGTGAAAAATAATTAAACAAATTAAGTAAAATAAATGAAATAAATAAAAAAAGAATTAGAAATGGGCCTGTTGTCTTGCTGAAAAGGGGGGTGAGAATCTGAATTTTGGCCCAACAAAGCTGAGCCCAAGTTGACCATGTTGGATTAGATGTATCCTTTAACTTGAACGTGCACCATGGACCTTCAGGCTGGAAGCGTTAGATATGAGTAGAAGTGCATCCAGTGGCTGGACGTTGAGGTTGCATGGAAGGCGCCTAGAGGAGTGATGCATTGGATCTGCAGAGAAATATGAAGAAAATAATAAAATGCACACGCCTGTGGTCGAACCCAGGACGTGTACATCAAAAGCACGCTCCTCAACTGTCTGCGCTAGCTTGTCAATTGGTATATACAATGAATAAATGAAAGAAAAGCTAAAAACAAATAATATGCCACAAAAGCGCGCGAGATTCAAATCAGCCAGTCATTGGCTGCCACGCATCATCTTCTTTGTTGCAACCATCGTTTTAGGGGAAAGACTTTTACCTACAGACACAAGTCTGTAACTACAACCCTGTGAAACTCAAAAATCTCATATGAGTGTGATGAATTGATTGTGATGGTACCAATCAACTCGTCTTGGCCTCACGAGCATCATGGTACCTCATTCATGGCCTAATTTTTCCTGCATCAAGAAACCCTAAAAAAAAGTGGAAACCCTAACAATGGCAGATGCGTGTAAAGGCTTCAAAAATGCAATTAAATTGTTCAGTCAGCTTGCAAACATGATGACAAACACGAATATAACAATCAAAAGTCCTAATGATGCAATAATTATGATAATCGAATTGGAAAATTATGTCAAACTGTATGAGGTGTAGCGCGCATTTCTGGGTGTTTCAGCAATGGATTGGGATAGCTAGGATGGCTTGAGATAGCCTGTGGAGTGAAAACCAATTCCCACTTTTCTTTAAATTTTGTGACTTTGCTCTTCCTTTTTTCACGGCTCTAACCCGTGTCTTTTGACTTGTATTTGTTCAATATATATCATAGGATGAATTAGGTTTGTAAAAACAGATCACATCTTTGAAAGTTTTAAAGATTTGATTTGATCTTCATGGCATATGTAAACTTGCTATAATGAGCCAAATTATCCCCTTCTTGTTCCAATTAGCCTTGATTCGAATTGATCATGATATCCTTGCATTATTTGATTGAGATCGTGTCTAAAAATCAGATCACAACATATCTTTTCCATTATTCATCAATTATTTGATTTAATTGAAATTTTTATTAACAAAAAATCTAAATAAATTGAAAAATGAAGAAAATAACATGAGGTTTGATATTTGGGTCATGGACCATGCTATAAGTGAGGTGCAATCATGAAATGCTAGGCCCATTTGGTAAAAAAATGCACTTTTGAGCACATTTGACTTTTGGCAATTTTGCAAAAAAGGCCAACTTTGACAAGACATACATCTTCCAATTTTAACCCTAGAGAGGTGTTCTTGGACTTTTTAGAAATATTAGGATGTCCCCTAAGCAACCCTTTTGGTCTAATTTCAATTGGATCTTCCATGTTCATGTATGAAGCTTTGACCCAAAAGGTGTTTTTGTTGACTTTTCAAAAGGACCTATAACGTAAAAATTCATATATTTTGATGAGTGCATATTTTGAACTTGTGGGATGAAGATGAATTGTAGGGTAATGCATCCTCTTCAAAATTATCCTTGGATGTAAAATTTCTGATAAAGTATGAAGATGTTATGCTTGGTTAAAGTTGGGTTGACTTTTACTGAGAAACCCTAATTTAGCAACTTTTGGGTTTTGGTGAAATTGGAGAATTTCTTGGGGAATCATGATCAAACCTTGATAAAATGATGAAATTCACTTCTAAATTTTGATGTTAACCAAAAATCTTGAGGTTTTACTGTATGTGGGCTACAATTGACTTTTGACCTAATACAGTCGATTCTCTAGCATTTGAGCAGTTGACTGAGCAAACTTCTTTGTGTAAGGCATGAAACATGACATGGATTATATTGGGAACATATTAAGGCTATGGAGAGCATATGAGGCCTTTGTGGTTCACCCATCTTGATGAAAATGGAAACCCTAATTTGAGGTACACTGCCTTAGGAGGGAGTTTGTCTTGTCAACTCTTGGGCAAACTTGAGCAACTTGAGGATCATTAGGAGCATGTATTGAGTAAAATGAGAGGGGAAATTTTGGGGTACAACAACATGATTGGGGAATGGTAAACAAGGCTATTAGAAAAACTTTGGGGCATAATAACTCTATTCCTCTGGAGCCTTATCTTAAATGGGTGCGAGCTCGTGCTCAAAATCTCATGATGTCATATCTAGCCATCCTACCAATAGTTGTGGAGCCTGTTGTTGAGGGGGATGTTCCTTATACCATTCTCCAACCTGATATGCCTACTTACCTTGAAGAGTTGCAAAAGTCTTGGATTCAACTGAAGGAAGAACAGGACATCTTTGAGACTCAATTTTATGCCAGTGAGAAGAAAGTGTTAGAGCTCACAAAGCAACTTCACGAGGAAATGAGTCTTAATGCATACATCAGCACAAAGAGGAAGCGTCCATGGGAGATTTGATTCTTAGATTTTAGAAGTTTCATTTTATCTTTGAGAGCTTTTATTATAATTGTAAGCCTAAAAGGTAGTTGTAATTTGAACTTTGATAGTAAAAAATTTGTTTCTTGTTTCCTCCTAATTGGAAAATTCAAATTTCCTAAGGTCCTTGAAATCCCTGCATTTACATATCATGCATCATTTCATAACAGGTTTTTTGTATAGTTTTCTCATTTTCTAGTTGTTTATTTCAGCAGAAAAATGGCCCTCGAACAAACCGTAAAGGATCTCCAGGCTCAACACGCCCAATTCTAAGAAACTCTCATGAATCTGGCCCAAGGGAAAAAAGAGTTGTTGGCGCTCGTCGCCAAGAAAAAGCAGACGAAGAAGCTTTTGGTTGTCCTCAATATAGGGAGGAGGTTCAAGGGTTCCGCTCAACCAATCTAAGTGGAATATGACTCCTCTGAAGAAGATGATCACCATGATGAAGATGGCAAGAACAATCAGGGTTATGAGAATACTCCTGAAGACGAAGACTTTTCTGACAAACAGTATCCTCCTGTGAATGACAGATATAAGCAGTTGGAGGACAGACTCAAGGCAATAGAAATCCAGTAGGTGCCGGAACTGGATTTTAGTGAATTAGGTATGGTTCCAGGGGTGGTCATCTTACCTAAGTTAAAGGTCCATGTCTTTGTTAAGTACGACGGGGTCTCTTGTTCTAAGCTCCACTTGAAGTCGTACGTCAGAAAAATCTAGCCTCACACTACTGACCGGAAGTTATGGGTTCATTTCTTCCAAGAAAGTTTGGATGGCACACAATTGAAATGGTTCTATTAGTTGGAGAGAACCAATATCCACACCTGGGAAGATTTGGCTGTTGCTTTCTATAAGAAGTATCAATACAATGCTAACCTGGAACTAACTCAAGTGCAGATGCAGAATATGTCCACGGGATCAAGAGAATGGTTCAAGGAATACGCACAGAAATGGAGCGATTTTGCTGGTAGGGTACAACCTCCTCTGACTGGTCAGGAAATGGTAGACATGTTCATGGACACTCTGACAAGCCCGTTCTTTAATCTGCTGACTGGGAGTTCCTCATCTGGTTATATAGAGATGATTCTGACTGGGGAAATGATTGAAAGCGGTATCAAGAGTGGAAAGATCCCAATGGCTGCATCTTCTAGTGTTATTAAGAAGCCACTCAGAGGTAAAAAGGAAGTTAGTGCTGCCTATGGCCAGAAAAGTTGTTGCAAAATTAACCGCCACGAGATTGTGGGAGCGGTTTTAATTTCCAATCTGGCACCTGCCCAATAACAAGAGCAGGGTAACCTCCGAAGGCCAGACGCTCCGAGAAGGCAATGCACCAAGATTAATATGCCTTTGTTTCAAGCACTACAACACTTGCTAAAAGCCGAACTCATTTCGCTGCGGGATCCTCCTTCAAAGCCCAACACCGCCTCTCCTAAGTACAATCCGAACACGAGGTGTACTTATCATTCAAACAGTCTTGGTCATGACACCAACAATTGTTGGGCCCTGAAGAACAAGATTCTGGACATGATTGACAACAAAGAGATTGAGTTCGATCCTATAGAGACTCCAAATGTGATTACAACACCTATGCCCAAGCATGATAAAGGCATAAGTGTTGTTGAAGATATTATGTATGTTACTTTTGTGAATGATGTGGTTACTCCACTCTCTATAATAAAGAAGAATTTGTTACAAGCTGGTTTATTTCCAGGTTGTGTTGAAGGTTGTTATTATTGTGCAGTCGAACCCAATGGTTACGGGTCACTAAAAAAGGGTGTTCAACGCTTGATGAATGAACACATTATTCTGATTGAAAAAGTTCTGTCTACCAACAATTTTTGCCAAGATCTGTCTGTCATCTCCAGTACTCCTTTTAGGATCTCTTCCAAATGTCCTATAAGGATTACTGCCAATTTGAAAGCTGCTCTGTTGGTTATTACAATGCTCGGGCCTATCTTGTATTCCTCATAGAAGGCAATTTCGTGGCATTATAGGTCTGACGTCTATTACCATGACATCAAGCAAGAATTGTCCAATAAAGAAAATGAAGAAGCCGATCCCAGTATTATGAATATTGCATGGACCAGTTAGATTACAAGAAGTGGAAGGATTTTCTCCCTGGAAATCTCTCCACCTGCTCAGGTTATAGCTACCAAGACGATTGTTGGGGCTCGGGGTAAGGAGCCAGTGATAGAGCCTTCCTGTACGGAGGCTCCAAAAGAAGCTCCTATCAAAGATGCTTCTGGACAAGATTTAGAAGAGGATCTGAAGATCATTCGTTGAAGTGATAATAAAATTGTGGAACAGCTGGGGCAAACATCATCCAAAATGTCTATGTTGTCACTACTGCTGTGTTTCGAGGCCCATGTGAAGGCTTTAGTGAAATTTCTGAAGACTTCCCATGTACCGCAAGAAATTTCAACAAATCAATTTGGAAGCTACGTGGCTAGTCTGAGAAATGACTATGGTTTGGGTTTCTCCGATGCTGACTTGACCCCGGAGGGGAGGAATCACAATAGGGCCCTGTATGTCTCCATTGAATGCATGGGCACTACATTGGCACATGTATTGATTGACACAGGATCATCTCTAAATGTTCTGTCGAAGGGCGCTCTCGACCAATTAGATTGTGAAGGGATGGTGTTGAATCCTAGCAATAACATAGTTCGATTCGATCGACCGCTCGAAAATAATGGTGCATGGAGAGGTAGACCTCCCGATCAAGGTGGGATCACGGATTTTTGAGTCCACTTTCTATGTCATGGACATCCGGCCGGCTTACTCTTGTTTATTAGGATGCCCTTGGATCCGTGGGACTGGTGTTGTCACCTCCACCTTACACCAGAAACTAAAATATCTGGTGAAAGGGAAAGTTGTCACTGTTTGTGTAGAGGAGGAATATATGGTCAGCCATCTCAACTCATTCTGATATGTCAAGATGGGTGGAGAATTAATTGAAATGCCCTGTCAAACATTTGAAGTAATTTCTCCTGCTATTGTTTAAGATGTTTCAGCCATTCCGAAGATCACCAAAACTCAGCACAAGATGGCCTCCTCGAAAGATGCTAAGGCCACTATTGAAGAAGGTGGTAATACCAATTGGGGCAAGCTTCCAGATATACCTTTCAAATTTAACAAGTTCGGTATGGGCTTTATTGTAGGAGGTCAGAGGGATTTTCATCGAGCTCGTGCTGGGAGACCTCCATTTCGCATCAGCAACAATGGGATCAATGTTATAGAGGGTGCACACAGTGATTGTGACTTCAGTAGCTGGATATTCCTGACCATGGGTGATGGATTGGAAAACTGGAAGGTAGAAGACATATTTCACATCTCATTTAGTAAGGAGTTGTTGTACCCCAAAATTTTCCCTCTCATTTCACTCAAGACATGCCTCTAGAGGTCCCCAACTTGCCCTAGGATGACCAAGAATTGACGAGACAAATTCTCCTCCTAAGGCAATGAACCTCAACTAGGGTTTCAATTTTAAGTAAGATGTGTGAGTCCTAAGGATCCCAAATGTTCTCCATTGTCCTAATATGTCCTCAAGATCATCCATGCCAAATTTCATGCCTTGAATGACAAGTTTGCTCAGTCAACTGCTCAAATGCTTGAAAATCAATTGTGCTAGGTCAAAAGTCAATTGTGGCCCAAATATAGTCAAACTTCAATATTTTTGGTCAACATCAACATTTTAAAATGATATCCATCATTTGATCAAGGGTTGATCATGATTCATCAAGAAATGCTCCTAACTCATCAAAAGTCAAAAATGGCAAATTAGGGTTTCTATAGGAAAAGTCAACCAAACTTTGACCAGGCATAACTTTCTCATACTTTATCAGAAATTCTTCCACCAAAGCTCATTTTGGAGAGAATCCAATTCCCTGCAACTTCTCTTCATCCCTCAAGATCAAGAAATACCTAAGTTAAAAGATACAAGCTCATACATTATATGTCCTTTCAAAAAGTCAACAAAAACACCTTTTGGGTCAAGGCTCCTTACATGAACATGAAAGATCCAATTGAGATGAAACCAAAAAGGGTTGTTTAGAGGACATCCTAAGCTCTATAAAAAGTCCAAGAACACCCTTTTAGGGTTAAAATTGAGAAAGATATGCATTGCTAAAGTTGACCCATTTTTGGAAAAGTGCATGAAGCCAATATTGACCAAACATGATTTTTTTTCCAAATGGGCCCATGTTTTCATGCTTGGAACTTGTTTCTAACATGGCCCACGGCCTCTGAGCTCACTCATACATTATTTCATTATTTTTATTTTTTATTTTTATTATTTTCATTAAAATTCAAAATTAAATAAAGAAATAATGGAAATTATGTAAGATTTGATTTGGGTATATTTTTCTCATCAAATAAGGGATAAGATAGGCTGGCATATCAAGGCAAAAATGCATGGGACAAAAGGATAAGGAGATCTTCTTGTTTTAGCAAGTTTTGAATCAAATCTTTATGCTTTAAAAAACATGATTATAATTGACTCTTTTGGTTGTGTTTTAACCTAATGGGATTCACTTTATATACATGACAATATGCCAAGCCCAAGGACACGTGCAACTTGTCTCAAAATAATCCTAATATTCCACGGAAAAATTTAAAAAGTGTGCCATTCGTATTCACATTTGTAGCCAGTTTCAAAGCCTTTTAATCTCTCCTTGGTATTCTTGAGGTAAGCATAGGTAAGTATGGATCATCATCCATGGCCATAGCACGCTGAAACTCACCATGCATGATTCATATTTTCATATCTGGGGAAACCTTTTAGGTAAGTAGAAATAGATCGTGGAAACTGTGTGGGGTATACCAACACGGTTGAAATGATAGCTACGTTGATGAGACAATTTGGTGGGTACCGGTAGCCCTTGAGTTAATCAAGGAGAATACGGGGCTGCTGCATGGTGTCATGAAGCATCAACTGACCTTAGAACCTTAATTGAACAACTTGTCTATTAGGACGTATTGAGATAGTCGTCTTTGGTTTATTCCCAAAGTCGGTTGATACTCGATACTACACTCATTGAGATTTGACTCCCGAGTTTTGTTTGGTGGAAATTCAGTTGTCTATCGGAATGAAACTTGTGGGAAAGATCAGTGATATTGAGATCTCTTAGAACCCGGTTACTATTTATAGGACAGGTTGAACCAATAAAAACTTCAAGGGGGTATTTCCTTAAAACCATGCAAGCCTTAAACCTAAGGTCTTTGTTTGATTAGCTTGTGCTTGCTATATATGTGATTTCGTAGCATAATCGTGACATCATAACATGGCATATCATACTAACCATTTCAAGATTTTCTAGGACTTATCTTTGTGTTGTTGTGTAGGACATGACATCCACTCGCAGGAACACTATCCAAGTCAACCTTGTGAAGGTACCTCCTAAACTCAAGGAATTAGCATCAAGGATTCCTGAAATCTCTCCCTTCACTGAAATACATGGTCTACTTCGCAACTTGGTCACCTCAAGCTCTGATGAAGAAATGATAAACGTGCTCTTTCAGTTCTTTGACCTGTTACACCACTACTTCACTTTTCCTGATTACTAGTTAGTTCCTACTATGGAGAAGTTTTCTCAATTATTGGGGATACCTATCCTTAATCTGTTACCATTCAATGGTATGGAAAGAGACCCAAAACCCAAAGAGATTGCTCAAGCTCTGTCTTTACAATGATCTGATGTAGTGGAAAATTGGGAAACCAAAAGAGGTGTCCAATTTCTAGCTAAGTTTTTATTTTATAAAGCTCACCATTTTTGGGTTACCCTGGATTTACAAGCTTTTGAAGAAGTGTTGGCCCTTATCATCTATGGGATAGTATTATTCCCTAACATGAACTGTGACACCCCAAATAATCCGATTATTAAATAATTAGAATTTTTAATTATTAATTTAATTGGAAATTTAATTATTGGTATTTTTGGATTATTGGAATTAATTTAATTAATTAAAGGAAAGAAGTATTGGTGGTGTGAAGAGTGATTAGAGGGTGTGAGGAGTAAAATACTCTACTCTTACTAATTACTAATTTAATTATTTTATTGGAATAATAAAAGGAGTATTAAAAGGAAAAAGAAGAGAAAGAGAGTTATTTTGGAATATTCATCATACGTGCATTTGAGAAGAGGAAAAAGAAGGAGAAAACCGGAAGCGTCAGAATTCGAAGAACCCACAAGGTAAGGGGTGATTTCGATTAGTTAATTCGTATTATCGATTTTGATATTCAATAGTATGGATCATAGTATGTTAGGGAATCCCGGTTTGGAATTCTAGGGTTCCATAGAATTGTCCCTATTGCGTCGAATTGTAGGTTGAAAACCATTAGGGTGTCAGATGATAAAAATGAATGATGAAATAATGTTGTTTGATGTTATAATGGTGCAAAATGGATGTGTTTTGGTGTTTCTCATGTTGCAATTCGTATGGGTATGTTTGGAATTGGTTTAGAATGAATAAATGTTGTCAAAAGTGCAGAATTTGACTCTGCAGGTCGTGGGAATCAGTTCCCAGTGGGGAGGAACTGGGTTCCACTGTGTGAATTTATAAAAACTGGCAAAAATGCACGTAGGAACCGATTCCTGTATAGGTAGGAACCGGGTTCCCATACATTTTTCCAGAAGCGTGATTTTTGAACTTCGCAGGAACCGGTTCCTGCATATGTAGGAACCGGGTTCTGCTGTAACTTTTGAAAAATATTAAACTTTGAAAATTCATAACTTTCAAACCGTAAGTCCGTTTTGAGTGCCGTTTTGGACGTTATTTCTTAAATTTAATGCTCCATTTTATAAAATGAAAATATTTCCTAAAACCTGAAATTATTTTGAAAATGAGTCAAATCCCGGAATAAGTGATTATTGGCTAACGCACATGGGTGTGTATGTAGCAGTGAACCTGTGATGGATGGATGTATTAGTATTGTATGAATGAAAGGCACGTTTATGTTGCTAATGATGGTGTGCATGATCGTTGAGATATCATGTTTTTGGTTTTGGTTCAGTTATGATAAATTGATGTATTTCATAGACTGATTTGATGTTGCATGCTAGTGATGTGCGTGCATATGCATTGTTTTGGTGAAGTTAATTCCCATTGTGTGGAATTTGACTTGTATTGCCGTTAACCGATACCCGGGTGATGATGGGTGGTTAGGCTGGATTCGTGTCCGGGTGTTTATGGACGAATCGATGGCTGCTGTATCCGGTTGATGATGGATCAGTGTTGGGTGACTTGGTCACGTGTTGGTACCACATGCATTGTGTCTGCATTTGTGTTTGCATGGAATTGTAACATGTTAGGATGTCTTCCAGTGTTACAATTCTTTGGTTGATTATTGATTTGTGCATAATGACTTGTATGATTGGAACTGCGTGTTGAATCTGAATTTATGCTAAAATGAGTGAAATAATATGCTTGTGATATAATGTTGATTGAGAAGCTTATAATGCATGTTAATTATGAGAAATCTCACCCTTACTTTAACAATTTCAGATTAAAGTTAGCAGCTCAGGAGTTGGTGAGGATGGCTCTAGAGCTATGTTACTTTAAGTCCGCGTGTCAGTGTCGTGCTCTGATAGGTTGTAACACTGGGGAACATTTAGTTAAGGAATTAGTTATTATTCAATTGTTTCTTTGAATTTCATTGGGAATAATTATGTTTTGGTTTATTCTGTTTTGGTTATGGTATTTTTCCGCTGTGTAAGACATGGTCTTAATTTTATTGAATTATTTGAATAATGACCCTCAGTGTAGCATGACTACTGTTTTATTGGAAGTTTTATTTATTTCATAATTGTGACATCCCTTGTTCCGTGTTAACTCTGATGGAATATGTCTTTAATCATTGATATAATTAATATTATTCGGGGTATTTTAGAAGGGGTGTTACAATAGTGGTATCAGAGCATAGTCGTTCTTGTCTTGTGTTGTTATCCCTTTTGTATGCGACTAGTGTAAGATGACAATGTCGATACTTGTGTGCTGATGAGGTTCTTTTGTAATATTACAAGAACAATGGCCGGAATAGGTAACGGAAGAAACGACGATGCTATTGCTGAAGCATTAGGGATATTGGCTGGAGTACTCGGAGGGAACCAGCAGGGAGCTGTGATTGGTGCTGACCGACAATTGGGGAATTTTCAGAGGAATAATCCTCCATTGTTCAAGGGTGCACATGATCCCGAAGGTGCTCATAAGTGGTTGAAGGAGATCGAGAGGATCTTCAGAGTAATTGACTGTGCTGAAGGGATGAAGGTGAGATACGAAACTCACATGTTAGCAGAGGAAGCTGATGACTGGTGGGTTTCTACCAGAACTGAAATGGAAGAAGATGGTATTGCATTGACTTGGGTTGTGTTCAGGAGGGCTTTTCTGAGGAGGTACTTTCCTGAGGACATCAGAGGCAAGAAGGAGATTGAGTTTCTGGAACTCAAGCAGGGTAACAAGACTGTCAGTGAGTATGCTTCGAAGTTTACTAAGTTAGCGAAGTATTATGCTCATTATACTAACGATGCAGATGGAGAATTTTCCAAATGTATCAAGTTTGAGAATGGTCTTCGTGATGAGATTAAGCAGGGTATTCGGTATCAGCGTATCCGAAGATTTCCTGATCTGGTTGACTGTAGTAGGATTTTAGAGGAGGATCTTGCTAGCACTAAGTCAAATGCTCGAGGGTATGTTGATAGGAAGGGTAAGCAACAGATGGATCGTGGTAAGCCTTATGATAGAAGTAATCAGAGACCCGGTGGTTGGAAGAAGTTTGGTGGAGGAGATTCTAGTTCTTCCATTAAGTGCTACAAGTGTGGTGAGACAGGACATCGTATGGTGGATTGCAAAAGTAATGATAAGAAGTGTTTCAAGTGTGGGAAACTCGGCCATGTGGCCAATGATTGCAGAGTAAGAGTGGTGACTTGTCACAACTGTGGTGAAGAAGGTCATACTCGTCCTCAGTGTACAAAACCCAAGAAGGAGCAAGCTGGTGGTAAAGTGTTTGCATTGTCTGGGTCAGAGACTAAGCCAGATGATCGGCTGATTAAAGGTACATGTTTTATTAATGACATACCTTTGATTGCAATTATTGATACTGGAGATACGCATTCTTTTATTGCTTTGGATTGTGCTAAAAGATTGAATTTGGAAATTTCTAATATGGATGGAAGTATGGTTATTGATACTCCTGCGTCGGGTTCAGTGACTACTTCGTATGTTTGCAGGAATTTTCCTATTATGATTTTTGGTAGGGGTTTCGGTATGGATTTAGTGTGCCTACCATTAGAACAACTGATATCATCCTTGGAATAAACTGGTTGGAATTCAACCAGGTTCATATCAACTGTTTTGCGAAGACGGTTATTTTCCTGAAGAGGTTGGTGTCGAAGATGTGACTATGTCGGTTAAACAGATGAACCTAGATGTGAAAGATGGTGTTGTGGTATTTATGTTGTATTCTGCAATAGAAGCGGAGGGAAAAGCAAAGAGTGATGGATTTCCAGTGGTGAATGAATTTCCAGAGGTGTTTCCGGAAGACGTTAGTGCACCTGAGAGGGAGGTAGAATTTACTATAGATTTGATTCCTGGAACTAGTCCGATGTCGATGGTGCCTTACCGTATGTCGGCATCTGAATTAGAGGAGTTAAAGAAACAGTTGGAGGAGTTACTTGAGAAGAAGTTTATTCGTCCGAGTGTTTTGTCGTGGGGTGCTCCAGTGTTGTTGGTTAATAAGAAAGAAGGTTCAATGAGATTATGTGTTGATTACAGACAGCTGAATAAAGTTACAATCAAGAATCGGTATCCTTTGCCGAGGATCGATGATTTGATGGATCAACTAGTTGGAGCTTGTGTATTTAGTAAGATTGATCTGAGATCTGGATATCATCAGATTCGTGTAAAGTCGGAAGATATTCAGAAAACTGCATTTAGAACGTGGTATGGACATTACGAGTATTCTGTTATGCCGTTTGGAGTTACTAATGCACCTGGTGTTTTCATGGAGTATATGAACAGGATATTTCATTCGTATCTTGATAAGTTTGTGGTGGTGTTCATTGATGATATTCTAATTTATTCGAAGAGCAATGAAGAGCATGCAGAACATCTCAGAGTTGTGTTGGAATTGTTGAAAGAGAAGAAGCTTTATGCGAAGTTGTCCAAGTGTGAATTCTGGTTAAGTGAAGTAAGTTTTCTTGGCCATGTAATTTCCAAGAATGGAATTGCTGTGGATACTACGAAGGTATAAGCAGTATCTCAGTGGGAAGCGCCGAAGAATGCTTCTGAGATCAGTAGTTTTCTGGGTCTTGCAGGTTATTACAGGAAGTTTATAGAAGGATTTTCCAAATTAGCGTTACCGTTGACTAAGTTGACCAGGAAGGGTCAGATGTTTGTTTGGGATGTTGAATGTGAGAAAGGATTTCAAGAGCTGAAGAGGAGGTTGGCAAGTGCTCCGATCTTGATTTTGCCAAATCTGACTAAGTCTTTTGTTGTGTATTGTGACGCATCATTAATGGGATTAGGTGGTGTGTTGATGCAAGATAAGCAGGTGGTGGCTTATGCTTCGAGACAATTGAAAGTACATGAAAGGAATTATCTGACTCATGATTTGGAGTTGGCAGCTGTTGTGTTTGTTTTGAAGTTGTGGAGGCATTATTTATATGGTTCTCGATTTGAGTTGTTCAGTGATCACAAAAGTCTGAGGTATCTCTTTGATCAGAAAGAGTTGAATATGAGGCAGAGGAGATGGTTAGAATTTCTAAAGGATTATGATTTCGGTTTGAATTACCATCCTGGTAAGACAAACGTTGTTGCGGATGCCTTGAGTAGGAAGTCCTTGCATATGTCGATGTTAATGGTCCGTGAGTTAGATTTGGTTGAGCAGTTCAGAGATTTAAGTTTGGTATGTGAAACTACTCAGAATAGTGTGAAATTGGGTATGTTGAAACTGACTAGTGGTATTCTAGAAGAAATTCGGAATGGGCAGAAGTCCGATGTTGGGTTAGTTGATAAATTGACATTGATCAACCAAGGTCAAGGAGGCGAGTTCCGGATTGATGAGAATGGTGTTATAAGATTTGGTAATAGGGTGTGTGTTCCGGATGTTGCAGAGATTAGGAAGAGTATTTTGGAAGAAGGACATCGTAGTGGATTGAGTATTCATCCTGGTGCTACTAAAATGTACCATGATTTGAAGAAGTTGTTTTGGTGGCCGGGAATGAAAAAGGAAATTGTTGAGTTTGTGTATGCTTGTTTGGTTTGTCAGAAGTCGGAGATTGAGCATCAGAAACCGTCAAGATTGATGGAACCGTTGTTTGTTCTGGAATGGAAATGGGATGGAATCTCTATGGATTTTGTGTCTGGTTTGCCAAGGACATCGAAGAATTGTGATTCTATATGGGTTATTGTTGATCGATTGACGAAATCTGCTCACTTTATTCCGATAAGGATGGATTATCCGATGGAAAGGTTGGCAGAATTGTATGTTGACAAGATTGTGAGTTTGCACGGTATTCCTTCTAGTATTGTGTCGGATCGAGATCCGAGGTTTACATCTAAATTCTGGACGAGATTGCAAGAAGCTTTGGGTACTAAGTTGCGTTTGAGTTTCGCTTATCATCCACAGACAAATGGTCAGACGGAGAGAACGATTCATTCGTTGGAAGATTTGTTAAGAGCTTGTGTGTTGGAGAAAGGTGGAGCTTGGGATAGTTATCTATCATTGATTGAGTTTACCTACAACAATAGTTTTCATTCGAGCATTAGTATGGCTCCGTTTGAGGCATTGTATGGTAGGAGGTGTCAGACACCGTTGTGTTGGTATGAATCTGGAGAGAGTGCTGTGATTGGACCGGAAATTTTCCAACAGACTTCGGAAAAGATTAAGATGATTCAGGAGAAGATGAGGACTTCTCAGAGTCGTCAGAAAAGTTATCACGATAAGAGGAGGAAAGATCTTGAGTTTAGCGAAGGAGAACATGTTTTTATGCGAGTTACTCCGATGACTGGTATTGGTCGAGCTTTGAAGTCAAAGAAGTTGACTCCATGTTTTATTGGTCCGTTTCAGATTACCAAGAGAGTTGGGAAAGTTGCTTATCAGATTGGTTTGCCGCCGTCACTTGCAAATTTGCATGATGTTTTTCATGTATCTCAGCTAAGGAAGTACATTGCCGATCCGTCTCATGAGATTCGGGTAGACGATATACAAGTACGGGAGAATTTGACTGTGGAAGCGGTACCTGCGAGAATTGAGGATCGGAAGTCGAAACAGTTGCGAGGCAAGGAGATCGCATTGGTAAGAGTGGCTTGGGGAGGACCAACAGATGGAAATGTCACTTGGGAGCTGGAGAGTCAGATGAAGGACTCGTATCCCGAACTGTTCGTCTAAGGTATGTTTTCGAGGACGAAAACTCTTTTAGTTGGGGAGAGTTGTGACACCCCAAATAATCCGATTATTAAATAATTAGAATTTTTAATTATTAATTTAATTGGAAATTTAATTATTGGTATTTTTGGATTATTGGAATTAATTTAATTAATTAAAGGAAAGAAGTATTGGTGGTGTGAAGAGTGATTAGAGGGTGTGAGGGGTAAAATACTCTACTCTTACTAATTACTAATTTAATTATTTTATTGGAATAATAAAAGGAGTATTAAAAGGAAAAAGAAGAGAAAGAGAGTTATTTTGGAATATTCATCATACGTGCATTTGAGAAGAGGAAAAAGAAGGAGAAAACCGGAAGCGTCAGAATTCGAAGAACCCACAAGGTAAGGGGTGATTTCGATTAGTTAATTCGTATTATCGGTTTAGATATTCAATAGTATGGATCATAGTATGTTAGGGAATCCCGGTTTGGAATTCTAGGGTTCCGTAGAATTGTCCCTATTGCGTCGAATTGTAGGTTGAAAACCATTAGGGTGTCAGATGATAAAAAGGAATGATGAAATAATGTTGTTTGATGTTATAATGGTGCAAAATGGATGTGTTTTGGTGTTTCTCATGTTGCAATTCGTATGGGTATGTTTGGAATTGGTTTAGAATGAATAAATGTTGTCAAAAGTGCAGAATTTGACTCTGCAGGTCGTGGGAACCGGTTCCCAGTGGGGAGGAACCGGGTTCCACTGTGTGAATTTATAAAAACTAGCAAAAATGCACGTAGGAACCGGTTCCTGTATAGGTAGGAACCGGGTTCCCATACATTTTTCCAGAAGCGTGATTTTTGAACTTCGCAGGAACCGGTTCCTGCATATGTAGGAACTGGGTTCTGCTGTAACTTTTGAAAAATATTAAACTTTGAAAATTCATAACTTTCAAACTGTAAGTCCGTTTTGAGTGCCGTTTTGGATGTTATTTCTTAAATTTAATGCTCTATTTTATAAAATGAAAATATTTCCGAAAACCTGAAATTATTTTGGAAATGAGTCAAATCCCGGAATAAGTGATTATTGGCTAACGCACATGGGTGTGTATGTAGCAGTGAACCTGTGATGGATGAATGTATTAGTATTGTGTGAATGAAAGGCACGTTTATGTTGCTAATGATGGTGTGTATGATCGTTGAGATGTCATGTTTTTGGTTTTGGTTCAGTTATGATAAATTGATGTATTTCATAGACTGATTTGATGTTGCATGCTAGTGATGTGCGTGCATATGCATTGTTTTGGTGAAGTTAATTCCCATTGTGTGGAATTTGACTTGTATTTCCGTTAACCGATACCCGGGTGATGATGGGTGGTTAGGCTGGATTCGTGTCCGGGTGTTTATGGACGAATCGATGGCTGCTGTATCCGGTTGATGATGGATCAGTGTTGGGTGACTTGGTCACGTGTTGGTACCACATGCATTGTGTCTGCATTTGTGTTTGAATGGAATTGTAACATGTTAGGATGTCTTCCAGTGTTACAATTATTTGATTTATTATTGATTTGTGCATAATGACTTGTATGATTGGAACTGCGTGTTGAATCTGAATTTATGCTAAAATGGGTGAAATAATATGCTTGTGATATAATGTTGATTGAGAAGCTTATAATGCATGTTAATTATGAGAAATCTCACCCTTACTTTAACAATTTCATATTAAAGTTAGAAGCTTAGGAGTTGGTGAGGATGGCTCTAGAGCTATGTTACTTTAAGTCTGCGTGTCAGTGTCGTGCTCTGATAGGTTGTAACACTGGGGAATGGTTAGTTGAGGAATTAGTTATTATTCAATTGTTTCTTTGAATTTCATTGGGAATAATTATGTTTTGGTTTATTCCGTTTTGGTTATGGTATTTTTCCGCTGTGTAAGACATGGTCTTAATTTGATTGAATTATTTGAATAATGACCCTCAGTGTAGCATGACTACTGTTTTATTGGAAGTTTTATTTATTTCATAATTGTGACATCCCTTGTTCCGTGTTAACTCTGATGGAATATGTCTTTAATCATTGATATAATTAATATTATTCGGGGTATTTTAGAAGGGGTGTTACATGAACTAACTCATAGATGTGAATACGATTAAGGTTTTTCTGTCTCATAATCCGGTGCCTACTTTACTTGGGGATATTCTACACTCTCTGCATACTCACACTCTAAAGAGAAGAGGAACCCTTCTGTGTTGCACTCCTCTATTGGCTAGGTGGTTTATTTTGCACCTACCTCAGTTTGTTTTGAGAAATGAGCAGGGTATGAGATGGTCTCTTATGTTGATATCCCTTACACATTTGGATATTCATTGGTGTTCTCGATCCTCGAAGAATGTTACCATCATTGATCACTGCGGGGAATTCCCTAATGTCCCTCTCTTAAGTATTAGGGGAGGAATCACTTATAATCCTTGTTTGGCGTTGTGACAGTTTGGTTATGCTAGAAGGGATGGTCCTCACGACACACTCGTCCAAGGAATCACGTTTGACTATGAGAATGATGTTCAGGGTTATCGTAAGAGGTTCATTCGAGCTTGGGGCATGTTAAACAGAGTTGATAGCAAGACACTGGGGCACAAGAATTCCATCCCTCTTGAGCCTTATCTCAAATTGGTGCGAGCTCATGCTCAATGTCTTATGATGCCTTACCCTACCATCTTACCTGTGATTATGGAGCAAATTGCTGAGGGAGACACTCCTTACATTGTTCTTCATCCTGACATGCCAACTGATTTTGAGGAGCTACGGAAATCCTGGATCCAACTCAAAGAAGAACGGGATACCTTTGAAACCCAATTTTACGCCAGCGAGAAGAAGGTTTTAGAACTCACTAGGTTACTTCACGAGGAGAAGAGTATAAATACTTACATTGCACCAAAGAGGATGTGCCGGTGGGAAGCTTGAGTCTCTTTGCTTAGAGATTTATTTTTGCTTTGTTACCTCCTTTGTAAGCCCAAGAGGCATTATGGTGACCGATAAAACTTCTTAATGCAATTAACGTTTGTTCCCTTTCTGTTTAAGCAAATTTAAGTCTTAGAAATCCTTGAAAATATTGCATACATATATCATACATATCATTGCATAAGGAGGTTTCAAAGCAGGTTTCTCATCTTCTTCGCTGTTTATTTCAGCAATAGGTCTCGAACAAATAGTGAAGGATCCACATACTCAAAATTTTCAGTTTCAATAAATGGTCATGGCTCTGGCCAAGGGGCAAGAAGAACTGAAAGCCCTGATTGTCAAAGAGAAGACCAAGAAGCCAAGGAAGACAGCTGGTGTGGTGAATCTAGGAAAGAGGTTCAAAGGACCGTTAATGAAAGTCGTAAAGCTAACATCTTCGTCAAAAGAAGGAGACAATAAAGAAGGGGAGACAAGAGAGGAAGACCCCATTCCAAGGGAATCTGATAATGAGATTGACAATAATTAGGAGCAATATCCTTCGGTCGACGAAAAATACAAACAGCTAGAAGAGCGTCTAAGTGCAATGGAAATCTAGAAGGTGCCTGGGCTGGATTTTGAAGAGCTGGGTTTGGTTTTTGGGGTTGTCATCCCACAGAACTTCAAGGTTCCGGTGTTCGCCAAATATGATGGGGTTTCATGTCCCAAGATGCATCTCTGATATTATGTGAGAAAGATCCAGCCTCACACGACTGACAAGGACTTATGGGTCCACTTCTTTCAAGATAGGCTATCCAGGACTCAACTAGAGTGGTTCTACCAGCTGGAAGGGACCAACATTCGTAATTGGGAAGACCTGGCTGCTTCTTTATACAAGCAGTATCAGTATAATGCATACCTTTCTCCCACCCGTACACAACTCCAAAGTATGTCTATGGGTTCGAGCGAGGGCTTTAAAGACTATGCTCATAAGTGGAGGGACTTAGCAGGAAGAGTCCACCCCCCCCCTGTCTGATAGGGAGCTAGTGGATATGTTTTTGGGTACCCTATCTGGTCCGTTTCTCAATCATCTGATTGGAAGCTCCTCAACTAGTTTTACTGAGCTGATTTTGACAGGAGAAAGAGGGGAAGCTGGGATTAGAAGTGGCAAGATCCAAAAGGATGCATCCTCCAGTACAATAAGGAAGCCATTTCCTAGGAAGAATGAAGTCAGTGCCACTTATAGCCAAAGGAATCAGGACGAAACTGAACGTTGTCCAGCGGTAGGGGCTGTTATGATCTCTAAACATGCAGCTACTCAACAAAGGAACAATCAGCCTAGAGCAGAAAGGAATGTAAGACAATTTACCCGGATAAATATGACTTTATCTCAAGTTTTTCCTCATCTACTGAAGTCTAATCTGGTAACTTTGTGGGAAGCTCCTAAGAATCCAAACACTACATCTCCTCGCTACAACCCAAATGCTCGTTGTGCTTACCACTCAGAAAGTCCAGGCCATGATACCAATGACTGTTGGGATTTGCAAAACAAAGTGCAAGACCTTATTGAAGCAAATGAGATTGAATTTGAAGCTTCTGAGATTCCCAATGTTATCACTGCTCTTATTCCCAAGCAAGGTCGTGGTGTTAATGTTGTTGATAAGGATGCGTTTGTTACTTCTTTTGAGGAACTTGTTACTCCTCTCATGACCGTTAAGTGGAACTTGTTGAAAGTCGGTTTATTTCTGGGCTGTGGCGAAGGTTGCCACTTATGTTTATCTTTATCGACTGGTTGTTATTTGTTGAAGGCAGGTGTTCAGCGCCTGATGGATGATAGAGAGATTTTGTTTGAAAAGACTCCCGTCCCGACTTTTCCCTATAAGGATGTTTCAATCATAACCATTTTTTCCAATCCTCCCAAGGTCTCCACCAAAAGATCCGTCAGGATTACATCTGCTCTGAAGTTGGCTCCTCTGATCATCATTATGCCAGGGCCAATCCCATACTCCTCAGACAAGGTTGTTCCTTAGAACTATGGGGCTGACGTCTACTACCACAGCGTCAAGCAAGACATGCTGGATGTTGAAGACAAAGTTTCTGAAAATACTAATCCCGACATTGGCAACATCATTGGGACCAGTAAAATAACATGAAGTGGAAGAGTGTTCTCCCCTGAGATTTCTCCTCCAAAATCCGTTACTAGTCCTATGATCGTTCCTATTGTTGTTCCTACTGATACTACTACTGCAATTCCTGTGATTACCCCAGTTGCCACCCCTATCACCGAGTCAGTCGAGACTCGGGGCAAAGACATATTGATTGAGCCTGTCTAGATGAAGGTGCATTCAGAATCTATCCCAGAGGCTTCCAAGAAGGAAATGGAAGAAATCTTGAAGATAATAAAGAAGAGCGACTGCCCATGTTCCACAAGAAACCTCCGCTGACCAATTTGAAGATTGTATGGCCAGTTTGATGGCTGATAACAGTTTGGGTTTTTATGATGGTGATCTGACACCTAGAGGAAGAAAACACAATGATGCGCTGTATGTCTCAATCGAATGCAGGGGCACTACTTTGGCCCATGTTCTAGTAGATACCGGTTCATCATTAAACGTGCTTCCCAAGAAGGCTCTGGACAGATTAGACTGTGAAGGTTTGACCCTGAAACCCAGCAAAATCGTAGTGAAGGCTTTCGATGATTCGAAAAGAATGGTGCACGGGGAGGTGGACATCCCCATCAAAGTTGGTTCTCAGACCTTTGACTCTGCCTTCTACGTGATGGATATCAGACAATCTTTTTCTTGTTTATTGGGTCTCCCTTGGATCCATGGGGCGGGAGCTGTCACGTCCACTCTGCATCAGATGATGAAGTACCTGGTGAAAGGAAAGATTGTCACGGTACATGGTGAAGAAGAATACATGGTAAGTAACCTGAACTCCTTTAGGTATGTGGAAATGGATAGTGAGTTCATCGAGACTCCGTGTCAGAACTTCGAAGAGGTGCCTCAGACTATGGCTGCAACTTAAACTGTCACCAATATGCCGAAGATCACCAGACCTCCCTTGAAAATGGCTTCTCTCAAAGAGGCCAGAGAAGTTATTGAAGAAGGTGGGTGTACCATCTGGGGCCAACTCCCTGACATTCCGTACAAATCTGATAATTTTGGTTTGGGTTTCTCTTCAGGGGCTCAAAAGGCTGTTTGTCGTGCTCGTGTTGGAGGACCTCTCCTATGCATCCGCAATCATGGGGTCAACGCTCTAGAAGAAAGTGATGGTGACTATGATATGGATGGATGGACCTTCCTTACTACCAATGGTGGACCCAGTAACTGGACGGAAAAATACTTTGTACCAATTACTTTTATTCAGAAGTAATTGTCTTTCTTGTTTTTGGATATGTAATAAACAATATAAACTCTATGGCCATGTGTCTTACCCAAGGCACAATGGTTTATTTGTAAGGGTTAACATGTTTCAATCTCAGATGTCATTAATAAAGCATTGGACGTTTTGCATACAAATTTTGCGCTCTCTGTTTTTATTTTCTGCTTTTTACTTTGTCTATACAGCTATGCTCTTACGCACACTCACGTATCAAACTACAGATCCATATCCACTCTGGATCCCATTGATAACCGTTCTGTTTTTGCCGGTTATGACTTTAAAAATTCGATCAACCAAGCCGATGACGGAGGTGAGGAAGATTGTGAGGTACCCGAAGAACTTGCTAGGCTGTTACAGCAGGAAGAAAGGGCTATACAGCCTCATGAAGAGCCAGTTGAGACAATAAACTTGGGCACAGAAGAGGACAGAAAGGAATTCAAGATAGGTGCAAATTTGGAGCTTATTATCAAATAGCGGTTGATACGAATGTTGCATGACTATGTTGAGATATTTGCCTGGTCATACGAATACATGTCCAGACTAGACACGAATATTGTGGTTCATCATCTACCAACTAAAGAAGATTGCCCTCTAGTAAAGCTGAAGGTCCGTCGTATGTGCCCTGAAATGTCAGAGAAAATCAAAGCAGAAGTGATGAAGCAGTTCAACACTGGGTTCTTACCTGTCACCTCTTATCCACAGTGGGTTGCTAATGTAATCTTGGTGCCTAAGAAGGACGACAAGGTGCGTATATGTGTGGACTACAGAGATTTAAATAGGGCAAGCCCCAAGGATGATTTCCCGCTCCCCCATATTGACGTTTTGGTTGACAACACCGCACAACATAAGATCTTTTCCTTCATGGGTGGTTTCTCTAGTTACAATCAGATCAAGATGGCACTTGAAGACATGGAGAAGACAACCTTATTCACACAATGGGGCACTTTCTGTTACAAAGTGATGCCGTTTTGGTTGAAGAATGTTGGGGCAACCTATCAGCTAGCCATGGTAGCTTTGTTTCATGACATGATTCATCATGAGATAAAGGTATATGTTAATGACATGATAGCCATGTATCAAACTGAGGAAGAGCACCTTGATCATCTACAAAAGTTGTTTGATAGGTTTAAGATTTACAACCTGAGGTTAAATCCGAACACGTGCACCTTCGGGGTAAGGTCCGGTAAACTTCTAGGTTTCATTGTCAGTGACAAGGGCATTCAGGTAGACCCTGCAAAGGTGAAGGCTATATAAGAGATGCCTGCTCCTCGAACTGAGAAGGAGGTTAGAGGCTTCTTGGGATACCTAAATTAAATTTCCAGATTCATTTCCCATTTAACTTCTACTTGTGAGCCAATCTTTAAAATCTTGAAGAAAGATCAAGTGGTAAAGTGGAATGACGAATGCCAGACCGCCTTCGAGAGAATCAAGGAATACCTTCAAGAGCCTCCAATTTTGATGCCTCCGATTGAAGGAAGACCTTTGATAATGTACTTAACAGTGTTAGATAATTCAATGGGGTGTGTGTTGGGGCAGCATGACGAGTCCGGTCGAAAAGAGCATGCAATATACCACCTTAGCAAAAAGTTTACCGACTGTGAAACAAGATATTCACTGCTCGAGAAAACTTGTTATGCTTTAGCATGGGCTGCTCACTGACTGAGGAAGTATATGTTGACCCACACTACTTTGTTGATAACTAATATGGATCCGATCAAGTATATCTTCGAGAAGCCCGCTCTCTCCGGAAGAATAGCAAGATGGAAAATGATCCTGACCGAATACGATATCCAATACACGACCCATAAAGCAATCAAGGGAAGTGTACTAGCTGATCACTTGGCTCACCAGGCTGTGGATGACTACCAATCCATGAACTTTGAATTCTCGGACGATAATATTATGTTAGTGACTGACCGCGAAGAACCTGGACCAGATAAAGGACCAGAGGAAGGATCTCGATGGACTATGGTTTTTGGTGGAGCTTCCAACGCACTCGACAATGGCATCAGTGCTGTAATCATATCCCCTGAGGGCTATCATACTCCTTTTACCACCAGATTATGTTTCAATTGAACCAACAATATGCTTGAGCATGAAGCATGCATCATGGGTCTCAAAGCTACGATTGACCTGAGGATCAATTTCTTTAGCGTCCTCGGGGATTCAGCCTTGGTAATAAGTCAAATCGAAGGCGAGTGGGGCACGAAGCACAGAAATCTCATCCCTTACAAAGAACATGTGCTGACATTTCTTCCACACTTTGAAGAGGTCATCTTTGAACATTTTCCATGAGAAAAGAACCAGTTAGCGGACGCGCTAGCTACTATGTCGTCCATCTTCAAGGTCAGATGGGACAACGAAGCTCCTCGGATCACTATTGAGAGATTAGATGAACCAGCATATTGCTATGAGATTATTACTGAAGAAGTAGAAGACAGACCTTGGTTCCACGAAGTGAAAAGGTATCTCGAGGGTCAAGAATATCCTGAGGGGGGCATCTATCAATGATAAGAAGTTTCTGAGAAGGTTCTCCGCAAAGTTCTTCCTCAGTAATGGAATCCTCTACAAGCGCAACCATGACTCTACTTTACTTCGGTGCGTATAAAAGTGAAGCAAAGAGGATTATGGCAGATTTACATGAAGGTACCTTTGGCACCCACTCTAGTGGACACACCATGGAAAAAAAGATCCTACGGGCAGGATACTATTGGTCCACTATGGAAGCCGTTTGTTATCAGCATTCCCGAACTTGTCACAAATTCCAGATCTATGTTGATAAAGTGAATGTTCATATGGTTCCCTTGAATGTCCTGACGGCTCCCTGGCCCTTTCCAATGTGGGGAATTTACATGATCAGAGAGATTAGACCTACCGCTTCCAATGGGCATCTCTTCATCCTAGTGGCCATTGTTACTTCACGAAGTGGGTTAAGGCTGCCTCTTTTGCTATTGTTACCAAGAATGTTGTGGTGCGATTTATCAAGCACAACTTGATTTGTCGGTATGGTGTTCCAGAGAGAATCATCATAGACAATGGTACAAATCTCAACAATACAATGGTCACTGAACTCTATAAACAATTCAATATCCAGAATCATAATTCTTCCCCTTACCGGCCGAAGATGAATGGTGATGTGGAGGCTGCTAACAAGAATATTAAGAAAATCATATAGAAGATGACGGTGACATACAAAGACTAGCACGAGATGTTACCATTTGCTCTTCATGGTTACCGCACCTCAGCACGTATGTCAACAAAAGCAACACCTTATTCTCTAGTATATGGTATGGAGGTTGTCCTACCTTTTAAGGTCCAAATTCCTTCTTTGAGGATCATGAAGGATGCGGGTTTGAACGAAGACGATTGGATCCAGACTCGACTTGACCAACTAAATCTAATTGATGAGAAAAGGCTTGCTGCTGTCTGTCATTGTCAGTTATACCAAAAGCGAATGATCAAGGCTTTCAACAAAAAGGCTAGACGTCAAGTATATCAAGTGAGTGATCTAGTAATCAAGCTCATCATACTGCCACAAGGTGATCCCAGGGGAAAATGGACTCCCATATACGAAGGGCCATTTGTAATCAAGAGCATATTTTCCGGTGGAGCCATGATTCTAACCACCATGGACGGTGACGACCTTCCTCACCCTGTTAATGCAGACATAGTAAAAAGATACTACGCGTAAATAAAGACCCGCTAGGTTGACTGGCATAGGCAACAATAAGGGCATCCCGGCGAACCAAAAGGGTTCGGGCAAAAATTAGGGATAAATGCAAAAAAATATATACACCCGGCAAGTCAAAAACCTGAAAAGGAGGCTTGGGCAAAAAAGGGTATCCCGGTGGACTGAAAACCCGAAAGGGTGGTCCAGGCAAAAATTAGAGATTCAAATCGTATAGCTATGTTCCATTGGATCACCTTGCGACCAGACTTCAGTATCAACTATCAAGCTCAAATGGTACCAATCAATCCAGTCAGCTTCAGACAAGTAGCAAAGTGATGAGACGCTGAAGAACATAGGGGCAATAGCAGAACTGAAACTCAATGGGATTATTACACAAAGTTGTTTTCTCTTTCTACACTATTTTGTGTAGTTTTCATTTTTTTTATGAAAGCGTTCTCCTACTAGAACGCCAGTCTCTTCGTACAAAATACCTGTTATAGGCGAACTTCATAAATCAATACAAATAATTTCTTTGTAAGTACAAAACTATGTGTTTTTATTTTTATGTTTTGTTTTGCAAAAACGTCCAATGATTATTTTTCAAATGTGAATTTAAATATGATTATTGTTCACAAATACTTGCATAAAAAACATAAAGACAATTGCTAATGACTTTAAGAAACGGGGAAAAGCCTAAAAAGCCCTTTGTAGTCCCGACAGTCACTCTTTCCAGCAGGCACAGGGGCATTCTCCTGTTACATCCTCATCATACATTCCAGTGACATTTATGCTCCCCACAAAGTAGAAACAATCAAAGTTTTCATCTCTTCTTCCCCAAGTAGGAATTACCATCTCCCACAAAGTTCCTTCAGAGAGCTGAAATCTGTATTCCCCAGCTGAGATTTATAATCTTAAACAGTTCATAAAACCTCCTCCCTGGTAGAGTTTATTTCTATAACTGCGGAAGCTTATTCCCCAACAGAGTGTATTTCTCTACATCGACAAAATCTTCCAACAGGGTATCCTCCCCCCACAGAGTTATTCTCAGGAAGGAGTTAAGAATCCTCGGCAAAATATCCTCAAAGAGAAAGAGGAAATCCCTAGCGAATCATCTCCATTCATCATCCCCAATGGAAATGAAGGATTCAGCTTCCCAATACTCTTCAGCAGCAGTCAGTGATTCACTTTCCTAGACTAAGAAATATCGCAACAGCATCCCATATTCATACATCATGGCATGCACATAATCTCATTTATTTTGAGACCATCATTACAATGCATTTCATACATCATGACATTGCATACGACTAACTCTTTACCGTTTTCAGGGAAAGATCAAATCAACAAACACCATTGACTACTTACTGACCTGGTAGTCTTTTCAAAAGCTACGTCTGACGAAGGGCTATTTCAGCATTGTTCTTAAAAGATGTTCTCAAAAGACCTTCTCTGGTTCATTTAGATTGATACTAAGATCTCTCTGATATCTATTCCAGTTGAAGATATTCCAAGACTTTTGTCTGGTTCAGTTAAATTAATACTAAGATCTCTCTGATTTCTATTCCAGTTGAAGATATTCCAAGACTTTTGTCTGGTTCAGTTAAAGAGATACTAAGATCTCTCTGATTTCTATTCCAGTTGAAGATATTCCAAGACTTTTATCTGGTTCAGTTAAATTGATACTAATATTTTTCTGATTTCCATTCCAGTCAAAGTTAATTCAAGACCTTCTCTGGTTCAACTAAATCGATACTAAGATTTTCTTGATTTCTATTCCAGTTGAATATAACTCAAGACATTTCTCTGGTTCAGTTAAATTGGCACTAAGATTTTTTTGATTTCTGTTCCAATTAAAGAAACTGCAAAGCCTGGAGTCCGACAAGATAGCAGTTAATATCACGTTTCCCCAATAAATCATTGTATAGCCTGGAATACGACCAGATAGTAGTCAGCCTTATTATCCTTAGCAAGTCAATGTGAAGCATGGATCCTGACCAGATAGCAGTTCACTTCAGTCTCTTCAATCAAGAGATACTCCCCAGTAGAGTAATGGACAACCGAAGCTCCTAAACTCTATTTCCCGAACAAATACCAATAGTCCTCAACGGAGTCCTCCTTAACAACAGGAATAAAAACCCTCGCAAAGGAATATCTCATGAAATCAACATTTTTCCAGATGGAATCTTTAACCCCGTCTCCAACGATCTTCCGTTATCTTCTCCAAATGGCATCTGTAAGCCCATTCCAGATATTATCTACACAGTCAAGTATCATTTCAGACGAGTGCAAATTTCTGGGCACTCTAGTGTTCAATCATCTTCCACCTTCAAATCACGAAAGGCAGACCCACCAATCTACATCCTCAGGTTTAAGAAGATTGAACAGGGGCAGCTATTATACCCTAAAATTTTCCCTCTCATTTCACTCAAGACATGCCTCTAGAGGTCCCCAACTTGCCCTAGGATGACCAAGAATTGACCAGACAAATTCTCCTCCTAAGGCAATGAACCTCAACTAGGGTTTTAATTTTAAGCAAGATGTGTGAGTCCAAAGGATCCCAAATGTTCTTCATTGTCATAATATGTCCTCAATATCATCCATGCCAAATTTCATGCCTTGAACAATAAGTTTGCTCAGTCAACTGCTCAAATGCCTGAAAATCAACTATGCTTGGTCAAAAGTCAATTGTGGCCCAAATACAGTCGAAATTCAAGATTTTTGGTCAAAATCAACATTTTGAAGTGATATACATCATTTGATCAAGGGTTGATCATGATTCCTCAAGAAATTCTCCTAACTCATCAAAAGTCAAAAATGGAAAATTAGGGCTTTTATAGGAAAAATCAACCAAACTTTGACCAAGCATAACTTTCTCATACTTTATCAGAAATTCTTCCACCAAAGCTCATTTTGGAGAGAATACAATTCCCTGCAACTTCTCTTCATCCCTAAAGATCAAGAAATACATCAGTTAAAATATACAAGCTCATACATTATACGTCCTTTCAAAAAGTCAACAAAAATACCTTTTAGGTCAAGGCTCCTTACATGAACATGGAAGATCCAATTGAGATGAAACCAAATGGGTTGTTTAGAGGACATCCTAAACTCTCTTAAAAGTCAAAGAACACACTCTTAGGTTTAAAATTAAGAGAGATATGCATTTCTAAAATTGACCCATTTTTGGAAAAGTGCATGAAGCCATTATTGACCAAACTTGAATTTTTTCCTAATGGGCCCATGTTTTCATGCTTGAAACTTGTTTCTAACATGGCCCACGACCTCTGAGCTCACTCATACATTATTTCATTATTTTTATTATTTATTTTGATTTTTTTCATTAAAACTCAAAATTAAATAAAGAAATAATGGAAATTATGTAAGATTTGATTTGGGTATCTTTTTCTCATCAAATAAGGGATAAGATAGGCTGGCATATCAAGGCAAAAACGCATGGGACAAAAGGAGAAGGAGATCTTCTTGTTTTAGCAAGTTTTGAATCAAATCTTTATGCTTTAAAAAACATGATTATAATTGATTCTTTTGGTTGTGTTTTAACCTAATGGGTTTCAGTATATATACATGACAATATGCCAAGCCCAAGGACATGCGCAACTTATCTCAAAAGAACCCTAATATTTCATAAAAAAATTTAAAATGTGTGCCATTCGTATTCACATTTGCAGCCAATTTCAAAGCCTTTTAATCACTCCTTGGTATTCCTGAGGTAAGCATAGGTAAGTATGGATCGTTATCCATGGCCATAGCACGCTGAAACTCACCATGCATGATTCATATTTTCATATTCTTTTTGTTTTTTTGTATTTTTAATTATAGCTTATTTCAATCCATTCTAACTTGATTAACATGATCAAAAGAGGGAACGGAGGCCTGCCGGAGAAGACGACCGGAGTGTTGACTCCGGCGTCCCTAGGGTTTTGACTCAGGCGAGGCATTGCATGGCACAAACCCTTTGTTTAATTGTTCCATTTAAAATTCCAGGGGCCCACTGAAGGGCACGCATGGACAAGTCAAAACATTTGGCTTGGTTTTCATATTATTATATTTTATTTTAATTATACTAACGAATGTGCAGTATGGTCCAATGGCAAGAACAATGGGGTTAAGGCATTATGTGTGGGGGAGGTCAGAGGTTCGACCCTTGCCTCCTGCATATTATTTTCTAATTTGTACATGCAGATCCAGTACTTCTAGCTCCAGCATGTGCACCATAGACTTTCATGCTCAGCCATTGGATCATTCATCCTCCAGATCCAGGGCCCAGTGATGCTTCCCCATGGTGGACCTCCCTAACACAACAACACCAAATTACACACTTGCATTGGGCTTGCACAAATCTGGACCTTGGCAAATTCAACAGCATACCCCTAATTTTGCTTTCACACCCCTTAGGCCCATCTTTTCTTAATTATTTTCTTTTCTTTTTTTAATTAATTTATATTTTTTTGTTTATTCTTTTTTTTAAAAAATCATAAAATCAAACAATCATAAAAATATGATTTAAAGTTTTTTAAGAAAAATAAATTTTTATAAATTAATTTAATTTAATTAACTTTAATTTGTTCTCCTTAATTTAAAATTAGGTTAAATTTCAATTTTTTTTCATAAAAAAACATCAAAATATTTTTAGGGTTTAGAACTTATTCTGATCTCAATTTTTGTGCGTTATTTTTCATACGATTATTTTTTATTATGTAATTGTGCCCGGCTTGTAATAGTTTAATTAGGGTTTTTTTAATTTCAGCACTTTACTTTTCAGTCATTATTTATGTAACTACACCAAAGCCTTGTAATAGCTGTAGAAACTTTATTTCTCGCCTTTATATTTCTTATATGCTTGTATATAAACTGTTAGTAAATTAGTCGTGCATGACAAGAATTAATCAATCAATCATTAGATCACTAACATTAAGATAAAATACCTGAAGAAAGCACATTGTTGGACACTTGCACCCCTAGGGTATTTCCCACTTTGGTTGCCTTCGGAAATGGTCATGTCCCTTAAACATAGGGATACTCTTAGCAAAGACCCTCCGTTTAAAACTCATCATAAAGATCATAGTCCCTTAATGTCCCTCGAGTTTCCTACGAGAAATGATCTTGTCCCTCGATGTTGCCTACAAGATGACAGTCCCTTCGTACTGCTAAGGTATCTCTACATGTTGACTTCAATGACCATAAACGTCCCTTTCGATAGTCCTTCAAACATCCAACGATAGGGCTACCTACTCACTAATAGTAGGATAGCACTGTCTAAAGGGTGGGAGGAAAAGAATATCCTTTTTCGAGTAGGTAGATAGCTATTAAGTACTTGCTCAAATCTGATTCCTTTTTTACACACCTACACACTTTCAAAATTCTTTTCAAAAACGCTTTATCACACTATTGAGGGCTGATACAAGATTTATCATAAAGCAAACAAAACCTTTCAAAACACACAAACACGAAAACAATTTTCAAATATGAGCAAGTACCTAAGAGCCCGTGGAAAACCATGGATGGAAAGGGTGCTAACACCTTCCCTTTCCATAATATACCCCCCTTACTCAGAAAATCTCGAAAAAGGTCTTTTTCTGTTCTTTTCACCCTTTCCTTTGTTGGATAAAAGAAAAGTTGGTGGAGACTCTTGCTTACTGCGACATTTGCAAACAAAAAAATGCAAACCAGTATTAAAAGTCGGTTCTGCCACCGTATCATAGGAGTAATAAGGTATATTCCTGTCTTTTTGTTTTCTAAAGTTTTTGGCTATGTAATAAACAATGACTTTAAAACCTTGTGTCTTACCCGGGGCACAATGGTTCTTTTTGTTAAAGGGTTGATAAATCATAAACATATGTTCATTCAATAAAAACATTGGACGTTTTGCATACAAATTTTGTGATCTCTGTCTCTCCTTTATCTTATTGCATTTTCAAATAGCAATGTGTTATTAAACACACCCACACAATACATTGCAGATCTTCATCCACTATGGATCTCGTCGATAACGATTCTGCTATTCCGCATAAGACTTCAACAATCTGATCTACCAAGTCGGGGACGAAGGTGAGGAAGATTGTGAAATACCTGGAGAACTTTCCAGAATCTTGATACAGGAAGAGAAGACTATCCAACCACATGAAGAGCTAGTCGAAGTGGTGAGCTTGGGTACTGAGACAGATAGAAAAGAGGTCAAGATAAGTGTTAACCTAGAGAGCAGTGTCAAGAGTAGGTTAATCCATATACTACATGAATATGTTGAAATCTTCGCTTGGTCATACGAAGACATGTCAGGGCTCGACACCGATATTGTGGTTCATCGTCTGCCAAAGAAAGAGGGTTGTGCTCCGATAAAACCGAAGTTTTGTTGCATACGTCCTGAAATGTCAGAAAAGATCAAGGCTGAGGTTATGAAACAGTTCAATGCAAGTGTTGTACCCAAAAATTGTCCCTCTCATGTTTTTCCAAGATTATCTCTTGCATGGGTGGTTACAAACCTTTTCCTAAAGAAAAGGAAATTTTTTGAATGATAGTTAAAGGTCCTTCAATTGGCATCTGCAAAAGGTCCTTCGATTGGCATCTACAAAAGGTCCTTCGATTGGCATCTACAAAAGGCCCTTCGATTGGCATCTACAAAAGGTCTTGCGATTGGCATCTACAAAAAGTCCTTCGATTGGCATCTACAAAAGGTCCTTCGATTGGCATCTACAGAAGGTCCTTTGATTGGCATCTACAAAAGATCCTTCGATTGGTATGTACAAAAGGTCCTTCGATTGGCATCTGAAAAGGTCCTTTGATTGGCATCTACAAAAGGTCTTTCGATTGGCATCTGAAAAGGTCCTTTGATTGGCATCTACAAAAGGTCTTTCGATTGGCATCTACAAAAGGTCCTTCGATTGGAATCTACAAAAGGTCATTCGATTAGCATCTATAAAAGGTCTTTCGATTGGTATAAGGCCTTTCGATGGGCATATCAAACAAGGCACCTTCGACGGGCATCTTAAATAAGGTTGTTTTTCGTAAGAGCGTACAAAGGGCCTTTCGACGGGCATGTTAACCAAGTGGTGTTTTCGATTGGTTTGAGTTGAAAGAAAACCATTCGAAATAAGTAAAAATAGGCCAATCAAAGAGAAATGTTGGATGGCGTTCGAAGGAGTCAAATGTCCAAATTCATCCATGATTTCAAAAAAGGCATGAATATTTCAAAAAGGAAATCTTTTAATATGTCTGATTCTTGTCTCATAGCTTTAAAAGCCTAGTTAAATGGTTGTCTCTTGCTGTTACTATGCACCATCACACTCCTATAAATACAAGGCCAGGGACACGGTGCTAGGGGGACGAAAACGGAGGAGAGATCACATGTGTTGCATTACACACATACAGATTGCTCATCGAAGCTCCCCAGAATATCAAAATCTTCACCAGGTTCCAGGAAACGTTTCCAAGCACTAGGCAGATCCAACACACACAAGAGCATCATTCATACGCTCCCTTCGTTTGGTAATTTGTTCAATCTCAAACTAGCTAAATATGCAGTTTCTGTTAAATCCATATTAATCATTACATGCATGTTATTGTTGATGTTTGTGATTGTTTCAATGTGTTACATACAAGCTTAAGTACAGGAAGGAGATCATGACATTGCTAGGGCACGATCTGTATCTTCTTTCGAATCTCAGAATTCATGGTGTTATAGGACAAGGGGACTTTCGATTCAGATACAGGAGAGTCGAATTAGGATGACACAGCCATAATCCGTCGAATCCAAGACCAAGATTCGACCCAAATCTGAGATTTTGTTTTTATCTTTCTAACGAATTTCTTGCAGATCCATGGTTCCCTGATCAAAGGAGTACGTCATACGCCATCACCCTCCTACTTCCAGATGCTGACCAATCCAGATCCAGTGCCCCCAAACATGCAGTCCAGCATGCACCTTCGACAACCTTCTTCGCTGGATCGAAAGGCAACTTAAGCCTCTCCTTCGATTCAGACATGCATTCTACAAAATGCACCCTTTTGCTTTATTTACCGCTTTTTCCTTCTATTTAGTCTTTTTCCTTATTTTGTTTCTTTTTTAGTTTTAAACAAACATTAAATCAAAAAAGGTCATAAAAAATGTTAGTTTAGTTTTTTTTTAATCAAGCTAATTTTGTAAATAAATTAACTAATTATTTTAACCTTTTCTTTAAATTAAAATTAAATATACATAGGTTGTATTTTCTTAAAATAAAACAAAACAAACCAAAAGATTTCTTTTCCTTAGGATTTAGACGTCCATTTTAATTTGTTTACGCATTTATTTATTTTCGCATTTTTTACTCTTATTGTAACTGCTTCCCAGTTTGTAATAGTAACTCAGATTTTACTTTTCGCATTTCTATAATGTACCTCTCACAAAGCCATGTAATAGCGTAGGATTTACATTCCCACACTTTACATTTCTGCAATGTAATTCCTGTATATATATATTAATCGCTAGTAACTAGGATTGCATGACAAGACTAATAACAAAACGTTAGCAAACCTAATAACACAGGATAAATACTCGAACTAAATCAATTTCACATGCGCACCTCTAGGTTACCCCACTTCGGTTGCCTTCGAAAAACAGTCACAATTCTCGAAACGTGAGAATTTTTAGTGACTGTCCTTTAGTTCAAGAGATCACAAGTCCCTCGATGACCCTTTCGACTGTTGCATCGGTTAAAAATTGATCTTAGAACTTTAAGAAAATTACTAAGAGTTCTTTCCCAATTGCCTTGGTGACCGTAAACGTCCCTTCGATAGTCCCTCAACATCCAACGATAGGGCTACCTACTCACTAATAGTAGGATAGCATTGTCTAAAGGAAAATAGGAAAAGAACAACCCTTTTCGAGTAAAAAAGTAGATAGTTGTTAGAAGTTTGCTCAAACGGTTTGCACTTACACAAAAAACTACTTTTCAAAAACAATTTCAAAACACTTTATATACTTTCTCCACTACCCCGAGAAACATTACAAAGTCCGCCATACTAAGGCATTTTCAAAGAATTTTCAAACACACAAAGCACAAAGGTATTTAAAAATGAGCAAACCTCTAAGAGCCTGTGGAAAACCACAGATGAAAAGGGTGCTAACACCTTCCCTTTCCATAATCTACCCCCCTTACTCAGAAAATTCTCGAAAAAAGTCTTTTTTGGTTCTTTTCACCCTTTCTATTGTTGGATAAAAGAAAAGTCGGTGGCGACTCTTACTTATCGCACATTTGTGAATACAAAACGCAAACCAGTATTAAACAGTCGGTTCTTCCACCGTATCATAGAACTGGCGACTCTGCTGGGGATCTTAAAAGTGGGGTTACCTTAGAGTTTTAGTTCATCACTTTAAATGTTTTATTGTGTCTTTGCTTGCTTTATATTTGAGGGTTTATTAGGATATTGTTAAAGATCCTACACCCAGATTTGGGGTACCTTATTAGGTAAGTAGCAATAAATCATGGAGGTTGTACGATGTAGACCGATACGGACGAAGTGGTGGCTACGTTAGCACGATACTCTGGGTTGTACTAATGTTCCTTGAGTAAGTCAAGGATAACATTAAGCTTCCTCATAGTGTCACTAAGCGCTAACTGACCTTTAGAACCTTTAATTGACTCATCCTAGCTGTGATCGGTGGATCTGGAACTGACTGTTTAACGCTGGTTCGCGAAATGTCGCGGAAGCAAGAGTCGCCACCGTCTTTTATTTTCTCCAAATGGAAAGGACAAAAGCACAGAAAAATTCCTTAAAGAGATTTCTCTCAGTTCGGGAGGTAGATTATAGAAAGGGAAGGTGTTAGCACCCTTTCTATCCATGGTTATCCATGGGCTCTTAGATACTTGCTCATTTGTGTTCTCAAAAATGGTTTGTTTGCTTTTCAATGTGGGTTTTAAAAAGTTTCTTTGAAAATTCCAGTTCGACTCTTGTATCAGTCCTCAAGAGTGTTTGAAAAGATGCTTTCGAAAGCTTTTTGAAAAGGTGTCGGTGTGAAAAGTATTTTGAATTTGTTTTGAAATTTGAGCAAGTATCCATGAGAATCTACCTACTCTAAGGAATTCGTCTGTGTAAATGTCCTTTAAAGTAATGCCATCCCACCATTGAGAGGTAGGTAGCACCACCGTTGGAGGTGTTCGGGTCAATTCGAGGTTTAGGACATGGTGATCACCAGAGCAATGGGAAGATACCTTAGAAGCTACCCTCATGCCAGGTTCCCGGATCATGAGGACTTACTAAGACGTCCTCTACTCGACGATCACCTTTCGAGGCAAGGCAACAGTGAGGCGTACCCTAGGGGTGATGTGTGATTTGTGTGTCATGTTCATTTGCATTTATCTTGTTCATGTCAAAGTGATCTATGCGTTTGTTTTTATTTTTATTCATTCATTCTTGCATGCATTTATTAACAGTTAAAAATTGCGAGAAATATAAAGTTCCTAAGCTATTACAAAGGCGCGGGTCCACATCGCCAAATTATATCCAGGACCCGATTTGACATAAAATAAAGAAATAAAGTAAAGTGCGAAAGATAAATATTCACGCGGCTTTGGGAGAATTACATCAATATTTAAAAGAAGGAATAAATAAAATGTGCGAATTGAATTAAAATTGAAAACGAGGGCGTTGGACCCTTTTGAAGTTAAATTGAAATTAAAAATTAATTAATTATTTATTGAAATAAAAGAAGTGTTTTTTAGGTTTTTTTTGTATTCATGAAATAAGAAAATTAAAATTAAAATTAAAAGAAACCCTAATTCTAAGTTATTTTTAATTATTTGAGAAAAATTTTAAAGTTAAACCTAAAATTAATCTAATTATTTACATGCAATTTTGATTTATAAAAATAATAATTAATTATTAGTGAAATTTAGTTACAAAAAATATTAATTAAATAAATATATTTTTATTTTTGATGACTTTTCTGTTTTTTACTATTTTTTATATTTTATGAAAATAAGTTAAATTAAAGGAATTAATTAAAAAAAGAAATAATTGAAATAAATAAAAATAAGGAAAAGAAAGAAAATACAATACCTTGGGGGGTTTCTGTCCCCTTTTTGGAGGTGAATTGGAGTGGTTTGGCCATTTGTGTTCTGGCCTCATCATGCATAAGTTGTTCTACTTTGGCCATTTGACTTTTGGCTTTTGGCCATTTGCGTTTTGGCCTCAACGTTCCTTAGTCTTCTCAGGATGTCTGTCTCGCCATGTATTGGTGTCATGCATATGTTTTTCTACTTTGGCCATTTGGCTTTTGGCTTTTGCCCATTTGGCTTTTGGCCATTTGGCTTTTGGCTTTTGGCCATTTGGCTTTTGGCCTCAACGTTCCTTAATGAACCTGCATGGGATCCTGTCTAAATCTTCCGTGTTGAACCTCATGAACACATTAAATAAAATCATAAAAATTCAAATAAAACCAACATATGAAGAAATTTAATGTTTAGGCACAATATAGCATGTATGAATGATTATACCCTTTTGATCATGGAGTTCAAATCAATCTTACCCTTACTGGAAAATTAGTGACCGGAATGCTTTTATGCCTTACTGGAAAATTAGGATCATGGAAATCAGGCCAGCCTTATCCTTACTGAAGAAGTAGTGAGGTGTTGGTTTGTAACTGTGATGGCTTGTTTGTAGTGAGAGAGGGATTTATAATAAGGATTTCAAGGTTTTAGGGTTCTTGAAAGAATTTGATATTCTAACAGTATTGTGACAAGGTTTTTTCTCTCTTTTTTTTTCTCTCCTTTTTTCTTTTTTTTCTGGTTTGTGTGAAAAGAAGGTGATTATATAATGAAAATTAGGGTAAAGCAAATGGGCTTTGAATGTGCAATTGGGCCTCCAATATTCACTTGAATTCGTCACTTTCCAGGCAAAATCTCAGGGACTTAAGTGCATTTTTTGAAGTTGAAATGTGAAAACAAAATGTAGCCTACATCGAGAACTAACTCCTGTCCGAAAATCGACTCAATCGGATAAACGGTGAATTAGTTATGAATTTTTGAAGTTTCAGCTCAGACAAACTTATTTTGGGCTTCAGTGTCGACTCTGACACGTTCTTCAATAAAAAACTGGTATTGATCGGTGCATAATTTGGTCTCGACTTTTGAAGCAAAGTTGTAGATCTATGAGTCAGTAACCTTGTGTAAAAATATGAGTCCAATCCGATAAAAATTGACCGAGTTATGAATTTTCGAAGTTTCGGCTCAGATGAAATAATATTCAGCATTCAGAATTTTCAGCGTGTCACGCACTCTGAGCAACAAACGAAGGCCTTTTGAATACCGTTTGAACTCAATACCTTCTGTGAAAATGTAGCTAACTCAATTTGTGAAATTTTTGCGCCAGAACCAGCTCGATACGATGAAAATCGATCAAGTTATGATTTTTTGAACATGACGCAAATAAACTTCTGTCACAAATTTTCTGCACGAAAATACTTGATAAATCCACATTTTTGAAGACCTTCTGATCGAAATTGGCTTCCAGCCGTGAGAGATGAAAACATAGATAATGTCAAGACGGAATTTTGGCCACCAGAACGGGTTCAAAACGAGTCACGATCTTCAAGTTATGAATTTTTTTAGCGCGTAAAAACTGCACTTTCAGCACACTTTTTCACCATATTTCTTCGAGAAAACTCACACATTCGGATACCTTCTTTAAAGAATTGACTCTTGAGCCGAACCTGAACTTGAGAATACATTATCAGAGATATCTTGGCGAAAGAATACCTGAATATGACGCGCCAGGTTGGACTTGTGAATTTTTCTTGAAATGTTTTGAGAAATATGGGAGGGCAAATTTTGGGGTACAACAGTTGCCCCTGTTCAATCTTCTTAGACCTGAGGATGCAGATTGGCTGACGTGCCTTTCGTAATCCGAAGGTGGAAGATGATTGAACACTAGAGTGCCCAGAAATTTGCACTCACATAGTCGTATGATGGTGGGAATGGGCTTATAGATGCCATTTAGAGATTGATGAATAGGATGATGGGCTTATAGATGCCATCTGGATGTTGATCGCGTAAGAGATTCCTTAGCGAGAACTTGCGTACCTGCAAAAAGAAAAATGAGTACCTGACATGTTGCAGGATCTGGTTTTCAGATGCTTTGTATAGATGTGTCCTGACTGGTTACAGGAGCTGAAATTTTAAACTCTTCAGACGTGCCCAGGCGAGATACAGGAATCGAGTCTGGTAATGTTAGTCTTCCACGGATACACCCTGGCAAGATTCAGGTATCGGATCCTCGGACTCTTCAGACACACCCTGGCAAGATACAGGAATCGGATCTGGTAATGTTAGTCTTCAACGGATACACCCTGGCAAGATTCAGGTATCGGATCCTCGAACTCTTCAGACACACCCTGGAAAGATACAGGAATCGGATCTGGTAATGTTAGTCTTCAACGGATACACCCTGGCAAGATTCAGGCATCGGATCCTCGGACTCTTCAGACACACCCTGGCAAGATACAGGAATCGGATCTGGTAATGTTAGTCTTCAACGGATACACCCTGGCAAGATTCAGGTATCGGATCCTCGAACTCTTCAGACACACCCTGGCAAGATACAGGAATCGGATCTGGTAATGTTAGTCTTCAACGGATACACCCTGGCAAGATTCAGGTATCGGATCCTCGAACTCCTCAGACACACCCTGGCAAGATATAGGAATCGGATCTGGTATTGTTAGTCTTCAACGGATACACCCTGGCAAGATTCAGGTATCGGATCCTCGAACTCTTCAGACACACCCTGGCAAGATACAGGAATCGGATCTGGTAATGCTAGTCTTCAACGGATACACCCTGGCAAGATTCAGGCATCGGATCCTCGAACTCTTCAAACACACCCTGGCAAGATACAGGAATCGGATCTGGTAATTGGTCGTCAACAGATACACCCTGGCAAGATTCAGGCATCGGATCCTCGAACTCTTCAGACACACCCTGGCAAGATACAGGAATCGGATCTGGTATTGTTAGTCTTCAACGGATACACCCTGGCAAGATTCAGGTATCGTATCCTCGAACTCTTCAGATACACCCTGGCAAGATACAGGAATCGGATCTGGTAATGCTAGTCTTCAACGGATACACCCTGGCAAGATTCAGGCATCGGATCCTCGAACTCTTCAGACACACCCTGGCAAGATACAGGAATCGGATCTGGTAATTGGTCGTCAACAGATACACCCTGGCAAGATACAGGAATCAGATCTTTAGTTGCGACCATTGATGGTAATCATTTTTGTACTTTTGTCCTGAAAAGACAAGCGTTAGTTGTATGCGATGTCATGTGGTATGACGTGCGAGATGCTCTCTGAATATGTGAGGTTGTATGTTCATGATGCGTATATGCATGCTATAATGTATGAAGATGTTTATAAATGTATTTTTTTCGTCTAGGAAAGTAAATCCTTGACGGGTGCCGGGAAGTCACTCCTGGGCTGATGTTGGAGAATGGATTTTGCTTCCGCTGGGGATGATAATTGCAAGGATACCGGTTGGGAGAAGATGACTCCGTTGGGGAATAAACTTGGCGAATGGATTACTCTGCGGGGAGAAAAGTATTCTAATGATCCTGCTGGGGAACAATACTCTGTGGGGAGATAGATACTTTGCTGGAATGATGATAATAACTTGCTGGGGATACCATTGTTGTGTCGGAAGTGTTGATAGACTTCGCTGGGGTAAGAAGACTTCGCCGAGGACGCTCTTTCTGTGGCTTTTGGCTGAGGATAACCCAGTTATATCCTAGTACGGAAATAACTCTTTAAATAAAGCCGGGAGACGCGTTCGTGCTTTGCGAGGATAAGCTTCCAGAATCTACTGGGGATAAGCTTACTGCTTGGGGAGATGGATTCCAACCTTCATGGGGAACTGGATTGGACTTTCTTGGGGAAGTATTGAATTGTATTGGAAGGGACTCCACTGAATATTTGATATGCTTCCGGGGAACAATCTTTAGACCAAGACTGCCGGGGATGCTCGTTAAGAATATCCGTATACTGTGCTGGGGAATGTTGAGATCTGCGGGGGATACCCAATTTCCTTAAGGTTTGATAATATAGCTTGAGAAGAGTATGTTGACTTGCTGACGTACTCTCTGGGGATCTACGGGAGTATACCCAACTTCCTTAAGACTGACTGTAACTTTGCTTGAGAAGAGTATGTTGACTTGCTGACGTACTCTCTGGGGATCTACGGGAGTATACCCAACTTCCTTAAGACTGACTGTAACTTTGCTTGAGAAGAGTATGTTGACTTGCTGACGTACTCTCTGGGGAATTAAGATATGCCGGTTATGTTCTTTAGCTGAACCTACCTTAGTACCTTGGAGGATGGAACAATCAGATTGCTTAGACAACTCTTCATTGCCCCTGTTTCTGAAGTAGGAGAGGAAGACCTGTGAGGTGCTGATAATTGTTGATGGGCAAACCTTCTTCTGGTAGGCAGGTGATAAGATAACAGGACGTAGTCGTACGCTTTAATCCCTAACTTTTTCCTGGACCGCCCTTTCGGGTTTTCAGTCCACCGGGATACCCATTTTTGCCCAAGCCGCCTTTTCAGGTTTTCGACTTGCCGGGTGTACAGATTATTTTCATTTCATCCCTTCATTTTGCCCGAACCCTTTTGGTTCGCCGGGAAGCCCTTATTTTTGCCTAGGTACGTCAACCTAGCGGGTCTTTGATTTTGCGTAGTATTTTTTTCGACCATGTCCATGCTCTTAGAATGTAGGGAATTGCCCCTGTTAGAAGTGTTTTGTCATGCCACCAGAAGGTGTTTGATCAGGCAAGATTCGTTGCTGAAATGCCCCAGGTGACTCATGCGGAGATTTGCCCCAGGCTTTTTGGCCTTTGAATCTTGACTGGATTGCCCCAGATAATGGACCACGGTCATGTCTTCCCCTTGATTGGAAGTACTCTTGTTCATTAGGCATTCGTCGTGCGAATTTCTATGCTGTTCAAACAAAAAGTCATATGCAAACAAAGTTATGTTAAAATGCAAAGCTTATGTCTGTCTTGAAGATTTTGAAAATGCATTCTTTTTCATAAAACAAGTGAATGTTTGTAAAACGTGATGTCAACTCCGTATTTACCGTAAGCCTTAAGGAGTCAGGATACCTTTCGTAACAGTATGCTTTCGAACTAACCCATGCTTCAGCTAGGACTTTTAGGGGATATAACGTGGCCTGGTTCATGGTTTAAGAAACAAAGGATAAAGGCTCAAATTATTTGTGCCCACCCGCTCTTCATGATGTTCTCCAAACCTAAACTCAGTTGATCATACGTTAGACCTTGTTTGAGTCTTTGCTCTGATTTTCCGGTGATGATTCGGATTTATTTGGAATAGGCAGTCATTTCCTTTTTGTTGAGGGTTTGTAGGACCTCTTTCTTTTTTTTGATTTTTTTTATCCCTTTCTTTTTTTTTCCTGAACTGTTTCCTTTTTTTTGGAATTACAGTCAGCGGGATGCCCCAGTTTTGTAAGTCTCCTTCATGGGTTTTGACTTAATGGGTTTTTTTTATTTTTTAGATAATGACTGCCTTTCTTTATTGATTATTCGGAACCATCACTGTCTTTCTTTGCTTTGTAAGGACCTCTTTGGTGCCATTCGTTATGCACTTGGATCAACTAAGAGACTACTCTGCCCCAGGTTATGATTAAGGGTTTTAAATTTCGAAAAGAAAAACTCCTACTTCTTTGGCTCAGAGGGGTTGACGAGGGATTATCTTCCTTATAACTCCAGTGTTTAGGGATTGAAACAATGCATGTACCTCATCAGCGGGGTCTGTTCAAAAGCATACTGTAGATTATGGTATCGTTTTCGTCATCCTCCCTCAAGAGGCTTAGAATTATTAATCGAGAGTTGACATCAGAAAAAATATGAAAATAATTTGCATGTAGTGAATACGAATATATTGATTCAAAATAGACATAAGCGATGCATTAATGGAATAACAATGTTTAACATGAATAAATGTATAAACAATCAAAGAACAACACAACTTGAACATTCGAATGAACAAAAGTCTTTTCATCTCAGGGCTCGTTACTTCAAATGGTGAGCCTTGGAGGGATGGTAGAAAAATTCTGCCTGGCCATCTTGTGTGAACTCCAGTGCTCCCTCATCAATCAGGTCTTGGATCTTGTTCCTCAGAGCCCAACACTCATTTGTATCATGTCCTGGACAGGCAGAGTGGTAGGCACATCTTTTATTGGGATCATAGACAGGAGATGCTGTGTTCTGGTTCCGGGGATGAGCCCTTAATGTGATCAGGTTCAATCTTAACAGGCGTTGTAAAGCTTGGAACAACGAAATGTTCAGCTGGGTGAATTGCCTCCTGGGCTTGTCTGGCTGAAGCTGGTGAGGTTGATGCTGAATTTGTGGCGCTGAAGCCATTTGAGGAGCTCTCCCCTTATCTCCTTGTCTCAAGGATGATCGAATGATGAATGGCTTTTTACCCTTAGACGTTTGCCCCAGTTGGTTACCCTGAAGCAGTTGGTTGATGAGAACTCCGAGCTCTTCTTGTCTTTGAGCTAACCCTTGAATGGCAGTCCCCTGCCCCAGCATCTGGGCTTTCAATGCATCCACTTCAGCTTGCAGGTGTTTCAGCCTTTCATCCTCAGCACTGTTCTTGACAAAAGTCCCCATGAGAAGTGTCCTTAGCTCCTCCTGCCCTTTGGATAGATTCATAAGGATTTCCCCAAACTGAGTCTCTTGAGCCAGAAGGTCCTGGTTATCTTGTTGGGGAGCCATTGCTGAAATAAACAGCGGGAAAGGTAAGTGACCTGCAACAACGATACCTGCAATGCAATGATATGTATGATATGCATGCAATGTTTTCAAGGACCTCGCGGGGTAAACAAGAAAATTTGTTAGCATTTGGATCCGGTAGCTTGATTGAAAGAAACTTCATATTTGTTGAGAGTCTTTCTTCCAAGGGTCAAAGGCTCGCCATATCAAGTGGGTCATAGCCCCTGACAACCTTGGCTAGAGGAAAATAAATCCTCTTTTCCCCTTGCTAGACAGTTTGATTCCTCATGACCTGCATCACAAGCCCTTGAGATCCTTGAAATGGGTTAGGATATATGCAATGGTATGATGTCATGATGCATGGGGTAGTATAGATAAACCCTGTTATGAGCCCTTATTAAGGACTGCAAACCAAAACCTGCAAGAAGCTCAAGTAAAACCTGTCATGAGTCCCAGTTAAGGACTATAAACAAACCCTGCAAGGACTCGGTAAACCTTGTTATGAGTCCTAATTAAGGACTAAAACAAACCTTGCCAGAACTCGGTAAACCTTGTTATGAGTCCTAATTAAGGACTACAAACAAACCCTGCAAGAAACTCAAGTAAAACCTTGTTATGAGTCCCAATTAAGGACTATAAACAAAACCTGCAAGAAAGTTAGTAAGCTCTGTCATGGGTCCCAATTAAGGACTAAAACAAAACCTGCAAGTAGCTCATGTGTCAGATAAAACATGCAAGTAGTCAAGTACGAAGGCACACAAGTCACACAAAAGAGTCCTTAGAGTTTAGGCCAGCATGAAGTTTGGGGTACTACCCTCTTGAAGTTGGTGGGTTCAACCTGTCCTATTAGAAGTAACCGGGTTCTAAGGGTCCCAATATCACTGGATTGCTTTCATTGTTCATCGTTTCGATTTAGCCACTGAACTGGCGACTGAAATATTCCAGGAAAGCAACCCTCAATTGAGTGTAGTATCGAGTATCAACCAACCTCGGACTGCACCAAAGTCAGTTATCTCACTACCCTAAAGAGGCCAAGATAGTTCAATTAAGGTTCCTAAGGTCTGTTGATGCTTCATGACACCACGCGGAGGCCCCGTACTCTCCTTGACTGAACTCAAGGGTTACCGGTACACACCAAAGTGCCACATCAACGTAGCAGACTGTTTCAACCATGTCGGTATACCCCGCACAGTTCCCTCACAGTCTTGTTGCTACTTTCTAAGAAGGTATCCCCCAGATTCGGGTTAGGATCTATAGAACTCCCAAGACAGTCCCACAATAATAAAGCAAGCAAGTCAATACAATTGAAAACACAGTTATGAACTATCCTAAGGTACACCTCACTTTAAGTTTAAGTTCCCCAGCAGAGTCGCCAGTTCTGTGATCGGTGGATCTGGAACTGACTGTTTAACGCTGGTTCGCGAAATGTCGCGGAAGCAAGAGTCGCCACTGTCTTTTATTTTCTCCAAATGGAAAGGACAAAAGCACAGAAAAATTCCTTAAAGAGATTGCTCTCGGTTCGGGAGGTAGATTATAGAAAGGGAAGGTGTTAGCACCCTCTCTATCCATGGTTATCCATGGGCTCTTAGATACTTGCTCATTTGTGTTCTCAAAAATGGTTTGTTTGCTTTTCAATGTGGGTTTTAAAAAGTTTCTTTGAAAATTCCAGTTCGACTCTTGTATCAGTCCTCAAGAGTGTTTGAAAAGATGCTTTCGAAAGCTTTTTGAAAAGGTGTCGGTGTGAAAAGTATTTTGAATTTGTTTTGAAATTTGAGCAAGTATCCATGAGAATCTACCTACTCTAAGGAATTCGTCTGTGTAAATGTCCTTTAAAGTAATGCCATCCCACCATTGAGAGGTAGGTAGCACCACCGTTGGAGGTGTTCGGGTCAATTCGAGGTTTGGGACATGGTGATCACCAGAGCAATAGGAAGATACCTTAGAAGCTACCCTCATGCCAGGTTCCCGGATCATGAGGACTTACTAAGACGTCCTCTACTCGACAATCACCTTTCGAGGCAAGGCAACAGTGAGGCGTACCCTAGGGGTGGTGTGTGATTTGTGTGTCATGTTCATTTGCATTTATCTTGTTCATGTCAAAGTGATCTATGCGTTTGTTTTTATTTTTATTCATTCATTCTTGCATGCATTTATTAACAGTTAAAAATTGCGAGAAATATAAAGTTCCTAAGCTATTACAAAGGCGCGGGTCCACATCGCCAAATTATATCCAGGACCCGATTTGACATAAAATAAAGAAATAAAGTAAAGTGCGAAAGATAAATATTCACACGGCTTTGGGAGAATTACATCAATATTTAAAAGAAGGAATAAATAAAATGTGCGAATTGAATTAAAATTGAAAACGAGGGCGTTGGACCCTTTTGAAGTTAAATTGAAATTAAAAATTAATTAATTATTTATTGAAATAAAAGAAGTGTTTTTTAGGTTTTTTTTGTATTCATGAAATAAGAAAATTAAAATTAAAATTAAAAGAAACCCTAATTCTAAGTTATTTTTAATTATTTGAGGAAAATGTTAAAGTTAAACCTAAAATTAATCTAATTATTTACATGCAATTTTGATTTATAAAAATAAATAATTAATTATTAGTGAAATTTATTTACAAAAAATATTAATTAAATAAATATATTTTGATTTTTTATGACTTTTCTGTTTTTTACTATTTTTTATATTTTATGAAAATAAGTTAAATTAAAGGAATTAATTAAAAAAAGAAATAATTGAAATAAATAAAAATAAGGAAAAGAAAGAAAATACAATACCTTGGGGGGTTTCTGTCCCCTTTTTGGAGGTGAATTGGAGTGGTTTGGCCATTTGTGTTCTGGCCTCATCATGCATAAGTTGTTCTACTTTGGCCATTTGACTTTTGGCTTTTGGCCATTTGCGTTTTGGCCTCAACGTTCCTTAGTCTTCTCAGGATGTCTGTCTCGCCATGTATTGGTGTCATGCATATGTTTTTCTACTTTGGCCATTTGGCTTTTGGCTTTTGGCCATTTGGCTTTTGGCTATTTGGCTTTTGGCTTTTGGCCATTTGGCTTTTGGCCTCAACGTTCCTTAATGAACCTGCATGGGATCCTGTCTAAATCTGCAGTGTTGAACCTCATGAACACATTAAATAAAATCATAAAAATTCAAATAAAACCAACATATGAAGAAATTTAATGTTTAGGCACAATATAGCATGTATGAATGATTATACCCTTTTGATCATGGAGATCAAATCAATCTTACCCTTACTGGAAAATTAGTGACCGAAATGCTTTTATGCCTTACTGGAAAATTAGGATCATGGAGATCAGGTCAGCCTTATCCTTACTGAAGAAGTAGTGAGGTGTTGGTTTGTAACTGTGATGGCTTGTTTGTAGTGAGAGAGGGATTTATAATAAGGATTTCAAGGTTTTAGGGTTCTTGAAAGAATTTGATATTCTAACAGTATTGTGACAAGGTTTTTTCTCTCTTTTTTTTTTCTCTCCTTTTTTCTTTTTTTTCTGGTTTGTGTGAAAAGAAGGTGATTATATAATGAAAATTAGGGTAAAGCAAATGGGCTTTGAATGTGCAATTGGGCCTCCAATATTCACTTGAATTCGTCACTTTCCAGGCAAAATCGCAGGGACTTAAGTGCATTTTTTGAAGTTCAAATGTGAAAACAAAATGTAGCCGACATCGAGAACTAACTTCTGTCCGAAAATCGACTCAATCGGATAAACGGTGAATTAGTTATGAATTTTTGAAGTTTCAGCTTAGACAAACTTATTTTGGGCTTCAGTGTCGACTCTGACACGTTCTTCAATAAAAAACTGGTATTGATCGGTGCATAATTTGGTCTCGACTTTTGAAGCAAAGTTGTAGATCTATGAGTCAATAACCTTGTGTAAAAATATGAGTCCAATCCGATAAAAATTGACCGAGTTATGAATTTTCGAAGTTTCGGCTCAGATGAAATAATATTCAGCATTCAGAATTTTCAGCGTGTCACGCACTCTGAGCAAAAAAATAAGGCCTTTTGAATACCGTTTGAACTCAATACCTTCTGTGAAAATGTAGCCAACTCAATTTGTGAAATTTTTGCGCCAGAACCAGCTCGATACGATGAAAATCGATCAAGTTATGATTTTTTGAACATGACGCAAATAAACTTCTGTCACAAATTTTCTGCACGAAAATACTTGATAAATCCACATTTTTGAAGACCTTCTGATCGAAATTGGCTTCCAGCCGTGAGAGATGAAAACATAGATAATGTCAAGACGGAATTTTGGCCACCGGAACGGGTTCAAAACGAGTCACGATCTTCAAGTTATGAATTTTTTTAGCGCGTAAAAACTGCACTTTCAGCACACTTTTTCACCATATTTCTTCGAGAAAACTCACACATTCGGATACCTTCTTTAAAGAATTGACTCTTGAGCCGAACCTGAACTTGAGAATACGTTATCAGAGATATCTTGGTGAAAGAATACCTGAATATGACGCGCCAGGTTGGACTTGTGAATTTTTCTTGAAATGTTTTGAGAAATATGGGAGGGCAAATTTTGGGGTACAACACTAGCCATTAGGAAGTAGTGAGATAACCAGATTTGGTTCCGACCGAAGATTGATTGATACTCGATGCTACACTTATTGAGACTGGACTTTCAGGATTTTTTGGCCGCAATACTTTGGTGCGTGAGCTGAAACAATTCCTGATGGGAAGGTCAATGATATTGAGACTCCTTAGAACCCGGTTACTATTAATAGGACAGGTTGAGCCATTTGAGCATTCAAGAGGGTACTTACCTTAAACCCCATGCAAGCCTAAACCTAAGGCTGCTTGTGTTCTTTGTTTGCTTTCAACTTGAGCTACTTGCAGTGTTTTTATCTAATAACATGATCTCCTTGCAGGATTTATTTACAGTCATTATCCAGTAACCTGGACTTCTTAGACTCACTTGTCTTCATTACCTTATACTTTTTCTTAACACATAACATACACATCATAACATCATGCCACAATATTTCCTTAACCATTTCAAGGATCTCAAGGGCCTGTGATGCAGGTTATGACAAAGCATTCGTCTAGCAAGGGGCAAGGGGATTTATTTTCCTCTAACCAATTTCGTCAAAAGATCAAAACTCAATAACTTGAGTCAGGGGCTATGACCCACTTGATATGGTGAGCTTGACTCTCGTAGAAGGACACTCAATGATATGAAGTTCTTCAATCAAAGCTGCAAATTTCAAATTATGACATTTTCTTATTTACCCCGCGAGATCCTTGAAAACATTGCATGCATGCCATTTCATAACAAGTCTTCCAGTACAGGTTTCTCATCTTTTCGCTATTTATTTCAGCAAAAGAAATGGCCCTTGAACAAACAGTAAAAGACCTTCAAGCTCAAAACGCTTAGTTCCAACAAATATTCATGGCTTTGGCCCAGGGGCAGGAAGATGTGAAAGCTCTTGTCATCAAAGAGAAGAATAAGAAGGCAAAGATACCAACTGGCATATTGAATATGGGAAGAAGACTTAGAGGACCGGTTAAACAAGCTCTAGCTATCACAACTCCATCAAACAAAGGGGATAATCATGAAGAAGTCAACAACCCTGAGGCTGATGAAGAAGAAGTTGATTACTCTGAGGAGCAATTTCTTCCTGCTGATGATAAATACAAACATCTGGAGGATCGTCTCAATGCTATGGAGATTCAGCAGATAGCTGGCTTGGACTTTGAAGAATTAGGGCTGGTTTCTGGCGTGATCATCCCACCAAAATTCAAGGTCCCCATGTTCACTAAGTATGAAGGTGTCTCCTGCCCCAAGCTTCACTTAAAGTCATATGTCAGAAAGATTCAGCCTTACACTGCTGACCGGAAGCTATGGATCAATTTCTTCTAAGAAAGTTTAGTTGGCACGCAACTAGAGTGGTTATATCATCTAGAAAGAACATACATTCATACCTGGGAAGACTTGGTTGTTTCTTTCTACAAGCAGTACCAATACAATGCTGACCTCGCTCCAACTCGTACACAACTTCAAAGCATGTCTATAGGTTCTAGCGAAGGCTTCAAGGAATATGCCCAAAAATGGAGGGATCTAACTGGTAGGGTACAACCTCCTCTGAAAGATCGGGAAATGGTAGACATGTTCATGGGCACTCTGACATGCCCATTCTTTAATCTACTGATTGGGAGTTCCTCATCCGGGTTCACAGAGATGGTTCTGACTGGAGAAAGGATCAAAAGTGGTATCAAGAGTGGGAAGATCCTGATGGCTGCATCTTCTATTGCTGAGAAGAAGCCATTTTCTGGTAAGAGGGAAGCCAATGTTGTGTATGGCCAGAAGGGTCGTAATAAGGCAGACTGCCACCAATCTGTAGGGGTAGTACTGGTCTCTAATTCGGTATGTATGCAACGACCAGAATAACAGGGTAATCAGCGAAGGCAAGACGAGCCTAAGAGACAGTTTACCAAGATCAACATGCGGTTTTCTCAAGCATTACAACATATGTTAAGGATGAATTTGATTACGTTAATAGGACCTCATCCAAACCCTAAGACTTATTCTCCTAACTACAATCCTGATGTAAGGTGTGCCTATCATTCTGCCAGTCCTAGGCATGATACTAACAATTTTGGGGCACTGAAATACAAGATTCAAAATATGATTGACACCAAGGAGATTGGGTTTGACCCTCCTGATACTCCCAACGTGATCACTGCTCCTATGCTAAATCATGGCCAGGATTGAGAACATTTTTGTTCATTTGAATTCTCAAGTTGTATTTTCTTTGTTTGTTCAAACAATTATTGTCATGTCAAACTTTGTTATTTCATTAATGCATTTCACATGTTTGTCTTGAATTAATTTGTTTTCGTTATGCTTAAACTGCTTTCTTACTTCCCTTTTGTGATATTCAACTCTTGATTAAAAGCTCTAAGCCTTTAGAGGGAGGATGACAAAAATGATACCATAATCTCTACAGTATGCTTTTGAGCAGACCCCGCTGACGATGTACAGGCGTTGTTTCAAATCCTAAACAGTGGAGTTATAAGGAAGAGAATCCATAGTCAACCCCTTTGAGCCAAAGAAGTAGGAGTTTTTCTTTTCACACAAATTAAAATCCTTAATCATAACCTGTGGCAGGGTAGTTTTCTCAGTTAATTCAGGTGTGCATTCAGTCGCAATCTTCCACTTTATACATAATGAATGACATCAAAGACATCCTTCCAAATCAGAAGATGGTGATGGTTCCGCATAATCATTAAAACCGGCAGTCATTATCTCTCAAAAGAAAGGCCCGCTAAGTCAAAACCTATGAAGGAGACTTAAGAAAAAAAACAGGGGCACCCACTAGTTGTAATCATAAAAGAAACAGTTCAGGAAAAAGTAAGGATAACGAAAACAACAAAAGAGGTTATTACAAAAATGACTGCTGTTGTACTCCAAAAATTTTCCTCTCACAATTCTCAATACATTTCAAGTGAGGTCCTCAAATTGCTCAAGAAAGCCCAAGGGTTGGCCAGACAAGCTCCCTCCTAAGGCAGTCTACCTCAAATTAGGGTTTCATGTTGCATCAAGATACTTGAGCCCAAGGGATCCCAAATTCTCACTATTGTTCTAATATTCTCTCAAGATCATCCATGTCAAGTTTCAAGCCTTACAGAGGAAGTTTGCTCAGTCAATTGCTCAAAGGCCTGAAAATCGACTGTGCTAGGCCAAAAGTCAACTATGGCCCACATACAGTCAAACTTCAAGTTTTTTGGTCAACATCCTCATTTTGAAGTATATTTCATCATTTTATCAAGGGTTGATCATGATTCATCAAGGATTTCTCATAATTTATCAAGAACCAAAAGTTGCTAAATTAGGGTTTTGCAAGAAAAGTCAACTCAAATTTGACCAAGCATAACTTTCTCATACTTTATGAGAAATGACCCATCCAAAGCTCATTTTTAAGAGGATGCAATTCTCTACAATCCATGTTCATCTCCAAAGTTCTAAATATGCACTCACAAGAAGTTATGAATTTGGACATTATAGGTCATTTTGAAAAGTCCACAAAAACACCTTTTTTGTCAAAGCTTCATACATGAACATGGAATACCAAATTGAGATGAGACAAAAAGGGTTCCTTATAGGACATCACAAGATTTCTAAAAAGTCCAAGAACACCTTCAAAGAGTCAAAATTGAGGAAGTTATGCATTGGTGAAGTTGGCCCTTTTTGCAAAATTGTCAAAAGTCAACTATGCCTAAAATTGTAATTTTTGCTAAATGGGCCTAATCTTTTGCACTTGTTTTGAGTTGGTAGCATGGTCCATGATCCATAGCCCTTTCCACTTGTCATTATATTATTTTTATTATTTATTTTGACTTTTATTTGAATTAAATCAATTTAAATCAAAAACAAATCATTGAAATCTCAAGATTTTGTACATGTTTCAAGTCCTATATCCAGCTAGCATAAGATTGAATTCGTGTAAAGCCTTGGTGTTCACAAAAAAATTGAATTTGGCCCATTTTTGGAAAGATATTCAAAGGAATCAAATCAAAATAAAAATCCATGATTGATAAAGATTGAGCACACTTTTTCAACTCTAATTCATTCCTCAATACATAAGGAACAATTGCAGACCTAAAACAAGGCTAGAGAGAGGCGCAAGAACCAGAACCAAACTTGAAAAAAAATCACAAAAAGTGCTGAGTCGAATTCATACTTCCAGGCATTCTCAAGACCTTCTAGCTATCCCAATCGCTTCCTGGGAGTGTAAGCAAGCGAAACCAATCAAGAACAAGTCTTTTCCAGCACCAAAACGCACTATAAGTCATCCACGACCTTGGTTCTTTCTTGAATTAGAATTGCATCATTCTGGAACTTATAGCACGAAATAATTATATATTCTTGATCCTTGGAACATTTGCAAACTATTTGTACTATTCAATTGCATTTTTATGGACTGTATGAGATTTCACCATTGTTAGGGTTTGTTGCTTCGATTTGGGATCTTTCCATACAAGTAAAATTGGACCATGAAAGGGGCACCATTGTGCTCATCAGGTCCAGACGAATCTATCCATGGCCTTAGTTTTTATTTATCATGCTTGTATTGAATTTTGAGAATTACAGGACCTATAGCTATGGACGTATTGCCGTAGGGAAAACTCTGTAACTTTTACCAACGGTGCAAGGAGGAAGATGACATATGTGCCTCCATCCCATTCGTCCATTTAAAATTTAGCGCGTAGGGAACTAATAAAGTTGTGTTATTTTTATAATATTTGTTTGTTTCTTTACATACAACTAATACGCGCAACACAGTTGGTAGTGGAACGCTTGGAAAGTGCTTTGGGGCCTGGGTTCGAATCCCAGGTCCCCCCAATTATTCCATGTTATTTTGCTTCAGGGAATCCAGCGCGCACACAAGGCCAAGGTTCACCATGTGACCTCATCATCCAACCTGCCAAGTGGCCAGATGGCCAGATCCAAAGGCCATCAACGAAGGAGCATCATAGGCTTCAGTCAACGCGTAGCACTGGATCCAGCAAGTCAACAATGGATCAATTCTTCTTGGGCCAGATTGCTATCCACACTCCCTCAATTTACTTTTTCCAGGCCCAACTTTCTTTTCTCTATTCTTTTATTTTTCTTAATTAATCTATTTATTTATATTTACTAACAAATTAATTATTCTTTTTGTCAAAAAATCACAAAAATAATGTTTTTCACCCAATTAAATTTAGTTTTATTTTTTATCAAAAAATTAATTAATTTAATTAGTTTATTTAATTTTAGGTAACTTTAAATTATTTTGTAAATAAATTAAAAACAATTAGAACAATTAGGGTTTTGTTTATAATTTAATTCTATTTTCTTTTTCTCAAAATAACCAAAACACAAAAATAGGTTAGAATTAGTTATTTTCTTTAATTAATTTAATTACTAATTATTTTTGTACTTAATTTAAAAACCTAATTCTTTTTCTTAGAAATAATTAAAAACAACAAAAACTAATTTTTTTTCTTTCGATTAGGTTAGAAGGGGTCAAAACCCTAGTTCGCTCTCGTTCTAAATTTCATCGCGCGCACTTTATTATTATTTTTACCATATTAATGTAATTGCTCACAAGTTGTAATAGTTTAATTAGGATCTTTTACTTTCATTTATCGTATTTTTCAAGGGTTTTTTTTTGGCTATGTAAACACCCAAAGCCTTGTAATAGCGTAGCTTACTTTCCGCACTTTAAATTCCGCAAAATATTAAACTGTTAGATGTATGATATTAGGGATGCATGACAAGAATGTATGTAAAACTTTATAACAGTTAGCAAACCCTAAATGTGCAAAGATAATAAACTTGAAATTGAATCACTCGCACATGCGCACTCCTAGGGTATACTCCCACTTCGGTTGCCTTCGGTAAACGGTCATTAAGTATAGGATACTTTAATGGTTGCTTTCTTGTCTCAAAGATCAAAGTTACCTCGGAATGGTTGCCTCGAAATTATTGCCTCGAATAATTGATCTAAGACATTAGGGTTATTACTAAGATGTCCTAACATTGCTTTAGTGACTGTACGTCTCTTTCGAATTGACCCTCAAAACTCCAATGATGGTGCTACCTACTCACTAATAGTGGGATAGTGTTGTCTAAAGGAAACAAACATAGAACAATTATTTTTTCAAGTAGGTAGATTAGTTCTTAAGTACTTGCTCAATCTAAACAAACATTTTCACACTTACACTCCTTTTCAAACAAAGTTTTCAAAAACACTTCGTAACACTCTTGAAGACAGAAGCAAGGGTTAAATCGAAGTCAAAACAAAAACTTTTAAAATCACACAAACACACAAAGAAGCAATTTTAAAAATGATGAGCAAGTACCTAAGAGCCTATAGATAACTACGGATAGAAAGGGTGCTAATACCTTCCCTTTCTATAATCTATCCCCCGTATTCAGAAAATCTCGAAAAAAGAATTTTTCTGTGCTTTTTTCCTTTCCTTTTTGGATAAAATAAAAGTCGGTGGCGACTCTTGCTTACCGCGACATTTTGCAAATACAAACGCAAAATGCAAACCAGCATTCCTAAAACAGTCCTGGTTCTTGCCACCGTATCACAGAACTGGTGACTCTACTGGGCAGTTAATAAGTAGAGTGTACTTTAGGATTAATTCATCATATTGCTTCTATTATTTGATTTGATTGCTTTGTCTTTTTGGGCTTTGTATCGGAGTTACTATAGATCCTAACCCGGATATGGGGAACACCTGTTAGGTAAGTAGAAATGAACTGTGAGGGAACTGTACGGCATAGACCGATATGGTTGAAGCAGTAGCTACATTGATGTGGCACATTAGTTGGTACTGGTATCCCTTGTGGAGGAACAAGGAGAATACGGGGCTGCTGTATGGGTCGTTAAGCATCAACTGACCTTAGAAACTATAATTGACTAACTTGGCCATATGAAGTAGTGAGATAGCCGGTCTTGGTGTAGAGCTAGGAACTGGTTGATACTCGATGCTACACTCATTGAGACCATACTCTCGAGATAGTTCCGGCTGCAAGAAAAGATTGAGTGAGATGAAACCATGACCGATGGAGGATGTTCAATGATATTGAGAACCTCTAAAACCCGGTTACTATTATTAGGACAGGTTGAACCAACTAAACTGCAAGAGGGTAGTACCTAGACTCCATGCAAGCCTAAACTTAAGGGCTATTGTGTGACTTGTTTGCCTTTACCATGTTTGTTACCTGTTATACTTGTTGTGTGTTTTATCATGAAATCATGCATAATGACATAACATGCATGTTGCATTAGACTAACCATTTCAAAGACCTAGGGGATTCATCTTTGTTCTGTTATGCAGATTATGGCTTCTATGTGCAGAAATACCATTTGAGTCAACTTCGTGCAAATCCCTGCTCAGCTCAGAGAGTTAGTCTCAAAAGTTCCTGATACTTCTTCCTTTGTTAGAAGACATGGTCATCTCCTTAGCCTGGTCACTTCAAAGTTGGATGAGCAAATGATGAGCGTGTTGTTCTAGTTCTTTGACCTTGTCATACCCCAATTTTTTGCCTAAGATCCCATTTTTATTTTTTGCATTTTTATACAAAAGTCAAGGTCACTAAATACAGTTGGTTTTAACCTCTCACCTTCGAGCATTGATTATGCAGAAATTGTCAGGTGTTTTGAACATTCTTAGCCTATGTATCACTAACTTCTAATCAAGCACAAAATGTGTGTTTTTTGTTTGATTTCATGTGCTGACAGGTCTCCTTCGATTCAGCCTTTCGACTGGACAAGTTTGTTGCCTGCAAGCCTGCTTCGACTGGACAAGTTTGCTGCCTGCAAGCCTGCTTTCGATTGGACAAGTTTACTTCCTGCAAGCCTGCTTCGACTAGACAAGTTTACTTCCTGCAAACATGCTTCGATTGGGCAACATTGCTTCCTTCGAACACGGGCTTTTGATTGGGCAATATGTTTGTTTCGATCCACATGCTTCGATTGGGCAACATTGCTTCCTTCGAACACGGGCTTTTGATTGGGCAATATGTTTGTTTCTATCCACAAGCTTTGATTAGGCAATACAATCTTCCTTCAGTCACAAGCTTCGATTTGGCCATGTAGTTTCCTTTGAAGTGACCTCCTTTAATCCACAAGCTGGACATGTGATTTCCTTCAAGGTGGCCTCCTTCGATTCACAAGTTGGACCACTAAACCCTTCGAAGCAACGTACTTAGAGCACACATTGTTTGGAAACGAACATTTTTGTGTAATCATGAAGCTGGTCGAAGTGATCAAAACGAAAGGGGGAAGTATTCAAGGAGTTTGTTGACTAAAGTCCCATATACTGCCAAACTCAAGCCAGCTGTGCTGCTATGCAGCAGTCCTGCACCAACCTGCCACTAAGCTCCAAAATACTGATAAGCCTGCGTTGTCTCAGTCCTGTACTTGCACAAAAAAGGAGTGCACAAGAGCTGCATTGAAGAAAACAAGGGGGCAATATACCCAAATAATTCAAATATTATTTTTTTCCCTCCAAAAACTTCAGCCACTTTGCCTATAAATAAGAGGCTCCAACACATGTTTTTGAAGAGGATTTTTGGGACCAGAGGAACGAATCCCCCCAAATTTTCTCAAACACAGAAAATCTCTCAAGTCCCTTCAACACTTATGAGAACAAACCCAAACACTTACTTCCTTCGATTCTGAAGAACAACCACACTTCAGTCTCCTTCGAATCAAAGAAGCATCACACTTGCTTTTTCTTTTCCTTCAAATCCAGCGCTCCAAGCACAGCCTGTGACCCCTCTTTTGAATCCAGCATCCAGGGCCACCACTTAAGGCCCAGCACACGTTCCAGCCTGAAGCAAGGTAAGTCACTCTTACCCTTGAACTTTTTGTTTCATGGCATAACATGTAAATAATACTTTTGTTTGTTTCAAACATGTACATAACACTTTGTTTCTTTTCGTTTCCACCTACTTAATACGTTTTCAGAAGTTGCCCTTTTCGTTTTGCTTTCTGTTTACCTGAACTAGCTTTAATCATTAAACTGTTTGAAAGATAAATACTAGCATGGCCTCAGGCCATGTTGTCATTTAATGTTTGAAATGAAAGAAACAAGAAACAGGAAATAGGAAACGAAGCTTCTGGCTTCTACCATCTTTCTCCATGTCGAACGAAAGAGACAACCAGGAGGCAAACCATGTCCAATCGAAAGGCATTCCCTCACTGCTTTCAACCTCCAGTCGAAGAAGGCAACAAGGCAGAACCAGAAGGCTTCGCCATACACTGACTTCCAGGTCCAGTCGAAGGATACAACTTGCTGCTGCCTTTGCCCAATCGAAGGACAGGACCTCGCCCCTGCCAAGGCCCCATCGAAAGATGTGACTTTGTTGTTGCCAACCCGATTGAAGGAGGCCAACAAAATGCCAGTCGAAGTGTGCTACTGCCTGGGTCGAAAGACACTCTTTTTCCTTACTTTTATCTTTTTTTTCCTTCATATTTTTTATGCCTTTTGATACGATTGTAATAATGTAGGATTTTATCTTTCTGCATTTTATTTACTTTGTAAAAATGCTAGTAATTAGGTGTGCATGGCAAGATAAAATCAACAAGTAAACAAACCAAAAAATCCAAAAAAAAAACACTCTTTAATTCTTACTTGAATATACTTTAAAACATGCAAAAACACTCAACAAATCAAAACTCCCCCCAAGGGCATGTTATCTCTGTTCTACCGCGATATCGGTCGTGCCTATTGCTAGAATGCGTGCATTAATGTCGCCCACTAAAAAACACAAACAAATCAACTTTTTTTCTAGAGGAACTACGGTGTTTTGATTCCTTCATTGGATACGTAGGCAAAGGGTCGCGAAACCCTCACGAACGCAATAATAAAAAGTCATTTTTTGCCCCTTAAGCAAACATAGTTGTAGATAAATACACCCTTGTATATAACAAACAATTTTAACCAAAAAATAGATATTTCAAAAGGTTCCTACGGAGTACCGCAGATGCATTGGGTGCTAATACCTTCCCATTGTATAACCAACCCCCGAACTCTTGATCTCTTTCAAAAGCGCATTGTATTTTCATTACTTTTAAGTATTATTTTACATTGCATGTTTTAGGGTTTTATTTCGCTCTTTTCCCTTTTCCCTTGGAAATAATAAAGCGCGGTGGCGACTCTTGCTTTTGCGAGTCGAGTTAATCAATAGCTCGATCTTCGATTTTCACTGCTACAGACCTGTTGCATCATTGTTTTACCTTCCCGGATTATCAGCTAGTCCCTACTTTGGAGGAGTTTTCTGATTTACTAGGCATATCTATCCTCGAGCAGACACCCTTCACAGGTTTAGAGGAGGTTCCTAGACCTGAGGACATTGCTTCAGCCCTACATCTAAAAAGGGATGATGTAGTATCCAAATGGGAGACTCGGAGCAGGGTTAGAGGTTTCTTGGCTAAGTTTTTGATGGATCAAGCTCAACAGTTCTGGGATAACTTGGATTTTCAAGCATTTGAAGACATCTTGGTTCTCCTCATCTACGGCTTGGTTCTGTTCTCGAATCCAGATTCTTTCATAGATGTGAATGTGGTCAAGATCTTCATGTCTCGTAACCCAGTGCCTACTCTTCTAGGTGATATTTTACATGCTCTCTATACCCGTACTGTGCGGAGAAGGGGAACTCTCATGTGTTGTACACTGCTGCTAGTGAGGTGGTTTATTTCGCACCTCCCCAAGTCTGTATTGAAGAATGAGGAAGGTGTAGGTTGGGCTTACAGAATCATGTCCCTTGCTCATACGGACATCCTTTGGAGTTCTAAAGATATGGAAAGAGTAGTTGTCATTGATCGATGTGGGGAATACCCTAATGTTCCGTTGCTTGGAATTATAGGGGGAATAACCTACAATCCTTGTTTGTCTTTATGACGGTTTGGACGCGCTCGGAGAGATAGTCCCCATGAGCTACTTCTTACAGATATCGTCTTTGACTACAAAGGGGACGTTGATGGGCATCGCCGCAGGTTTATACGAGCTTGGGGCATGGAGAACAGGTCTGACCAACATGAGCTAGGACTGAAGACTTCTCTCCCAATGCACCCGTATCTCCAGTGGGTTTGATCTCGTGCTCAAAAGCTAGGGATGCGATATGAAGCTGTTTTGCCGGTGATTGTAGAGCATACTAATGAAGAAGGTGTTCCTTATACAGTCCTCCATCCCTATATGCCTACTGATCTTGGGGAATTGAAGAGATCTTGGATCTAGTTAAAGGAAGAAAGGGATACCTACAGGGAGAAGTATCATGAGCAGGAGAGGATGATCTTGAAGCTTACAAGGCAACTTGAGAACGAAAGGATAATCAACGATTATGTCAGCACGAAGGGAAAACGACCATGGGACTTCTGATGTCTTTTATTGTTTTTAGTTAGATTTGATTTTCAGTTTATTTCTTTTGTAACGCCTTGAAGGCATTGTTAAACATTGTTACAAGTTTTAATCTAATAAAGTGTGTTTTATTTTGTTTTACAATTTTGAATCTCCCAAAGTCTTTGAGATCATTTCATACGCATTCCATTACCATGCACCTTATTACAGGTACCCTTATAGGTTTCTTATCTTCTTCATTGTTTATTTTAGCATAGAATGTCTTCTGAAACACCTACCGATCAAGCTATTAAGGCTCTTCAAGCTCAGAATGCTCAGTTCCAGGAGATGTTCTCGAACTTGGCCAAGAGTCAACAGGATTTGAAGATTCTCATCTTGAAGGACAAGAAGAAGAAGAAGAAGAAATTGGTTCTGCTGAATATGGGTCACAGATTTGGGAATAGGTTGCGAGAGGAAGCTGGTCTGTCTCATTCATCTGGTGGAGGAGAGAATCAAGAGGAAAGGAAGGTTCCTAGCCCTGTGGTCTCTGATAATGACACTGATTTTGATGACGAACAGTACCCTCCTGCTGAGGATAAGTACAAACAACTTGAAGACCGTCTGAGTGCCATGGAGATTCAGAAGGTTCCCGGTTTGGACTTCAGAGATTTGGGATTAGCATCTGGGTGGTGATTCCTCACAAGTTTAAAGCTCCAATCTTTTCTAAGTATGATGGAGTATCATGTCCAAAGCTCCATCTCCGCTCATATGTCAAGAAAATTCAACCCTACACTGCTGATAGGAATTTGTGGGTCCATTTCTTTCAAGATAGTCTGTCAGGGACTCAGCTTAAATGGTTCTATCAATTGGAGGGAGATAATGTCCGCAACTAGGAGGACCTTGCTTCTACTTTTTACAAGCAATACCATTATAATGCCGACCTTGCTCCCACGCGTACTCAACTTCAGGGTATGTCTATGGGTGCGAGCGAAGGTTTTAAGGACTACGCTCAGAAGTGGAGAGATCTGGATGGAAGAGTACAACCCCATCTGTATGATAGGGAGTTGGTGGATATGTTTCTTGGGACTTTGTCTGGTCCATATTTCAATCATTTGATCGGTAGTTCATCGTCTGGGTTCACTGAATTGATCATGACTGGGGAGAGGGTAGAAGCTGGAATCAAAAGTGGCAAGATACCGAAAGGTGCTTCATCAAGTACAGAAAAGAAGCCTTTCAAGAAGGAATCTAGTGCCATTTATAGCTCAAGAAGCCAAAGACGACCTGAATTCCGCCAAGCAGTGAACGCGGTAGTAATATCAAGACCCATTGTTTCCCCACAACGCAACAATCAGCAAAGAGTAGAGAGACCGCAAAGACAATACACTCGGCTCAACATGACTTTATCTCAAATTTTACCATAATTGTTTAAGACTAACCTGGTAACTCTGAGGGAAGCCCCGAAGAATCCCAGCACCACCTCTCTGTTGTATAATCCGAACGCCCATTGTGCCTATCATTCTGATAGCCCAGGTCATGATACCAACAATTGTTGGGCCTTGAGGAATAAGGTGCAAGATTTGATTGAAGCTAAAGAAATTGAGTTTAACGCACCGGAAAAGCCTAATGTCATGACTTCTCCTATTCCCAAGCATGGAGTAAATGCTGTGGACGATGATTCATTTGTGACCTCTGTGGAAGACGTTTCTATTCCGTTGATGACAGTAAAAAAGAATCTATTATCGGCCGGTTTATTTCTGGGTTGTGGCGAAGGTTGCCACCTATTCCATCCTAACCGCTGGTTGCCATTTATTGAAGTCAGGTGTTCAGCACCTGATGGATGACAAAGAGATCTTGTTCGAGAAAACTTTGGTTCCGTTGATTCCCATTGAAGATGTTTCCATAATAAACATTTCCGCCAATCCTTCCAAGGCTTCCTCGAGAAAGCCTGTTAGGATTACATCGGTTCTGAGAGTTGCTCCATTAAACATTACTATTCTTGGACCTATCCCTTACACTTAGGATAAGGCTGTCCCGTGGCACTATGGGGCCGATGTGTATTATCATGGGATCAAACAAGACTTGAAGGTTGAAGAGGCTGATACCGATGTCAGCAATATTGTCGGGTCTAACAAGGTCACCCGAAGCGGAAGACTTTTCTCTCCTGAGATTTCCCCTCCAACTGTTCAAAAGCCTGTTGCCATTCCATCTGTCGGTACATCTGCTACTGTCCCGGTTCAAATTCCAGTTATCACCCCTATCACTGAGTCATTTGACGCTCGGGGCAAAGAGATCACAGGTGAGCCTGCCCAGACGGAGGCGCCTAGGAAGATTGTTATGGAAGCCTCTAGACAAGAGATAAAGGAAATTCTGAAGATTATCAAGAAGAGGGACTACAACATAGTCGAACAGCTGGGGAAAACCCCGTCGAAGATCTCCATGTTATCTTTATTGTTGTGCTCAGAAGCCCATGCAAAGCATTTAATTGCTTTCCTTGAAACTATGCATGTGCTGCAGGAAACATCTGCTGATCAATTCAAAGACTGTGTGGCTAGTTTGACCGCTGACAACGGGTTGGGTTTCTCCGACGTAGATCTGACTGCCAGAGGAAGGAATCACAATGATGCTCTGCATGTTTCGATCGAGTGCAGGGGCACTACTTTGGCTCACGTGCTGGTGGACACTGGGTCTTCATTAAATGTTTTACCCAAGAAAACATTAGATCGGCTGGATTGTGAAGGGTTGGTTCTGAAGCCAAGTAATATTGTGGTTAGGGCCTTTGACGGGTCCAAAAGGATGGTGCACGGAGAGGTGGATGTCCCTGTTAAGGTTGGTTCCCAGACTTTTGCATCTACGTTCTAAGTGATGGACATTCGACCATCTTATTCTTGCTTGTTGGATCGCCCATGGATTCATAAGGCTGGGGAAGTGACTTCTACACTCCATCAGATGTTGAAATATCCAGTGAAGGGGAAGATTGTTACGGTACGAGGGGAAGAGGAGTACATGGTGAGCCACCTTAACTCTTTTCGGTATGTGGAGATGGATGGGGAGTTCATTGAAACCCCGTGTCAGAACTTTGAAGAAGTCCCCCAGACTCTGGCGTCGACTGAAACTGTTGCTGAAGAATCTCCGATGAAGATGGCTTCCCTCAAGGATGACAGGGTTGTTATTGAAAAATATGGGTGTGCGAATTGGGGGCAACTCCCTGACTTTGCACACAAGACTGACAAGTTTGGTTTGGGTTTTACTGCAGAAGCTCAAAGGGTGGTTCGACGTGCGTGAATTGGAAGACCTCCTCTGCGCATCAGTAATCCGGGAGTGAATGCAATTGAAGATGATGATGAAGAGTCAGATTTCGGCAGTTGGATCTACCCGACTACCGACGGTGGATTGAACAATTGGACGACGAAGGACTTTGGGCCCATTTCTTTTACTACACAGTAATAGACTTTTGTTTTGAGACTTGTAACAGACAATTTGAAACTTTTACGGCCCGGTGCCTTTCTCGAGACACCGTGGCTTTGTTTGTGAGGGCTTATTATGTGTCATTTCCATATATCATCAATAAAGCATTGGACGTTTTTCTTGCATTACAAATTTTGCGCTCCTTGTTTTTCTTTTCTATCTTGCACTTTATCAAAAACAGCTATTTGTCTTACACACACTCACATATCATAATACAGGTCCACATCCACTCTGGATCCCATTGATAACGACTCTGCTACTGCCAGTTATGACTTCAAAAGTACGATCGACCAAGCCGAGGACGAAGGTGAGGATAATTGTGAAGTTCCTGTGGAACTTGCTAGATTATTACTTCAAGAAGAGAGGGCCATATAGCCGCATGAAGAGCCAGTAGAATCAGTGAATTTGGGTACCGAGGAAGACAAGAAAGAGGTCAAGATAGGTGCAAATCTGGAGCCTAGTGTTAAGCAACGGTTGATACAGATGTTGCGTGACTATGTTGAGATCTTCGCTTGGTCTTATGAAGATATGCCTGGGTTGGATACCGATATTGTGGTACACCGCTTGCCAACCAAAGAAGACTGTCCTCTAGTGACGCAAAAAGTTCGCTGAATGCGCCCAGAGATGTCTGAGAAAATCAAAGCTGAGGTCATGAAAAAGTTTGATGCCGCTTTTCTAGCAGTTACTTCTTACCCGCAATGGGTTGCCAACGTGGTTCCGGTGCCAAAGAAGGATGGTAAGGTACGTATGTGTGTGGACTATAGGGATATGAACAAGGTGAGTCCCAAGGATGATTTCCCTCTGCCTCATATCGATGTTCTGGTTGACAACATTGCACAGCATAAGGTCTTCTCTTTTATGGATGGTTTTTCTGGTAACAATCAGATTAAGATGGCTCCCGAGGATATGGAGAAGATAATTTTCGTTACGCAATGGGGTAGATTTTGCTACAAAGTCATGCCTTTCGGATTGAAGAATGTTGGGGCAACTTATCATCGCGCCATGGTCGCTTTGTTCCACGACATGATTCACCATGAGATTGAGGTTTACGTTGATGATATGATTGCAAGGTCCCAGACTGAAGAAGAACATCTTGACCATCTTCAGAAGCTATTTGACAGGTTGAAGTTGTATAAGCTGAGGTTAAACCCGATCAAGTGCACCTTCGGGGTAAGGTCTGGTAAGCTGCTGGGTTTCTTTGTTAGTGATAAAGGTATTCAAGTGGATCCTGCAAAGGTGAAGGATATACAGGAGATGCCAACTCCCCGAACAGAAAAAGAAGTTAGAGGCTTTTTGGGACGTCTGAACTACATTGCCCGATTCATCTCGCACCTGACTGCTACTTGTAAGCCAATCTTCAAGCTGCTGAAGAAAGATCAAGTGGTAAGATGGAATTATGAATGCCAGTCCGCTTTCGAAAGGATCAAGGAATATCTCCAAGAGCCACTTATTCGGATGCCTCCAGTTGAAGGAAGACCTTTGATCTTATACTTGACAGTACTCGACAATTCAATGGGGTGTGTGCTGGGGCAGCATGACGAGTCTGGCCGAAAAGAGCATGCTATTTACTACCTTAGCAAAAAGTTTACCGACTGCGAGACCCGATACTCGTTGCTTGAGAAAACTTGATGTGCTTTGGCATGGGCTGCTCGTCGGCTGAGACAGTATATGCTGACTCACACTACCCTATTGATATCAAAGATGGACCTTATCAAGTATATCTTCGAAAAGCCTGCCTTGTCCAGAAGAATAGCAAGATTGTGTTGGCTCCTAAATTCGACACCCTTGTTTGTTATCATATAGACCATTGATTATGAGTCAGAAGGTTTCCTACATAAGGAGGCTTCGACCAACTGATCATGTCGAAGGGTCATCAAATAATGACAAGATACTTAGAGAAATTCCTTTAAGTTGGAATCTTGTTGTCTTCGACGTCGAAGGATCCTCTCGACAAAGGTCCCTGATGCCCAAGGTCGAACAGTTTGAGATTTGAATTGTTGGAGGGAAAACGGTTCCCAGCAGTTACCAAGTGCAACGTGCCGAGAACAGAAGCGTCGAAGGCTGTGAGCGTGCCATGTGGCGTCATCTCGAAGCAGCGTAACTGCCCAGCGCTTACTTAGGATTTGTTTTAGTATAAATACTAGTTGTTCACATAGTTTTCGCATGTGTTCATCATTTTATACAAGTCACTCATTTAGATTCAAGTACCCAGCGTGAGAGAACGAATCATTGAGAATGTATGTGTGAAACACCATTTAAATTAATCAAAGTCTTTTATATTCAAGCAATTTATCGCTTTTCATTTACTTATCTCCGTCGAAGCCTTTTACTTAACGCTTTTATTTGTTCTATCAAGCTTTTCTTCATGCAATTTACTTAAAGTGTCTTTACTTTACTGGCATTAATCACCATTAGGATTAGTCAAACTCCAAAAAATCAACCATGTCTTAGGATCAATCTGATCGATCCTGCTAGTCACCAAATAAGTAACCTTTTGGAAGATCAGCGGTTGTTTACCAATTTCCACGGTAAACAAATTGGCACGCCCAGTGGGACCTTGTGTTGATTTTTATGATTAACCGTTTTATATAAAATATCCTCCTTTTTCGAGAGTATTGCATGTTATTGAGAAGTGGTAGAATATACACCAACGAAATCAATACTAGGAGAAGAAGTGAAGAGATGGCGAATCCGCCAAACAATGGAGAAATCCCACAAACAAACATGGGAGCAATGGTTATCCCAACCGTAAGCGAAGCGGTAACCGCTGGTTCAACGCCAGCAGTAACGGTTACACAAACGGGGTCATTACCTCCATTTACAGGCCCCAGAATGCCTTTGGGAACTCCCCCACCAAGGGGAAACCAAGGAACTAGGCCATATGTTCCCCCATGTTTTTCGACAGTCGGTTTAAATCGAGAACCACTCTATGGCATGCCAACTTCTGAATTGGCTAGCCTGACGAATGCTACGGCCACTTTTTCAGACCCTTTAGTGAGTGCCTCTTCGCCACTCCAAGGCTCTGGGGTTGGTATGGTGAACAGGGGTAGGACCCAACTCTTAGGAGGAACGTCCCAAGTAATGCCTGGCCTTACGAACGCCTCGACAGCAGTCTTGAGGCAGAAAATGGACGAAAGCAACCACGACATGGTTCAAATGCTGGCGCAAACTTTAAGCACAGTGCTAAATCCTCTAATACAGAATACCACCCAGTCGAATCAGCAAATGTCGCGTCTGGCTGATTTTTTTGGGGTACCCCAACCTATTCGACAGCCCCAAAGGGCGCAGATAAGGGGAAACCAAGGTATACTTCTAGAGGAAGAAACCACTATTAACCAAGTCCAGCAGCCTGTCGAAGAAAACCTTAGGGTACGAATGGAACAACCCAGGGTCGAAGAGCCTAGATTCATAGTCCCGGAAGTAAGGATGGTTAATAGGAACCAAAACACTGACGAAGTGGTTCAGCAGATCCAATACCAGAATGTTGGTTTGGAAAATAACTTGACAGCCATGATCGAAAGAATCATGATGCAAAATGGGATGAATACGGGCTTCCGTAGACCCAACTTTACATCCCCGCTGTCAGAATATGTGTTACAAATGGACTTGCCTCCTAGATGCAAAGTCCCTAAGTTCACTAAGTTTTCAGGGGACACGACAGAATCCACTGTCGAACATGTGGCAAGATACTTGATCGAAGCAGGAGAAATTTCAAACAATAAGAACCTGAGGATTAAGTATTTCCCAAGTACCCTAACAAAGAATGCGTTTACTTGGTTCACAACTCTCCCCCCCAATTCCATCCACCATTGGACCCAGTTGGAGAGACTATTCCATGAGCAATTCTACATGGGACAAACCAAGATAAGATTGAAAGAGTTGGCCAGTGTAAAGAGGCGATTCACTAAACCTATAGACGAATATCTAAATAGGTTTAGGTTGCTCAAGGCAAGATGCTTTACGCAAGTGCCAGAACATGAGTTAGTCGAAATAGCCGCAGGAGGTATAGATTACTCCATTAGGAAGAAACTAGACACTCAATACCTAAGAGACATGGCCCAATTGGCCGATAGGGTTCGACAGGTAGAACGCCTTAAAGTTGAAAAAGCCAGGGCGACGAAAACTCATAAAAGAGAAAGGATAGCATATGTCGAAATGGACGATGAAGATCCAGAAACATTCGACGAACCTATAACCGTCGAAGAAAGTGAGGTCGATTTAGCTGAGTTAAAACAAGGGCCACCATACTCTTGCAAACTACTAGTCCCCTCAACTGGAAAAAACCCCACTGGTCCTGAAAAGGCCAATGATAGGTTCCCTAAAAAGACTTACAATTTTGATATTACAAAATGTGATGAAATTTTTGACATACTTGTAAAAGATGGCCAAATGATAATACCCCCAGGGATAAAAGTGCCTCCTCTTGATCAAAGAAAGAAAAGAGGCTATTGTAAATATCATAACTTTCTGGGCCATAAAACATCTCAATGTTTTCTTTTCAGGGATCTCGTACAAAATGCTATCGAAGAATGGAGGTTGAAGTTCGTTGATAAGACCCACATGACTGTGGATTCTAACCCTTTGCAGGTTGAACCCACTATGCTGAACCTTCAGAGGTGAATGTGATTGAGGCTTCCAGGAGTCAGGTGAAAAGGCCAGGAATAACTATGGTCGAAGTCACCAAAGATCATATCAACATGCCAATCTTTGGCAGTTTTTCTGGGAATCTTTCTAGAAAGACAATCGAAGCAGTCCAAAAAGCTGCTGAAGGCCCAAAACTGGAGACAGGTGGAGCCTCAAAATCTGGAGCCAAACCCATTTCCTACTTGGCTGCAGCGCAAGGCCAGACAGAAGACCTGGAGGCCCAAATGAAGCAGATGACTCTTGCTACTAAATTCAACATGAATGTCAACATGGTCGAAATCTCTGAATCAAAAGTTTCAGAGGAGGCCATTAGGCAAGAGCAAGCAAACAGAACGGCTTTCCCTCGAGAAAACGAAAATCTGGCATAATTCTTGCAACGATGCCAGAAGAAAAAATCAGAAGTAACGTTGTGTCCTCGATGCAGCTCTATTTTTGACAACAAAGCTGCTGAACACATCGAAGGTGTGAGAGAAGCAAACAAAAGAAGGGAAGGTTCTGATGTTCGACATGATCCCAGAAGAACCTACCAAAAGGGTTCAAATCAGGAAAAGAGGCCACTAACTTTCAGGCCTCCAACCAATGTGCCAGTTGATACATGGCTCAAAACATCGAGTCGAAAGAGACCTAGCGAAGAAAGGTGGCATTCCTTCGAAGTGCCAAGAGGTTCATCTTTGACACTCAAGAAAGAACCTCATGTTGTTTCCTCCAAGGTGACCCAAGTATCAAGTAACTACAAGGGAAAGAATCCAATGTCTCGATCCCAGTGGAGAAGATACCAAAGGCGGCGCAAGGCCGAGAGGGAAGCTGTCAATGAACCAAAGCCAGAGTCAAGTTCAAATGTCCCACAGCGAAAGCAAAGAAAGCCTTTGGAGAGGGAACCAGTGACCAATAGGCTAGTATGGCCTAACCAAGGCGAAGTTGGTGACGAAGATGGCTCTGAGTCAGATGACACCTTAGATATCATGGTGAATATTGTCTCAGTTTTGCCAAGAGAATTCAACCGCCGGATGGAGGTCGAATCGAACGACTGGGAAGTCGAACAAGAAATGGCCAAGCATAGGCCAGTGTGCTACTTCGTCATGGATAATGGCTGCACTGAAGAGTGTTGTACCCCAAAATTTTCCCTCCCATATTCTTCAAAGTTTTAACAAATATCATCTCAATTTGCTCAAGTCTACTCAAGGGTTGCACAGTTCAAACACCCTCCTAAGCCAGTCAAATTAGGGTTTTGGTTCCTTCAAGGAAGTTGAGGTTTTCAAGGGTCCAATCAAGTCCCATATGCCTATACACATTGTCAAGCATCCACATGCCAAGTTTCAAGGCTCACAAGGTCAAGTTGCACAGTCAAAAACCCTAATTGCTTCACAATCAACTGCAGGGGCAAAATGGTCATTCGGCAGTCAAAAGTCAAACATTTTGGTCAACATCTTATTTTGAAGCCACAATCATCATTTGATGAAGTCTTGATCATGATTCCACAAGAATGGCTCAAAAATCATCAAGGTGTGAAAAGTTTCTAATTTTGGACAGCTGAAAAGTCAACTGTAACTTGACCAAGGCATAACTTTTTCATGGTTCATCAGAAAAATCCCATCCAATGCTCATTTTGAAGGGGATGAAATTTCCTACAACTCATCTTCACATTCCAAGTCCAAGAAATGCTCTCATAAAAAGTTATCAATTTCAACATTATAGGTCATTTTCAAAAGTCAACAAAAAGGCATTTTAAGTCAAAAACCATAACTTGAGATTGGTAAATTCAAATGACATGGGACCAATAGCATTGGTTAGAGGACTTCAAGACCTTTCCAAAATGTCCAAGAACATGTCCATATGATCAAAATTGAGCAAGATATGCATTGGAGAAGTTGGGAAATTTTCATGAAATGGCAAAAGTCAACTATCCTTAAAACTTCAATTTTTGACAAAAGGGCCCAATTTCTTCCACTTGATTCAGCCTTGCCATGCCATACACGTGTCCCATGATTAATTTCAAGACCATATCTTTATTTTTTTCATTTTTATTTAATTTTTGTGGATTTAATTCATTTTAATCCATAATAATTTAAATAAAATCAAAAAAAGTTAATTAAATGGTATCTTGTGGTTTGAATAGCCTTCATGAAGCATTTGCTAGCTGCCAAATTCGTGTAAGCTATTTTTGTACACAAAATCATGGTTGTTGGACCAAGAAAGGAATGTTCTTCAATGGTGGTCAAACAAAATCCAAAACATAATGGCACAAGTTTAAGGCTCCTAATGTGACTTAATTCTCATTGATACATACATATGCAAGCAAGCCATATAGCATTGACGACCTAAGCATCCCTGAAACGGCCAAACCAATTCCAAAAAAACTCAAGCAAAAGTCAAATCTGAAATCAACCTTCCAGCACAATTGGAAGCCTTTTCTTGATTCAAACACCTTGCTGGACCTTCCAGGAACATTTTGCAATCAGAAACAAGCTTTAAAGCTCTAGGAAACGCCATTCACAGTCATACGGTTCATCACTTTTTTTCAAAATCATACTCATCGATTCATGCATTTTAACATTTTTTATTGATTGTATTGTGTTCACAGGACCCATACGAAGCTATTAGTGTGATTTAATTGCATTATGGCGCCCAGAATTGCAAAACACAATTGTTAAATTCTAGGTTTTCAGAGCTCTCAAATTAGGGCTTTTCACGTACTGTAAAATTAGACCTCCAGACGCACATGGTTGGAACCGTCTGAATGAGACGAAGACATTGAAACCATCGCGCCCTTTTTATATAACGTGTACATCTAATCGCTATTTTCGCATTTTTTATTTTGTGGGGGTTTAAAACCCCCGTTATGTGATTTCTTTTTTACAGGAAAAACGAAGAAGACAATACGTGTTCAAGCGTGGTTGGCTGGTTCAAAGGATGGCGCGCGTTTTGTAAAATTCCAGCATAAGCGTTAGTTTTTTCATATTATAATTAATGCCCACTATACTAACAGATGCAACAACATGGCGTAGTGGAAAGTGAGGTGTACGTTCACTATTGGGACCTGGGTTCGATTCCCAGGTCCCCCCAAAACTCAATATTATTTTTTCTATTATGTTCTTATGCAGACCTTCAAATAGAATCCACCATAAACCTCACTCATCCAGCATGCCAAGTGTATTCAACAGCCATCCAAAGGCCATGGAAGAAGGAGCACCATGTTCTTCAGTCAAAGCACATGCAGGCAATTGCAAAAGCCAAATGTGGCTAAGCTTAGTGGGCCAAAAAACTGCAATCAACACCTCTAAAAAAAGGCCCAAACCCCCCATGGTTTTTGTTACTTTTTTATTTATATTTTCTTTCCCTTATAATTTCTTTTTTTAATTATTATCATTATTGTTAATTAACCTAACAAACTAATTTTTCCCATAAAATTCAGAAAAAACCAAAAAAAAAAAACATTTTATTAATTATTAACTTATTTTGTAAATAAATGTAAATTAAATTAAATTAGCTTAATTAATTAACTTTAATACTTTTTACAATAAATAAAAACAATTTAGAATTAGGTTTTTGCTAACTTTTAATTTCTATTTATTTTCTCTTTATTTTCATTAAAAACACAAAAATACCAAAAAACATTTTCTTAATTAATTAATTAATTAGTACTAGGTTTAATTTTAATTTAATTACAAAAAAAAGGACAAATCTCATTCTTATTCAAAAAAGGGTCAAAACCCTCATGACGTCCCGACTCAATTCTTTCGCGCGCAGTTTATTTTAATTCAATATTTTATATTTTTGTATCTGCTCAGGAAGTGTAATAATTAGAACTTTATCGCTTTCTTTTAAATTCTCGCACTTTATTTTCCAAAACGGGTTTTTGTTTTTTTGGCGATGTATAGACCCGCGCCTTGTAATAGTTAGAATTTATCTTTCTGCAATTTATTTTCCGCACTCCTAACTGTTAAAAAAATGCATGAAAGAATGTATGACAAATAAAATCAATCCGTAGCTCACAAATAACAAGATAAACATAACATGAAAACAACACACAAGCACATGCCACTCCTGTGGTATGTCTCACTGGTTGCCTCGAACGTGGTCATCAAGTATACGGTGTCTTAGAGGTCGCCCTTCTGTCTAAAGATCCAGTTGCCTCGAAACGGTTGCCTCGGATAAAAGGATCTAGGACATTAGGGGTACTTCTAAGATGTCCTACCATTGCTTCGGTGACCACACTGTCCCTAATAATCGAATTGACCCGAATACCTCCAACGATGGTGCTACCTACCTCTCAATGGTGGGATAACACTATCTAAAGGACTCTTACACAGCTTAATTCCTTAGGGTAGGTAGACTTCTCTTAGATACTTGCTATTTTTCAAACAACAAAAACAAATTTTCACACCTACACTTTCAAAAGTTTTCAAACAAATTATTCATACACTCTTGAGGACAGATACAAGAGTTACTCAGAAATCTTTCAAACGAAACCTTTTTCAAAACCCACACACACTTGAAAAGCAAACAAATTTTGAAAACATAAGAGCAAGTACCTAAGAGCCCGTGGATAACCACGGATAGAAAGGGTGCTAACACCTTCCCTTTCTATAAATCTACCTCCCGAACCGAGAAACATTCTCAAAGAAGGAATTTTGTTGTGCTTTTGTCCTTTCCATATTGGAGAACATAAAAGACGGTGGCGACTCTTGCTTACCGTGACATTTCGCGAAACCAGCTAAAAAACAGTCAGTTCTATTTCCACCGATCACAGAACTGGCGACTCTGCTGGGGACACTTAAAAGTGAGGTGTACCTTAGGATTAGACCACTCTTGTGTTTTCAATTGCTTATTTTGTTTGCTTTAAAATTGTGGGCCTGTCTTGGAAGTTTCATAGATCCTAACCCGGATCTGGGGGATACCTTCTAGAAAGTAGCAACAAACTGTGAGGGAACTGTGTGGGTATACCAACACGGTTGAAGCAGTTTGCTACGTTGATGTGGCACTTTGGTGAGTATCGGTAACCCTTGAGTCAAGTCAAGGAGAGTACGGGGCTGCCGCGTGGTGTCGTGAAGCATCAACTAACCTTAGGAACCTTACTTAACCATCCTGGCCTCTTTAGGGGTAGTGAGATGACTGACTTTGGTGCAGTCCGAAGTTGGTTGATACTCGATACTACACTCATTGAGGGTTGTTTTCTTTGAATATTTTGATCGCCAGTCTAGTGGCTAAATCAAAACAATGAACACAGAAAACAACCCAATGATATTGAGCTCCTTAGAACCCGGTTACTTTTGATATGACAGGTTTTTGAGCCCACCAACTTCAAGAGGGTAGTACCCCAAACTTCATGCTGGCCTAAACTCTAAGGGCTGTCTGGTGTGACTTATGTGCCGTATCATGTTTGCCTTTTGTGAATACTTGTGGTGTGCTCTTATCATAGCATCATAACATCATACAACATCATATGCATTTGCTAACCACTTCAAGGGTTCGAATCTTCATCTTTGTTCTTGTTTTGTAGGACATGGAAACTATCCGCAGAAAGACAATTCAGATCAACCTTGTAAGGATCCCTCCTCAGCTTAAGGAGCTTACATCCAGGATTCCCGATAACTCTTCCTTCAGTGAAAGGCATGGTAGACTCATCAGCTTGGTCAATACCAACATTGAAGAAGATATGATAAAAGTTCTCTTCCAGTTCTTTGACCCTTTGCACCACTGTTTTACTTTCCCGGATTATCAATTGGTGCCTACTTTGGAAGAGTTCTCTCAGCTTCTGAAGATTCCTATCCTTAGTCAACTACCCTACAACGGTACAGAAAGGGAGCCAAAACTTGAAGAGGTTGCTAAAGCATTACACCTACAGCCATCTGACATCAAGGGGCATTGGGAAACCAGAAGTGGTATCAAAGGATTCTTGGAAAAGTTCCTGTTTGAGAAAGCACAAGAATGTTGGAATTCCCTTGACCTACAAGCTTTTGAAGAAGTTGTGGCACTCCTTGTCTATGGGTTGGTGTTGTTCCCGAATCCGGATCAGCTTATAGATATCAATGCTGTCAAGATATTCATGTCCAGGAATCCTATACCTACATTGCTTGGGGACATCCTTCACTCATGTTACACTCGAACCATGAGAAAAAGAGGTGTTATCATGTGCTGCACTCCTCTCCTGGCAAGGTGGTTTATTTCGCACCTTCCACAATCAGTTTTGAAGAACGAGCGGGGTTTGAGATGGTCACAACGATTGATGACTCTTACACATGCTGATATACATTGGTGTTCTCGGTCCAGAGAAAATGTCACTATCATTGATCGCTGCGGAGAGTTTCCTAATGTTCCTTTACTTGGAATCAGAGGAGGTATTACTTACAACCCGTGTCTGGCTTTGAGACAGTTTGGTTATGCTCGGAGAGATGGCCCTCATGACATGTTGATTCCTGACATAGTTTTTGACTTCGACAACGATGCACAAGGACTTTGCCAGAGATTCATCAGAGCTTGGAGGATGCCCAACAGGGTAGATAGCAAGACACTGGGACACAAGAACTCCATCCCCCTGGAGCCTTATCTCAAGTGGGTACGAGCCCGCTCCCAGAAGCTGGTGATGCCATATCCTCATGTTCTCCCTGTGATCAAAGAGCCAGTTTTGGAGGGAGAGGTGTCCTACATCATCCAACATCCTGACATGCCAACATCTTGGGAAGAAATGCAAAAGAGCTGGGTCCAACTCAAGGAAGAACGGAATTCTCTTGAAACCAGTCTACATGCCAGTGAGAAGAAGGTCTTGGAGCTCACCCGCCTAGTGCACGAGGAAAAGACTCTCAACACCTACATCGCTCCAAAGAGGATGCGCAGTGTCTTTTGGGATTAATTATTTTTGTAATGTTTTGCCCATGAGGCCCTGATGTACTGAACAGATTATTTCTTAATACAATGTGTGATCCTTTTTGTCTACAACGAACTTGAACTTTTGAACCCTTGAATTCATTGCATAAATAGCATATCATGCATCATGTGCATAATAGGTACCTTTTTTCTACAGGTTGCTTAATCTTCTTCGTTGTTTATTTCAGCACTCAATCATCATGAATCCTGAACCAACTACTGAACAAGCTATCAAGGCCCTCCAGGCCCAGAATGCCCAGTTTCAAGAGCTGGTCATGAGCTTAGCCCAGGGGAAACAGGATTTGAAGGCTTTGCTCCTGAAGAAGAAGAAGAAGAAGAGGATTGTGTTGTTCAACAATGGACGCAGACTCGGGAATACACTGCAGAATGAAGCTGAGCTGACTACTCCATCTGTTGGGGAAGGCAGTCACCAGGAGGGAGGGGTAGCTAGTCCCGTGGTCTCTGACACCGAGACAGATTTCAATAATGAACAGTACCCTCCTGCTGAGGACAGGTACAAACAGTTGGAGGACCGGTTAAACGCCATGGAGATTCAACGTGTGCCTGGGTTGGATTTTGGAGACTTAGGGTTATCTTCTGGGGTGGTGATCCCTCACAAGTTCAAGGCACCTGCCTTTGTGAAGTACGACGGGGCTTCTTGTCCTAAGATGCACCTCAGATCTTATGTAAGGAAGATCCAGCCTTACACTGCAGACAAGAACTTATGGATCCATTTCTTCCAGGAGAGTATTTCAGGGACTCAACTCGAATGGTTCTATCAGCTGGATGGAACCAATATTCGTAACTGGGAGGACTTGGCTACTGCTTTTTATAAGCAGTATCAGTATAATTCCGACCTCGCTCCCACGCGTACCCAACTCCAGGGTATGTCACTTGGGACAGGTGAAGGTTTTAAGGAGTACGCGCAGAAATGGAGAGACCTGGCTGGTAGGGTGCAGCCACCGCTGACTGACCGTGAACTCGTGGACATGTTCTTGGGGACCCTGTCTGGTCCATTCTTTAACCACCTGATTGGTAATTCCTCTACTGGGTTTACAGACCTAATCCTGACTGGTGAGAGGATCGAAGCTGGTATCAAATCGGGGAAGATACAGAAAGGTGCCTCCTCGAGTACTGAAAAGAAGCCCTTCAAGAAGGAAGCTAGTGTTGTTTATGGTCCCAGAAGGCAGAACAAATCGGAACGCCGCCAAGCTGTCAACGCGGTGGTAATTTCAAAGCCTGCTGTTGCTCCTCAGCAATACAACCAGCCAAGAGTTGAGAGGCCCAAAAGACAGTATACTCGGCTCAGCATGACACTGTCTCAGATTCTGCCGCAACTGCTGTCAACCAATTTGGTAACTGTCAAGGAAGCTCCAAAGGTTGTGAACACAACATCTCCGAAGTACAATCCCAACGCTCACTGTGCTTATCACTCTGACAGCCCGGGGCATTCTACTGATGATTGTTGGGCTCTGAGGAATAAGGTTCAAGACCTTATTGATGCTAAAGAAGTTCAGTTCGAGGCGCCCGAGAGGCCTAATATGGTGACAGCTCCCATGCCCAATCATGGAGTAAATGCTATCAGGATGGATGATGAAGTGGAAGAATCTGAATTCGACAGTTGGATCTACCCAACGACCGAAGATGGACCAAGCAACTGGACTGCCAAAGACTCCATACCTGTTACTTTTGTCACTCAGTAATGAACTCTTTTGTTTTAAAGTTGTAACGAACAATATTACGAAACTTTATGGCCCGGTGTCTTACCCGGGGCACTGTGGCTTCATTTGTGAGGGCTTTTGTGTGTCACTTTCATATATCATGAATAAAAGCATTGGACGTTTTTCGCATTTCAAATCTTGTGCTCCCTTTCTTTCTTTATATATTGCAAAACAGCTATATTTACACACACTCACCTATACAGGTTCCAATCCACTCTGGATCTCACTGGTAACGACTCTGCTACTGCCAGTTATGACTTCGAAAATCCGGTCAACTTAGCCGAAGATGATTGCGAAGTGCCTGGTGAGCTTGCAAGACTGCTACTCCAGGAAGAGAGGGCCATTCAGCCACATGAAGAGCCAATGGAAACAGTAAATCTGGGAACTGAGACAGACAGAAAGGAAGTCAAGATTGGTGCCAATCTAGAGCTCAGTGTGAAACAACGGTTGATTCAGATGCTGCATGATTATGTGGAAATCTTTGCCTGGTCTTACGAAGACATGCCTGGGTTGGATACCGATATTGTGGTCCATCACATGCCTACCAAGGAAGACTGCCCTCCGGTTAAACAGAAGGTCCTCCGTATACGTCCAGAGATGTCCGAGAAAATCAAAGCTGAGGTTATGAAACAATTCGACGCCGGTTTTCTAGCAGTGACTTCTTACCTTCAATGGGTTGCCAACGTGGTTCCAGTGCCGAAGAAAGATGGTAAAGTCAGAATGTGCGTTGACTACAGGGATTTGAATAGGGCCAGCCCCAAGGATGATTTCCCTCTGCCCCACATCGACGTTCTGGTTGACAATACCGCTCAGCATAAGGTATTCTCCTTCATGGATGGGTTCTCAGGTTATAATCAAATCAAGATGGCTCCTGAAGACATGGAGAAAACCACTTTTGTTACTCAGTGGGGCACCTTTTGTTACAAGGTCATGCCTTTTGGGTTGAAAAATGCTGGGGCAACTTACCAATGTGCCATGGTTGCTTTATTTCATGACATGATCCATCATGAGGTCGAAGTGTATGTCGACGATATGATTGCAAGGTCCCAAACTGAGGAGGAACAACTTGACCATCTACAGAAGCTTTTTGACCGTCTGAGGTTGTACAAGCTGAGATTGAACCCGAACAAGTGCACCTTCGGGGTGAGATCTGGAAAATTGCTAGGCTTCGTCGTGAGTAACAAAGGTATTTAAGTGGACCCTGCCAAGGTGAAAGCCATACAAGAGATGCCAGCTCCCAAGACAGAGAAAGAAGTCAGAGGCTTTCTAGGACGGCTGAACTATATTGCCCGATTCATCTCACATCTAACTGCTACCTGTGAACCAATCTTCAAGCTACTGAAGAAAGATCAAGTAGTACGTTGGAACGATGAATGTCAGGCCTCTTTCGACAGAATCAAAGAGTATCTCCAAGAACCACCCATTCTTATGCCACCGGTTGAAGGGAGACCTTTAATCTTATACTTGACGGTACTTGACAGCTCAATGGGGTGTGTGCTGGGGCAGCATGACGAGTCTGGCCGAAAAGAGCACGCCATTTATTACCTTAGCAAAAAGTTTACCGACTGTGAGACCCGATACTCACTGCTCGAGAAAACTTGTTGCGCTTTGGTATGGGCTGCTCGCCGGCTGAGACAGTATATGTTGACTCACACTACTCTCTTGATTTCAAAAATGGATCCAATCAAGTACATATTCGAAAAGCCTGATCTGTCTGTAAGAATAGCAAGATGGCAGATGATCTTGACAGAATACGACATCCAGTACACGACTCAGAAGGCAATCAAGGGAAGTGTATTGGCAGACCATTTGGCACACCAGGCAGTGGACGACTACCAATCTATGAACTTTGAATTTCCATATGAGAATATCATGGTAGTGACTGATTGTGAAGTACCTGGACCGGATGAAGGACCTGAGGAAGGATCCCGATGGTCTATGCACTTTGACGGAGCCTCAAACACTTTGGGTAACGGTATTGGCGCTGTGATTATATCCCCTAAAAGCACTCATACTCCACTCACTGTCCGGCTATGTTTCAACTGCACCAACAACATGGCGGAGTATGAAGCATGTATCATGGGTCTTCAAGCTATAATTGACTTAAGGATCAAGTTTCTGAGTGTCTTCGGAGATTCCGCTCTCGTGATCAATCAGATCAAAGGCGAGTGGGATACGAAACACCCAAATCTTATTCCTTACAAAGAGTACGTGTTGACGTTGATTCCCCACTTCGAGGAGATAACTTTTGAACACTTCCCAAGAGAGGAGAATCAGTTGGCAGACGCGCTAGCTACGATGTCTTCTATGTTCAAAGTCAAATGGGATAACGAGGCTCCCCGGATCATTATCTGGAAATTGGATGAACCTGCACATTGCTGTGATCTTGAGACTGAAGAGGTAATTTAAAAACCTTGGTATCATGAAGTGAAGAGGTACCTGGAAGCTCAAGAATACCCTGAGGGTGCATCTGTCAACGACAAAAAGTTTCTAAGAAGGTTCGCAGCAAAGTTCTTCCTCAGCAACGGCATTCTATACAAGCGAAACCATGATTCAACTTTACTGCGTTGTGTGGATAAGACTGAAGTAGAAAAGATCATGGCAGAACTACATGAAGGTACCTTCGGAACATATTCCAGTGGACATACCATGGCAAAGAAAATCCTTCGGGCAGGACATTTCTGGTCCACAATGGAGGCTGACTGTTACCAACATTCTCGGACGTGTCACAAATGCCAGATTTATGCAGATAAGGTGCACATTCCTCCAATTCCTCTGAACATCTTGACAGCACCTTGGCCTTTTGCAATGTGGGGCATTGATATGATCGGCGAGATCAGACCTACAACATCCAACGGGCATCGCTTCATCCTGGTAGCGATTGATTACTTCACGAAGTGGGTTGAAGCAGCTTCCTATGCCACCGTAACCAAGAACGTCGTGGCACGGTTCATTCGGCATAACCTGATCTATCGCTACGGTGTACCTGAGAGGATCATTATGGACAATGGTACCAATCTTAATAACAAGATGATCACTGAGCTCTGCGAGCAATTCAAGATACAGCACCACAACTCTTCTCCTTACCGGCCAAAGATGAATGGGGCTGTAGAAGCGGCGAACAAGAATATTAAGAAGATTATGCAGAAGATGACAGTGACCTACAAAGATTGGCACGAGATGTTACCGCTTGCTCTTCATGGGTACCGTACCTCAGCAAGGACGTCAACAGGGGCAACTCCCTTTTCCTTGGTCTATGGCATGGAGGCAGTCTTACCCATTGAAGTCTAGATACCCTCTCTCCGGATAATGAAGGATGCGGGTTTGAACGAAGATGACTGGATCCAGACTCGACTTGATCAATTAAACCTAATTGACGAGAAGAGACTCACTGCTATGTGTCATGGTCAGACGTACCAAAAACGGATGATCAGGGCATTTAACAAGAAAGTCAGACGACAAGAGTATCAAGTCGGAGACCTGGTAATCAAGCGCATCATTCTTCCTCAAAGTGATCCCAGGGGAAAATGGACCCCTACGTACGAAGGGCCATTTTTGGTTAAACATATCTTCTCAGGAGGAGCTATGATTCTAACCACCATGGATGGTGACGACCTCCCTCACCCCGCCAATGCAGACATAGTAAAAAGATACTACGCATGATCAAAAAACCCGCTAGGTTGACACACCTAGGCAAAAATAAGGGCTTCCCGGCGAACCAAAAGGGTTCGGGAAAAAATAAGGGATGAAATGAAAAAAAATCTGTACACTCGGCAAGTCGAAAACCTGAAAAGGAGGCTTGGGCAAAAATGGGTATCCCGGTGGACTGAAAACCCGAAAGGGCGGTCCAGGAAAAAGTTAGGGATATAAGCGTAATATTATGTCTCATTGGATCACTTCGCATCCAGAATTCGGTATCGACTATCAGGTTCAGGCGGCATCGATCAGTCAGCTTCATTTTCAACTACGCAGCAAAGTGATGAGACGCTTGAAGACATAAAGGCAATAGCAGAGTTGGAACCCAGTGGGATTACTTTTCACATAGCTGTTTTGTTTTCCTTTTCAAAATTGTATAAACTCTATATTTGTTCGGCGGCGTTCTCTTACTAGGACGTCAGCCTCTTGTACATAAACGCTTATTTACAGGAAAATTCAAAAATCAATACAAGCTCACTTTCCATACAAATTGCCAATTATTTTTTCCTTTTTCTGTTTTGTCTTGCGAAGAACGTCCAATGTTCATTTTTGATATATGCATGTGACATTAATTGCTAACTCATAAATACTTGCATGCAAAACAAAGGACTAAATACAGGTGACATCAGAAACAGGGGCAATAATGAGTTGTCTAAGCGATCTAGTTGCTCTGTCCACCAAGGTACTAAGGTAAGTTCGGCTGAAGAACGTAACCAGGATACCTTCACTCCCCGCAGAGTAAGACAAGATTCAGCGATACTCTCCCTCAAGCAGAGTTGGTCCCTCATCAGCCCTGAAAAGGCACAGTATCTCCAGCAAGTCAGCGATACTCCCCCCAAGCAGAGTTAATCTACTGTTAGCCTTAAGGAAATGGATATCCCCAGAAGATCTCAATATTCCCCAGCGGAGTATACAGATATTCCTAAGCAAGCATCCCCGGCAGTCTTAATATAAGATTGTTCCCCGGCGGAACACCAGACATCCCAGTGGAGCCACTTCCCCAGTACAGTTCAAAAAGTTTCCCCATGAGAATTGGACAATCTCCCCAGTAGATTCTGGAAGCTTATCCCCAATAGATTCTAGAAGCTTGTCCCCCGCAGAGCATGAACGCGTCTCCCAGGCTTTATTCAAAGGTTATTCCCCACCGGGGTATAACTGGGTTATCCTCAGCTAATTACCACGGAAAGATCTTCCTCGGCGAAGTTCTTCCTATCCCCCAGCGGAGTTCATCAAATTCCCAAACATAGCTCATCAACGGAATCCCCAGCGGAGTTCTCATCAAAACCTCAGCGAAGTATCTCTTCCCACAGAGTATTCCCCGCAGAGTAATCTCTTCACCAAGTTTATTCCCCAAAGGAGTCATCTTCTCTTACCGGTTTATTCTTGCAACCATCATCCCCAGCGGAAACGAAGAACTCTACTCTTCAAAACATCAGCCCGGGATTCAACAAACTTCCCGACATCTGTCAAGGATTTATTTTCCCAGGCGAAAATACATTCATAAACATTACATTATCATACACCATGACGCGTGCATATACGCATCATATCACACAATCTCATTTATTTTTTAAAACATCATGACATCATGCATTTCATACATCATGATATTGCATACAACTGATGTTTTGCCTTTTCAGGAAACAGGTCAATCCAAAGATGATTACTATCAACTGTCGCAATTCCAGATTCGATTCCTGTATCTAGCCAGGGCATATTTGAAGAGTTTGAAGATTCGATACCTGTATCCAGCCAGGGCATATCTGTAGAGGACTAATTCCAGATTCAATTCCTGTATCTAGCTAGGGCATATCTGAAGAGTTTGAAGATTCGATACCTGTATCCAGCCAGGGCATATCTGTAGATGACTAATTCCAGATTCGATTCCTGTATCTAGCCAGGGCATATCTGAAGAGTTTGAAGATTCGATACCTGTATCTAGCCAGGGCATATCTGTAGATGACTAATTCCAGATTCAATTCCTGTATCTAGCCAAGGCATATCTAAAGAGTTTGAAGATTCGATACCTGTATCCAGCCAGGGCATATCTGTATATGACTAATTCCATATTCGATTCTTGTATCTAGCCAGGGCATATCTGAAGAGTTTGAAGATTCGATACCTGTATCCAGCCAGGGCATATCTGTAGATGACTAATTCCAGATTCAATTCCTGTATCTAGCCAGGGCATATCTGAAGTGTTTGAAGATTCGATACCTGTATCCAGCCAGGGCATATCTGTAGATGACTAATTCCAGATTCGATTCCTGTATCTAGCCAGGGCACATCTAAAGAGTTTGAAGATTCGATACCTGTATCCAGCCAGGGCATATCTGTAGATGACTAATTCCAGATTTGATTCCTGTATTTAGATAGGGCATATCTGAAGAGTTTGAAGATTCGATACCTGTATCCAGCTAGGGCATATCTGTAGATGACTAATTCCATATTCGATTCCTGTATCTAGCCAGGGCACATCTGAAGAGTTTAAAGATTCGATACCTGTATCCAACCAGGGCATATCTATAGATGTCTAATTCCAGATTCGATTCCTGTATCTAGCCAGGGCACATCTGAAGAGTTTGAAGATTCGATACCTGTATCCAGCCAGGGCATATCTGTAGATGACTAATTGTAGATTCGATTCCTGTATCTAGCCAGGGCACATCTGAAGAGTTTGAAGATTCGATACCTGTATCCAGCCAGGGCATATCCGTAGATGACTAATTCTAGATTCGATTCCTGTATCTAGCCAGGGCACATCTGAAGAGTTTGAAGATTCGATACCTGTATCCAGCCAGGGCATATCTGTAGAAGACTAATTCCAGATTCGATTCCTGTATCTAGCCAGGGCACATCTGAAGAGTTTGAAGATTCGATACCTGTATCCAGCCAGGGCATATCTGTAGGCGACTAATTCCGGATTCGACACCTGTATCCAGCCAGGGCATATCTGTGAGTAACTGATTGTAGATTTGATACCTGTATCAAGCCAGGGCATGTCTGCATGAGGAGTTTAGAGATTTGATACTTGTATCCAGCCAGGGCACGTCTGTAAGCAACCTTTTGAAGTTCCGAATTCGATTCCTGTATCCAACCAAGGCATATCTGTGAGTAGATTCGACACCTGTATCCAGCCAGGGCATATCTGCATAAAGAGTTTAGAGATTCGATACATGTATCCAGCCAGGGCACGTCTGTAAGCAACCTTTTGAAGTTCCGGATTCGATTCCTGTATCTAGCCAGGGCGTATCTGTGAGCAATCGATCGTAGATTCGATACCTGTATCCAACTAGGGCATGTTTGCATGAAGAGTTTGAAGATCAACCCCTGTAACAGGCCTGGAAATTATCTTTCTTTCTCAGGTACGCAAGTTCTCGCTAAGTGTGATCGGTGGATTTAGAACTGACTGTTTAACGCTGGTTCGTGAAATGTCACAGAAGCAAGAGTCTCCACCGTCTTTTATTTTCTCCAACATGGACAGGACAAAAGCACAGCAAAATTCCTTATGAGATAGTTTCTCGGTTCGGGAGGTAGATTTATAGAAAGGGAAGGTGTTAGCACCCTTTCTATCCATGGTTATCCATGGGCTCTTAGATACTTGCTCATTGTGTTTTCAAAATGTTTGCTTTTCAATCGTGAGTGGGTTTGAAAAAGTTTCGTTTAAATATTTCTGAATAACTCTTGTATCAGTCCTCAAGAGTGTTTGAAAAATTGTTTTGAAAGCTTTTTGAAAAGTGTCAGTGTGAAAAGAGTTTTGATTTGTTTTTGAAGAGAGCAAGTATCTATGAGTCATCTACCTACCCTAAGGAATTAGGCTGTGTAAATGTCCTTAAGGTAGTGCCATCCCACCATTGAGAGGTAGGTAGCACCACCGTTGGAGGTGTTCGGGTCAATTCGATTTAGGGACAGTGTGGTCACCAAAGCAACAGTTAGGACACCTTAGAAGCTACCCTTATGTCCTTGATCATTTTTTATATTCCGAGGCAACCGTTTCGAGGCAACTGTTTCGAGGCAACTTGTTTTGAGGCCACTAGATCATGGACATAAGGACTTACTAAGACATCCCATACTTGACGACCACGTTTCGAAGGCAACAGGTGAGGCATACCCTAGAAGTGGTGTGTGAATTTGTGTGTTGTTTTCGTGTTAAGTTTATCTTTGATCATGGCATTGTGAGCTACGCTTGTTTTTAATTAACCATACATTCTTTCATGCAATTTAGAATTTAAAAGTACAGAAATTTAAATGCGGAAAGATAAATCCTACGCTATTACAAGGCGCGGGTCTATACATCGCCAAATTACAAAGACCCGTTTGATAAAAATGAGGAAAGTAAAAAGACCTAATTACTATTACAAGCCTTGAGCAGTTACATAATATTCGAAAAGAAAAAAAAGAATAACGTGCGAAAAAATAAAAGTTAGGACGTCCGAGGGTTTTGACCCTTTTGAAATTAAATTGAATTAAAAGCTAATTAATTATTTAATTAAAGAAAAAGAATTATTTTTTTTGTTTTTGTATTTATGAAATAAAGAAAAGAATTAAAATTAGAAGGAAACCCTAGTTCTAAATATTTTTAATTATTAATGAAAAATATACAAGTTAACCTAATTTACACTAATTAGTTAACTTACATATTTATTTACAAAAGTAATAATTAATAATAATAATAATAATGAGAGAAAATTATTTATTAAGAAAAGGATGAAAAATGTCAAAAACCCTAATTCTACCTATTTTAATTTATTATGAAAAGTATTAAAGTTTTAAAACCTAATTTACTAAATTAATGGTTAGAGTTTATTTACAAAATAAATTAATGGTGAATTAAATATTAATTAAATATATTACATTCTTTGGTTTCTGATTTTTTTATTATGAAAAGAAAATTATTTTAAGTGAATTAAATAAAATGATTAAAACAATTTAAAAAGAATTGAAAAGAAAAGAGAAGAAAATTAAGAAAATAGAATACAAACATAGGGGGTATCTGGCCCATTTTGGAGGTTTTTGTGAAGTAATTTGGCCCATTGAATCAAAGCGTTTTTGAATTTCAGGAATTACATGCTTGATGGTTGACCCAGGTGTATGATGGTCCTCCTTCTGTGGCCACTAGATTGATCTCACGTCCACTTGGCAGGCACAGGCATGGGCGTGCATGGTAGAACGTTGGATGGAAACTGCATGGGAATATGTTAAGACAAAAATTATTGAACATATGGGGGACCTGGGAATCGAACCCAGGTCCCAGCGCTGGAAGGACACGTTGCCAACCAACTGAGCTATTGCGTTTCTTTGTTAATATAATGGAGCGTGATTATTATATAAAAACAACAAGCGTTAGTGGTATGAACACAAAATCACGCGCCAAATTTGAATGCCCCTATCACATGATGACACGCTGGCTTTCTTCTTTGTTTACCTGCAAATAGAAAACAAGTAGCGGGGGTTTTAAACCCCCACTAAATGGCACAGTAAATAATAGTGAATACGCCCAGGCATTATATAAATTGAGCGCGAATAGTTCAATCACTTTGTCTTGTTGCCACGATTTGGTCTACACCGGTTTGAAAGTCCAATTTTATCATATGAGGAAAGCCCCAATTTTGAAGTTCTGAAACCCTAGGTTTCATCAATGGCAGACTTCGATTCAAGCATTGTTAGTCCAATTAAATAGTACCAATCGCTTCAGAACATCATTATTAGTGTAAATCAACAAATAAAACACATGAATAATGCATGGAAATCAAAAATCGATTATGGATATAGTCATGAAAAGGGTGATTCTATTCTACCAATTCTTGGGGTATGGGGACTTGTTCTTGATGCCAATAGTTTCCTGGAAGGTCCAGCAACGCAATGGAATACTTGTTATGCTTTGAAACACCCTGCAACTATGATTCCAGTTTCCAAAATTTTAATGAAAAGTTGCAACTTTGTTCTCTCTTTCTGAGCAGCTTTTCGTGTATGCTTGCATTAGGTTTCACTATGCCTTTGTATCTGAACATGATTAGGTCAAAACAAAGCCCAAAAGTCCATTGAATTAATGTTTTGAATATTTGATTTTTATCACATCTTTTTCAATCTTTTTTCCATGCAAATCTTGCCAAATACGAATGATCTTGTCCCCTTGAGATGGTGCACGAAATCTCTTGCATATAATGAACATATTTGCTGCACAAAAAAGATTTAAAACCATTATTTGATATTTTTCTCATAATTAAATCTAATTAAATGAATTAATAATAATAAAAATTCAATTAATTAATTTAAAATAATAAAATAAATCATTTTTAGCTCAATGGGTCGTGCATATGCTTTGGGTAATGATTCAAGGAAGAATTTGAGGCCCATTAGCATTTTTGAAGCTTTTGAAGCAAAGTTGACTTTTCAAAGTTCCCAAATATTTCCCAACTTCTCCAATGCATATCTTGCTCAATTTTGAAGCTATGATCATGTTCTTGGACATTTTGGAAAGGTCTTGAAGTCCTCTAACCAATTCCTTTGGTCCCATGTCATTTTGATTTACCAATCTCAAGTTATGGGCTTTGACTTAAAGTGCCTTTTTGTTGACTTTTGAAAATGACCTATAATGTTGAAATTGATAACTTTTTGTGAGAGCATTTTTTGGACTTGAAGTGTGAAGATGAGTTGTAGGAAATGTCATTCTCTTCAAAATGAGCTTTGGATGGAATTTTTCTGATGAACCATGAGGAAGTTATGCCTTGTTCAATTTGCAGTTGACTTTTTCAACTGTCCAAAAATAGAAACTTTTGCATCTTGAGACTTTATGAGCCATGCTTTGAGAATCATGATCAAGAATTGATCAAATGATGTTTGTGGCTTCAAAATAAGATGTTGACCAAATTTTTTGACTTTTGACTGTCAAATGACCATTTTGCCCCTGCAGTTTACTGTGAAGCATTTAGGGTTTTTGACTGTGCAATTTGATGCTGTGAGTCTTGAAACTTTGCATATGGATGCTTGACAATGTATGTAGGCATGTGGGACTTGATTGGACCCTTGAAAACTTCAATTTCTTTTCCAGAACCAAAACCCTAATTTTGATTGTGTTAGGAGGCAATTGGACTGTGCAACCCTTGAGTGATTTTGAACCATGATCTTGGAAAATCTTGAAGAATATGGGAGGGAAAATTTTGGGGTACAACAGTTGCTCCTGTTCAATCTTCTTAGACCTGAGGATGTAGATTGGCTGGCGTGCTTTTCGTAATCCGAAGGTGGAAGATGATTGAACACTAGAGTGCCCAGAAATTTGCACTCACATAGTAGAATGTCAGCAGTGTGATGGTGGGAATGGGCTTACAAATGCCATTTGGAGGACAATGGATAGGAGGATGGGCTTATAGATGCCATCTGGAAGTGTGACAGTACCTTGTCAGGAATGGGCTTATAGATGCCATTTGGAGACTGTTGGTAAGTGGAGAAATGGGCTTATAGATGCCATCGGGAGGTTGTCGATCGCGTAAGAGATTCCTTAGCGAGAACTTGCGTACCTGAGAAAGAAAAATAATCACCTGGCCTGTTGCAGGGGTTGATCTTCAAACTCTTTATGTAGATGTGCCCTGGCTGGATACAGGAATCGAATCTTTAAACTCTTCAGACGTGCCCTGGCAAGATACAGGAATCGAGTCCGGAGAATAGTCGTCAACAGATACACCCTAGCAAGATACAGGAATCAGATCTTCAAACTCTTCAGACGTGCCCTGGCAAGATACAGGAATCGAGTCTGGAATTAGTCGTAAACAGATACACCCTGGCGAGATACATGAATCGGATCTTCGAACTCTTCAGACGTGCCCTGGCAAGATACAGGAATCGAGTCTGGAATTAGTCGTCAACAGATACACCCTGGCAAGATACAGGAATCGGATCTTCAAACTCTTCAGACGTGCCCTGGTAGGATACAGGAATCGAGTCTGGAATTAGTCGTCAACAGATACACCCTGGCGAGATAAAGGAATCGGATCTTCGAACTCTTCAGACGTGCCCTGGCAAGATATAGGAATCGAGTCTGGAATTAGTCGTCAATAGATACACCCTGGAAAGATACAGGAATCAGATCTTCAAACTCTTCAGACGTGCCCTGGCAGGATACAGGAATCGAGTCTGGAATTAGTCGTCAACAGATACACCCTGGCAAGATACAGGAATCGGATCTGGAATCAAGACAGTTGATAGTACTTATCTTTGTACTGACCTTTGTCCTGAAAAGACAAAACGTTAGTTGTATGTGATGTCATGATGTATGAGATGCGTGATGTTCTCAGAATGAATGAGATTGTATGTTCATGATGCGTATGTGCATGCTATGCATGTAAATGTTTTTGTCTCGGAAAATAAATCCTTGACGGATGTCGGGAGATTAATTCCTGGGCTGATGTTTGAAGAATAGAGCTTTTTGTTTCCGCTGGGGATGATAGTTGCAAGAATACTGGTAGGAGAAGATGACTCCGTTGGGGAATAAACTTGGCGAATAGATTACTCTGTGGGGAGTGAACTCTGTGGGGAAAGAGATACTTTGCTGAGATTGGTGATAACTCCGCTGGGGATACCATTGTTAAGTTTTGTTGGAAGGTTTGATGAACTCCGCTGGGGATAGGAAGACTTCGTCGGGGACGATCTTTCCGTGGCTATTGACTGAGGATAACCCAGTTATATCCTGGTGGGGAAATAACCTTTGAATAAGGCCGGGAGACACATTCGTGCTCTGCAGGGGATAAGCTTCCAGAATCTACTGGGGATAAGCTTCCTGCTGGGGAGATGGATTCCACTTTCCTGGGGAAACTTTTGGACTGGACTCTCCTGGGGAAATTTTTGAGATGTACTGGGGAAGTGGCTCCACTGAATGTCTGTATACCGCCGGGGAACAATCTTAGATCAAGACTGTCGGGGATGCTTGTTAAGAATGTTTGTATATTGCGCTGGGGAATGTTGAGATCTGCTGGGGATACTCAACTTCCTTAAGGCTGATAGAGTAGGCTAACTCTGCTTGGGGAGAGTATCGTTGACTTGCTGGCTCACACTCTGGGGAATTAAGATATCTTGGTTATATTCTTCAGCTGAACTTACCTTGGTACCTTGGTGGACAGATCAATTAGATCGCTTAGACAACTCATTATTGCCCCTGTTTCTAATGTTACCTGTAATTAATCCTTTGTTTCGCATGCAAATATTTATGAGTTTAGCAATTAGTGTCAAATGCATATATCACAAATTGAACATTGGACGTTCTTCGCAAAACAAAACAGAAAAAGGAAAAAACAATTGGCAATTTAGCTGAAAAGTGAATTTGTATTGATTTTTGAATTTTCCTGTAAATAGGTGTTTTATGTACAAGAGGCTGACGTCCTAGTAAGAGAACTCCACCGAATAACAGAGTTTATACAATTTTGTGAAAGGAAAACAAAACAGCTATGTGAAAAGAATAACCCCACTGGGTTCCAACTCTGCTATTGCCTTTATATCTTCGAGCGTCTCATCACTTGGCTGCTCGGTTGAAGATGAAGCTGACTGATCGATGTTGTCTGAACTTGATAGTGATACCGGATTCTGGATGCAAGGTGATCCAATGAGACATAGTATTACGCTTTAATCCCTAACTTTTGCCTGGACCGCCCTTTCGGGTTTTCAGTCCACCGGGATACCCATTTTTGCCCAAGCCGCCTTTTCAGGTTTTCGACTTGTCGGGTGTACAGATTTTTTTTATTTCATCCCTCATTTTGCCCGAACCCTTTTGGTTCGCCGGGAAGCCTTACTTTTTGCCTAGGTATGTCAACCTAGCGGGTCTTTTATCATGCGTAGTATCTTTTTACTATGTCTGCATTGGCGGGGTGAGGAAGCTCGTCACCGTCCATGGTGGTTAGGATCATGGCTCCTCCTTAGAACACATGTTTAACCACAAATGGCCCTTCGTACGTGGGGGTCCATTTGCCCCTGGGATCACTTTGAGGAAGAATGATGCGCTTGATTACCAGGTCCCCAACTTGATACTCTTGTGGTCTGACTTTCTTGTTAAATGCCCTGATCATCCGTTTTTGATACGTTTGACCATGACAAATAGCAGTGAGTCTCTTTTCGTCAATTAGATTTAATTGATCAAGTCGAGTATGGATCCAGTCATCTTCGCTCAAGTCTGCATCCTTCATTATCCGGAGAGAGGGTATCTGCACTTTAATTGGTAAGACCGCCTCCATGTCGTAGACCAAAGAAAAGGGAGTTGCCCCTGTTGAAGTCCGTGCTGAAGTACGGTAGCCATGAAGAGCAAACGGTAGCATTTCGTGCCAATTTTTGTAGGTCACTGTCATCTTCTGCACAATCTTTTTGATATTCTTATTAGCTGCTTCTACAGCCCCATTCATCTTCGGCCGATAAAGAGAAGAGTTGTGGTGTTGTATCTTGAATTGCTCGCAGAGCTCAGCGATCATCTTGTTATTAAGATTGGTACCATTGTCCGTAATGATCCTTTTCGGGACGCCGTATCGACAGATCTGGTTATGCCGAATGAACCGTGCCACGACATTCTTGGTTACTGTAGCATAGGAAGCTGCTTCAACCCACTTTGTAAAGTAATCAATCGCTACCAGGATGAAGCGATGCCCGTTGGATGCCGTAGGTTTAATCTCGCCGATCATATCAATCCCCCACATTGCGAAAGGCCAAGGTGCTGTCAAGACATTCAGAGGAACTGGAGGGACGTGCACCTTATCTGCATATATCTGGCACTTATGACATGTCCGAGAATGTTGGTAACAATCAGCTTCCATTGTGGACCAGAAATACCCTGCCCGAAGGATCTTCTTTGCCATGGTGTGTCCACTGGAGTGTGTTCCAAATGTACCTTCATGCAGTTCTGCCATGATCCTTTCTGCTTCAGTCTTATCCACACAACGCAGTAAAGTTGAATCATGGTTTCGCCTGTATAGAATGTCGTTGCTGAGGAAGAACTTCGCAGCGAACCTTCTCAGAAACTTTTTATCATTGATGGATGCACCTTCAGGGTATTCTTGAGCTTCCAAGTACCTCTTCACCTCATGATACCAGGGTTTTTCAGTTACTACCTCAGCCTCAAGATCACAACAGTATGCAGGTTCGTCCAGTTTCCAGATAATGATTCGGGGAGCTTCATTGTCCCACTTGACTTTGAACATAGAAGACATCGTAGCCAACGCGTCCGCCAACTGATTCTCCTCTCTTGGGAAATGTTCAAAAGTTATCTCCGTGAAATGGGGGATCAATGTCAACACACATTCTTTGTAAGGAATAAGGTTCGGATGTTTCGTATCCCACTCGCCCTTGATCTGATTGATCACGAGAGTGGAATCTCCGAAGACACTCAGAAACTTGATCCTTAAGTCAATCGCAGCTTGAAGACCCATGATGCATGCCTCATACTCCGCCATGTTGTTGGTGCAGTTGAAACATAGCCGGGCAGTAAGTGGAGTATGAGTGCCTTGAGGGGATATGATCACAACGCCGATACCGTTACCCAAAGCGTTGGAGGCTCTGTCAAAGTGCATAGACCATCGGGATCCTTCCTCAGGTCCTTCATCCGGTCCAGGTACTTCACAATCAGTCACTACCATGATGCTCTCGTCAGGAAACTCGAAGTTCATTGACTGGTAGTCGTCTACTGCCTGATGTGCCAAGTGGTCCGCCAATACACTTCCTTTGATTGCTTTCTGAGTCGTGTACTGGATGTCGTATTCTGTCAAGATCATTTGCCATCTTGCTATTCTTCCAGACAGAGCAGGCTTTTTGAATATGTACTTTATTGGATCCATTTTTGAAATCAACAGAGTAGTGTGAGTCAACATATACTGTCTCAGCCGGCGAGCAGCCCATACCAGAGCGCAGCAAGTTTTCTCGAGCAGTGAGTATCGGGTCTTACAGTCGGTAAACTTTTTGCTAAGGTAATAAATGGCATGCTCTTTTCGGCCCGACTCGTCATGCTGCCCCAGCACACACCCCATTGAGCTGTCAAGTACTGTCAAGTATATTATTAGAGGTCTCCCTTCAACCGGTGGCATAAGAATGGGTGGTTCTTGGAGATACTCTTTGATTCTGTCAAAAGCGGCCTGACATTCATCATTCCAACGTACTACCTGATCTTTCTTTAGTAACTTGAAGATTGGTTCACAAGTAGCAGTTAGGTGCGAGATGAATCGAGCAATGTAATTCAGACGTCCTAGAAAGCCTCTGACTTCTTTCTCTGTCTTGGGAACTGGCATCTCTTGTATGGCTTTAACCTTGGCAGGGTCCACTTGAATACCTTTGTCGCTTACGATGAAACCTAGCAATTTTACAGATCTTACCCCAAAGGTGCACTTGTTCGGGTTCAACCTCAGCTTGTACAACTTCAGACGGTCAAACAACTTCTGTAGATGGTCAAGGTGTTCCTCCTCAGTTTGGGACCTTGCAATCATATCATCGACATACACTTCAATCTCATGGTGGATCATGTCATGAAATAAAGAAACCATGGCACGTTGGTAGGTTGCCCCAGCATTTTTCAACCCGAATGGCATGACCTTGTAGCAGAAGGTGCCCTACTGAGTAACAAAGGTAGTCTTTTCCATGTCTTCAGGAGCCATTTTGATCTGATTATAACCTGAAAAACCATCCATGAAGGAGAACACCTTGTGCTGAGTAGTATTGTCAACCAGAACGTCGATGTGAGGTAGGGGAAGTCATCCTTGGGGTTGGCCCTTTCAAATCCATGTAATCAACACACATTCTGACCTTACCATCTTTCTTTGGCACTGGAACCACGTTGGCAACCCACTGAGGGTAAGAAGTCACTGCTAGAAACCCGGCATCGAATTGCTTCATGACCTCGGCTTTGATCTTTTCAGACATCTTTGGACGCATACGGCGGACCTTTTGTTTAACCGGAGGGCATTCTTCCTTGGTAGGCAGATGATGGACCACGATGTCAGTATCCAACCCAGGCATGTCTTCATAGGACCAGGCGAAGATTTCCACATAATCATGCAACATCTGAATCAACCGTTGTTTCACGCTGAGCTCCAGATTGGGACCAATCTTAACTTCTTTTCTATCTGTCTCAGTACCCAGATTCACCGTTTCCACTGGCTCTTCATGTGGCTGAATGGCCCTCTCTTCCTGGAGTAACAGTCTTGCAAGCTCGCCAGGCACTTCGCAATCATCTTCACCTTCGTCTTCGGCTAAGTTGATCGGATTTTCGAAGTCATAACTGGCAGTAGCAGAGTCGTTACCAGTGAGATCCAGAGTGGATTGAAACCTGTATAGGTGAGTGTGTGTAAATATAGCTGTTTTGCAATATATAAAGAAAGAAAGAAAGAAAGGGAGCACAAGATTTGAAATGCGAAAAACGTCCAATGTCTTTATTCATGATATATGGAAATGACAAGTAATAAGCCCTCACAAATGAAGCCAACGGTGCCCCGGGTAAGACACCGGGCCATAAAGTTTCAATTTATTGTTTATTACAAATTAAAGAAACAAAGGAATTCATTACTGCGTAACAAAAGTAACAGGTATGTGATCTTTTGCAGTCCAATTGTTCAGTCCACCGTCGGTCGTCGGGTAGATCCAGCTATCAAACTCTGATTCCTCCGTATCGCCTTCAATAGCATTCACTCCCGGGTTGGTGATGAACACGGGAGGTCTTCCGATCCTAGCTTTGCGTATAGCCCTCTGAGCCTCTGCAGTGAAACCCAGTCCAAACTTGTCAGTCTTAGGAGTAAAATCATGGAGCCTGCCCCAGTTATGACATTCACCTTTCTCAATTACAGCCCGGGCGTCCTTTAAGGAGGCCATCTTCAAAGGAAAGTCTTTTTCAATTACTGTCTCAGCTGACGCCAATGTTGGAGGTACCTCTTCAAAATGTTGAAAGGGGGTTTCAATAAACTCCCCATCCATCTCTATATACCGGAACGAGTTCAGATGACTAACTATGTATTCTTCCTCCCCCTGCACAGTAACAATCTTCCCTCTGACAGGGTATTTGAGCTTCTGGTGTAGAATGGAGGTCACAGCCCCAGCCTTGTGGATCCAAGGTCGACCCAGCAAATAGGAATAAGATGGACGAATGTCCATCACATAGAACGTTGAATCGAAGACTTGAGAACCAACACGAATCGGAATATCCACTTCACCATGTACCATCCTCTTCGACCCGTCAAAGGCTCGGACAATGATGTTGCTAGGCTTTAACTCCAGACCCTCACAATCCAACCTGTCTAAGGCCTTCTTGGGCAATACATTCAGGGAAGAACCGGTGTCCACCAACACGTGTGCGAGAGTAGTGCCCCTGCATTCAATGGAGACATGCAGGGCGTCATTGTGGTTTTTTCCCTTAGCGGTCAGATCTGCATCCGAGAAACCCAACCCATTGTCAGCGGTCAAATTGGCCATGCAATCAGTGAATTGATCTGCAGATGTCTCTTGTGGCACATGGGCCGTCTTCAGAAATGAAATCAGGGCCTTGGCATGGGCCTCTGAGCACAGCAGCAATGATAGCATAGAGATCTTGGAGGGGGTATGCCCCAGCTGTTCAACGACATTGAAATTGCTCTTCTTAATGATCTTAAGGATTTCCTCCATCTCTTGCTGGGAGGCTTCAACATTCACAGTCTTCGGTGCCTCCATCTGGGCAGGCACATCAGCAGTCCCTTTTCCCCGAGTGTCAGATGACTCGGCGGCAGGGGTAGAAACTTGATCAGAAGGGGAAACAGGCGCACTTGCAGGTGTTATTATAAGAGGTCTTCGGATAACTGGTGGCGCAATGTCAGGCGAGAAGAGCCTGCCACTGCGAGTAACTTTGGCGGGACCAGTGATGTTACTGATACCGGTACTAGTGTTGAACTCCTGCTTCACTCCAAGTACATACACATCTGCCCCATAGTGCCATGGGACAGCCTTGTCAGATTCATAGGGGAGGGGCCCCGGAACAGTAATAATGATGGGTGCGACAGACATGATTTTGACTGGCTTCCACGGGGGAGCCTTGGTAGGATTGTTGAAGATGGTGACAACAGATACTTCTTCGGTAGGAACACAGGGAACAGCGGTCTTCTTGAACAAAATTTCCTTGCTATCCATCAGGCTTTGGATGCCTGATTTCAGCAACGGACAACCAGTAGGGGTAACAGCACACAGAAGGCAACCCTTGCTACAACTCGGAAATAAACCGGCTAGCAACAGGTTCCTCTTGACAGTCAATAAAGGGGTAGCAACATCCTCCACAGAAACTGCATACAAGTCTTCCTCGATAGCATTTACTCCATGCTGGGGCATAGGAGCAGTCACAATGTTGGGCCTTTCAGGTGCCTCAAACTGTATTTCCTTCGCATCGATAAGGTCCTGAACCTTATTTCTCAGGGCCCAGCAATCATCAGTAGAATGTCCCGGGCTATCAGAGTGATAAGCACAGCGGGCATTTGGATTATACTTCGGAGAGGTCGTGTTCACCACCTTCGGAGCCTCTCTGACGGTCACCAAGTTGGTCGATAGCAGTTGCGGCAAGATCTGTGACAAGGTCATACTAAGCCGAGTATATTCTCTTCTGGGTCTCTCACCCCTTGGTTGGTTAGGTTGCCGAGGAGCGGCAGCAGGCTTAGCAATTACCACCGCGTTGACAGCTTGGCGGCGTTCTGGTTTATTCTGCCTTCTAGGCCAATACACAGCACTGGCTTCCTTTTTGAAAGGCTTTTTCTCAGAACTTGAGGACGTACCTTTCTGAATTTTCCCTGATTTCATCCCAGCTTCTATCCTTTCCCCAGTCAGAATGAGATCTGTGAATCCTGCAGACGAATTGCCAATGAGATGATTGAAGAACGGCCCGGATAGGGTCCCCAAGAACATGTCCACTAATTCACGGTCGGTTAATGGTGGCTGTACCCTTCCAGCCAGGTCCCTCCACTTCTACACATACTCTTTAAAACCTTCTCTCGATCCTAGCGACATACCCTGGAGTTGGGTACGTGTAGGAGCGAGGTCGGCATTATACTGATACTGCTTGTAAAAAGCAGTAGCCAATTCCTCCCAGTTACGAACCTTGGTTCCATCCAGCTGATAGAACCATTCGAGATGAGTCCCTGAAAGACTCTCCTGGAAGAAATGGATCCACAAATTCTTGTCCATAGTATACGGCTGAATCTTCCGCACATAAGATCTAAGATGTAGCTTAGGGCAGGACGCCCCGTCATACTTTGCGAAAGATGGTGCTTTGAACTTGTGTGGGATTACCACACCAGAAGATAGACCCAAGTCTCCGAAATCCAAACCAGGCACTTGTTGAATTTCCATGGCATTCAGGCGATCCTCTAACTGCTTATACTTGTCTTCAGCTGGAGGATACTGCTCCTCATTAAAATCAGTCTCGTTGTCAGAGACCACCAGACTAGGAACCCTTCCCCCTTGGGGACTTCCTTTTCCCACCGAAGAACCAGCTTGATCAACCTCATTCTGCAGTGTGTTACCAAACCTCCGGCCCGTGTTGAATAATACAGTTCTCTTCTTTTTCTTCTTGACCAGCAGAGCCTTCAACTCCTCTTGACCTTGGGTCAGACTCATGATCAGCTCCTGGAAATGGGCATTCTGAGCCTGGAGGGCCTTGATGGACTGCTCAGTAGATGATTCAGGGTTCATGATGCTGAAATAAACAGCGAAGAACATTAAGCAACCTGAAAAGAAGAGTACCTGTTATGCACATGATGCATGATATATGTTTATGCAATGCATTCAAGGGTTCGAAAGTTCAAATTTATTGTAGACAAAAAGGAACACACATTATCATTAGGAAATAATTGTTCAGTACATTAAAGCCTCATGGGAAAATATTACAAAGTAAATCAATCCCAAAAGACACTGCGCATCCTCTTCGGAGCAATGTAAGTGTTGAGAGTCTTTTCCTCGTGCAGTAGGCGGGTGAGCTCCAAGACCTTCTTCTCACTAGCATGTAGACTGGACTCAAGAGAATTCCGTTCTTCCTTAAGCTGGATCAAGCTCTTCTGCATTTCTTCCCAGGATGTAGGCATGTCAGGATGTTGAATGGTGTAGGACACCTCTCCTTCCAAAACTGGCTCTTTGATCACAGGGAGAACATGAGGATATGGCATCACTAACTTCTGGGAGCGGGCTCGTACCCACTTGAGATAAGGCTCCAACGGGATGGAATTCCTGTGCCCTAGTGTCTTGCTGTCTATCTTGTTGGGCATCCTCCAAGCTCTGATAAATCTCTGGTGAAGTCCTTGTGCATCGTTGTCGAAGTCAAAAACTATGTCAGGAATTAACATGTCATGAGGGTCGTCCCTCCGAGCATAACCAAACTGTCTCCAAGCCAGACACGGGTTGTAAGTAATACCTCCTCTGATTCCAAGTAAAGGAACATTAGGAAACTCCCCGCAACAATCAATGATAGTGACATCCTCTCTGGACCGAGAGCACCAATGTATATTTGCATGTGTAAGAGTCATCAATCGTTGTGACCATCTCAAACCCCGCTCATTCTTCAAAACTGATTGTGGAAGGTGCGAAATAAACCACCTTCCCAGGAGAGGAGTGCAGCATATAAGAACACCTCTTTTTCTCATGGTTCGAGTGTAACATGAGTGAAGGATGTCCCCAAGCAACGTAGGTATAGGATTCCTGGACGTGAAGATCTGGACAGCACTGATATCTACAAGCTGATCGGGATTCAGGAACAACACCAATCCATAGACAAGGAGGGCCACAACTTCTTCAAAGGCTTGTAGGTCAAGGGAATTCCAACATTCTTGGGCCTTCTCAAACAGAAACCTGGCCAAGAACCCTCTGATACCACTTCTAACTTCCCAATGTCCCTTGATGTCAGATGGTTGTAGGCGTAATGCTTTAGAAATCTCTTCAAGTTTGGGTTCCTTTTCCGTACCGTTGTAGGGTAGTTGACTAAGGATAGGGATCTTCAGAAGCCAGGAGAACTCTTCCAATGTAGGCACCAGTTGATAATCCAGGAATGTGAAGCAATGGTGCAGAGGGTCAAAGAACTGGAACAGGACCTTTATCATATCTTCCTCAATGTTGGTGTTGACCAAGCTGATGAGTCTTCCATGCCTCTCACTGAAAGAAGAGCTCTCGGGAATCCTGGATATAAGTTCCTTAAGCCGAGGAGGGATCCTTACAAGGCTGATCTGAATTGTCTTTCTGCGTATAGTTTCCATGTCCTACAAAACAAGAACAAAGGTGAAGATTCGAACCCCTGAAATGGTTAGTCAATGCATATGATGTTGTATGATGTTATGATGCTATGATTTAAACACACCACAAGTATCCACAAAAGCAAACATGGTAAGGCGCACAAGTCACACCACAGCCCTTAGAGTTTAGGCCAGCATGGGGTCTAGGTATTACCCTCTTGAAGTTGGTGGGCTCAAAACCTGTCCTATCAGAAGTAACCGGGTTCTAAGGGTCCCAATATCATTGGATTGCTTTCATTGTTCATCGTTTCGATTTAGTCACTGAACTGGCAACCGAAATATTCCAAGAAAACAACCCTCAATTGAGTGTAGTATCGAGTATCAACCAACCTCGGACTGCACCAAAGTCAGTTATCTCACTACCTTAAAGAGGCCAAGATGGTTCAATTAAGGTTCCTAAGGTCAGTTGACGCTTCACGACACCACGCGGCGGCCCCGTACTCTCCTTGACTGGACTCAAGGGTTACCGGTACTCGCCAAAGTGCCACATCAGCGTAGCAGACTGCTTCAACCATGTCGGTATACCCCGCACAGTTCCCTCACAGTCTTGTTGCTACTTTCTAAGAAGGTATCCCCCAGATCCGGGTTAGGATCTATAGAACTCCCAAGACAGAACCCACAATAATAAAGCAAACAATTCAGACAATTGAAAACACAAGTGATCTTAGTCCTAAGGTACACCTCACTTTAAAATGTCCCCAGCAGAGTCGCCAGTTCTGTGATCGGTGGATTTAGAACTGACTGTTTAATGCTGGTTCGCGAAATGTCGCGGAAGCAAGAGTCGCCACCGTCTTTTATTTTCTCCAACATGGACAGGACAAAAGCACAACAAAATTCCTTATGAGATAGTTTCTCGGTTCGGGAGGTAGATTTATAGAAAGGGAAGGTGTTAGCACCCTTTCTATCCATGGTTATCCATGGGCTCTTAGATACTTGCTCATTGTGTTTTCAAAATGTTTGCTTTTCAATCGTGAGTGGGTTTGAAAAAGTTTCGTTTAAAGATTTCTGAATAACTCTTGTATCAGTCCTCAAGAGTGTTTGAAAAATTGTTTTGAAAGCTTTTTGAAAAGTGTCAGTGTGAAAAGTGTTTTGATTTGTTTTTGAAGAGAGCAAGTATCTATGAGTCATCTACCTACCCTAAGGAATTAGGCTGTGTAAATGTCCTTAAGGTAGTGCCATCCCACCATTGAGAGGTAGGTAGCACCACCGTTGGAGGTGTTCGGGTCAATTCGATTTAGAGACAGTATGGTCACCAAAGCAACAGTTAGGACACCTTAGAAGCTACCCTTATGTCCTTGATCCTTTTTTTTATTTCGAGGCAACCGTTTCGAGGCAACTATTCCGAGGCAACTGTTTCGAGACAACTTGTTTTGAGGCAACTGGATCATGGACATAAGGACTTACTAAGACGTCCCATACTTGACGACCACGTTTCGAAGGCAACAGGTGAGGCGTACCCTAGAAGTGGTGTGTGAATTTGTGTGTTGTTTTCGTGTTAAGTTTATTTTTGATCATGGCATTGTGAGCTACGCTTGTTTTTAATTAACCATAAATTCTTTCATGCAATTTAGAATTTAAAAGTACGAAAATTTAAATGCCGAAAGATAAATCCTACACTATTACAAGGCGCGGGTCTATACATCGCCAAATTACAAAGACCCGTTTGATAAAAATGCGGAAAGTAAAAAGACCTAATTACTATTACAAGCCTTGAGCAGTTACATAATATTCGAAAAGAAAAAAAGAATAACGTGCGAAAAAATAAAAGTTAGGACATCCGAGGGTTTTGACCCTTTTGAAATTAAATTGAATTAAAATCTAATTAATTATTTAATTAAAGAAAAAGAATTATTTTTTGTGTTTTTGTATTTATGAAATAAAGAAAAGAATTAAAATTAGAAGGAAACCCTTGTTCTAAATATTTTTAATTATTAATGAAAAGTATACAAGTTAACCTAATTTACACTAATTAGTTAATTTACATATTTATTTACAAAAGTAATAATTAATAATAATAATAATAATGAGAGAAAATTATTTATTAAGAAAAGGATGAAAAATGTCAAAAACCCTAATTCTACCTATTTTAATTTATTAAGAAAAGTATTAAAGTTTTAAAACCTAATTTACTAAATTAATGGTTAGAGTTTATTTACAAAATAAATTAATGGTGAATTAAATATTAATTAAATATATTACATTTTTTGGTTTCTGATTTTTTTATTATGAAAAGCAAATTATTTTAAGTTAATTAAATAAAATGATTAAAACAATTTAAAAAGAATTGAAAAGAAAAGAGAAGAAAATTAAGAAAATAGAATACAAATATAGGGGGTATCTGGCCCATTTTGGAGGTTTTTGTGAAGTAATTTGGCCCATTGAATCAAAGCATTTTTGACTTTCAGGAATTACATGCTTGATGGTTGACCCAGGTGTATGATGGTCCTCCTTCTGTGGCCACTAGATTGATCTCACGTCCACTTGGCAGGCACAGGCATGGGCGTGCATGGTAGAACGTTGGATGGAAACTGCATGGGAATATGTTAACACAAAAATTATTGAACATATGGGGGACCTGGGAATCGAACCCAGGTCCCAGCGCTGGAAGGACACGTTGCCAACCAACTGAGCTATTGTGTTTCTTTGTTAATATAATGGAGCGTGATTATTATATAAAAACAACAAGCGTTAGTGGTATGAACACAAAATCACGCGCCAAATTTGAATACCCCTATCACATGATGACACGCTGGCTTTCTTCTTTGTTTACCTGCAAATAGAAAACAAGTAGCGGGGGTTTTAAACCCCCACTAAGTGGCACAGTAAATAATAGCGAATACGCCCAGGCATTATATAAATTGAGCGCGAATAGTTCAATCACTTCGTCTTGTTGCCACGATTTGGTCTACACCTGTTTGAAAGTCCAATTTTATCATATGAGGAAAGCCCCAATTTTGAAGTTCTGAAACCCTAGGTTTCAATAATGGCAGACTTCGATTCAAGCATTGTTAGTCCAATTAAATAGTACCAATCGCTTCAGAACATCATTATTAGTGTAAATCAACAAATAAAACACATGAATAATGCATGTAAATCAAAAATCGATTATGGATATATTCATGAAAAGGGTGATTCTATTCTACCAATTCTTGGGGTATGGGGACTTGTTCTTGATGCCAATAGTTTCCTGGAAGGTCCAGCAACGCAATGGAATACTTGTTATGCTTTGAAACGCCCTGCAACTATGATTCCAGTTTCCAAAATTTTGATGAAAAGTTGCAACTTTGTTCTCTCTTTCTGAGCAGCTTTTCGTGTATGCTTGCATTAGGTTTCACTATGCCTTTTTATCTGAACATGATTAGGTCAAAACAAAGCCCAAAAGTCCATTGAATTAATGTTTTGAATATTTGATTTTTATCACATCTTTTTCAATCTTTTTTCTATGTAAATCTTGCCAAATACGGATAATCTTGTCCCCTTGAGATGGTGCACGAAATCTCTTGCATATAATGAACATATTTGCTGCACAAAAAAGATTTAAAACCATTATTTGATATTTTTCTCATAATTAAATCTAATTAAATGAATTAATAATAATAAAAATTCAATTAATTAATTTAAAATAAGAAAATAAATCATTTTTAGCTTAATGGGTCGTGCATATGCTTTGGGTAATGATTCAAGGAATAATTTGAGGCCCATTAGCATTTTTGAAGCTTTTGAAGCAAAGTTGACTTTTCAAAGTTCCCAAAAATTTCCCAACTTCTCCAATGCATATCTTGCTCAATTTTGAAGCTATGATCATGTTCTTGGCCATTTTGGAAAGGTCTTGAAGTCCTCTAACCAATGCCTCTGGTCCCATGTCGTTTTGATTTACCAATCTCAAGTTATGGTCTTTGACTTAAAGTGCCTTTTTGTTGACTTTTGAAAATGACCTATAATGTTGAAATTGATAACTTTTTGTGAGAGCATTTTTTGGACTTGAAGTGTGAAGATGAGTTGTAGTAAATGTCATTCTCTTCAAAATGAGCTTTGGATGGAATTTTTCTGATGAACCATGAGGAAGTTATGCCTTGGTCAATTTGCAGTTGACTTTTTCAACTGTCCAAAAATAGAAACTTTTGCATCTTGAGACTTTTTGAGCCATGCTTTGAGAATCATGATCAAGAATTGATCAAATGATGTTTGTGGCTTCAAAATAAGATGTTGACCAAAAATTTTGACTTTTGACTGTCAAATGACCATTTTGCCCCTGCAGTTGACTGTGAAGCATTTAGGGTTTTTGACTGTGCAATTTGATGTTGTGAGTCTTGAAACTTGGCATATGGATGCTTGACAATGTATGTAGGCATGTGGGACTTGATTGGACCCTTGAAAACTTCAATTTCTTTGCCATAACCAAAACCCTAATTTTGACTGTGTTAGGAGGCAATTGGACTGTGCAACCCTTGAGTGATTTTAAACCATGATCTTGGCAAATCTTGAAGAATATGGGAGGGCAAATTTTGGGGTACAACACTAAGGAATCTCTTACGCGATCGACACCTTCCGATGGCATCTATAAGCCCATCTCCACAACTATCCATCACATTTCCAAATGGCATTTATAAGCCCATTCCCGACAAGGTTCTGTCACACCTCCAGATGGTATCTATAAGCCTATCCTCATATCCATCATCTCTCCAAATGGCATCTGTAAGCCCATTCCCGCTATCACACTGCTGATACTCTACTATGTGAGTGCAAATTTCATGGCACTCTAGTGTTCAATCATCTTCCACCTTCGGATCACGAAAGGCACACAAGCCAATCTACATCCTCAGGTCTAAGAAGATTGAACAGGGGAAACTGTTGTACCCCAAAATTTGCCCTCCCATATTCTTCAAAGTTTTGAAAAATATCATCTCAATTTGCTCAAGTCTACTCAAGGGTTGCACAGTTCAAACACCCTCCTAAGCCAATCAAATTAGGGTTTTGGTTCCTTCAAGGAAGTTGAGGTTTTCAAGGGTCCAATCAAGTCCCATATGCCTATACACATTGTCAAGCATCCACATGCCAACTTTCAAGGCTCACAAGGTCAAGTTGCACAGTCAAAAACCCTAATTGCTTCACAATCAACTGCAGGGGCAAAATGGTCATTTGGCATTCAAAAGTCAAAATTTTTGGTCAACATCTTATTTTGAAGCCACAATCATAATTTGATCAAGTATTGATCATGATTCCACAAGAATGGCTCAAAAATCATCAAGGTGTCAAAAGTTTCTATTTTTGGACAGTTGAAAAGTCAACTGTAACTTGACCAAGGCATAACTTTTTCATGGTTCATCAGAAAATTCCCATCCAATGCTCATTTTGAAGGGGATGACATTTCCTACAACTCATCTTCACAATCCAAGTCCAAGAAATGCTCTCATAAAAAGTTATCAATTTCAACATTATAGGTCATTTTCAAAAGTCAACAAAAAGGCATTTTAAGTCAAAGACCATAACTTGAGATTGGTAAATTCAAATTACATGGGACCAAAGGCATTGGTTAGAGGACTTCAAGACCTTTCCAAAATGTTCAAGAACATGTCCATATGATCAAAATTGAGCAAGATATGCATTGGAGAAGTTGGGAAATTTTCATGAAATGGCAAAAGTCAACTATCCTTAAAACTTCAATTTTTGACAAAAGGGCCCACTTTCTTCCACTTGATTCAGCCTTGCCATGCCATACACGTGTCCCATGATTAATTTCAAGACCATATCTTTATTTTTTCATTTTTATTTAATTTTTGAGGATTTAATTCATTTTAATCCATAATAATTTAAATAAAATCAAAAAAAGTTAATTAAATGGTATCTTGTGGTTTGAATAGCCTTCATGAAGCATTTTCTAGCTGCCAAATTCGTGCAAGCTATTTTTGTACACAAAATCATGGTTGTTGGACCAAGAAAGGAATGTTCTTCAATGGTGGTCAAACAAAATCCAAAACATAATGGCACAAGTTTAAGGCTCCTAATGTGACTTAATTCTCATTGATACATACATATGCAAGCAAGCCATATAGCATTGACGACCTAAGCATCCCTGAAACGGACAAACCAATTCCAGAAAAACTCAAGCAAAAGTCAAATCTGAAATCAACCTTCCAGCACAATTGGAAGCCTTTTCTTGATTCAAACACCTTGATGGACCTTCCAGGAACATTTTGCAATCAGAAACAAGCTTTAAAGCTCTAGGAAACTCCATTCACAGTCATACGGTTCATCACTTTTTTTCAAAATCATACTCATCGATTCATGCATTTTTAACATTTTTTATTGATTATATTGTGTTCACAGGACCCATACGAAGCTATTAATGTGATTGAATTGCATTATGGCGCCCAGAATTGCAAAACACCATTGTTAAATTCTAGGTTTTCAGAGCTCTCAAATTAGGGCTTTTCACGTACTGTAAAATTAGACCTCTAGACGCACATGGTTGGAACCGTCTGAATGAGACGAAGACATTGAAACCCTCGCGCCCATTTTATATAACGTGTACATCTAATCGCTATTTTTGCATTTTGTATTTTGTGGGGGTTTAAAACCCCCGTTATTTGGTTTCTTTTTTACAGGCGAAACGAAGAAGACAATACGTGTTCAAGCGTGGTTGGCTGGTTCAAAGGATGGCGCGCGTTTTGTAAAATTCCAGCATAAGCGTTAGTTTTTTCATATTATAATTAATGCCCATTATACTAACAGATGCAGCAACATGGCGTAGTGGAAAGTGAGGTGTACGTTCACTATTGGGACCTGGGTTCGATTCCCAGGTCCCCCCAAAACTCAATATTATTTTTTCTATTATGTTCTTATGCAGGCCTTCAAATATCATCCACCATAAACCTCACTCATCCAGCATGCCAAGTGTATTCAACAACCATCCAAAGGCCATGGAAGAAGGAGCACCATGTTCTTCAGTCAAAGCACATGCAGGCAATTGCAAAAGCCAAACGTGGCTGAGCTTAGTGGGCCAAAAAACTGCAATCAACACCTCCAAAAAAGGCCCAAACCCCCCATGGTTTTTGTTACTTTTTATTTATTTTTTCTTTCCCTTATAATTTCTTTTTTTAATTATTATCATTATTGTTAATTAACCTAACAAACTAATTTTTCCCATAAAATTCAGAAAAAACCAAAAAAAAAAAACATTTTATTATTTATTAACTTATTTTGTAAATAAATGCAAATTAAATTAAATTAGCTTAATTAATTAACTTTAATACTTTTTACAATAAATAAAAACAATTTAGAATTAGGTTTTTGCTAACTTTTAATTTCTATTTATTTTCTCTTTATTTTCATTAAAATCACAAAAATACCAAAAAACATTTTCTTAATTAATTAATTAATTAGTACTAGGTTTAATTTTAATTTAATTACAAAAAAAAAAGGACAAATCTCATTCTTATTCAAAAAAGGGTCAAAACCCTCATGACGTCCCGACTCAATTCTTTCGCGCAGTTTATTGTAATTCAATATTTTATATTTTTGTATCTGCTCAGGAAGTGTAATAATTAGAACTTTATCGCTTTCTTTTAAATTCTCGCACTTTATTTTCCAAAACGGGTTTTTGTTTTTTTGGCGATGTATAGACCCGCGCCTTGTAATAGTTAGAATTTATCTTTCTGCAATTTATTTTCCGCACTCCTAACTGTTAAAAAAATGAATGAAAGAATGTATGACAAATAAAATCAATCTGTAGCTCACAAATAACAAGATAAACATAACATGAAAACAACACACAAGCACATGCCACTCCTAGGGTACGCCTCACTGGTTGCCTCGAACGTGGTCATCAAGTATAGGGTGTCTTAGAGGTCGCCCTTCTGTCTAAAGATCCAGTTGCCTCGAAACGGTTGCCTCGGATAAAAGGATCTAGGACATTAGGGGTACTTCTAAGATGTCCTACCATTGCTTCGGTGACCACACTGTCCCTAATAATCGAATTGACCCGAATACCTCCAACGATGGTGCTACCTACCTCTCAATGGTGGGATAGCACTATCTAAAGGACTCTTACACAGCTTAATTCCTTAGGGTAGGTAGACTTCTCTTAGATACTTGCTCTTTTTCAAACAACAAAAACAACTTTTCACACCTACACTTTCAAAAGTTTTCAAACAAATTTTTCATACACTCTTGAGGACAGATACAAGAGTTACTCAGAAATCTTTCAAATGAAACCTTTTTCAAAACCCACACACACTTGAAAAGCAAACAAATTTTGAAAACATAAGAGCAAGTACCTAAGAACCCGTGGATAACCACGGATAGAAAGGGTGCTAACACCTTCCCTTTCTATAAATCTACCTCCCGAACCGAGAAACATTCTCAAAGAAGGAATTTTGCTGTGCTTTTGTCCTTTCCATATTGGAGAACATAAAAGACGGTGGCGACTCTTGCTTACCGCGACATTTCGCGAAACCAGCTAAAAAACAGTCAGCTCTATTTCCACCGATCACAAAGAGCAAAATGGGTTCTTCGAACCACCTACTGAGGCGATGAAAAGTCACCTCAAGCCTTTATTCATAAGGGCAAAACTCGAAGAAGCCACTGTAAACAAGATCTTGGTGGACTGTGGGGAAACCATCAACATAATCCCCCACTTCATGCTAATAAAAATAGGCAAGAGTGATGAAAACATTAAGCCTCATAACATGGTCCTATCGAATTACGAAGGCGGAATAGGGACTACTATGGGTGTGATCCAACTAGACCTCAAAGTAGGATCCATCCTTCGACCAACTATGTTTATGGTCATATCGGCTAAACCAAATTATAATCTATTGTTGGGCCGAGAATGGATACATGGTGTTGGAGCAGTACCATCATCAATGCACCAAAGGTTAATATTATGGCGTCCTGATGGAATTGTCGAGAATATAGAAGCAGATCAGAGCTACTACTTGGGCGAAGTAAATCACCTAGGGAGGGTTGACTTCGACAAACATTTGGCTCACATTGGGCCATGCCCAGCACCTGACTTCGACATGGCGCCAGCGCCAAATGCTTTTTGTTCCTTGTACCTGCACCCTGATCATGGGTTTCAATGGGACAAAGAAGACTTGTCCCACATTGATTTCAGTGGGCTAACTGATATCCAGCCAACTGGTTGGGGAAGTGAATTCAGTGATAATGACTGAGTCACAAGCGCTACAGCGAATTTCGGCTTACGTAGCCGAAACAAGGATTATAGCGGCTCTCGAAGCCGAAGTAAAATATATGGCCACCCAGGCCAACGACCAAGAGCTACCTTCTGCAGATCCTAGAGAAGACTTCGACCCAGAGCCACCGGATATAGGTCCTGGAAAAGAGTTCGATCCGGAACCTCCTGATATCATGACCGAAGGAACGCAGGAGCAAAGGCTCGACGCCATCTATGACGATGAGCCTTTGGGATTCGAAAAGGACCCCTTGGCGAACAATATCAAAATGCTAGCACAAGATCCTTTAGATAAAATCAACTTGGGCGAAGGGTTAGAGAAAAGGCCCACTTACATCAGCGCCAAAATAGACCCAGAGCTTAGGTTTGAAGTGATCCAATTGTTAAAGGAGTTCAAGGACTGCTTTGCATGGGATTACGACGAGATTCCTGGTCTCGACAGAGGATTGGTAGAACTTCAGTTGCCAATCAAGCCTGGAAAAAAGTCAGTCAAGCAAAGTCCAAGATGCTTCGCTCTAGAAATACTGTCGAAGATCAAAACGGAAGTCGAAAGGCTGCTGAAGTGCAAATTCATACGAGCTACGAGGTATGTCGAATGGATTGCAAACATTGTGCCAGTAATTAAGAAAAATGGTACGTTGAGGGTGTGCATAGATTTTAGAGATTTGAATGCTGCAACACCCAAAGATGAATATCCTATGCCTATGGCGGAAATGCTAGTCAATTCTGCCGCTGGCCATGAGTACCTGAGCATGCTCGATGGTTACTCAGGATACAATCAAATTTTCATTGCTGAAGAAGATGTGTCGAAAACAGCTTTTCGATGCCCCGGGGCTTTAGGCACTTACGAATGGGTAGTGATGCCTTTTGGCCTAAAAAACGCTGGGGCAACATATCAGCGAGTGATGAACTCTATCTTCCATGATTTTATTAACACTTTTATGCAAGTATATATTGATGATATTGTTGTAAAATCTGTTTCCAGGAAGAACCATATAGACCACCTTCGACAATCATTTGAAAGAATGAGAGAACATGGTCTGAAAATGAACCCTTTGAAGTGTGTGTTCTGTGTGAAAGCTGGAGATTTCTTGGGCTTCGTCGTCCACAAGAAAGGAATCGAAATCAACCAGAACAAGACAAAGGCAATCTTGGATGCAAAAGCGCCAACAAACAAGAAGGAACTGCAATCTCTGCTGGGCAAGATAAATTTCTTGAGGAGATTTATATCTAACCTAAGTGGAAAAGCTCAAGCCTTTTCACCCTTACTTTGTTTGAATAAGGAAGGATTTGAGTGGGGGCAAGAGCAACAGGAAGCCTTCGACAAGATCAAAGGGTATCTCACCAAGCCACCTATTTTGGTGCCTCCTTGCAGCAATAGGAGTATGAGATTGTACATAGCTGCATCCGACAAAACTTTGGGAAGCATGTTAGCCCAAGAAGATGAAAATGGAGTCAAAAGACCCATTTATTACCTTAGCAGAGTTTTGAACGATGCAGAAACTAGATATAGCGAAGTTGAAAAATTATGTCTATGTCTTTATTTCTCTTGTACAAAGCTCAAACAATATATAAAGCCAGTTGATGTGTATGTTTCGTCTCATTTTGATGTTTTCAAATACATGTTGTCGAAACCCATCTTGCACAGTCGAATTGGCAAGTGGGCGCTAGCATTAACTGAGTATTCATTGACCTTTATGCCTCTTAAGGCAGTAAAAGGGCAAGTGGTAGCAGACTTTATAGTCGACCACTCGATTCAGGTTGAAAATATTAATTACGTGGAGATAGAACCCTGGAAATTCTACTTCGATGGTTTCATCCATAAAGATGGAACAGGAGTAGGGGTCTTAATTATTTCTCCAGAAAAAATTCCAACAATTTTCAAGTACAAGATAGAAGGTACTTGTTCGAACAATGAGGCTGAGTACGAAGCTCTAATTACTGGCCTTGAGATATTGTTGGAATTGGGGGCAAATCGAGTCGAAATAATGGGAGATTCAGAGTTAGTCATTAAGCAAGTCACAAAAGAGTATAAATGCATAAGAGAAAATATTATTATGTACTTTGTGATAGCAAATCGTTTATTGAAAAAATTCGAAGTGGTTAACATTCGACACATACCTAGATTGGAAAACCAAGTAGCCAATGATTTGGCACAAATTGCATCTGGGTACAAAATTTCAAAAACGAGATTACAAAGAGCAATCGAAGTTCGAGAAAAAATAAAAGCAACCAGCCTGTCTCCAACAGATTTGGAATCGACAAGACTAGGGTATGCTGATCAAAGGAACTTTGAAATTTCGTTCATAGACAATTTGTCAGAGCAGGATTGGAGGAAACCCATTGTAGATTATCTATAAAATCCAGCAGCTTTGACAGAACGAAAAATAAAATATAGGGCGTTGAGTTACGTACTCATGGGTAATGAGTTGTTCAAAAATACGCCTGAAGGGGTATTGCTAAAATGCTTAAGCGAAACTGAAGCATACATAGCCCTTTCGACTACGCATGCTGGAGCATGTGGGGCTCACCAAGTAGGCCATAAGATGAAATGGTTGTTGTTTCGACAAGGACTATACTGGCCCACTATCTTGAAAGATTGTGTTGAGTTCGCGAAGGGTTGCCAGGAATGTCAAGTCCATACGGGCATCCAACATGTACCAGCAAGCGAACTTCACTCAATAGTGAAACCTTGGCCTTTTAGAGGATGGGCGTTGGATCTTATTGGAGAGATTCAACCAGCATCATCAAAGATCTAGAAGTATATACTGGTAGGCATTGATTATTTCACCAAATGGATCGAAGCTATCCCTTTAGTCAATGCAGACCAAGAAAATGTCATTGAATTTATTCAAAAGAACATTATCTACAGATTCGGAATCCATGAGACTATAACAACTGATCAAGGGTCAGTGTTTACTGGTCGAAAGATGCAGGAATTCGCTCAAGAAACAGGCTTTAGACTCCTAACATCAACACCTTATTATGCACAGGCAAATGGTTATGTTGAAGCAGCGAATAAAATAGTGATTGGCCTGATAAAAAAGCATGTAGGAAAGAAGCCAAAAAATTGGCATAAAACGTTAGACCAGATCTTGTGGGCCTGTCGAACGTCCCCAAAAGAAGCAACAGGTACAACACCATATCGGTTAACTTTCGGTCATGACGCAGTACTGCCAGCAGAAATTTGTCTTCAATCAGCAAGGGTTCAGAGACATCAAGATATTCCCTCTGAGGTTTATTGGGATATGATGTTAGACGAACTAGTAGATTTAGACGAAGAAAGACTACGAGCTCTCGACCTACTGAGAATTCAGAAGAAAAGAGTGGAAGACTCTTACAATAAGAAAGTAAAACCTAAGGCATTCTTGCCTGGAAAATTAGTTTGGAAGGTGATTCTCCCCAAGGATCTAAGATATCGAAGCATGGGAAAATGGTCACCCAAGTGGGAAGGACCGTTCAGAATTATTCAAATTTTTTCTGGTGGAGCTTATGAGGTCGAAGAGTTAAGCGAAGATAAATGACTCTTGAGAGTAAATGGCAAATATTTAAAAAAATATAAACCTATACTCCAAGAGATCAAAATAAATAACAGTTAATGTCTAAGTTAACCATAAAGCCAAAATGGAAAATGATATATTGATTAACCAAAATGGCTGCATTGAATTACAAAGTTACAATACATGGTCAATGAGGTGCTGAGAAAATAAAAAAGGGATGGAAGCTTTAAGTCGAAGATATTTGGCTCGCTGCAACTCCAGCCGTTTGTTACACAAGGCATTCGCCTGAGAAAGTTTGGCAATCTGGTCATCTAGGGCTTGGGCCCTTTCAGCGAACTCTAGGCCTCGAGTAACTTCATCTTGGCTCTCTGCGTCCGAAACGGTCGAAAGGAGTTCCTCTTTGCGCTTAGTGTTAGCATTTAACCTGACCTCCAACTCCTCGATCTGCGCCCTTATAGAGGCGTTATCCTGATCTATGGCTTCAATTTCCTGCTGCTTGGACGTCTTTTGTTTCGACAATTCTGCAATTCGAGAAGTCGATTCAGCTACTTCAGTCCAAGCAGAAGAACTCTTGCCATGCAGGGTTTCGAGTTGGCTCTTGAACCCCCTTCGACGATTATAGTCCGCAGAGACTTGGTCAATAATGGAGTATAACTCCAAGATGAAGCTGGAAATTTATGGAGAAACAGCAAGCAAATCAACTGCACCCAAGACAGCTCCCAAACAAGACTGGGCAGTAGGATCTCCCTCCAAAGACTTCATTAGATCCTTCTTGAAGAACTGAACCTTGACTTTCTTCAAGACCTCATCGAGAGGAGAAGTCGAAGTAGACTTCCCTGATGCAGTAGAAGCATCATGGCTAGGGTCAGATGAATTTTCCCTTCTCTCAATGATGGCATTCAGGTAGCCAATTGGATCATTTTGCTTCAAAAGGGCCAAGTCTTCTTTAGACCTGGGCTTTGTCGAGGTGATCGTTTCTGCAGCAGTGGTGGCTTGGGGCTGAGTATGTTCAGCAGCATTAGCATCAACATGACCCTCTTCATCATGTTGCTCTTCTGTCTCATTGACCAACTGAGCTTCCTCCTGGTGGTGTTCCTCTATTTCAGCAAGGACTTCATCATCCACCAGTTCCTCCTCTCGTTGTCTGTTATGGTCAACAGAGTCTTGTGGCTATGAAGTTTGATTTACTTCATTAGCAGAACCAATGAAAGAAGAAGGATGGTGAATGGGTTCCCCTACGCTGTTTACAAAGGAATTAGAACCTTCGACAGGATGCCCAGTTGGTGCTGAAGTTCCAGCGGTCTCCTGAAAATAGAAGAGGAAAAATATTCTGATTTAGAGAGATGCATAATCGAGTGTGATCGTCGACACCTAAGTTAAAAGTGGTCGAAGGCACTACCTGTAGAGGAACTTCAGCCCCAGGGCTAGAGTTGTCACTCTCAACGGGTTTGCTGAGCAAGACGTTTAGCTCCTCCTCCGTGGGCTCTTCGATGATCACAGGAGGTGGCCTGGGCTTATTCCCTGCGACCTTGATTCTTATCGCAGGTCGAGGCTCAGGAGCAGGGGCAGCCTTCTTCACCTTTCTCCGTTTGAGAGGAACAGGGGGAGATTCATCCTCGTCGCCACTCGAAGATTCGACCGTTAATGCAGGTTTCTTCTTAGGCGCAGGTTCCTGAAAGCCCCAATTAGAGTTGGTTTAGAACGCAGCATTGAAAACCAGGATGTTTAAAACCAGCAGGAAACAAGAAAAATTTTGTTACCTGTGCTGGAGGTTTTGTAGAGGGACCTCCACCCTGATGGATGTCTGTGGCCTTCTTTGCCACAGGTTTTCGAACAACTGAAAGAAAAACGTTCACAAGTTATAATTGACAGATATAGGTCGAAATGGAAAGACAAATATAATTTGAAGAGGGAACGTACATTTCTTTATTTTGTCGAGAACCAAGACGAAGGAATTTTGTAGTTCGTCTGCAAAATCCTTTTCGTCGAAGAAATATTCGACATAATATCTCTTCCACCAGTCTTCAAAAGATGGTGAACAGAGGAAGTTGAGTTGGTAGTCGAACAATGATAGTACGGTCCGACCAACGTACCTGCTAATATGCTTAGCAGCAGCATCCTCAGAGTAGTCATTACAAAAGTACAACAACGATTTCTCTCGAGGATAAATTGGATAAGGAAGTGATTGGATGATGCCAAACTGTCGGGAGACAAGATTCAGCTGGTAAGCCATCAAGCTCAAATGATTCTTTGAACTCTTGAAGCGCAATGGAATTATCCTTGGAGTGAGAAATGCTTCCCACATAGTTGTGTGCTCCTCGAGGTGAGGATCCTCTGATGACTTAGGATGGGGCCTGGTGAACCACCCTGGACCAAACTTTCGACTGGCGAAAGGAGCCATGGTCGAGGTAAATTCCTTCCTCCCTACAAACATCTGAACGAAGTTTGCAAAGGTCTTTTGGAGTTCCAGCCCATCCTCAGTGGGAGTCAATAAGGCAAGCCTGGTGCCTTCGACACGCCTTCTGGCTATCTCAGGAGCCTTTTCATTTATTTGAGTCTTCTGGGGTAGAAAAGACTCAAAAGTGGCGTTTAGCCAGAGTTGAAGTAGCCAGAAGGGTCCAGCAAGCAGCAAGCTGGCTCTATTTTCTATTATTTTTAATTGAGTCGCTCCACTACTTATTGACTCATACAGGTTTTCTAGTATTATTTCGGCCAAACAGATGTTTTGACCGTAATGAAGCTGAGTAGCAAGGGTGACCATTTTCTTCGTCACCTGTAGGGATTTCGTGCAGAACACGAAGCGTGACAGCCAAAGGGCTAGAAACGCAATGTGCTCCACATCCGTCACCACAACCATCGATTTGTCATGGTAGTGGTTGGTGTAGGTGGTATAAGTGGGTTTGGTAGCTGAAAACCCAATTTGGTCTTCAGACATTTCCTCTGGGTCGAAGTAATCCCCAGTTGGTCGAAGACCAGTAATAGTAGCCACGTCGAAAAGAGTGGGTATTACCATTCCACAAGGCAGGTGGAAGGTGAAGTGAGTATAGTCCCAAAATAGCAAAGAAGCTACCAGCATTTCAGGACAATAGTTGAGACCAGTTTTGGACAGCATAACTAGGTCATAAATTCCCATGCCCTTCCAAATCGAAGCATGGAACTTCTCCATCTTGTCGATCCAAGCGTTGTATTCTGGTGTAAGGTTAGGGCTAGACCTAAAAGCCCTAACCCCCCTGTTGAAGAACTGAAGATCTATTTTTTCTTTTACAGGGTCTTCGGTATCGTCTGTCGCCTTCTTGGAGCACCCAATGGGCTTGAGTGCCTCATGCACGGGGAAGAAACCCTCGATTTTCGTTGGGTCAACAATGCATTCATATAGAGGACCGGACATGGCGAAAACCTGGTTGGAATATCCAACAGGAATCAGCAGTTGAGAAGAATAAGTTTCACGCTCAGCATCTCCCATAGGTTCAGGAACCCTTCGCATTCCCATGGAGTTAACTATCGGAGCGGTTGAAAAGATTTTTGGTTGAGTAGTTTTAGAGGGAGTGCTAGATCTGGGGACATTAGAAGAACGAGAACGTGAAGCCATCTTTTGGTTTGAGATGAAGATGGATGAAGAACAAAGGTTTCTGGGTTTGGAGAGGAAGAAGCAAAGGTTTGCTTGCAGGAAGTTTTGTTCGACTTAAGGCTTGGATGAAGGAAAGCGTAAAGAGTCCAACAAGGGGCACTTAGTGCTATTTATAGTGATTGAAAAATCACAAGACTCGAGGTCATTTAATGTCTCAGACAAGAGTGGGGCACATGGCGCTCATTTGGTGATGTAGTCGTTCTGAAGAACAGAAACGGTGCAGTGTGCGTCCTCGATTTCGGGAAATAGTCATGATGACAAGATGTGAAAGGACATTGGGCGTGCCAAACGCCTTACTGAAGTGACGTCTTGGGAACAGGTGAAATGATGACTTTTTGATATTGTCAGTTGGTTGGTAGGAGACGAAAAGCACACAAACTAATTTGTGGCTGAGAGTGAAGGACAGGTGTCGAATGGAATCTCAAAGAATGCCTTTTTATTTTCAGCGTCGAAATAAGACATTCTTGGGGGGCAATTTGTTGGCTCCTAAATTCGACACCCTTATTTGTTATCATATAGACCATTGATTATGAGTCAGAAGGTTTCCTACATAAGGAGGCTTCGACCAACTGATCATGTCGAAGGGTCATCAAAGAATGACAAGATACTTAGAGAAATTCCTTTAAGTTGGAATCTTGTTGTCTTCGACGTCGAAGGAACCTCTCGACAAAGGTCCCTGATACCCAAGGTCGAACAGTTTGAGATTTGAATTGTTGGAGGGAAAACCGTTCCCAGCAGTTACCAAGTGCAACGTGCCGAGAACAGAAGCGTCGAAGGCTGTGAGCGTGCCATGTGGCGTCATCTCAAAGCAGCGTAACTGCCCAGTGGTTACTTAGGATTTGTTTTAGTATAAATACTAGTTATTCACGTAGTTTCCGCGTTTGTTCATCATTTTATACAAGTCACTCATTTAGATTCAAGTACCCAGCGTGAGAGAACGAATCATTGAGAATGTATGTGTGAAACACCATTTAAATTAATCAAAGTCTTTTATATTCAAGCAATTTATCGCTTTTCATTTACTTATCTCTGTCGAAGCCTTTTACTTAACGCTTTTATTTGTTCTATCAAGCTTTTCTTCATGTAATTTACTTAAAGTGTCTTTACTTTACTGGCATTAATCACCATTAGGATTAGTCAAACTCCAAAAAATCAACCATGTCTTAGGATCAATCTGATCGATCCTGCTAGTCACCAAATAAGTAACCTTTTGGAAGATCAGCGGTTGTTTACCAATTTCCACGGTAAACAGATGGCAGGTGATCTTAACGGAGTATGACATCCAATACACAACCCAAAAGGCAATCAAGGGGAGTGTGTTGGCAGATCATTTGGCGCATCAGGAAGTGGATGATTACCAGTCTATGAATTTCGAGTTTCTGGATGAGAGCATCATGTTGGTGACTGATTGTGAAAAACCTGGACCAGATGAAGGACCTGAGGAGGGATCCCGATGGTCTATGTACTTTGATGGAGCTTCAAACGCTTTGGGTAATGGAATTAGCACCGTAATCATATCTCCTGAAGGTTGTCATACTCCGTTCACCGCCCGATTATGTTTTAACTGCACCAACAACATGGCGGAGTATGAGGCGTGAATCATGGGCCTTCGAGCAGCTATTGACCTAAGGGTTAAGTTCTTGAGTGTATTCAGAGATTCCGCTCTCGTGATCAGTCAGATCAAAGGTGAGTGGGATATGAAACACCCAAATCTTATTCCTTATAAGGAGTATGTGTTGACGTTGCTTCCACACTTCGAGGAGATAACCTTTGAACATTTCCCCAGAGAGGAGAACCAGTTGGCGGATGCGCTAGCTACCATGTCTTCTATGTTCAAGGTTAGGTGGGACAATGAGGCTCCCCCTGATTACCATTGAGAGGTTGGACGAACCCGCACATTACTGTGACATCGAGACTGAAGAGGTAACAGATAAACCCTGGTTTCATGAGGTAAAGAGGTATCTTGAGGCTCGCGAGTACCCCAAGGGTGCATCTGTTAATGATAAAAAGTTTCTGAGGAGATTCGCGGCGAAGTTCTTCATCAGCAATGGCATCCTTTACAAGCGTAACCATGATCCAACCTTACTGCGGTATGTGGATAAGAATGAGGCAGAAAGGATTATGGTAGAGTTACATGAAGGTACCTTTGGAACTCATTCCAGTGGACATACCATGGCAAAGAAAATCCTACGGGCAGGATATTATTGGTCTACAATGGAATCCGATTGTTATCAGCATTCTCGGACCTGTCATAAGTGCCAAGTCTATGCTGATAAGATGCACATACCTCCAGTTCCTCTGAACGTCTTGACAGCTCCTTGGCCTTTTGCAATGTGGGGCGTCGATATGATTGGTGAGATCAGACCTACTGCATCCAACGGGAATTGTTTCATCCTGGTAGCAATTGATTACTTTACAAAGTGGGTTGAGGCAGCTTCCTTTGCTACAGTATCCAAGAATTTCGTGGCGCGGTTCATCCGACACAACCCGATATGTCGATACGGTGTACCAGAGAGGATCATTACGAACAATGGTACAAATCTCAACAATACGATGATCACCGAGCTCTGCAAGCAATTCAAGATACAACATCATAACTCTTCTCCTTACCGGCCAAAGATGAATGGGGCTGTTGAAGCGGCTAATAAGAACATCAAGAAGATTGTGCAGAAGATGACGGTGACATACAAAGATTGGCATGAGATGTTACCATTCGCTCTTCATGGGTACCGTACCTCAGCTCGGACGTCAACAGGGGAAACACCCTATTACTTGGTATATGGTATGGAGGCAGTCTTGCCCATTGAAGTTCAGATACCCTCTCTTCGGATTATGAAGGATGCAGGTTTGAGCGAGGACGATTGGATCCAGACCCGGCTTGATCAGCTGAACTTAATCGACGAAAAGAGACTTACCGCTATTTGTCATGGTCAGACGTATCAAAAGCGAATGATCAAGGCATTTAACAAGAAAGTCAGACGACAAGAGTATCAAGTTGGGGATCTGGTGATCAAACGCATCATACTGCCGCAAGGTGATCCCAGAGGCAAATGGACCCTTACGTATGAAGGGCCATTTGTGGTTGAGAACATTTTCTCAGGAGGAGCTATGATTCTAACCACCATGGATTGTGACGACCTTCCTCACCCCGTCAATGCAGACATAGTAAAAAATACTACGCATAATCAAATACCCGCTAGGTCAACTGGCCTAGGCAAAAATAAGGGCTTCCCGGCGAACCAAAAGGGTTCAGGAAAAAATAAGGGATGAAAATGGAAAAATCTGTACACCCGGCAAGTCGAAAACCTGAAAAGGCGGCTTGGGCAAAAAAAGGGTATCCCGGTGGACTGAAAATCCGAAAGGGCGGTCCAGGAAAAAATTAGGGATCAAAGCGTAACATTATGTCTCATTGGATCATCTTGCATCCAGACTTCGGTATCGACTATCAAGCTCGGACGGCACTAATCAATCTGATCTACCTTCAACCAAGTAGCAAAGTGATGAGACGCTTAAAGACATAGGGGCAATAGCAGAGTTGGAACCCAGTAGGATTGTTCACATAGCTGTTTTCTTGGTTTTTCACAAATTGTATAATTTTTATTTTTCGGCGGCGTTCTCTTACTAGGACGTCAGCCTCTTGTAAAAAAAACGCCTATTTACAGGCCAAACTTCAAAATTAATACAATTCATTTTCACAAAGAAATTTCAAATTGTTTTTCTTTTTCTGTTTTGTTTTGCAAGAACGTCCAATGGTTCATTTTGATATATGCATTTGACAATAATTGTTGTCCATAAATATTTACATGTGAAATAAAAGACGATTACTCGTAATTCCAGAAACAGGGACAAACAAGAAATGTTTGAGCCTTACAGTTACTCTATTCACCAAGTACAGGGATACACCTAGCTGAAGAAAATGACTAAAAATGCATACACTCCCCGCAGAGTAGGAAGTACCAGAATACAGTATTATCAACTCTCCCCAGCTGAGGTTCGCAGTCGCGAGTGAGTCGGTAAGATTCTCCCCAAGAAGAGTTCATCTTTCATCAATGATGAAGACAATCCCCAGTGGAGTTTATTTCTTCCGCAAACAAAAAACTTCATCCCCAATAGAGTTTATCACCGCCAGCAATGGTAATTCATCCACAACCGAGGTTATTGCTCCAAATCATCATATCCTAAGCAGGGTATCTCTTCCCCAAAGAGTCATTTTTTCGCCAATGTATTCTCCAGCAGGATTATTCTCCCAATCACCTTCGGTCGTTATCCTCAGCGAGCGGAACTCTTTCATTCTCCAGCAGCAATCCGAGATTTATTTTCCGCCAGCTAGAAAACATCATAAAAATATTACATATCCATACATCATGACATGCATATACGTATCATATAACACAATCTCATTTATTTTGAGAACATCATTGCTCGATACATGTAATGCATCATGACATTACATACGACTAACCTTTACCTTTCAGGAAAAATACAATCAAATTCTCACCAAGTTCAAGCTATGAAACCCGGATTCGACCGGATAGTAACTTGATTACTCCAGCATATTGTGAAGCCCGGAGAACGACCAGATAACAGTACCAGACTACCGTGAAGCCTGGATTACGACCAGATAGTGGTATCTCTTAAAAGCAGGCTATGAAGCCCGGATTCGACCGGATAATAGTTTAATCCCCAGTAAGCCGTGAAGCCCAGATTACGACCGAATAGCAGCTCAGCAAGTACCATGAAGCCTAGATTACAACCAGATAATGGTAGAAGACGTTGTGAAGCCTGGGTTACGACCAGATAGCAGCCAAAGACACCGCAAAGCCTGGATTACGACCAGATAGTGGTATATCTTTAATACAAGTTATGAAGCCCGGATTCAACCGGATAGTATCTTGATTTTTCCAAACACCATGAAGCCTGGATTCGACCAGATAATGGTATGAGACATCACGAAGCCTGGATTACGACCAGATAGCGGTAAAAGACACTAAAGCCTGGATTATGACCAGATAACAGTGAGGGACACTGTGAAGCTTGGATTACGAACAAATAGCAGTTCACCCGGCCAATTACTATGAATCCCGGATTCGACCGGATATTAGTAGGCCCAAAAAATCAAATGGAAGCCCGGATGCGACTGGATAACCACTTGATTTCTTCTGAAGCCTGGATTTCAACCAGATAAGAAGTGAGGTATTTTGAAGACTGGATTCGACCAGATAGCAGTACAAGACACCATGAAGCCTGGATTTGACCAGATAATGGTATATTACATCGTGAAGCCTGTATTACGATCAGATAGCGGTTAAAACCACTGAAGCCTGGATTACGACCAGATAATAGTACAAGACATTGTGAAGCTTGGATTTCGACCAAATAGCAGTTTTACTTGGACAGATGCTAAGAAGGCCAGAGTCGACCGGATATTAGTGTGCCCTAAATTCAAGTTGAAGCCCGGATGCGACTGGATAACAACTGAATTCCTTCTGAAGCCTGGATTACGACCAGATAAGAATCGAGAAATTGTGAAGCCTGGATTACGATCAGATAGCAAGTTTGATCTCATCTCCCCAGTAAAGTCACTATAAAGCCTGGATTACGACCAGATAGCAGTCGGTCTTATCACTATGAAGCTTGGATTACAACCAGATAGTAGTTCATTCTCACCTCTCCAACTAAGAGGCGATTCCTCAGTAGAATAACGGACGACCGAAGTTCCAAAAATTCAACTTTTCTCAAAACACAGATGATTCCCCAGTAGAATAACGGACGACTGAAGCTCCTAAAATTCTATTTCTCCCAAGATAGAGATCAACATTCCCCAACAGAATATTCCTCAACAACAGGTACACAAGCTCTCACTAAGGAATCTCTAATGCGATCGACACTTCTTCGGATGGCGTCTTTAAGCCCATCTCCCGGCATCAATCTCCAAATGGAATCTTTAAGCCCATTCCCGACATCACAAGACAAGTACCACTTCATGCGAGTGCAAATTTCTGGGCACTCTAGTGTTTAATCATCTTCCACCTTCGGTTCACGAAAGGCAGAAAAACCAATCTACATCCTCGGTTTTAAGAAGATTTAACAGGGGCAGCTGTTGTACCCCAAAATTTTCCCTCTCACATTTCTCAATACATTTCAAGTGAGGTCCTCAAATTTCTCAAGGAAGCCCAAGGGTTGGCCAGACAAGCTCCCTTCTAAGGCAGTCTACCTCAAATTAGGGTTTTATGTTGCATCAAGATACTTGAGCCCAAGGGATCCCAAATTCTCACTATTGTCCTAATATGCTCTCAAGATCATCCATGTCAAGTTTCAAGCCTTGCAGAGGAAGTTTTCTCAATCAATTGCTCAAAGGTCTGAAAATCGACTGGGCTAGGGCAAAAGTCAATTGTGGCCCACATACAGTCAAACTTCAAGATTTTTGGTAAACATCCTCATTTTGAAGTATATTTCATCATTTTATCAAGGGTTGATCATGATTCATAAAGGATTGCTCATAATTCATCAAGAACCAAAAGTTGCTAAATTAGGGTTTTGCAGGAAAAGTCAACTCAACTTTGACAAAGCATAACTTTCTCATACTTTATGAGAAATGACCCATCCAAAGCTCATTTTGAATAGGATGCAATGCTATACAATCCATCTTCATCTCCCAAGTTCAAAATATGCACTCACAAGAAGTTATGAATTTGGACATTATAGGTCATTTTGAAAAGTCAACAAAAACACCTTTTTTGCCAAAGCTTCATACATGAACATGGAATACAAAATTGAGATGAGACTAAAATGGTTATTTAGAGGACATCTCAAGCTTTCTAAAAAGTCCAATAACACCTTCAAAGAGTCAAAATTGAGGAAGTTATGAATTGGTGAAGTTGGCCATTTTGCAAAATTGTCAAAAGTCAACTATGCCTAAAATTGCAATTTTTGCTAAATGGGCCTAATCTTTTGCACTTGTTTTGAGTTGGTAGCATGGTCCACGAGCCCTAGCCCTTGCCACTTGTCATTATCTTATTTTTATTATTTATTTTGATTTTTATTTGAATTAAATCAATTTAAATCAAAAACAAATCATAGAAAATCCAAATCATTGAAATCTCAAGATTTTGTACATGTTTCAGGTCCTATATCCAGCTAGCATAAGATTGAATTCGTGTAAAGCCTTGGTGTGCACAAAAAGATTTAATTTGGCCTATTTTTGGAAATATATTTAAAGGAATCAAATCAAAATCAAAAGCCATGATTGATAAAGATTGATCACACTTTTTCTACCCTAATTCATTCCTCAATACATAAGGAACAATTGCAGACCTAAAACAAGGCTAGAGAGAGGCGCAAGAACCAGAACCAAACTTGAAAAAAATCACAAAAAGTGCTGAGTCGAATTCATACTTCTAGGCATTCTCAAGACCTTCTAGCTATCCTAATCGCTTCCTTGGAGTGTAAGCAAGCGAAACCAATCAAGAACGAGTCTTTTCCAGCACCAAAACGCATTGTAAGTCATCCACGACCTTGGTTCTTTCTTGAATTCGAATTGCTTCATTCTGGCACTTATAGCACGAAATAATTATATATTTTTGATCCTTGGAACTTTTGCAAACTATCTGTAATATTCAATTGCATTTTTATGGACTGTATGAGATTTCATCATTATTAGGGTTTGTTGCTTCGATTTGGGATCTTTCCATACAGGTAAAATTGGGCCATGAAAGGGGCACCATTGTGCTCAGCAGGCCCAGATGAATCTATCCATGGCCTTAGTTTTTATTTATCATGCTTGTATTGAATTTTGAGAATTACAGAACCTGTAGCTATGGACGTAGTGTCGTAGGTAAAAGTATGTAACTTTTACCAACGGTGCAAAGAGGAACTAATAAAGTTGTGTTATAACCTGGGGCAGGGTAGTCTCTCAGTTGATCCAAGTGCATAACGAATGGCACCAAAGAGGTCCTTAAATAAACAAAAGACAGTGATGGTTCAGAACAATCATAAAGACAGGCAGTTGTTATCCAAAAAAAAATCATAAATGAAAAGCCCAAAAAGTCAAAACCTATGAAGGAGACTTACAAAACTAGGGCATCCCGCTGACTGTAATTCCAAAAAAGGAAACAGTTCAGGCAAAAAAAGAAAGGGATAACAAAAATCAAGAAAGAGGTCTCACAAACCCTCAACCAAAGCAAAAAAAATGACTGCCTATTCAAAATAAATCATCAATATCTGAACCATCATTGGAACATCAGGACAAAGACTCAAACAAGGTCTAACGCACGGTCAGCTGAGTTTAGGTTTAGAGAACATCACGAAGAGCGGGTGGGTACAAATAATTTGAGCCTTTATCCTTTGTTTCTTGAACCATGAACCAGGCCACGTTATAACCCTTAAAAGTCCTAGCTGAAGCATGGGTTAGTTCGAAAGCATACTGTTCCAAAAGGTATCCTGACTCCTTAAGGCCTACGGTAAATACAGAGTTGACATCGTGTTTTACAAACATTCATTTGTTTTATGAAAAAGAATGCATTTTCAAAATCTTCAAGACAGACATAAGCTTGGCATTTTTAACATAACCTTGTTTGCATATGAATATTTGTTTGAGCAGCAGGGAAATTCGCGCGATGAATACCTAGTGAACAAGAGCACTTCCAATCAAGGGGCATGGCATGAGCATGGTCCATCATCTGGGGCAATCCAGTCAAGATTCGGAGAATCTCTCGAAGGCCAAACAGCCTGGGGCAAATCTCCGCCTGAGTCACTCGGGGCATCCCAACAACGAGTCTTGCCTAATCAAACATCTTCTGATAGTATGCCAAAACATTTCTAACAGGGGCAGCTCCCTACATCCTGAGAGCATGGACATAGTCGAAAAAATACTACGCATAATCAAAGACCCGCTAGGTTGACGTACCTAGGCAAAAATAAGGGCTTCCCGGCGAACCAAAAGGGTTCGGGCAAAATGAAGGGATGAAATGAAAAAATCTGTACACCCGGCAAGTCGAAAACCTGAAAAGGCGGCTTGGGCAAAAATGGGTATCCCGGTGGACTGAAAACCCGAAAGGGCGGTCCAGGCAAAAATTAGGGATCAAAGCGTACGACTATGTCCTGTCATCTTGTCACCTGCCTACCAGAAGAAGGTGGGTCCATCAACAACTATCAGCTCCTCACAGGTCTTCCTCTCCCACCTCAGAAGCAGGGGCAATGATGAGTCGTCTAAGCAATCTGATTGTTCTATCCACTAAGGTACCAAGGTAGGTTCAGCTAAAGAACATGACCAGTACATCTTAATTCCCCAGAGAGTAAGTCAGCAGTCAGTGCATTCTTCCCCAAGCAGAGTTATCAAATCTCAAAGAAGTTGGGTATCCACCCGCAGATCTCAACCTTCCCCAGCAGCATACAGTCTTAACAAGCATCCCCGGCAGTCTTGATTTAAGATTGTTCCCCGGCGTTCTATCAACATTCAAAGGAACCACTTCCCCCATATATCAAAACTTCCCCAAGGAAAGTCCAATCTAGTCCCCCAGGAAAGTTGGAATTCATACCCCCAAGCAGTAAGCTTATCCCCAGTAGACTCTGGAAGCTTATCCCTCGCAGAACACGAACGTGTCGTCCGGCTTTATTTAAAGAGTTATTTCCTTAATAGGATATAACTGGGTTATCCTCAGCCAAAAGCCACGGAAAGAGCGTCCTCGACGAAGTCTTCTTACCCCAGCGAAGTCCATCAACACTTCCAACGGCAAAGATATCCCCAGCAAGTTATTATCAACAGCTTAACAAAGTAAACCTCTCCCCACAGAGTGTTGCTCCCCAGCAAGATCGTCAGAGTACTTTTCTCCCCGCAGAATCCTCCATTTGCCAAGTTTATTCCGCAACGGAGTCATCTTCTCCTACCGGTATTCTTGCAGTTATCATCCCCAGCGGAAGCAAAATCTATTCTTCAACATCAGCCCAGGATACGACTTCCCGGCACCCGTCAAGGATTTATTTTTCCTAGACGAAAAACACATTCATAAAACGTCACACACATCATTATAGCATGCATAGACGCATCATATCACCCCAATCTCATTTATTTTTGAGAACATCTTAAAATCATGCAATTCATGCATTATGACATTGCATACAACTAATTCGTTACTTTTTCAGGAAAGAACGATCAACAGATAAAAGTCTTCATTCTGCTGAGGTAGTAATCGTCCCAGATTCCTTCATCATTCTGCTGAGGTAGTAATTGTCCCAGATTCCTTCATCATCCTGCTGAGGTAGTAATCGTCCCAGATTCCTTCATCATCCTGCTGAGGTAGTAATCGTCCCAGATTCCTTCATCATTCTGCTGAGGTAGTAATCGTCCCAGATTCCTTCATCATTCTGCTGAGGTAGTAATCGTCCCAGATTCCTTCATCATTCTGCTGAGGTAGTAATCGTCCCAGATTCCTTCATCATTCTGCTGAGGTAGTAATCGTCCCAGATTCCTTCATCATTCTGCTGAGGTAGTAATCGTCCCAGATTCCTTCATCATCCTGCTGAGGTAGTAATTGTCCCAGATTCCTTCATCATCCTGCTGAGGTAGTAATCGTCCCAGATTCCTTCATCATTCTGCTGAGGTAGTAATCGTCCCAGATTCCTTCATCATTCTGCTGAGGTAGTAATCGTCCCAGATTCCTTCATCATTCTGCTGAGGTAGTAATCGTCCCAGATTCCTTCATCATCCTGCTGAGGTAGTAATCGTCCCAGATTCCTTCATCATCCTGCTGAGGTAGTAATCGTCCCAGATTCCTTCATCATTCTGCTGAGGTAGTAATCGTCCCAGATTCCTTCATCATTCTGCTGAGGTAGTAATCGTCCCAGATTCCTTCATCGTCCTGCTGAGGTAGTAATCGTCCCAGATTCCTTCATCATATATTTGGAGTAGCAATCGTCTCAGATTCCTTCATCACATCCTTATCAAAAAACCTCCTCTGGTTCAGTCAGATCGACCCTAAGATCTCCCTGATTCTTATCCCAGTAGAAGACACCCAAGATTTTTCTCAACGAGCGTTGTTGAAGTTAAAGTCACCCAAGACTTTTCTCAACGAGCGTTGTTGAAGTTAAAGTCACCCAAGACTTTTCTCAACGAGCGTTGTTGAAGTTAAAGTCACCCAAGATTTTTTTCAACGAGCGTTGTTGAAGTTCAAGTCGCCCAAGGTTCTCTTACCATTCCTGCTAAGGCAGTAACCACCCCTGGTTCATTCATCACCGTTTGAAGCTCCAGATCCAGCTCCTGTAACCAGTCAGGACACATCTATATCAAGCATCTGAAAACAGCTCCTGCAACATGTCAGGTAATCATTTTCTGTTTTGCAGGTACGCAAGTTCTCGCTAAGGAATCTCTTACGCGATCAACATCCAGATGGCATCTATAAGCCCATCATCCTATCCAGCAACCTCTAAATGGCATCTATAAGCTCATTCCATCATTGCACTGCTACTATGTGAGTGCAAATTTCTGGGCACTCTAGTGTTCAATCATCTTCCACCCTCGGATTACGAAAGGCACGTCAGCCAATCTGCATCCTCAGGTTTAAGAAGATTGAACAGGGGCAACTGTTGTACCCCAAAATTTGCCCTCCCATATTTCTCAAAAAAACATTTCCAGAAAAATTCACAAGTCCAACCTGGCGCATCATATTCAGGTATTCTTTCGCCAAGATATCTCTGATAACGTATTCTCAAATTCAGGTTCGGCTCAAGAGTCAATTCTTTAAAGAAGGTATCCGAATGTGTGAGTTTTCTTGAAGAAATATAGTGAAAAAGTGTGCTGAAAGTGCAGTTTTTACGCGCTAAATAATTCATAACTTGAAGATCGTGACTCATTTTGAACCTGTTCCGGTGGCCAAAATTCCGTCTTGACATTATCTACGTTTTCATCTCTCACGGCTGGAAGCCAATTTCGATCAGAAGGTCTTCAAAAATGTGGATTTATCAAGTATTTTCGTGCAGAAAATTTGTGACAGAAGTTTATTTGCGTCATGTTCAAAAAATCATAACTTGGTCGATTTTCATCGTATCGAGCTGGTTCCGGTGCCAAAATTTCACAAATTGAGTTGACTACATTTTCACAGAAGGTATTGAGTTCAAACGGTATTCAAAAGGCCTTCGTTTTTTGCTCAGAGTGCGTGACACGCTGAAAATCCTGAATGCTGAATATTATTTCATCTGGGCCGAAACTTCGAAAATTCATAACTCGGTCAATTTTTATCGGATTGGGCTCATATTTTTACACAAGGTCCCTGACTCGTAGATCTACAACTTTGCTTCAAAAGTCGAGACCGGATTATGCACCGATCAATACCAGTTTTTTATTGAAGAACGTGTCAGAGCCGACACTGGAGCCCAAAATAAGTTTGTCTGAGCTGAAACTTCAAAAATTCATAACTAATTCACCGTTTATCCGATTGAGTCGATTTTCGGACAGGAGTTAGTTCTCGATGTCGGCTACATTTTGTTTTCACATTTCAACTTCAAAAAATGCACTTAAGTCCCTGCGATTTAGCCTGGAAAGTGACGAATTCAAGTGAATATTGGAGGCCCAATTGCACATTCAAAGCCCATTTTCTTTACCCTAATTTCCACTATATAATCACCTTCTTGTCACACAAAACCAGGGGGAGAAAAAAAGAAAAAAAGGGAAGAGAAAAAAGAGAGAAAAAACCTTGCCACAACACTGTTGGAATATCAAACTCTTTCAAGAACCCTAAAACCTTGAAATCCTTATTACAAATCCCTCTCTCACTACAAACAAAGTCATCTCAGTTACAAACCAACACCTCACTACTTCTCCAGTAAGGATAAGGCTGGCTTGATCTCCATGATCCTAATTTTCCAGTAAGGCATAAAAGCATCCAGGTCACTAATTTTCCAGTAAGGGTAAGATTGATTTGATCTCCATGATCAAAAGGGTATAATCATTCATACATGCCATATTGTGCCTAAACATTAAATTTCTTCATATATTGGCTTTATTTGCATTTTATGATTTTATTTAATGTGTTCGTGAGATTCAACACTGCAGATTTAGACAGGATCCCATGCAGGTTCATTAAGGAACGTTGAGGCCAAAAGCCAAATGGCCAAAAGCCAAAAGCCAAATGGCCAAAGTAGAACATTTTATGCATGACACCAATACATGGCGAGACAGACATTAAGCCAGACATTAAGGAACGTTGAAGCCAGAACACAAATGGCCAAAAGCCAAAACGCAAATGGCCAAAAGCCAAAAGCCAAATGGCCAAAGTAGAACAACTTATGTATGATGAGGCCAGAACACAAATGGCCAAACCACTCCAATTCACCTCCAAAAAGGGGACAGAAGCCCCCCAAGGTATTGTATTTTCTTTCTTTTCCTTATTTTATTTATTTCAATTATTTCTTTTTTTAATTAATTCCTTTAATTTAACTTATTTTCATAAAATATAAAAAATAGTAAAAAACAGAAAAGTCATAAAAATCAAAATATATTTATTTAATTAATATTTTTTGTAAATAAATTTCACTAATAATTAATTATTTATTTTTATAAATCAAAATTGCATGTAAATAATTAGATTAATTTTAGGTTTAATTTTAACATGTTTTTCTTAATAAATAAAAAAAATTAGAATTAGGGTTAATATTTTAATTTCATTTAATCTTTCTCATAAAAATACATAAAAAACATAAATACCAAAAACTCAAAAAAAATAATAATTTCTTTTTTCTCTTTAATTTCATTAGTTTAATCATTTAATTTAATTTCATTAAAAAGGGTCCAACGCCCTCGTTTCCAATTTTAATTCCTATTCGCGTCTTTTTATTTATTTCCTTCTTTTAAATATTTATGTAATTCTCCCAAAGCCATGTAACTCGAACATTTTATATTTCTCGCACTTTAGTTCTTTATTTTTTGTCAAATCGGGTCCTGGATTTTAATTTGGCGATGTGGACCCGCGCCTTTGTAATAGTTTAGGAACTTTAATTTCCGCAACTTTTTTTAACTGTTAATAATTGCATGCAAGAATGAATGTCTAAATAAAAACAAACGCATAGATCACCTTGACATGAATAAGACAAAATAACTGAACATGACACACAAATCACACACCACCCCTAGGGTACGCCTCACTGTTGCCTTGCCTCGAAAGATGATCGTCGAGTAGAGGATGTTTTAGTAAGTCCTCATGATCCGGGAACCTGGCATGAGGGTAGCTTCTAAGGTATCTTCCTATTGCTCTGGTGATCACCATGTCCCGAACCTTCGAATTGACCCGAACACCTCCAACGGTGGTGCTACCTACCTCTCAATGGTGGGATGGCACTACTTTAAAGGACATTTACACAGACGAATTCCTTAGGGTAGGTAGACGACTCTAGATACTTGCTCTAAATTCAAAACAAATTCAAAAATACTTTTCACACCAACACATTTTCAAAAAGCTTTCGAAAGCATTTTTTCAAACACTCTTGAGGACCGATACAAGAGTCGAACTGAAATTTTCAAAGAAACTTTTTAAAACCCACATTGAAAAGCAAACAAACCACTTTTGAAAACACAATGAGCAAGTATCTAAGAGCCCATGGATAACCATGGATAGAAAGGGTGCTAATACCTTCCCTTTCTATAATCTACCTCCCGAACCGAGAGCAATCTCTTTAAGGAATTTTTCTGTGCTTTTGTCCTTTCCATTTGGAGAAAATAAAAGACGGTGGCGACTCTTGCTTCCGCGACATTTCGCGAACCATCGTTAAACAGTCAGTTCCAGATCCACCGATCACAGAACTGGCGACTCTGCTGGGGATAATACTTAAAGTGGGGTGTACCTTAGGGCTAGTTCATAACTATGTTTTCAATTGTTTTCCTTGTGTGCTTTAAATTGTGGGTTGCTTGGGAGTTCTATAGATCCTAACCCGGATCTGGGAAATACCTTCTTAGAAAGTAGCAACAAGGCTGTGAGGGAACTGTGCGGGGTATACCGACATGGTTGAAACAGTCTGCTACGTTGATGTGGCACTTTGGTGTGTACCGGTAACCCTTGAGTTCAGTCAAGGAGAGTACGGGGCCTCCGCGTGGTGTCGTGAAGCATCAACAGACCTTAGGAACCTTAATTGAACTGTCTTGGCCTCTTTAGGGTAGTGAGATAACTGACTTTGGTGCAGTCCGAGGTTGGTTGATACTCGATACTACGCTCAATTGAGGGTTGCTTTCCTGGAATATTTCGGTCGCCAGTTCAGTGGCTAAATCGAAACGATGAACAATGAAAGCAATCCCGTGATATTGGGAACCTTAGAACCCGGTTACTTTGATTAGGACAGGTTGAACCCACCAACTTCAAGAGGGTAGTACCCCAAACTTCATGCTGGCCTAAACTCTAAGGGTTTCTCTTGTGTGACTTGCGTGCCTTCGTACTTGACTACTTGCATGCTTGTTATCTGACACATGAACTACTTGCAGGTTTTGTTTATAGTCCTTAATAGGGACTCATAACAGGGTACCTAAGCTTCTTACAGGTTTTGGTTTGCAGTCCTTAATTAGGACTCCTAACAGGGTTTACCGAGTTTCTTGCAGGTTTTGTTTATAGTCCTTAATTAGGACTCATAACAGGGTATCCTAAGTTTCTTGCAGGTTTTGGTTTGCAGTCCTTAATTGGGACTCGTAACAGGGTTACGTACATCACCCCATGCATAGCATGACATCATACCATTGCATACATCCTAACCCATTTCAAGGATCTCAAGGGCTTGTGATGCAGGTCATGGTGAATCAACTATCCCAGCAAGGGGCAGAGAGGATTTATTTTCCTCTAGCCAAGGTTGTCAGGGGCTATGACCCACTGGATATGGTGAGCCTTTGACCCTTGAAGAAGGACTCTCAACAACATGAAGTACCTTCAATCAAGTTACCGGTTTTCAACTCTAACAAGTTTCTCTGTTTACCCCGCGAGGTCCTTGAAAACATTACATGCATGTCATACATCTCATTGCATTGCAGGTATCCCTTTGACAGGTTGCTTACCCTTCTTCGCTGTTTATTTCAGCCGATCGTCATGAATCCTGAATCTTCAACCGAACACACTATCAAGGCCCTCCAGGCTCAGAATGCCCAGTTCCAAGGGCTGATCATGAATTTGACCCAGGGGCAACAAGATCTGAAGGCTTTGCTCTTGAAGAAAGAAAAGAAGAAGAGGAGGACTGTTTTGTTCAGCCCTAGACGCAGATCTAGGAATACCCTGCAGGATCAAACTGAGAGGACAACTCCATCTGTGGGGAAAAGCAGTCATCAAGAGGAAAGGATTCCCAGCCCAGTGGTCTCTGACAATAAGACAGATTTCAACGACGAACAGTACCCTCCGGCTGAGGACAAGTACAAACAGTTGGAGGATAGGCTGAATGCTATGGAAATCCAACAGGTACTTGGGCTGGATTTTGGAGATCTGGGTTTGTCAACTGGTGTGATTATTCCTCGGAAGTTCAAAGCACCATCCTTTACCAAGTATGACGGGGCGTCTTGTCCCAAGTTACATCTCAGGTCCTATGTTCGGAAGATTCAACCATATACGGTGGACAAGAATTTGTGGATCCACTTCTTCTAGGAGAGTCTTTCAGGGACTCATCTCGAATGGTTCTATCAGCTAGATGGGACCAAGGTTCGTAACTGGGAGGAGTTGGCAACTGCTTTCTACAAGCAGTATCAATACAATGCCGACCTTGCTCCTACGCGTACTCAACTCCAGGGTATGTCGTTAGGATCAAGTGAAGGTTTTAAAGAATATGCGCAGAAATGGAGGGATCTTGCTGGAAGGGTACAACCACCTCTGACTGATCGGGAACTTGTCGATATGTTCTTGGGGACCCTGTCTGGTCCATTCTACAACCACCTAATTGGGAATTCGTCTGCTGGATTCACAGATCTTATCTTGACTGGAGAGCGAATAGAAGCTGGTATCCGGTCTGGGAAAATTCAAGAGGATGCACCTTCTGATAAAAAGCCCCACAGTGGAAAGAAAGAGTCCAATGCTATACATGGTAAAAAGGGTCGTCATGATGTAGGGGCAATCCAGATTTCTGATCCCACGCCCGTTCAACCAAGAAAGAGCAATAGGCGTAGGATAAAGCATCAGGATAGGAAGTATACTGACATCAACATGTCTTTGTCTCAGGCATTACAGCAATTGCTGAAGGCGAAAATGATCACACTAAAGGATCCTCCTCAAAATCCTGACACTTCCTCTCCCAAGTACAACCCGGGTGTGAGATGTGCCTACCATTCTGACAGTCCTGGACCGACGACTGTTGGACCTTGAAGAACAAGATCCAGGATTTGATTGACGCCAAGGAGGTCGAGTTTGAACACTGATCCTACACCAAATCATCGAGAATGTCTTTTGTTCATTCAAATGTTCAAGTTGTATTTTTCTTTGATTGTTCAAACATTTATTCATGTTAAACATTGTTATCACATTAATGCATCGCTTATGTCTATTTTGAATCAATATATTCGTATTCACTAAACGCAAATTATTTTCATATTTTTTCTGATGTCAACTCTCTTTAATTCTAAGCCTCTTGAGGGAGGATGACGAAAACGATACCATAATCTACAGTATGCTTTTGAACAGACCCCGCTGATGAGGTACAGGCATTGTTTCAATCCCTAAACACTGGAGTTATAAGGATGATAATCCCTCGTCAACCCATCTGAGCCAAAGAAGTAGGAGTTTTTATTTTCGAAAATCAAAACCCTTAATCATAACCTGGGGCAGGGTAGTCTCTCAGTTGATCCAAGTGCATAACGAATGGCACCAAAGAGGTCCTTAAATAAACAAAAGACAGTGATGGTTCAGAACAATCATAAAGACAGGCAGTTGTTATCAAAAAAAAAATCATAAATGAAAAGCCCAAAAAGTCAAAACCTATGAAGGAGACTTACAAAACTAGGGCATCCCGCTGACTGTAATTCCAAAAAAGGAAACAGTTCAGGCAAAAAAAGAAAGGGATAACAAAAATCAAGAAAGAGGTCTCACAAACCCTCAACCAAAGCAAAAAAAATGACTGCCTATTCAAAATAAATCATCAATATCTGAACCATCATTGGAACATCAGGACAAAGACTCAAACAAGGTCTAACGCACGGTCAGCTGAGTTTAGGTTTAGAGAACATCACGAAGAGCGGGTGGGTACAAATAATTTGAGCCTTTATCCTTTGTTTCTTGAACCATGAACCAGGCCACGTTATAACCCTTAAAAGTCCTAGCTGAAGCATGGGTTAGTTCGAAAGCATACTGTTCCAAAAGGTATCCTGACTCCTTAAGGCCTACGGTAAATACAGAGTTGACATCGTGTTTTACAAACATTCATTTGTTTTATGAAAAAGAATGCATTTTCAAAATCTTCAAGACAGACATAAGCTTGGCATTTTTAACATAACCTTGTTTGCATATGAATATTTGTTTGAGCAGCAGGGAAATTCGCGCGATGAATACCTAGTGAACAAGAGCACTTCCAATCAAGGGGCATGGCATGAGCATGGTCCATCATCTGGGGCAATCCAGTCAAGATTCGGAGAATCTCTCGAAGGCCAAACAGCCTGGGGCAAATCTCCGCCTGAGTCACTCGGGGCATCCCAACAACGAGTCTTGCCTAATCAAACATCTTCTGATAGTATGCCAAAACATTTCTAACAGGGGCAGCTCCCTACATCCTGAGAGCATGGACATAGTCGAAAAAATACTACGCATAATCAAAGACCCGCTAGGTTGACGTACCTAGGCAAAAATAAGGGCTTCCCGGCGAACCAAAAGGGTTCGGGCAAAATGAAGGGATGAAATGAAAAAATCTGTACACCCGGCAAGTCGAAAACCTGAAAAGGCGGCTTGGGCAAAAATGGGTATCCCGGTGGACTGAAAACCCGAAAGGGCGGTCCAGGCAAAAATTAGGGATCAAAGCGTACGACTATGTCCTGTCATCTTGTCACCTGCCTACCAGAAGAAGGTGGGTCCATCAACAACTATCAGCTCCTCACAGGTCTTCCTCTCCCACCTCAGAAGCAGGGGCAATGATGAGTCGTCTAAGCAATCTGATTGTTCTATCCACTAAGGTACCAAGGTAGGTTCAGCTAAAGAACATGACCAGTACATCTTAATTCCCCAGAGAGTAAGTCAGCAGTCAGTGCATTCTTCCCCAAGCAGAGTTATCAAATCTCAAAGAAGTTGGGTATCCACCCGCAGATCTCAACCTTCCCCAGCAGCATACAGTCTTAACAAGCATCCCCGGCAGTCTTGATTTAAGATTGTTCCCCGGCGTTCTATCAACATTCAAAGGAACCACTTCCCCCATATATCAAAACTTCCCCAAGGAAAGTCCAATCTAGTCCCCCAGGAAAGTTGGAATTCATACCCCCAAGCAGTAAGCTTATCCCCAGTAGACTCTGGAAGCTTATCCCTCGCAGAACACGAACGTGTCGTCCGGCTTTATTTAAAGAGTTATTTCCTTAATAGGATATAACTGGGTTATCCTCAGCCAAAAGCCACGGAAAGAGCGTCCTCGACGAAGTCTTCTTACCCCAGCGAAGTCCATCAACACTTCCAACGGCAAAGATATCCCCAGCAAGTTATTATCAACAGCTTAACAAAGTAAACCTCTCCCCACAGAGTGTTGCTCCCCAGCAAGATCGTCAGAGTACTTTTCTCCCCGCAGAATCCTCCATTTGCCAAGTTTATTCCGCAACGGAGTCATCTTCTCCTACCGGTATTCTTGCAGTTATCATCCCCAGCGGAAGCAAAATCTATTCTTCAACATCAGCCCAGGATACGACTTCCCGGCACCCGTCAAGGATTTATTTTTCCTAGACGAAAAACACATTCATAAAACGTCACACACATCATTATAGCATGCATAGACGCATCATATCACCCCAATCTCATTTATTTTTGAGAACATCTTAAAATCATGCAATTCATGCATTATGACATTGCATACAACTAATTCGTTACTTTTTCAGGAAAGAACGATCAACAGATAAAAGTCTTCATTCTGCTGAGGTAGTAATCGTCCCAGATTCCTTCATCATTCTGCTGAGGTAGTAATTGTCCCAGATTCCTTCATCATCCTGCTGAGGTAGTAATCGTCCCAGATTCCTTCATCATCCTGCTGAGGTAGTAATCGTCCCAGATTCCTTCATCATTCTGCTGAGGTAGTAATCGTCCCAGATTCCTTCATCATTCTGCTGAGGTAGTAATCGTCCCAGATTCCTTCATCATTCTGCTGAGGTAGTAATCGTCCCAGATTCCTTCATCATTCTGCTGAGGTAGTAATCGTCCCAGATTCCTTCATCATTCTGCTGAGGTAGTAATCGTCCCAGATTCCTTCATCATCCTGCTGAGGTAGTAATTGTCCCAGATTCCTTCATCATCCTGCTGAGGTAGTAATCGTCCCAGATTCCTTCATCATTCTGCTGAGGTAGTAATCGTCCCAGATTCCTTCATCATTCTGCTGAGGTAGTAATCGTCCCAGATTCCTTCATCATTCTGCTGAGGTAGTAATCGTCCCAGATTCCTTCATCATCCTGCTGAGGTAGTAATCGTCCCAGATTCCTTCATCATCCTGCTGAGGTAGTAATCGTCCCAGATTCCTTCATCATTCTGCTGAGGTAGTAATCGTCCCAGATTCCTTCATCATTCTGCTGAGGTAGTAATCGTCCCAGATTCCTTCATCGTCCTGCTGAGGTAGTAATCGTCCCAGATTCCTTCATCATATATTTGGAGTAGCAATCGTCTCAGATTCCTTCATCACATCCTTATCAAAAAACCTCCTCTGGTTCAGTCAGATCGACCCTAAGATCTCCCTGATTCTTATCCCAGTAGAAGACACCCAAGATTTTTCTCAACGAGCGTTGTTGAAGTTAAAGTCACCCAAGACTTTTCTCAACGAGCGTTGTTGAAGTTAAAGTCACCCAAGACTTTTCTCAACGAGCGTTGTTGAAGTTAAAGTCACCCAAGATTTTTTTCAACGAGCGTTGTTGAAGTTCAAGTCGCCCAAGGTTCTCTTACCATTCCTGCTAAGGCAGTAACCACCCCTGGTTCATTCATCACCGTTTGAAGCTCCAGATCCAGCTCCTGTAACCAGTCAGGACACATCTATATCAAGCATCTGAAAACAGCTCCTGCAACATGTCAGGTAATCATTTTCTGTTTTGCAGGTACGCAAGTTCTCGCTAAGGAATCTCTTACGCGATCAACATCCAGATGGCATCTATAAGCCCATCATCCTATCCAGCAACCTCTAAATGGCATCTATAAGCTCATTCCATCATTGCACTGCTACTATGTGAGTGCAAATTTCTGGGCACTCTAGTGTTCAATCATCTTCCACCCTCGGATTACGAAAGGCACGTCAGCCAATCTGCATCCTCAGGTTTAAGAAGATTGAACAGGGGCAACTGTTGTACCCCAAAATTTGCCCTCCCATATTTCTCAAAAAAACATTTCCAGAAAAATTCACAAGTCCAACCTGGCGCATCATATTCAGGTATTCTTTCGCCAAGATATCTCTGATAACGTATTCTCAAATTCAGGTTCGGCTCAAGAGTCAATTCTTTAAAGAAGGTATCCGAATGTGTGAGTTTTCTTGAAGAAATATAGTGAAAAAGTGTGCTGAAAGTGCAGTTTTTACGCGCTAAATAATTCATAACTTGAAGATCGTGACTCATTTTGAACCCGTTCCGGTGGCCAAAATTCCGTCTTGACATTATCTACGTTTTCATCTCTCACGGCTGGAAGCCAATTTCGATCAGAAGGTCTTCAAAAATGTGGATTTATCAAGTATTTTCGTGCAGAAAATTTGTGACAGAAGTTTATTTGCGTCATGTTCAAAAAATCATAACTTGGTCGATTTTCATCGTATCGAGCTGGTTCCGGTGCCAAAATTTCACAAATTGAGTTGACTACATTTTCACAGAAGGTATTGAGTTCAAACGGTATTCAAAAGGCCTTCGTTTTTTGCTCAGAGTGCGTGACACGCTGAAAATCCTGAATGCTGAATATTATTTCATCTGGGCCGAAACTTCGAAAATTCATAACTCGGTCAATTTTTATCGGATTGGGCTCATATTTTTACACAAGGTCCCTGACTCGTAGATCTACAACTTTGCTTCAACAGTCGAGACCGGATTATGCACCGATCAATACCAGTTTTTTATTGAAGAACGTGTCAGAGCCGACACTGGAGCCCAAAATAAGTTTGTCTGAGCTGAAACTTCAAAAATTCATAACTAATTCACCGTTTATCCGATTGAGTCGATTTTCGGACAGGAGTTAGTTCTCGGTGTCGGCTACATTTTGTTTTCACATTTCAACTTCAAAAAATGCACTTAAGTCCCTGCGATTTAGCCTGGAAAGTGACGAATTCAAGTGAATATTGGAGGCCCAATTGCACATTCAAAGCCCATTTTCTTTACCCTAATTTCCACTATATAATCACCTTCTTGTCACACAAAACCAGGGGGAGAAAAAAAGAAAAAAAGGGAAGAGAAAAAAGAGAGAAAAAACCTTGCCACAACACTGTTGGAATATCAAACTCTTTCAAGAACCCTAAAACCTTGAAATCCTTATTACAAATCCCTCTCTCACTACAAACAAAGTCATCTCAGTTACAAACCAACACCTCACTACTTCTCCAGTAAGGATAAGGCTGGCTTGATCTCCATGATCCTAATTTTCCAGTAAGGCATAAAAGCATCCAGGTCACTAATTTTCCAGTAAGGGTAAGATTGATTTGATCTCCATGATCAAAAGGGTATAATCATTCATACATGTCATATTGTGCCTAAACATTAAATTTCTTCATATATTGGCTTTATTTGCATTTTATGATTTTATTTAATGTGTTCGTGAGATTCAACACTGCAGATTTAGACAGGATCCCATGCAGGTTCATTAAGGAACGTTGAGGCCAAAAGCCAAAAGCCAAATGGCCAAAGTAGAACATTTTATGCATGACACCAATACATGGCGAGACAGACATTAAGCCAGACATTAAGGAACGTTGAAGCCAGAACACAAATGGCCAAAAGCCAAAACGCAAATGGCCAAAAGCCAAAAGCCAAATGGCCAAAGTAGAACAACTTATGTATGATGAGGCCAGAACACAAATGGCCAAACCACTCCAATTCACCTCCAAAAAGGGGACAGAAGCCCCCCAAGGTATTGTATTTTCTTTCTTTTCCTTATTTTATTTATTTCAATTATTTCTTTTTTTAATTAATTCCTTTAATTTAACTTATTTTCATAAAATATAAAAAATAGTAAAAAACAGAAAAGTCATAAAAATCAAAATATATTTATTTAATTAATATTTTTTGTAAATAAATTTCACTAATAATTAATTATTTATTTTTATAAATCAAAATTGCATGTAAATAATTAGATTAATTTTAGGTTTAATTTTAACATGTTTTTCTTAATAAATAAAAAAAATTAGAATTAGGGTTAATATTTTAATTTCATTTAATCTTTCTCATAAAAATACATAAAAAACATAAATACCAAAAACTCAAAAAAAAAAATAATTTCTTTTTTCTCTTTAATTTCATTAGTTTAATCATTTAATTTAATTTCATTAAAAAGGGTCCAACGCCCTCGTTTCCAATTTTAATTCCTATTCGCGCCTTTTTATTTATTTCCTTCTTTTAAATATTTATGTAATTCTCCCAAAGCCATGTAACTCGAACATTTTATATTTCTCGCACTTTAGTTCTTTATTTTTTGTCAAATCGGGTCCTGGATTTTAATTTGGCGATGTGGACCCGCGCCTTTGTAATAGTTTAGGAACTTTAATTTCCGCAACTTTTTTTAACTGTTAATAATTGCATGCAAGAATGAATGTCTAAATAAAAACAAACGCATAGATCACCTTGACATGAATAAGACAAAATAACTGAACATGACACACAAATCACACACCACCCCTAGGGTACGCCTCACTGTTGCCTTGCCTCGAAAGATGATCGTCGAGTAGAGGATGTTTTAGTAAGTCCTCATGATCCGGGAACCTGGCATGAGGGTAGCTTCTAAGGTATCTTCCTATTGCTCTGGTGATCACCATGTCCCGAACCTTCGAATTGACCCGAACACCTCCAACGGTGGTGCTACCTACCTCTCAATGGTGGGATGGCACTACTTTAAAGGACATTTACACAGACGAATTCCTTAGGGTAGGTAGACGACTCTAGATACTTGCTCTAAATTCAAAACAAATTCAAAAATACTTTTCACACCAACACATTTTCAAAAAGCTTTCGAAAGCATTTTTTCAAACACTCTTGAGGACCGATACAAGAGTCGAACTGAAATTTTCAAAGAAACTTTTTAAAACCCACATTGAAAAGCAAACAAACCACTTTTGAAAACACAATGAGCAAGTATCTAAGAGCCCATGGATAACCATGGATAGAAAGGGTGCTAATACCTTCCCTTTCTATAATCTACCTCCCGAACCGAGAGCAATCTCTTTAAGGAATTTTTCTGTGCTTTTGTCCTTTCCATTTGGAGAAAATAAAAGACGGTGGCGACTCTTGCTTTCGCGACATTTCGCGAACCAGCGTTAAACAGTCAGTTCCAGATCCACCGATCACAAGCTGCAATCAGGGATTTATTTTCCCTAATTCAACAATGTTGTAATAGAACAGCTGATACATTCACATATTGCATTCATACATCATTCTACAAACGTCATAGCATCTGCAGTACAAATGCATACATCTCAATCTCATTTATTTTGAGAACACCATTACACAGTGCATTTCATACATCATGACATTGCATACAGCTAACACTTTACCTTTTCAAGAAAGATCAATCAACAGATATTTATCACCAACAATTTTCAATAGGTCCAGGATTATCTCCTGAAATAAAACAGAGTAATTATCTGTTTGACCAAATACAACTTTACACAGGCTCATCATGAAGCAATCTTACACGGGTTTCTTCTGACTTCCAAATACAGCTTTACACGGGCTCATCATGAAGCAATCTTACACGGGTTTCTTCTGACTTCCAAATACAGCTTTACACGGGCTCATCATGAAGCAATCTTACACGGGTTTCTTCTGACTTACAAATACAGCTTTACATAGGCTCAACATGAAGCAATCTTACACGGGTTTCTTCTGACTTCCAAATACAGCTTTACACGGGCTCAACATGAAGCAATCTTACACGGGTTTCTTATGACTTCCAAATACAGTTTTACACGGGCTCAACATGAAGCAATCTTACACGGGTTTCTTCTGACTTCCAAATACAGCTTTACACAGGCTCATCATGAAGAAATATTACACGGGTTTCTTCTTACTTCCAAATACAGCTTTACACGGGCTCAACATGAAGCAATCTTACACGGGTTTCTTCTGACTTCCAAATACAGCTTTACACAGGCTCATCATGAAGCAATCTTACACGGATTTCTTTTGACTTCCAAATACAGCTTTATACGCGCTCTTTATGAAGCAATCTTACACGGGTTTCTTCTGACTTCCAAATACAGCTTTATACGGGCTCTTCATGAAGTAATCTTACACGGATTCCTTCTTCCTCCTTCTGAAGTTTTACACTGACTCATCCTGAAGCAACCCTACCCAAGTTCCTTCTCACAATCTCCAGATGCAGTTTTACATGAACTCATCCTGAGGTAACCCTACCTAGGTTCCTTCTCTTGAATTTCCAGATGTAGATTTACACTAACTCATCCTGAGGCAAGCCTACCCAGGTTCCTTCTCTTGAATTTCCAGGTGTAGTTTTATACGGACTCATCCTGAAGCAACCCTACCCAGGTTCCTTCTTACAATTTCCAGATGCAGTTTTACACGAACTCATCCTGAGGCAACCGTACCCAGGTTCCTTCTCTTGAATTTCCAGATGCAATTTTACACGGACTCATCCTGAAGAAACCCTACCCAGGTTCCTTCTCACAATCTCCAGATGCAGTTTTACACAGACTCATCCTGAGGCAACCCTACCCAGGATCCTTCTCTTGAATTTCCAGATGCAGTTTTACACGGGCTCATCCTGTGGCAACCCTACCCAGGTTCCTTCTCACAATTTCCAGATGCAGTTTTACACGGACTCATCCTGAGGCAACCCTACCCAGGTTCCTTCTTAAAATTTCCAGATGCAGTTTTACTCGGACTCATCCTGAAACATCCCTACACAGGTTTCTGCTGATATATTTCCAGATAGTAGTTAATTTCATTCTCCCCAGCAAATTACTGCAAAGCCTGGATTTTAACCAAAAAATAGCAAACTTTCATCTTTTCAATCCAGAGATAACCCCTCAGTAGAGCCATGCACAACTGAATTTCCTAGACTCTATTACCCTAAAAATATTCCCCAGCGGACTCCTCCTCAGACAGCAGGAACATGAATCCCCACAAAGAGATTTCTTATGAAGTCAGCATCTACTTTGGATGGCATCTTTAAGCCCATCTCCGACAATCTTCTGTCAACTCTTCCAAATGGCATCTATAAGCCGATTTCCCGATATTATCCACCAACAGTGCTACCTCATACGAGTGCAAATTTCTGGGCACTCTAGTGTTCAATCATCTTCCATCTTCAGATGACGAAAGGCAGACAAGCCAATCTACATCCTCAGGTTTAAGAAGATTGAACAGGGGCAGCTGTTGTACCCTAAAATTTGCACTCTCATGTTTTTCCAAGATTTTCTCTTGCATGGGTGGTTACAAACCTTTTCCTAAAGAAAAGGAAAATTTTTGAATGATAGTTAAAGTTCCTTTGGTTGGCATCTGCAAAAGATCCTTCGATTGGCATCTGTAAAAGGTCCTTCAGTTGGCATCTACAAAAGGCCCTTCAGTTGGCATCTATAAAAGGTCCTTCAATTGGCATCTGCAAAAAGTCCTTTGATTGGCATCTACAAAAGGTCCTTTGATTGGCATCTACAAAAGGTCCTTCGATTGGCATCTACAAATGATCCTTCAATTGGCATCTACAAAAGGTCCTTTGATTGGAATCTGCAAAAGGTCCTTCAATTGGCATCTATAAAAGGTCCTTTAATTGGCATCTATAAAAGGTCCTTCGATTAGCATCTACAAAAGTTCCTTCGATTAGCATCTGCAAAAGGTCTTTAGATTAGTATAAGGCCTTTCGATGCTAATCTCAAACAAGGCAGCTTCGACAGGCATCTTAAATAAGGTTGTTTTTCGTTAGAGCGTAAAAAGGGCCTTTCGACAGGCATGTTAACCAAGTGGTGTTTTCGATTGGTTTGAGTTGAAAGAAAACCATTCGAAGGAAGTAACAATAGGTCAATCAAAGAGAAATGCTAGAGGGTGTTCGAAGGAGTCAAATGCCCAAATTCATCCAAGATTTCAAAAGAGGCATGAATATTTCAAAAAGGAAATCTTTTAATATGTCTGATTCTTGTCTCATAGCTTTAAAAGTCTAGTTAAATGGCTGTCTCTTTCCGTTACTATGCACCATCACACTCCTATAAATACAAGGGCAATGACACAGTGCCAGGGGGACGTAAACAAAGGAGAGATCACACGTGTTACATCACACACATACAGATTGCCCATCGAAGCTCCCCAAAATCACAAAATCTTCACCGGGTTCTAGGAGACGTTTCCAAGCACTAGGCAGATCCAACACACACAACAGTATCATTCATATGCTCCCTCCATTTGGTAACCTATTCGATCTCAAACTAGCTAAATATGCAGTTTCTGTTAAATCCATATTAATCATTACATGCATGTTATTGCTGCTATTTGTAATTGTTTCAATGTGTTACATACAAGATTAAGTGAAGGAAGGAGATCGTGTCATTGCTAGGGCATGATCTATATCTTCTTTCGAATATCAGGATTCATGGTGTTATATGACAAGGGGACTTTCGATTCAGATACAGGAGAGTCGAATTAGGATGACACAATCACAATCTATCGAATCCAACACCAAGATTCGACCCAAATCTGAGATTTTATTTTTATCTTTCTAACGAATTTCTTGCAGATCCAGGGTTCCCCGATCGAAGGAGTACGTCATACGCCATCACCCTCCTACTGCCGTATGCTCACCAATCCAGATCCAGTGCCTCCAAACATGCAGTCCAGCATGCCCCTTTTACAGCCTTCTTCATTGGATCGAAAGGCAACTTAAGCCTCTCCTTCGATTCAGACATGCATTCTACAAAATGCACCCTTTTGCTTTATTTACCGCGTTGTCCTTTTATTTAGTCTTTTTCCTTATTTTGTTTCTTTTTTAGTTTTAAACAAATATTAAATCAAAAAAGGTCATAAAAACGTTAGTTTAGTTTTTTTTAATCAAACTAATTTTGTAAGTAAATTAACTAATTATTTTAACCTTTTCTTTAAATTAAAATTAAATAGACTTAGGTTGTATTTTCTTAAAATAAAACAAAACAAACAAAAAGATTTCTTTTCGTTAGGATTTAGACGTCCATTTTAATTTGTTTGCACATTTATTTATTTTCGCATTTTTTTTCATCTTGTTGTAACTGCTTCCCAGTTTGTAATAGTAACTAGGATTTTACTTTTCGCATTTCTATAATGTACCTCTCACAAAGCCATGTAATAGTGTAGGATTTACATTCCCGCACTTTACATTTCTGCACTTTAAATTCATGTATATATATTAACTGCTAGTAACTAGGATTGCATGACAAAACTAATAACAAAACGTTAGCAAACCTAATAACACAAGATAAATACTCGAACTAAATCAATTGTACATTCGCACCTCTAGGGTACCCCACCTTGGTTTCCTTCCGAAAACGGTCACAATTCTCGAAACGTGAGAATTTTTAGTGACTTTCCTTTAGTTCAAGAGATCACAAGTCCCTCGATGACCCTTTCGACTGTTGCCTCGGTTAAAAAGTGATCTTAGAACTTTAGAACAATTACTAAGAGTTCTTGCCCAGTTGCCTTGGTGACCGTAAACGTCCCTTCGATAGCCCCTCAACATCCAAAGATAGGGCTACTGTTGTACCCCAAAATTTTCCCTCCCATATTCTTCAAGGTTTGTCAAGAATCATCCTCAAATGGTTCAAGTTTACTCAAGAGATTGCACAGTCAAACCACCTCCTAAGACAACTAAAATTAGGGTTTTGGTTCTTTCAAAGAATTTGGGGTTTTCAATGGTTCAATCAAGTCTCATAGGTCTATATACATTCTCAAGCATCTACATGCCAAGTTTCAAGACTCACAGTGCCAATTTGCACAGTCAAAAGCTCCATTTGACCCACAGTCAACTACAAGGGCAAAATGATCATTTTACAGTCAAAAGTCAAAAAATTTGGTCAACATATTATTTTGAGTCCACAATCATCATTTGATCAAGTCTTGATCATGATTCCACAAGGATAGCTCAAAAATCATTAAGATGCAAAAAGTTACTATTTTTGGACAGTAGAAAAGTCAACTGTATCTTGACCAGGGCATAACTTTTTCATGGTTTAGCAGAAAAATTCCATCCAATGCTCATTTTGAAGGGGATGACATTTCCTACAATCCATCTTCACATTATAAGTCTAAGAAATGCCCTTATAAAAAGTTATCAATTTCTACATTATAGATCAAATTTAAAAGTCAACAAAAGTGCACTTTAAGTCAAAGACCATAACTTGAGATTGGTAAATACAAATGACATGGGACCAAAGGCATTGGTTAGAGGACTTCAAGACCTTTCCAAAATGTCCAAGAACATGTTCATATGATCAAAATGGAGCAAGATATGAATTGGAGAAGTTGGGAAATTTTCATGAATTTGCAAAAGTCAACTTTGCTCAAAACACCTTATTTTTGCTAATGGGCCTCAAATCTCTTCTTGAAACTTCATCCATGACCTATGCACGACCCATCAAGCTTAATTGAATTTATTTTCTTATTTTTATTAATTAATTGGATTTTTAATTGATATTAATTCATTTAATCAATTTAAATTGTAGGAAAATACAAGATTTGGTTTTTCAATCTTTTTGTGAAGCAAATATGGTCAAGATATGCTGGCAATTTCGTGCACCAAGTCAAAGATGCAAAATCTCCAAAATTGGCAACATTATTCAATCATGAAAAATCAAAAAGATATGATTTTCAATCAAAGATCAAATCATCAATTCAATGGATTCTTGCTCAAGTTTTTGACCTAATTCCATTCCTCTATATATATGCAAGCAAACCCTAATCCCATACACGTGAAAAAACTGCAGAACGAAGGCCATAGCATATTGCCAAATTCCAAGAAAAATTGAAACTGGTTTTTGCATTCTAGGGCGATTTAAGGACTTTTGTTGGTTCTAATACACTGCAGGAGGTTCCCAGAACGTGTGGCAATCAAATTCCAGCTTCATAAATCAAAGAATCATCGCTTACAGTTTCATGGTTTGCTTTTTATTTTCAGAATCGTGCAGCTTAATTCATGTATTTAACATGCTTTTGTGTTTGATTTGTGTTGCTAGGGAGCGTCCAAAGCTAATGGTATAACTTAATTAAACTGAAACGCCATAACTCACAAGATGCCATAGTTGAATTTTTAGGGTTCATAAGCTTTGAATTGGGGCTTTGCAATCTAGGAAAAATTAAGAGTTGTGAGACCCATGGTTGGAATCGTTAGAACAAGACGAACTCAAAGAACCCTTTGCGAAATATTTATATAAACCACGGTTCTAATCGTTATTTTTCCTCGTAGCATGTTTATTTTTGCAGAATGAAGGAAGAAGATGATGATGTGCTGATACATCATTGGACCATTTGAATAAATACGCGCGTCTTTCTTTTGTACAGCATATTGTTTGGTTTATCAATATATTAATTGCCTGTTATTATAATACTAAAAGCGTGCAAGTGGTGTAGTGGTTGTTGCGTTGGCTTGGAACCATTGGGACCTGGGTTCGAATCCCAGGTCCCCCAAAACAATTATTTGTTCTTTTTCTTCAGGCGTTCACGTGCAGAATTCCAAAAGATGTCCACCATGCACTTCACATCCCAGCGTGCCAAGTGGCCTCAAACTCAAATCTGAAGGCCAGGGTTGAATGATCATCATACTCACAGTCAACCATGCGCATGGAGGATCTCAAAAGTCAAACAGGCTTGAGCAATTGGGCTTCAAAATTCCAGAAAACACCTTCTAATTGGGCCAACACCCCCTGGGTTCATTCTTTTTTTTCTTCTTTCTTTTTCTATTTATTTTTTCCATTTAATTATTTTACTATTAATTATAATTATTATTTTTACCAATTAATTTTTTCATAATAAATCCAGAAAACATAAAAAATAATAATATTTTTATTTATTAAATTTAATTAGTTATTTTGTAAATAAATATAATTAACTAACTTAGTTTTAATTAGGTTAATTTTGACATTGTTTGCAATAATTTAAAATAAATTAGAATTAGGGTTCTTGACAACTTTTAATCATGTTTTTATTTATTTCCTTGAGACATTAAAAAACTAAAATATTTTTTTTATTTAATTAATTAATTAATTAGGTTTAATTTAATTTAATTCATTAAATTCAAAAATCTCTTTCTTTCTCAAAAAAGGGTCAAAACCCTAAGGACTATTCCAATTCAATTTTTTCTCGCACGTATGTTTGTTTTATTAATTTTTGATCCATATTTATGTATTTGCTCCGAGGATGTAATAGCTTTAATTAGGACTTTTTATCGCTTTCTTTAATTTTCCGCAATTTACTTTTTCAAAGGGTTTGTTTTTGGCGATGTAAATACCCGACGCCTTGTAATAGTTTAGATTTATTTTCCGCAACTATTAATTGTTAGATGTATGTTAACTAGGCTATGCATGACAAGACTTATCTCTGAAATTAAAATCAACATGTAGCTCACCATAAAATGTACAAAGATAACTTAACTGAATCCTGACACACTCGCACATGCCACTCCTAGGGTACGCCTCACTTGGTTGCCTCGACGTGGTCATTGAGTATAGGGTGTTTTAGAGGTCGCCCTCTTGTCTAAAGATCCAAGTTTCCTCGAAACGGTTGCCTCGGATAAAAAGGATCTAGGACATTAGGGTTACCGCTAAGGCGTCCTACTATTGCTTTGGTGACCACATGTCCCTATTGTGATCGGTGGAAATAGAACTGACTGTTTTTAGCTGGTTTCACGAAATGTCGCGGTAAGCAAGAGTCGCCACCGTCTTTTATGTTCTCCAACATGGAAAGGACAAAAGCACAGCAAAATTCCTTCTTTGAGATGTTTCTCGGTTCGGGAGGTAGATTATAGAAAGGGAAGGTGTTAGCACCCTTTCTATCAGTGGTTATCCACGGGCTCTTAGGTACTTGATCTTATGTTTTCAAAATTTTGTTTGCTTTTCAAGTGTGTGTGGGTTTTGAAAAAAAGTTTCGTTTGAAAAATTTCTAAGTAACTCTTGTATCTGTCCTCAAGAGTGTATGAAAAATTTGTTTGAAAAATTTTGAAAGTGTCAGTGTGAAAAGATGTTTTTGTTTGTTTGAGAGAGCAAGTACTCAGGAGAATCTACCTACTCTAAGGAATTAGGCTGTGTAAGAGTCCTTAAGACAGTGCTATCCCACTATTGAGAAGTAGGTAGCACCGTTGTTTAGAGGTGTTCGGGTCAATTTGATTATTAGGGACATGTGTGGTCACCGAAGCAATAGTAGGACACCTTAGAAGTAACCCTAATATCCTAGATCCTTTTTATCCGAGGCAACCGTTTTGAGGCAACTGGATCTTAGACAGGAGGGCGACCTCTAAAACACCCTATACTTCACGACCACGTTCGAGGCAACTAGTGAGGCGTACCCTAGGAGTGGCATGTGCATGTGTGTTGTTTTTCAGTTTAATTGTCTTGTACCTGTTATTTGTGAGCTACGGATTGATTTTATTTGGCATACAGTCTTGCAGGCATAATTAACAGTTAAGAGTGCGGAAAATAAAGTGCGGAAATATGAATCTACGCTATTACAAGGTGCGGGTCTATACATCGCCAAAAACAAACCCGTTTTGAAAATAAATGCGGAAAGTAAAGAAAGCAATAAAATCCTAATTAACTATTACATCCTTTGAGCAGATACATAAATAATCAAAAATAGATAAGAATGCGCGAAAGAAATTTAATCGGGACGTCCTTAGGGTTTTGACCCTTTTTGAGAAAAGAATTTAAGTTTTGTCCTTTTTTGCAATTAATTAAGAAATTAAACCTAGTACTAATTAATTATTTAATTATTTACAAGAAAAATGTTTTTGAATGTTTTAATGAAAATAAAGAGAAAAATAAGAAGAAATTAAAAGTTAGTAACCTAATTCTAAATTGTTTTTATTTATTATGAAAGAGGTTTAAATTAAACCTAATTTAAACTAAGTTGATTAATTAGTATTTATTTACAAAATAATGAATTAAAGTGAAATTAATAATTAGTAACAAAATATTTACATTTTAATAGCCTGAATTTATTATGAAAATATTAATTTATTAATTAGGTAATAATAATACTAATAATTAATAAAAAGAAATTATGAGTAAAAGAAAATAAAAAAATAAATAACCAGGGGGGGTTTGATGGACCCAATGGAGGTGTTGTTAGAATTTCTGGCCCATTAAGAATTAATCCTGTTTGACTTTTGCAATCAACTGCGTGTGCATTGACCAGATAGCATGGTGTTCCCCTTTTTTTGGCCCTTGGATCAGTCTGTTGAGACACTTGGCGTCCTGATTTGTAAGGTTGCATGGTGGAATATTTCTTGGAAAGCTGCATGAGATAACATTAGAAAAAATAGAAACAAGGTTTGGGGGACCTGGGAATCGAACCCAGGTCCCAATGGTGACCAGCCACCTCATTCTCCACTAAGCCAAGCGTTGCATCTGTTAACATAATGATGAGTAATTATAATATAGAAAAAATAATGCTTATGCTGGAAATTTGTAAAACGTGCGCCATCCTTTAAATTGTCCAGTCCCATGCCTACACGTACTCGTCTCCTTCGTTAAACCTGTAAAACAAAGATCAGATAGCGGGGGTTTTTAACCCCCACAAAGTGAAAATGCCAAAAATAGCAATTAGGTCTTTGCATTATATAAATAGGGCGCGAGGGTTGGGTTGAGTTCGTCTGGCCTTGACGAATTCAACCATAGGTCTAAGAAGGTCTAATTTTTCCTCAATAGCAAACCCCTAATTTTGAAGCTTGGAAACCCTAGCATTCTCCAATGGCTGTTTTCGTTTTAGGGCACCATAATCAAATTAAATTGTACCAAAAGCTTCGTACAGTCCCTATGAGCGCAAAACAATCCACAAAATACACTAATGATGCATGAATCGAAGTATGCGTTTATGAAAAAATATTCAAACCGTGAAACTGTTATCTCAGGATTCCTTGAGTGTTAACACTTGATTTTGATTGCAATGCGTTCCTGAATGTCCCGGCAATGTATTGGAATCAAGAAAGGGCTTTGAATTGGCCTGGAAGGTTGAATTCAGTTTTCAAATTTCTTGGCTTTTTTTCAATATGGTAATGGTGTTTTTGCAGCAGCTTGCACGTCCACAACATTAGGGTTGAGTTATGCACTTATAGTAGAATGGTTTTAGGTCAAGTTTTGATCCAAAAATCCATGGAATAAAGTTTTGCATCTTTGATTTCCAATCAAATATTTTTCAATCTTTTTGATTGAAAAACCTTGCCAAAATTGGATATTTTTGCCTCTTTGATGGATGCACGAAATTGCCAGCTTGCCCTGATCTTATTTGCTTCACAAAAGATTTGAAAACTATATCTTTTGAATTTTCCTACAATTAAATTAATTAAATGAATTATTAATCAATTAAAATCAAAATAATTAATAAAAATAAGAAAATAATTCAAATTAATCTCAATGGGTCGTGCATAGGCTTTGGGTAAAGATTCAAGAAGGAATTTGGGGCCCATTAGCAAAAACAAATTGTTTTAGGCAAAGTTGACTTTTGTAAATTCCCAAAAATTTCCCAACTTCTCCAATGCATATCTTGCTCAATTTTGATCCTATGAACATGTTCTTGGACATTTTGGAAAGGTATTGAAGTCCTCTAACCAATTCCTTTGGTCCCATGTCATTTTGATTTACCAATATCAAGTTATGGTCTTTGACTTAAAGTGCATTTTTGTTGACTTTTGAAATTGACCTATAATGTAGAAATTGATAACCTTTTGTGAGAGCATTTTTTGGACTTGGAATGTGAAGATGAGTTGTATTAAATGTCATACCCTTCAAAATGAGAATTGGATGGGATTTTTCTGATGAACCATGAAAAAGTTATGCCTTGGTCAAGTTACAGTTGACTTTTCAGCTGTCCAAAAATAGAAACTTTTGGCATCTTGATGATTTTTGAGCCATGCTTGTGGAATCATGATCAAGACTTGATCAAATGATGATTGTGGCTTCAAAATAAGATGTTGACCAAAAATTTTGACTTTTGACTGCCAAATGACCATTTTGCCCCTGCAGTTGATTGTGAACCAAATGAAGCTTTTGACTGTACAACTTGACCCTCTGAGTCTTGAAACTTGCCATGTAGATGCTTGAGGATATGTGTAGGCCTATGGGACTTGCTTGAACCCTTGAAAACCTCAAATTCACTGAAGGAACCCAAACCCTAATTTGACTGGCTTAGGAGGCAATTGGACTGTGCAATCCCTTGAGCAATCTTGAACCATTTGAGGATGATTCTTGTCAAACCTTGAAGAATATGGGAGGGCAAATTTTGGGGTACAACAGTTGCCCCTGTTCAATCTTCTTAGACCTGAGGATATAGATTGGCTTGTGTGCCTTTCGTGATCCGAGGGTGGAAGATGATTGAACACTAGAGTGCCCAGAAATTTGCACTCGCATAGTGCGGAGTATCAGCAATGTGATGTCGGGAATGGGCTTACGGGTGCCATTTGGATATATGATGGATAGGAGGATGGGCTTATAGATGCCATCTGGAGATGTGACAGAACCTTGTCGGGAATGGTCTTATAGATGCCATTTGGAAATGTAATGGATAGTTGTGGAGATGGGCTTATAGATGCCATCGGGGGATGTCGATCGCGTAAGAGATTCCTTAGCGAGAACTTGCGTACCTGAGAAAGAAAGATAATTACCTGGCTTGTTACAGGGGTTGATCTTCAAATTCTTCATGCAGACACGCCTTGGCTAGATACAGGTATCGAATCTGACTTAGTCGTTCACAGATATGCCCTGGCTAGATACAGGTATCAAATCTTGAACTTCAAAAGGTTGCTTACAGACGTGCCCTGGCTGGATACAGGTATCGAATCTCTAAACTTTTCATGCAGATATGCCCTGGCTGGATACAGGTATCGAATCTACAATCAATTAGTCACAGATATGCCCTGGCTAGATACAGGAATCGAATCCGGAATTAGTCGTCTACAGATATGCCCTGGCTGGATACAGGTATCGAATCTCTAAACTTTTCATGCAGATATGCCCTGGCTAGATACAGGTATCGAATCCACAATCAATTACTCACAGATATGCCCTGGCTAGATACAGGTATCGAATCTGGAATTGGTCGTCTACAGATATGCCCTGGCTGGATACAGGAATCGAATCTTTAAACTCTTCATGCAGACATGCCCTGGCTGGATACAGGAATCGAATCCACAATCAGTTACTCACAGATATGCCCTGGCTAGATACAAGTATCGAATATGGAATTGGGTCGTCTACAGATATGCCCTGGCTGGATACAGGAATCGAATATTTAAACTCTTCATGCAGACATGCCCTGGCTGGATACAGGAATCGAATCCATAATCAGTTACTCACAGATATGCCCTGGCTAGATACAGGTATCGAATCTGGAATTAGGTTGTCTACAGATATGCCCTGGCTGGATACAGGTATCGAATCTTTAAACTCTTCATGCAGACATGCCCTGGCTGGATACAGGAATCGAATCCACAATCAGTTACTCACAGATATGCCCTGGCTAGATACAGGTATCGAATCTGGAATTGGTCGTCTACAGATATGCCCTGGCTGGATACAGGAGTCGAATCTGGAATTGCGACAGTTGATAGTAATCATCTTTGGATTTACCTTTTTCCTAAAAAGGCAAAACATCAGTTGTATGCAATGTCATGATGTATGAGCTGCATGGTGTCATGATGTTCTCGAGAATAAATGAGATTGTGTGCTTATGATGCGTATATGCATGCGTCATGGTGTATGATAATGTAATGTTTATGAATGTATTTTCATCTAGGAAAATAAATCCTTGACGAGTGCCGGGAGCTTGTTGAATCCTGGGCTGATGTTTTTGAAGAGTAGAGTTCTTCGTTTCCGCTGGGGATGGTTGCAAGAATAAACCGGTAGGAGAAGATGACTCTGTTGGGGAATAAACTTGTTGGAGAGATTACGCTGCGGGGAATTACTCTGTGGGAAGAGATACTTTGCTGAGGTTTGATGATAACTCCGTTGGGGATTCATGTTGATAAGTTTTGTTGAGGATTTGATGAACTCCGCTGAGGGATAGGAAGAACTTCGCCGAGGATGATCTTTTCGTGGTAATTAGCTGAGGATAACCCAGTTATAAGCTCTGGTGGGGAATAACCTCTGAATAAAGTCGAGGAGAGACGTATGTACTCTGCAGGTGATAAGCTTCCAGAATCTACTGGGGATAAGCTTCCAGAAATCTACTGGGGAGATTGATTCAACTTTCCTGGGAAAACTTTTGAACTGTACTGGGGAATGGCTCCACTGGGGTGTCTGGTATTCCGCCGGGGAACAATCTTATATCAAGACTGTCGGGGATGCTTGCTTAGGAACATCTGTATAATCCGCTGAGGAATATTAAGATTTTCTGGGGATTCCCAACTTCCTTAAGGCTGACAGTAGGCTACTCTGCTTGGGGAGAGTGTTGCTGACTTGCTGGAGATACTGTGCCTTGTTAGGGTTGATGGGAGACCAACTCTGCTCGGGGGGAGAGTATTGCTGAGTCTTGTCTTACTCTGCAGGGAGTGGAGGTATCTGGGTTACATTCTTCAGCCGAACTTACCTTGGTACCTTGGTGGACAGAGCAACTAGATCGCTTAGACAACTCATTATTGCCCCTGTTTCTAATGTCACCTGTAATTAATCCTTTGTTTCACATGCAAGTATTTATGAGTTAGAAATTAGTGTCAAATGCATATATCAAAAATGAACATTGGACGTTCTTCGCAAGACAAAACAGAAAAAGGCAAAATAATTGGCAATTTGTATGGAAAAGTGAATTTGTATTGATTTTTGGATTTGCCTGTAAATAGGCGTTTTGTGTATAAGAGGTTGACGTCCTAGTAAGAGAACACCGCCGAACAACAGAGTTTATACATTTTGTGAAAAGGAAAACAAAACAGCTATGTGAAAAATAATCCCACTGGGTTTCAACTCTGTTATCGCCTTTATGTCTTCAAGCGTCTCATCACTTGGCTGCTTTAGTTGAAGATGAAGCTAACTGATCGATGTCGTCTGAACCTGATAGTTGATACCGAATTCTGGATGCAAGGTGATCCAATGAGACATAGTATTACGCTTTAATCCCTAACTTTTTCCTGGACCGCCCTTACGGGTTTTCAGTCCACCGGGATACCCATTTTTGCCCAAGCCGCCTTTTCAGGTTTTCGACTTGCCGGGTGTACAGATTTTTTCATTTCATCCCTTATGTTTGCCCGAACCCTTTTGGTTCGCCGGGAAGCCCTTATTTTTGCCTAGGTGTGTCAACCTAGCGGGTATTTATTCATGCGTAGTATCTTTTTACTATGTCTGCATTGGCGGGGTGAGGAAGGTCGTCACCATCCATGGTGGTTAGAATCATAGCTCCTCCTGAGAAGATATGTTTAACCACAAATGGCCCTTCGTGCGTAGGGGTCCATTTTCCCCTGGGATCACTTTGAGGAAGAATGATGCGCTTGATTACCAGGTCTCCGACTTGATACTCTTATCGTATGACTTTCTTGTTAAATGCCCTGATCATCCGTTTTTGGTACGTTTGACCATGAAAAATGGCAGTGAGTCTCTTTTCATCGATTAGGTTTAATTGATCAACTCGAGTCTGGATCCAATCATCTTCGCTCAAACCTGCATCCTTCATTATCCGGAGAGAGGGTATCTGGACTTCAATAGGCAAGACCGTCTCCATGCCATAGACCAAGGAAAAGGGTGTTGCCCCTGTTGACGTCCTTGTTGAGGTACGGTACCCATGAAGAGCAAACGGTAACATCTCGTGCAAATCTTTATAGGTCACTGTCATCTTCTGCACAATCTTCTTGATATTCTTATTCGCCGCTTCTACAGCCCCATTCATCTTCGGTCGGTAAGGAGAAGAGTTATGATGTTGTATCTTGAATTGCTCGCAGAGCTCAGTGATCATCTTGTTATTAAGATCGGTACCGTTATCCGTAATGATCCTTTCCGGGACGCTGTATCGGCAGATCAAGTTATGTCGAATGAACCGTGCCACGATGTTCTTGGTTACTGTAGCGTAGGAAGCTACTTCAACCCACTTCGTGAAGTAATCAATTGCTACCAGGATGAAGCGATGCCCGTTGGATGCCGTAGGTCTGATCTCGCCGATCATATTAATGCCCCACATTGCAAAAGGCCAAGGTGCTGTCAGGACGTTCAGAGGAACCGGAGGAATGTGCACCTTATCAGCGTAGATCTGGCATTTGTGACACGTCCGAGAATGTTGATAACAGTCGGCTTCCATTGTGGACCAGAAATATCCTGCTCGAAGGATCTTCTTTGCCATGGTATGTCCACTGGAGTGTGTTCCGAAAGTACCTTCATGTAGTTCTGCCATGATCTTTTCGGCTTCAGTCTTATCCACACAACGCAGTAAGGTGGAATCATGGTTTCGCTTGTACAGAATGCCGTTGCTGAGGAAGAACTTCGCCGCGAACCTTCTCAGAAACTTCTTGTCATTAATGGATGCACCCTCGGGGTATTCTTGAGCTTCTAGGTGTCTCTTCACTTCATGATACCAAGGTTTTTCAGTTACCTCTTCAGCCTCAAGATCACAGCAATGTGCAGGTTCATCCAATTTCCAGATAATGATCCGGGGAGCCTCATTGTCCCATTTGACTTTGAACATAGAAGACATCATAGCTAGCGCGTCCGCCAACTGATTCTCCTCTCTTGTGAAGTGTTCAAAAGTTATCTCTGTGAAATGGGGGATGTGATCGGTGGATCTGGAACTGACTGTTTAATGCTGGTTCGCGAAATGTCGCGGTAAGCAAGAGTCGCCACCGTCTTTTATTTTCTCCAAATGGAAAGGACAAAAGCACAGAAAAATTCCTTATAGAGATTGCTCTCGGTTCGGGAGGTAGATTATAGAAAGGGAAGGTGTTAGCACCCTTTCTATCCATGGTTATCCATGGGCTCTTAGATACTTGCTCATTGTGTTTTCAAAATGGTTTGTTTGCTTTTCAACTGTGGGTTTTAAAAAGTTTCTTTAAAAATCTCAGTTCAACTCTTGTATCAGTCCTCAAGAGTGTTTGAAAAGTTGCTTTCGAAAGCTTTTTGAAAAGGTGTCGGTGTGAAAAAGTATTTTTGATTTGTTTTGAAATTAGAGCAAGTATCTACGAGTTGTCTACCTACCCTAAGGAATTCGTCTGTGTAAATGTCCTTAAAGTAGTGCCATCCCACCATTGAGAGGTAGGTAGCACCACCGTTGGAGGTGTTCGGGTCAATTCGAGGGATTCGGGACATGGTGATCACCGGAGCAATAGGAAGACACCTTAGAAGCTACCCTCATGCCATGTTCATGGACATGAGGACTTACTAAAACGTCCTCTACTCGACGACCACCTTTCGAGGGGCAAGGCAACAGTGAGGCGTACCCTAGGGGTGGTGTGTGATTTGTGTGTCATGTTCATTTATTTTTATCTTGTTCATGGATTGGTGATCTACGCGTTGCTTTTATTTTTGACATTCATTCTTTCATGCGAATTATTAACAGTTAAAAAGGATGCGAGAAGGTAAAAGTCTTACGCTATTACAACGGCGCGGGTCCACATCGCCAAATTAATCCAGGACCCGATTTGAAATAAAACAAAGTGCAAAAATATAAATGCCTAATTAATCTATTACATGGCTTTTGGGCAATTACATTTATATTCACAAAAAAGGAAATAAGAATAAAATGCGCGAAGAGGTAAAGTCGGGAATGCAAGGGCGTTGGGCCCTTTTAAGGAAATTAAATTACAATTAGGAAATTAATTAAATTTAATGAAAAAAAGAGAAGTTATTTTTGAGTTTTTGTATTTATGGCTTTTAATGAGAATTAAATTGGAATTAAAACCTAATTCTAACTATTTTTAATTTATTAAAAAAATTGTTAAAATTAAACCTAAAATTAACTTAATTATTTACATGACAATTTATTTACAAAAATAATATTTAATAATTAATTATGGTGAAAGAAAAGAAAAAGAATAAAAAACTTAAAACCCTAATTCTACATTTTTAGTTTATTAAGAAAATATTAGAATTAAACCTAGAATTAAAAAAGCTAAATTAATTAATAAGATTTATTTACAAAATAACATTAAATAAAAAATATATTTTATTTTTTGTCTTTTCTGATTTTTATTATTTTTATATTATGAAAATATTAATTTAAAGAATTAAATTAAAACTAAATAAAACAAATAAAATAGAAAATAAATAAAAAGAATGAAAGAAAGCAAACTCAATGGGGGGTGTTGACCCCAATTTGGAGGTTATACTGCCAGTAATTAGGCCCATTGAATTCCTGGCCTTGTTGACTTTTAGTGATTATGTGCGTATGCATTGACTGAATCATTCCATAGGTTTTGGATCTGGACCATTGGACTGATGCTATGGGACGTGTGGCAAGCCAAGATATGAGGCTGCATGGTAGGCCTCAGGAAGCAAGCTGCATAGAATTATGTTGGAAAGAAAAATATTGAAACAAAGTGAGAGACCTGGGGATCGAACCCAGGTCCCAATACCTGCAAACCAAACGCACTAGCCACTGAACCACTCAAGTCTCTTTGTTATTATAGTGGAGCATAATTAATATAATAGGAAATAAGCACTAGTGACGTTAGAACAAAAATTAGCGCGCGAAGGTTCAAATTCCCCAGTTATGTATGGACACGTCTGTCTTCTTCTTCAATTGCCTGTAAAATAAAAAGAGATAGCGGGGGTTTTAAACCCCCACTAAATGATGAACATGAAAATAGCGATTAGAAACTGGCCAATGATAAATTGAGCGCGACTAGTGTATTGGATTCGTGGGAAGCTTCTGGTTCGAATGGTATAAGTCTTGTTGCCTGATTTTTCCTCAAACGTAAAGCCCTAATTTTTCAGTTTTGAAACCCTAACGAGCTCTAATGGTGGATTCGTGTATAGGGCACGAAACTTCAATTGAATGGTATGGTTAGCTTCAGAATGATAAGACTAGTACAAAACAAGCGTTAGAAATCAAAAATATGGCATGAATGATGAAACACGATTATGCAAAAAATATGAAACAGTTTGACTTCTATGTACCAATTCCTGAGGTTGGAAGCGTGGAAAAGGACTCAGTTAGGTTCCTTGATGCCTTGGCAAGCTAATGGTATGATTATTTCACTTTGAATTGCACTGAAACTGTGTTTTCAGTTTTGAATTTTTTGGACAAAAATGCAAAGTTGGTTGTCTCCTTCAGGCGCAGCTTCCAGGTTGTTAGCACTAGGGTTTGCATCTGTATATGTATGCCAATGGATTAGGGTTGAATTTTGAGTCCAAAAATCCTTGCATTGATGTATGGAATATTTGATTTTTCATGAATATTTTTCAAATCTTTTCCATGTGATTTTGATCCCAATCATGGCCAATCTTTCCAATTTTTTTGTGCACGAATCTTGAGTGTTTAAGGAGAGCAAATGCTGCATAAAAAGGTTCACATACATTTGTTTAGTATTTTTTCATATTTTAATTAATTAAATGAATTAATATGGATAAAAATTAAAATAAATAATAAAAAATGATGAAATAAATCCCCTTTGGGCCAAATGGTCGTGCATAGCCTTTGGATGATGAATCTTGGAAGAAAATGTGGCCCATTAGCAATTTTGAGGCATTTGAAGTAAAGTTGACTTTTCAAAATTCCCAAAACTTTCCCAACTTCCACAAGGCATATCTTGCTAAATTTTTAAGCTTTGATCATGTTCTTGGACATTTTGGAAAGGTCTTGAAGTCCTCTTACCAATGCCTTTGGTCCCATGTCATTTTGATTTACCAATCTCAAGTTATGGTCTTTGACTTAAAGTGCCTTTTTGTTGACTTTTGAAAATGACCTATAATGTTGAAATTGATAACTTTTTGCGAGAGCATTTCTTGGACTTGAAGTGTGAAGAGGAGTTGTAGGAAATGTCTTTCTCTTCAAAATGAGCTTTGGATGGAATTTTTCTGATAAACCATATGGAAGTTATGCCCTGGTCAAGTTACAGTTGACTTTTTCAACTGTCCAAATATGGAAACTTTTGCATCTTGAGACTTTTTGAGCCATGCTTTGAAAATCATGATCAAGAATTGATCAAATGATTTTTGTGGCTTAAAAATAAGATGTTGACCAAAAATTTGGACTTTTGACTGTCAAATGACCATTTTGCCCCTACAGTTGACTGTTGAGCAATTAGGGTTTTTGACTGTGCAATTTTGTGCTGCAGGTCTTGAAACTTGGCATGAGGATGCTTGACCATGTTTGTAGGCATGTGGGACTTGTTTGGACCCTTGGAAACTTCATTTTCTTTGTCAGAACCAAAACCCTAGTTTTTGACTGTTAGCAGGCCCTTGAACTGTGCAACCCTTGGGGAGATTTTGAAGCATGCTCTTTGCAAATCTTGAAGAATATGGGAGGGCAAATTTTGGGGTACAACAGGGGATCAATGTCAACACACACTCTTTGTAAGGAATGAGATTTGGGTGTTTCATATCCCACTCGCCTTTGATCTGATTGATCACGAGAGCGGAATCTCTGAAGACACTCAAAAACTTGATCCTTAAGTCAATTGCAGCTTGAAGATCCATGATGCATGCCTCATACTCCGCCATGTTGTTGGTGCAGTTGAAACATAGTCGGGCGGTAAGTGGAGTATGAGTTCCTTTAGGGGATATGATCACAGCGCCAATACCGTTACCCAAAGCGTTTGAGGCTCCGTCAAAGTGCATAGACCATCGGGATCCTTCCTCAGGTCCTTCATCCGGTCCAGGTACTTCACAATCAAACACTACCATGATATCCTCATCTGGAAATTCAAAGTTCATGGACTGGTAGTCATCCACTGCCTGGTGTGCCAAATGGTCTGCCAATACACTTCCCTTGATTGCCTTCTGAGTCGTGTACTGGATGTCGTATTTTGTCAAGATCATCTGCCATCTTGCTATTCTTCCGGACAGGGCAGGCTTTTCGAAGATATACTTTATTGGATCCATTTTTGAAATTAACAGAGTAGTGTGAGTCAACATATACTGTCTCAGCCGGCGAGCAGCCCATACCAAAGCGCAGCAAGTTTTCTCGAGCAGTGAGTATCGGGTCTCACAGTCGGTAAACTTTTTGCTAAGGTAATAAATGGCGTGCTCTTTTTGGTCAGACTCGTCATGCTGCCCCAGCACACACCCCATTGAGTTGTCCAGTACTGTCAAGTATAAGATTAGAGGTCTCCCTTCAACCGGTGGCATAATAATGGGTGGTTCTTGGAGATACTCTTTGATTCTGTCGAAAGCGGCCTGACATTCATCATTCCAACGTACTACTTGATCTTTCTTCAGCAGCTTGAAGATTGGTTCACAGGTAGCAGTTAGATGTGAGATGAATCGGGCAATGTAGTTCAGTCGTCCTAGAAAGCCTCTGACTTCTTTCTCCGTCTTGGGAACTGGCATCTCTTGTATGGCTTTCACTTTGGCAGGGTCCACTTGAATACCTTTGTCGCTCACGACGAACCCTAGCAATTTTCCAGATCTCACCCCAAAGGTGCACTTGTTCGGGTTCAACCTCAGCTTGTACAACTTCAGACGGTCAAAAAGCTTCTGTAAATGGTTAAGGTGTTCCTCCTCAGTTTGGGACCTTGCAATCATATCATCGACATACACTTCGATCTCATGGTGGATCATATCATGAAATAAAGCAACCATGGCACGTTGGTAGGTTGCCCCAGCATTTTTCAACCCAAAAGGCATGACCTTGTAGCAAAAGGTGCCCCACTGAGTAACAAAGGTAGTCTTTTCCATGTCTTCAGGAGCCATCTTGATCTGATTATAACCGGAGAAACCGTCCATGAAGGAGAATACTTTATGCTGAGCAGTGTTGTCAACCAGAACGTCGATATGAGGCAGAGGGAAATTATCCTTAGGGCTGGCCCTATTCAAATCCCTGTAGTCAACACACATTCGGACCTTACCATCTTTCTTCGGCACTGGAACCACATTGGCAACCCACTGAGGGTAAGAAGTCACTGCTAGAAACCCGGCATCAAATTGTTTCATAACCTCAGCTTTGATTTTCTCGGACATCTCTGGACGCATACGGCGGACCTTCTGTTTTACCGGAGGGCAGTCTTCCTTGGTAGGCAGGTGATGAACCACAATGTCGGTATCCAACCCAGGCATGTCTTCGTAAGACCAGGCAAAGATTTCCATATAATCATGCAACATCTGAATCAACCGTTATTTCACGTTGAGCTTCAGATTGGCACCAATCTTGACTTCCTTTCTGTCTGTCTCAGTACCCAGATTTACCGTTTCCATTGGCTCTTCATGTGGTTGAATGGCCCTCTCTTCCTGGAGTAATAGTCTTGCAAGCTCACCAGGCACTTCACCATCATCTTCACCTTCGTCTTCGGCTAAGTTGATCGGATTTTCGAAGTCATAACTGGAAGTAGCAGAGTCGTTACTAGTGAGATCCAGAGTGGATTGGAACCTGTATAGGTGAGTGTGTGTAAATATAGCTGTTTTGCAATATATAAAGAAAGAAAGGGAGCGCAAGATTTGAAATGCGAAAAACGTCCAATGCTTTTATTCATGATATATGAAAATGACAAATAATAAGCCCTCACAAATGAAGCCACGGTGCCCCGGGTAGGACACCGAGCCATAAATTTTCAAATTATTGTTCGTTACAAATTTAAACAAAGGAGTTCATTACTGAGTGACAAAAGTAATAGGTATGTAGTCTTTGGCAGTCCAGTTGTTCAGTCCACCGTTGGTCGTTGGGTAGATCCAGCTATCGAATTCAGATTCCTCCACATCGTCTTCAATAGCATTTACCCCCGGGTAGGTGATGAATACAGGAGGTCTTCCAATCCTTGCCTTACGCACAGCCCTCTGAGCCTCAGCAGTGAAACCCAAACCGAACTTATCAGTCTTCGGAGTGAAATCAGGAAGTCTTCCCCAGTTTGCACACTCACCATTCTCAACCACAGCCCGGGCATCCTTCAAGGCAGCCATCTTCAACGGAGAATCTTCTTCAGTTACAGTCTCTGCTGCTGCCAATGTCTGAGGCACCTCTTCAAAGTGTTGAAAGGGGGTCTCAATGAATTCCCCATCCATATCTATGTACCGGAACGAGTTGAGGTGACTGACCATGTATTCTTCCTCCCCCTGCACTGTAACAATCTTCCCTCTGACCGGGTATTTAAGCTTCTGATGTAGAGTTGAGGTCACAGCTCCAGCCTTGTGGATCCACGGACGACCCAGCAAATAAGAATAGGACGGACGAATGTCCATTACATAGAAAGTAGAGTCAAAAACTTGATAACCAACCCTGATTGGGATGTCAACTTCACCATGTACCATCCTCTTCGACCCGTCAAAGGCCCGGACAACAATGTTACTAGGCTTGAGCTCTAAACCCTCACAATCCAGCCTGTCTAGAGCTTTCTTGGGCAATACGTTCAACGAAGAACCGGTGTCTACCAACACATGGGCAAGAGTAGTGCCCCTGCATTCAATGGAGACATGCAGGGCATCGTTGTGGTTCTTTCCCTTGGCAATCAGATCGGCGTCAGAGAAACCCAACCCATTATCTGCAGTCAAGTTGGCCACACAATCGGTAAATTGATCAGCAGATGTTTCTTGTGGCACGTGGGCAGTCTTTAGGAAGGAAATCAGGGCCTTGGCATGGGCCTCTGAACACAACAACAGTGATAGCATGGAAATCTTAGATGGGGTGTGCCCCAGCTGCTCAACTAAATTGAAATCACTCTTCTTAATGATCTTGAGGATCTCTTCCATCTCTTGTTGGGAAGCTTCAACAGTGGTTGTCTTTGGTGCCTCCGTCTGGGAAGGCATATCAGTAGCACTCCCTTTGCCCCGAGCGTCAGATGACTCGGTAGTAGGGGTAGAAACTTGATCAGGAGGGAAAACAGGCACACTAGCAGGTGTGATAACAAGAGGTCTCTGGATAGCTGGTGGCGCAATATCAGGTGAGAAGAGCCTTCCACTGCGAGTGACTTTGGCAGGCCCGGTGATGTTACTGATGCCGGTACTAGTATCAAACTCTTGTTTAACTCCAAGCACATACACATCTTCCCCATAGTGCCAAGGGACAGCTTTGTCAGATGTATAGGGGAGGGGCCCCAGAACAGTAATGATGATAGGAGCAATCTTCGAAGTAGACATGATTTTGACAGGCTTCTTTGAGGGAGCCTTAGGAGGATTGTGGAAAATAGTGACAATAGAAACTTCTTCATCAGGGGTAACAGGAACAGCAACCTTCTCGAACAAGATCTCTTTGTTGTCCATCAGGTTTTGGACGCCTGACTTCAACAAAGGACAACCAGCAGGTGAAACAGAACATAGAAGGAAACCTTTACTACATCCCGGAAATAAACCAGCTAACAACAGGTTCCTTTTGACAGTCAACAACGGAGTAACAATATCTTCCACAGAGGCTACATACCGGTCTTCTTCCACAGCATTCACTCCATGCTGGGGCATGGGAGCAGTCACAACATTGGGCCTCTCGGGCGCCTCAAACTGTATTTCTTTAGCATCAATAAGGTCCTGAACCTTATTCCTTAGAGCCCAACAATCATCAGTAGAATGCCCCGGGCTATCAGAGTGATAAGAACAACGGGTGTTGGGGTTGTATTTCGGGGATCTGGTGTTCACTACCTTCGGAGCTTCTTTGAAAGTTACCAGATTGGTTGACAGTAGTTGCGGCAGGATCTGAGACAAAGTCATACTAAGCTGAGTGTACTCCCTTCTGGGTCTCTCACCCCTTGGTTGGTTACATTGCCGAGGAGCGGCAGCAGGCTTTGAGATTATCACCGTGTTGACATCTTGGTGGCGCTCCGGTTTATTCTGTTTCCTCGACCCATTAACAGCACCATCCTCCTTCTTGAAGGGCTTCTTTTCAGAATTTGAGGATGCACCTTTCTGTATCTTCCCCGACTTAATACCAGCTTCTATCCTTTCACCAGTCAGAATGAGGTCTGTAAACCCAGCAGAAGAATTACCAATCAGGTGGTTGAAGAATGGACCAGATAGGGTCCCTAAGAACATTTCCACAAGCTCACGGTCAGTCAAAGGTGGCTGCACCCTGCCAGCCAGGTCTTTCCACTTTTGCGCGTACTCCTTAAAACCTTCTCCCGATCCTAGCAACATACCCTGGAGTTTGGTACGTGTAGGAGCGAGGTCGGCATTATACTGATACTGCTTATAAAATGCAGTAGCCAAGTCCTCCCAGTTTCGAATACTGGCTCCATCCAGCTGATAGAACCACTCGAGTTGAGCCCCTGAAAGGCTATCCTGGAAGAAATGGATCCATAAGTTCTTGTCTGCAGTGTAAGGTTGGATCTTCCTTACATAGGATATGAGATGCAGCTTAGGACAGGATTCCCCATCATACTTCGCAAAAGAAGGTGCCTTGAACTTGTGTGGGATCACCACCCTAGAAGATAGACCTAGATCTCCAAAATCCAACCCAGGCACCTGTTGAATTTCCATAGCACTCAGACGGTCCTCTAATTGCTTGTACCTGTCTTCAGCGGGAGGGTACTGCTCATCATTGAAATTTGTCTCGTTGTCGGAGACCACAGGACTAGGAACCCTTCCCCCTTGGGGGCTGTCTTTCCCTACAGAGGAAGTAGCTTGATCAGCCTCATTTTGCAGTGTATTACCAAACCTCCGTCCAGTGTTGAACAGTACAGTTCTCTTCTTCTTCTTCTTCACCAGCAGAGCCTTCAATTCCTCTTGACCTTGGGCTAAGCTCATGACCAGCTCTTGAAACTGGGTGTTCTGGGCCTGGAGGGCCTTGATAGCTTGTTCATTGGATGACTCGGGATTCATGATGATTGCTGAAATAAACAGCGAAGAAGATTAAGAAACCTGTAGAAAAAGAGTACTTGTTATGCACATGATGCATGATATGTTATTTATGCAATGCATTCAAGGGTTCGAAAGTTCAAGTTCGTTGTAGACAAAAAAGAACACACGTTATATTAAGGAATAATTTGTTCAGTACATCAGGGCCTCATGGGCAAAACATTACAAAATAACTTAATCCCAAAAGACACTGTGCATCCTCTTTGGAGCTATGTAAGTGTTGAGAGTCTTTTCCTCGTGCAGTAGACGGGTGAGCTCCAAGACCTTCTTCTCACTGGCATGTAGATTGGCTTCAAGAGAATTCCGCTCTTCCTTGAGTTGGATCCAGCTTTTTTGCATTTCTTCCCAAGATGTTGGCATGTCAGGATGTTGAATGGTGTATGGCACCTCTCCTTCCAAAACAGGCTCTTTGATCATGGGGAGAACATGAGGATATGGCATCACAAGCTTCTGGGAGCGGGCTCGTACCCATTTGAGATAGGGTTCCAGGGGGATAGAGTTCTTGTGCCCCAGTGTCTTGCTATCTACCCTGTTGGGCATCCTCCAAGCTCTGATGAATCTCTGGCGAAGTCCTTGTGCATTGTTGTCGAAGTCAAAAACTATGTCAGGAATTAACATGTCATGAGGGCCATCCCTCCGGGCATATCCAAACTGTCTCAAAGCCGGACATGGTTTGTAAGTAATGCCCCATCTGATTCCAAGTAAAGGAACATTAGGAAACTCTCCGCAACGATCAATGATAGTGACATTTTCTCTGGACCGAGAACACCAATGTATATCAGCATGTGTAAGAGTCATCAATCGTTGTGACCATCTCAAACCCCGCTCGTTCTTCAAAACTGATTGTGGAAGGTGCGAAATAAACCACCTTGCCATGAGAGGAGTGCAGCACATGAGAATACCTCTTTTTCTCATGGTTCGAGTGTAACATGAGTGGAGGATGTCCCCAAGCAACATAGGTATGGGATTCCTGGACATGAAGATCTTGACAGCATTGATATCTATAAGCTGATCTGGATTCGGGAATAGCACCAACCCATAGACAAGGAGTGCCATAACTTCTTCAAAGGCTTGTAGGTCAAGGGAATTCCAACATTCTTGGGCCTTCTCAAACAGGAACTTGGCCAAGAATCCTTTGATACCGCTTCTAATTTCCCAGTGTCCCTTGATGTCAGATGGTTGTAGACGTAATGCTTTAGCAACCTCTTCAAGTTTTGGTTCCTTTTTTGTACCGTTGTAGGGTAGTTGACTAAGGATAGGAACCTTCAGAAGCTGGGAAAACTCTTCCAAAGTAGGCACCAGTTGATAATCCGGGAAAGTAAAACAGCGGTGCAAAGGGTCAAAGAACTGGAACAACACTTTCACCATATCCTCTTCAATGTTGGTATTGACCAAGCTGATGAGTCTACCATGCCTTTCACTGAATGAAGAGTTCTCGGGAATCCTGGATGTAAGCTCCTTAAGCTGAGGAGGGATCCTTACAAGATTGATCTGAATTGTCTTTCTGCGGATAGTTTCCATGTCCTACAAAACAAGAACAAAGATGAAGATTCGAACCCTTGAAGTGGTTAGTGAATGCATATGATGCTTTATGATGTTATGATATTATGATAAAAACACACCACAAGTATCCACAAAAAGAAAACATGATAAGGCACACAAGTCACACCAGACAGCCTTTAGAGTTTAGGCCAACATGAAGTTCAGGTACTACCCTCGTGAAGTTGGTGGGTTCAAAACCTGTCCTATCAAAAGTAACCGGGTTCTAAGGATCTCAATATCATTGGGTTGTTTTCTATGTTCATTGTTTTGATTTAGCCACTGGACTGGTGTTGTACCCCAAAATTTGCCCTCCCATATTCATCAAGAAATTGCCAAGTCAAGGTCACAAAATTCCCCAAGGGTTGTGCAGCTCAACTGTCTCCTATACAGTCAAAACTAGGGTTTGAGTTCTGGTCAAGCAAATGAACTTTTCAAAGACCCAATCAAGTCTCATATGCCTATAAAGATGGTCAAGTATCCTCATATCAAGTTTCAAGCCATTCAGCTCAAAATTGCACAGTCAAAACCCTAAATTGCACTACAGTCAACTGTAGGGGCAAAATGGTCATTTGGCAGTCAAAAGTTCAAATTTTTGGTCAATATATCATTTTGAAGCCACAAACATCATTTGATCAATGCTTGATCATGATTCTCAAAATTTGGCTCAGAAATCATCAAAGATGCAAAAGTTGCTATATTTGGACAGCTGAAAAAGTCAACTGAAATTGACCAGGGCATAACTTTCACATGGATTATCAGAAAAATTCCATCCAAAGCTCATTTTGAAGAGAAAGACATTTCCTACAATTCATCTTCATGTTCCAAGTCCAAGAAATTCTCTCACAAAAAGTTATCAATTTCAACATTATAGGTCATTTTCAAAAGTCAACAAAAAGTGACTTTAAGTCAAAGGCCATAACTTGAGATTGGTAAATCAAAATGACATGGGACCAAAGGCATTGGTTAAAGGACTCAAAGACCTTTCCAAAATGTCCAAGAACATGTGAAAAGCTTAAAAATTGACCAAGTTATGCCTTGTGGAAGTTGGGAAATTTTTAGAAATTTTGAAAAGTCAACATTGATGCAAAAGGCCTAAAAATGCAAATGGGCCCATTTTTCTTCCAAATTTCTTCATGCCAAGCCTATGCACGACCACTAGGCCCAAAGGGAAGTATTCTCATATTTTTTAATTATTTATTTGAATTAATATTAATTTATATTCATTTAAATGATTTTAATATATGAAAAATATCAAACTTAACCTAAAAAAATCTTTTCATGCATGTTTATTCATAATATTTCGTGCATATCCCAATTAGGCAAATTTGGATGAGATTTGGATCATGATTGAACAAAAACAACATGAAAAAAGATTGGAAAAGATATTAAGCAAATCAAATCTTCAAATAATGAATTGATGAGATTTTGTTGGTTTTTGTTGACCTAGAAGCCTCACTATATGATCCAGAACATAACCCTAATGCCATGAAACTGAAAGCTGCGCCCCAAACTCCATTGCACTCTTGAATTTTTTTCATAAAAAACTCAAATCTGAAAAGTGCCTTAGAGGTCGATTCAAGCACAAATTTCCATTCCATCAGCATCCTGAGACATCCCTGGACGTTTCCCAATCATTAACAACAACGCAAACACCCTGAATTGGTACCCCATAGTCAAACTGTGAAGCAAAATTTCTGAATTCGCATAGCACGATCCAAGCATATTTATGCATTTTTATTTATGTATTCACATTCATGATGATGTTTCTGAACTTACTGATGCGTTTGATTGCATTTTTATACCATATATATGAATCTGCCATGAGTGTCCTCTAGGGTTTGCAGGTTTCAAATTTGGGGGTTTTTGCCCAAGGAAAAATTGATGCTTCAAACCAGGACCATTGAGTTCAGTACATGGAAACGAAGAAGAACGTGTCCTCGCGCCTAATTTATATTGAGAAACGAGCTATTCGCTATTTTTTGATAGCTAGCCTAAAACAACGCCATAAAAACCGTGGCCATACGTTTGTGTTTCAGGATGAACGAAGAAGACAACCTCGTTGTCACTACGTGATTGGCTAGTTTGAAAATTCGCGCCAGATCGTCCACTAACTTTATTTTTCCTTTATATTATTTATGTTATATTATATATTAAATGAAATTGCATAGTTCAGCTGGCAAGGAGACGCGCTTGTAACCTTCAAGACCTGGGTTCAAGTCCCAGGTCTGGCAAAATCTCAATGCTATTTTTCAATATAAGATCCAATGCTTTGCTAATGTCCCAGTATACCATGCATCCTCAAAAATCAGCTAGCCACGTGTCCTGGAGGGCAAATCAAGGGTGTAGATCAACGGTGTTCCACATACGCCAGTCAATGCATCATACCCAATCCAAAAAGTCAGCGAATTCAAGGCTTAATGGGCCTATGTTCTAAGGCCTGAACCTCCACAATGGGACAGAACACCCCCCTGGTTTGCATTTTTTTTCTATTTTTCTCCTTATCTTATTTTTGCCATTTTATTTACTTTATTTGTTTCAATTAATTTATTTTTTTTATAAAATACAAAAAACACACAAAAAATCAGAAAATATAAAAAGAAAATATGATATTTATTTTATTATAATCATTTTCATAAATAAGTTAGAATGTAAATAATTTAGTTTAGTTAGGTTTTAATTTTAATTCCTTTTTTAATAAAAATCCAAAAATGTAGAATTTAGGTTTTAATTGTTAATTCTTTTTTTTATTCCCTTTTTTTCCACAATAATAATTATTAGTTATTTATTTATTTTCCTATTTAAATTGTACATAAATGAATTAGGTTTAACTTAGATTATATTTTAATTCCTTCATAATAAATAAAAAATATTAGAATTAGGGTTTGCTTCTTAATTTAATTTCAATTAACTTCCTTTTTTTCATTAAATCTAAAAAACACAAAAAAAATCATTTTCATTTAATTTTTTCATTTTCCTTATTAATTTTAATCATTTAATTTTTAATTCTCATTAACCATTAATATTTTGTAAAAGGGTCCAACGCCCTAATTTTGTTAATTTCTTTATTTCTCGCATTTACTTTTTATCGTTTATATAATTATGTAAATCTCCCAAAGCCATGTAACTTTACTTTTCGCACTTTATTTTTTCGCATTATTTATTTTTCCGCTAAATCGGGTCCGGTTTAATTTTGGCGATGTGGACCCGCGCCTTTGTAATAGCCTTAGATTTATTTTTCCGCAAACTTTATATCTGTTAATAAGCATGAAAGAATGTATGGCAATAATTAAAATCAAGCGTAGAACACGACAAACATGACAAGACAAATAACTGAAACATGACACACAATTCGCACACACCACCCCTAGGGTACGCCTCACTGTTGCCTTTCGAAAGGTGGTCGTCGAGTAGAAAACGTCTTAGTAAGTCCTCATGATCCGGGAACCTGGCATGAGGGTAGCTTCTAAGGTGTCTTCCCATTGCTCTGGTGATCACCACGTCCCGAATATCGAATTGACCCGAACACCTCCAACGGTGGTGCTACCTACCTCTCAATGGTGGGATGGCACTACTTTAAAGGACATTTACACAGACGAATTCCTTAGGGTAGGTAGGTTCTCAAAGATACTTGCTCTAATCTCAAAACAAACTCAAAAGACTTTTCACACTGACACATTTTCAAAAGCTTTCAAAGCAAACTTTTCAAATACTCTGGCGTATGAGTCGATCTGAAATTTTTTCAAAAGAAACTTTTAAACCCACATTGAAAAGCAAAACAATTTTGAAAACACAAGTGAGCAAGTATCTAAGAGCCCATGGATAACCATGGATAGAAAGGGTGCTAATACCTTCCCTTTCTATAACCTACCTCCCGAACCGAGAGCAATCTCTTTAAGGAATTTTTCTGTGCTTTTGTCCTTTCCATTTGGAGAAAATAAAAGACGGTGACGACTCTTGCTTCCGCGACATTTTGCGAACCAGCGTTAAACAGTCAGTTCCAGATCCACCGATCACAACTGGCGATCGAAATATTCCAAGAAAACAACCCTTAATGAGTGTAGTATCGAGTATCTACCAACTTCGGACTGCACCAAAGTCGGTCATCTCACTACCCTAAAGAGGCCAGGATGGTCAAGTAAGGTTCCTAAGGTCAGTTGATGCTTCACGACACCACGCGGCGGCCCCGTACTCTCCTTGACTTGACTCAAGGGTTACCGGTACTCACCAAAGTGCCACATCAACGTGGAAACTACTTCAACCGTGTCGGTATACCCCGTACAGTTCCCTCACAGTTTGTTGCTACCTAAAAGGTTTCCCCCAGATCCGGGTTAGGATCTATGAAACTCCCAAAACAGGCCCACAATATTAAAACAATCAAAACAGGCAATTAAAAACATAAGTATGATCTAATCCTAAGGTACACCTCACTTTTATATATATCCCCAGCAGATTCGCCAGTTTTGTGATCGGTGGAAATAGAACTGACTGTTTTTAGCTGGTTTCGCGAAATGTCGCGGTAAGCAAGAGTCGCCACCGTCTTTTATGTTCTCCAACATGGAAAGGACAAAAGCACAGCAAAATTCCTTCTTTGAGATGTTTCTCGGTTCGGGAGGTAGATTATAGAAAGGGAAGGTGTTAGCACCCTTTATATCCGTGGTTATCCACGGGCTCTTAGGTACTTACTCTTATGTTTTCAAAAATTTGTTTGCTTTTCAAGTGTGTGTGGGTTTTGAAAAAAAGTTTCGTTTGAAAAATTTCTAAGTAAGTCTTGTATCTGTCCTCAAGAGTGTATGAAAAATTTGTTTGAAAACTTTTGAAAGTGTCAGTGTGAAAAGATGTTTTTGTTTGTTTGAGAGAGCAAGTACCCATGAGAATCTACCTACTCTAAGGAATTAGGCTGTGTAAGAGTCCTTAAGACAGTGCTATCCCACTATTGAGAAGTAGGTAGCACCGTCGTTTGGAGGTGTTCGGGTCAATTCGATTATTAGGGACATGTGTGGTCACTGAAGCAATAGTAGGACACCTTAGAAGTAACCCTAATATCCTAGATCCTTTTTATCCGAGGCAGCCGTTTTGAGGCAACTGGATCTTAGACAGGAGGGAGACCTCTAAAACACCCTATACTTGACGACCACGTTCGAGGCAACTAGTGAGGCGTACCTTAGGAGTGGCATGTGCATGTGTGTTGTTTTTTAGTTTAATTGTCTTGTACATGTTATTTGTGAGCTACGGATTAATTTTATTTGGCATACAGTCTTGCAGGCATAATTAACAATTAAGAGTGCGGAAAATAAAGTGCGGAAATATGAATCTACGCTATTACAAGGCGCGGGTCTATACATCGCCAAAAACAAACCCGTTTTGAAAATAAATGCGGAAAGTAAAGAAAGCAATAAAATCCTAATTAACTATTACATCCTTTGAGCAGATACATAAATAATCAAAAATAGATAAGAATGCGCGAAAGAAATTTAATCGGGACGTCCTTAGGGTTTTGACCCTTTTTGAGAAAAGAATTTAAGTTTTGTCCTTTTTTGCAATTAATTAAGAAATTAAACCTAGTACTAATTAATTATTTAATTATTTACAAGAAAAATGTTTTTTAATGTTTTAATGAAAATAAAGAGAAAAATAAGAAGAAATTAAAAGTTAGTAACCTAATTCTAAATTGTTTTTATTTATTATGAAAGAGATTAAAATTAAACCTAATTTAAACTAAGTTTATTAATTAGTATTTATTTACAAAATAATGAATTAAAGTGAAATTAATAATTAGTAATAATATATTTACATTTTAATAGCCTGAATTTATTATGAAAATATTAATTTATTAATTAGGTAATAATAATACTAATAATTAATAAAAAGAAATTATGAGTAAAAGAAAATAAAAAAAATAAATAACCAGGGGGGGTTTGATGGACCCAATGGAGGTGTTGTTAGAATTTCTGGCCCATTAAGAATTAAGCCTGTTTGACTTTTGCAATCAAGTGTGTGTGTATTGACCAGATAGCATGGTGTTCCCCTTTTTTTTTTGGCCCTTGGATCAGTCTGTTGAGACACTTGGTGCCCTGATTTGTAAGGTTGCATGGTGGAATATTTCTTGGAAAGCTGCATGAGATAACATTAGAAAAAATAGAAACAAGGTTTGGGGGACCTGGGAATCGAACCCAGGTCCCAATGGTGACCAGCCACCTCATTCTCCACTAAGCCAAGCGTTGCATCTGTTAACATAATGATGAGTAATTATAATATAGAAAAAATAATGCTTATGCTGGAAATTTGTAAAACGCGCGCCATCCTTTGAATTGTCCAGTCCCATGCCTACACGTACTCGTCTCCTTTGTTAAACTTGTAAAACAAAGATTAGATAGCGGGGGTTTTTAACCCCCACAAAGTGCAAATGCCAAAAATAGCGATTAGGTCTGTGCATTATATAAATAGGGCGCGAGGGTTGGGTTGAGTTCGTCTGGCCTTGACGAATTCAACCATAGGTCTAAGAAGGTCCAATTTTTCCTCAATAGAAAACCCCTAATTTTGAAGCTTGGAAACCCTAGCATTCTCCAATGGCAGTTTTCGTTTTAGGGCACCATAATCAAATTAAATTGTACCAAAAGCTTCGTACAGTCCCTATGAGCGCAAAACAATCCACAAAATACATTAATGATGCATGAATCGAAGTATGCGTTTATGAAAAAATATTCAAACCGTGAAACTGTTATCTCAGGATTCCTTGAGTGTTAACACTTGATTTTGATTGCAATACGTTCCTGAATGTCCCAGCAATGTATTGGAATCAAGAAAGGGCTTTGAATTGGCCTGGAAGGTTGAATTCAGTTTTCAAATTTCTTGGCTTTTTTTCAATATGGTAATGGTGTTTTTGCAGCAGCTTGCACGTCCACAACATTAGGGTTGAGTTATGCACTTATAGTAGAATGGTTTTAGGTCAAGTTTTGATCCAAAAATCCATGGAATAAAGTTTTGCATCTTTGATTTCCAATCAAATATTTTTCAATCTTTTGGATTGAAAAACCTTGCCAAAATTGGATATTTTTTCCTCTTTGATGGATGCACGAAATTTCCAGCTTGCCCTGATCTTATTTGCTTCACAAAAGATTTGAAAACTATATCTTTTGAATTTTCCTACAATTAAATTAATTAAATGAATTATTAATCAATTAAAAATCCAAATAATTAATAAAAATAAGAAAATAATTCAAATTAATCTCAATGGGTCATGCATAGGCTTTGGGTAAAGATTCAAGAAGGAATTTGGGGCCCATTAGCAAAAACAAGGTGTTTTAGGCAAAGTTGACTTTTGTAAATTCCCAAAAATTTCCCAACTTCTCCAATGCATATCTTGCTCAATTTTGATCCTATGAACATGTTCTTGGACATTTGGGAAATTTCTTTAAGTCCTCTAACCAATGCCTTTGGTCCCATGTCATTTTGATTTACCAATCTCAAGTTATGGTCTTTGACTTAAAGTGCCTTTTGTTGACTTTTGAAATTGACCTATAATGTAGAAATTTATAACTTTTTGTGAGAGCATTTCTTGGACTTGGAATATGAAGATGAGTTGTAGGAAATGTCATCCCCTTCAAAATGAGCATTGGATGGGATTTTTCTGATGAACCATGAAAAAGTTATGCCTTGGTCAAGTTACAGTTGACTTTTCAGCTGTCCAAAAATAGAAACTTTTGGCATCTTGATGATTTTTGAGCCATGCTTGTGGAATCATGATCAAGACTTGATCAAATGATGATTGTGGCTTCAAAATAAGATGTTGACCAAAAATTTTGACTTTTGACTGCCAAATGACCATTTTGCCCCTGCAGTTGATTGTGAACCAAATGAAGCTTTTGACTGTACAACTTGACCCTCTGAGTCTTGAAACTTGCCATGTAGATGCTTGAGGATATGTGTAGGCCTATGGGACTTGCTTGAAAACCTCAAATTCATTGAAGGAACCAAAACCCTAATTTGACTGGCTTAGGAGGCAATTGGATTGTGCAAACCCTTGAGTAATCTTGAACCATTTGAGGATGATTCTTGTCAAACCTTGAAGAATATGGGAGGGCAAATTTTGGGGTACAACACCTATAATCGAATTGACCCGAAAACTCCAACGACGGTGCTACCTACTTCTCAATAGTGGGATAGTACTGTCTAAAGGACATTTACACAGCTTAATTTCTTTTGAGTAGGTAGAGGTTCTCAGGTACTTGCTCTTTCAAAAAAAACAAAAATACTTTTTCGCACTTACACTTTTCTGAAAAAAGTTTTCAAACAACACTTCATACACTCTTGAGGACAGATACAAGAGTTAAATCGAAGTTTTCAAACAAACTTTTTCAAAACCCACAAACACAAGAAAAGCAAAATCTTTTGAAAACATAGTGAGCAAGTACCTAAGAGCCCGTGGATAACCACAGATAGAAAGGGTGCTAACACCTTCCCTTTCTATAATCTACCTCCCGAACCGAGAAACATCTCGAAAAGGAATTTTGTTGTGCTTTTGTCCTTTCCTTGTTGGAGAAAATAAAAGACGGTGGAGACTCTTGCTTACCGCGACATTTCGCGAACCAGCATTTCAAAACAGTCAGTTCTATTTCCACCGATCACAGAACTGGCGACTCTGCTGGGGAAATAATAAGTGAGGTGTACCTTAGGATTAGATCACTTGTGTTTTCAATTGTATGCTTTGTATGCTTTAAATTTTGTGGGCTTGTATCGGAGTTTTATAGATCCTAACCCGGATCTGGGGGTACCCTTTTTTAGGTAAGTAGCAATAAACTATGAGGGATCTGTCCGGCGTAGACCGACACGGATGAAGCAGTAGCTACGTTGGTGTGACACCTTGGTCTGTACCGATATCCCTTGTGTTGGAACGAGGAGAATATGGGTCTTCTGAGGAGTCATTAAGCACCAACTAACCTTAGAACCTTAAATTGACCAACTTGGCCATAGAACAGTAGCAGTATGCTACACTCATTGAGACTAAACTCTCGCGATGGTTCCGGCCGCAAGAAAAGGTTGCCAAACTGGAATTATGATCGATTGAGGGTAGTCAGTGATATTGAGATCCTCTAGAACCCGATTACTATTTTTAGGACAGGTTTAAACCAACTATACTGAAAGAGGGTAATACCTAAACTCCATGCCAGCCTAAACTTAAGGGCTATTGTGTGACTTGTGTGCCTTCAAAACTTGAACTACTTGCACATTCTTGTTATCTGACAACATGAGTTACTTGCAGGTTTTGTTTACAGTCCTTATCCAATAATTTGGATTTATTGCAGGGTTTACTTACACCACTTCACACTTTTGCTTAAACGCATAGCATACACATCATAACATCATGCCTTAACATTTCCTTAACCATTTCAAGGATCTCAAGGGTTTGTGATGCAGGTTATGTTAAATCAAATGTTTTACAAGGGGCAAGGGGATTTATTTTCCTCTAGCCAAGGTCGTCTAGAAATCCAAACACGATAACTCGAGTCAGGGGCTATGACCCACTCGATATGGTGAGCTTGACTCTTGAAGAAGGACTCTTAACGACACGAAGTTTCTTCTAACAAATTCTAACAATTTTCTTGTTTACCCCGCGAGATCCTTGAAAACATTGCATACATACATCATACATATCATTGCATAACAGGTCTCCCAATACAGGTCTCTCATGTTCTCGCTGTTTATTTCAGCAATGGCTTTCCAACCAAGACAATCAAGATCTTCAAACTCGAGAGACTCAGTTCAGGGAAATATTCCTAAACCTATCCAAGGGGCAGGAAGAGTTGAAAACACTCCTTGTTGGGGACTTGGTCAAGAAAAGTCCTGAAGACAATAAGGACGAACGGATGGAACAACTACAAGCTGAGTTCAGTGCCATGAAAACCCAGATGCTGGGGCAGATGGCTCTTATCCAAGGCTTAGCTCGGGAACAAGAAGCACTGAGAATCATTATCAACCAGCTTCATCAAGACAGATACAACAGTATGAAGCAAACAGTCAAAGGCCGGGGACCGAATCATTAATCAGCCTCCAAGAAGATAAGGGTTTGGTTTGGTGAAGAATGGACCTCTCCAAGTTGCTACCACCTCACTGGTCTAACAACAACCTCGCCATAAACAACGGGTTAATCAGAGTAAGTCGGATACACACAAGAGGCAGTTTACCAAGCCCGACATGCCTCTGTCTCAAGCTTTACAACACCTGTTGAGATTGAATCTGGTGACATTAAGGGATCCTCCTAAGAATCCCAACATAGCCTCCCCAAGGTACAATCCTGATGCAAGGTGTGCATATCACTCCAACAGCCCGGGGCACGATACTGACGACTGTTGGAAGGTGAAGTACAAAATTCAAAACCTGATTGATGAAGGAGCATTAGAATTCACACAAGATGGTCAGGTTGAGTTTTTCTACCATCCCTCCAAGGCTCACCACTTGAAGTGACAAGTTCTGACAAGAGAGGGCTTTTTGTTCATTATAATTTTCAAGTTGTAATTTTCTTTTGATTTTTCGAACATTTATTCATGTCAAACTTTATTACTTTATCAATGCATTGCATATGTCTGTTTTGAATCAATCTATTCGTATTCACTATATTCAAATTGCTTTCATTTTTTGTGATGTTCAACTCTCGATTAAAAAATTCTAAGCCTTTTGAGGGAGGATGACGAAAATGATATCAAAATCACTACAGTATGCTTTTGAACAGACCCTGCTGAAGATGTACAGGCATTGTTTCAAATCCTAAACAGCGGAGTTATAAGGAAGATAATCCCTAGTCAACCCCTTTGAGCCAAAGAAGTTGGAGTTTTTTTCGTTTCACAAATTAAAACCCATAATTATAACCTGGGGCAGGGTAGTTTCTCAGTTAATTCGGGTGCACAATGAATGGCAGCAAAGAAGTCCTTCCGAAACAAAGGATGGTGATGGTTCCGTATAATCGTAAGGACAGACAGTCATTATCTTTCGAAATAAAAGCCCACTAAGTCAAAACCTATGAAGGAGACTTACAAAAAAACTGGGGCATCCCGCTGACTGTAATCACAAAAGAAACAGTTCAGGAAAAAAGACAGGGATAACGAAATCAAAAAGGGAAGAGATCCTGCAAACTCTAAACAAAATGACTGCCTGTTCAAAATAAATTTTCAGTATCCGAACCATCACTGGTATGTCAGAGCAAAGACTCAAACAAGATCTAATGCACGATTAGCTGAGTTTAGGATCGAAGAACATCATGAAGAACGGGTGGGTACAAATAAAATTTGAGCATTTATCCTTTGTTTCTTAAACCGTGAACCAAGCCACGTTATAACCCTTAAAAGTCCTAGCTGAAGCACGGGTTAGTTCGAAAGCATACTGTTACAAAAGGTATCCTGACTCATGTAGGGCTCACTGTAAAATCCTGAGTTGACATCACATTTTACAAAAATTCGCTTGTTTTACTGGAAAAAGGCATTTTCAAAAATTTCAAAACAGACATAAGCTTTGCATTCTTAAAATAATATTATTTGCATATGACTATTTGTTCAACAACAGAGAAATTCGCACGATGAATATCTAGTGAACAAAAACCTTCTCAATAAAAAGGATCACCTCAAGTGGAAAAACACTTCCAATCAAGGGGCACGGCATGATCATTGTCCATCATCTGGGGCAGTCAAGTCAAGATTCAAGGAATCTCTCAAAATGCCAAATAGCCAGGGGCAGATCTCCATCTGAATCACTTGGGGCATTGGACAGGAATTCCAGCAACGAATCTTGTATGATCAAACGAACATCTTCTGATAGTATGGCAACACAACACTACTGACAGTGACACCTCCCTACATCCTGAGAGCGTGGACATAGTCAAAAAAGTACTACGCATAATCAAAGACCCTCTAGGTTGACTGGCCTAGGCAAAAATAAGGGATGAAAATAAAAAATTTATACACCCGGCAAGTCGAAAACCTGAAAAGGCGGCTTGGGAAAAAAAGGGTATCCCGGTGAACTGAAAACCCAAAAGGGAGGTCCAGGAAAAAATTAGGGATCAAAGCGTACGACTATGTCTCGTCATCTCGTCACTGGCCTACTAGAAGAAGACTTGTCATTTTGACCGAAAAATACCAAGCACCTCATAGGTGGGGATAATACTCGATCCATAGGGCCTCCGCAGGCACCTTCTCCCGCAAAAAACAGGGGCAAATAAGAATTATCCGAACTGTACAAGTTGCTCTGTCCACCTAGTACCAAGGTATATATTCAGCTGAAGAATATGGCTAAGATACTTTCACTCCCTGCAGAGTAAGACAGTAATGATAGCTCTCTCAGCTGAGACTTGCAACTATGAACGAATCAACAATACTCTCCCCAAGCAGAGTTGGTCTACCATCATCCCTAAAAAGGTTGGGTATCCCCAAAAGGTCTTAATATTCCCCAGCGGAGTATAAGGATATTCCCCAGCAAGCATAAGAGTATCCCTGGCAGTCTTAATATTCCTCAACGGAATATAAGAATGTTCCCCGACGGAATACAAGATACCCTTAGCGGAACCATTTCCCAGCGCAGTCTGAAAAGCTTCCCCGCCAGAGTTGAATCATCTCCCCAGTAGATTCCGGAAGCATGTCCCCTGCAGAGTACAAATATCTCTCCCCAACCATATTCAGGAGGATATCCCCCATCAGAGTCTAACTGGGTTATCCTCAGCAAACTGCAACGAAAAGATCGTCTTCAGCGAAGTTCTTTCTATCCCCAGCGGAGTTCATCATCAAAATCCCCAACAGAGCATAGCAACAGAATCCCCAACGGAGTTATCATTAAAATCTCAGCGAAGCATCTCTTTCCACAGAGTAATTCCCCGCAGAGTAATCTCGTCGCCATGTTTATTCCCCAACGGAGTCATCCTCTCCTACAGGTTTATTTGTGCAATCAGCTTCGTTTATCATCCTCAGCGGAAACGAAGAATTCAACATCATTCTCCAGCAGCTATCCGGGATTTATTCTCCCCAGCTAAAACATCACATTGTCATACATCATGATACATGCATATACGCATCATATCATACGATCTCATTTTGAGAACATCAGAACATCATGCATTTCATACATCATGACATTGCATACAACTAATGTTTTGCCTTTTCAGGAAAAAGTCAATCAAAAGATGATTACCATCAACTTTTGCAGTTCCAGATCAACACCTGTAACTAGCCAGGAAATATTTGTGAACGATTGATTGTAGATCTATACCTGTAACTAGCCAGGAAAGTTATCTACATAAAGAGATTGAAGATCAACACCTGTAACAGGCCAGGAAGTTATCTTTCTTTCTCCGGTCAGAGATTAACACCTGAAACCAGACAGGAAAGCTATCTTGACCAACTTTTTCTTAAGTTCCAGATCAACACCTGTAACTAGCCAGGAAATATCTGTGAACGGCTGATTGTAGATCTATACCTGAAACCAGACAGGAAAGTTATCTACATTAAAGAGATTGAAGATCAATACATGTAGCAAGCCAGGAAGACTATCTTTCTTTCTCAAGTCAGAGATTAATACCTGTAACCAGCCAGGATAACTATCTCATCTTCCAACCTTTTTCAAGTCCCAGATCAACACCTGTAACTAGCCAGGAAATATCTGTGGACGACTGATTGTAGATCTATACCTGAAACCAGACAGGAAAGTTATCTACCTTGAAGAGATCGAAGATTAATACCTGAAACCAGACAGGAAAACTATCTTTCTTTCTCAAGTCAGAGATTAATACCTGAAACCAGACAGGACAACTATCTCCTTGACCCACCTCTCTTAAGTTCCAGATCAACACCTGTAACTAGCCAGGAAATATCTGTGGACGACTGATTGTAGATCTATACCTGAAACCAGACAGGAAAGTCATCTACATAAAGAGATTGAAGATCAACACCTGTAACAGGCCAGGAAGCTATCTTTCTTTCTCCGGTCGGAGATTAATACCTGAAACCAGCCAGGACAACTATCCCCTTGACCCACCTCTTCTTAAGTTCCAGATCAACACCTGTAACTAGCCAGGAAATATCTGTGGATGACCGATTATAGGTTAATACCTGGAACCAGACAGGAAAACCACCTATATGAAGAGATTGAAGATTAACACCTGTAACAGGCCAGGAAACTATCTTTCTTTCTCAGGTCAGAGATTAATACCTGAAACCAGCCAGGAAAACTATCTCATCGACCAACCTCTCTTAAGTTCCAGATCAACACCTGTAACTAGCCAGGAAATATCTGTGGACGACCGATTATAGGTTAACACCTGGAACCAGACAGGAAAACCACCTATATGAAGAGATTGAAGATTAACACCTGTAACAAGCCAGGAAACCATCTTTCTTTCTCAGGTCAGAGATTAATACCTGAAACCAGACAGGAAAACTATCTCATCGGCCAGCCTTCTTGAGTTCCAGATCAACACCTGTAACTAGCCAGGAAATATCTGTGGACGACGGATTGTAGATTAATACCTGAAACCAGATAGGTCATCTATCTACTTAACCATCATGAAGTAACCCTACACCGGTTCCTTCTCTTCCAAGATGCAGTTTTATACGAACTCATCATCAGGCAACCCTACACAGATTCCTTTCTTTCAACCTACCAAATTACAATTCCAGATGGCATCTATAAGTCCATCCCCGACAAGATTCTATCACATCTCCAGATGGCATCTATAAGCCTATCCTCCTATCCATCATCTCTCCAAATGGCATCTGTAAGCCCATTCCTGACATCACATTGCTGATACTACACCATGCGAGTGCAAATTTCTGGGCACTCTAGTGTTCAATCATCTTCCACCTTCGGATCACGAAAGGCACGCAAGCCAGTCTACATCCTCAGGTTTAAGAAGATTGAACAGGGTCAACTGTTGTACCCCAAAATTTTCCCTCCCATATTCTTCAAGGTTTGTCAAGAATCATCCTCAAATGGTTCAAGTTTACTCAAGAGATTGCACAGTCAAACCACCTCCTAAGACAGCTAAAATTAGGGTTTTGGTTCTTTCAAAGAATTTGAGGTTTTCAATGGTTCAATCAAGTCTCTTAGGTCTATATACATTCCCAAGCATCTACATGCCAAGTTTCAAGACTCACAGTGCCAATTTGCACAGTCAAAAGCTCCATTTGACCCACAGTCAACTGCAAGGGCAAAATAGTCATTTTACAGTCAAAAGTCAAAAATTTTGGTCAACATCTTATTTTGAGTCCACAATCATCATTTGATCAAGTCTTGATCATGATTCCATAAGGATAGCTCAAAAATCATTAAGATGCAAAAAGTTACTATTTTTGGACAGCAGAAAAGTCAACTGTATCTTGACTAGGGCATAACTTTTTCATGGTTTATTAGAAAAATTCCATCCAATGCTCATTTTGAATTGGATGACATTTTCTACAATCCATCTTCACATTCCAAGTCCAAGAAATGATCTCATAAAAAGTTATCAATTTCTACATTATAGGTCAAATTCAAAAGTCAACAAAAGTGCACTTTAAGTCAAAGACCATAACTTGAGATTGGTAAATCCAAATGACATGGGACCAAAGGCATTGGTTAGAGGACTTCAAGACCTTTCCAAAATGTCCAAGAACATGTTCATATGATCAAAATTGAGCAAGATATGCATTGGAGAAGTTGGGAAATTTTCATGAATTTGCAAAAGTCAACTTTGCTCAAAACACCTTATTTTTGCTAATGGGACTCAAATATCTTCTTGAAACTTCATCCATGACCTATGCACGACCCATCAAGCTTAATTGAATTTATTTTCTTATTTTTATTAATTAATTGGATTTTTAATTGATATTAATTCATTTAATCAATTTAAATTGTAGGAAAATACAAGATTTGGTTTTTCAATCTTTTTGTGAAGCAAATATGGTCAAGATATGCTGGCAATTTCGTGCACCAAGTCAAAGATGCAAAATCTCCAAAATTGGCAACATTATTCAATCATGAAAAATCAAAAAGATATGATTTTTAATCAAAGATCAAATCACCAATTCAATGGATTCTTGCTCAAGTTTTTGACCTAATTTCATTCCTCTATATATATTGCAAGCAAACCCTAATCCCATACACGTGAAAAAACTGCAGAACGAAGGCCATAGCATATTGCAAAATTCCAAGAAAAATTGAAACTGGTTTTTGCATTCTAGGGCGATTTAAGGACTTTTGTTGGTTCTAATACACTGCAGGAGGTTCCCAGAACGTGTGGCAATCAAATTCCAGCTTCATAACTCAAAGAATCATCGCTTTCAGTTTCGCGGTTTGCTTTTTATTTTCAGAATTGTGCAGCTTAATTCATGCATATTTAACATGCTTTTGTGTTTGATTTGTGTCGCTAGGGACCGTCCAAAGCTAATGGTATAACTTAATTGAACTGAAACGCCATAAATCACAAGATGCCATAGTTGAATTTTTAGGGTTCATAAGCTTTGAATTGGGGCTTTGCAATCCAGGAAATATTAAGACTTGTGAGACCCATGGTTGGAATCGTTAGAACAAGACGAACTCAAAGAACCCTTCGCGAAATATTTATATAAACCACAATGCTAATCATTATTTTTACTCGTAGCATATTGTGGGGGTTAAAAACCCCCGCTATCTAATGTTTATTTTTGCAGAACGAAGGAAGAAGATGATGATGTGCTGATACATCATTGGACCATTTGAATAAATACGCGCGTCTTTCTTTTGTACAGCATATTGTTTGGTTTATCAATATATTAATTGCCTGTTATTATAATACTAAAAGCGTGCAAGTGGTGTAGTGGTTGTTGCGTTAGCTTGGAACCATTGGGACCTGGGTTCGAATCCCAGGTCCCCCAAAACAATTATTTGTTATTTTTCTTCAGGCGTTCACGTGCAGAATTCCAAAATATGTCCACCATGCACTTCACATCCCAGCGTGCCAAGTGGCCTCAAACTCAAATCTGAAGGCCAGGGTTGAATGATCATCATACTCCCAGTCAACCATGCGCATGGAGGATCTCAAAACTCAAACAGGCTTGAGCAATTGGGCTTCAAAATACCAGAAAACACCTCCTAATTGGGCCAACACCCCCTGGGTTCATTCTTTTTTTTCTTCTTTCTTTTTCTCTTTATTTTTTCCATTTAATTATTTTACTATTAATTATAATTATTATTTTTACCCAATTAATTTTTTCATAATAAATCCAGAAAACATAAAAAATAATAATATTTTTATTTATTAAATTTAATTAGTTATTTTGTAAATAAATATAATTAACTAACTTAGTTTTAATTAGGTTAATTTTGACATTTTTTGCAATAATTTAAAATAAATTAGAATTAGGGTTCTTGACAACTTTTAATCATGTTTTTATTTATTTCCTTGAGACATTAAAAAACTAAAATATATTTTTTTAATTAATTAATTAATTAATTAGGTTTAATTTAATTTAATTCATTAAATTCAAAAATCTCTTTCTTTCTCAAAAAAGGGTCAAAACCCTAAGGACTATTCCAATTCAATTTTTTCTCGCACGAATGTTTGTTTTATTAATTTTTTATCCATATTTATGTATTTGCTCTGAGGATGTAATAGCTTTAATTAGGACTTTTTATCGCTTTCTTTAATTTTCCGCAATTTACTTTTTCAAAGGGTTTGTTTTTGGCGATGTAAATACCCGACGCCTTGTAATAGTTTAGATTTATTTTCCGCAACTATTAACTGTTAGATGTATGTTAACTAGGCTATGCATGACAAGACTTATCTCTGAAACTAAAATCAACCCATAGCTCACCATAAAATGTACAAAGATAACTTAACTGAATCCTGACACACTCACACATTCCACTCCTAGGGTACGCCTCACTTGGTTGCCTCGACGTGGTCATTGAGTATAGGGTGTTTTAGAGGTCGCCCTCTTGTCTAAAGATCCAAGTTGCCTCGAAACGGTTGCCTCAAATAAAAAGGATCTAGGACATTAGGATTACCGCTAAGGCGTCCTACTATTGCTTTGGTGACCACATGTCCCTATAATCGAATTGACCCGAAAACTCCAACGATGGTGCTACCTACTTCTCAATAGTGGGATAGTACTGTCTAAAGGACATTTACACAGCTTAATTTCTTTTGAGTAGGTAGAGGTTCTCAGGTACTTGCTCTTTCAAAAAAAACAAAAATACTTTTTTGCACTTACACTTTTCTGACAAAAGTTTTCAAACAACACTTCATACACTCTTGAGGACAGATACAAGAGTTAAATCGAAGTTTTCAAACAAACTTTTTCAAAACCCACAAACACAAGAAAAGAAAAATCTTTTGAAAACATAGTGAGCAAGTACCTAAGAGCCCGTGGATAACCACGGATAGAAAGGGTGCTAACACCTTCCCTTTCTATAATCTACCTCCCGAACCGAGAAACATCTCGAAAAGGAATTTTGTTGTGCTTTTGTCCTTTCCTTGTTGGAGAAAATAAAAGACGGTGGCGACTCTTGCTTACCGCGACATTTCGCGAACCAGCATTTCAAAATAGTCAGTTCTATTTCCACCGATCACAGCTACCTACTCACTAATAGTAGGATAGCAATGTCAAAAGAAAAAGTGGAAAAGAACTACCCTTTTCGAGTACAAAATTAGATAGTTGTTAGAAGTTTTCTCAAACGTTTTTCACTTACATAAAAAAATACTTTTCAAAAACAATTTCAATACACTTTGTATACTTTTTCCACTACCCCGAGAAACATTACAAAGTTCGCCATACTAAGGCATTTTTAAATACACAAAGCACAAAGGTATTTCAAAATGAGAAAATCTCTAAGAGCCCGTGGAAAACCACAGATGGAAAGGGTGCTAAGACCTTCCCTTTCCATAATCTACCCCCCTTACTCAGAAAATTCTCAAAAAGGTCTTTTCTGTTCTTTTCACCCTTTCCTTTGTTGGATAAAAAAAAAAGTCGGTGGCGACTCTTGCTTACCGCACATTTCTGAATACAAAATGCAAACCAGTATTAAACAGTCAGTTCTACCACCGTATCAAAGTAGGGTTCTTAGCAGTGACGCCATATCCTCAATGGGTGGATAATGTTGTTCCGGTACCAAAGAAAGACGGCAAGGTGCGTATGTGCGTAGACTACAGGGATCTGAACAGGGAAAACCCCACAAATGACTTCCCACTACCATATATTAATGTTTTGGTCAATAACACCGCACAACATAAGGTTTTCTCCTTCATGGATGGCTTCTCAGGTTACAATCAGATCAAGATGGCGCCTGAAGACATGGAGAAAACTACCTTCGTCACACAGTGGGGCACTTTCTGTTACAAAGTTATGCCTTTTGGGTTGAAGAACGTCGGGGAAACCTATCACCGTGCCATGGTAGCCTTATTTCATGATATGATTCACCATGAAATAGAGGTCTATGTTGATGACATGATAGCGCGGTCTCAAACTGAAGAATATCATCATGATCACCTGCACAAACTGTTTGGAAGACTGAGGAAGTACAAGCTAAGGCTACACCCGAACAAGTGCCCCTTTGGGGTAAGATCCGATAAACTCTTGGGTTTCATCGTCATTGGTAAGGGTATTGAGGTTGATTCTGCAAAGGTTAAATCTATTCAAGAGATGTCAGCTCCTTGTACTGAGAAAGAAGTCATAGGTTTCTTAGGATGGCTGAATTACATTTCCTGTTTCATTTCTCATTTGACTGCTACTTGTGAGCCAATCTTCAAGCTACTGAAGAAAGATCTAGTAGTAAAATGGAACGACGATTGTCAAATAGCCTTTGATGAAATTAAGGAGTACCTACAAGAACCTCCCATTCTGATGCCACCAGTCGAAGGAAGACCTCTAATCATGTACTTAACAGTGCTAGAGAACTCAATGGGTTGTGTATTGGGGCAGCATGACGAGTCTGGTCGAAAAGAGCATGCAATATACTACCTTAGCAAAAAGTTTACCGAATGTGAAACAAGATATTCACTATTCGAGAAAACTTGTCGTGCTTTGGCATGGGTTGTTCACCGACTAAGACAGTATATGTTGACCCATACTACTTTGTTAATCTCTAAAATGGATCATATCAAGTACATATTCGAGAAGCCAACTCTCTCCAGAAGGATTACCCAATGGCAGACGGTCTTAACAGAATATAATATCCAATACACCACTCAAAAGGAAATCAAAGGAAGTGTACTTGCCGACCATTTGGCACATCAAGCGGTAGACGACTATCAGTCTATGAACTTTGAATTCTCGGACGAGAACATTATGCTAGTAACATATTATGAAGAACCTGGACTGTATGAAGGACCTGAGACAGGATCCCAATGGACTATGGTTTTTGACGGACCTTCTTATGCACTTGGAAATGGAATTGGTGTTGTGATTATCTCTCCCGCGGGTTTCCATACGCCCTTTACCACCAGACTATGCTTTGAATTCACCAACATTATGGCGGAATACGAAGCGTGCATCATGGGTCTTAGGGTTGCTATTGACTTAAGAATTAAATCCTTAAGTGTGTATGGGGACTCGGCCTTGGTAATCAGTAGGTTAAGGGAGATTGGGATACGAAGCACCTGAATCTCATTCCTTATAAAGAGCATGTACTAACCCTGATCCCGTATTTCGAGGAGATTACCTTTGAGCATATACCAAGAGAAGAGAATCAGTTGGCGGATGCTCTGGCTACCATGTCATCCATGTTCAAGGTCATATGGGACAATGAGGCTCCCAAAATTACCATTGAAAGATTCTACGAACCTACACACTGCTGTGAAATTAACACTGATGGAGTAGAAGGGAAACCTTGGTTTCATGAGGTGAAAAGGTACCTTGAGGCTCAAGAATACCCTGAGGGGGAATCCATCAATGACAAGAAATTCTTGCGAAGGTTCTCAGCTAAATTCTTCTTAAGCAATGGAATTCTATACAAACATAATCATGATTCAACCCTGCTTCATTGTATGGACAAGAAGGAAGCAGAAGAGATTATGCAAGATATGCATGAAGGTGTCTTCGGTACTCACTCCTGTAGGCATACTATGGCTAAAGAGATTTTGAGAGATGGTTACTATTGGTCGACTATGGAAATTGACTGTCACCAACACTCGAGAACTTGTCATAAATGTCAAATTTATACTGATAAAGTTCATGTGCCTCAAGTACCTTTGAATGCCATGACTGCACCTTGGCCATTCGCAATGTGAGGCATTGATATGATCAGAGAAATCAAGCCCATAGCCTCTAACGGACATTGCTTCATCCTCGTCGCCATTGACTACTTTACAAAATGGGTTGAAGCAGATGCATTTGCCTTTGTTACTGAGAATATGGTCGCCTGGTTCATCAAACATAACCTTATCTTTCGGTATGGCATCCACGAGAGGATTATCACGGACAATGGTACCAATATCAACAACACAATGATCAATGAGCTCTGCATGCAGTTCAAGATCAAGCATCATAAGTCTTCTCTGTATCGACCTAAGATGAATGGCACAGTGGAAGCCACCAATAAGAACATAAAGAAGATCATACAGAAGATGGTTGTGACATATAAAGATTGGCACGAGATGTTACCATTTGCTCTTCACGGCTACCGCACTTCGGCTAGAACATCAACTAGGGCAACCCCTTTCTCCCTAGTCTATGGTATGGAAGTTGTCCTACCTGTCGAAGTTCAGATTCCTTCTATGAGAATCATGAAAGATGCAGACTTGGATGAAGACGAGTGGGTTCAAACCAGGTTGGATCAGTTAAATCTAATTAATGAGAAGAGTCTTGCGGCTGTCTGTCACGGTCAGATGTATCAGAAATGCATGATCAATGCATTTAATAAGAAGATCAAGCATCGGGTATATCAAATTGGTGACTTGGTAATAAAGCGCATTATCCTCCCGCAAGGTGATCCCAGGGGAAAATGGACTCCTACCTATGAAGGGCCATTTGTAATCAAGAAGATATTTTCTGGTGGAGCTATGATACTGACTACCATGGACGGTGAAGATTTCCCGCACCCTATGAATGCAGAAATAGTCAAAAGATACTACGCCTAAAAATGACCCGCTAGGTTGACTGTCCTAGGCAAAAATAAGGGCATCCCGGCGAACCAAAAGGTTTCATGCAAAAATCATGGATATATATGAAAAGAATGTACACCCAGCAAGTCGAAAACCTGAAAAGGCGACTTGGGCAAAAAAGGGTATCCCGGTGGACTGAAAACCCGAAAGGGCGGTCCAGGCAAAAATTAGGGATTAAAGTGTATGACTATATCCTCATTGGATCACATACAACAAGCTTTATTACCGAAGTCAAAGTTCAAACGGTACAGATCAATTTGCTCACTTTCTTCCGACAGCAAGGGATGAGATGCTTGAAGACATCGGAGCAATAGCATAGTTGGAACTTGACGAGATTATTCCCACATAGCTATATGTTTTCACTTTGTAAATCTTTTCTTTGACGACTTCCTCTTACTAGGATTTTTGTCTCTTTGTACAAAAATCGCCTGTTTATAGGCAAACTATCAATGAAATACAATTTCAAAGCCAAATTCTGTTTTACTTTTTCTGTTTTGTTTGCAAAATATCCAATGACTAAAGTTGAATGAGCATATGCATATGAATATAATTAATTGTTAACAAATGCATAAAAAACAGGAATAAGCTTTTACTCAAAACTCTAGGAGTTTGGATAATGTTCGAGCCATCCACAAATCCCTACAGATCCACTTCCATAAGATTATCCTTACAGATTAATCTTCACAAGTTCATACATTCCCCATAATTTCCCCGACAAATTGCTCTAACGGATAAAGGAGTGTGATCTTCTTCCCGGTAATGTCACCAACCTACGGAGTTTCAACCAGTACAATTCATGGAAGTTCTCTTCCCAAGATAAGTTTATTCCTCCGACATTGCAAAACCCCCTTGTAGGTCTCTACTCTCTAGCAGAGTTCATTTCTTCAACAAGGGTTCCTCAACAAGGGTGTTTCCTTAGCAGAGTATTTCTTTGTCGATAAGGTTTATTTCCCCAACATGGTTCATTTCCCGAAAATAGATTATTGTCTCCCCAGCTTGAGTCTGTTATTTAGATGGTCATGAATCACTGACAAAACTACTCTCCTAGTAAAGTTGCCATTATCCCCAGTGAAATTACCACTATCCCCAGAGAGTTTCCAATGAATCTAAAATTGGGCCAGACATCAATCAACTTTATCCTCCCCAAACAAGCCGGAAGGTTATCCATATCTTCTATCCACAGTCAGGGTATAAACTCCCCAGCAGGGCAATGAACAACCAATGTTCTTAAACTTTTCTCCCCAAGAAGGAATTAACATTCTCCAAGAGAGTTTCCTCAAGCAAAAAGCAGAAATCAATGTTCCCCAGCGGATTTTCCTTAAATAAGAAAGCAGAAGTCCCCAGCAAAAACAATCCCCAGAAGATCGAAGATACACATACTCTTCATCCCTAGCGACAGTCAGGGATTTATTTTCCCCAGGCAAAGATGCTGCTCAAATTTACAAATGCATTTCAATAACATGTCAAATTCATACATCATTTACCAAATATCATAGCATATGCATACGAAATGCATATAACACAGACTCATTTATTTTGAGAACATTATTATGCAATGCATTTCATGCATCATCACATTGCGTACAGTTAACTCTTTACCCTTTCAGGAAAGATTAATCGACAAACATCATCAACCTCTTATATGACCTGACAGTCTTCTCAAAGGCTACATCTGACGAAGAGTTATTTCAGCAGTTTCGTCATAAGGTCATTCTCAAAAAGACCTCTTCTGGTAGATTTATTTTTCTCCAGTTAAAAACAGGCGAAAGACCCCTTCTGGTAGATTTATTTTCTCCAGTTAAAAACATGTGAAAGACCTTTCTCTGGTTCAGTTTAAATCACTCAAAGATTTATTCTGATTCTTATCCAGTTAAAGACAAGTACAGACCTTTGCTAGTTCAGTTTAAATCGACCAATGATTTATCCTGATGCTTTTCCAGTAGACACCTTTCTCTGGTTCAGTTTAAATCGCCCAAAGATTTATTCTGATTCTTATCCAGTTAAATACAAATCAAGACACCTTTCTCTGGTTCAGTTTAAATCAACCCAAAGATTCATTATTCTTATCCAATTAAAGAAAATCAAGACATTTGTTGGTTCAGTTTAAATCGACCAATGATTTATCCTGATGCTTTTCCAGTAGACACCTTTTTCTTGTTTAGTTTAAGTCACCCAAAAATTTATTCTGATTCTTATCCAGTTAAAGACAAGTACAGACCTCTGCTGGTTTAGTTTAAATCGACCAATGATTTATCCTGATGCTTTTCCAGTAGACACCTTTTTCTGGTTAAGTTTAAATCGCCCAAAGATTTATTCTGATTCTTATCCAGTTAAAGAGAAATAGAGACACCTTTCTCTGGTTCAGTTTAAATTGACTCGAAGATTCATTTTGATTCTTATCCAGGTAAAGACAATCAAGACATTTGTTGGTCAGTTTAAATCGACCAATGATTTATCCTGATTCTTTTCCAATAGACACTTTTTTAGTTCAACTTAAGTCGACTCAAAGACTTATTCTGATTCTTATCCAGTTAAAGACACTCAAGACATATGTTGTTTCAGTTTAAATCGACCAAAGATTTATTTTGATACTTCTTCCAGTTTGAAGTTAACAATTACTTTGGATGGCATCTGTGATACGGTGGGAGAACTGACTTGAGGTTTTGTGTTTGTATTCGCAAATGTTCGGTTTAGCAAGAGTCGCCACCGACTTTTTATTTTATCCTAAGGAAAGGTCAAAAAGCACAGGAAAGACCTTTGAGATGTTTTCGTGGGTTCGGGGGGTAGATTATGAAAAGGGAAGGTGCTATCACCCTTTTCATCCATGGTTATCCATGGGCTCTTAGTTACTTGTTTTAGATCACTTGCCTTTGTTTTTCAATTGCTTGAAATTTGTGTTTTGTGTGTGTGGTTTTGAAAATGTTTTGAAAAAGATGCCTTGTCTAGGCAACCTTTGTAACAATTCGTATTGGAATGTTTTACAAAGGTGTTTGTCTTTTTGAAAAGATAATTCAATGTTTTTGAAAGTTGTTTTGAAGTTGTGTTGTGATGTGTGTTTGAAAAATGGCAAGGATGTTTTGCAAGATTTTTGATCAAGTAACTAAGAGCTATCTACCCTAATTTACTCAAAGATCTTTCTTATGTTTTTTTAACCTTATTAACAGTGTTGTTTCACCATTGTATTTGGTTAACAACCTTGTGTTAGGATGTTGAACGAGATGGGCGCGGGACGTTTGTATAGTCATAGAAGGCAACCTATGGGACGTTTTAGCAATGTCGTTTTAGGGACTAGATCGTTTATCGAAGGCAACGTCGAGGGTCATCGATGGACTACGATCTTTTATCGAGGGTCTTTGCTAAAACGCCCCTGCTCGAGGGACATGACTATTTTCTAATTAGGCAACAAGTGAGATTACCCTAAGGGTGCATGTGTGCAAAGTGTGTTTTATTGCATGCATTTGTCTTTGATTTTTTAGGTTGTCTACTTGTTGGTTTTATCTTTCTATACACACCTATTTACTAGCATTTGTACAAGGTAAATAAAGAGTGCAAAAAATAAATCCTACACTATTACAATCATATTGAAAGGCATAAAAAATATGAAGGAAAAAATAAGATAAAAGTAGAAAATGAGTGTATTTCGACCCAGGCAGTAGCAGCCTTCGATTGGCCTTCTATTGGCCTCCTTCGATTGGGGCTGGCAACAGCAAAGCCATGTCTTTCGATTGGGCCTTGGCAGGGGCGAAGTCCTGTCCTTCGATTGGGAAAAGGCAGCAGCAAACTGTATCCTTCGACTGGGGCCTTTCTGCCTTGTTGCCTTCTTCGATTGGGCCAGTGAAGTCAGTGTGAGCGTGTCTCTGGCTGGGCCTGGAAGTCAGTGTGGAAACCAAAGGTTTCGTTTCATACTCCTGTCTCCTGTTTCTTTCATTTCAAGCATTAAATGGCAACATGGCCTAAGGCCATGCTAGTATTTATTTTTCAAACAGTTTAATAATTAAAACTAGTTCAGGTAAACAGAAAGCAAAACGAAACATGTTAACAGGGTGGAAACGAAAGGAACGGCAATATGTACATGCTTGGAACGAACAAGAATATTTACATGTCATGCCATGAAACGAAAAGCTCAAAGGTAAGAATACTTACCTTGCTTCTGGACTTGAATGGATGTGGGACCTTGAGTGGAGGTCCAAGGTTCTGGGTTTGACAGAGGGGGCCAACAGCTGTGCTTGGACTGCTGGATTCGAAGGAAGGAAAGAAACAAGTCTTATGTTTCTTTCCAAACTGGATTCAAAGGATACTGAAGAATACTTGTTCTTCAGAATTGAAGGAAGTAAATTCTGGGTTTGTTCTCACAAGTGTTGAAGGGACTTGAGAGATTTTGTTGTGTTTTTGAGAATTTTCTGCAGATTCGTTCGACTGGCCAGAAGATCCTCCTTAGCTTTGCATAAGTTCCTGTATTTATAGAGAAAGAATGGACATGTTTGAAAACAGCCAGCCTTGCAAAAATAATAAAATATTGTAACGTGACAGTACAAGTGGGGGGGCCTGTTGGCAGCAGCAGCACTGGGGTGTAGAAGATGTGACTGAGGCCTTTGACATTGCTTGTGCTCAGACTAAATTCAGATGGAAAGTTGTTTTTGTGATAAAGTCTCTCTGTTTGCAGAAAAATTATGTAGCCTTTAACCCAGAATAACAGTATCCAAAAGGTAAAGCTTAAAACCTTTGTACAAGCTTCTGACTTTGTCAAGATTTGGACGTAACACAGCCTGGCAAACGAGATTTGGTCTTGTGATGAGTCTAAGTTATGATTCGAAGTGTTCAGAACTTCCTTCATCAGATCATCTTAGATTAAGAGAAACTCTGCACTGAAATGCCATTCGAAGGTCATTTCGTTCTGATGTTCTTATTAAGGGAAACTCTGAAGTTCCAGTCGAAGCCTTTGGTCGAAGCAAGCTAATGCGCAGGAAGCTATTGCCCAATCGAAAGCTTGGGTCGAAGCAAACATATTTCCCAATCGAAAGTCCGTGTTCGAAGCAAACAGATTGCCCAATCGAAACATGTTTGCAGGCAGTAAACTTGTCCAATCGAAAGGATGAATCGAAGGAGGCTTACAGGCAGTAAACTTGTCCAAATCGAAGCAGGCTGGCAGGCAGCACTTGTCCCAATCGAAACAGGTTTGTAGGCAGCTACTCTTGGTGAATCGAAAAGGGTTTCCTTGCAGGGGGCATGTGTGGCCAGTAGGTCATGGCCTTCGATTGCAACCATGCAGGCAGCACGCTTGTCCAATTGAAAGGTTGAATCGAAGGATGTTTCTAATCCAAATGAAGGATGTACCTAAGTTGCATTCGAAAGAGGCATACAGGAGGTTAAATGTCCAGGTTCGAAAGAGGCATACATGAGGCCAAAAGTCCAGATTCGAAAGAGGCACGCTAGTAGCCATTTTGTGCAATCGAAAGAGGCCAAGATTCAATCGAAGTATGCTGAATCGAAGGAGACATGTTTTCCACCAAATTTGTCAAAATGTTATTTTTATCTATTTTCTCCATTTTTGACAGTTCCTTTTAATTTTGGTACTGGAAAATTCCAATGCACTTGTGCAGGCTTGAACCTTGGGAATCCTTGTGAGAAAGGCCTTGAAAATTGAGAGGGCAAATTTTGGGGTACAACAGCTGCCCCTGTTCAATCCTCTTACACCTGAGGAGTTAGATTGGCGAATCTGCCATTTGTGACTTGAAGGTGGAAGACGATTGAACACTAGAGTGCCCAGAAATTTGCACTCGGCGATGTGATGGTAGAGGGAATGGGCTTATAGATGCCATTTGGAGATGGACTTAAATATTCCATCTGGAGATGTGACAGAATCTTGTCGGGGATGGGCTTAAAGATTCCATCTGGAATGTATGTTGTAGGTGAAAGAAATGAGTATCAGAAAGGTGTCCATGTTTTGGAACATCTCTGAACTGGGGATCTGAACAAGCAATAGATTGACATCCATGTTTGGAGAATCTGTAAACTGTTTTCAGAAGTTGAGTCTGAACAAACGATAGATTAACATCCGTATTTGGAGAATCCGTAAACCGTTTTCAGGAGTTGAATCTGAACAAGCGATAGATTAACATCCATATCTGGAGAACCCGTAAACTGTTTTCAGGAGTTGAATCTGAACAAGCGATAGATTAACATCCATATCTGGAGAAACCGTAAACTGTTTTCAGAAGTCTTGAATCTGAACAAGCGATAGATTAACATCCATATCTGGAGAACCCGTAAACTGTTTTCAGGAGTCTTGAATCTGAACAAGCGATAGATTAACATCCATATCTGGAGAACCCGTAAACTGTTTTCAGAAGTCTTAAATCTGAACAAGCGATAGATTAATATCCATATCTGGAGAACCCGTAAACTGTTTTCAGAAGTCTTGAATCTGAACAAGCGATAGATTAACATCCATATCTGGAGAACCCGTAAACTGTTTTCAGAAGTTGAGTCTGAACAAGTGATAGATTGACATCCATATATGGAAGCACCCGTAAACTTTTTTAAGAAGTTGAGTCTGAACAAGCGATAGATTGACATCCATATCTGGAAGCACCCGTAAACTGTTTACAGAAGTTGAGTCTGAACAAGCGATAGATTGACATTCATATCTGGAAGCACCCGTAAATTGTTTTCAGAAGTTGAGTCTGAACAAGCGATAGATTGACATCCATATCTGGAAGCACCCGTAAACTGTTTTCAGAAGTTGAGTCTGAACAAGCGATAGATTGACATCCATATCTGGAAGCACCCGTAAACTGTTTTCAGAAGTTGAGTCTGAATAAGCGATAGATTGACATCTATATCTGGAAGCACCCGTAAACTGTTTTCAGAAGTTGAAGTTGAATAAGCATGAGTTGGTCGAGTAGATATTTGTCCTGTCTGGTTTCAGGTATTAATCTCTGACTTGAGAAAGAAAGATAGTTTTCCTGGCCTGCTACAGGTATTAATCTCCGATCTCTTCATGTAGATAGTTTTCCTGGCTTGTTTCAGGTACTAATCTAAAATCAGTCGTCCACAGATAGTTTTCCTGGCTTGCTACAGGTATTAATCCGGAACTTGAAAAGGTTGATGGTAGCCATCTATTGATTGACCTTTTCCTGAAAAGGTAAAATGTTAGCTGTATGCAATGTCATGATGTATGAAATGCACGATGTCACGATGTTCTCAAAGTATATGAGGTTGTGTTGTATGCACTTATCATGTATGTAAATAGTATGTATGAAATGTGAAATGTTAATGAATGTATTTTTGTCTGGGAAAATAAATCCTTGACAAAAGCTGGAAAGTTATTAAATCCTGGACTGCTGTTGAAGAGTATGTGTGTCTTCAAACTTTGCTTAGGATATTTCCAATGGATTCCTATTTTGTTGTTTGAGGAGAACTCCGCTGGGGGAAGTTGAAAACTCTGTGGGGAGAATGTTTATTCCTGCTTGGGAAAAGATTTCAGGAGTCTCGGTCGTCCGTTTCTCTACTGGGGAGTCGAAGCTGAACTGATATCTGGTCGGATCCAGGTTTCGCAGTAACTTGCTGGGGATTGTAGAGTAGTCTACTGGGGAAGAAGAGTTGTATTCCTTTGATTTGTAGTAGTCGGAGAGGCAAACTCAAGCTGGGGAATCTTGGTGTTGTTGGGGAAATAAACCATGTCGTCAGTCCGCTAGAGAGGTGACATCTTCGTTGGGGGAAGTCCTCGAGGATTCTTGAGGTTGATTCAGCTGGGGAAAGGTTTTCAGAGATTAAACCCTTGCTGGGAGTCATCCTATGAGAAGGAATTTGGGGAGACTTGTCATTGCCCCTAGTAGCGAATGTTTGTGGCATTGCCAAAAAGTTTGATTGTATGTAACCCTTTGTCGGGGTTGACGTTCAATGCCCCAAGTGACGGAGATGGAGACCTGCCTCTGGTTACTCTGCAATTCCTGAGAGATTTCTTGGAATCTTGACTGAACTGCCCCAGGTGTGCTGGATAGTGACATGTCATGCCCCCTTGTTGATAGGAGATTCGTCAATGGAAATGTCATCATTTTTGAAGTGATTTTGTTTACTGAGAGGGCTTTCGTTCACTGGATATTCATTGTGTGAATTTCTCTGTTGTCAAACAAATAGCCAAAATGCAAACAGTGATATTCAAGGAATGCGAAGTTTATGTTTGTCTTGAAGTTTTGAAAAATGCGTTTTTTAGCAGAAAGAAATTTTGCTAAGAAAATTCAAACTCAGGATTTAGAGCAGAGCCTTACAGGAGTCAGGATACCTTTTGTAACAGTATGCTTTCGAACTAACTCATGCTTCAGTTAGGACTTTTGAAGGGTTGTAACGTGGCTTGGTTCACGATTTAAGAAACAAAGGATAAAGGCTCAAAGTATATTTGTACCCACCCGCTCTTCGTGATGTTCTTCAATCCTAAACTCAGTTAATTGTGCATTTGAACTCCAAATGAATCTGGAACGACGTTTTTGGTGATGGTTCACACAAGTTGGATTTTAGAAGGAAATCATCATTCTTGCAACATTTTTCATGTTGTTGGGGATTGGTAATGACCTCTTTCTTTCGATTCGTTATCCCTGATTTTTGCCTGACTGTTCTTGTTTTGAGACTATAATCAGCGGGATGCCCCAAATTTCTTAAGCCTCCTTTGTAGGTTTTGGCTTAGTGGGTTTTTTTTTAAAAGATAATGACTGCCTATGAGATAAGGAACAACCACTGTTTTTTTTTATTCCAGAGGAATGCTTTTGATGTCGTTCGTTGTATTACGAACTGAGAGTTTGCGACTTAAAGCGCATTTGAATTAACTGAGAGACTACCCTACCCCAGGTTTTGATTAAAGGTTTCAATTTGTGTTAAAATAGAAAACTTCTACTTCTTTGGCTCGAAGGAGTTGACTAGGGATTATCTTCCTTATAACTCCAGTGTTTAGGATTTGAAAGAAACGCCTGTACATCATCAGCAAGGTCTGTTCAAAAGCATACTGTATGAGATTATGGCATTGTTTCGTCATCCTCCCTCTAAAGGCTTGTAGCTTTTTATCAAGAGTTAAATATCATAAAGAAAGCATAAGAATAGTGAAAACGAATGGATGAATTCAAGACAAACATATGCAATGCATTAATGAAACAGAGTTTGACATCAACAGATAATTGTTTGAATACAAAAGAAATTACAACTTGAAAATTCAAATGGAACAAAAGTCTCTCAGTTCGAGCTTTGTCATTTCAAATGGAGAACCCTTAGCGTAATATTTTCATCTCGCCATCCGGCATGAATTCCAGCACTCCTTCGTCAATCAAGTCTTGGATCTTGTTTTTCAAAGCCCAACAGTCATCGGTGTCATGCCCAGGACTATGGGAGTGGTATTCACAAAATGCATCGGGGTGATAGCTAGGAGCAGAGGTATTGGGCTTCCAAATAGGATCCCTTAAAGCAAGCAGATTGACCTCCAATAGGCGTTTCAGTATTAGGGATGATGGTATGTCAGTCTCAGAGAAATGTCTTCCAGACGTATTTTTCTTACGCCGATTAATCTGTTGACGCTGGAGAGGTTGTTGCTGGGCCCGTGACCCTGAAGCAAGTTGAGGAGTTTTCCCCTTGTCTTCTTGTCTCAAAGGGGGTTGAATGATGACTTGATCTTCAACCCTAGTTGTTTTCCCCACTTGGTTGTCTCAAAGCAGTTTGTTGACGAGAACCCTGAGCTCCTCTTGTCTTTGATCCAAGTCTTGAATGAGAGTCATCTGGCCCACCAGTTGTCCCATCATTTGGATCTTCATTGTTTCCAGCTTAAACTGAAGTTCTTCCAACTGATCATTCCTGACACTGCTTGAATTCCCTAGGACCATGCCCCTTGTGAGGAGAGCTTTCACTTCTTCTTTCCCCTGGGACAGGTTCAAGAACATTTCTTGAAGTTGAGAATTTTGATCCTGGATATCTTTGACAGTCCTTTCTAGAGCCATCTCTACTGAAATAAACAGTAGGAGAATAAGGAAACCTGAAAAGGAAAACCTGTTACGATATAATGCATGATATGTGGATGCATGTTTTCGAGGATCTCTCGGGGTAAACACAAAAAAATGTTAGAGGTTGAACTTTGATCAACATCTTTGATTGGAGAACTTTGTAATGGTGGATGTCTTTCTACGAGAATCAAGCTCACCATGTCGAGTGGGTCATAGCCCCTGATTCAAGTTGTTGCACTTGATCTTTGACGGTGTTTTTTTAGAGGGGAACCCTCTTGCTCTTTGGTAGACGTCTGGTTCAACGTGCCCCTGTATCAAAAGACCCCTGAGATCCTTGAAGTGGTTATTGAAAATGCTATGGTATGATGTTATGATGTTATGTACATGTATGCAAAAGTAAACAAGTGTATATACAGGTAATCATATTCACACAAAGCAGACAAGTCCTTAGGTTTAGGCTTGCATGGGGTTTGTATGTAAGTACCCTCTTGAAGTTAGTTGGCTCAATCTGTCCTAAAATAGAAACCGGGTTCTAAGGAGCTCAATATCACTGGATTATTTTCTATGTTCATTGTTTTGGTTTAGCCACTTAACTGGAGACCAAAATATTCCAAGAAAACAATCCTCAATGAGTGTAGTATCGAGTATCTACCAACTTCGAACTGCACCAAAGTCGGTCATCTCACTACCCCTAAAAAAAGCCAAGATGGTCAAGTAAGGTTCTAAGAGTTTGTTAGTGCTTCATGACATCACTCAGCGGCCCCGTATTCTCCTTGACTACTCAAGGGCTACCGGTACCCACAAATATGTCACACTAACATAGCTACTGCTTCAACCATGTCGGTATACCCCGCACAGTTCCCTCACAGTTTATTGTTATTTACCTAAAAAGGTGCCCCCAAATCCGGGTATAGGATTTAAAACAAACCCAAGCAAGGAACCCAAAAAGTAAAGCAATCAAAGCAATCAAAGCAAGCATGTAAAGGTGATCTAAAACCCTAAGGTAACCCCACTTTTAGAATATTTCCCCAGCATAGTCGCCAGTTCTGTGATACGGTGGGAGAACTGACTTGAGGTTTTGCGTTTGTATTCGCAAATGTTCGGTTTAGCAAGAGTCGCCACCGACTTTTTATTTTATCCTAAGGAAAGGTCAAAAAGCACAGGAAAGACCTTTGAGATATTTTTGTGGGTTCGGGGGGTAGATTATGAAAAGGGAAGGTGCTAGCACCCTTTTCATCCATGGTTATCCATGGGCTCTTAGTTACTTGTTTTAGATCACTTGCCTTTGTTTTTCAATTGCTTGAAATTTGTGTTTTGTGTGTGTGGTTTTGAAAATGTTTTGAAAAAGATGCCTTGTCTAGGCAACCTTTGTAACAATTCGTATTGGAATGTTTTACAAAGGTGTTTGTCTTTTTGAAAAGATAATTCAATGTTTTTGAAAGTTGTTTTGAAGTTGTGTTGTGATGTATGTTTGAAAAATGGCAAGGATGTTTTGCAAGATTTTTGATCAAGTAACTAAGAGCTATCTACCCTAATTTACTCAAAGATCTTTCTTATGTTTTTTAACCTTATTAACAGTGTTGTTTCACCATTGTATTTGGTGAACAACCTTGTGTTAGGATGTTGAACGAGATGGGCGCGGGACGTTTGTATAGTCATAGAAGGCAACCTATGGGACGTTTTAGCAATGTCGTTTTAGGGACTAGATCGTTTATCGAAGGCAACGTCGAGGGTCATCGAGGGACTACGATCTTTTATCGAGGGTCTTTGCTAAAACGCCCCTGCTCGAGGGACATGCCTATTTTCCGATTAGGCAACAAGTGAGATTACCCTAAGGGTGCATGTGTGCAAAGTGTGTTTTATTGCATGCATTTTTCTTTGATTTTTTAGGTTGTCTACTTGTTGGTTTTATCTTTCCATACACACATATTTACTAGCATTTGTACAAGGTAAATAAAGAGTGCAAAAAATAAATCCTACACTATTACAACCATATTGAAAGGCATAAAAAATATGAAGGAAAAAATATGATAAAAGTAGAAAATGAGTGTATTTCGACCCAGGCAGTAGCAGCCTTCGATTGGCCTTCTGTTGGCCTCCTTCGATTGGGGCTGGCAACAGCAAAGCCATGTCTTTCGATTGGGCCTTGGCAGGGGCGAAGTCCTGTCCTTCGATTGGGCAAAGGCAGCAGCAAACTGTATCCTTCGACTGGGGCCTTTCTGCCTTGTTGCCTTCTTCGATTGGGCCAGTGAAGTCAGTGTGAGCGTGTCTCTGGCTGGGCCTAGAAGTCAGTGTGGAAACCAAAGGTTTCGTTTCATACTCCTATCTCTTGTTTCTTTCATTTCAAGCATTAAATGGCAACATGGCCTAAGGCCATGCTAGTATTTATTTTTCAAACAGTTTAATAATTAAAACTAGTTCAGGTAAACAGAAAGCAAAATGAAACATGTTAACAGGGTGGAAACGAAAGGAACAGCAGTATGTACATGCTTGGAACGAACAAGAATATTTACATGTCATGCCATGAAACGAAAAGCTCAAAGGTAAGAATACTTACCTTGCTTCTGGACTTGAATGGATGTGGGACCTTGAGTGGAGGTCCAAGGTTCTGGGTTTGACAGAGGGGGCCAACAGCTGTGCTTGGACTGCTGGATTCGAAGGAAGGAAAGAAACAAGTCTTATGTTTCTTTCCAAACTGGATTCAAAGGATACTAAAGAATACTTGTTCTTCAGAATCGAAGGAAGTAAATTCTGGGTTTGTTCTCACAAGTGTTGAAGGGACTTGAGAGATTTTGTTGTGTTTTTGAGAATTTTCTGCAGATTCGTTCGACTGGCCAGAAGATCCTCCTTAGCTTTGCATAAGTTCCTGTATTTATAGAGAAAGAATGGACATGTTTGAAAACAGCCAGCCTTGCAAAAATAATAAAATACTGTAACGTGACAGTGCAAGTGGGGGGGGGGGCCTGTTGGCAGCAGCAGCAGTGGGGTGCAGAAGATGTGACTGAGGCCTCTGACATTGCTTGTGCTCAGACTAAATTCAGATGGAAAGCTGTTTTTGTGATAAAGTCTCTCTGTTTGCAGAAAAAGTATGTAGCCTTTAACCCAGAATAACAGTATCCAAAAGGTAAAGCTTAAAACCTTTGTACAAGCTTCTGACTTTGTCAAGATTTGGACGTAACACAGCTTGGCAAACGAGATTTGGTCTTGTGATGAGTCTAAGTTCTGATTCGAAGTGTTCAGAACTTCCTTCATCAGAGCATCTTAGATTAAGAGAAACTCTGCACTGAAATGCCATTCGAAGGTCATTTCGTTCTGATGTTCTTATTAAGGGAAACTCTGAAGTTCCAGTCGAAGCCTTTGGTCGAAGCAAGCTAATGCACAAGAAGCTATTGCCCAGTCGAAAGCTTGGGTCGAAGCAAACATATTTCCCAATCGAAAGTCCGTGTTCGAAGCAAACTGATTGCCCAATCGAAACATGTTTGCAGGCAGTAAACTTGTCCAATCGAAAGGCTGAATTGAAGGAGGCTTGCAGGCAGCAAACTTGTCCAAATCGAAGCAGGCTGGCAGGTAGCACTTGTCCCAATCAAAACAGGTTTGCAGGCAGCTACTCTTGGTGAATCGAAAACGGTTTCCTTGCAGGGGGCATGTGTGGCCAGTAGGTCATGGCCTTCGATTGCAACCATGCAGGCAGCACACTTGTCCAATCAAAAGGTTGAATCGAAGGATGTTTCCAATCCAAACGAAGGATGTACCCAAGTTGCATTCGAAAGAGGCATACAAGAGGCCAAATGTCCAGGTTCGAAATAGGCATACATGAGGCCAAAAGTCCAGATTCGAAACAGGCACGCTAGTAGCCATTTTGAGCAATCGAAAGAGGCTAAGAGTCAATCGAAGTATGCTGAATCGAAGGAGACATGTTTTCCACCAAATTTTTCAAAATGTTATTTTTATCTGTTTTCTCCATTTTTGACAGTTTCCTTTTAATTTTGGTACTGGAAAATTCCAATGCACTTGTGCAGGCTTGAACCTTGGGAATCCTTGTGAGAAAGGCCTTAAAAATTGAGAGGGCAAATTTTGGGGTACAACAGCATCTATAAGCCCATCTCTGAAGACTCTCCTTCACCACTCAAAATGGCATCCATAAGCTCATTCTCGGTACAATCAACCAACAACATTACCTCTTGCACAGGCGAGTGCAAATTTTTGGGCACTTAAGTGTTCAATCATCTTCTACCTTCAAGTCATGAATGGCGGATATGCCAATCTAACTCTTCAGGTTTTAGAAGATTGAATAGGGGCAACTATTGTACCCCAAATTTTTCCCTCCCATTTTCTTCAAGGAATTCTTTCAAGGCTCCTTAAATACATAAGAATCTCAAGGGATGACCAGTCAAATGCTCCTCCTAAGTCAAGAGCCTAAAACTAAGAATTTGAGTTTATCAAGGAAATTTGTTTTGAAAAGGTATAAAGTGGATTTCATAGTTCTCCATAGGTCCTCAATAAGGTTCATGTCAAGTTTCAAGTCCTACATCACAAGTTTGCTCAGTCAATAGCTCAGATGATTGAAAATCAACTTTATTGATCAAAAGGTCAATTATGGTCAATATACAGTCAAACTTCAAGATTTTTGGTCAAGATCAACATTTTGAAGTAATATTCATCATTTTATCAAGGGTTGATCATGATTCCCCAAGGAGAGCTCTCAGATCATCAAAAGTCAAGAATTATCAAATTAGGGTTTCCTTAGGAGAAGTCAACTGAAATTTGACCAAGCGTAACTTTCACATGCTTCATCAACTTTTCCCCAACCAAAGCCCATCTTGAATAAAATTCAATTCTCTACAATTTTGTTTTTGTGTTCAAGTCCAAAAAATTCCTCGTTTGAAAGATATGAGCTAATACATTATAGGTCATTTTCAAAAGTCAACAAAAGACACTTTTTGTCAAGGCCACTTGCATCAAGATAAATTCTCCAAATGCAAAAATGATCAAAAGAGAAAGTGAAGAGGACATCTTGAGCTTTCCAAAAAGTCAAAGATCATATTTAAAAGATGAAAATTTAGCAAGTTATGAGTTGCACAAGTTGGGAAATTTTAAAGAAAATACATGAAATGCAAAAGGTGCAAACTTTAAATTTTGGACTTGTGACCTAACCTTTTGGACTTCAAACATATACATGACTTTATAAGAGACCTCTAAACTCACTCCCACCATGTCTAGAGTTCTCTTATAATTTTATTTATATTTTATTTTGGTTTTATTCAAATGAACACAAAATAAAGTTAAATAAAATATGAAACCAATGGGCCAGCGCATGAGTTGATTTTTTTAGGGCCCATACAACATGTTATAGCCTGTCAAACTTGCCAATTTCGTGCACAAGACAAAATGGCAAGAAATATCTCAATTTTGGCAAGTTTTGAATTTGTTTTACCTTGTTTTATTAAGGTCATCATGACTTGGTTTTATACCATATTTGTCAGCCTAAGACACTTCTCTATATAAAGCAAACAATCAAATGGCCACAGAACTACTGCATAACAAAACTCTCCAAATTTCTCAAGAAATTCCAAAAATTCTCAAACTCGAAAACCCAACTTTCAGCCCATATCAATCTAAACCAAGGCCATCAATACACTCCTGAGATCTCCATGAGTCTTTCGGGGTCCATATTCGACCCCTAAGAATCCCATAATCCCTTCATACGGGCCCACCGGTTTGGTAAAATTTCTTGATCTCAAACTCTTTAATCATGTAATTTAAGTCAATGTTACGCATAAATTCATTTTATTGGTGATATTTGGATTATAACTAATGAGTTACATGCAAGTTTGGACGCAAGGATGAGGTCGTGCCATTGTTAGGGCAGGATCTCAAGAGAGCTTCGAGTCTCTCAATCCAGACGCTTTCATACCAAATGGACCTCACCATCAGATCCGTAAGGTCCAAATTAGTGGACATGGATATTTTATTTTCATTATTTGAGCCATTTTCGCAGGTTTACATTTTGGTGTGGTCGGAGAAGACGACCGGAGTTTGACTCCGGCGTCCCTGAGTCTTGTTAACTCCGGACAGGGCATGCATGGATTGAAACAACATTTTAATTTTTTCGTTCAAATATTCATGGTCCCACTGGGACGCGCATGTTTAATGATCTGGCACCAGCTGGCATTTCATATTATGATGTTTTGTTTGATTATGCTAACGGATGAATCACACCACCCCAGAGCAACACACGTGCACATAAGGCCTTCATGCTCCTTGTCCTGGGTTCGATCCAGGAGCAAGGCCTTTTTATTTTTTCTTATGTTATTCTGGAAGATCCGGTGTATACAAGCCTATCGCGCGTACAATACAACTCAAACCTGGGCCATCAGATCTCAAGTGTATCAAATCCAATTCCCCTGGATCTACAGGCATACCATGGGACGCAGGGATCCAGTCGTGTTGGATCACACATAGCTTCTGGGCTCAGTTCTTGTTGGGCCTAGCAAATTCTATCTTTACACCCCCCATAATTTATTTGCAGCACAGCCCATAACCTTTTTTTATTATTTGTTTTTCTTTTAATTTATTTCTTTCCTTTTCTTTTTAATTACTTTTTTATTAAAATCATAGAATAAAAAAAATAGATTAGAATTTTAATTAAGTAAATTAATTTTCATAAATAAATTAGTTTAACTACATTTATTTTTATTAATTTAAAATTAATCAAAGTTAGTTTTCACAATTAAATTATCTTCTTTTATAATTAAAATTAAAAACAACAAAAATATCTTTTTTACACTTAGAGTTTTTAGGGTTTTAGATATTACCTCTTTTCCATTATCCGCGCGATTGTCTACTTTTTTTCGTATTACTTTCATGAATAATTATAACTGCTCAAAGGGATGTAATAGTTTAAACTAGGATTTTTTTTACATTTTTATTTCCCCCATTTTGGTTTGTGTTCCCCCCATTCCGAAGCAATGTAATAGTGTAGTTTAATTTCCGCATTTTTATTTATCCGTACTTGTATATATTTAACTGTTAGATGTATGCTAAATAGGTTTGCATGGCAAGATTTAAAAACCAACGGTAGAAAATCTAAACATCCAAGACAAATAACTGAAACACAACACATTTCACACACGCGCACCTCTAAGATACCTCCACTTGTTGCCTTCGGAAAACAAATAGTCACGTCTCTCGAATGTGAGAATTTTTAGCAAAGACTCTTTGGTTACAAGATCATAGTCCCTTGATGATCCTACGATGCTGCCTCGGTAAATGAGCTTGACACCTTAGGGTAATTGCTAAAATATCTTATGAGTTGCTTTCGTGATTGTACGATGACCCTTGCTTGTCCCTCAAAACATCCAATGATAGGGCTACCTACTAACTAATGGTAAGGTAGCAATATCTAAAGGAAAAGAGGAAAAGAACAAAGACCATTCGAGTAGGTAGACAACTTGTAGTTGCTTGCTCACAAAACAAAACAATTTCTCACACATACATTCTCTTTTTCTAAATATTTTTCAAAGACAAAAACACTTTGTATGCATTCTCAACGATACGCGAATCATTATAAAGTTCGTCGCACTAAGGCGCATTTTCAAAAATATTTTCAAATACACTTACACCAAATAGCATTTTCAAAAGTGAGCTAGCAACTAAGAGTCCGTAGATAACTACGGATGGAAAGGGTGATAATACCTTCCATTTCCATAACCTACCTCCCGAACTCAAAATCTTTAAAAAAGGTATTTCTTGTTCTTTTCACCCTTTCCTTTGTTGGATAAAAGAAAAGTCGATGGCGACTCTTGCTAACCACAATATTTGTGATAAAATGCAAAATCAGTAAAGTCAGTTCTCCCACCGTATTACAAAGTCTCATAGGAAATACCTGGGCAAATGATGGCTAGCTTGGATGGAAAAAAAAGATATATCAAAGCTCTATTCTTTTTACAACGTGGACAAAACACAAGTATATTTTCGTATTCTCAATCACCAAAGACAGTGAAACCAACTCTTTCTAGAAGCACCTTATGTCTCATAGGTTATGATATGTTAATATCCACTAAGATCCGCATGTATTGGCCAAAGGTTATATCTATTCTAGGCTTGGTTAAAGCTGTATCTGTACAAATTGGGTGTTATAATACTACTAGTTAAGGCAAAGAGGATCATAGGTTTCCGGTCTCCTGCGAGAGTCTGAAAAACCTAGCCTAAAATTACGGCTATGTGTTGATTATAGGGGTTGAAATCCCTAGAACAAGCGAACAATTTTAAGAAACTCGGATTAAGACTCCGCGATTCTAAAGGTTTAAATCTCCTTACATACTCAAAATAAGAAATTATAAAGTTGGGGCAATGGAAATCACAATTTGGCTAGGCACTATAATTAGGGGTGGCAAAACGGATATGGCCTGTCATACGTGCCATTTTGTCCGTACTTTTTGAGGCACTCAAATATTTGTCCTGTGTTGCCACGTTTTTTTGCAGACGCGAATATTAACATTAAGTTTTGTAATTTTTATACTAAAAAGATGTCATACGGGCAAGGCCGTTTCGCCCCGCCTTTTTTTTGGGGCAGATCAAAATTTAGGTTTGCACTTTCAAAAATATATACCCCAACCTACCTCATTTACTTGCGGACTTTTGCGAAACGGATTTAAACAGAACGGACTTATGTGTTAGTCACACTTAAATACGATAGGAAACTTTGTAGTCTCGATGAAGGAATAAATTGAAAGAAAAAAATGACTACATGAAAATAATTAATAATCCATATATTAATGAAGTTAAAAAATGAAAGAAAATAAGTACAAAATTTTATGGATCCTTAATAATAATAGAGATCTACATTCTTAATTTTTTTTAAATGTTGTTATGTAAAAAAATATAGGTAAATTACTGGATATCATTAAAAGTTAACCACAGAACTTATGATGTGAATAAAAAACTATTTTATTTATTTGCAAAATAAATTCACTAATCTTTATTTTTATTTAGTAAATTACGCAAATAGATCGTCTTCTGCTCTATTATCTTCAGGTCATTATCCTGCTTCAAATCAATGATTAATAGTTAGTGTTAAAGTAATATTTTTAAAAAATTAATATGCATTGCATGTAATCCAAAGGCTCAAATTAAAGTAGAAGGTAGACAGATAGACATCAGACAAAAAGCTGCAGAGGATCCAGGTCCGTAAATTGCCAATCAATTTTTATATTTCAATGAAAATCAGGCTTAGTCTTCTTTTCTTTTTTTTCTTTAAAAGTATCATAGTTGTAAATATACTCGTTTGACAAAAATATTATTTTGAAAGAAACATTTTTCTAACTACTAAGCATGTGGCAGATGATAATTGGTGGAATAAAAAAACATAGACATAAAATGCTTAACAGCTGAAAGAAGCAATGAACACTAGAAAAGGGACATTGGTCCTCAACAAAGACACACAAATTGCAACATCTCTCTCTATATAAAGTCAACATAGCCGTTGTACTTCACCCTCTTCTTGTATTATTATTATTATTATTTATTAACCGTTTCCCTCTTCATCAAGGAATCTCTCTCTTTATTTTCTCTCTCCACCGCTCCTCCTCTTCTCCCCCAACCCAATCCAATGAATACCCTTGTATCAAAATCCAAACTTTCATCACCATCATCAAGTTCTAGGAGCAATGCCAGTACCTGTAGCACCACTGAAACCAATGATAGTTATAACGTACTAGGTCTTAACTGCAAATTACCTCCATTCACATCCTTTTCTCATCGCTCATTAGCAATCCTTTCGGGACACGTTGGTTCTGTTTCGTCTTTAGCCTTATGTGGTGAGTTCATATTGAGTGCTTCACAGGGCAAAGACATCATAGTATGGCAACAACCAGATTTAAGGTTGTTTGCCAAATTCGGGCAGGGCGACGGGTCTGTCAAAGCACTTGCCACCGTTGGTAACAAGGTTTTCACAGCTCATCAGGATAGCCGGATTCGTGTTTGGAAAGTATCCAGGAGTTCGGAGAATGTGTTTAAGCTCCTCGATACACTTCCGACAACAAAGGACTATTTGGGGAAGTTTATGAAACAGAGTAATTATGTTCAAACGAGGAGGCATCACAAGAGGTTGTGGATTGAACACGCAGACAGCATTTCTTGTTTGGTTGTTCATAATGGGTTGGTTTATTCAGGGTCATGGGATAAGACACTTAAAGTGTGGGGTGTTTCCGATTTGAAGTGTTTGGAGTCAATTAAAGCGCACGATGATGCTATCAATGGGTTGGTAGCGTGTAAAGGGGTTGTTTATTCTGCTTCTGCAGATGGGAAGATTAAGGCATGGGGAAAAGGAAAAGAAGGGAAAAGTTTGCATTGTTTGAAATCTGTTTTAGAGGGTCATAAAGATGTTTCGTTTAATTCTGTTGTTGTTTCTGATGATGGGAAATGGGTTTATGGAGGTGGTTCTGATGGTTGTGTTATAGGGTATGGGTATGAGAGGAATAATGGTGGTTGTGAGAATTGGAAAATGGTTTGTGAGAGAAAGGCACATGAAATGGCTGTTTTGTGTATGTGTTTGATAGGTGAGTATTTGTGCACGGGGTCAGCAGATAAAAGTATAGGTATCTGGAAAAGAGAGTGTTTTGGTAAAGTTTGTAAAGTTGGGGTTATAACAGGACATGAAGGGCCGGTGAAATGTTTGCAAGCTTCACTGTCCAATAGAATTGGTGGTGGATTTTTGTTGTATAGTGGTAGTCTTGATAGAAGTGTCAGAGTTTGGTGGGTTCCAAAGTATGATAAAACACAAGTAGCATTGAATGATTCAATTCCTCATAACATGTTAGCAACATGCTGATTGAAGGGTTATGAATAAGAAGCACATGATCTCTTTTTGCTGTGTCTACTTGCTTCTTTCTTTCATCATTTTTGTTTTGTTTTCTGGTTTTTTGGTTTCTACTTGTTGTTTATGCATTCTTTCTTTTCTTTTCTTTTTTTTTTTGTCTCTAAGAGTTGATTGTAGAATTGTAGAGTCAAATTGGGGGATATAGCAGAGTGATTTGGTTTGGTTATACATTTATATGTTTCTATACAATTGTAACTGTGTCTATAAGACTCAATCAATGGAAATAATTATTGTTCTTTTGAATCCATTTGTAGCTCAATGAAATTGTTGTGGAATGTTGCAATTTATTTCCCTACTTTACCAAATTAAGAGATTGTACTGTCCCAAAATCCAGATAAATACCATAGTATATTAGAAGCTTTTCAGCTGCTAAAACAAACAACTAAAATAAAGAAAAAGAAAAAAATTCTTGCGACAAACAATTATGTCATTATTTGATTTTATGTGACATATTTGCTAGCCAATGGTTTCCGTATGTAATAAGCTTATTCATTATTGTTAATGGAGCCCAATTTCACTCACTATAGCCATTGTACAAGTATTAGGGATGGATACCGGTCGGTTTGGATTGGATTCGGGTCCAATATATCAAACCGTTCCAAATCATAGATTCAAGTATTAGGTCCAATTCCGACCAAAATTGTAATCGATTTGATCGGATTCGGTTTAACCGGTTTATCGATTAAAATGGATCGGTTTGATCGGTTAACTGAAATTGAATTGTCATGAAAAAATCATTTATATTCTAATTTTTTTAATTAAACAATTTTAAATAATAACTTTAAAACAATAAAAAAATATAAAAAATGACACAATTTAACATTATTTTGCATTCAAAAAATAAATTTGGGCCTTCACACAGACTAATTTGCAATCATACAAATAAACTCATCAATGAACACCTTACTTATCCTTCTTGATTGTGCATGGCTTTCTCTCAAGTGAGTTGTCTCTCTCTGCTTCTATATGCTCATCCATGACCTCCTAAACAATAAAATATGTTTGAACAATAAGTCATATATCACTAACAATCCTATACTTCTATGAAACACACAAATATTTAAATATTAATTTAAGTATATGCATATCACTAGAAAGTAGGAAAGTAGAAAATGAATTCAAATTTTACGTGGCTTAGAATCAAAACCAAAACCAGTAATTATTTATCCATCATTAGGTCCATACACAAGCATACTATTTGTATGCACACAATCACATACTTTACCAAAACAGCATTAAAGCAAGCTAAACTTTACAAAAACACCATTAATGCATTTAGCAAGCATCTAACTTGTGATTTTAAAGCATACTTTACAAATATATATAAACATATTGTCACTAGCAAGCAAAGCAAAACATACTGCCAAACATTGCAGAAAAAAACATATAAACATATTGTCACTAGCAGGCAGAGAAAACATATTGTCACTAGCATGCAAAGATAAATATTGCAGCCATTAGCAAGCATATATAAACATACAGTTTCAAACATAAATTGTATGCACTCTGGCACTCCTATTATATTATATTATCACACATACCATGACTCATACAATTTCAAACATACATTTTCAAACATATACAAACATACACAAACATATATAAACATACACAAACATATACAAACATATTATCATACATACCATGAATGTAACAATGAGAATAAAGAGGAGACAAAACTCTCAAACAAGGAGAATAAAAACAAACGTGACGTACCTGGTTGAACTGCAAGATTCATGAAAGGAATCAAAATTTATCAGATTATGAAAATGCAGAATATACTTGATTCCCAGGTATGAAGGTGTGTCTGATGACAAGACTTCTTTCTATATCAGTGACATACCCAATTAAATACGCTAGCCTCAAGAACTGCCAATACATGTAAAAATCAAAAGCAACATTAGTTAACATTGATATGTCACATAATATCAATATATTCAATAATAATCCAAGCAAACAAAATAGGGAAGGAAAAAGGAAAAAAAATGATGTCTTTGATTCAACTCCATTTACATTTCAATGGTGGATTTAAGCCATAATCAAAACCAGAATAGAAAATGACTATTTAGTGACTTCATGAGATGAGTGTTTCACCTAAACTCTGGCTAAAGAATATAGGTCACCAAGAAGACAAAAGAACTTCTTCTCTGCATCTGGTGCCACAAGTCCATCACTATAGTTGGAAGCGGTTGCTTCAATTAAAGCCAAGCAGTTATCACCCAAACTTCATGCATACAAAAAGGAAGAATACGTTGAGAAGAAACAGTATATAGAAGTCAATGTCGGATAAACAAAAGGTAAATACATAGTTCAAATTGAACTAATTTAGGAAGATACAGGTGAGCACTTATGAACAACACAATAAAATACCTCATTCAATGCCAAGGATTTTGTGAAGCTTAATATGAACGAATAACCTATGCTACCTGAATAGGTCGATTTAACTTGAATAAGAACTGCAAAATGACAGTAAAGTACTAAACCATAGGAGGCTTAATAAATAAATAGTTGCTGAACACAAGGATCTATAGCTCAAATACTGAAAACTCAGAAACTGAAATACAACCAAAACACAAACAATAAAACAACAATCAAAATACACCGTGACCAACTAAATATTTACACATTCATTCAATAGGTTGAACATATTCATAAAAATGGCCAATTTAAACAATTTCAACATGTTCAACATTCATTTATACATAAACCAATTTAAACATTTACATATATGAATGAAAAATGTGCAGTTTATTATTTAACAGGTTCATAAAAATGGCCAACAATTTTTTTGAGAGATTGGGAGATGGAGAGAAGGAGACAGAGAACAAGGAGTGAGTGCAAAAAACTTACATGATAGATCGATGTTGGCAAAGTGGTGGCGAGTTCGTGGCTTGTTTAGGGTTAATGAGATGAATACGGCGTTGCATTATTGTGTGTTGGAGAGAGGAATGCTGAATGAAATTGAAACCCTAGCTAAGTGGAGAAAACTTAAGTTGGGTTTGGGATTTTAATATTGGACCATATGTATTCAATTAATACAATATCCAACACTACAATAGTAAAAGAACAGATAATAACAACTTATTAACTGGTCGAATGCGGATTTCGCTGGGCTTAAAGCTACAAACTGAAACCGACCATACCAACCCATGTGAATCCAACACCTGACAACCCGATAACCCGAGAAACCGACTCAACTGACCCGTTTCTTCGCGGGCCAAATGGACCAGACGGATTGGGCCGGTTCTGAAATTTCTGTCCAGCCCTAACAGGTATAGTCAAAACAAGAAGATAACTTTAACCCATCTCTATACTCACCAGTCCCCTTTATTACACTACGGGTTTCAAATATTATTCTTTTTTTCACTTATATTAAGAAAATTATTGTGTTGATTGTGAAGTTTTTTATTTTAATACTCATGTATTGAAAAAAAATATATATAAATAACTATGTTTCGAAGAAAATTACGCAAATAATCATGTTTCAGAAAACATGTGAATAGTGGCGCCAAGTCAATTGGCGCATGATGCACACAATTTTTATAAGGATGCGCCAACTGAGATGGCACATAGGTGCAATGTGTTTGCCCTAAGCCATCTTAGATAGCGCCTAAGTGCTTTTAGGGGCAAGATGACTTTTTTTCTATTTTAAGTAAAAGACAAGTGCGAAATGATATTGCATAAGTTTGATTTTTCATTAATAACCATACGATTACATAATGAGAGTAACAGTTACATTTTATTTAGTTGTTCCTCCCTAGTACTTGATAACAACCCTCTGTTCTGCATCCATGTTCCCACCTTGTTCTTGGTGCGTTTCAACGATTTTCCTGTTGAGGTTGGGTCGAAGGCCCAATGTAGTCAATGCGTTCAGGATCTAAGAAAATCGCCAGATCAACACATTCGGAAGATCCGCTTTGAAAAAGTCAGTTACCCATGCCCTCAAAGTTCCATCGCATTGGTTGTGGGTGGGGTTCCATGGGTGGTCGATAGCACTGGTCATCTGAAAAAGTGGGATTTGTGTAAGTAAAAGAGTCGTGTGGTGTTTGGTATTGGGATTGTTGGGTGTTAGGGTGATGTGATGGTTTACGGTAAGATGGGTAGGCTAGGTCATATTCTTCAGGTTCGCCTAGATCTGGGCTAAGGTTAGATGATGAGGGGCCCATATTGAGATGTTGGATGTGGGGCATTTAGGTGTATTGGTATTGAGGTTGGGATTGGGGTTGGGTGTAAGGCATATGAGTGTACTGGTTTTGAGGTTGGGATTAGGGTTAAGTGTGGGGCATATGGGTGTATTGGTATTGAGGTTGGGATTGGGGTTGGTATTGAGGTTGGGGTCTGTGTCGTCGTGGTGTTTGATGGGAGGTTGATGTTTGTTGGGTTTGTTGTTGGGATTGTTGTTGGGGTTGTTGTTGGAGATTTGAGGATTATGCCAATTGTGTGTGTGGATCGAGCAAATACCTCGGGTGAGACACATGCATTTCAGGGTTAGTAACCGACATATACCAATCAACATATTGATTTGTGTGTTGTATATTACTCTGGTTGAGAAAAACAGGAAATTGTAAGATATGAAGGTGATGCCTAGCCCACATCTTGCACCATTCCGAAGCAAACTCTTTCCAATTATTAACACCTCATTGGGCGTCCACCCTTTTGAGATGCCAAGGTGACAAACTAGTCGGGTCGAATGGTATTTCTTAATGCATTCGAAACTGCATCTTGACACGATCGTTATGGTGTATCTTCATAATATTGAAATGTATGATTGCAGTCTTTGCCGTTCAAACTGCTGCATCCTCGGGTTTGGGTTTATGCTCCAAACCCAAATATGGTCTCCAGATAAATTGTGGATAAAAATTAATTACAAGATAGAAAACATTAAAAATAAATAATTTAAAAGTAGAAAATTTTAGAGGTACTACGTACGTCATTCGGGCCAAGGTGATCCAAAAGATTACGATATAAAGTGACATTGAATCTTGGATTTTTACTATAATCCATGCCCCTTACACAATACCTAAAGGAATGGAAAAAATAATTAATTTATTTTACATATATTTGGCAAAGAGATGGATAAAAAATTATTGAAAATATTGACTTACTTTGTTGCGTAGGGGAAAGTGAATACATTGTTGTGACGGGGTTAAGGGACTCCATTGTCCACCAACCACATTCTTGAAGCAAGAAAGCGTGTCCATAAAAAGTACATTTATCTTTTGATGCGTTCTTGCATAATGAACTGTATAGATGGGCTAAAACAGCAGAACCCCAACTATACTTTCTTATACTCTCAAAACTCCTAAGCAATCTTAAATACATAAAATTTACATAATTCTACATACTTTCGGAGAATAACAGGCTTCCAAATAGTAGCATAATATAATTTCTAGCTTTAATTATTACTTCTTCCTCGGCCAAATTTTCATTCAACTCAAGAGTCTCATAATGTTTTCTAAGTACAGTTAATAATATACATTGGCCTCTAGCACTGGTTGCTTCGACCATATCTTTGCCCAATAATGTATCACATAGAGAATTGGGTTGTTGAACCGACTCATTCACGGTCTTGCCTTTGATAGAGAGACCCAATAACATGTACACATTCTCTAGAGTGATGGTACATTCACCTATTGGTAGATAAAATGTGTGTCTCAGGCCTCTACCTTTCTAACATTGCAAGTATAAATTTTAAATCAATCATGCAGTTTGATATTTTTATTACATTTCCAAAATCGGCATATTCTAGATATGGAATGATTAACATGTCTGGCTCAATATAGTGGTGTGAGCGAATTCTAAATATTTTAGGATCCTAAATTCAAAATTTAAATAGTGTTAGAGTTTATAAGATAAATTTATTAATAATTTAATAAAAAGTATAAATAATAAAAAAATAATATAAAAACTTACAAATGCCTCAATGTTTACTTTTGTGCCTCTATGAGAGTCGCCCATTATTAGGAGAACCATATTTGAAATTGTATAAGACTGTGTAAAATAAGTATCAGAGAGTGTATGGATTAGTGATGCAAAACAAGTGTTTGAGGCATCATATTTATAGGTGAATTCATATAGATGTGAGTTAATGAGGTGGTTGGAGGTTGCATGCAAGCATTTTACGTGTCACCAAAGCGCCATCCAAGTTGGCGACAACATGAAATATTGAATGCATGTGCCATTCAAACTAGCGTGGGACAGGCCTAATTGTAGAGCAGGTGGCAGCGTATGGGCAGTGTAGGATGGCAGCTGTGATACGGTGGGAGAACTGACTTGGTTGTTTTGCATTTTATCGCAAATGTTGCAGTTAGCAAGAGTCACCACTGACTTTTCTTTTATCCAAAAGGAAAGGCTGAAAAGAACAGGAAAGACCTTTAGAGATGTTTTCTTGAGTTCGGGGGGTAGATTATGAAAAGGGAAGGTATTAGCACCCTTTTCATCCGTAGTTATCTACGGGCTCTTAGTTGCTTGCTAGATCACTTGTTTTGGTTTGAAAATATGCTTTGTGTGGTTTTTGAAAGTATTTTGAAAAAGCACCGTCGTTTAGACAAACTTTGTAATAGTTCTCGTTCGTAAGAACGTATACAAAGTGTTGATCTTTTGAAAATGTTTCAAGTTTGAAAGATATTTGGAAAGTGTTGGTGTTCGTTTTGAAAATAGCAAGGATGTTTTGATTTGAGAGCAAGCAACTAGGAACATTCTACCTACTCAAAAATCTTTCTTGTTTGTTTCCTCTTTCCTTTGACATTGTTATTTTACCATGGATTAGTAAGTAACCTTATCTTTGGATGTAAAGGGGACGGTCAAGGGTCATTGTATAGTCATGAATAGTAATATTGTAAGATATCTTATCATTTTCTTTAAGGGACTAAGATCATTCGTAAGACAACATTTGTAGCGTCATCGAGGGACTATGATCTTGTATTTTTTGTTTGTTTTTGCTAAGACGTCTTACATGCGTATTATGACAATTTATTTCTCAAGGAAACAAGTGGAATTAACCCTAGAGGTGCAAAGTGTGCAAGTGTATCTTTTTCATGCTTGATTTGTCTTGTATTAGGGTTTTCTAAGTATTGATTTTATCTTTTCTTACAAACCCTAATTACTAGCATTTATATAAAGCGATAAATTGGGGAAGGTAAATATTCTACGCTATTATATTATTTGGGGGATGGGGTATACATTTTTACAAATGGGTATTTGCAAGAAAATTAAACCTAATTATCTATTACAAACATATTGAATATTGTACAAAATTGAAAAGGAAATAATGCAAGAATGTAAATGAAAAAAGAAATGATTTTGTTTTGATTTTTAAGGGTTTTAACCTAATGTCTGAGAAGTAAAAATAATTAATTAAAGATAGTAATGTTAAACCTAAATTAATTAAGAAAATAAAATTAGGTTAAAAATTTATTTTTTAGGGTTTTTTATATGAAAGGTTTTAAGTTAATAAAAATGAAATGAAAATTAATTAATTAAAAGAAACTTAAGTTCTAAATTGATTTTAATTTAAAAGAAAATAATATAATAAATAAACCTAAGTCTAAATATTTATTTAAAAAAAAAAGAGAAATTTATTTGTTTAAGAAAATGTTTTTTTGGTCTTTTTGCATTTATAGAGAAAATGAAATAAATAAATGTCAATAATAAATAAAAATATTTTTTATATTTTTTCATTAAATAAAATAATAACAATAATAATAATAATAATAATAATAATAATAATAATAATATAATAATAAAGAAAAAAGAAAAAAGAAAAAAAAATAGAATAGGTAAAAAAAGAAATAATAAAAGGAAATGGGCCAGAGGTGCAAAAGTAGTCAGGGGGTTTGAAAAAAGCAAAAAAAAAAAAGTGGAAAGCCCAATGTGGAGGCTTAAACGCTGCTTGCTGAAACAAAAAAAAAGAGTGAAAATGTGAAAAATGAACAAAAGGTAGCGCGTTGGGTGTTGAACCCACACCCTCTTGGTTACCAGTGCGCTGCCTTACCACTGGGGTGACTATACATCCGTTTACTTATATCAAACCATAAATATATATTAGAAACTGCTTCCTGAAGACAACTTCATCTTCAACCTCGCGCTTAGCCAGACCACCTGCATCTTGTTCATTTCTCGTCCACTTGAAAAAGTGTAAACATGAATCTTGTGGCAAATTTCCTCACGATTTCAGAAATGTAAAGCATTAAAACTATAGATCAAAGACAAACATGAATTTTATTGGCCCTAATCTGAAACCTAAAAATTTCATAAACTTCAACTCCAAAATTCTCTAAGCTTAAGCCATATAAATGAAAACTATGGATATGTACAGCTTCGTGGTAATGAGGTCTACATTTTATCTTTGAAAATGAAAGCTTAACAATGCCTACATGAGGAGTTCAAAAATCAGAAAACTCACCTTGCAAATGGACACCGTGTTTTGAGTTTGAACAGCTTTCAATGAGTTATAGTGATTGGGTTAGCTTCATCAAGTTCTCAGGAAGCTAATGTGATGCTTGGCTTGAGCTGAAAGTGGCTGAGGAGTTCTGGAGAAGTCAAGTTGTAGACCCCTGTTTTTGAAAATGGAACTTGATGATGGAGGTGTTACAGTTGGGCAAAAGGACTTTGGATGGTTTGTATTTGATGTTTATAAGCTTTAGGAACCAAAAGGCTTGGAAACGCATGAGGGAAATGTAAGTTTGAAGTTTTTGGTCAGATTGTGCAACAATGGAGTTTTTGTGTGTGATTCTGTGCTTTAGGGGGTTTCAGGGCTTGAGCATCCTATGACAGCTTGCAAATGACTTGTATATTTATAGGCAAGAGGTCTTGTATGTTACAATAAGTCAGAATTTGAAATTCCAAGTTGTAGCATCTTTACTTGTTTTTGAAGCTAAGTTGAAACATCTTGTTCCAAGGCATGGTACAGGGCTGCATAGAGTGGTTAGCACTTTAGACATGCTTGGTTTTGGTTTATAGGGATTGTGTGTGCAGAAAGAACAAGTCCAATGCTCAAGGAGAGTGGACTTTGTGATTAAAGCCCCTTTTTAAGAATAACAATGGTGCCTTTCTTCCAAAAATGGAAATGCAACTTGGATAATGGCTCAAATGCTTGGACAATGGTTCTATTAGTTGTGTAAACATTTAATTAAGGAGTTAATTGCAATTTAGAAGCCTGAAAAGTGATATTATGCAGCATGGCTATGTGATTTGGTCCATTGTGCATCACAAATTCTGCCTTGCAAAACAACTTGAAACCCTAACTTCTTGCCTTCGATTCTCCTTGCTCAAAAATGATCTCAAGGATTTCTTGGAAATTTTAGAAAGCTTGTAATATGCTCTACAACCCCTCTTTGAATCACTTTTTAAAAATCCAATTGGAACTATGTGAAACTTGGCCCAGAAGTTAGGTCAAAATCCTGACCAAAATGCTCAAAATTTCACTAAGTGTTTTAGTTTCATGAACATGACTTCATGGATTAATAACTTGAAATCCATACATGTCTAGGAGGAGTTGTGTTCAGCAATGTTTTATATCTCATTGATATATACAACTTTTATGTTGAAAGTTTCCTTTGAATCATCTTGCATCATGGTGAAAATTTGGCTCAAAGTTATGAAAAAATATGAAGTTTTCAACACTTAGAAAAATTTCTAAGTTTGAAAATTTTGACTTTTCAAAATGAAATCTTGAATTTTTGATTTCTTGATGAACAAGTTTCATATTTTATTATGTTTTGATGAATTGGGATCTTTGAAACTTGATTTTGACCAAAAACTCAAAGTTTGACTTTTCAGTGTACATTTGACTTTTGATCAGTTGATTGAAAATCAACTATCAATCAATTGATCTTGAGGGAAGTTTTGAGTCATACCATTAGGTAAAAATGATGCAATTGAAACCTTGAGATCATGTCTCCAACCAATCAGCCATTTGCTAGGTCAAAAATCAGAAATTTCCCTTTCTCAGTCAAAACCCTAATTTTGACCATTTTACCCTTTTGGTGATTTGATCAGATTTCTTGAGGAATTGTGGTCCAAACTTGATCAAATGACATATATAGGTTCATGATGTTGATAGGGATAAAAAATTATGAAATTTGACTGTAAATTGGCCACAATTGACTTTTTCCCCAATACAATTGATTTTTAAGTCAACTGATCAATTGGCTGAACAAAAATGTGATCCAAGACTTGAAACTTGGCATGAGCAATCTTGAGGGTCCATAATGATCCATGAAAGTCATATGAGGCATTAAAATTTCAATTATCCTTGTGCAATCTCAAGCCCTAATTTTCAATCATCAGTGCTTGAGGAGGTGTCTTGAGCTGATCAACCCTAGTGCAGTCTTGAACCAAAAGAGATCTTGTGAGAAATTACTTGATAAATGAGAGAGAAAATTTGGGGGTAAAACAGCTACCCCTGTTCAATCTTCTTAAACCTGAAGAGTTAGATTGGCGGATCCGCCATTTGTGACTTGAAGGTGGAAGATGATTGAACACTAGAGTGCCCAGAAATTTGCACTCGGTGATGTGTTGGTTGATTGTGTAGGGAATGGGTTTAAAGATGCCATTTGGAGAAATGATGGAGAGTTGTCGGAGATGGGCTTATAGATGCCATCTAAAGGTGATTGTTGACAGAAATTGGACTAAGTCTGAACTTGACTTCAACTTGGAAAAGAAACGGGATAAACCTTTGGTCGATTTAAACTGAAACTAGCAGAAGTTTTGAATGTTGTTTGACTGGAAAGAAATCAGAATAAATCTTGGAGCGATTTATCTGAACCAGAGAGAATGTCTATTTGGAAAGTATCAGGATAAATTGTTGAGAGGTTTAAACTGAACCAAAAGAGGTCTCGGGTATTCTTTAATTGGAGAGAATCAGAATAGATCTTTGAACGATTTATATGAACCAGAGAAAGTGTCTACTAGGAAAGAATCAAGATAAACCGTTGATAGATTTAAACTGAACCAGCAGGGTTCTGGAGAAGAATCGGAATAAATCTTGGAGCGATTTATCTGAACCAGAGAAGATGTCCGCGGGAAAGAATCAGAATAAATAATTGAGGGATTTAAACTGAACCAGTAGAGGTCTAGAGAAGAATCAGAATAAATCTAAGAGTGATTTATCTGAACCAGAGAAAATGTCTACCGGAAAGAATCAGGATAAACCGTTGAGAGATTTAAGCTGAACCAATAGAGGTCTTGGATATTCTTTAATTTATGATGGTCCTGTGTAGGGCTACTTCATGATGAGTCCGTATTAAATCGTATCTGGGTAGGATTACTTTATGATGAGTCAGTGTAAAACTTCATCTTGGAAAGAGAAGGAACCTGTGTAGGGTTGCTTGATGATGAGTCCGTGTTAAACTTCATCTGAAATTTTCTAAGAAGGAACCTGGGTAAGATTACTTCATGATGGGTCCGTGTTAAACTTCATCTGGAATTGTCTGAGAAGGAACCTGGGTAGGGTTGCTTCATGATGAGTCAGTGTAAAACTGCATATGGAATTATCTGAGAAGGAACCTGGGTAGGATTACTTCATGATGAGTCCGTGTTAAACTTCATCTGGAATTTTCTGAGAAGGAAACTGGGTAGGGTTACTTCATGATGAGTCAGTGTAAAGCTGCATCTGGAAATGAGAAGGAAACTGTGTAGGGTTGCTTGATGATGAGTCCGTGTTAAACTTCATCTGAAATTTGAGAAGGAACTTGGGTAGGGTTTCCTCAATTGGCCGTGTAGATAATTGCCCTGACTTGTTACAGGTATTAATCTCTGATCTTTTGAATATTGTTGACGATAGCCATTTGTTGATTAACCTTTTCCTGAAAAAGGTAAAATGTTAACTATATGCAATGTCATGATGTATGAAATGCATGGTGCAATGATGTTCTCAAAATAAATGAGATTGTGTCGTATGCACTTGTCATGTATGTAACTAGGATGTATGAAATGTGAAATGTTATTGAAGTGTATCTTTGTCTGGGAAAATAAATCCTTGACAAAGGTTGGGGAATCATTAAAATCCCGGACTGCTGTCGAAGAGTAGGTGTGTCTTCAAATTTTCTTAGAATTTTTCCACCGGGGATTCATGTTTTGTTGTTTGAGGAGAACTTCGCTGGGGAATTTTGAAAACTCGGTGGAGAGTGTTGATTCCTGTTTGGGGAAAAAGAGTTCGGGAGTCTCGGTTGCCCGTTACTCTATTGGGGAGTCATCTCTTGATGGACGAAGTTGAACTGATATCTGGTCGGGTCTAGGCTTCACAGTAACTTGGTGGGGATTGTAGAGTAGTCTACTGGGGAAGAGGAGTTGTGGTCCTTTGATTTGTAATAGTCGGAGAGGTAAACTGAAACTAGGGAATCCTGCCGTTTGGTTGGGGAAATAAACCTTGTTGTTGATCTGTTGGAGAGGCGGCGACTTCACTGGCAGAAATCCTCGAGGATTCTTGGGGTCGACTTAGCTGGGGAAAAGGTTTTCAGAGATTAAAACTCTGGCTGGGGGTCATCCTATGAAAAGGAGATTGTGGGGGATTCATCATTTCCCCTAGTAGCATGTGATTGTGGCACTTCCAGGAACTAATGGACTGTACGTAACCCTTTGTCGGGATTTGCGTTCATGTCCCAAGTGATTTAGATGGAGACCTACCCCTGGTTATTCAGCATTTCTTTTGGAATTTTGACTTGACTTCCCCAGGTGTGCTGGATAGCGACATGTCATGCCTCCTTGTTTATAGGAGATTTTTCATTGGAAGTGTCATCCCATTTGAAGTGATTTTGTTCACCGAGAGAGATTTCGTTCATCGGATATTCGTTGTGTGAATTTCTCCATTGTCAAACAAATAGCCATATGCAAACAACGATATTCAAATATGCAAAGTTTATGCTTGTCTTGAAGTTTTGAAAATGAATTTTTAGCAAGAAATTTTGTAGGAAAATTCAACTCAGGATTTAGAGTAAAACCTTACAGGAGTCAGGATACCTTTTGTAACAGTATGCTTTCGAACTAACCCATGCTTCAATTAGGAATTTTGAAAGGTTGTAACGTGGCTTGGTTCACGGTTTAAGAAACAAAGGATAAGGCTCAAAGTATATTTGTACCCACCCGTTCTTCGTGATGTTCTTCAGTCCTATACTCAGTTAATTGTACGTTCAAACTCTAATTGAGTCCGGAATGATGTTTTGGTGATGGTTCCTAAATTTAGAAGTTTATTTGTTGGAAGGCAGTCTTTTTTTTGCAACATTTTTTCATTTTGTTGAGGATTCGTAGTGACCTCTTTTGGATTTTGTTATCCCTGATTTTTTCCTGACTGTTCTTGTTTTGAGATTACAGTCAACGGGATGCCCCCGTTTTTCTTAAGTCTCTTTTGTAGGTTTTGGCTTAGTGGGCTTTTCTTTTTGAGAGATAATGGCTGCCTATTTGGTAGGGATCCATCACTGTCTTTTGATTCCAGGGGAATATTTTTGATGCCATTTGTTGTATTACGAAGTGAAAGTTTGTGATTGAACGCACATTTGAATTAACTGAGAGACTACCCTGCCCTTGGTTTTGATTAAAGGTTTCAATTTGTGTAAAAAAAACTTCTACTTCTTTGGCTCGAAGGGGTTGACTAGGGATTATATTCCTTATAACTCCAGTGTTTTGGATTTGAAAGAAACGCCTGCACATCGTCAGCAAGGTCTGTCCGAAAGCATGTTGTATGAGATTTTGGCATTGTTTTCGTCATCCTCCCTCTAAAGGCTTGTAACTTTTAGCAAGAGTTGAATGTCATAAAGAGAATAAAAAACATAGTTTAGATATAGTGAAAGCGAATGGATGAATTCAAGACAAACATATGCAATCCATTAATGAAACAAAGTTTGACATTAATAGATAACTGTTTGAATAACAAAAGAAATTACAATTGAAAATTCAAAATGAACAAGATGATCTCAATGATTCAGCATAGGAGCAGTGATCACGTTTGGAGTCTCTGGAGGGTCAAACTCGATCTCCTTGGCGTCAATCAAATTCTGAATCTTGTACTTTAATGCCCAACAATAGTTAGTATCATGCCCGGGACTGCCGGAATGATAAGCACACGTTGCATTAGGATTTTAGCTAGGAGAAGAAGTTTTGGGGTTTGGATGAGGTCCTATTAACATTCAGATTCATCCTCAACAAGTGTTGTAGTGTTTGAGACAGTGACATGTTGATGTTGGTAAACTGTCTTTTGGGCTCGTCTGGCCTTCATAGATTTCCCCTTTGCTGTTGCTAGTGCGACGCAGAACCAGGGATCAGGACTGCCCTCATGTGTTGGTCAGGACGACTCTTTTGACCATACACAGCATTGGAATTTTTCTTCCCATTGTATGGATTTTTCTAAGCATCAGAGGATGTAGCTCCTTGGATCTTTCCTCTTTTGATGTCAACTTCGACCCTTTCGCCAGTTAGTATTAACTGGGTGAACCCGGCCGAAGAGCTTTTGATTAGGTGCTTGAAGAAAGGTCCCGTCAAGGTTCCCATAAAGATGTCAATCAACTCCGTGTCAGTTAAAGGGGGGTGCACCCTACCAGCCAGGTCTCTCCACTTTTGGACGTATCCTTTGAAGCTCTCCTTGGAACCCATGGTCATGTTCTACAATTGCACACGAGTTGACGTAAGATCAACATTGTACTGGTACTGCTTATAGAAAGTAGCAGCTAGATCCTCCCAGATGTGGATGCGAAAACTCTCCAATTGATAGAACCATTCAAGTTGAGTCCCTACTAGACTCTCTTGGAAGAAATGGATCCAAAGCTTCGGATCAGTTGTGTATGGTTGAATCTTGAGGACATAAGACTTTAAGTGCATCTTAGGGCAAGAGACTCCATCGTACATGGCAAAGGTAGGGATTTTGAACTTTGGCGGGATGACCACTCCAGAATCCAAACACATGTCTCATAAATCCAAGCCAAGTATCTACTTAATTTCCATAGAAATGAGGCGATCCTCCAACTTTTTGTACTTATCATCGACGAGAGGATATTGTTCCTCTGAGTAGTCAGCTTCAACTTCATCAATCTCCAGACTATTGTCTTCTTCATGACTATCCCCCATGTTGGATAGAGTTGGAAGATCTATAGCTCCCTTGACTGGTCCTTTAAGTCTTCTTCCCAATTTCAGGACGCCTACTGACTTCTTGGACTTTTTATTCTTGTATTTGAGAAGAAGAGTCTTCAGGTCCTCTTGCCCCTTAGTGAAAGCCAGGAACATTTGATGGAATTAAGCGTTTTGAGCTTGGAGATTTTTCGCCGTTTGTTCCATATCCATCTTACTGAAATAAACAGTAGGAAGATAAGGATACCTGTATGGGAGAAACCTATCATGATATGATGCATGATATGTGGATGCATGTTGTTGTACCCCAAAATTTTCCTTCCCATATTCTTCAAGGTTTTCTAAGGTCATGCTTCAAAATCTCCCAAGGGTTGCATAGTCCATTTGCCTCCTAACAGTAAAAAATTAGGGTTTTGATTATGGCAAAGAAGTTGAAGTTTTCAAGGGCTCAATCAAGTCCCATATGCTCATACACATTGTCAAGCACCTACATGTCAAGTTTCAAGGCTCACAAGGTCAAGTTGCACAGTCAAAAACCCTAATTGCTCCACAGTCAACTGCAGGGGCAAAATGGTCATTTGGCAGTCAAAGGTCAAAAAATTTGGTCAACATATTATTTTGAAGCCACAAACATCATTTGATCAATTCTTGATCATGATTCTCACAAGAATGTCTCAAAAATCATCAAGATGCAAAAGTTTCTATTTTGGACAGCTAAAAACTCAACTGTAACTTGACCAAGGCATAACTTTTTCATGGTTCATCAGAAAAATCCCATCCAATGCTCATCTTGAAGGGGAAGACATTTCCTACAATTCATCTTCACACTCCAAGTCCTAGAAATGCTCTCACAAAAAGTTATCAATTTCAACATTATAGGTCATTTTCAAAAGTCAACAAAAAGGCACTTTAAGTCAAAGACCATAACTTGAGATTGGTAAATCAAAATGGCATGGGACCAGAGACATTGCTTAGAGGACTTCAATACCTTTCCAAAATGTCCAAGAACATGTTCATAACTTCAAAATTGAGCAAGATATGCATTGGAGAAGTTGGGAAATTTTTGTGAAATGGCCAAAATCAATTATCCTTGAAACTTCATTTTTGACAAAAGGGGCCCACTTTTTCCACTTGATTCAGCTTGGCCATGCTTCCCACGTGTCCCACAAATTATTTCAAGATTTAAAATTAATTTTTCCATTTTTATTTAATTTTATTTGATTTAATTCATTTTAAATCTTTTAAAATCAAATAAAAATCAAGAAAATTAATAAAAGGGAATATTTTGTATTGAAATGCTTTGATACACCATCATGGTCATTCCAAATTCGTGCAAAGGGCTAATACAAGCAAGAATTCAAATTTGAAGCAAAAATGGCAAGTTCTTTAAATGGTGTTTATGGAAATCTCAAGACTTGATTGCAAGGGTAAAGACCCCTAAATGTGTTTGATTTTCGTGGAATAAACATATATGAAGCCTCTCATACAATATACACAGGCTAGAGACACCTAGAACAACAACCCTAATCCTCTCAAATTTTCACAAAATTGACAAATTCGGATTCTATCCTTTAGCAAGTTTCAAGGAGTTCTAAGGATTCAATTGTGTTCCTGGGCATAGCAGCAGTCATTTCCAATCCCTACACAAAGCCAAATCGTCCCAGATCGTGCCCTCTAGCTCTCTTCGGTTTGTCAAAATTTCTTGATTTCTTTTTTATATTTCATGCATCATTAACTATTTTTGATGGCTTATATGAACTCAGGACACTCATTAGAACGCATTTGACGTATAACATGCGAGTTTCCACGCAGGAGTAGGAACCTGCCATTGCTAGGGCCGTTTTGTTCATCTTCTTCGAAACTCCTTGTACAGTCATTTTCAGGCCAAATTAATGGCACCATTGAATTCGCAGGGGTCTAATTAGGGTGACTAGGTCTTTCTTTTCCTTTGATTTCCCTTATTTTGCAGGTTTGGCCGTAGCATTCGCCGGAGAAGACGACCGGAGCTAGGGCTCCGGCGTCGTTGACTGTGAAAGACTCAGGCGTGGCACGATGGCTCCATCTGATTCGCTCATATGTTATACCTGGGCCCCACGCGTGCTGACTTTGTTTTTTAATTCAAACTTGCCACATTTTCGTTTTTAATCAATTAATTGCAGGGTATTGACAACAAAGCCAGTTAGCACAGTTGGCAACGTGTTAGTGGATTTCTCCAAAGGGCACGAGTTCAAGTCCTGGTTCTGGCATTTCTTTCACCTTTTCCATAATTAACATAATTCCTTTGTTTTTTTTTTCCCTTTTTTATATTTTATCCTAATTTAATTTATATTCAAATAATTTTCTCATACATTTAAAAACTCACAAAAAATATTTTCCTTTTGCATTTTAATCAGAAAAATGTTTATTTAATTTTTGACATTAAAAATAATATTTTTGCATGCATATTTTAATTAATTGTTAAATAATCATTAATTTGACTTTTATTTTGCTTTTAATTATCAAAATTGATCCAAAAAACACAAAAAATAATTACTCTATCATTAAATTAATTTAACTAACATTTTCATAAAAAACCAAAAAAATATAATTAACACTTTTATTATTATTATTTATTATTTTGTAAATAAACCATAATTGAACTAGTTTTTTTTAATTAGGCCATTTTAACATTTTAATAATTAAAATAGATTTAGATTTAGGTTAACCTAGAATTTTATTTCTTTTTCTATTTTATTTTCATAAAAAATATAAAAAAACAAAAAAATATTTTCTTGTAATTAAAATAATTAATTAGTCATTAATCAGTTTTTAATTTCATTTAATTACCAAAAAGACCAAAAAAAATTAATTTCTTTTCTTAAAAGGGTCAACACCCTTAGACATTCTCGATTAACTTGTTCGCGCGCATTTTACCTTATTTGATTATTATGTAATTGCTCCAGATATGTAATAGTAAATAGGACCTTTTACTGTTTTTTTTATTTTCCGCACTTATTTACTTAAAACGGGTCTTTGTAAAAATTTGGCGATGTATAGACCCGCGCCTTGTAATAGCGTAGGATTTACGTTTTCCGCAATTTACTTTCCGCACCCCTTTTAACTGTTAAATTGTATGAAAGAATGCATGCTAATTAAAAAAAATAAGCGTAGCTCACAATAATGCCCTGATCAAAGATAAACTTGACATGAAAACAACACACAAATACACACACCACTCTTAGGGTACGCCTCCCTGTTGCCTTGCCCTCGAAAGGTGGTCGTCGAGTATAGGACGTTTTAGTAAGTCCTTATGTCCATGACATGATCCAGTTGCCTCGAAACGGTTGCCTCGGAATTAAAAGGATCAATGGCATAAGGGTAGCTTCTAAGGTGTCCTACTATTGCTCTGGTGACCACACTGTCCCTAAAAATGAATTGACCCGAACACCTCCAACGGTGGTGCTACCTACCTCTCAATGGTGGGATGGCACTACCTTAAGGACATTTACACAGCCTAATTCCTTAGGGTAGGTAGATGACTCATAGATACTTGCTCTATTCAAAAACAAATCAAAAACTCTTTTCACACCGACACTTTCAAAAGCTTTCAAAACAATTTTTCAAACACTCTTGAGGACTGATACAAGAGTCGATCTGAAATCTTTAAACGAAACTTTTTCAAACCCACTCACAATTGAAAAGCAAACTTTTGAAAACACAAATGAGCAAGTATCTAAGATCCCATGGATAACCATGGATAGAAAGGGTGCTAACACCTTCCCTTTCTATAAATCTACCTCCCGAACCGAGAAACTATCTCATAAGGAATTTTGCTGTGCTTTTGTCCTGTCCATGTTGGAGAAAATAAAAGATGGTGGCGACTCTTACTTCCGCGACATTTCGCGATCCAGCGTTAAACAGTCAGTTCCAGATCCACCGATCACAGAACTGGCGACTCTGCTGGGGACACTTAAAGTGAGGTGTACCTTAGGATAGCTCAGACTTGTGTTTTCAATTGTTGTGTTTGTTTGCTTTATTATTGTGGGCTGCATCGGAGTTACATAGATCCTAACCCGGATCTGGGGATACCCTATTAGGTAGCATAAGCTGTGAGGGACCTGTCTGGCGTAGACCGATATGGGTGAAGCAGTAGCTACATTGGTGTGACACCTTGGTCTGTACCGATATCCCTTGTGTTGCAACAAAGAGAATATGGGTCTTCTGAGGAGTCATTAAGCACCAACCGACCTTAGAACCTTAATTGACCCAACTTGGACAATAGAACAGTAGCAGTATGCTACACCCATTGAGGCTAAACTCCCGCGATGGTTCTGGCCGCAAGAAAAGATTGCGATGCTGGAGTTATGACCGATTGAGGGTAGTCAGTGATATTGGGATCCTCTAGAACCCGGTTACTGCTGATAGGACAGGTCTTAACCAACAAACTGAAAGAGGGTAATACCTAGACCCCATGCTGGCCTAAACTCTAAGGGCTCTTTGTGTGACTTGTGTGCCTTCAAACTTGACTACTTGCATACTCGTTACCTAACACATGAGTTTCTTGCAGAGTTTGTTTATAGTCCTTAATCTGGACTCATAACAGGGTTTACGTACATTACTCCACGCATAGCATAACATCATACCATCATACCATTGCATACATCCTACATAAGGACTAATCCATTTCAAGGATCTCAAGGGTCTGTGATGCAGGTCATGATGAACCAGAATGCCTAGCAAGGGGCAAAGGGGATTTATTTTCCTCTAGCCAAAGTTGTCAGGGGCTATGACCCACTTGATATGGTGAGCCTTGACTCTTGAAGAAGGCCTCTCAACAGTATGCAGTGCCTTCCATCAAGCTACAAATTCAAATGCTAACAATTTTCTTGTTTACCCCGCGAGATCCTTGAAAACATTGCATATATATACATACATATCATTGCATTACAGGTACCCTTTTGACATGTCTCTTACCCTCTTCGCTGTTTATTTCAGCAATGGCTTCCCAACAAGATAACCAGGATCCTCATGCTCAAGAGACTCAGTTCAGGGAGATCTTCTTAAGCCTATCCAAGGGGCAAGAAGAGTTAAGGACACTCCTCATGGGGAATTTGGCCAAGAAAAGTCTCGAAGATGAAAAGGACGAACGGCTGAAACGCCTGCAAGCTGAGGTAGACACAATGAAAACCCAGATGCTGGGGCAAAGGGCTCTCATCCAAGGTTTAGCTCGGGAGCAAGAAGAGTTGAGGACCATGATCAGTCAGCTCCACCAAGACAGATCAGACATGAAGCAATCAGTCCAAGTCAGGGACCGGGTCTTTGATCAGCTTCCAAGAGGAAAAGAATCTGGTATGGTGAAGAATAGAACTCTCCAAATTGCTACCACTTCACAAGCCCAACATCAACCTCACCCAGAGCAACAGGTTGATCAGAATAAGCCAAGCAGGTTCAAGAGGCAGTTCACCCAGCTTAACATGCCGTTGTTTCAAGCTTTACAACACCTGTTGAGACTAAATCTGATTACACTAAGAACTCCTCCCCGGAATCCCAACATCTCTGCTCCTAACTATCATCCCAACAAAAGGTGTGCATACCACTCTGATAGTCCTGGACATGACACTGCCGACTGCTGGGCTCTGAAGAACAAGGTCCATGATCTGATTAATGAAGGAGTAGTGGACTTCACCCAAGTGGGTCAGGCTGAGTGCTTCTACCATCCCTACAGGATTCACCATTTGAAGTGACAAGCCCTGAGACTAGAAGACTTTTGTTCATTAGAATTTTTCAAGTTGTAATTTTCTTTTGATTGTTCAAACATTTATTCATGTTAAACGTTGTTATTTCATTAATGCATCGCATATGTCTATTTTAAAGTAATTATTTCGTATTCACTATATTGCAAATTGCTTTCATTTTTCTGTGATGATTAACTCTCAATTAATAATTCTAAGCCTCTTGAGGGAGGATGACGAAAACGATACCATGATCTTTACAGTATGCTTTTGAACAGGCCCCGCTGATGAGGTACAGGCATTGTTTCAAATCCTAAACACTGGAGTTATAAGGAAGATAATCCCTCGTTACCCCCTTTTTTTTTAGCCAAAGAAGTAGGAGTTTTCTTTTCACAAAAAAAATTAAACCCTTAATCATAACCTGGGGCAGGGTAGTTCTCTCAGTTGATCCAAGTGCCCAACGAATGGCACCAAAAAAGTCCTTACAAAACAAAAGACAGTGATGGTTCCAATAATCATAAAGACAAGCAGTCATTATCTTTCAAGACAAAAGTCCAATAAGTCAAAACCTATGAAGGAGACTTACAAAATTGGGGCATCCCGCTGACTGTAATCACAAAAGAAACAGTTCAGGCAATAAACAGGGATAACAAAATCAAAAAATAAAAATAAAGAGGTCTTACAAACCCTCAACAAAAAGGAAATGACTGCCTATTCCAAATAAACTGTCAATATCCGAATCATCACTGGTATATCAAAGCAAAGACTCAAACAAAGTCTAACGCACGATTAGCTGAGTTTAGGATTGAAGAACATCACGAAGAGCGGGTGGGTACAAATAAAATTTGAGCCTTTATCCTTTGTTTCTTAAACCGTGAACCAGGCCACGTTATAACCCTCAAAAGTCCTAGCTGAAGCATGGGTTAGTTCGAAAGCATACTGTTACGAAAGGTATCCTGACTCCTTAAGGCTCACGGTAAAATAACGAGTTGACATCACAGTTTACAAAACTTGCTTGTTTTACTAAAAAATGCACTTTCAAAAACTTCAAGACAGACATAAGCGTTGCATTTTTAACATAACCTTGTTTGCATATGACTTTCTGTTTGAGCAGTAGAGAAATTCGCGCGAAGAATATCCAGTGAACGAAATCTTCTCAACAAAAGCTCAAATGGAAGAAACACTCCCAATCAAGGGGCAGACGTGATCATTGTCCATCATCTGGGACAGTTAAGTCAAGATTCAGAGAATCTCTCAAACGCCAAGCAGCCATGGGCAACTCTCCGTCTGAGACACTTGGGGCATTGAGCATGGATTCCAGCTACGAATCTTGCATGATCAACGAAGACCTTCTGGTGCTACGACAACACTTATGACAGGGGCAACTCCTTACATTCTGAGAGCGTGAACATAGTCGAAAAAATACTACGCAAAATCAAAGACCCACTAGGTTGACACACCTAGGAAAAAGTAAGGGCTTCCCGGCGAACCAAAAGGGTTCGGGCAAAAATAAGGGATGAAAATAAAAAAACCTGTACACCCGGCAAGTCGAAAACCTGAAAAGGCGGCTTGGGCAAAAATGGGTATCCCGGTGGACTGAAAACCCTAAAGGGCGGTCCAGGCAAAAGTTAGAGATTAAAAGCGTACGACTATGTCCCAGCATCTCGTCAATTGCCTACCAGAAGAAGATTTGTCAATCGGTAGTCATCAAGCGCCTCCACAGGCATTTTTCTCCCACAGAAACAGGGGCAATAATGAGTTGTCTAAGCAATCTAGTTGCTCTGTCCACCAAGATATCTTAAGTCCCCAGAGAGTGAGCCAGGATTCAACAATTCTCCCCGAGAAGTTGGTCTCCAATCAGCCCTGAACAAGGCACCGTATCTCCAGCAAGTCAACGATACTCTCCCCAAGAAGAGTTAGCCTACTCAGTCAGCCTTATGGAAGTTGGATTATCCCCAGCAGATCTCAACATTCCTCAGCAGAGTATACAAACATTCTTAACAAGCATCCCCGGCAATCTTGATCTAAGATTGTTCCCTGACGGTATACCAGACATTCAGTGGAGCCACTTCCCCAATACAATTCAAAGATTTCCCCAGGAGAGTCCAGTCCAAAAGTTTCCCCAGGAAAGTGGAATCCATCTCCCCAGCAGTAAGCTTATCCCTAGTAGATTCTGGAAGCTTATCCCCTGCAGAGCGAACGCGTCTCCCCGGTTTTATTCAAAGGTTATTTCCCCACCAGGATATAACTAGGTTATCCTCAGCTAAAAACCACGGAAAGATCGTTCCCGGTGAAGTCTTCCCATCCCCAGCGGAGTTCACCCAATCTTCCAACAGAACAACAACGGTATCCCCAGCGGAGTTATCATCAGCATCTCAGCAAAGCACATCTCTTCCCCACAGAGTATTCCCCGCAGAGTATTCTATTCGCCAAGTTTATTCCCCAACGGAGTCATCTTCTCCTACCGGTATTCTTGTAGCCATCATCCCCAGCGGAAACAACGAAGCTCTATTTTTCCACATCAGCCCAGGATTCAACTTCCCGGCACCCGTCAAGGATTTATTTTCCTAGACAAAAACATACATAAACATCACATCTTCATACATTATATCATGCATATACGCATCATGAACATACAATCTCATTTATTCTGAGAACATCACGCATGTCATACATCATGACATCACATACAACTGACGTTTTGTCTTTTCAGGACAAAGGTCAGTACAAAGATGATTACCATCAACGGTCGCAACTAAAGATCCGATTCCTGTATCTTGCCAGGGTGTATCTGTTGACGACTAATTACCAGACTCGATTCCTGTATCTTTCCAGGGCACGTCTGAAGAGTTCGAAGATCCGATTCCTGTATCTTGCCAGGGTGTATCTGTTGACGACTACATTACCAGACTCGATTCCTGTATCTTGCCAGGGCACGTCTGAAGAGTTCGAAGATCCGATTCCTGTATCTTGCCAGGGTGTATCTGTTGACGACTACATTACCAGACTCGATTCCTGTATCCTGCCAGGGCACGTCTGAAGAGTTCAAAGATCTGATTCCTGTATCTTGCCAGGGTGTATCTGTTGACGACTACATTACCAGACTCGATTCCTGTATCCTGCCAGGGCACGTCTGAAGAGATCGAGGATCCGATTCTTGTATCTTGCCAGGGTGTATCTGTTGACAACTACATTACCAAACTCGATTCCTGTATCCTGCCAGGGCACGTCTGAAGAGTTCGAAGATCCGATTCCTGTATCTTGCCAGGGTGTATCTGTTGACGACTAATTACCAGACTCGATTCCTGTATCTTGCCAGGGTGTATCTGTTGACGACTACATTACTAGACTCGATTCCTGTATCTTGCCAGGGCACGTCTGAAGAGTTCGAAGATCCGATTCCTGTATCTTGCCAGGGTGTATCTGTTGACGACTACATTACCAGACTCGATTCCTGTATCCTGCCAGGGCACGTCTGAAGAGTTCGAAGATCCGATTCTTGTATCTTGCTAGGGTGTATCTGTTGACGACTACATTACCAGACTCGATTCCTGTATCCTGCCAGGGCACGTCTGAAGAGTTTGAGGATCCGATTCCTGTATCTTACCAGGGTGTATCTGTTGACGACTACATTACCAGACTCGATTCCTGTATCCTGCCAGGGCACGTCTGAAGAGTTCGAAGATCTGATTCCTGTATCTTACCAGGGTGTATCTGTTGACGACTAAATTACCAGACTCGATTCCTGTATCCTTCCAGGGCACGTCTGAAGAGTTCGAAGATCCGATTCCTGTATCTTTCCAGGGTGTATCTGTTGACGACTACATTACCAAACTCGATTCCTGTATCCTGCCAGGGCACGTCTGAAGAGTTCGAAGATCCGATTCCTGTATCTTTCCAGGGTGTATCTGTTGACGACTACATTACCAGACTCGATTCCTGTATCCTGCCAGGGCACGTCTGAAGAGTTCGAAGATCCGATTCCTGTATCTTGCCAGGGTGTATCTGTTGACGACTGATTCCAGACTCGATTCCTGTATCCTGCCAGGGCACGTCTGAAGAGTTTGAAGATTCGATTCCTGTATCCAGCCAGGGCACATCTACATAAAGAGTTAAAAGATCAACTCCTGCAACAGGCCAGGTAATTATCTTTTTTTCAGGTACGCATGTTCTCGCTAAGGAATCTCTTACGCGATCGACACCCAGATGGCATCTATAAGCCCATCCACATACCAACGGTTCCAAATGGCATCTATAAGCCCATTCCCGACAAGGTTCTGTCACACCCAGATGGCATCTATAAGCCCATCCACATACCAACGGTTCCAAATGGAATCTATAAGCCCATTCCCGACAAGGTTCTGTCACACCCAGATGGCATCTATAAGCCCATCCACATACCAACAGTTCCAAATGGCATCTATAAGCCCATTCCCGACAAGGTTCTGTCACATCTCCAGATGGAATCTATAAGCCCATCCCCCTATCCACCATCTCTCCAAATGGCATCTGTAAGCCCATTCCCGCCATCACACCGCTGATACTCAACTATGTGAGTGCAAATTTCTAGGCACTCTAGTGTTCAATCATCTTCCACCCTCGGATCACGAAAGGCACACACGCCAATCTACTTCCTCAGGTCTAAGAAGATTGAACAGGGGAAACTGTTGTACCCCAAAATTTTCCCTCCCATATTCTTCAAGGTTTGCTAAGGTCATGCTTCAAAATCTCCCAAGGGTTGCATAGTCCATTTGCCTCCTAACAGTCAAAAATTAGGGTTTTGATTCTGGCAAAAAAGTTGAAGTTTTCAAGGGCTCAATCAAGTCCCATATGCTCATACACATTGTCAAGCACCTACATGTCAAGTTTCAAGGCTCACAAGGTCAAGTTGCACAGTCAAAAACCCTAATTGCTCCACAGTCAACTGCAGGGGCAAAATGGTCATTTAGCAGTCAAAGGTCAAAATTTTTGGTCAACATCTTATTTTGAAGCCACAAACATCATTTGATCAATTCTTGATCATGATTCTCACAAGAATGGCTCAAAAATCATCAAGATGCAAAAGTTTCTATTTTGGACAGTTGAAAAGTCAACTATAACTTGACCAAGGCATAACTTTTTCATGGTTCATCAGAAAAATCCCATCCAATTCTCATCTTTAAGGGGAAGACATTTCCTACAATTCATCTTCACACTCCAAGTCCAAGAAATGCTCTCACAAAAAGTTATCAATTTCAACATTATAGGTCATTTTCAAAAGTCAACAAAAAGGCACTTTAAGTCAAAGACCATAACTTGAGATTGGTAAATCAAAATGGCATGGGACCAAAGAAATTGGTTAGAGGACTTCAATACCTTTCCAAAATGTCCAAGAACATGTTCATAACTTCAAAATTGAGCAAGATATGCATTGGAGAAGTTGGGAAATTTTTGTGAAATGGCCAAAATCAATTATCCTTGAAACTTCATTTTTGACAAAAGGGGCCCACTTTTTCCACTTGATTCAGCTTGGCCATGCTTCCCACGTGTCCCACAAATTATTTCAAGATTTAAAATTAATTTTTCCATTTTTATTTAATTTTATTTGATTTAATTCATTTTAAATCTTTTAAAATCAAATAAAAATCAAGAAAATTAATAAAAGGGAATATTTTGTATTGAAATGCTTTGATACACCATCATGGTCATTCCAAATTCGTGCAAAGGGCTAATACAAGCAAGAATTCAAATTTGAAGCAAAAATGGCAAGTTCTTTAAATGGTGTTTATGGAAATCTCAAGACTTGATTGCAAGGGTAAAGACCCCTAAATGTGTTTGATTTTCGTGGAATAAACATATATAAAGCCTCTCATACAATATACACAGGCTAGAGACACCTAGAACGGCAACCCTAATCCTCTCAAATTTTCACAAAATTGACAAATTCGGATTCTATCCTTTAGCAAGTTTCAAGGAGTTCTAAGGATTCAATTGTGTTCCTGGGCATAGCAGCAGTCATTTCCAATCCCTACACAAAGCCAAATCGTCCCAGATCGTGCCCTCTAGCTATCTTCGGTTTGTCAAAATTTCTTGATTTCTTTTTTATATTTCATGCATCATTAACTATTTTTGATGGCTTATATGAACTCAGGACACTCATTAGAATGCATTTGACGTATAACATGCGAGTTTCCACGCAGGAGTAGGAACCTGTCATTGCTAGGGCCGTTTTGTTCATCTTCTTCGAAACTCCTTGTATAGTCATTTTCAGGCCAAAATAATGGCACCATTGAATTCGCAGGGGTCTAATTAGGGTGACTAGGTCTTTCTTTTCCTTTGATTTCCCTAATTTTGCAGGTTTGGCCATAGCATTCGCTGGAGAAGACGACTGGAGCTAGGGCTCCGGCGTCGTTGACTGTGAAAGACTCAGGCGTGGCTGGCGTGGCACGATGGCTCCATCTGATTCGCTCATATGTTATACCTGGGCCCCACGCGTGCTGACTTTGTTTTTTAATTCAAACTTGCCACGTTTTCGTTTTTAATCAATTAATTGCAGGGTATTGACAACAAAGCCAGTTAGCACAGTTGGCAACGTGTTAGCGGATTTCTCCAAAGGGCAAGAGTTCAAGTCCTGGTTCTGGCATTTCTTTCACCTTTTCCATAATTAACATAATTCCTTTGTTTTTTTCCCTTTTTTATATTTTATCCTAATTTAATTTATATTCAAATAATTTTCTCATACATTTAAAAACTCACAAAAATATTTTCCTTTTGCATTTTAATCAGAAAAATGTTTATTTAATTTTTGACATTAAAAATAATATTTTTGCATGCATATTTTAATTAATTGTTAAATAATCATTAGTTTGACTTTTATTTTGCTTTTAATTATTAAAATTGATCCAAAAAACACAAAAAATAATTACTCTATCATTAAATTAATTTAACTAACATTTTCATAAAAAACCAAAAAAAATATAATTAACACTTTTATTATTATTATTTATTATTTTGTAAATAAACCATAATTGAACTTGTTTTTTTTAATTAGGCCATTTTAACATTTTAATAATTAAAATAGATTTAGATTTAGGTTAACCTAGAATTTTATTTCTTTTTCTATTTTATTTTCATAAAAAATATAAAAAAAACAAAAAAATATTTTCTTGTAATTAAAATAATTAATTAGTCATTAATCAGTTTTTAATTTCATTTAATTACCAAAAAGACCAAAAAAAATTAATTTCTTTTCTTAAAAGGGTCAACACCCTTAGACATTCTCGATTAACTTGTTCGCGTGCATTTTACCTTATTTGATTATTATGTAATTGCTCCGGATATGTAATAGTAAATAGGACCTTTTACTGTTTTTTTTATTTTCCGCACTTATTTACTTAAAACGGGTCTTTGTAAAAATTTGGCGATGTATAGACCCGCGCCTTGTAATAGCGTAGGATTTACGTTTTCCGCAATTTACTTTCCGCACCCCTTTTAACTGTTAAATTGTATGAAAGAATGCATGCTAATTAAAAAAAACAAGCGTAGCTCACAATAATGCCCTGATCAAAGATAAACTTGACATGAAAACAACACACAAATACACACACCACTCTTAGGGTACGCCTCCATGTTGCCTTGCCCTCGAAAGGTGGTCGTCGAGTATAGGACGTTTTAGTAAGTCCTTATGTCCATGACATGATCCAGTTGCCTCGAAACGGTTGCCTCGGAATTAAAAGGATCAATGGCATAAGGGTAGCTTCTAAGGTGTCCTACTATTGCTCTGGTGACCACACTGTCCCTAAAAATGAATTGACCCGAACACCTCCAACGGTGGTGCTACCTACCTCTCAATGGTGGGATGGCACTACCTTAAGGACATTTACACAGCCTAATTCCTTAGGGTAGGTAGATGACTCATAGATACTTGCTCTATTCAAAAACAAATAAAAAACTCTTTTCACACCGACACTTTCAAAAGCTTTCAAAACAATTTTTCAAACACTCTTGAGGACTGATACAAGAGTCGATCTGAAATCTTTAAACGAAACTTTTTCAAACCCACTCACAATTGAAAAGAAAACTTTTGAAAACACAAATGAGCAAGTATCTAAGAGCCCATGGATAACCATGGATAGAAAGGGTGCTAACACCTTCCCTTTCTATAAATCTACCTCCCGAACCGAGAAACTATCTCATAAGGAATTTTGCTGTGCTTTTGTCCTGTCCATGTTGGAGAAAATAAAAGATGGTGGCGACTCTTGCTCCTGCGACATTTCGTGATCCAGCGTTAAACAGTCAGTTCCAGATCCACCGATCACACATGTTTTCAAGGATCTCGCGGGGTAAATGTTAGTAGTCACTTACAACTTTGATTGGAGAACTTCGTATCGGTGGATGTCCTTCCACGAGAATTAAGCTCACCATGTCAAGTGGGTCATAGCCCTCGACTCAAGTTGTTATGTTTTGATCTTTGACGGCGTTTGGTTAGAGGAAAATAAATCCACCTGCCCCTTGATAGACGTCTGGTTCTACGTGACCCTGCATCATAGGCCCTCGAGATCCTTGAAAAGGTTATTGAAAATGATATGGTATGATGTTATGTACAAGTATGCAAAGTAAGCAAGTTGTTATGTAAAAATAGTCATATACACACAAAGCAGACAAGTCCTTAGTTTTAGGCTTGCATGGAGTTTGTAGGTAAGTACCCTCTTGAAGTTTAGTTGGCTCAACTTGTCCTAGTTAATAGTAACCGGGTTTTAAGGGGTCTCAATATCACTGACCTTTCCCACAAGCTTCGTTCGATAGGCGATTGACTTGCAACCAAACAAAACTCAGGAGTCAAGTCTCAATGAGTGTAGTATCGACTATCAACCAACTTCGGACTGCACCAAAGCCGGTCATCTCACTATGTCCTAATGGCCAAGTTGGTCAAGTAAAGGTTCTAAAAGTCAGTTAGTGCTTCATGACATCACTCAGCGGCCCCGTATTCTCCTTGACTACTCAAGGGCTACCGGTACCCACAAATATGTCACACTAATGTAGTTATTGCTTAGACCATGTCGGTATACCCCACACAGTTTCCACAACGTATTGCTACTTACCTATAAGGTATCCTAAATCTGGGTAGAGGATTCAAGCCCAAACAAAGAACCAAAATGTAAAGCATACAAGTCAAACAAAGAAAGCAAGTAAAGGTGATTTATCCATAAGGTAACCCCACTTTTAAGTTATATCCCCAACAAAGTCGCCAGTTCTGTGATACATTGGGAGAACTTACTTGGTTGTTTTGCATTTTATTGCAAATGTTGTGGTTAGCAAGAGTCGCCACCGACTTTTCTTTTATCAAAAAGGAAAGGCTGAAAAGAACAGGAAAGACCTTTAGAGATGTTTTCTTGAGTTCGAGGGGTAGATTATGAAAAGGGAAGGTATTAGCACCCTTTTCATCCGTAGTTATCTACGGGCTCTTAGTTGCTTGCTAGATCACTTGCTTTTGTTTGAAAATATGTTTTGTGTGGTTTTTGAAAGTATTTTGAAAAGGCGCCATCGTTTAGGCAAACTTTGTAATAGTTCTCATTCGTAAGAACGTATACAAAGTGTTGATATTTTGAAAACGTTTCAAGTTTGAAAGATATTTGTAAAGTGTTGGTGTTCATTTTGAAAATAGCAAGGATGTTTTGGTTTGAAAATGAGCAAGCAACTAGGAACATTATACCTACTCAAAAGTCTTTCTTGTTTATTTCCCCTTTCCTTTGACATTGTTATTTTACCATAGATTAGTAAGTAACCTTATCTTTGGATGTAAAAGGGACGGGAAAGGGTCATCGTATAGTCATGAATAGCAATGTTGTAAGATATCTTAGCATTTTCTTTAAGGGACTAAGATCATTCGTAAGGCAACATTTGTAGCGTCATCGAGGGACTATGATCTTGTATTTTTTGTTTGTTTTTGCTAAGACGTCTTACATGCGTATTATGACCATTTATTTCTCAAGGAAACAAGTGGAATTAACCCTAGAGGTGCAAAGTGTGCAAGTGTATCTTTTTCATGCTTGATTTGTCTTGTATTAGGGTTTTCTAAGCATTGATTTTATCTTTCCATACAAACCCTAATTACTAGCATTTATATAAAGCGATAAATTAAGGAAGGTAAATATTCTACGCTATTACATTATTTGGGGGATGGGGTATACATTTTTATAAATGGAGATTTGCAAGAAAATTAAACTTAATTATCTATTACAACCATATTGAATATTGTACAAAATTGAAAAGGAAATAATGCAAGAATGTAAATGAAAAAAGAAATGATTTTGTTTTGGTTTTTAAGGGTTTTAACCTAATGTCTGAGAAGGAAAAATAATTAATTAAAGATAATAATGTTAAACCTAATTAGTTAAGAAAAGAAAATTAGGTTAAAAAAGTATTTTTTAGGGTTTTTTATACGAAAGATTTTAAGTTAATAAAAATGAAATGAAAATTAATTAATTAAAAGAAACCAAAGTTCTAAATTGATTTTAATTTAAAATAAAATAATATAATAAACAAACCTAAGTCTAAATATTTATTTAAAAAAAGAGAAATTTATTTGTTTAAGAAAATGTTTTTTTGGTCTTTTTGCATTTATAGAGAAAATGAAATAAATAAATGTCAATAATAAATAAAAATATTTTTTATATTTTTTTCATTAAATAAAATAATAACAATAATAATAATAATAATAATAATAATAATAATAATAATAATAATAATAATAATAATAAAAATATAGTAAAGAAAAAAGAAATAAAATAGAATAGGAAAAAAAGAAATAATAATAGAAAATGGGCCAGAGGTGCAAAAGTAGTCAGGGGGTTTTTTATTTTCTGTCGCACGCGCAATCACCATCGACAAAGAGACGAGCAGAGATGAAACTAAATTGTGACAGTGATGATTGGAAAATAAACGTAGCGGTAAAGATTTGAGATTAAGCCATCAATTGACTTATCTCAATACAATAAAGTTGCCACCGCACTTTATTGTTTCCAAAGGGAAATGGGAAAAAAGCGAACAAATCCCATAATGAAATAAAAGGTCAAAGATCGAGGTACGGGGGTCGGTTATGCAAAGGGAAGGTATTAGCACCCTAAGCATCTACGGTACACTGCAAGATCCACTTTGTTTGGTTTCTTTTAAAAGGAGTGTTATGTAAAGGTTTACTTGCTAAAAGAAAATAATGAATGAGTATTTGCACACAAAAGAAAATGAAATGTTTTTTTATTATTTTTGTTGCTCGCCTTGGGTCGTAAGACTTAGTGCCTATGTACTCCCTCGTGCAATGGGATAGTCAGAGCATCGTAGTTTGGATAGAAAGGACTTGTCTGTTGATTGATTTTAAACAAAGAGACAAGTCGTCATTGTTAGGAGAGAAATATCGACTAACGCCCACAAGGTGTGGGAAAGATGGACCCTGCGTCAGCAAGAGTGAGGGTTTGAGAACGCCTCTAGCATTCAAGTGGAAAAGTCGACACCTTTATAACCATTGGGATAGGAGAATGTTTCTCGACTATCAATGAATCATGTCTTATCTTGAAAAAAGGTTTGAATGGGTAAAGGTGCTCGAGCGCACCAAAGAGTTTGAATGAGTTGAAGTGTTTTTGTTAATTTTGAAAGATGTCGATGTATGATTAAGTGAATTGAAGTTTGTTTAAAGAAAAGAAGTTTTAAGAGAAAAGGCACTTGACAAAGTCGAGGTTTATTATGAAATCGATTTGAGTTTATAAACAAAGAAGATTTTGAAAAAGATGAGAAGATTTTGAAAATTAAATAAGATGGGAGGAGATGAAGGGACTATCCTAAAGCATACGATAAAAGCTAGGGAGAAGAACCATCTAACCAACAAGAAGCCAACACTTGACATTATGAGTCAAGATAGAATTCTCATTCTTTAGATTGAAACCAAGCAAGGAAACCAAACTCTTGAGAAAAGCTTTAATTGCATTTAGTCTTCACGAAAATTGGGCAGAGTAACGGCTGTATACAGATGAATTCCAGATTACAGACAAAGTATGTAATCACAATAACCTGCATACAAAACAAACAAACAGACCAATGTATTGGGGTAAACCCCAAGAACTCCATACAAAATATCAATTAAGGTTACAAGGTCTCCAACATAATCCAAGGTTTCTATTCCTAAGTCCAAGAAGTCCAATACTCGATAATGCCAAAGATAGTAACTAAGTAGTCCAAGTAACATTAAAGTTTTTTATGGTTCATGTTGATTATTAAGTGTCATCAAAAGGACAAGAAAATCTCAAGTGAGGAAAATAAAAATGGCATAAAAGTAAATGCTCAAGTGAGCAAATATGAAAATAGCATGTAATATAAATGCTAAAGTAAATGGTACATAAATTAAAGAGCATAAAAATAAAAGCATAAAATAAAGTCAATTGTTAGAAGTTAATGGTTAGTTGGATGACCATCTTGAAACTTGCATTTAGAACTCATTAGAGGATTGGTAGAACCAAAGGCTCTAAACAAAAAGTTGCATTTTCTTCTTGTCAAGTATATCATCCATTTAAGAATCTTCAAGGCAACATTTAATGATCTATGATGTTTAAGTGATCCGTGTTGACCAAAATTGATGAAGATCCATTGGAAGATGGGTAGAACCAAATCCTCCTAACAATGAATCTCAAGGTTATTGAATCAAGGGTTCAAATTAACATACTTGGGCTTGCAAACATAGGTTTGGGCCACGAATGATCATTTACTCGAATCAGGACAAAATTTAGCAGTATATGTTAAGCAATCGTAAGTGGACTTATGTAGAAGTCGTACCTATTTTGAGGTCGGTCAATAGCAATCTATATACTTCATTTTTGGATAAATGATATAGAGATCATCATCCCACAACATGTAGCACAAATAAAAAAGAAAGGGATAAGATGAAGAGGGAGGGGAATGATAAGCTAATTTGGATCACTACCTCAAATTTATTTCATCTTTAAATTCAATTACTCCTCTAGATGGATTAAAGTACTAAACATATCATTAATCCAAAGCATCAAAAATAAATTAAATAAATCACTCTTTGATAGATTTGAATTAATGGATATTTATCCAACTTTATATACACCCAAAGTCCATTGAATTTAAAGAGAAATTGGACATTTAAAATTGCAATCCAAATCAACAATCAAAAGGAGTGAGTAGAAAAAGAGAGATGGGTCAAAATAGACCCAAAACAAGGCAGAAAATGCATTTTTATTCTGTTACAATCGATTGCACTGCTGATGAAATCGATCACATCAGTGCTTTTTTTTCAAAAAAACGTGAAATTTTGCTGTGACAATCGATTTCACTATTACAACAATCGATTGCACCCTGTTAAAAATAGAAAAACAACATTTTAAAAGGCCAAATTATTGTTCAAACTGTCCATCAAACACCTTATGATAATGGATTTAATTGAGCACAAAAATTCCATCAAATTATGAGAAAATAGAACCAATGTAATCACAAAATAATTCTAAATGAATTAAACCCAAAGATCAACAAGAGATCACATTGTGAAAGATGAAAAATCCAACTTACCAAAGGTAGATCTAGAGAATTATCAAATCAACTTCAAGAATTTTCTTCAATTCAACCCCAAGAATCAATTTCCCAAGCTTGGATGTAGAGAATTGATAAAGAAAAAGTGTTTGGATGAAGGTTTGGCTCAAAGGTTAGTAAGCTTCAATGCAAAGCTTACTAACTTTTTTTGAAAATGGAGCTTTGGGTGAATTTGGTAGATGGAGAGAATTGAGAGATTTTTTAGCAAAATGAGTTTGGCTATTAAAAGCTTGAGATTTGAATGAAATAAGGGCTCTATTTATAGAGTTTAGCCTTGGGATTAGTGGTGGTGTGGTAATTAATTCTTGGAGGCAAAAATTGAAATGATGATATATCTTTCAAAAAATGAAAAATTAGAGCCAAAATTTGAATTAATGATATATCTTTCAAAAAATGAAAAATTGGAGCCAAAATTTGAATTGAAAAATTGAAGCAAAAACTGACAAGCTTAAAATTGCTGATTTTTCCAAATTTCACTTTGTGCAATCGATTGCACTCGGGGAGCAATCGATAGTACAGTGAAAAAAATGAAAATTTTTAAAATTATTTTTCTTTGCAAATAGAGATTTTAGGGAAATAATACCAGAAAACCTTATTTGTCAGATGCTTTGACTCGGTACCTACAAAAACACAAATACACAAAGACAAATATTTTTTTGTATTTTGATTATAAGTTAGTCAACAACGCAAGAGCAAATTTAAAGATAGGATGCAAATGTGATGAATGAAGCTATTTGTTAATGATTGTGACCAAATGACAAAATATGATATGAAAGTGAGACTGAAAAAAATAGGGGCGAAATATAGGGTACAATAGATCTCCCACGTGAAATTTTGAACGATATGTCTAATGTCGTAGACATGCGTAGAAGGGGGGTCATGCCAACTACTTGCAAGATTATTGTATACACTCTCAATAGATGCATGTCTTCCAGAGGTCAAACAAATATCAGGTTGCGGAGCCACGTGTGTTAGGAGATTCGTGAGAAAGAAAATCCAAGCCCCACCAGTATCGCCCTCGACTAGAGCAAAGGAAATTGGAAAAATGTTGTTGTTGCCATGTTTTGCAACTGCCATCAGTAGCGTGCCTTTGTATTTTTAGTACAACCACGTTCCATCTATCTGAATAATAGGTTTGCATGACGCAAACTCTACAATGCAAGGTTGAAAAGCCTAGAACATTAGACTGAATATTCCATTCCCATTGACATAAGTATCATTTGGGGCATACTCCGATAATGCTTCCATAATATAAATTGTTCTAGGGGCATACGTCTGAAGTGCATGCATGTAGCGTAATAGTTCTTTGTGTGAATACTCCCAGTTTCCATATACCTTTTCAATAGCCTTTGTCTTTGCTAACCAAGCCTTTTTATATGACAGAGTATAATTGTATACCGTAGTGATGTGAGAGATTATGGTTTTCACCTTCAATGACAGATCATTGTTGATGAGTGGTAGGATTTCCTGACATATTAGATCATAACTTAATTTACGATGATCTTGTGATTAAGTAGAATTAATGCACATGCGGGTGGATATAGAACCTATCATCCAACAACCACTTCTCAACTTGTATGATGCAGTGAGCCTGAACATACAATCTATGTGAATACACTTGAGCTTGTATCTTTTCAGGATTTACCCGATCAACCTTAAAGTCGATAGAGTTTACCATGTGAAACTTTTTTATAGCTCGCGTGCAATCTTCTCTTGAGAGAAATTTGTCGTTCTCTTTTATATTTTCATCTGACTGCATATACGGGTTGAAAAAATCTGATGACGGTTCATCTTCGGCCATGTTAAAGTCTGTCGTGTGTGTAAGTGGTGTGTAGATTTCATTTGGAGGTATTAGAGGTGCCACATCGTCTTCGAAATCATCGTTGATCATGTTGTCAAACACTAACTCTTCATCTTCCTCTTCTTCGTCAACAACATCTACTTCTGCTTATTCGTATTCGAGAGGATCAACCACTTGTGATTGAGTTGGTTGGGACCGCTGAGATCCTACAGCATAATGTACAACTCAATCGAGTCGTTCCCATAATACTCATGTCTAGAAAACATATTTTGAAGGTCCTCGTCGTCTTGAACCTTTACCTTATAAAAAATTACTTGGTTCTCACAAAAAAAACCCAGATTTTGGTAGAAGATGTGAGTCACTTGACCTCGTCCAAGTTTGATCTCTAGTCATTTTTTGAAATATAAGAAATTGGCTTTTCTGTTTAAACAAAAACAAATGTTATCTGTTTTTCTAAATAAAAAACTAGAAGTGGGACAATTGTACGTATCACCGTTGAAATGTGCACTAATAACATATTATGGTGCAGAGGACATTGTGTTTGAGTGTTTGAGTGTTTGAGTGTTTGAGTGTAGGAGACTAAATAAGATTCATGTGACTTGAATAAGACAAAAATGCTCAGCCTACCAGGCGCCGTCTGGGATGGCGCATCCTCCTTATTTTGTTCGTATGCGCCAACTAGGATGTCGCATCCCTACTAGCCCTGTCAACTAGCTTGCATGCGTATCAAAATGCCCATATGCTGCTGTTGTACCCCAAAATTTTCCCTCTCATTTATCAAGTAATTTCTCACAAGATCTCTTTTGGTTCAAGACTGCACTATGGTTGATCAGCTCAAGACACCCCCTCAAGCACTGATGACTGAAAATTAGGGTTTGAGATTGCACAAGGATAATTGAACTTTTAATGCCTCATATGACTTTCATGGATCATTATGTACCCTCAAGATTTCTCATGCCAAGTTTCAATTCTTGGATCACATTTTTGTTTAGCCAATTGATCAGTTGACCTAAAAATCAACTGTATTGGGGAAAAAGTCAACTGTGGCCAATTTATAGTCAAAATTCATAATTTTTTATCCATAACAACATCATGAACCTATATATGTCATTTGATCAAGTTTGGACCATAATTCCTCAAGAAATCTGATCAAATCATCAAAAGGGCAAAATGGTCAAAATTAGGGTTTTGATTGAGAAAGGGCAATTTCTGATTTTTGACCTAGCAAATGGTTGATTGGTTCGAGACACGATATCAAGGTTTCAATTTCATCATTTTTACCTAATGGTATGACTCAAAACTTCCCTCAAGATCAATTGATTGATAGTTGATTTTCAGTCAATTGTATACTGAAAAGTCAAACTTTGACTTTTTGGTCAAAATCAAGTGTCAAAGATCACAATTCATCAAAAAATGTCAAAATATGAAACTTGTTCATCAAGAAATCAAAAAGTCAAGATTTCATTTTGAAAAGTCAAATTTTCCAAACTTAGAAATTTTTCTAAGTGTTGAAAACTTCATATTTTTTCACAACTTTGAGCCAATTTTTCACCATGATGCAAGATGATTCAAAGGAAACTTTAAACATGAAATTTGTAGATCTCAATGAGATATAAAACATTTATAAACACAACTCCTCCTATAAATGTATGTATTTCAAGTTATTAATCCATGAAGTCATGTTCATGAAACTAAAACACTTAGTGAAATTTTGAGCATTTTGGTCAGGATTTTGACCTAACTTCTGGGCCAAGTTTCACATAGTTACAATTGTATTTTTCAAAAGTGAATCAAATAGGGGGTTGTAGATCACATTACAAGCTTTTTAAAATGTCCAAGAACTCCTTGAGATCATATTTGAGTAAGGAGAATCGAAGGCAAGAAGTTAGGGTTTCAAGTTGTTTTGCAAGGCAGAATTTGTGATGCACAATGGACCAAATCACATAGCCATGCAGCATAATATCACTTTGCAGGCTTCTAAATTGCAATTCAGTCCTTAATTAAATGTTTACACAACTTATAGAACCATTGTCCAAGCATTTGAGCCATTATCCAAGTTGCATTTCCATTTTTGGAAGAAAGGCACCATTGCTATTCTTAAAAAGGGGCTTTAATCATAAAGTACACTCTCCTTGAGCATTGGACTTATTCTTTCTGCACACACAATCCCTATAAACCAAAAGCAAGCATGTCTAAAGTACTAACCAATCTATGCAGCCCTATACCATGCCTTGGAACAAGATGTTTCAACTTTGCTTCAAAAACAAGTAAAGATGCTACAACTTGGAATTTCAAATTATGGCTTGTTGTAACATACAAGACCTCTTGCCTATAAATATACAAGTCATTTGCAAGCTGCTAGAGGATGCTCAATCCCTGAAACCCCCTAAAGCACAGAATCACACACAAAAATTCCATTGTTGCACAATTTGACCAAAAACTTGAAACTTACATTTCCCTCGTGCGTTTCCAAGCCTTTTGGTTCCTAAAGCTTCTAAAAATCAAATACAAAACATCCAAAGTCCTTTTGCCCAACTGTAACACCTCCATCATCAAGTTCCATTTTCAAAAATAGGGGTCTACAACTTGACTTCTCCAGAACTCCTTATCCATTTTCAGCTCAAGCCAAGCATCACATTAGCTTCCTGGGAACTTGAGGAAGCTAACCCAATCACTAGAACTCATTGAAAGTTGTTCAAACTCAAAACACGATCTCCATTTGCAAGGTGAGTTTTCTGATTTTTTAACTCCTCATATAAGCATTGTTAAGCTTTCATTTTCAAAGATAAAATGTTGACCTCATTACCACGACGTTGTACATATCCATAGTTTGCATTTATATGGCATGAGCTTAGAGAATTTTGGAGTTGAAGTTTCTGAAATTTTTAGGTTTCAGATTAGGGCCAATAAAAGTCATGTTTGTCTTTGATCTATAGTTTTAATGCTTTACATTTTTGAAATCGTGAGGAAATTTGCCACAAGATTCATGTTTACACTTTTGCAAATGGATGAGAAATGAACAAGATGTAGGTGGTCTGGCTAGGCGCGAGGTTAAAGATGAAGTTGTCTTCAGGAAGCAGTTTCTAATATATATTTATAGTTTGATATATGTAAACGGATGTATAGCCACCCCAGTGGTAAGGTAGCGCGCATGAGATCCCCCACTCAGTGGAGGCCCCTTTGACTATAATGTCGTTTACCGAGTAATCGAGAAGACGTACTGCTTTCGACCTGGGAACCTGTTGAAACTGAGGACCGTAGAATACCTAACCCATCTTGGTCTTTTAGGTGTAATACAGAAGCTATGACGGAGTAATCCGAAAATGGTTGTCACGCGATGTTACGCTCAGACGAGTTCTTCCTGAGAATATTACTAACTACCGAGTTAATCAGGACGTTGGTAATATCCGAAGGAAGGATGTAGACTTTGGGAACCTCTTAGAACCTTGTTCAGCAGGTGATAAGCTTTAGTCCATACCTTATGGGTTGTACCTTTGACCTTGAGTTCATGACTCTGAATCGTGTGACCTTGTTACTGTGCACTGCATTACATAACATTGCATATTATTTGCATCATTCTGGATACATCCAAGTTATTCAGGATCTTATTCTCAGTTGCTTCTTTCTTCTAGTTAGTCATCTACCATCAAGCTGATTCCTCAACACAGTTACGGGACTAGAGTTGTTATCAGATTGAGAATGGAAAACCAAGAACAACACAACATGGAAGTCAGAATGGAAATCGAAAGTTGAAGTCAGGCATGTCCAAACTTACTGAGATGATGCAAGTCCCGATTTCCAGAGGAGAGCTATCTCAAAGGACTGTGATATCTGAAATCCCAACTATTGTTGTTGACACTCAACCTATCCATCATACATATACTACATGGCCAGAGTTTGGGATGCCTCATAACTACTCTTTGCCTATTGCAATTACTTTAATGGTTGGCCAGTCTTCTCGACCAATTTTTCAAGCTCCAGTTTTCATTGAACCTCGACCAATCATTCAGACTACTTCTCGCCAACCTGCTACACAAGCTGCTTTTGGGAACCCTCTCTTTGAGTACCATGCTTCCAGTCCTCGAAGTATGAGCCAAGGAGACTTTAGTGAGTTTGAAGAGTTTAAATAACAATATCAGACTTTAGAGAAGAGACTTAGAGCTATGTAAGGAAATGAATTCTTCAGTGTTGATGCTAATAACATGTGCTTAGTTTATGATATGTTTATGCCTGCAAAGTTCAAGACTCCCGAGTTTGAGAAATATCGGGGGCACACTTGTCCAAGAAGTAATTTGGTGATGTACTTTTGAAAGATGTATGCTTACACAAAGAATGCCAAGTTGGATATCCATTGTTTCCAAGATAGTATGAGTGGAGCTTCATTGAAATGGTATATGGACTTGGGAAAGGTCGTATCCAATGCTTCCAAGATCTTGTTGAGCAATACAAATACAACCTTGACATGGCACCTGATCATCGCCAACTACAAAATATTTCTCAGAATGAGAAAGAATATTTCAAGAAATACGCTCAACGATGGAGAGAATTGACATCTCAAGTTGAACCACCTCTGATAGAGAAAGAGCTAACTAGATTGTTCATGGATACTTTGTCCCATTTCTTTTGGGAGAAGATGATTGGTGGTGTGTCCTCCATCTTCACAGACCTGGTGACTACTGGCCAAAGATTAGAATAAGGAATCAAGAATGGTAAAGTGTCTAAAGCTGCTGAATCTTCCAATGGTGCAAAGAAATACCTTGGGAACTTTCAGAAGAAGAAAGAGGTAGAAGCCAATTTTGTCTCGACTGAGAGAAAAGGACCCCGCCATAGCCCTCAATACATTGATCAACCACAAGTAACGGTTGTTACGCCTGTGGTCAATGCTCAACCAGTTCAAGTTCCTCAACAACAGAATATTATGCAGAATCAGAATCGTTATGTAGGGAATAGAGGTAAATTTGATCCCATCCCTATGACATACACTGAATTGTATCCTGCAATGGTGAAGAAGGGCTTGATAACAACTAGGCCTTTGATTCCTCGAAATCCTCCTCCAGCCGGGTTCCTATCTGACCTTCACTGTGAATTTCATCAGAGAGCTGTCGGTCATGATTTAGAAAGTTGTTATACATTGAAAAATATAGTGCAAGAATCGGTGAAAGAAAATATTCTCACTTTCAAAGAGGCAGGTCCTAATGTTATCAACAATCCTTTTCCAAAACAAAGTGGCTGAAGACTGAGTCGGGGTACCCTCAAGTCACTTCCTAAAGCCAGTGTTTCAGACAGGACAACTCATCCTTGTTATTGATTAGTCACTAGGCCATCTTTCTTTCTGTTTGCATTTTCCCCTTGTTTATGTTAAAATTGTTACTTTCAAATACAATTTGAACTTCCATGTTAAGTTTAATGAAATGAGCATTGCAATGTTTTGATTCAAATCATTTTCATTTACTGCTTTCAAATATATTTCTCTTGTTTACTCCCTTTATCAAGCTTTTGTTTATGCAAAGATTTAAGGGAGGAGGATGAAAACAAAATACCCATAATTGTTGATGGTATGCTTTCGAATAAAACTTGAGGATGTACAAGCATTATTTCAATTCCCAAACACCGGAGCAATAAGGAAGTTAATCCCTTGTTCACCCCTTTTGAGCCTAGAAGTTAGAGTTTCTTTCTATATGAAAAAACCCGCAATCTTAACCTGGGGATGGGTAGTTCTCAGTTAATTTGGTTGTGCATTCAATTACAAGAGAAATCGTGCAAAACACCTTTCAATAAAGGCCATATCAAGCTTTCCTTTGCACACAACAAGAAGTGTGGGAGATGCTCTCAAACCAAAAATGACAAAGATGTTTCCCCGTAATCATTAAGCAAGGCAGTCATTCTCTTTCTAAAAAGAAAAATGAAATGAAAAGAAAAATAAAAATAAAAATCCCGCTAAGTCAAAACCTATGAAGGAGACTTAGGCAAAAAAACTGGGGCATCCCGCTGATTGTAATTCCAAATGAAACAGTTCAGGCAAAAGTTGGGAATAATAAATTCAATCAGAAGAGGTCTTAAAATCCTCAAAATTCTCCACCAGAGTTGACAAAAGTCCTCAAAACAACAAAATGTTGTAAGAATAAGTGATTTTCATCTCAAAAATACCTTAGCTTTTGAACCATCGTCATTGCTACCATCAGTGCAATTCCAAAATCTCTTGGACCCTGAATGCATATTATGAATTAACTGAACGTATGATTGAAGAACATCACGAAGATTGGGTTGGGTACAAATAAACTTTGAGCCTTTATCCTTTATTTCTTAAACCGTGAACCAGACCATGTTACGACCCTTAAAAGACCTAATTGAAGCCAGGTTTCTTTTGAAAGCATACTACAACAAGGTTGCATAAACTGAATTATAAGATCTTTTCCGAACCATTTATTTTGGTATCATACCTTTGCTTTCACTTTAAAAGTATAAACCATTGTGTTTTAACCAGTGATGCATTTTCTGTGCACAAGTAATATCATTTCAAAAATGATTTTGAATTCAAAAACTTTTGCATGAACTTTGCATTAAAATTACCATGTTTGAATAAACAATTTTGCTTGCAAACAAGCTTTCCTCGTCAAGGAATTTCAAACAACTGAGAAACTTGGTCAGTGACCCTATCAGGGGAAAGTATCTTCCAGATCCAGTTGTGAATCAGTTCAAGATTTGTTTCTCAGTGCAAGTTTTCTCAGATTTGGTTAGCCAGAAGATCATTTTCAAGACTCATACTGGGGCATTCCTTTCCAATAGTCATTTCAAGAACTGAAGCGATGATCAGTTTATTCCTAACAATCATTTCAAGAACTGTAGCCATGATTAGTTTATTTCCAACAAATATCTCAAGAACTGAAGCCATGATCAATTTATCTCCAATAATCATTTCAGAGCTGAAGCTGTGATCAGCTTATTTCCAGCAACTTTCTCCTGAAGCCATGATCAGTTTATCCTCAACAATCAACTAATCTGGGACAAATCCCCAAGCAGCTCTCCATGTCCTTCCTTAGAAAATCATTAGTTCAATATAGTTTACAAGTGTGACAAGTTTGGGTTCAAGACATTTTCATTCTAAGCAAATTCGACAGGGTTCTTCGTGTTGAGGAATCAAACTTCCAATCTTACCTCCATAAAAGAGTCAAACTCTGTTGTCATAAACGTCTGCATTACCTGCATAGATCATTTACATATCATGCATAACAAAATTCATACACAATGTATAACAAGAATGTTTCATCCTCATTTGCATTTCCCAAGGTCTTGTTGCAGTTGACATGTCACCTTGAGATCAAAGTCCAACTTACTTGGCACCTACCAAAGCAAACGTCATTTCAACTGTCTCTCTTTCGTCCAATGCTAATCTTGGATGAGCTTTTTCTCTCTTTATTCCAATGCTAATCTTGGATGAGTTGTTTCTCTCTTTCGTCCAATGCTAATCTTGGATATGTTGTCTCTTTTGTTTCCATCCAAAACCAAGATTGGATGTTGTTACCTTTTGTTGTCATCCAAAGCCAATATTGGATGTTGTTACCTTTTGCTGCCATCCAAAGCCAATATTGGATGTCGTAACCTTTTTTCTATCCAAAGTCAATATTGGATGTCGCTATCTTTTGTTTTCATCCAAAGCCAGTATTAGATGTTGTGATCTTTTCTCTCGTCTAAAGCCATTATAAGACGTTGAGTTTTCCATTCATCCAAAGTCAATATTGGATGTTGTTATTCTTTCTTCCATCCAAAGACAATATTAGATGTTGCTATCTTTTGTTTCCATCCAAAGCAAATATTAGATGTTGTGATCTTTTCTTTCGTCTAAAGCCATTATTAGACGTTGAGTTTTCCATTCATCCAAAGCCAATATTGGATGTTGTGATCTTTTCCCTCATCTAAAGCCATTATTAGACGTTTAGCTTTCCCTTCATTCAAAGCTAATATTGGATGCCGCGTTTCTTTTCCATCCAGTGTCTTTCCTAGATGACTCTGATGTAGCTTCAGATTTGGTCTCATCCCATATCTAATGTTCTTCTAGATGTTTCTGACTGTCATTTCCATAGAGTTGCTTGCCTTATTCAATGCCATTCTTGGATGTCGCTGCTTTCCTTCTCGTGTTTTATCTCTTTTTTTCCAAGTATTAATGGTTACTCTTTGTCACCCTGACAGATATCCAGAAATATCTTGTTGTTTCCCTAGCGTGTCTTCCATGTCATTTCATTTGAACTACCATAAGTTTCCAGTTTCAAGTCTTTCCACATTCCCACAGAGTCGGTCTCATCTCATGCATCATTCAAAAACTATATATGTAAAAAAAGAGTCCACGCATTCATTAATAACATATGCTATCATCTTATCTTATTATGGGCGAAATTCAGGTTTGTTTGTATTTAATTACTTTTTGCCTATCTGGAAAAAAGATAATTAAATAGGGGCAGTTGTTGTACCCTAAATTTCGCCCCTATTTTATTTCAGTCGCACTTTCATATCATATTTTTTCATTTGGTCATAATCATTAACAAATAGCTCCATTCATCATATTTGTATCCTATGTTTAAATTTGCTCTTGCGTTGTTGACTAACTTCTAATCAAAATACAAAAAAATATTTGTCTTTCTCTTTGTATATTTGTGTTTTTGTAGGTACCGAGTCAAAGCATCTAACAAATAAGGTTTTCTGGTATTATTTCCCTAAAATCTCTATTTCCAAAGAAAAATAATTTAAAAAATTTTCATTTTTTTTCACTGTACAATCGATTTCTCCCCGGTGCAATCGATTGCACAGAGTGAAATTTGGAAAAAAATCAGCAATTTTAAGCTTGTTAATTTTTGCTCCAATTTTTCATTAATTCAAATTTTGGCTCCAATTTTTCATTTTTTTGAAAGATATATCATTAATTCAAATTTTGGCTCCAATTTTTCATTTTTTGAAAGATATATCATTATTTCAAATTTTGGCTCCAAGAATTAATTATCAAACCACCAATAATCCCAAGCCTAAACTCTATAAATAGAGCCCCCATTTCGTTCAAATCTCAAGCTTTTGATAGCCAAACTCATTTTGCTAAAAAATATCTCAATTCTCTCCATCTACCAAATTCACTCAAAGCTCCATTTTCAAAAAAATTTAGTAAGCTTTGCATTGAAGCTTACTAATATTTGAGCTAAACCTTCATCCAAACACTTTTCCTTTATCAATTCTCTACATCCAAGCTTGGGAAATTGATTCTTGGGGATGAATTGAAGCAAATTCTTGAAGTTGTTTTGATAATTCTCTAGATCTACCTTTGGTAAGTTGGATTTTTCATCTTTCACAATGTAATCTCTTCTTGATCTTTGGGTTTAATTCATTGAGCATTATTTTGTGATTCCATTGGTGCTATTTTCTCATAATTTGCTGGAATTTTCGTGCTCAATTAAATCCATGATCATAAGGTGTTTGATGGAAAGTTTGAATAAGAATTTGGCCTTTTAAAATGTTGTTTTTCTAATTTTAACAGGGTGCAATCGATTGTTGTAATAGTGCAATTGATTGTCACATCAAAATTTCACGTTTTTTTGAAAAAAAAAGCACTGATGCAATTGATTGCATCAGCAATACAATCGATTGTAAAAGAACAAAAATGCATTTTCTACCTTATTTTGGGGCTGTTTTAATCCATCTCTCTTTTTCTACTCACTCCTTTTGATTGTTGATTTGGATTGCAATTTCAAATGTCCAATTTATTTTTAAATTCGATGGACTTTGGGTGTAGATGAAGTTGGATAAATGTTCATTAATTCAAATCTACCAAAGAGTGAATTATTCAATTCATTTTTTATGCTTTAGACTAATGATATGTTTAGTACTTTAATCCATCTATAGGAGTGATTGAATTTAAAGATGAAAGAAATTTGAGATAGTGATCCAAATTAGCTTATCATTCCCCTCCCTCTTCATCTCATCCCTTTCTTTTTTTATTTGTGCTACATGTTATGGGATGATGATCTCTATATCATTTATCCAAACATGAAGTACATAGATTGCTATTGACCGGCCTCAAAATAGGTGTGACTTCTATATAAGTCCACTTATGATTGCTTAACATAGCGCAAAATTTTGTCCTGATTCGAGTAAATGATCATTCGTGGCCCAAAACTATGTTTGCAAGCCCAAGTATGTTAATTTGAACCTTTTGATCCAATAACCTTGAGATTCATTGTTATGAGGCTTTGGTTCTACCAATCTTCCAATGGATCTTTATCAATTTTGGTCAACGCGGATCACTTAAACATCATTGATCATTAAATGTTTCCTTTAAGATTCTTAAATGGATGATATACTTGACAAAAAGCGAATGCAACTTGTTGTTGAGAGGCTTTGGTTCTACTAATCCTCTAATGAGTTCTAAATTCAAGTTTCAAGATGGTCATCCAACTAACCATTAACTTCTAACAATTGACTTTATTTTATGATTTTATTTTTATGCTCTTTACTTTATGTACCATTTACTTTAGCATTTACATTTCATGCTTTTTTCATCTTTGCTCACTTGAGCATTTACTTTTATGCCATTTTTATTTTCCTCACTTGAGCTTTTCTTGTCCTTTTGAAGACACTTAAAAATCAACATGAACCATAAAAAACTTTAATGTTACTTGGACTACTTGGTCACTATCCTTGGCATATGGAGTATTTGACTTCTTGGAATTCGGAATAGAAACCTTGGCTTATGTTGGAGAACTTGTGACCTTAATTGATATTTTGTCTGGATTTCTTGGGGTTTACCCCAAGACATTGGGTTGTTTGTTTGTTTTGTGTGCAGGTTATTGTGATTACATACTTTGTCTGTAATCTGGAATTCATCTGTATACAGTCGTTACTCTATCCAAATTTTGACTCATAATGTCAAGTGTTGGCTTCTTGTTAGTTAGATGGTTCTTCTCCTTAGCTTCTATCTTATGCTTTAGGATAGTCCCTTCATCTCCTCCCATCTTCTTTAATTTTCAAAATCTTCTCATCTTTTTCAAAATCTTCTTTGTTTATAAACTCAAACCGCTTTCATAATAAACCTCGACTTTGTTGAGTTCCTTTTCTATTAAAACTTCTTTTCTTTAAACAAACTTCAATTCACTTAATCATACTTCGACATCTTTCAAAATTAAGAAAAACACTTCAACTCATTCAAACTCTTTGGTGCGCTCGAGCAGCTTTACCCATTCAAACCTTTTTCCAAGATGAGACATGATTCATTGATAGTAGAGCAACATTCTCCTATCTCCATGGTTATAAAGTTGTCGACTTTTCCACTTGAGTGCTAGAGGCATTCTCAAACCCTCACTCTTGCTGACGCAGGCTCCATCTTTCCCACACCTTGTGGGCGTTAGTCGAGATTTTGCTTCTAAGAGTGACGACTTGTCTCTTTGTTCAAAATCAATCAACAATACGACCCAAGGCGAGCAACAAAAATAATAAAAAAACATTTCATTTTCTTTTGTGTGCAAATACCAATTCATTCTTTTCCTTTAGCAAGTAAATCTTTACATAACACTCCTTTTAAAAGAAACCAAACAAAGTGGATCATGTGGAGTACCATAGATGCTTAGGGTGTTAATACCTTCCCTTTGCATAACCGACCCATGTACCTCGATCTCTGACCTTTTATTTCATTATGGGTTTTGTTCGCTTTTTTCCCATTTCCCTTTGGAAACAATAAAGTGCGGTGGCGACTTCATTGTGTTGAGATAAGTCAATTGATGGCTTAATCTCAAATCTTTACCTCTAAATTTCTTTTCCGATCATCACTATCGTAATTTAGTTTCATCTTTGCTCGTCTCTTTGCCGACGGTGATTGCACGTGCGACAAGATCAAATACAAGGCTCTTAAAAAAAGTAATGAACATGGCGTATGCATTAACACAAACCTCGTTCAAACACTATCGCAACGAGATCAGATTGTCAAATCTAGATGCAGGTAGGTGGATTAATAATATTGCAGTGGAGAAATGGACAAGGTCATACGACAATGGACAACGATGGGGCCACATGACAACAAATCTTGTTGAATTAATAAACGGTGTATTCAAAGGCATACGAAACCTCCTAGTAACCGCTTTGGTGAAATCAACATATTTTAGGATGGCCGAGTTGTTTGCAAAAAGAGGTGAAATGTGGTATGCGGTGTTACCATCGGGAAAACTATGGAGTCAAAGCTGCCTGAAATTTATCAAGGAAGAGGGTGCCAAAGTCAGCACCCATCTTGTTAGACGGTTCAACCGACATAACCACGACTTCATTGTCAAAGAAGAAATCGACCATAACGAGGGGCTGCCAAGACAAGAGTATAGGGTTATACTACCATATTATTGGTGCAATTATGGAAAGTTTCAAGTCTTTCATATGTCTTGCTCTCATGTCATTACGGCATGTACGCATGCTCATCAAGATTCATTACTACTTCTATCTCCTATTTATAAGTATGAGACCTTGCTCAACGTATACAACAATGGCTTTCAAGTGGTAGAGAAACCTGATTATTGGCCTGCGTACGAAGGGGAAATAGTTTGGCACAACAACCAAATGCAAAGAAATAAAAAGGATCGTTCCAAAATCAAGCGTATCACAACTAAGATGGACGATCTTGACAAGTTAGAAAGAAAGTGTGGTTTATGCCATCAGGACAGACACAATCGAAAAAATGGTCCCACTCGTGCTACTAGCTCGGCAACATAAATAATGTATGCACACTATCTGTACTTTTTTATATCAAAGCTTTTTTTCCATTAAAATCACATGTCACAACAAACCATACGCAAACAACAGATAAAAACACATCATGACTAAAACAATAACAAATAAAACATGTAAATATAACATCAATAACACAAAAAATATCTAAGAAATTACAACCGTCAATACAATTTCATCGGATCCGTGCATCATCACCATTACGTTTGTGTCTGTTTTGACTTCCTCCAACCAAGATTGAGGTCTTTCAGTTGCAAGTGAGGTGGTTGTTCTTCTTTGGATCCTTCTAATTTGTTCCCCAGCTTCGATGTCTCCCTCTAGCCATCACTTCAACTCTCTCTTCAGATGCTTCATGGAGTGAATGTGCCAAAATTTCATTTTTATCGAAGGTTTGGTGGGCGAGAAAATAACGTACCCATCTCTAGTGAAAATCATGGGAGATGTCATGATGAAAAATAAAAATAGAAAATGAGAAGATAAAGTGATATAGTGTGAATAATGATGGAGAAATGGGTATTTTATTTATAAAAAACACAATTGTATGTAGTAGCCATCCCAGATGGTGCCTCCTCCCCGTATTATAGTGCATGCGCCATCTCACATGGCTTACAGGGAGTGTATGCGCCAAGTGAGATGGCGCCTAAGGCCAAATGGTGAGTGCATGCGCCAATTGACATGGAGCAACCATTCACATGTGTTGTACCCTAAAATTTTCCCTCCCTTATTTCTCAAGACATTCTTTCAAAAGCTTCTCAAACACTCAAGAACATAAGGGTTGACCAGTCAACTCACCTCCTAACCCAAAATGTCTACAATTAGGGTTTTGAGTTTCTCAAATAAATTTGGATTAAAAAGGTCTCAAGTGGCTTCCATGGTTCTTCATAGGTCCTCAACAAGGTCCATGTCAAGTTGCAAGATCTACATCACAAGTTTTCTCAGTCAATAGCTCAAGATCTTCATGGTTGATACTCGATACTACATTCATTAAGATCGGACTTTCGGGATATTTAGGCCGAGAGAAAAGATTGCTTGAGCTGAAACAATGCCCGATAAAGAAAGATCAATGATATTGGGATTCCTTAGAACCCAGTTACTTCTTTTAGGACAGGTTGAACCAACTAAACTTCAAGAGGGTACTTACTTATAACTCCATGCAAGCTTTAACCTAAGGCCTTGTATGCTTTGTTTGTGTGTGATTAAATTGTTCTAACATAACATCATGCATCATAACATTCATACCATTCCATTTCCTAACCATTTCAAGGACCAGAGAATTTATCTTTTTTCTGTTTTGCAGACTATGGCTTCCAATCGCAGAAATACCATATGAATCAGCTTTGTAAAAGTGCTTCCTCAACTCAAAAAGTTAGCATCAAGGGTTCCTGAAGATTCTCCCTACACAAAAAGATATGGTCGACTTCTCAACCGGGCTACCTCCAGCTTTCAAGAAGGCATGATGGGTGTGCTCTTTCAATTCTTTGATCCTATGCATCATTGTTTCACCTTTCCTGACTATCAATTGGTGCCTACATTGGAAGAGTTCTCTCAACTATTAGGTGTGCCTGTGCTTGATCAAATACGATTCACTGGTTTAGAGAAAACTCCAAAGCCTGAAGTTATTGCTAAAGCCTTGCATTTAAAGAGATGCGACATTGTAGCTAATTGGGAAACAAGGAGTGGAGTCGAGGGTTTTTAGCCAAGTTTCTGTTAGAGAAGGCTCGATTGTTTTGGGAAGATATAGATTTTCAAGCTTTTAAAGATGTCTTGGCTCTTCTAGTCTATGGTTTGGTTTTGTTCCCTAATCCGGACCAACTCATAAGGTGAATGTTGTCAAGGTTTTTCTTTCTCGAAACCCGATGCCTACTTTGCTTAGAGACATTCTACATCGTCTTCACATTCGTACCATGAGGAAGAGAGGGACTCTTAGGTGTTTCATTTTGTTGCTGTCTAGGTGGTTTATTTTGCCCTCGATCAGTATTAAAGAATGAACAAATCTTAACGTGATCTCAAAGGATAATGTCACTCTCTTATTCGGATATTTGTTGGTGTTCTTGATCTGTGGAGGATGTTACTATCATTGACCGTTGTGGGGAGTTCCCTAATATCCCACTTTTGGGCATTAGGTGGGGCATTACTTATAACACTTCTCTGGAACTATGGAAATTTGGCTATGCTCGAAGAGATGGCCCTCATGACGCACTCATCTAAGGAATTATATTCGACTACGGAAAATATGTCCAAGGTTATCATCAAAGGTTTGCACGAGCTCGGGGCATGGTAAACAACGCTGATAGCAAAAATTTGGGGCATAAGACCTTTATTTCTATGGAGCCTTATCTTAAATGGGTGCGAGCTCGCGCTCAAAATCTCATGATGTCGTATCCATCCATCCTACCAATAGTTGTGAAGCCTGTTGTTGAGGGGGATATTCCTTATACCATATTCCATCCTGATATGCCTACTGACCTTTAAGAGTTGCAGAAGTCTTGGATTCAACTGAAGGAAGAATGGGACATCTTCAAAACTCAATTTTATGCAATTGAGAAGAAAGTGTTGGAGCTCACACGAAAAATTCAAGAGGAGTAGGGTCTTAGTGCATACATAAATACAAAGAGGAAATGTCCATGTGAGATTTGATTCTTAGATTTAAGTAGTTCATGTTATCTTTGAAAGCTTTTATTATCATTGTAAGCCTAAAAGGAAGTTATAATTTTGTTGTACCCCAAAATTTACCCTCCCATTCTCTCAACATTTTCTCATCACAAGGCCCTTGGAGCTCAAGATCCAGTTAGGGTTTCCTCTGCAAGACTTCTCCTAGCACTGTTGGCCCAAATTAGGGTTTGTGTTTGCACAAATATATTTTGACCTAAAACGCATAAGATGACTTTCATGCTTCATGTTGGACTCCCAAGTTTATCCATGCCAAGTTTCAAGCCTTGATTCCAACCTTTGCCCAGTCAATTGGACAGTTGACCTAGAAATCAGCTGTATTGGGGAAAAAGTCAATTGTGGCCAATTGACAGTCAAACCTCATGAAAATTGACCCACATCAACATTATGAACTCATATGGACCATTTGATCAAGTTTGGATCACAATTCCACAAGAAATTTGATCAGATCACCAAAAGGGCAAAATGGTCATTTTTAGGGTTTTGACTGCACAAAGGCAATTTTTGACTGTTTGACCTAGCCAATGGCAACCCAAGCTCACATATGGACTCAAGGACCTCATGGAATTGTCTTGACATACCCAACAAGTTCAAAAGATCCCAAATACACAAGATTGACAGTTGAATTTTCCAGTCAATTGATCAATTTTTGACTGTATACTGAAAAGTCAAACTTTGACTTTTTGGTCAAAATCAAGTGTCAAGATTCATTTTTCATCAAAACATGCCAAATCATGAAACTTGTTCATCAAGAAATCAAAAATCACAAATTAGGGTTTGAAATGAAGATTTTTCATAACTTAGAATTTTTCTAAGTTATGAAAAACCCTAATTTTTTCCTAACTTTGTCCCACTTTCTCATCAAGATGCATTTGGATTCAAGGAAAAGTCAAAACATGAAAGTTGTAGTCCATTGCAAAATATACAACTTTGATACACAAAGTTTCCTCAAAAGAAGCTTGTAGCTCAAGTTACAATTTTTGGAACAAGGGTACCAAACCATTCTTAACTTAGAGAAATTTTGACCTATTTTAGGCAAGATTTTTGCCTAACTTCAAGACCACTTTTCACATACTTCCACTTGGAATTTCAATTTGCATTACAAAGATGGATTGTAGTAAACATTCTCAGCTTTCCAAAATGTCAAGGAACTCATCAAACAACCTCATGGTTAGAGAGAATCGAATTTGGCAAGTTGGAAAAAACTCACTTTGTTTATGGCCAATTTACATGTTCATACACTTAGGCAATTTTGAACTCAGCTTGCATTCCTTGATTACAGGTCCTATATCCCATTTGCACTCATAAATTTAATGCTAACTCATTGTGCCAAGACCTTATTTTGTGTGTTCAAGCATTGTATACAAAATTAAGCCATAAGTAGAAAAAGCATTATGTCCATTTTTGAAAAAGTGAAACTTTATGTCAATTTGCAAATCAAGAGGTACACAGCAAATCTCTTTGGCACAAGTTTTTGAGCTAATCCCACTGATCAAGGGCAAGCTTAGCAGCACATTAGAGGGGTCTCCATCAGTCTAAAAAACAACTTGGCATTTTGTTGCTTAAAGGTGAAGAAAACTTGCATAACAACTACCAACTCTCATTCCAGCAAGAGCAACCTTAAGCAAAGTTATTGTACACATTCTAAACACTAACCCTGACCTGAAACACAAGCCAACCAAGTTCCAAACATCCTCAAACACAGAATCACCATTAAACTGCACAAAAACAGGGTATTCTGCACTTGGACTTGGCTAGCTCATTTCCATCGTGCACCTTGGCCAAGAACACTTCAAACACATCCCACATCATCCCTTGAAACTGTTCCAAGCCCTAAACACGACCTGTAACACCCCTAACCAACATCACCATTTTCATATTTTCTGTTTTGCAGCTGGAGTGCCATAACACGATTCACTTGGTTTTAAAGCACACAAAGCATTGGAATAGCATCCTTGGACATCAAGCAAGCTATACAAATCATTACCTTGCTTTGTAAGCATCTCCATTATTGCACACGATTCCAACTGAACAGGTAAATCTTTGGACTTCTATCTCTCAATGTAGGAAGAATTAGCTCTAAGTTTGTGAATAAAAAATGTCATGCTCATGTCCCTGAAGCTATACATATCTTTACTTTCCATTTATTTTGCGTATGCTATGAGAATTTGAGGTCTGAACATTGATAAAAAGTTAGGTTAAGAATTAGGGAGGGAGAAATTCTCCCTCATTTCTGAGAGTTAGGATGAGTTCTTTATATGTCCAGAATCGTGGCTTGATGCTCTACATTTCTTGTGTTGTAAGTTTATGCTAAAAATCAGGGAATCTGGAGATAGGAAAACGCGTGTTGTTGTTGTTCAAGAAGGTTCAGAGGTTGAAGACAAGGTCTTCTTGGGCTGGGCCTGAGTTGACTTCTTATTTGCACCATATATTTACTTTTGAACCCCCTTGGCCCATTGTGCTTATTTGAAACATTTTTTGACTTTTTCTTGTTATTTCTTACTTATTTATTTTTTCTCATAATATTAAAAATATAAAAAATATTTTTCAAACCATTTTTGTATTTATTAGGCATTTATTGGTTTAAATTAATATTTGTACACATAAATAATACATAAATACTCTTTTGTTTAAAATACTAAAATAATATAAATACTTTTTATTTTCTGACTTTTGTTTTATTTTACCTTTGAAAAAAAACTTTTATAAAAAAATAAATTTTTTGTAAATATTAAATATTATTATTTTTATACATATATTTAGTATTTAGTGAATATTATAAATATTTATGTATTTATTAATACATTTAGGTTAAAAACACAATAAAATAATACATTTTATTTTTACTAATATTTAACTTAAAAATTACCTTTTTTATATACTTTCTTCTTTTATTTATTTTTTTTGGTACATGATTAATAAATATTGTATATAATACTATATAAATAATTAATACCTCTTATTTAGCAAAATTAGGGTTTTTGCCCTAAACATTCAAAAAAAATTAATTAACTTTTCTTCTATTTATTTTTTATTTTATTTGTGAATAAAAAATACACACTTACACAAGAATACCTTCACATACACATTGTTCCATTCTTATACATCTATACATTTATATTTGCGCAATTCAATTTGGTTGTAAATATTGGGTGCTATCCTCCTATAAAGTCTCATCCCCATTTGAACATTTGTACCCCCATTCCCATGATCATTGTGTAATAACTTAGGACTTTTAAATTTCGCACTTTAAATGCTTTCTAAATATGCCATGTTAGAATTAGGGTTTTGTATGCAAATCAAAAATAACAAAATAGTTTGACCTAAATTCAAGATAAACAAGCATGAAAATGGACAACACTAATCACACTTGCACCCCTAGGGTATTCCACTTGTTGCCTTCAATAATGGGCCATATTGCATGTTAGGTCTCTTTGGGAAAAACAACACAATTCAAATGATCATAGTCCCTCGATGACGCTTTCAAAAGTTGCCTAAAAATGATCAAGTCCCTTAAAGAAAATTGCCCAAAGATACTTGGCACCATTGCAATTATGGTCTAAACGATGACCCGTGCCCGTCCTTTTCACATCCTAACACAAGATTGTCCACCAAATACAATGGTGGAACAAAATTGTTAAAAGGGTTAAAACATAGCAAATATCTTTGAGAAATTTAGGATAGATAGCTCTTGATTACTTGCCAACTTGCAAAACAAAACACTTGCCTATTTTTCAAACCACACATCAATACATTTTCAAAAAAACAACTTTCAAAAACATTGAAAACCTTTTCAAAAGACATACACCTTTGTATACATCCCAACATGGATCATTACAAAGGTTGCCACCACATTGGCCTCTTTTCAAAACATTTTCAAACCCACACACACAAAGCACCATTTCAAACAATTGAAAATTAAGGCAAGTTGATCTAAGCAAGTAACTAAGAGCCCATGGATAGAAAGGGTGCTAATACCTTCCCTTTCTATAATCTACTCCCCGAACCCAAGAAAACATATCAAAGGTTTTTGCTGTGCTTTTTAACCTTTCCTTAGGATAAAATAAAAAGTCGGTGGTGACTCTTGCTCAACCGAAACATTTGCGAATACAAACGCAAAACTCAAGTCAGTTCTCCCACCGTATCACAAATTTCAACTTTGCTAATAAAATCTTTGTTTCATGTTTCCTCCTGGTTAGCATATTTAAATTTCTTAAGGTCCTTGAAATCATTGCATTTACATATCATACATCATTTCATAACAGGTTTTTCGTACAAGTTTCTCATTTTTCGCTGTTTATTTCAGCAGAAAAATGGCCCTCGAACAAACAGTCAAGGATCTCCAGGATCAACACGCCCAGTTCCATGAAACTCTCATGAATCTGGCCCAAGGGAAAAAAGAGATGTTGGCGCTTGTCACCAAGAAAAAGAAGACCAAAAAGCCAGTTGTTGTCCTCAACATGGGGTGGAGGTTCAAGGGTCCTACTCAACCAGTCCATGTAGAAGATGACAACAATGATGAAGATGGCAAGAACAATCAGGATCATGAGAATACTCCTGAAGGCGAAGACTTTTCTGATGAACAATATCCTCCTGTAAATGACAAATATAAGCATTTGGAAGACATACTCAAGGCAATGGAAGTCCAGAAGGTTCCTGGACTGGATTTTGGTGAATTAGGTCTGGTTCCAGGGGTGGTCATCCCACCTAAGTTCAAGGTCCCTGTTTTTGCTAAGTACAATAAGGTCTCATGTCCTAAGCTTTACTTGAGGTCGTACGTTCAGAAGATACAGCCTCACACTTCTGACCGGAAGTTATGGGTCCATTTCTTCCAAGAAAGTTTGACGGGCACACAACTAGAATGATTCTATCATCTAGAGGGAGATAATATTCATACTTGGGAGGACTTGGCTGCTGCTTTCTACAAGCAGTACCAATATAATACTCACTTAGAACCAACTCGAGTGCAACTGCAGAATATGTCCATGGGCTCTAATGAGGGGTTCAAGGAATATGCTCAAGAATTGAGGGATTTATCTGGTAGGGTGCAACCTCCTCTGACTGATCGGGAAATGGTAAACATGTTCATGGGCACTCTGGCAGGCCCGTTTTTTAATCTATTGATCGGAAGCTCTTCAGCGGGTTTTATAGAAATGATCTTGATATGGGAAAGAATAGAAAATGTATCAAGAGCAGAAAGATATCAATGGATGCATCTCCTAGTGCTGTGAAGAAGTGATTCGGAGGTAAAAAGGAAGTTAGTGATGTCTATGGCCAGAAGATTCATGGTAAAAGTAGCCGTCACAATCTATGGGAGCAATGTTAATTTCCAATCTGGCGCCTGCTCAACAACAACAACAACAGGGTAACCATCGAAGTCCAGATGCTCCAAGAAGGCAATTCACCAAGATTAATATTCCTTTTCTCAGGCACTACAACACTTGCTAAAAGTCGAACTCATTTCGCTGCATGATCCTCCTCCCAATCCCAACACCACCTTTCCTAAGTACAATTCGAATGTGAGGTGTGCTTATCATTCAAATAGTACTGGCCATGACACCAATAATTATTGGGCCCTGAAGAACAAGATTCAGGACATGATTGACAACAAGGAGATTGAGTTCGATCCTCCAGAGACTCATAATGTGATTACAGCACCTATGCTTAAGCATGATAAAGGCATAAGTACTGTTGAAGATATTATGTATGTTACTTTTGTGAATGATGTGGTTACTCCGCTCTCCATAATAAAGAAGAATTTGTTACAAGTTGGTTTATTTCCAGGTTGTGTTGAAGGTTGCTATTGATGTGCAGTCGAACCCAATGGCTGCAAGTCACTAAAAAAGGGTGTGTAACGCTTGATGGATGAACATATTATTCTGATTGAAAAAGTTTCGTCTGCCAACAATCTTTGCCAAGACTTGTCTGTTATCCCCGGTACTCCTTTTAGGATCCCGTTGGACCCTAAAATTTTCCCTCTCATTTCTCAAGAGATTTCTCACAAAGACCTGCGAAAGCTCAAACTTGCACCAGTGTTGACTAGGTCAAGCCATCTCCACAACACTGACACCTCAAGATTAGGGTTTGAATTTGCATAAGGACAACCAAATTTCTAATACTTCAAGTGACGTTCTTGGGTCATTATGGACCTTCAAGAGTGCTCATGTCAAGTTTCAAGTCTTCTCAATCAATTGACCAAGAGACCAAAAATCAGATGTACTGATGAAAAAGTCAACTGTAGCACCAAAAGTCAAACTTTGACTTTTTGGTCAACATTAAGTCTCAAAGATCAAAATTCATCAAGACATTCAAAAATATTAAACTTGATCATCAAGAAATCAAGAAAGTCAAAAGTCAATGTGAAAATTCAAACTCTTCAAGACTTAGAAATTTTTCTAAGTGTTATTTTATACATGATAATTTCATTTCTTTATGCCAACTTTTCACCATGATGCAAGATGATTCAAGGAAAAATTCTAACATGAAAGTTGTATATCTCAATGAGATATAAAACTTTGTAGGGCAGAACTTTTTCTAGAAATGCTTGGGTTTTGAGTTATAAATTCATGAAGTCATGGCATTTTTTAATAAACACTTAGAGAAATTTTCAATAGTTTTAGTCAGGATTTTATCCCAACTTCTTGGCATTTTTTCACATAGTTACAAGATGATTTTGTCAAAATGGAAAACATGAAAGTTATAGAGGGTGTTTCAAGCTTTCCAAAACATCCAAGAGCATGAATTTATCATATTTGAGCTAGGAGATTCAAGGATCTGAAGTTGGACATTCATTCTTGATTTACAAGGCAGATTTGTGATGAACAAGGAACCAAAATCTTAGCCATGCTGCATAATCTTCACTTTGCAGGCCTCTTGACTTGCAAATATCTCCATAACCATATGTTTACACAATTGATTGAACCATTATCCAAGTGGTTCAAGTATTGTCCATTGCATTTTTCCATTTTTGGCACAAAGGCACCATTGCCATTCTTGCAAAGTTCACTTTAATCATAAAGTCAATTTTTTGAGCCTCTAACCTGTTGTTATAATCACACTTTACTTCTACAAGTCAGAACAAACATGTTTAAAGTGATAAACCACTTTAGATAGCTTGGTACGAGCATTAGAAACATGTTCTTCATGCTTGCTTCAAAAACAAGCAAGATAACCATAACATGTGATTCAAAATCTGAGTTGTTTGAAGTCTCAAACATTCTCTATAAATAGAGAGGCCAATTGCAAGAGAAAGGGTCAGAAAAAAAGAAGGGGAAACTAACACTCAAAATCATTCTTGCTGTCAAAAACCATAATTGCCCATAAAACCTCCATTTTTGAGCTTTGAAGTCCAAATCTTTGAATCTCATACCTTGCAAGTTTTCTCCAAACAAACCATCCAAACACTCCATATACATCTTATAGAAATTGTTCAAACACAAAAACAACTTCTGTAACATCACTATCATCACTTCCCAAGCTCAACAACAGCCCATACAATAGCTCAAACTCAAAGCACAAATTTCAGTTTCAAGGTAAGTTTTCTTGACTTTGAACTCTTCATACAAGCATCATTAATAATTTATTTGTGAAGATAAAATATAGATATCATTTCCTTGAAGATATCCATATGATTTCTTTTCATTTTCACTAACCATGTGTTGAGAATTGACTTTTACATGTAGCAAAACAATGATAAAAGCAAAAAACAGCAGCTATGTGTCGATACGAAATGCTATGAGTCGATACATACTATGTTCAAAATAGGTTATGAGTCGACATGAAACATGTATGCATCGATAAGAAATGGTTATGAGTCGATACGAAACCATTATGCGTCGACTCATACTGAGTTATTTTGACTTCCAGGAGCAAGAAACACAATTGAGCCGACACATGAGCCAATACGAAATCTGCATGAGCCAATACATAAGCTCACGTGTCAGCTCATAAAACTTTGTCTTTTTAATCTTTTTTAAAAAAATATTTTCTCTATACTTTTATTATTATTATTTTCATATAAAAAAAATCAAATATATATATATTTTATTTAAATATGTATGCATACACTTTTGTTTTATTCCTTTTTTCTAAACTAAAAAAGACACAAAAAAAAATTCTTATTAAAATCAATTTCTTTTCTTAAAATTAATTTAATATTTAGACTTAGGTTTTATTTCAATTTGTTTATTTTGATTAAATTAATTTAGACATTATAATTTTAATTAATTTCTTTTCAAATCAATTAGAACCTTCTTCATAAAAAAAACATAAAAACACTTTCTCTTCTCTTCATATTTCTTTGTAAATTTTATTATTTCGCACTATAATTATGTAATTGTCAAAGTATTGTAATAGTAAATTAGGTTTATTTGTTTTCATCTCCCCATTTGTAAATTTGTACACCCCCTCCCCTAATGATGTAATAGCGCAGTAATTTTACTTTCCGCAATTTATCGCTTTAATATAAATGTTAGTAATTAGGGTTTATATGGCAGGACTAAAACCAACAGTTAGCAAATCCTAATCAAGACAAATCAAACATGTAAACCAATGCACTTTCATACATACAACCTTAGGGTAAATCCACTTGGTTTCCTTACAAAATGGCCATATTATACATGTGAGATATATTAGCAAAAATAATCAAAGAAATACAAGATCATGGTCCCTCGATGACGCTATCTAAGTTTCCTTTCAAAATGATCTTAGTCCCTAAATAAAAATGCTAAGATACCTTGCAACATTGCTAATCATGGTTATACGATGACCCACGCCCGTCCCGTTTACATCCAAAGATAGGGTTACTTACCAAATCAATGGTAAGATAACAATGTCAAAGGAAAGAAGAAATGAACATGAAAGACCTTTGAGTAGGTAGAATGCTCCTACTTACTTGCTCCATTTCAAAACAAAAACATCCTTGCTATTTTCAAAACAAAGACTTGAAAACATTTTCAAAAGACCAACACTTTGTATACATTCTTACGAACGAGGATCATTACAAAGTTTTCCTAAACAATGGCCTCTTTACAAAATACTTTCAAAAACCACACAAAGCATAATTTCAAACAAAATCAAGTGATCTAGCAAGTAACTAAGAGCCCATGGAAAACCATGGATGAAAAGGGTGCTAATACCTTCCCTTTTCATAATCTACCCCCCGAACTCAAGAAACAATCTCAAAGGTCTTTCCTGTGCTTTTTCACCTTTCCTTTTGGATAAAAGAAAAGTCGATGGCGACTCTTGCTAACCGCAACATTTGTGATCAAACGCAAAACACCCGAGTCAGTTCTCCCACCATATCACAGAACTGACGACTCTGTTGGGGACAATTCTAAAAGTGGGGTTACCTTAGGGTTAGATCATATTTACTTTCTTACATTGTTTGACTTGTATGCTTTATATTATGGTTCTTTGTTTGGGCTTGAATCCTCTACCCGGATTTGGGATACCTTATAGTAAGTAGCAATACATTGTGGAAACTGTGCGGGGTATACCGACATGGTCTAAGAAATAGCTATGTTAGTGCGACATATTTGTGGGTACCGGTAGCCTTTGATTTAATCAAAGAGAATACAGGGCCGCTGAGTGATGTCATGAAGCACTAATGAACTTTTAGAACCTTTACTTGACCAACTTGGACTTTAGGACATAGTGAGATGACCGGATTTGGTGCAGTCCGAAGTTGGTAGATACTCGATACTACACTCATTGAGGTTTGGTTTCTTGGGATATTTCGGTCGCCATTAAAGAGGCTTGAGCTGAAACAATGACCAAGGAAACAATCTGGTGATATTGAGCTCCTTAGAACCCAGTTACTATCACTAGGACAAGTTTAATCCAACTAAAATTCAAGAGGGTACTTACCTATGAGACTCCATGCAAGCCTGAACCTAAGGACTTGTCTGCTTTGTTTGTATATACATACTTGTACATAACATCATGAACATCATAACATCATACACATTCATTAACCATTTCAAGGATTTTTGGATTCATCTTTGTCCTCGTTTTGTAGGATATGGATTCTCTTCGCAGAAAAACTATTGAAGTCAACCTTGTGAGGATCCCTCCACAACTTAAGGAGATAGCTTCAAGGATTCCTAAAAACTCTCCATTCGCCGAGAGACTTGGTCTCCTACTCAACTTGGTCACCTTCAACACATATGAGGACATGATGAAGGTGCTCTTTCAGTTCTTTGATCCTTTACACTATTGCTTCACATTTCCCGACTATCAACTTGTGCCTACTTTGGAAGAATTCTCCCGACTCTTGAGGATTACCATTCTCAATCAACTACCTTTCAACGGTACAGAAATAGACCCAAATCCAGAAGACATTGATCAAGCCCCACACTTGCACTCATCTGATGTCACAACTCATTGGGAAACAAGGAGTGGTGTCAAATGTTTCCTAGCAAAGTTCTTGTTCGAGAAAGCCCAAAACTGTTGGAATTCCTTAGATTTGCAACCCTTTGAGGAAATTGTGGCTCTCCTCATCTATGGGATGATTTTGTTTCCAAATCCTGACCAACTCATAGATGTGAACACCGTCAAAATCTTCATATATCGCAACTCGGTGCCTACATTGCTAGGGGATATCCTACACTCTTTTCACACTCGCACAATGAGGAAAAGAGGTGTCCTTATGTGTTGCACTCCTCTCTTGGCAAGATGGTTTATTTCGCATCTTCCCCAATCTTTATTAAAGAACGAGTAAGGTTCAAGGTGGTCACAAAGGTTGATGACGCTCAAACATTCAGACATTCATTGGTGTTCCCGGTCCATAGAGAATGTTACCATTGTCGACCGTTGTGGAGAATTTACTAATGTACCTTTACTTGGAATTAAGGGAGGTATCACCTACAACCCCTGCTTAGCTTTAAGACAATTTGGTTACGCCCGAAGGGATGGCCCGCATGAGATGTTGATTCAAGGTTTGGTATTTGACTACGAAACGATGATCAAGGTCTTCGCCAGAGATTTATCCGAGCTTGGAGGATGTTAAAAAAGGTAGATAGCAAGACTTTGGGGCACAAGAATTCCATCCCTCTTGAGCCTTACCTCAAATGGGTACAAACTCGTGCTCAAAGTCTTATGATGCCTTATCCCTCCATTCTCCCGGTAATCATTGAGCCTGTCATGGAGGGAGATGTTCCATATACTATCCTACATCCTGACATGTCTACCTCTCTTGAAGACCTACAAAGGGATTGGATACAACTCAAGGGGGAGCGAGATACCTTCGAAGCCCAATTCTACGCAAGCGAGAAGAAGGTTTTGGAACTCACTAGGCTACTTCATGAGGAACAGACTCTGAATGCCTACATTGCATCAAAGAGGATGCGTACTACCTTTTTATCTTAGAGTTTTTGTATTATTTTGCCCAAGAAGGCATTGATGTGCTCAAGCTTTAATTTATTAATATGACGTGTGTTTCCTTTTTGTCTAAAACAAATTTGAATTTTAAAATCCTTGAAATCATTGCATATGCATTTACCATTCATCATAACATAAGCAGGTTTCTTGCAACAAGTCTCCTAATCTCTCTACTGTTTATTTCAGTAATATGGATCTCGAGCAAACAGTGAAGGACCTCCAATATCAGAATGCATAGTTTCAACAGTTGTTCTTAACTCTAGCCAAAGGACAAGAATAGTTGAAGACCTTGCTGGTTGAGGAGAAGAAAAAGAAGACGAAGAAAATAACTGGAATTCTGAACATGGGAAGAAGATTCCAAGGGCAGACAAGAAGGGCCTTAGACTTTGCCACGAAATCCGGTGAGAAATATAACCAAGATGGGAAGGGTAAAGAAACGGTTGTCCCGTTAGAACCATAAGAGGAAGAGGGAGAAGAAGACTATTCTGAAGAACAATACCCTCCAACTGATGACAAGTATAAGCATGTAGAAGAACGGTTGAGTGCAATGGAAATCCAAAAAGTGCCTGGTTTGGACTTTGAGGAGTTGGGCTTAGTATCAGGGATTGTTATTCCTCCAAAATTCAAAGCACCTGTATTCGCCAAATATGACGGAGTCTCATTCCCTAAAATGCATCTCCGGTCCTATGTGAGGAAAATCCAACCCCATACCGCTGACAAAGATTTATGGGTACACTTCTTCCAAGACAGTCTGTCTGGAACTCAACTTGACTGGTTTTATCAGCTAGAAAGAGCCAATGTTCACAACTGGGAAGATCTTGCTGCAGCCTTTTACAAACAATACCATTACAATGCTGATCTTGCATCTACCCGTACTCAACTCTAGAGTATGTCCATGGTTTCAAGTGAAGGCTTCAAGGACTATGCGCAAAAATGGAGAGATTTGGCCGGAAGACTTCAACCTCCTCTATCTGAAAGAGAGTTGGTAGACATGTTTTTGGGCACCTTGTCTGGTCCCTTTTTCAATCACTTAATTGGGAGTTCATCGGCCGGTTTTACTGAATTGATATTGATCGGAGAAAGGGTAGAAGCCGGGATAAAAAATGGAAAGATTCAAAAAGATGCTTCCTCTGCTGCTATAAGGAAGCCATTCATCGGAAAAAAAGAAGTAGTTGATGTATACCCTCAGAGAAATCAAGATAGGGTTGAACTTCGTCCAATGGTGGGGGCCGTTATGATTCCTAAACCTACGCCTGATCAGCAAAGAAACAATCAGCCAAGAATGGAAAGACCATTCAGACAGTTCACCAGAATTAACATGACCCTATCTCAAGTATTGCCACATCTGTTAAGATCCAACCTGGTGACCTTGAAAGAAGCTCTAAAGAACCCCTAACACAACCTCTCCTCACTATCATCCTAATGCCCGTTGTGCATACCACTCCGAGAGTCCCAGCCATGGCACTAACAACTTTTGGGCTCTAAAGAACAAAGTACAAGACCTCCTTGAAGCCAAAGAGATTAAATTCGATGCACCCGAAAAGCCAAATGTCATTTCTGCCCCTATGCCCAAACATGGCAATAATACCAACACCGTTGAAGAAGATGTTTGTTACTTCAGTTGATGAATTTATGACCCCACTCCTGACTATCAAAAAGAACTTATTGAATGCCAGTATTTTCCATGGCTGTAATGAAAGCTGTCATTTTTGTTTGTCCTCACCAACCAGCTGTCCTTTGTTGAAAGCATGCGTTCAATGCCTAATAGATAAGAAGGAAATTTTGTTTGAAAAGACTTTTGTTCCACCTGTTCCTCTTAATGATGTGTCTATCATTACCATTTCCGATAATTCTTCCAGGGTCTCCACCAAGAGACCCATTAGAATTACATCAGTTCCAAAAGTAAATCCTTTGATAATTACACTGCCTGGACCAGTCCTGTATTCGTCAGACAAAACCGTACCATGGAATTATGGAGGGGATGTCTACTACCATGGTATCAAGCAAGATTGGCCAGCTGCCGAAGATTCAAGTTCTGAGAAAATTAACTCTGATGTCAGTAATATTGCAGGGACTAGCAAGATTACCCGAAGCGGAAGGATATTCTCTCCAGAAATTTCTCCCCCAAAAGCAGTTTCTGGACCCGTAATCATTCCTGTTGTTGTTGCTCCTCCAAAAACTGCTCCCAGTCCTACAATCATCTCCACCAATACTCCAACTGACAAAGCTATTACGACTCCTATTATCACTCCTATTGACACTCCTGCTGCCAAGTTAACCGAGACTCGAGGAAAAGGTGTTCTGGTTGAGTCTGTCAAGACGAAGACACAATCATTGGCTATCCCTGAGACCTCCCGGAAAGAGATGGAGGAAATTCTAAAGATCATAAAAATAAGCGACTACGATGTAGTTGAGCAAATGGGGAAAACTCAATCTAAAATCTCCATGCTAGCTTTACTACTATGTTTCGAGGCTCATGCAAAAGCCCTGGTAAAATTCTTGAAAACTGCCCATGTACCCCAAGAAACATCTGCCGATCAGTTCCAAGACCGCGTAGCCAGCTTGACTGCAAATAATGGTCTAGGTTTTTCGAATGCTGATTTAACGCAAAGAGGAAGGAAGCGTAATAAGGCATTGTATGCCTCAGTGGAATGCAGAGGCACAACCTTGGCTCATATTTTGGTGGACACTGGTTCATCTCTGAATGTGTTGCCTAAAAAGGCTCTTGATAGGCTTGATTGTGAGGGATTGACATTAAAACCAAGCAACATAGTAGTGAGGGCCTTTGACGGCTCAAAGAGGATGGTGCGTGGGGAAGTGGATATCCCCATAAAGGTTGGAACCCAAACATTTGATTCAACTTTTTATGTAATGGATATTCACCCTTCATATTCCTCCTTGCTAGGCCGACCGTGGATCCGCAATGTTGGCGCTGTTACTTCTACATTGCACTAAATGCTGAAGTATCCGATTCAAGGGAAGATTGTCACCGTTCATGGAGAAGAATAGTATATGATCGGCCACCTCAATTCCTTCAGATATGTAGAATTAGATGGTGAATTTATTGAAACTCCATTCCAGTACTTTGATGAAATCCCGCAAGATGTGGCAGTGACCAAGGTTGTTCCCAAGATCATAAGGCCTTCACTTAGGATGTCATCTTTGAAGGATGCAAAGGCAGTGAAGAATGTGGGTGCACTATCTGGGGGAAACTCCCGGATATCCCATACAAGTCTGACAAGTTTGGCCTAGGTTTCACTTTAGGTGTTCAGAAGGTTGTACGCCGCGCTCGTGCTGGAGGACCACCCTTGAAGATCAGCAATCGTGAGGTCAACGTGGTAGAGGATGATGAAGATGGCTACAAACTGGAGGATTGGATCTTCCCAACTGTCAGTGGAGGGCTCAGTAATTGGGAGGCTAGAGATTTTGTCCCGATCACTTTTATCCCACATTAATTTGTCTTTATATTTTGTTGGATATGCAATATTAAAACAATTCAAACTCTTAAAACCTTGTGTCTTACCCGAGGCATAATGGTCCATTTGTAAGGGTTATTATCTCATTTCCATATGACATCAATGAATCATGGACATTATGCATACAAAATTTGTGCTCATTGTTTTTCTTTTTTACATTTTCATTTCTTTCAAAGATAGATATACCCTTACACACACACTCACATTGCAGGTCTACATCCATTCGGTATCCCATGGGTAACGGTTCTTCTATGGCCTTTTGTGACTCTGAAAATATAATCTACCAAGCCGAAGATGAAGGTGGGGAAGATTGTGAAGTACCAGGGGAACTTGCCAGATTACTACTACAAGAAGAGAAAACCATCCAGCCTCACGAGGAACCCGTGGATACGATCAACCTAGGTACTGAGAAAGACAAAAGAAAAGTCAAGATGGGTTCCAATTTGGGACCCAGTGTCAAGGAGCGTCTGATTCAGTTGCTACACGAGTATGTTGAGGTCTTTGCCTAGTCGTATGAAGACATACCAGGACATGATGTAGATACTATGGTGCATCGTTGTTGTACCCCAAAATTTTCCCTCCCACTTTACTCAATAGATGTTCATCAAGATACTCAACTTGCTCAAGGATGCTCAAGAGTTGACCAGGCAAACTCTCTCCCAAAGCAATGTACCTCAAATTAGGGTTTCCATTTTCATCAAGATGGGTTAACTTCAAAGACCTCGTATGCTCTCCATGGTCCTAATATGTTCTCAAGACCCTCCATGTCAAATTTCAAGCCTTACACAAGAAGTATGCTCAGTCAACTGCTCAGATGCTTGAGAATCGACTGTATTAGGTCAAAAGTCAATTGTGGCCCACATATAGTCAAACTTCAAGATTTTTGGTCAAAATAAACATTTTTAAGTGACATTCATCATTTGATCAAGGGTTGATCATGATTCCTCAAGGAATGCTCCCAATTCATCAAAACTCAAGATTTGCTAAATTAGGGTTTCTTAGGAAAACTCAACCAAACTTTGACCAAGCATAACTTCTTCATACTTTATCAGAAATTTTCCATCCAAGGCTCATTTTGAAGAGGATGCAATCTCCTACAACTCATCTCCAGTCCCCAAGTTCAAGAAATACACCCATAAAAAGATATGAATTTCTACATTATAGGTCCTTTTGAAAAGTCAACAAAAACACCTTTTAGGTCAAAGCTTCTCACATGAACATGGAAGATCCATTTGAGATGAAACCAAAAGGGTTGTTTAGGGGACATCCTAAGCTTTCTAAAAAGTCTAAGAACACCCTCATAGGGTCAAAATTGAGAGAGATATGCATTGTCAAAGTTGGCCATTTTTGGAAATTTGCACAAAGTCAACAATACCCAAAATTGCATTTTTTTTCCACATGGGCCTATCTTTTCGAGTTTGGAGCTTGTTCCTAACATGGTCCACGACCCATGAACCACTCCATGCCTCATTCACTTATTTATTTAATTTATTGTGATTTAATTCATTTAAAATTGAAATAAAATCAAATAAAATAAAACACAAATCACATAATTTGTTTTAGGGATGTTTTTGCATTGAATGGAGATCTCATGTGCTGTCAATAGCCAAGAAAGATCGTTCCATGGCATGAAAGGAGAGAATCTCTACAATTGGATAGAATGGAAGCAAATTGAAAACACATTCATATCTTGGATTCTTGCCAAAATAAATGATCTAATTTGATTCCAGACATATACAAGATCATTGTGAACCCTAAAGAAGAGAATTGAGACGCGCAGCTGCGTCCAAGAACAAAAACCAAGTTTTCAATTTTTGCAAAAAAGTGACAATCAGATTTTCAATTACAGACCATTTCAAGGCGTGCTGAAGGTAAAATCGTGTTCCTAGGCAATCATTGAAGCAATAGCAAGCATCCTCAAGGCCTGAAACATCCAGAATCACGCTCATCAAGTCTCACGGTTTTCTATTTTTTTGAAAACTGTTTTCATTAATTTTGGCATCATAAACATATTCTAAATACATACTCATGTTTATTATCATGTATGCAACGTATCTGGATTGTTTAATTTGAGAATAGGTGCAGGAATCACGAAATGTCATTCTTAAGGTTTCAAGCTCCATTTTAGGGTTTCCTAATGCAGGCAAAATCAAGGCTAGACGTGGGTACCATGGTGTGATCGGTGGATCTGGAACTGACTGTTTAACGCCGGTTTCGCGAAATGTCGCGGAAGCAAGAGTCGCCACCGTCTTTTATTTTCTCCAACATGGACAGGACAAAAGCACAGAAAAATTCCTTAAAGAGATTGCTCTCGGTTCGGGAGGTAGGTTATAGAAAGGGAAGATGCTAGCACCCTTTCTATCCATGGTTATCCATGGGCTCTTAGATACTTGCTCATTTGTGTTTTCAAAAATGGTTTGTTTGCTTTTCAACTGTGGGTTTTAAAAAAGTTTCTTTGAAAATTTCAGTTCGACTCTTGTATCGGTCCTCAAGAATGTTTGAAAAATTGCTTTCGAAAGCTTTTTGAAAATGTGTTGGTGTGAAAAGTATTTTTTGATTGTTTTGAAATTAGAGCAAGTATCTTAGAGTTGTCTACCTACCCTAAGGAATTCGTCTGCGTAAATGTCCTTAAAGTAGTGCCATCCCACCATTGAGAGGTAGGTAGCACCACCGTTGGAGGTGTTCGGGTCAATTCGAGGTTCGGGACATGGTGATCACCAGAGCAATGGGAAGACACCTTAGAAGCTACCCTCATGCCAGGTTCCCGGATCATGAGGACTTACTAAGACATCCTCTACTCGACGATCACCTTTCGAGGCAAGGCAACAGTGAGGCGTACCCTAGGGGTGGTGTGTGCGATTCGTGTGTCGTTTTCATTTGTATTTGTCTTGTCATGTTATTGGTGTTCTACGCTTGCTTTTATTTATATCCATACATTCTTTCATGCTTTTGATTAACAGTTAAAAGTTGCGAAGAAAAGTAAATCTAAAGCTATTACAAATGGCGCGGGTCCACATCGCCAAAATTAACCAGGACCCGATTTGACGGAAAATAAATAAAGTAAAAGAATTGAAAAATGCGAGAAGTAATTACAAGGCTTTGGGAGAGATACATAATTATTTAAATGACATAAAATAAATATGCGAAATTAAATAGAAATTAAGAACATGGGCGTTGGACCCTTTTGCAAAAATTAAAATTTATGAAGAATTAAAATTAAAATTAAAAGAAAGCAAGAATTTGTTTTTTGGGGTTTTTATGTATTTTAAGATTTAATAGAAAAAAGAAAGAATTAATTAAAATTTAAATGAGATGCAAACCCTAATTCTAATTATTTTAATTTATTTAGAAAACATGAAACTTTAACCTAATTTAAACCTAATTTTATTTACATGCAAATTTGATAAAAATAAATAAAATAAATAAATATTATTATGAAAAAGAAAAATTAAAAAGGAATAAAAATTACTTAAACCTAATTCTACATTTTTTAGATTTTTTATTAAAAGTATTAAAATTAAACCCTAATTTATACTAAATTAATTTACATGCAATTTGTTTATGAAAATAATTAAAATAAATATTCATTATATTTTTTTATCTTTTTCTGAGTTTTTTATGATGTTTTTGTATTTTGTTAAAATAATTAATTAAATCAAAACAAATAAAGAAAGTAAAATAACAATTAAAATAAAACATGAAAAAAGTGGAGAATTGCAAACCAGGGGGGGTTCAGTCCCAAATTAGGAGGTATGGATCCAGTAAATTGAGCCCAACCTTGCAAGGCTTGATTGACTTTTGTGCAAGCGTGTGGCGCGTTGACCAGGGCTTATGGTGCTCATCAATTTTGCACCCTTGGATTGCTTCTGATGGACGCGTGGCTGGATAGATCTGGAGGATGCATGGTGTGTCTTAACGCTTGCGTTGCATGGGAATTGCTAATGAAAAATATTATGGAAATTACACAGACCTGGGACTCGAACCCAGGTCTTGGACATTGCAAATCAACACCTGTGCCACTAAGCCATCCGAATCACATTTAATATATAATAGTTAACAAATATTATAAAAGAAAAAAGAGTTAGTGGCCTCCAACGCGCGCTAAATTTAAACGGACCAACCAATGCTTCCCACGTAGTCGTCTTCCTCGCGTCTTTGTTTTTTCCTGAAATAAGAGAAACATAGGCAACGGTTTTCACGCGTTGCCTAAGGTAACATATCAAGAAATAGCGATTAGCCCTGTAGTATTCAGAAATTGATCGCGAGTGTAGATTCTTCTTCGTCTAAGCTTGCTGGTTTGAATGGTGGTGGTCACTAGCCTTAATTTTTCCTTGGGTGAAAAACCCCAATTCAAAACTCTGAAAACCCTAGAAAACCAGTTATGGCATAATCGCGTATGGCTTGCAAAAATTCAATCAAACATATGGGTTAGCTTTAGAATCACACCAGGAACAAGAATCAATAATTGAAATGTCATGAAAATGCATGGATTATAGAATACGATTATGAAATTTTCATGGAATATGTTGAGTTCTGTATACCGATTCCTTGCCTTTTGATGAATGTTCTGGATTGGAATATGATCAGTGAAGCTTCAGGAAGCCAATGGAATATGAATTATGCCTTGAATCAACCTAAAAAGTAGTTTTCAGTTTTGAACTTTTGGCAAGAATTTCAAGTTTTGGTTATGGTCTGAGGCGCAGCTTCCATGTCTTCCAGCATTAGGTTTTCACTCAGGCTTATGTACTGAATAGATTAGGTTAACAAAATTGATCCAAATATCTTTCATTCATGGATTGAAGATTTGATTTGTTAAGGATCTTTTTTCAATCTTTTTCAAGTGTTCTTTGCTCTCAATCATGCCAATCACTCCAATTCTTTCCTAATTAGCATATACACGCAATCTTGATGGCAAAATATGTATAAAAAGATTTGTTAGGGTGAATTAAATATTTTTCATATATTTAAATGATTTAAATGAATTAATATAAATAAAAATTCAAATAAATAAATAAAAAATGAGAAAATACTTCCCTTTGGGCCAAGTGGTCGTGCATATGCTTAGAATGATGAATCATGGAAGAAAAATGGGCCCATTAGCAATTTTAGGTCATTTGAATCAATGTTGACTTTTCAAAATGTCCAAACATTTCCCAACTTCCACAAGGCATAACTTGCTCAATTTTTAAGCTTTTCTCATGTTCTTGGACATTTTGGAAAGGTCTTTGAGTCCTCTAACCAATGTCCTTGGTCCCATGTCATTTTGATTTACCAATCTCAAGTTATGGCCCTTGACTTAAAGTCCCTTTTTGTTGACTTTTGAAAATGACCTATAATGTTGAAATTGATAACTTTTTGTGAGAGCATTTCTTGGACTTGAAGTATGAAGATGAGTTGTAGGAAATGTCTTTCTCTTCAAAATGAGCTTTGGATGGAATTTTTCTGATAATCCATGTGAAAGTTATGCCCTGGTCAATTTCAGTTGACTTTTTCAGCTGTCCAAATAAGGAAACTTTTGCATCTTTGATGATTTCTGAGCCAAATTTTGAGAATCATGATCAAGCATTGATCAAATGATGTTTGTGGCTTCAAAATGATATGTTGATCAAAAATTTGAACTTTTGCCTGCCAAATGACCATTTTGCCCCTACAGTTGACTGTAGTGCAATTTAGGGTTTTGACTGTGCAGTTTTGAGCTGAATGCCTTGAAACTTGATATGAGGATACTTGACCATATTTGTAGGCATGTGATACTTGATTAGGCATTTGGAAACTTCATTTCCTTGATCAGAACACAAACCCTAGTTTTGACTGTATAGGAGACCTTTGCACTGTGCCACCCTTGGGAATTTTACAGCTTGGCTTGGCAATTTTTTGGAGAATATGGGAGGGCAAATTTTGGGGTACAACACATGGTGTTCAGGGCTTCAAGCCCTGTTGATTCATGGTCTCCATGGGAATTTATATTGCTTGTGTGTAATTTTTGAATGACGCATGGTTGTAGCTACAGACATCGTCTGTAGGTAAAGGGTCGTTATCTAACACGACAGAGGAAGGAAGAAGAAGATATGTGGCTTGATCCCATTGGGTGTTTTGAATAAGCGCGCACTTTTATTTTTATTTCCAGTTAATCACCTTGTTCCACATAAGATATGTTATCATTACTATATTGATAAGTTAATATCCTAGCGCAACTGGCAACGAAGCATGTGTGTAAGTGGGAGGACCTGGGTTCGATCCCAGGTCCAGACATTTTCTTTTTTTCTAAATATTTCTTTTCAGATCCCATGCGCCTCACCTTCACAAAAGTATCATACAACCTCAGATCCAACCATGGGATCATCCCAGATCCAGATCCAGCGCTCAGTAATTCACCCCCATGGTGGACCCTCAGAAGCAGGCCTCATTGAATCAAATGTTGGGCAATTGGGCCACCAGCCAGCTTGGGCCTAGCCAAATTCAGGCACTACACCCCCCAGTTTGCTTTCAGCCAGGCCCATTTCTTTGTTTTCTTCTTACTTTATTATTTTGTTTATTTATTTTTATTATTTTAAAAAATCATTTTTTTTTTCAATAATTATAAAAATATAAAAAATCACAAAAATAGAATTAGGTTTTTTTCTTTAATAAAAATCAATTTTTGAAAATTATTTATTTTAATTACTTCAACGTTGATTATTTTGTTAAATAAAATCAATTAGAAAATTAGGTTTAATTTGCAAATATTTAATTTTCTCAATCAAAAAATAATACAAAATGTTTTTTTAATTAATTAGATTTAGGTTAAGACTTGAAATATTTTTAATAAAAATCAACAAAATATTTTCCTTTTAATTAATTTGATTTTCTAGACCTCGACTTCATCCTCGTATTTATATCGTCGCGCGCGTCCTTATTTTCTTTATTCTTATTAAATATTGTAACTGTACCCAAGTTGTAATAGTTAAATTAGGTTTAATATTTCGCTTATCATTTTTCCCGGGTTTTTGAATATGTAATCTCCTCCCCAAAGCCTTGTAATAGTTAGGGTTTTAATTTCTTGCTTTTAATTTCTGCAGCTATTTAACTGTTTAGATGTATGGATAATAGGCTTGCATGTGAAAGATAAACGATTAATACAGTAGAAAACCCTAATTGTGCAAAGATAATAACTGGAAAAAATACACTTGCACATGCTCACTCCTAGGGTTTACTCCACTCGGTTGCCTCGGAAATAATGGTCGTGTCCCTCGAATATAGGGATACCTTAGCAATGACCCACGATTCAAAGTCATCATAAAGATCATAGTCCCTACTTGTCCCTCGAGTTACCTATGAATTGATCTTATGACGATACTCCCTTCGAAATGCTAAGGTATCTCTACTTGTTGCCTTCAGAGACCATTTTGTCCCTTTAAAATTCCAACAACGGTGCTATCTATTCCTTAATAATAGGATAACGCTGTCTAAAGGAAAACGAACAGACCTTTTTTTCGAGTAGGTAAGATTAGTTCCTAGGTACTTGCTTAAACAAAACTTTTCACACAAACACTTTTCAAAACAAACTTCGTCACACTCTTGAGGACTGATACAAGAGTCATCACGAAGTAAAACCATTTTCAAAACAAGCACACACAAGTAATTTAAAAATGAGCAAGTACCTAAGAGCCAGTGGAAAACTACGGATAGAAAGGGTGCTAACACCTTCCCTTTCTATAATCTACCCCCCCCCCCCCCCCCCCCCCCCGTACTCAGAAACATCTCGAAAAAGGTTTTTTATGTTCTTTTTCCTTTTCCTTTGTTGGATGAAATAAGAATCGGTGGCGACTCTTGTTTACCGTACATTTGCAAACAAAAAAACACAAAACCAGTAGTAACAAAAAACAGTTGGTTCTGCCACCGTATCACAATCGTCTACCTACAAAAGAGGATTTCCCACCAGTAAAACAAAAGGTCTGTCGCATGCGACCAGATATGTCAGAGAAGATTAAAGCTTAAGTCGTGAAGCAATTCAATGTTGGATTCTTGGCCGTCACCTCCTATCCTCAATGGGTTGCCAATGTTGTTCCCGTGCCCAAAAAGGACGACAAGGTACAAATGTGCGTGGACTACAGAGATCTGATTAGGGCATGCCCTAAGGATGAATTCCCACTTCCCCATATTGACATCCTAGTTGATAATACGGCACAGCACAAAGTGTTTTCTTTCATGGACGGTTTCTCAGGTTACAACCAAATCAAAGTGGCGCCTGAAGACATGGAGAAGACAACCTTTGTCACACAATGGGGAACATTTTGCTACAAGGTTATGCCGTTAGGACTGAAGAATGCTGGGGAAACCTATCAGCGTGCCATGGTAGCTCTATTTCACGACATGATACATCACGAAATAGAGGTCTATGTGGAAGACATGATAACTAGATCTCAAACAGAAGAATAGCATCTTGATCATTTACAGAAATTGTTTGAGAGATTAAAGAAGTACAAGTTGAGGTTGAACCCAAATAAATGCACATTTGGAGTAAGGTCTGGTAAACTCCTAGGCTTTGTCGTCGGTAATAAAGGTATCAAAGTAGATCCTACCAAAGTGATAGTGATACAAGAGATGCATGTTCCTCAAACTGAGAAGGAAGTCAAAGGGTTCTTGGGACGTTTAAACTACATTGCCAGATTCATTTCTCACCTGACAGCTACTTGTGAGCCAATCTTCAAACTATTGAAGAAAGATCAAGTATTCAAATGGAATGATGAATTCCAAACTTCTTTTGACAAGATTAAAGAATACCTGCAAGAGCCTCCTGTGTTGATGCCACCAGTTGAGGGAAGACCATTGATCATGTATTTGACTGTTTTGGAAAATTCAATGGGGTGTGTGTTGGGGCAGCATGATGAGTCTGGCCGAAAAGAGCAAGCTATTTATTACCTGAGCAAAAAGTTTATCGACTGTGAAACAAGATATTCACTGCTCGAGAAAACTTGCTGCGCTCTAGCATGGGCTGCTCGCCGGCTAAGACAATATATGCTGACCCATACTACCTTATTGATATCTAAAATGGATCCAATAAAATACATCTTCGAGAAACCTTCCCTCTCTGGGAGAATAGCGAGATGGCAGATGATCCTGACAGAATATAACTGTAAGTGTTTAGTTATTGGCATGTATTTTTGGTAAAACCAGGTGTGTAAATGTCATGACTGATGTCATAACATTCTGGATTATTAGGTTCCTTATGCAGAAAAAGTATGGCATACAGTAGCTACTGTGTATGAGTGTGTATCTGAGCATTTTGCAAAAGATCACATTTATTGCCTTCTACCAAAATCAGTAAACAGGAATTATGATGTCATAACAAATGTTAAGACATCCTGTACTGATCTAACAGATATGCAGTTTGGTTAATTCTGAGATTTTTCAGGAAGATGGCTCATTTTTTCCAGAACAGAATCTCACGTGGACTTTAGGTTAACCTAGCTCAACCCTAATCTGGTTAATAAAGTCTTGTGACCAAGTCTTAAGGTTAAACCTAATTAACCCTAGCTTTTTGTGGAAACCCTAACTGAAGAAACAACTGCTATATATTCAACAGGATTGCTGTTTGGAAAATAACCCTTTTGGACTGAAGATCAATTAGGAGCTGTATAGTTTAAACTGCTGTAATCCAAGCAAGTATCATTGTGATAAGTGACTTGGAATAGGTTTTGATTGTAAGGGTTTTTGTATCACTCAAAGCTTTGAAGCAAGATTGTTTTGTGTCTCTTGACTAAAGCTTTGAAGCAAAGTCAAGTTAGGTTTATGTATCACTCAAAGCTGTGAAGCACGAGTGTTTGTGTTACTTGATTAAAAAGATGTGAAGCATAATCAAGTGTATGTTCTGAAGAGTGTCTTCATTATTTCATTAGTCAATTGTTTTAAGTATCACTGCTGTGATTGATGGGGAGTGAGTAGGAACTCAGGTTTAAGTAGAACTTAGATTGAAGTTGCATTGGGTAGGTCTTAAGTGAAGGAGATAAACTGGTTGGTTTATTCCTGAATTAATATCTCTTATAGTGGACTTCCTTCCTGGCTTGGTAGCCCCCAGAGTAGGTGTTGTTTCACACTGAATTGGGTAAACAATTGACTGTGTTCTTTACTGTTTTTTTATTTACTGTCTTATAGAAAGTCAGATACGGTGTCATAACATTCACTGTGACATTGAGTATCTACTTCCAGAATTTCAATTGGTATCAGAGCAGGCACCCTGCCTGTATTACTGGGTGAGATCTAGGGATATCACTTTCTGGAACTATGGACAAAGAAGGAGTTTTTGGAAATAGACCACCCATTTTGGATGGAACAAATTATGACTACTGGAAACCTCGTATGATTGCCTTCTTAAAATCTCTGGACAAAAAGGCTTGGAGGGCTGCTGACAAAGGATGGAACCATCCCACCATAACTGAGAAAGATGGGACAATCAGTCTGAAGCCTGAGGAAGAATGGAGCAAAGAAGAAGATGAGTTAGCCCTGGGAAATTCCAAAGCTTTAAATGCCTTGTTCAATGGAATTGATAGAAACATTTTCAGACTAGTACATCAATGTGAACTGGCCAAGGAAGTGTGGGACACTCTCAAAACTACCCATGAAGGCACATCCAAAGTAAAAATGTCAAGGCTTCAGATGCTGACTACAAAGTTTGAGAACCTAAGGATGAAGGAAGATGAAACCATTCATGAGTTTCACATGAACATCTTGGAGATTGCCAACACCTCAGGAGCATTGGGTGAAAAGATGTCTGAAGAAAAACTGGTGAGAAAGATTCTCAGATCCCTGCCTAAAAGATTTGCATTGAAGGTAAGTGCTATAGAGGAAGCCCAGGACATCAGCAACTTAAAGGTGGATGAACTCATTGGGTCTCTTCAGACTTTTGAGATGGGGATCAGTGACAATGTTGACAAGAAAAACAAGAGCATATCACTTGTATCCAACTCTGAAGATAAAAACAAGGAGGATGAAGAAGAAAATATTTCAGAAGCTATAGCCATGCTTGGAAGACAATTCAACAAACTCATCAAGAGAATGGATCCAAAGTCAAGGTCAAATGTTGAGAACATCCCCTCTGACATTAACAGATCTTATGACTCCAGCAGAAGACCAAGGTCTGAAGAGAAGGGAAATCAAGGCAGAGGAATTCAATGCCATGGTTGTGAAGGATATGGGCATATTCCAGCACAATGTCATACCTTTCTTAAGAAACAAAAGAAAGGTATGATTGTTACCTGGTCTGACTGTGATTCAGAAAGTAATTCTGAAGAAGAATCTGCCAAACTAGTTACTGCATTAACTGGTGTTTGTACCTCTGAAAGTGACACTAGTGATGAGGAAGTGACATTTGAAGAACTGGCAGATACTTACAAGAAATTGTGTATCAGAAGTGCTGAAGTCTGCGTGCAAAATGAGAGACAAACAAAACTCATCATAAAGTTGTAGGCTGAAAAAAGGGCAGACCTTGAAACTATAAGTCATCTAGAAGGGGAAGTTCAAATGCTAAATTCAAAATTGAACCAGAGGACCAAATCTGTCAAGATGCTGACAAATGGAACTGACAAATTGGAAGAAATCCTTCAGGTTGGACAAAATGTGGGAAACAAGTCTGGACTAGGATTTGTGGAAGCAAAGAAATCTGGTGCAGACAAGAAGATCAGGTCTGATAAACAAATGTCAAAGCAGATGTCACAATATAACACTCAACATCGGGAACAGAGAAATATGAAGAAAAAGTACCAAAGATGGAGATGTCATCATTGTGGGAGGTTTGGTCACATAAAGCCTTTCTGCTTCAGATTGTATGGATACCCTAATCAGAACCCAGGTGTCAAACCTAAGTCTAACAGGGTTCCACATACACCTCAATGGAAGAAAAAGGCTACTTCCCTGATAGCCCACACTTCCCTGAGAGTCTCTGCAAAGGAAGACTGGTACTTTGACAGTGGGTGTTCTAAGCACATGACTGGAATCAAGAACCTTCTAAATAATGTTAAAGCTCACACCACTAGTTATGTGACCTTTGGAGATGGTGCTAGAGGTGAAATCAAAGGAGTTGGTAATTTGGACTGCCCTGGAGTTCCAAATCTGAATGAAGTACTATTGGTAAAAGGCCTGACTGCTAATCTCATTAGTATCAGTCAATTATGTGATCTAGGATTCAAGGTCAACTTCTCAAAATCTGAATGTCTTGTAATTAATGAAAAACAAGAAGTTGTAATGAAAGGAGTCAGATCTAAAGACAACTGTTACTTGTGGGAGCCTGAGAACACTAATTACTCCACTGTGTGTTCTATTGCCAAAGAAGAAAAAGAGGTGAAACTGTGGCACCAAAAACTTGGCCATCTTTATCTAAGAGGAATGAAAAGGATTATCTCCATGGAGGCAGTCAGAGGGATTCCAAGACTGCAAATTGATGAAGGGAGAGTTTGTGGTGAATGTCAGGTTGGTAAGCAGACTAGGATGTCACATCCAAAGTCAAGACATATGACCACCTCTAAGGTTCTAGATCTTCTTCATATGGGACCAATGCAGGTGAAAAGTCTTGGTAGAAAGAGATATGCCTATGTTGTGGTGGATGACTTTGAAGTTTTTAAAGAACTGTGCAAAAGAATTCAAAGAGAAGGGTGTATTGTCAGAATCAGAAATGATCATGACAAGGAATTTGAAAACGGAAAGTTTAATAAGTTCTGTTCCTCAGAAGAAATTAGTCATGAATTCTCTTCTCCTATAACTCCTCAACAAAATGGAGTTGAAGAGAGGAAAAATAGGATCATACAGGAATTTTCCAGAGCTATGATACATGCCAAAAGACTCCCCTTTCATTTTTGTGCTAAGGCTGAATACATTGCATCTGGTAGTAGCTGTTCTCAAATTATCTGGATAAAACAGATGCTCACTGAGTATAATGTCTCACAAGATGTTGTGACATTGTACTGTGACAATCTGAGTACAATCAATATTTCCAAGAACCCTATTCAGCATAGCAGGACCAAGCACATTGACCTTAAACATTACTTTATCAGAGACCTTGTAGAGGAGAAGACAATTAAACTGGAACATGTTGCCATTAAGCTACAGCTGGCTGACTTTTTTTACCAAGGCTCTTGATGCAAATCAACTTGAAAACTTGAGGGGCAAGTTGGGTATTTGCCAACATGAGAAATTGTAGCAATTAATTTTGCTCAAAACAAGGGTTGAAGGAGTTATTTTTGTTAAGTCTATTTTAAGTGGGTTAATCATATATTTCCCCAATTCTTTCAAAATTATTAAGAAGTTGAATAGACACACATTTTCCTCCTTCCTCTCTCGACTTTGCAACATCTCCCAATCTCTCAATCAAAGTTTTCTCTCTAGTATGTACTGGTTTTCTAAGACTATCAAAATGTCTCAAACATCATCCTCATCCAAGACAACTGTTTCATCTTCATCATCTGATCAAGATTCTCGGGCAATCACCTCATGCATGGATTTTGAAGTCCTGGAGATTACTCCTCTTAGAGAAATGGCAACTAACCCTTCCAAGGTCAAAAAGCTGAGAACAAGGCATGCAAGAAGGTCTCAGGCTACTTCATTCGGTAATCCCTCTCAACCTTCATCTTCTGTACCAAATAGGGAAAGATCAACTTATGTACATCAAGCAATAGCTAGGCTTGTTACAAGAATCCTGAGTGAGAACCACTCTGTACCGGGGATTTCTGTTCCATTAAATCAAGAATCAGCAAGCCCAAATGTTGAAGCAAATCCAGATGTCTCTGAGAATGTTGAGACACCAAATGACAACATTCAAAAATCATCTGAAAACCTTGATGATATTCAGAACCCCTCAGAAAAGAATGTTGAACCACCTGTTATTGATGTGGATGAGGAATACTCAGACAATGACCTGATTGCAAATATCAACCCTAACATAGCTAGGAGAATGATGAACAGGAAGGGTAATCAAGATGCTGCAAAATGTCTGACCAAAGAGAAACCTGCTGATAAGAAAACCAGGTCTGAAGGCAAGACTGGTACTGTGAAGACTGGACTGTCCAAAGGGAAGGTGAAAGCCCAAGTGCATACTGGGAGTCTCTCAAAGCCTGCAAGACAACCAATAACAAAGAAGAGAAAAGAACCTGAGCCTACTGATTCTGATGAGGAATCAGAATTTGAAATTGATGCTGAAGACATTCCTCTCAGAAGGAAACTCCCTTCCAGCAAAATGGCTAGAGTTCCTGAAGTCCCCACTGACAACATTTCATTTCACCACCCTGAAAATGCCAACAGATGGAAGTATGTTTGCTTGAAGAGAATAGCCTTGGAAAGATAACTAAACAATGGTGCCATGAATTGCAAGGAAATCATGGACCTGATCAAAGCTGCTGGACTAATGAAGACTGTGGTAAAATTTACCAAATGCTATGAAAATCTGGTCAAGGAATTCATAGTGAATTTGTCTGATGAATGTGCTGATGGAAGGTCAGCTGACTTTGAATGTGTATATGTGAGAGGAAGAAGGGTTAATTTCTCTCCATCTGAAATTAAAAAATTTCTTGGAAGATCAAATGAGGCTTGCCCTGAATTGGAAGTTACTGACAATGAAGTATGCCAAACCATCACAGCAAGACAAGTCAAGTGCTGGCCCTCAAAAGGCAAGCTAAATGCTAGCAAGCTAAGCATAAAATTTTCCATCCTGCACAAGATTGGTGCAGCCAACTGGGTCCCTACAAACCATAAATCAACCATCTTTACAGGATTGGGGAGATTCATTTATGTTGTTGGTACCAGGACTGATTTTGACTATGGCAGGTACATTTTTTATCAAACTTTAAAACATGCTGGTAGCTATGCTGTTAAAGGCCCAATTGCCTTTCCCTCCCTCCTATGTGGAATCATCTTTGCTCAGTACCCTGATATCCTGGTGGAAAGAGACACTGCTTGCAAAAGAGCTCCTGCTCTTGGGTTACACTACAAGCTGTTTCAGGGATCTCATGTTCCTGACATTGTCATAACATCAGCTGAGACATCATCTGCAAAAACTCAGTCCAAGACATTTGATGTTATAGTTGTATTGAAAGAGACCTGCAAAGAGCTGGAGACAAGGAAAAAGACTCTAGAAAACCTAATTGCCAAATTAGAACAGGAGGAGACTGAAGGAAACAGAAGGGAAGAGGGTGCTGCTGAAGATCAGCTCAATGCTGAAGAAAGTAGCTCCCCTGAAGGTGACAGTGCTTAAAGTTTGGTGGAATTGACAAGCCTGATGCTGACGTTGTTGATGCAAGTGTCTTCTGATTTTATTGGTTGTTTTTATTATCTATTTTGGATAACTGTATAACATTTAAGTACATGTATCTTTGGCCCATTTGTGGCTAAAGAGGGGGAGATATTTTGTGTTAATTACTTGGTAGACATTATATTTTTCTGCAGTCATATTCATTCTACTGCTCTATAATCTCTGATTGCTTAGGGGTTTTAGCCAAAAATCTGCCAAAGGGGGAGTTTGTAAGTGTTTAGTTATTGGCATGTATTTTTGGTAAAACCAGGTGTGTAAATGTCATGACTGATGTCATAACATTCTGGATTATTAGGTTCCTTATGCAGAAAAAGTATGGCATACAGTAGCTACTGTGTATGAGTGTGTATCTGAGCATTTTGCAAAAGATCACATTTATTGCCTTCTACCAAAATCAGTAAACAGGAATTTTGATGTCATAACAAATGTTAAGACATCCTGTACTGATCTAACAGATATGCAGTTTGGTTAATTCTGAGATTTTTCAGGAAGATGGCTCATTCTTTCCAGAACAGAATCTCACGTGGACTTTAGGTTAACCTAGCTCAACCCTAATCTGGTTGATAAAGTCTTGTGACCAAGTCTTAAGGTTAAACCTAATTAACCCTAGCTTTTTGTGGAAACCCTAACTGAAGAAACAGCTGCTATATATTCAACAGGATTGCTGTTTGGAAAATAACCCTTTTGGACTGAAGATCAATTAGGAGCTGTATAGTTTTAACTGTTGTAATCCAAGCAAGTATCATTGTGATAAGTGACTTGGAATATGTTTTGATTGTAAGGGTTTTTGTATCACTCAAAGCTTTGAAGCAAGAGTGTTTTGTGTCTCTTGACTAAAGCTTTGAAGCAAAGTCAAGTTAGGTTTATGTATCACTCAAAGCTGTGAAGCACGAGTGTTTGTGTTACTTGATTAAAAAGTTGTGAAGCATAATCAAGTGTATGTTCTGAAGAGTGTCTTCATTATTTCATTAGTCAATTGTTTTAAGTATCACTGCTGTGATTGAGGGGGAGTGAGTAGGAACTCAGGTTTAAGTAGAACTTAGATTGAAGTTGCATTGGGTAGGTCTTAAGTGAAGGAGATAAACTGGTTGGTTTATTCCTGAATTAATATCTCTTATAGTGGACTTCCTCCCTGGCTTGGTAGCCCCCAGAGTAGGTGTTGTTTCACACTGAACTGGGTAAACAATTGACTGTGTTCTTTACTGTTTTTTTATTTACTATCTTATAGAAAGTCAGATACGGTGTCATAACATTCACTGTGACATTGAGTATCTATGGATATCACTTTCTGGCACTATGGACAAAGAAGGAGTTTTTGGAAATAGACCACCCATTCTGGATGGAACAAATTATGACTACTGGAAACCTCGTATGATTGCCTTCTTAAAATCTCTGGACAAAAAGGCTTGGAGGGCTGATGACAAAGGATGGAACCATCCCACCATATCTGAGAAAGATGGGACAATTAGTCTGAAGCCTGAGGAAGAATGGAGCAAAGAAGAAGATGAGTTAGCCCTGGGAAATTCCAAAGCTTTAAATGCCTTGTTCAATGGAATTGATAGAAACATTTTCAGACTAGTACATCAACGTGAACTGGCCAAGGAAGTGTGGGACACTCTCAAAACTACCCATGAAGGCACATCCAAAGTAAAAATGTCAAGGCTTCAGATGCTGACTACAAAGTTTGAGAACCTAAGGATGAAGGAAGATGAAACCATTCATGAGTTTCACATGAACATCTTGGAGATTGCCAACACCTCAGGAGCATTGGGTGAAAAGATGTCTGAAGAAAAACTGGTGAGAAAGATTCTCAGATCCCTGCCTAAAAGATTTGCAATGAAGGTAACTGATATAGAGGAAGCCCAGGACATCAGCAACTTATAGGTGGATGAACTCATTGGGTCTCTTCAGACTTTTGAGATGGGGATCAGTGACAATGTTGACAAGAAAAACAAGAGCATAGCACTTGTATCCAACTCTAAAGATAAAAACAAGGAGGATGAAGAAGAAAATATTTCAGAAGCTATAGCCATGCTTGGAAGACAATTCAACAAACTCATCAAGAGAATGGATCCAAAGTCAAGGTCAAATGTTGAGAACATCCCCTCTAACATTAACAGATCTTATGACTCCAGCAAAAGACCAAGGTCTGAAGAGAAGGGAAATCAAGGCAGAGGAATTCAATGCCATGGTTGTGAAGGATATGGGCATATTCGAGCTGAATGTCCTACCTTTCTTAAGAAACAAAAGAAAGGTATGACTGTTACCTGGTCTGACTGTGATTCAGAAAGTAATTCTGAAGAAGAATTTGCCAAACTAGTTACTGCACTAACTGGTGTTTGTACCTCTGAAAGTGACACTAGTGATGAGGAAGTGACATTTGAAGAACTGGCTGATACTTACAAGAAATTGTGTATCAAAAGTGCTGAAGTCTGCGTGCAAAATGAGAGACAAACAAAACTCATCATAAAGTTGGAGGCTGAAAAAAGGGCAGACCTTGAAACTATAAGTCATCTAGAAGGGGAAGTTCAAATGCTAAATTCAAAATTGAACCAGATGACCAAATCTGTCAAGATGCTGACAAATGTAACTGACAAATTGGAAGAAATCCTTCAGGTTGGACAAAATGTGGGAAACAAGTCTGGACTAGGATTTGTGGAAGCAAAGAAATCTGGTGCAGACAAGAAGATCAGGTCTGATAATCAAATGTCAAAGCAGATGTCACAACATAACACTCAACATCGGGAACATAGAAATATGAAGAAAAAGTACCAAAGATGGAGATGTCATCATTGTGGGAGGTTTGGTCACATAAAGCCTTTCTGCTTCAGATTGTATGGATACCCTAATCAGAACCCAGGTGTCAAACCTAAGTCTAACAGGGTTCCACATACTCCTCAATGGAAGAAAAAGGCTACTGCCCTGATAGCCCACACTTCCCTGAGAGTCTCTGCAAAGGAAGACTGGTACTTTGACAGTGGGTGTTCTAAGCACATGACTGGAATCAAGAACTTTCTAAATAATGTTAAACCTCACACCACTAGTTATGTGACCTTTAGAAACGGTGCTAGAGGTGAAATCAAAGGAGTTGGTAATTTGGACTGCCCTGGAGTTCCAAATCTGAGTGAAGTACTATTGGTAAAAGGCCTGACTGCTAATCTCATTAGTATCAGTCAATTATGTGATCTAGGATTCAAGGTCAACTTCTCAAAATCTGAATGTCTTGTAATTAATGAAAAACAAGAAGTTGTAATGAAAGGAGTCAGATCTAAAGACAACTGTTACTTGTGGGAGCCTGAGAACACTAATTACTCCACTGTGTGTTCTATTGCCAAAGAAGAAAAAGAGGTGAAACTGTGGCACCAAAAACTTGGCCATCTTTATCTAAGAGGAATGAAAAGGATTATCTCCATGGAGGCAGTCAGAGGGATTCCAAGACTGCAAATTAATGAAGGGAGAGTTTGTGGTGAATGTCAGGTTGGTAAGTAGACTAGGATGTCACATCCAAAGTCAAGACATATGACCACCTCTAAGGTTCTAGATCTTCTTCATATGGGACCAATGCAGGTGAAAAGTCTTGGTAGAAAGAGATATGCCTATGTTGTGGTGGATGACTTTGAAGTTTTTAAAGAACTGTGCAAAAGAATTCAAAGAGAAGGGTGTATTGTCAGAATCAGAAGTGATCATGACAAGGAATTTGAAAACAATAAGTTTAATAAGTTTTGTTCCTCAGAAGAAATTAGTCATGAATTCTCTTCTCCTATAACTCCTCAACAAAATGGAGTTGAAGAGAGGAAAAATAGGATCATACAGGAATTTTCCAGAGCTATGATACATGCCAAAAGACTCCCATTTCATTTTTGTGCTGAGGCTGAATACATTGCATCTGGTAGTAGCTGTTCTCAAATTATCTGGATAAAACAGATGCTCACTGAGTATAATGTCTCACAAGATGTTGTTACATTGTACTGTGACAATCTGAGTACAATCAATATTTCCAAGAACCCTATTCAGCATAGCAGGACCAAGCACATTGACCTTAAACATTACTTTATCAGAGACCTTGTAGAGGAGAAGACAATTAAACTGGAACATGTTGCCATTAAGCTACAGCTGGCTGACTTTTTTACCAAGGCTCTTGATGCAAATCAACTTGAAAACTTGAGGGGCAAGTTGGGTATTTGCCAACATGAGAAATTGTAGCAATTAATTTTGCTCAAAACAAGGGTTGAAGGAGTTATTTTTGTTAAGTCTATTTTAAGTGGGTTAATCATATATTTCCCCAATTCTTTCAAAATTATTAAGAAGTTGAATAGACACACATTTGCCTCCTTCCTCTCTCGACTTTGCAACATCTCCCAATCTCTCAATCAAAGTTTTCTCTCTAGTTGGTACTGGTTTTCTAAGACTATCAAAATGTCTCAAACATCATCCTCATCCAAGACGACTGTTTCATCTTCATCATCTGATCAAGATTCTCGGGCAATCACCTCATGCATGGATTATGAAGTCCTGGAGATTACTCCTCTTAGAGAAATGGCAACTAACCCTTCCAAGGTCAAAAAGCTTAGAACAAGGCATGCAGGAAGGTCTCAGGCTACTTCATCTGGTAATCCCTCTCAACCTTCATCTTCTGTACCAAATAGGGAAGGATCAGCTTATGTACATCAAGCAATAGCTAGGCTTGTTACAAGAATCCTGAGTGAGAACCACTCTGTACCGGGGATTTCTGTTCCATTAAATCAAGAATCAGCAAGCCCAAATGTTGAAGCAAATCCAGATGTCTCTGAGAATGTTGAGACACCAAATGACAACATTCAAAAATCATCTGAAAACCTTGATGATATTCAGAACCCCTCAGAAAAGAATGTTGAACCACCTGTTATTGATGTGGATGAGGAATACTCAGACAATGACCTGATTGCAAATATCAACCCTAGCATAGCTAGGAGAATGATGAACAGGAAGGGTAATCAAGATGCTGCAAAATGTCTGACCAAAGAGAAACCTGCTGATAAGAAAACCAGGTCTGAAGGCAAGACTGGTACTATGAAGACTGGACTGTCCAAAGGGAAGGTGAAAGCCCAAGTGCATACTGGGAGTCTCTCAAAGCCTGCAAGACAACCAATAACAAAGAAGAGAAAAGAACCTGAGCCTACTGATTCTGATGAGGAATCAGAATTTGAAATTGATGCTGAAGACATTCCTCTCAGAAGGAAACTCCCTTCCAGCAAAATGGCTAGAGTTCCTGAAGTCCCCACTGACAACATTTCATTTCACCACCCTGAAAATGCCAACAGATGGAAGTATGTTTGCTTGAAGAGAATAGCCTTGGAATGAGAACTAAACAATGGTGCCATGGATTGAAAGGAAATCATGGACCGGATCAAAGCTGCTGGACTAATGAAGACTGTGGTAAAATTTACCAAATGCTATGAAAATCTGGTCAAGGAATTCATAGTGAATTTGTCTGATGAATGTGCTGATGGAAGGTCAGCTGACTTTGAATGTGTATATGTGAGAGGAAGAAGGGTTAATTTCTCTCCATCTGAAATTAACAAATTTCTTGGAAGATCAAATGAGGCTTGCCCTGAACTGGAAGTTACTGACAATGAAGTATGCCAAACCATCACAGCAAGACAAGTCAAGTGCTGGCCCTCAAAAGGCAAGCTAAATGCTAGCAAGCTAAGCATAAAATTTGCCATCCTGCACAAGATTGGTGCAGCCAACTGGGTCCCTACAAACCATAAATCAACCATCTCTACAGGATTGGGGAGATTCATTTATGTTGTTGGTACCAGGACTGATTTTGACTATGGCAGGTACATTTTTGATCAAACTTTAAAACATGCTGGTAGCTATGCTGTTAAAGGCCCAATTGCCTTTCCCTCCCTCCTATGTGGAATCATCTTTGCTCAGTACCCTGATATCCTGGTGGAAAGAGACACTGCTTGCAAAAGAGCTCCTGCTCTTGGGTTACACTACAAGCTGTTTCAGGGATCTCATGTTCCTGACATTGTCATAACATCAGCTGAGACATCATCTGCAAAAACTCAGTCCAAGACATTTGATGTTATAGCTGTATTGAAAGAGATCTGCAAAGAGTTGGAGACAAGGAAAAAGACTCTAGAAAACCTAATTGCCAAATTAGAACAGGAGGAGACTGAAGGAAACAGAAGGGAAGAGGGTGCTGCTGAAGATCAGCTCAATGCTGAAGAAAGTAGCTCCTCTGAAGGTGACAATGCTTAAAGTTTGGTGGAATTGACAAGCCTGATGTTGATGTTGTTGATGCAAGTGTCTTCTGATTTTATTTGTTGTTTTTATTATCTATTTTGGATAACTGTATAACATTTAAGTACATGTATCTTTGGCCCATTTGTGGCTAAAGAGGGGGAGATATTTTGTGTTAATTACTTGGTAGACATTATATTTTTCTGCAGTCATATTCATTCTGCTGCTCTATATTCTCTGATTGCTTAGGGGTTTTAGCCAAAAATCTGCCAAAGGGGGAGTTTGTAAGTGTTTAGTTATTGGCATGTATTTTTGGTAAAACCAAGTGTGTAAATGTCATGACTGATGTCATAACATTCTGGATTATTAGGTTCCTTATGCAGAAAAAGTATGGCATACAGTAGCTACTGTGTATGAGTGTGTATCTGAGCATTTTGCAAAAGATCACATTTATTGCCTTCTACCAAAATCAGTAAACAGGAATTTTGATGTCATAACAAATGTTAAGACATCCTGTACTGATCTAACAGATATGCAGTTTGGTTAATTCTGAGATTTTTCAGGAAGATGGCTCATTCTTTCCAGAACAGAATCTCACGTGGACTTTAGGTTAACCTAGCTCAACCCTAATCTGGTTGATAAAGTCTTGTGACCAAGTCTTAAGGTTAAACCTAATTAACCCTAGCTTTTTGTGGAAACCCTAACTGAAGAAACAGCTGCTATATATTCAACAGGATTGTTGTTTGGAAAATAACCCTTTTGGACTGAAGATCAATTAGGAGCTGTATAGTTTTAACTGCTGTAATCCAAGCAAGTATCATTGTGATAAGTGACTTGGAATAGGTTTTGATTGTAAGGGTTTTTGTATCACTCAAAGCTTTGAAGCAAGAGTGTTTTGTGTCTCTTGACTAAAGCTTTGAAGCAAAGTCAAGTTAGGTTTATGTATCACTCAAAGCTGTGAAGCACGAGTGTTTGTGTTACTTGATTAAAAAGTTGTGAAGCATAATCAAGTGTATGTTCTGAAGAGTGTCTTCATTATTTCATTAGTCAATTGTTTTAAGTATCACTGCTGTGATTGAGGGGGAGTGAGTAGGAACTCAGGTTTAAGTAGAACTTAGATTGAAGTTGCATTGGGTAGGTCTTAAGTGAAGGAGATAAACTGGTTGGTTTATTCCTGAATTAATATCTCTTATAGTGGACTTCCTCCCTGGCTTGGTAGCCCCTAGAGTAGGTGTTGTTTCACACTGAACTGGGTAAACAATTGACTGTGTTCTTTACTGTTTTTTTATTTACTGTCTTATAGAAAGTCAGATACGGTGTCATAACATTCACTGTGACAAGGTGCACGTACCTCCCGTCCCTCTGAATGTCTTGACGGCTCCTTGGCCCTTTGCTATGTGGGGGATTGATATGATTGGGAAATCAAGCCAACAGCCTCTAATGGACACCACTTCATCTTAGTTGCCATTAATTATTATACAAAGTGGGTGGAGGCAGCTTCCTTTGCTTCCGTTACCAAGAACATTGTCGCCTGGTTCATCAAGCAGAATCTGATCTGTCAGTATGGTATCTTGGAGAGGATAATCACAGACAATGGTATGAATATAAACAACACTATGATCTCCGCCCTGTGCGAGCAATTCAAGATCCAGCATCAAAACTCTTCCCCTTACCGACCAAAGATGAATGGTGTTGTCGAAGCCGCAAATAAGAACATCAAAAAGATCATACAGAAAATGAAAGTCACATACAAAGACTGGCATGAGATGCTACCATTCGCTCTCCAAGGTTATCGTACCATATCACACACTTCAACCGGGGCAACTCCTTACTCTCTGGTATACGGAATGGAGGTTGTCTTGCCTATTGAGGTCCAGATCCCCTCTCTGAGAATTATGAACGATGCAGGGCTGAATGAAGAAGATTAGATCCAGACTCGACTTGATCAACTGAACTTGATTAATGATAAAAGACTTACTGCTATCTGTCATGGTCAAATGTATCATAAACGGATGATCAAGGCTTTCAACAAAAAGGTCAGATGCCAAGTATATCAAGTCGGGGATTTGGTGATTAAACGTATCATACTGTCGCAAGGTGATCCCAGGGGAAAATGGACTCCTACATATGAAGGACCATTTGTAATCAAATACATATTCTCTGGTGGAGCAATGATCTTGACCACCATGGATGGTGACGACTTGCCGCACCCTGTGAACGCGGACATAGTCAAAAGATACTACGCATAAGAGACCCGCTAGGTTGACATACCTAGGCAACACAAGGGCATCCTGGCGAACCAAAAAGGTTCAGGCAAAAATCAGGGATAAAACAAAAAAATCTATACACCCGGCAAGCTGAAAACCCGAAAGGGCAGCTTGGGCAAAAAAAGGTATCCCGGTGGACTGAAAACCCGAAAGGGCGGTCCAGGCAAAAGTTAGGGAGTTAAAGTGTATTACTATGTCCCATTGGATCACCTTACGGACAACTTGCAGACTCGACATTTCTGACCAATTCAATCATCTTAGGACAAGGCAATAAATAGACAAGATGCTCAGAGACACGAAGGATATAGCAGAATGGGAACCCCATGGGATTATTGCACATAGCTATCTTTTCTTTGTATTAAAATTTTCATTTTTTTACGACGGCATTCTCTTACTAGAATGTTTGTCTCATTGTACAAAAATACTTACTCAAAGTCAATACAGAGATATCCCTTTGAAAGTGCAAAAAACTATCTGTTTTCTTTTCGCTTGTGTTTTATTTACAAAAACGTCCAATGATTCATTGTTGAACATATGCATTTGAACATAATTATTGTTTACAAATAAACACAATAAAAGACAATCACTGATGGCTTAAGGAGATAAGGGAATCTCTCTAAGTTTATCTCTATAAAATTCCCCACAGTGTGCAGTATAATCCCCAGCGGAACAAAGCTTACAGTTTATCAATCCCCAGTAGAAGTCATCCAAATTGCTCAGAATTCCCCAACTAGGATTTTTCAAACAAAGCATGGCTTTCCCTTTACAACAGAGTTTATTTCTCTAAGGGGAAATTTATCAGCACTTCAACTTCCCAACATGAAGACTTATACTCCATATCCTCGGCAGCGGACAAGGATTTATTTTCCCCAGTCCATTAGCAGTACAGCAGAATTAGCTCACATGCGCATACATCGCATCCGTATATCATAAACATTGATAAAACAAATGCATCATACCATGCATTTCATACAACATGACTTTGCATTTTAGCTAACATTTTACCATTTTCAGGATAAGGTTAGTAGCTACCATTGACAATGTTCAAAGTTTTCAGATACAGCTCAGATACGCTCCAGACACGGATGCCTTTCTGATACTCATTCAGATTCCTTTTCAGATACAGTTCAGATACGCTCCAGACATGGATTCCATTCTGATACTCATTCAGATTCCTTTTCAGATATAGTTCAGATACGCTCCAGACACGAATTCCATTTTGATACTCATTCTGATTCCTTTTCAGATACAGTTCAGATACGCTCCAGACACGGACGCCATTCTGATACTCATTCAGAGTCAACTTTCAGATACAATTCAGATATGCTTCAGACACTGATGCCATTCTGATAACTCATTCAAAATTCAACTTTCAGATACAGTACAGATACGCTCCAGACACAGATGCCATTCTGATACTCATTCTTTCAGCTTACAAATTACAATTCAACAATCACTCTTGGATGGAATCTACAAGCCCATCTCCAACAACTTTCTATCACCTCTCCAAATGGCATCTTTAAGCCCATTCCTTCTACCATCACATCGTCGAGTGTAAATTTCTGGGCACTCTAGTGTCCAATCGTCTTCCACCTTTGAGTCACGAATGGCAAGACATGCCAATCTAACTCTTCAGGCTTAAGAAGATTGAACAGGGCAGCGATTGTACCCCAAAATTTTCCCTCTCATTTATCAAGAATTTTCCCACAAGATCTCCTTGGGCTCAAGACTAGATTAGGGCTTGATCAGCTCAAGACCCCTTTATGCCCTGATGACCAAAATTAGGGTTTGAGATTGCACAAATATTTTTGGACTTCAAATGCCCCATATGATTTTCATGGATCATTATGGACCCCCAAGATTACTCATGTCAAGTTTCAAGCTTTGGATCACACTTTTGATTAGTCAATTGAGCAATTGACCTAAAAATCAGCTATATTGGGGAAAAAGTCAACTATGGCCAATTCACAGTCAAACTTCATAATTTTTGGTCCATATCAACCATTTAAACTCATGTGTATCATTTGATCAAGTTTGGACCATAACTCCTCAAGAAATTTGATCAAATCTCCAAAAGGGCAAAATGGTCAAAATTAGGGTTTTGACTGGGAAAGGGCAATTTCTGATTTTTGACCTAGAAATGGTCAATTGGTTTAAGGCATGATCTCAAGAGTCCAATTGCATCATTTTGACCTAATGACATGGTTCAAAACATTGCAAGTCCATTGGATTGACAGATGAATTTTGTAGTCAACTGATCAAAAGTCAACTATGTACTGAAAAGTCAAACTTTAACTTTTTGGTCAAATTCAAGTGCCAAAGATCATAATTCACCAAAACATGTCAAAATTTGAAACTTATTCATCAAGAAATCAAAAAATTCAAGATTTCATTTTGAAAAGTCAAAATTTCTAAACTTAGAAATTTTTCTAAGTGTTGGAAATTTCATGTTTTTTTTATAACTTTGAGCCAAATTTTCACCATGATACAAGATGACTCAAGAAAAACTTCCAACATGAAAGTTTTACATCTCCATGAAATATACAACTTTGATTTACACAACTCCTTCCAAAAAATTTTGGATCTCAAGTTATGATTTTATGAACATAGGGTCATGAAACTAAACACTTAGTGAAATTTTGCCCTAATTTGGTCAGGATTTTGACCTAACTTCATGACACTTTTTCACATAGTTCCAAGTGGAATATTTAAAAGAAATTTAAAGATGGGTTGTAGATCACATTTCAAGCTTTCCAAAATGTCATATAACTCCTTGAGATCATTCTTGAGGATGGAGAATCGAAGAGATGAAATTAGGGTTTTGTCACGTAAAATTACAAGTCATTTTTTATGAACACTTGAACCAAATCCATGCTAGGCTGCATAATCCTTGCTTTGCAGGCCTCAAACTTGTTTGTCACTCCATAATTAAAGGTTTACATAGCTGTTAGAGCTTTGATCCAAGAAATTGAGTTATTGTCCAAGTTGCATTTCCATTTATGGCACAAAGTTAACAATGTCATTCTTGTAAAGCAAGCTTTTTGCATAAAGTTCAAATTGAGCCTCTAACTTGTTCCCTCTGATCACACTCCATCCACAAAGTCAGAAGCAAGCTTGTTTAAATCATAACCACTCTATCTTAGCAAGTACACAAGGCATGGAAACTTGTTTTGTCAAAAAAATCACATGTTTAACTTAAACATGTAAATTTGAATTCTGATCAACTAGAGCACTCCAAACTTGTTGCTTATAAATAGAGTCACTATTTATGAGCTAGAACACGAGCGGAAGCACCCTAAAATACACCAAAACTCTCTCAAATCAGAAACTGCACAAAAACTCCATTATTGCACAGTTTCTGACCTTGAACATCAAACTCCCATTTCACTCGTGCGTTTCTTGGCCTTTTAGTTTCTAAAGCTTCCTTACATCAAGTGTAACTTATCGACATACCTGTTTCATTTCTGTAACAACATTTACCCTATCTTCCATAACCAAAAATAGAGCATTGCACATTGACTTCTCCAAATCATTTCAGCCACTCTCAACTCAAGCAAACCATTGGATTAGCTTCCTAGGACCTCAAGGAAGCTAACCTGATCATCACCATCACTGGAAACAAGCTCAAACTCAAAACACAATTTCCAGTTTTGAGGTAAGTCTTCTCAACTTGGAACTTTTCATAAAGGCATCATCAATAGTTTATTTGTGAATAAAACATGTAGATATCATTTCCCTGAAGATAACCATGTCCTTAGTTTCCATTAATTTTGCTTGAGCTTAGAGAATTTTGAAACTGAAATTTCTAAAAATTTTAGGATTCAGATTAGGGCCAGTAAAATTCTTGCTTATCTTTGATCTATAGTTTTAATACTTTACATTTATGGAATCGCGAGGAAATTAGCTACAAGTTTCATGTTTACAGTTTTCATTTTTAATGAGAAATGAGCAAGTTACGGTAGGTCTGACTGGAGGTTGAAGATGAAGTCTTTAGGGGGCGTTTTGCCTTACATATTTATTGTTTCATTTGTATTAACGGATGTATAGTCACCCCAATGGTAGAAGCGCGTGCCTGTAACCTATGGGACATGGGTTCGAGCCCCAGTGGTACTCTTTTGCATTATTTTCATATTTTCACAATCCTGACTCTTTTTTTTGTTTGGCAGGCGCTGGGCCCTTTGGGCCTGGCTTATTTTTTTATTTTTGCTAGTTGACCTCCCTGTTTCCCATTGACACTCCTGGCCCAAATTTATTTATTTTCCTTTTTATTTTCATTTTTATTTTTCTTAAATATATTTTCTAAATACTAAAAAAATCATAAAGTACAAATAGTATATTTATATTTTGACTTATTTTATTCTATTTTTTCCATAAAAAAATATTTTTATTTATTATACTTTATTTATTTTATTAAGTAAACTTTATAAACTTAATTAATATTATCTTTTTTTTTTCACACCATTTAAAATACATTATTTTAATATAAAAAAGGACTAAAAATATTTTATAATGCTATAAATATTTTGAAGATAAAAAACACCAAAAATACTTTTATAATCTGAACCCTAAACCCTAAACTTTAAATTTCACAATTTATCGCTTTTATATAACATGCTAGTAATTAGGGTTTGTATGGAAAGACTAAAACCAATGATTAGAAAACCATAATTCAAGACAAAAACAAGCATGAAAATGATACACTTGTACACAAGCACCTCTAGGGTTATTCCACTTGGTTGCCTTATACAAAATGGCCATATTACGCATGTGAGGTATCTTAGCAAAAACAAACAAATACAAGATCATGGTCCCTCGATGATGCTATCTAAGTTGCCTTACAAATGATCTTAGTCCCTCAAAAAGTATGCTAAGATAATTTGCAACATTTCTAATCATAGTTATACGATGACCCACGCCCGTTCCGTTTACATCCAAAGATAGGGTTGCTTACCAAATCAATAGTACGACAACAATGTCAAAGGAAAAGAAAATGAACAAGAAAGACATTTGAGTAGGTAGATTGCTCCTAATTACTTGCTCCATTTCAAAACAAACATCCTTGCTATTTTCAAAACAAACACCTACACTTTCAAATATCTTACAAACTTGAAAACATTTTCAAAAGATCAACATCTTTGTATACATTCTTACAAACAAGAATCATTACAAAGATTTCCTAAACAATGGCCTCTTTACAAAATACTTTCAAAAACCACATCAAGCACAATTTCAAACAAAAAGCAAGTGATCTAGCAAGTAACTAAGAGCCCATGGAAAACCATGGATGAAAAGGATGCTAATACCTTCCCTTTTCATAATCTACCCCCCGAACTCAAGAAACAATCTCAAAGGTCTTTCCTGTGCTTTTTCACCTTTCCTTTTGGATAAAAGAAAAGTCGGTGGCGAATTTTGCTAACCGCAACATTTGCGATCAAATGCAAAACCCTCAAGTCAGTTCTCCCACTGTATCACAGCTTGGTACAAGCATTGGAAACATGTCCTTCATGCTTGCTTCAAAAACAAGCAAGATAACCATAACATGTGATTCAAAATCTGAGTTGTTTGAAGTCTCAAACCTTCTCTATAAATAGATAGGCCAATTGTAAGAGAAAGGGTCATAAAAAATAAGGGGAAACTAACACTCAAAATCATTCTTGCTGTCAAAAACCAGAATTGCCCACAAAACCTCCATTTTTGAGCTTTGAAGTCCAAATCTTTGAATCTCATACCTTGCAAGTTTTCTCCAAACAAACCATCCAAACACTCCACATACATCATATGGAAGTTGTTCAAACATAAAAACAACTTCTGTAACATCACTATCATCACTTCCCAAGCTCAACAACAGCCTATACAGCAGCTCAAACTCAAAGCACAAATTTCAGTTTCAAGGTAAGTTTTCTTGACTTTGAACTCTTCATACAAGCATCATTAATGGTTCATTTGTGAAGATAAAATGTAGATATCATTACCTTGAAGCTAACCAAATGCTTGCTTTTAATTTTCACTAACCATGTGTTGAGAATTGACTTTTACATGTAGAAAAATAGTGATAAAAGCAAAAAACAGCAGTTATGCGTCGATACGAAATGCTATGAGTCGACACATACTATGTTCAAAATAGGTTATGAGTCGACACGAAACATGTATGCGTCGATACGAAATGGTTATGAGTCGATACGAAACCATTATGCGTCGACTCATACTGAGTTGTTTTGACTTCCAAGAGCAAGAAACACACATGAGCCGACACATGAGCCAATACGAAATCTGCATGAGGCAATTTGAAATCTGCATGAGCCAATACATGAGCCAATACATAAGCTCACGTGTCAGCTCATAAAACTTTGTATTTTTAATACTTTTTTTAATTTTATTTTTATTTTTTCTCTATACTTTTATTATTATTCTTTTCATATAAAAAAAATCAAAAGTATATATTTTTTATGTAAATATGTACGCATACACTTTTGTTTTATTCCTTTTTTCTAAACTAAAAAAGACAAAAACATTTTCTTATTAAAATCAATTTATTTTCTTAAAATTAATTTAATATTTAGACTTAGGTTTTATTTCAATTTGTTTATTTTGATTAAATTAATTTAGACATTATGATTTTAATTAATTTCTTTTCAAATCAATTAGAACCTTCTTCATAAAAAAAACATAAAAACACTTTCTCTTCTCTTTATATTTCTTTGTACATTTTATTATTTCGCACTATAATTATGTAATTGTAAAAGCCTTGTAATAGTAAATTAGGTTTATTTTCTTTCATCTCCCCATTTATAAATTTGTACACCCCATCCCCTAATGATGTAATAGCGTAGTAATTTTACTTTCCGCAATTTATCGCTTTAATATAAATGTTAGTAATTAGGGTTTGTATGGCAAGACTAAAATCAACAGTTAGCAAACCCTAATCAAGACAAATCAAGCATGTAAACCAATACACTTACACACATACACCCTTACGAACGAGAATTATTACAAAGTTTGCCTAAACAATGGCCTCTTTACAAAATACTTTCAAAAACCACACAAAGCATAATTTCAAACAAAAGCAAGTGATCTAGCAAGTAACTAAGAGCCAATGGAAAACCATGGATGAAAAGGGTGCTAATACCTTCCTTTTTCATAATCTACCCCCCGAAATCAAGAAACAATCTCAAAGGTCTTTCCTGTGCTTTTTCACCTTTCCTTTTGGATAAAAGAAAAGTCAGTGGCGACTCTTGCTAACCGCAACATTTGCGATCAAACGCAAAATATCCAAGTCAGTTCTCCCACCGTATCACAGATCCCTTCTAAAGGTCCTATAAGGATTACCGCCAATTCGAAAGTTGCTCCATTGGTTATTACAACACTCGGGCCTATCATGTATTCCTCGAAGAAGGCAATTCCGTGGCATTATGGGTCTGACGTCTATTACCACGGCGTCAAGCACGAATTGTCCGATGAAGAAAATGAAGAAGTTGATCCTAGTATTGTCAATATTATAGAGACCAGTAAGATTACAAGAAGTGGAAGGATTTTCTCCCCAGAAATATCTCCACTTATTCATATTACAGTTTCCAAGACGACTGCTGGGGCTCGGGGCAAAAAGTCGGTGATAGAGCCTTCCAAGACGGAGGTGCCAAAAGAAACTCCTGTCAAAGATACTTCTGGACAAGATTTATAAGAGGTTCTGAAGATCATTCACCTAAGTGATTATAAAATTTTTGAACATCTAGGGCAAACCCCATCCAAAATATCTATGTTGTCACTACTGTTGTGTTCTGAGGCCCATGCGAAGACTTTAGTGAAATTCCTGAAGACTGCCCATGTGCCGCAAGAAATTTCGGCAGATCAATTTGGAAGCTACGTGGATAATATGACAACTTATAATGGTTTGGGTTTTTCCGATGCTGACTTGACCCCGGAGGGGAGGAATCACAATAAGGCCATGTATGTCTCCATTGAATGCAGGGGAACTACATTGGCCCATATATTGGTTGACACAGGATCATCTCTAAATTTTCTGCCGAAGGGCGCTCTCGACCGATTAGATTTTGAATGGATGGTGTTGAAGCCCAGCAATATCATAGTTCGAGCCTTCGACGGATAGAAAAGAATGATGTGTGGAGGGGTGGACCTCTCGATCAAGGTGGGTTCGCATATTTTTTTGAGTCCACTTTCTATGTCATGGACATCCGGTCGGCTTACTCTTGTTTATTGGGACATCCTTGGATCCATGGGGCAGGTGTTATCACCTCCACTTTGCACCAGAAACTAAAATATTCAGTGAAAGGGAAAGTTGTTACTGTTTGCGGAGAGGAGGAATATATGGTCAAACACCTCAACTCATTCTGATATGTCGAGATGGATGGAGAATTTATTGAAACTCCCTGTCAAACCTTTGAAAAAATCTCTCCTGATGCTGTTGAAGATGTTTCATCCATTCCAAAGATCATCAAAACTCCGCACAAGATGGCCTCCTTGAAAGATGCTAAGGCCACTATTGAAAAAAGTGGTAATACTATTTGGGGTCAGCTTCCAGATATTCCTTTTAAGTCTAACATTTTTTATCTGGGCTTTACTGCAGAAGGACAGAGGGATGTTTGTCAAGCTCGTGTTGGGAGACCTCTGTTTCGCATCAGCAACAACGGGGTCAATGCTATAGAGGATGCAGACAGTGATTGTGACTTCAGTAGCTGGATATTCCCGACCGTGGGTGATGGATTGGAAAACTGGAAGGAAGAAGACATATTTCCCATCTCCTTTAGTCAGGAGTAATAAGCTATACTCCTGTCTTTTTGTTTTCAAAATTTTTTGGCTATGTAATAAACAATGACTTTAAAACCTTGTGTCTTACCCGGGGCACAATGGTTCATTTTTTAAAGGGTTGATTAACAATTCATAAACATTTGATCATTCAATAAAAACATTGGACGTTTTGCATACAAATTTTGTGATCTCTGTCTTTCCTTTATCTTATTTTATTTTCAAATAGCTATGTGTTCTTACACACACCCACACACTACATTGCAGATCCTCATCCACTCTGAATCTCGTTGATAACAATTATGCTATTGCCTCATATGACTTTGAAAGTCCGATCTAACAAGTCGGGGACGAAGGTGATGAAGATTATGAAATATCTGGAGAACTTTCCAGACTCTTGATATAGGAAGAGAAGAATATCCAACCAGATGAAGAGTCAGTCGAAGTTGTAAACTTGGGTACTGAGACAGACAAGAAAGAGGTCAAGATAGGTGCTGACTTAGAGAGTGGTGTCAAGAGAAGGTTAAACCAGATGCTACATGAATATGTTGAAATCTTCACCTAGTCATACGAAGACATGCCAGGGCTCGACACTGATATTGTGGTTCACTGTTTGCCAATGAAAGAGGGTTATGCTCCGATAAAACAGAAGGTTTGTCGCTTGTGTCCTGAAATGTTAGAAAAGATCAAAGCTGAGGTTATGAAATAGTTCAACACAGGGTTATTAGCAGTGACATCATATCCTTAATGGGTGGCTAATGTTGTTCCGGTACCAAAGAAAGACGGCAAGGTGCGTATGTGCATAGACTACAGGGATCTGAATAGGGCAAGCCTCAAAGATGACTTCCCATTACCATATATTGATGTGTTGGTCGACATCACCGCCCAGCATAAGGTATTCTCCTTCATGGATGGCTTCTCAGGTTACAATCAGATCAAGATGGAGCCCGAAGACATGGAGAAAACTACCTTCGTCATACAGTGGGGCACTTTTTGTTACAAAGTTATGCCTTTTGGTTTGAAGAATGTCGGGGCAACCTATCAGCGTGCCATGGTAGCCTTATTTCATGATATGATTCACCACAAGATAGAGATCTATGTTGATGACATGATAGCCAGGTCACAAACTGAAGAAGAGCATCTTGATCACCTGCAAAAACTGTTTGGAAGACTGAGAAAGTACAAGCTAAGGCTAAACCCAAACAAGTGCACCTTTGGGGTGAGATCCGGTAAACTTTTGGGTTTCATCATCAGTGGTAAGGGTATTGAGGTTGATCCACCAAAAGTTAAAGCTATCCAAGAGATTCTAGCTCCTCGTACCGAGAAGGAGGTCATAGGTTTCTTAGGACGATTGAATTACATTTCTTGTTTCATTTCTAATCTAAATGCTACTTGTGAGCCAATCTTCAAGCTGTTGAAGAAAGATCAAGTAATAAAATGGAACGACGATTGTCAAATAGTCTTCGATAAAATTAAGGAGTACCTACAAGAACCTCCCATTCTGATGCCACCCGTCGAAGGAAGACCTCTAATCATGTACTTAACAGTGATAGAGAACTCAATGGGGGTGTGTACTGGGGAAGCATGACGAGTATAGTCGAAAAGAGCATGCAATATACTACCTTAACAAAAAGTTTACCGACTGTGAAACAATATATTCACTGCTCAAGAAAACTTGTTGCGCTTTGGCATTGGCTTCTCGCCGACTAAGACAGTATATGTTGACCCATACTACTTTGTTGATCTCTAAAATGGATCCTATCAAGTACATATTCGAGAAGCCAGCCCTCTCCGAAAGGATTTCCTGATGGCAGATGGTCTTAACAGAATATGATATCTAGTACACCACTCAAAAGGCAATCAAGGGATGTGTATTGGCCGACCATTTGGCGCATAAAGCTATAGACGACTATCATTCTATGAACTTTGAATTCCCAGACGAGAATATCATGCTAGTAATAGATTGTGAAGAACCTGGACCGTATGAAGGACCTGAGTTGGGATCCCGATGGACCATTGTTTTTGATGGAGCTTCCAACGCGATTGGAAATGGAATTGGTATTGTGATCATCTCCCCTGCGGGTTTCCATACGCCCTTCACCGCCAGACTATGTTTGATTGCACCAACAACATGGAGAAATACGAAGCATGCATCATGGGTCTTAGGGCTGCTATAGACCTAAGAATCAAATTCTTAAGTGTGTATGGAGATTCAGCCTTGGTAATCAGTCAGGTTAAAGGAGATTGGGATACGAAGCACCCAAATCTCATTCCTCATAAAGAGCATGTACTAACCCTGATCCCGTATTTCGAGGAGATTACCTTTGAGAACATACCAAGAGAAGAGAATCAGATGACAGATGCTCTGGCCATCATGTTATCCATGTTCAAGGTTATATGGGACAATGAGGCTCCCAGAATTACCATTGAAAGATTCGACGAACCTGCGCACTGCTGTGAAATTGACACTGATAGAGTAGAGGAGAAACCTTGGTTTCATGGCGTGAAAAGGTACTTTAAGGCTCAAGAATACCCTGAGGGGGCATCCATAAATGACAAGAAATTCTTGCGAAGTTTCTCAGCTAAAGTCTTCTTAAGAAATGAAACTCTATACAAACGCAATCATGATTCAACCCTACTTCATTGTGTGGACAAGAAACAAGCAGAAGAGATTATGCAGGATATGCACGAAGGTGTCTTCGGTACTCACTCCAGTGGGTATACTATGGCTAAAAAGATCTTAAGAGCTAGTTACTATTGGTCGACTACGGAAACAGACAGTCACCGCCACTCAAGAACTTGTCATAAATGCCAAATCTATGTCGATAAAGTTCATGTGCCTCCAGTACCATTGAATGTCATGACTACTCCTTGGCCATTCGCAATGTGGGGCATTGATATGATCGGAGAGATCAAGCCCACAACCTCTAACGGGCACCACTTCATCCTCGTCACCATTGACTACTTTACGAAATGGGTTGAAGCAACCTCATTTGCCTCTGTTACTAAGAATGTGGTCGCCCGGTTCATTAAGCACAACCTTATCTATCGATATGGCATCCCTGAGAGGATTATCACAAACAAGGGTACCAATCTCATCAATACAATGATCATTGAGCTCTACACGCAGTTCAAGATCAAGCATCATAACTCTTCTCTGTGTCGACCTAAGATGAATGATACAGTGGAAGCCGCCAATAAGAATATAAAGAAGATCATATAGAAGATGGTTGTGACATATAAAGATTGGCACGAGATGTTACCGTTTCTCTTCACGGTTACCGCACTTAGGCTAGAACATTCACTGGGGCAACCCCATTCTCTCTGGTATATGGTATGGAGGTTCTCCTACCCGTGAAAGTTCAGATTCCTTCGCTAAGAATTATGAAAGATGCAGACTTGAGCGAAGACGAGTGGGTTCAGACAAGGTTGGATCAGTTAAATCTAATTGACGAGAAGAGGCTTGCGGTTGTTTGTCACGGTCAGATGTATCATAAACTCATGATCAAGGCATCCAACAAAAAGATCAAGCATCAGGTATATCAGGCTGGTGACTTGGTAATAAAGCGCATTATCCTCCCGCAAGGTGATCCCAGGGGAAAATGGACTCCTACCTATGAAGGGCCATTTGTAATCAAGAAGATATTTTCTGGTGGAGCTATGATACTGACCACCATGGACGGTGAAGATTTCCCACACCTGTGAATGTGGACATAGTCAAAAGATATTACACCTAAAAATGAGCCACTAGGTTGACTGGCCTAGGAAAAAATAAGGGCATCCCGGTGAACCAAAAGGGTTCGGGAAAAAAATCATGGATATATATATATATATATATATATATATATATATATATATATATATATATATATATATATATATATATATATATATATATATATATATATATATATATATATATATATATATATATATATATATATATATATATATATATATATATATATATATATATATATATATATATATATATATAAAAAGACTGTACACTCGACTAGTCGAAAACCTGAAAAGGAAGGTTGGGCAAAAATGGGTATCCCGGTGAACTGAAAACCCGAAAGGGCAGTCCAGGCAAAAATTAAGGATTGAAGCGTACGACTATGTACTCATTGGATCACTTACAGTAAGCTTTATTCCCGAAGTCGAAGTTCAAACGGTGCAGATCAATTCACTCACTTTCTTCTGACAACAAAGGATGAGATGATTGAAGACATATGGGTAATAGCAGAGTTGGAACCCGACGAGATTATTACCACATAGCTATATGTTTTCACTTTGTAAATATTTTCTTCGATGACTTCCTCTTACTAGGACTTCCGTATTTTTGTACAAAATTCGCCCGTTTATAAGCAAACTCAATGAAATACAATTTCAAAGCCAAATTATGTTTTACTTTTCTGTTTTGTTTGCAAAATGTCTGTGATCGGTGGATCTGGAACTGACTGTTTAACGCTGGTTCGCGAAATGTCGCGGAAGCAAGAGTCGCCACCGTCTTTTATTTTCTCCAAATGGAAAGGACAAAAGCACAGAAAAATTCCTTATAGAGATTGCTCTCGGTTCGGGAGGTAGGTTATAGAAAGGGAAGGTGTTAGCACCCTTTCTATCCATGGTTATCCATGGGCTCTTAGATACTTGCTCAATGTGTTTTCAAAAATGTTTGTTTGCTTTTCAATGTGGGTTAAAAAGTTTCTTTTGAAAAAAAGTTCCAGATCGACTCATACGTCAGAGTGTTTGAAAAGTTTTTGTTTTGAAAGCTTTTGTGTGGTGTGAAAAGTATTTTTTGAGTTTAGAGCAAGTACCTACGAGAACCTACCTACCCTAAGGAATTCGTCTGTGTAAGAGTCCTTTAAAGTAGTGCCATCCCACCATTGAGAGGTAGGTAGCACCACCGTTGGAGGTGTTCGGGTCAATTCGAGTTTTAGGGACGTGGTGATCACCAGAGCAATGGGAAGACACCTTAGAAGCTACCCTCATGCCAGGTTCCCGGATCATGAGGACTTACTAAGACGCCCTCTACTCGACGACCACCTTTCGAGGCAAGGCAACAGTGAGGCGTACCCTAGGGGTGGTGTGTGCGAATCGTGTGTTATGTTTCAGTTATTTTGTCTTATTCATGTCTGTCGTGTTCTACGCTTGATTTTAATTTAAGTCCATACAGTCTTTCATGCTTTTTTAACAGTTATAAGGTTGCGGGAAAGTAAATCTACGATTATTACAAATGGCGCGGGTCCACATCGCCAAAATTAACCGGACCCGATTTAGCGGAAAGTAAAAGAGCAATAAAAAGTGCAAGGAATTCAAGGTTACATGGCTTCGGGGCAATTACAAAATTAAAATAAGCGATAATAAAATAAATGCGCGAATTAAATAATTAAAACGAAACTAGGGCGTTGGACCCTTTTGCAAATAATTAAAAGCTAATGAGAATTAAAAATTAAATGATTAAATATTTTTTGGTATTTTGTGTTTTTTTAAATTTAATAAGGGAAGGAAATTAATTGAAATTAAATTGAAAGACAAACCCTAATTCTAGTATTTTTTATTTATTATGAAAGTTTTTTTTTGATTAAACCTAAATTAAACTCTAAATTAATTTATGTACAGTTAAAATAAGAAAAATAAATAAATAAATAATATTATTCTGAAAAAAAGGAAAATTAAAAAAGAAAATAAAAAGTTGTTTAAACCTAAATTCTACTTTTTGATTTTTTATTAGAAAGATTAAAATGATAGCCTAATTAACCTAAATTATTTACATGTTTAAAAAATAATCATAATAAATAAATATTACATTTTTTATTTTTCTGACTTTTGTATGTTTTTGTTATTTTGATGAAAATAATTAATTAATGAAAACCAATGAAAATAAGAAAATAATATAACAATTAAAAAGAATGAAATATAAAAAAGAAAGTCAAACCAGGGGGGGGTGCTGTCCCCAATTAAGGAGGTGTCTTTGTGAAAGGCCTGGCCCAATTATACTCAGAATTTGTTGACTTTCCTAAGCCACGTACATGCCTGTTGACTAGGCTTCATGGTGTTCGTCAGTTATGAGCCATTGACCTGCATTCATTAGACACGTGGGCCTTTGGATCTTGAAGCATATGGTGTGCTTCAATGTTTATGCTGCATGGGAAAGTAATAAGAAAAATAATATGGAGTTTTTGAAGACCTGGGGATCGAACCCAGGTCTCATGCCTTGCCAATGCCTTCCACCTGCCACTGAACCATTTTGATCACTTTTAATATATATTAACGAATGAATAATATAAAGAGAATCTGGTTAGTGGCCACTAGGCACAAAAAAACGCGCGCTGGTTCAAATGAACCAACCAGTGATTGCCAGATCATCGTCTTCCTCACGCTTCTTTCTGCCTGAAAAATATCAAACATTTAACGGGGGTTTTGAACCCCCCCAATATATGCATGTTTTCAAAATAGCGATTAGGCTATACGCAAACATAAAAACGGCGCGACTAGTGGAATCGGATCGTCCAAAGGTCCTGAGTTTGTTAGGCTTGGTCTCGTGGCCTAATTTTGCCGTATGAGAGAAACCCTCTTTTTGAGCTCCTGAAACCCTAAAGGTTATTCATGGTGAAATCATGTATATTGCACAAAAACGGAATTCATTAGCATGGTTAGCATCAGAACAAAACAACAATCATGAATCCACAAATAAAACTCAAGAAATATGCTTAAATTATGATATGCGTTCAAGAATTTTTCTTTATACAGTCACGAGTCTTGATACCGTTTCTTGAGGTCTGACTTGATTCTAATGGTTGGAACGTGTCCAGTAATTGCCACTGAAGCTTTTTAGATAGGTTTGGAAGCTTGAATCGGTTCCTAAGGCACTTTTCAGTTCTTGAGTTTTTATGGAAAAATTCAATATGCAATGGCTTGTTTCTTGCGCAGCTACCAGTCTTGGATGATTAGGGTTGTGTTCTGATACTTGTAAGGAGGCAATTAGGTTAAGAAAGCTGTACAAAATCCATGGTATTCAATGTTTGGATATTTGATTTGTTTAAAGATCTTTTTGAATCTTTTTCCATGGCTTTTGTACCAATTATGTGCCAATCATACCAAATCTTTCCTCATTTGCCTTCACACGAAATGTTGAGCCTATAATGTGTATAAAAAGATTTTTCATGTTAGGTTTATATTTTTCATGAATTAAAATCATTTAAATGAATATAAATTAATATTAATTCAAATAAATAATTAAAAAATATGAAAATACTTCCCTTTGGGCCTAGTGGTCGTGCATAGGCTTGGCATGAAGAAATTTGGAAGAAACTTGGGCCCATTTGCATTTTTAGGCCTTTTACATCAATGTTGACTTTTCAAAATTTCCAAAAATTTCCCAACTTCCACAAGGCATAACTTGGTCAATTTTTAAGCTTTTCACATGTTCTTGGACATTTTGGAAAGGTCTTTGAGTCCTTTAACCAATGCCTTTGGTCCCATGTCATTTTGATTTACCAATCTCAAGTTATGGCCTTTGACTTAAAGTCACTTTTTGTTGACTTTTGAAAATGACCTATAATGTTGAAATTGATAACTTTTTGTGAGAGCATTTCTTGGACTTGGGACATGAAGATGAATTGTAGGAAATGTCTTTCTCTTCAAAATGAGCTTTGGATGGAATTTTTCTGATAATCCATGTGAAAGTTATGCCCTGGTCAATTTCAGTTGACTTTTTCAGCTGTCCAAATATAGCAACTTTTGCATCTTTGATGATTTCTGAGCCAAATTTTGAGAATCATGATCAAGCATTGATCAAATGATGTTTGTGGCTTCAAAATGATGTGTTGACCAAAAATTTGAACTTTTGACTGTCAAATGACCATTTTGCCCCTACAGTTGACTGTAGTGCAATCTAGGGTTTTGACTGGGCAATCTTGAGCTGAATGCCTTGAAACTTGACATGAGGATACTTGACCATCTTTGTAGGCATATGAGACTTGATTGGGCCCTTGGAAAGTTCATTTGCTTGACCAGAACTCAAACCCTAGTTTTGACTGTCTAGGAGACAGTTGAGCTGCACAACCCTTGGGGCATTTTGTGACCTTGACTTTGACAATTCTTGATGGATATGGGAGGGCAAATTTTGGGGTACAACAGTTGCCCCTGTTCAATCTTCTTAGACCTGAGGGTGCAGATTGGCTGACGTGCCTTTCGTAATCCGAGGGTAGAAGATGATTGAACACTAGAGTGCCCAGAAATTTGCACTCACATAATGACAGTGATGATGAGGGAATGGGCTTATAGATGCCATTTAGAGATTGCTGGATAGGATGATGGGCTTATAGATGCCATCTGGATGTTGATCGCATAGGAAATCCCTTAGCGAGAACCTGCATACCTGCAAAACAGAAAAAATGAGTACCTGACACGTCGCAGGGGCTGATTTTAGATGCTTGACATAGATATGTCCTGATTGGTTACAGGAGCTGGATCTGGAGCTTCAAACGTTGATGAATGAACCAGGGATGGTTACTGCCTTAGCCTGAATGATAAGTGAACCTTGGGTGATTTTAACTTTAACAACGCTCGTTGAGAAAAATCTTGGTGAGAATTACCATCTTTGTAGTGTCGGGAAGAGAACCAAAGGACATTATAATCTCAAGGGGAGTTACCTCGCTCACGTTGGAGAGGGAACTATAGGAAATTATAATCTGGAAGGAAATGTCACCTCACGCTCATGCCGGAGAGGGAAACATTTGAAGAAGGAATTACCACCTCACACGCCGTTGGAGAGGGGACCATAAGAGAATATCACCGCACGCTCATGCCGGAGAGGAAAACATCTTGAAAAAGGAATTACCACCTCACGCTCACCGTCGGAGAGGGGACCACCAAAGAATATCACCTCACGCTCATCGTCGGAGAGGAGAACATCTTGAAAAAGGAATTACCACCTCACGCTCACCGTCGGAGAGGGGACCATAAGAGAATATCACCTCACGCTCATGCCGGAGAGGAGAACATCTTGAAAAAGGAATTACCACCTCACGCTCACCGTCGGAGAGGGGACCACAAAAGACTATCACCTCACGCTCACCGTCGGAGAGGAAAACATCTCGAAAAAGGAATTACCACCTCACGCTCACCGTCGGAGAGGGGACCACAAAAGAATATCACCTCACGCTCACCGTCGGAGAGGAAAACATCTCGAAAAAGGAATTACCACCTCACGCTCACCGTCGGAGAGGGGACCACAAAAGAAACTTTAACTTCAACAACGCTTGTCGAGGAAAAATCTTGGTGACCTCAACAACGCTCGTTAAGGAAATCTTGGGTGACTTTATCTTCAACAACGCTCGTTGAGAAAAATCTTGGTAACCTCAACAACGCTCGTTAAGGAAATCTTGGGTGACTTTATCTTCAACAACGCTCGTTGAGAAAAATCTTGGTAACCTCAACAACGCTCGTTAAGGAAATCTTGGGTGACTTTATCTTCAACAACGCTCGTTGAGAAAAATCTTGGTAACCTCAACAACGCTCGTTAAGGAAATCTTGGGTGACTTCTACTGGGATAAGAACCAGGGAGATCTTAGGGTCGATCTGACTGAACCCGAGAAGGCCTTGGACTGGGTAAGAATCAGGAAAATCTTAGGGTTGATTGGACTGGACCGGTCTAGGTCTTGAAATGTGATTGAGAATTTAAACTGCATCTTTCCTGAAAGGTAAAAGTCAGTCATATGCAATGTATGATATGCAATGACGTTCTTGATGTAAATGAGACTTGTATGATATGATGTGTCTATGCATGCTATAATGATGTATGTGACGTTTTATGAATGTATATTTTTGTCTAGGAAAGTAAATCCTTGACAGGCGCTAGGAAGTCGTATCCTGGGCTGATGTTGAGGTATTGATTTCCCTTCCGCTGGGGATGGTAGTTGCAAGAATACTGGTAGGAGAAGATAACTCCGTTGAGGAATAAACTTGGCAAATGGAAGATTCTGCGGGGAGAAAAGATACTCTGACGACCATGCTAGGAAGCGGTACTTAGTGGGGAGAGAAATGCTTTGCTGAATTATTGAGAACGACTTGCTGAGGAAACCCTTGTTGTATAGGAAGCGTTGATAGGCTTCGCTGGGGTAGGAAGGCTTTGTCGACGACGCTCTTCCCGTGGCTTCTGGCTGAGGATAACCCAGTTATATCCTGTTAAGGAAATAACTCTTTAAATAAAGCCGGGCGATACGTTCGTGCTCTGCGAGGGGATAAGCTTCCAGGATCTACTGGGGATAAGCTTATTGCTTGGGGATATGAATCCCAACTTCCTGGGGAAACCGGATTGGACTCCTGGGGAAGTTTCGTTATGCAGGGGAAGTGACTGAGATACCGCCGGGGAACAATCTTTAGGCCAAGACTGCCGGGGATGCTTGTATTGAATATGTGCTGCTGCTGGGGAGGTTGGGATATACGGGAGGATACTCAATTTCCTTGACAATCTGATAATAGCTTGGAGAAGAAGGTATTGTTTTTACTGAACCACTCTCTGGGGATTTAAGATGTACCGGTTATGTTCTTTAGCTGAACCTATCTTGGCACCTTGGGGGATAGAACCATTAGATTGCTCTTAGGTGACTCCTTATTGCCCCTGTTTCTGAGGAGAGAAAGACCTATGAGGTGCTGATAGTTGTTGGCGGACAAACCTTCTTCTGGTAGGCAAGTGATATGAATGACAGGACATAGTCGTACGCTTTGATCCCTAACTTTTGCCTGGGCCGCCCTTTCGGGTTTTCAGTCCACCGGGATACCCATTTTTGCCCAAGCCGCCTTTTCAGGTTTTCGACTTGCCGGGTGTACAGATTTTTTCATTTCATCCCTTCATTTTGCCCGAACCCTTTTGGTTCGCCGGGAAGCCCTTATTTTTGCCTAGGTATGTCAACCTAGCGGGTCTTTGATTATGCGCAGTATTTTTTTCGACTATGTCCGTGTCCTCAGGATGTAGGGAATTGCCCCTGTCAGAAGTGTTTTGTCATGCCATCAAAGGGTGTTTGATCAGGCAAGATTTGTTGCTGGAATGCCCCCAAGTGACTCAGGCGGAGATTTGCCCCAGGCTTTTGGCCTTTTGAGAGATTCTCTGGATCTTGACTTAACTGCCCCAGATGATGGACAATAGTCATGCCATGCCCCTTGATTGGAGATACTCTCGTTCATTAGACTTTCATTATGCGAATTTCCCTGCTGTTCAAACAAAAAGTCATATGCAAACAAAGTTATGTTAAAAATGCAAAGCTTATGTCTGTCTTGAAGATTTTGAAAATGCATTCTTTTTCATAGAACAAGTGATTGTTTGTAAAACGTGATGTCAACACTGCATTTACCGTAGCCTTAAGGAGTCAGGATACCTTCGTAACAGTATGCTTTCGAACTAACCCATGCTTCAGCTAGGACTTTTAGGGGTTATAACGTGGCCTGGTTCACGGTTTAAGAAACAAAGGATAAAGGCTCAAATTTTATTTATACCCACCCGCTCTTCGTGATGTCCTTCAAACCTAAACTCAGTTGATCATACGTTAGACCTCGTTCGAGTCTTTGCTTTGATTTTCGGTGATGGTTCAAACATTGATGATTTATTCTGACTAGGCAGTTATTTTTTTTGTTGAGGGTTTGTGTGACCTCTTTCTTGATTTTTGTTATCCCTTTCTTTTTTTGCCTGAACTGTTTCCTTTTTTGGAATTACAGTCAGCGGGATGCCTCAGTTTGTAAGTCTCCTTCGTTGGTTTTGACTTTTTGGGCTTTTCGTTTATGATTTTTTTTTGATAATGACTGCCTGTCCTTATGATCATTCGGAACCATCACTGTCTTTCTTTGTTTTGTAAGGACTTCTTTAGTGCCATTTGTTATGCACTTGGGTCAACTGAGAGACTACCCTGCCCCAGGTTATGATTAAGGGTTTTGATTTTCGAAAATAAAAACTCCTACTTCTTTGGCTCTGATGGGTTGACGAGGGATTATCATCCTTATAACTCCAGTGTTTAGGGATTGAAACAATGCCTGTACTTCATCAGCGGGGTCTGTTCAAAAGCATACTGTAGATTATGGTATCGTTTTCGTCATCCTCCCTCAAGAGGCTCAGAGTTATTAACCGAGAGTTGATCATTAGAAAAAAATATGAAAATAGTTTGCATATAGTGAATGCGAATATATTGATTCAAAAATAGACATAAGCGATGCATTAATGGGATAACAATGTTTTAACATGAATAAATGTTTAAACAAAAGAAAATCACAACTTGAATTCGAATGAACAAAAAGTGCTTTCTATCTTAGTCATGTCTTGGCAGGGGAGCAGTGATCACGTGGGGGGTCTTGGGTACTTCAAAGTGAATCTCTCCAGCGTCTATCATGTCTTGGATCTTGTTTTTGAGAGGCCAGCAATTGTCCGTAGTATGCCCCGGGCTATCAGAATGATACGCGCACCTATCATTGGGATGATAGTTAGGAGCAGAAGTATTTGGATTCCGGAGAGGAGCCTTTAAAGTGATCAGCCCTGCTTTCAACATTTGTTGCAGTGCTTGATCCAGCGACATGTTGATTTTGGTGTATTGCCTTTTAGGCTTGTCTGGTTGACGCTGGTGAGGTTGATGTTGAATTTGTGGTACTGAAGCCATTTGAGAAGCTCTTCCCTTATCCCCTTGTCTCAAAAGTGGTTGAACAATGACTGGCTCTTTACCCTTAGACGTTTGCCCCAGTCGGTTACCCTGAAGCAGTTGGTTGACAAGAAACCGGAGCTCATCTTGTCTTTGTGCTAGACCTTGAATGGCATTCCTCTGCCCCAGCATTTGAGCTTTCATAGCATCCATCTCAGACTGTAGGTGTTCCAACTTTCCATCCTCAGCATTGCCCCTGGCAGAGGTCTCTGTGAGAAGTGTCCTTAGCTCCTCCTGCCCCTTGGATAGATTCAGGAGGATTTCCCCGAGCCGAGTCTCTTGAGCAAGAAAGTCCTGGTTGTCTTGTGGGCGAGCCATTGCTGAAATAAACAGCGAGAAGGGTGAGTGACCTGCAACAAGGGATACCTGTTATGCAATGATGGGTATGATATGCATGCAATGTTTTCAAGGACCTCGCGGGGTAAACAAGAAAATTGGTTAGCATTTGGATCCGGCGGTTTGATTGAAAGAACTTCATATTTGTTGAGAGTCTTTCTTCCACGGGTCAAAGGCTCACCATATCCAGTGGGTCATAGCCTCTGACGACCTTAGCTGGAGGAAAATAAATCCTCTTTGCCCCTTGCTGGGTAATTGGTTTATCATGACCTGCATCACAAGCCCTTGAGATCCTTGAAATGGGTTAGGATGTATGCAATGGTATGCAATGGTATGATGTCATGCTATGCATGGGGTGATGTAGGTAAACCCTGCTATGAGTCCCAATTAAGGACTATAAACAGACCCTGCAAGAAATTCAGTATACTTTGTTATGAGTCCCAATTAAGGACTATAAACAAAACCTGCAAGAGATCTAGTAAACCCTGTTATGAGTCCCAGTTAAGGACTATAAACAACACCTGCAAGAAATTTGGTAAACCTGTCATGAGTCCTAGTTAAGGACTATAAACAAAACCTGCAGGAAGTTAGTGCACCCTGTTATAAGTCCCAATTAAGGACTATGAACAAAACCTGCAAGACCTTTAGTACCATGTTATGAGTCCCAATTAAGGACTATAAAACAAGACCTGCAAGAAACAAGTGTCAGGTAACAAGCACGCAGATAGTCAAGTACGAAGGCACACAAGTCACACAAGAGAGCCCTTAGAGTTTAGGCCAGCATGAGGTCTAGGTATTACCCTCTTGAAGTTGGTGGGTTCAACCTGTCCTATCAAAGTAACCGGGTTCTTAGAGGATCCCAATATCATTGACTACCCTCAATCGGTCATAACTCCAGCATCGCAATCTTTTCTTGCGGCCAGAACCATCACGAGAGTTTAGCCTCAATGGGCGTAGCATACTGCTACTGTTCTAATGGCCAAGTTGGGTCATTTAAGGTTCTAAGGTCTGTTGGTGCTTAATGACTCCTTGGAAGACCCATATTCTCCCCGTTTCAACACGAGGGATATCGGTACAGACCAAGGCGCCACACCAACGTAGCCACTGCTTCACCCATGTCGGTATACGCCGGACAGGTCCCTCACAGCTTATGCTACCTAAACAGGGTATCCCCAGATCCGGGTTAGGATCTATGTAACTCCGATACAACCCACAATAATAAAGCAAGCAAAGAAGACAATTGAAAACATAGTCATGAGCTAGCCCTAAGATACACCTCACTTTATAAGATATTCCCCAGCAGAGTCGCCAGTTCTGTGATCGGTGGATCTGGAACTGACTGTTTAACGCTGGTTCGCGAAATGTCGCGGAAGCAAGAGTCGCCACCGTCTTTTATTTTCTCCAAATGGAAAGGACAAAAGCACAGAAAAATTCCTTATAGAGATTGCTCTCGGTTCGGGAGGTAGGTTATAGAAAGGGAAGGTGTTAGCACCCTTTCTATCCATGGTTATCCATGGGCTCTTAGATACTTGCTCAATGTGTTTTCAAAAATGTTTGTTTGCTTTTCAATGTGGGTTAAAAAGTTTCTTTTGAAAAAAAGTTCCAGATCGACTCATACGTCAGAGTGTTTGAAAAGTTTTTGTTTTGAAAGCTTTTGTGTGGTGTGAAAAGTATTTTTTGAGTTTAGAGCAAGTACCTACGAGAACCTACCTACCCTAAGGAATTCGTCTGTGTAAGAGTCCTTTAAAGTAGTGCCATCCCACCATTGAGAGGTAGGTAGCACCACCGTTGGAGGTGTTCGGGTCAATTCGAGTTTTAGGGACGTGGTGATCACCAGAGCAATGGGAAGACACCTTAGAAGCTACCCTCATGCCAGGTTCCCGGATCATGAGGACTTACTAAGACGCCCTCTACTCGACGACCACCTTTCGAGGCAAGGCAACAGTGAGGCGTACCCTAGGGGTGGTGTGTGCGAATCGTGTGTTATGTTTCAGTTATTTTGTCTTATTCATGTCTGTCGTGTTCTACGCTTGATTTTAATTTAAGTCCATACAGTCTTTCATGCTTTTTTAACAGTTATAAGGTTGCGGGAAAGTAAATCTACGATTATTACAAATGGCGCGGGTCCACATCGCCAAAATTAACCGGACCCGATTTAGCGGAAAGTAAAAGAGCAATAAAAAGTGCAAGGAATTCAAGGTTACATGGCTTCGGGGCAATTACAAAATTAAAATAAGCGATAATAAAATAAATGCGCGAATTAAATAATTAAAACGAAACTAGGGCGTTGGACCCTTTTGCAAATAATTAAAAGCTAATGAGAATTAAAAATTAAATGATTAAATATTTTTTGGTATTTTGTGTTTTTTTAAATTTAATAAGGGAAGGAAATTAATTGAAATTAAATTGAAAGACAAACCCTAATTCTAGTATTTTTTATTTATTATGAAAGTTTTTTTTTGATTAAACCTAAATTAAACTCTAAATTAATTTATGTACAGTTAAAATAAGAAAAATAAATAAATAAATAATATTATTCTGAAAAAAAGGAAAATTAAAAAAGAAAATAAAAAGTTGTTTAAACCTAAATTCTACTTTTTGATTTTTTATTAGAAAGATTAAAATGATAGCCTAATTAACCTAAATTATTTACATGTTTAAAAAATAATCATAATAAATAAATATTACATTTTTTATTTTTCTGACTTTTGTATGTTTTTGTTATTTTGATGAAAATAATTAATTAATGAAAACCAATGAAAATAAGAAAATAATATAACAATTAAAAAGAATGAAATATAAAAAAGAAAGTCAAACCAGGGGGGGGTGCTGTCCCCAATTAAGGAGGTGTCTTTGTGAAAGGCCTGGCCCAATTATACTCAGAATTTGTTGACTTTCCTAAGCCACGTACATGCCTGTTGACTAGGCTTCATGGTGTTCGTCAGTTATGAGCCATTGACCTGCATTCATTAGACACGTGGGCCTTTGGATCTTGAAGCATATGGTGTGCTTCAATGTTTATGCTGCATGGGAAAGTAATAAGAAAAATAATATGGAGTTTTTGAAGACCTGGGGATCGAACCCAGGTCTCATGCCTTGCCAATGCCTTCCACCTGCCACTGAACCATTTTGATCACTTTTAATATATATTAACGAATGAATAATATAAAGAGAATCTGGTTAGTGGCCACTAGGCACAAAAAAACGCGCGCTGGTTCAAATGAACCAACCAGTGATTGCCAGATCATCGTCTTCCTCACGCTTCTTTCTGCCTGAAAAATATCAAACATTTAACGGGGGTTTTGAACCCCCCCAATATATGCATGTTTTCAAAATAGCGATTAGGCTATACGCAAACATAAAAACGGCGCGACTAGTGGAATCGGATCGTCCAAAGGTCCTGAGTTTGTTAGGCTTGGTCTCGTGGCCTAATTTTGCCGTATGAGAGAAACCCTCTTTTTGAGCTCCTGAAACCCTAAAGGTTATTCATGGTGAAATCATGTATATTGCACAAAAACGGAATTCATTAGCATGGTTAGCATCAGAACAAAACAACAATCATGAATCCACAAATAAAACTCAAGAAATATGCTTAAATTATGATATGCGTTCAAGAATTTTTCTTTATACAGTCACGAGTCTTGATACCGTTTCTTGAGGTCTGACTTGATTCTAATGGTTGGAACGTGTCCAGTAATTGCCACTGAAGCTTTTTAGATAGGTTTGGAAGCTTGAATCGGTTCCTAAGGCACTTTTCAGTTCTTGAGTTTTTATGGAAAAATTCAATATGCAATGGCTTGTTTCTTGCGCAGCTACCAGTCTTGGATGATTAGGGTTGTGTTCTGATACTTGTAAGGAGGCAATTAGGTTAAGAAAGCTGTACAAAATCCATGGTATTCAATGTTTGGATATTTGATTTGTTTAAAGATCTTTTTGAATCTTTTTCCATGGCTTTTGTACCAATTATGTGCCAATCATACCAAATCTTTCCTCATTTGCCTTCACACGAAATGTTGAGCCTATAATGTGTATAAAAAGATTTTTCATGTTAGGTTTATATTTTTCATGAATTAAAATCATTTAAATGAATATAAATTAATATTAATTCAAATAAATAATTAAAAAATATGAAAATACTTCCCTTTGGGCCTAGTGGTCGTGCATAGGCTTGGCATGAAGAAATTTGGAAGAAACTTGGGCCCATTTGCATTTTTAGGCCTTTTACATCAATGTTGACTTTTCAAAATTTCCAAAAATTTCCCAACTTCCACAAGGCATAACTTGGTCAATTTTTAAGCTTTTCACATGTTCTTGGACATTTTGGAAAGGTCTTTGAGTCCTTTAACCAATGCCTTTGGTCCCATGTCATTTTGATTTACCAATCTCAAGTTATGGCCTTTGACTTAAAGTCACTTTTTGTTGACTTTTGAAAATGACCTATAATGTTGAAATTGATAACTTTTTGTGAGAGCATTTCTTGGACTTGGGACATGAAGATGAATTGTAGGAAATGTCTTTCTCTTCAAAATGAGCTTTGGATGGAATTTTTCTGATAATCCATGTGAAAGTTATGCCCTGGTCAATTTCAGTTGACTTTTTCAGCTGTCCAAATATAGCAACTTTTGCATCTTTGATGATTTCTGAGCCAAATTTTGAGAATCATGATCAAGCATTGATCAAATGATGTTTGTGGCTTCAAAATGATGTGTTGACCAAAAATTTGAACTTTTGACTGTCAAATGACCATTTTGCCCCTACAGTTGACTGTAGTGCAATCTAGGGTTTTGACTGGGCAATCTTGAGCTGAATGCCTTGAAACTTGACATGAGGATACTTGACCATCTTTGTAGGCATATGAGACTTGATTGGGCCCTTGGAAAGTTCATTTGCTTGACCAGAACTCAAACCCTAGTTTTGACTGTCTAGGAGACAGTTGAGCTGCACAACCCTTGGGGCATTTTGTGACCTTGACTTTGACAATTCTTGATGGATATGGGAGGGCAAATTTTGGGGTACAACAGTTGCCCCTGTTCAATCTTCTTAGACCTGAGGGTGCAGATTGGCTGACGTGCCTTTCGTAATCCGAGGGTAGAAGATGATTGAACACTAGAGTGCCCAGAAATTTGCACTCACATAATGACAGTGATGATGAGGGAATGGGCTTATAGATGCCATTTAGAGATTGCTGGATAGGATGATGGGCTTATAGATGCCATCTGGATGTTGATCGCATAGGAAATCCCTTAGCGAGAACCTGCATACCTGCAAAACAGAAAAAATGAGTACCTGACACGTCGCAGGGGCTGATTTTAGATGCTTGACATAGATATGTCCTGATTGGTTACAGGAGCTGGATCTGGAGCTTCAAACGTTGATGAATGAACCAGGGATGGTTACTGCCTTAGCCTGAATGATAAGTGAACCTTGGGTGATTTTAACTTTAACAACGCTCGTTGAGAAAAATCTTGGTGAGAATTACCATCTTTGTAGTGTCGGGAAGAGAACCAAAGGACATTATAATCTCAAGGGGAGTTACCTCGCTCACGTTGGAGAGGGAACTATAGGAAATTATAATCTGGAAGGAAATGTCACCTCACGCTCATGCCGGAGAGGGAAACATTTGAAGAAGGAATTACCACCTCACACGCCGTTGGAGAGGGGACCATAAGAGAATATCACCGCACGCTCATGCCGGAGAGGAAAACATCTTGAAAAAGGAATTACCACCTCACGCTCACCGTCGGAGAGGGGACCACCAAAGAATATCACCTCACGCTCATCGTCGGAGAGGAGAACATCTTGAAAAAGGAATTACCACCTCACGCTCACCGTCGGAGAGGGGACCATAAGAGAATATCACCTCACGCTCATGCCGGAGAGGAGAACATCTTGAAAAAGGAATTACCACCTCACGCTCACCGTCGGAGAGGGGACCACAAAAGACTATCACCTCACGCTCACCGTCGGAGAGGAAAACATCTCGAAAAAGGAATTACCACCTCACGCTCACCGTCGGAGAGGGGACCACAAAAGAATATCACCTCACGCTCACCGTCGGAGAGGAAAACATCTCGAAAAAGGAATTACCACCTCACGCTCACCGTCGGAGAGGGGACCACAAAAGAAACTTTAACTTCAACAACGCTTGTCGAGGAAAAATCTTGGTGACCTCAACAACGCTCGTTAAGGAAATCTTGGGTGACTTTATCTTCAACAACGCTCGTTGAGAAAAATCTTGGTAACCTCAACAACGCTCGTTAAGGAAATCTTGGGTGACTTTATCTTCAACAACGCTCGTTGAGAAAAATCTTGGTAACCTCAACAACGCTCGTTAAGGAAATCTTGGGTGACTTTATCTTCAACAACGCTCGTTGAGAAAAATCTTGGTAACCTCAACAACGCTCGTTAAGGAAATCTTGGGTGACTTCTACTGGGATAAGAACCAGGGAGATCTTAGGGTCGATCTGACTGAACCCGAGAAGGCCTTGGACTGGGTAAGAATCAGGAAAATCTTAGGGTTGATTGGACTGGACCGGTCTAGGTCTTGAAATGTGATTGAGAATTTAAACTGCATCTTTCCTGAAAGGTAAAAGTCAGTCATATGCAATGTATGATATGCAATGACGTTCTTGATGTAAATGAGACTTGTATGATATGATGTGTCTATGCATGCTATAATGATGTATGTGACGTTTTATGAATGTATATTTTTGTCTAGGAAAGTAAATCCTTGACAGGCGCTAGGAAGTCGTATCCTGGGCTGATGTTGAGGTATTGATTTCCCTTCCGCTGGGGATGGTAGTTGCAAGAATACTGGTAGGAGAAGATAACTCCGTTGAGGAATAAACTTGGCAAATGGAAGATTCTGCGGGGAGAAAAGATACTCTGACGACCATGCTAGGAAGCGGTACTTAGTGGGGAGAGAAATGCTTTGCTGAATTATTGAGAACGACTTGCTGAGGAAACCCTTGTTGTATAGGAAGCGTTGATAGGCTTCGCTGGGGTAGGAAGGCTTTGTCGACGACGCTCTTCCCGTGGCTTCTGGCTGAGGATAACCCAGTTATATCCTGTTAAGGAAATAACTCTTTAAATAAAGCCGGGCGATACGTTCGTGCTCTGCGAGGGGATAAGCTTCCAGGATCTACTGGGGATAAGCTTATTGCTTGGGGATATGAATCCCAACTTCCTGGGGAAACCGGATTGGACTCCTGGGGAAGTTTCGTTATGCAGGGGAAGTGACTGAGATACCGCCGGGGAACAATCTTTAGGCCAAGACTGCCGGGGATGCTTGTATTGAATATGTGCTGCTGCTGGGGAGGTTGGGATATACGGGAGGATACTCAATTTCCTTGACAATCTGATAATAGCTTGGAGAAGAAGGTATTGTTTTTACTGAACCACTCTCTGGGGATTTAAGATGTACCGGTTATGTTCTTTAGCTGAACCTATCTTGGCACCTTGGGGGATAGAACCATTAGATTGCTCTTAGGTGACTCCTTATTGCCCCTGTTTCTGAGGAGAGAAAGACCTATGAGGTGCTGATAGTTGTTGGCGGACAAACCTTCTTCTGGTAGGCAAGTGATATGAATGACAGGACATAGTCGTACGCTTTGATCCCTAACTTTTGCCTGGGCCGCCCTTTCGGGTTTTCAGTCCACCGGGATACCCATTTTTGCCCAAGCCGCCTTTTCAGGTTTTCGACTTGCCGGGTGTACAGATTTTTTCATTTCATCCCTTCATTTTGCCCGAACCCTTTTGGTTCGCCGGGAAGCCCTTATTTTTGCCTAGGTATGTCAACCTAGCGGGTCTTTGATTATGCGCAGTATTTTTTTCGACTATGTCCGTGTCCTCAGGATGTAGGGAATTGCCCCTGTCAGAAGTGTTTTGTCATGCCATCAAAGGGTGTTTGATCAGGCAAGATTTGTTGCTGGAATGCCCCCAAGTGACTCAGGCGGAGATTTGCCCCAGGCTTTTGGCCTTTTGAGAGATTCTCTGGATCTTGACTTAACTGCCCCAGATGATGGACAATAGTCATGCCATGCCCCTTGATTGGAGATACTCTCGTTCATTAGACTTTCATTATGCGAATTTCCCTGCTGTTCAAACAAAAAGTCATATGCAAACAAAGTTATGTTAAAAATGCAAAGCTTATGTCTGTCTTGAAGATTTTGAAAATGCATTCTTTTTCATAGAACAAGTGATTGTTTGTAAAACGTGATGTCAACACTGCATTTACCGTAGCCTTAAGGAGTCAGGATACCTTCGTAACAGTATGCTTTCGAACTAACCCATGCTTCAGCTAGGACTTTTAGGGGTTATAACGTGGCCTGGTTCACGGTTTAAGAAACAAAGGATAAAGGCTCAAATTTTATTTATACCCACCCGCTCTTCGTGATGTCCTTCAAACCTAAACTCAGTTGATCATACGTTAGACCTCGTTCGAGTCTTTGCTTTGATTTTCGGTGATGGTTCAAACATTGATGATTTATTCTGACTAGGCAGTTATTTTTTTTGTTGAGGGTTTGTGTGACCTCTTTCTTGATTTTTGTTATCCCTTTCTTTTTTTGCCTGAACTGTTTCCTTTTTTGGAATTACAGTCAGCGGGATGCCTCAGTTTGTAAGTCTCCTTCGTTGGTTTTGACTTTTTGGGCTTTTCGTTTATGATTTTTTTTTGATAATGACTGCCTGTCCTTATGATCATTCGGAACCATCACTGTCTTTCTTTGTTTTGTAAGGACTTCTTTAGTGCCATTTGTTATGCACTTGGGTCAACTGAGAGACTACCCTGCCCCAGGTTATGATTAAGGGTTTTGATTTTCGAAAATAAAAACTCCTACTTCTTTGGCTCTGATGGGTTGACGAGGGATTATCATCCTTATAACTCCAGTGTTTAGGGATTGAAACAATGCCTGTACTTCATCAGCGGGGTCTGTTCAAAAGCATACTGTAGATTATGGTATCGTTTTCGTCATCCTCCCTCAAGAGGCTCAGAGTTATTAACCGAGAGTTGATCATTAGAAAAAAATATGAAAATAGTTTGCATATAGTGAATGCGAATATATTGATTCAAAAATAGACATAAGCGATGCATTAATGGGATAACAATGTTTTAACATGAATAAATGTTTAAACAAAAGAAAATCACAACTTGAATTCGAATGAACAAAAAGTGCTTTCTATCTTAGTCATGTCTTGGCAGGGGAGCAGTGATCACGTGGGGGGTCTTGGGTACTTCAAAGTGAATCTCTCCAGCGTCTATCATGTCTTGGATCTTGTTTTTGAGAGGCCAGCAATTGTCCGTAGTATGCCCCGGGCTATCAGAATGATACGCGCACCTATCATTGGGATGATAGTTAGGAGCAGAAGTATTTGGATTCCGGAGAGGAGCCTTTAAAGTGATCAGCCCTGCTTTCAACATTTGTTGCAGTGCTTGATCCAGCGACATGTTGATTTTGGTGTATTGCCTTTTAGGCTTGTCTGGTTGACGCTGGTGAGGTTGATGTTGAATTTGTGGTACTGAAGCCATTTGAGAAGCTCTTCCCTTATCCCCTTGTCTCAAAAGTGGTTGAACAATGACTGGCTCTTTACCCTTAGACGTTTGCCCCAGTCGGTTACCCTGAAGCAGTTGGTTGACAAGAAACCGGAGCTCATCTTGTCTTTGTGCTAGACCTTGAATGGCATTCCTCTGCCCCAGCATTTGAGCTTTCATAGCATCCATCTCAGACTGTAGGTGTTCCAACTTTCCATCCTCAGCATTGCCCCTGGCAGAGGTCTCTGTGAGAAGTGTCCTTAGCTCCTCCTGCCCCTTGGATAGATTCAGGAGGATTTCCCCGAGCCGAGTCTCTTGAGCAAGAAAGTCCTGGTTGTCTTGTGGGCGAGCCATTGCTGAAATAAACAGCGAGAAGGGTGAGTGACCTGCAACAAGGGATACCTGTTATGCAATGATGGGTATGATATGCATGCAATGTTTTCAAGGACCTCGCGGGGTAAACAAGAAAATTGGTTAGCATTTGGATCCGGCGGTTTGATTGAAAGAACTTCATATTTGTTGAGAGTCTTTCTTCCACGGGTCAAAGGCTCACCATATCCAGTGGGTCATAGCCTCTGACGACCTTAGCTGGAGGAAAATAAATCCTCTTTGCCCCTTGCTGGGTAATTGGTTTATCATGACCTGCATCACAAGCCCTTGAGATCCTTGAAATGGGTTAGGATGTATGCAATGGTATGCAATGGTATGATGTCATGCTATGCATGGGGTGATGTAGGTAAACCCTGCTATGAGTCCCAATTAAGGACTATAAACAGACCCTGCAAGAAATTCAGTATACTTTGTTATGAGTCCCAATTAAGGACTATAAACAAAACCTGCAAGAGATCTAGTAAACCCTGTTATGAGTCCCAGTTAAGGACTATAAACAACACCTGCAAGAAATTTGGTAAACCTGTCATGAGTCCTAGTTAAGGACTATAAACAAAACCTGCAGGAAGTTAGTGCACCCTGTTATAAGTCCCAATTAAGGACTATGAACAAAACCTGCAAGACCTTTAGTACCATGTTATGAGTCCCAATTAAGGACTATAAAACAAGACCTGCAAGAAACAAGTGTCAGGTAACAAGCACGCAGATAGTCAAGTACGAAGGCACACAAGTCACACAAGAGAGCCCTTAGAGTTTAGGCCAGCATGAGGTCTAGGTATTACCCTCTTGAAGTTGGTGGGTTCAACCTGTCCTATCAAAGTAACCGGGTTCTTAGAGGATCCCAATATCATTGACTACCCTCAATCGGTCATAACTCCAGCATCGCAATCTTTTCTTGCGGCCAGAACCATCACGAGAGTTTAGCCTCAATGGGCGTAGCATACTGCTACTGTTCTAATGGCCAAGTTGGGTCATTTAAGGTTCTAAGGTCTGTTGGTGCTTAATGACTCCTTGGAAGACCCATATTCTCCCCGTTTCAACACGAGGGATATCGGTACAGACCAAGGCGCCACACCAACGTAGCCACTGCTTCACCCATGTCGGTATACGCCGGACAGGTCCCTCACAGCTTATGCTACCTAAACAGGGTATCCCCAGATCCGGGTTAGGATCTATGTAACTCCGATACAACCCACAATAATAAAGCAAGCAAAGAAGACAATTGAAAACATAGTCATGAGCTAGCCCTAAGATACACCTCACTTTATAAGATATTCCCCAGCAGAGTCGCCAGTTCTGTGATCGGTGGATCTGGAACTGACTGTTTAACGCTGGTTCGCGAAATGTCGCGGAAGCAAGAGTCGCCACCGTCTTTTATTTTCTCCAAATGGAAAGGACAAAAGCACAGAAAAATTCCTTATAGAGATTGCTCTCGGTTCGGGAGGTAGGTTATAGAAAGGGAAGGTGTTAGCACCCTTTCTATCCATGGTTATCCATGGGCTCTTAGATACTTGCTCAATGTGTTTTCAAAAATGTTTGTTTGCTTTTCAATGTGGGTTAAAAAGTTTCTTTTGAAAAAAAGTTCCAGATCGACTCATACGTCAGAGTGTTTGAAAAGTTTTTGTTTTGAAAGCTTTTGTGTGGTGTGAAAAGTATTTTTTGAGTTTAGAGCAAGTACCTACGAGAACCTACCTACCCTAAGGAATTCGTCTGTGTAAGAGTCCTTTAAAGTAGTGCCATCCCACCATTGAGAGGTAGGTAGCACCACCGTTGGAGGTGTTCGGGTCAATTCGAGTTTTAGGGACGTGGTGATCACCAGAGCAATGGGAAGACACCTTAGAAGCTACCCTCATGCCAGGTTCCCGGATCATGAGGACTTACTAAGACGCCCTCTACTCGACGACCACCTTTCGAGGCAAGGCAACAGTGAGGCGTACCCTAGGGGTGGTGTGTGCGAATCGTGTGTTATGTTTCAGTTATTTTGTCTTATTCATGTCTGTCGTGTTCTACGCTTGATTTTAATTTAAGTCCATACAGTCTTTCATGCTTTTTTAACAGTTATAAGGTTGCGGGAAAGTAAATCTACGATTATTACAAATGGCGCGGGTCCACATCGCCAAAATTAACCGGACCCGATTTAGCGGAAAGTAAAAGAGCAATAAAAAGTGCAAGGAATTCAAGGTTACATGGCTTCGGGGCAATTACAAAATTAAAATAAGCGATAATAAAATAAATGCGCGAATTAAATAATTAAAACGAAACTAGGGCGTTGGACCCTTTTGCAAATAATTAAAAGCTAATGAGAATTAAAAATTAAATGATTAAATATTTTTTGGTATTTTGTGTTTTTTTAAATTTAATAAGGGAAGGAAATTAATTGAAATTAAATTGAAAGACAAACCCTAATTCTAGTATTTTTTATTTATTATGAAAGTTTTTTTTTGATTAAACCTAAATTAAACTCTAAATTAATTTATGTACAGTTAAAATAAGAAAAATAAATAAATAAATAATATTATTCTGAAAAAAAGGAAAATTAAAAAAGAAAATAAAAAGTTGTTTAAACCTAAATTCTACTTTTTGATTTTTTATTAGAAAGATTAAAATGATAGCCTAATTAACCTAAATTATTTACATGTTTAAAAAATAATCATAATAAATAAATATTACATTTTTTATTTTTCTGACTTTTGTATGTTTTTGTTATTTTGATGAAAATAATTAATTAATGAAAACCAATGAAAATAAGAAAATAATATAACAATTAAAAAGAATGAAATATAAAAAAGAAAGTCAAACCAGGGGGGGGTGCTGTCCCCAATTAAGGAGGTGTCTTTGTGAAAGGCCTGGCCCAATTATACTCAGAATTTGTTGACTTTCCTAAGCCACGTACATGCCTGTTGACTAGGCTTCATGGTGTTCGTCAGTTATGAGCCATTGACCTGCATTCATTAGACACGTGGGCCTTTGGATCTTGAAGCATATGGTGTGCTTCAATGTTTATGCTGCATGGGAAAGTAATAAGAAAAATAATATGGAGTTTTTGAAGACCTGGGGATCGAACCCAGGTCTCATGCCTTGCCAATGCCTTCCACCTGCCACTGAACCATTTTGATCACTTTTAATATATATTAACGAATGAATAATATAAAGAGAATCTGGTTAGTGGCCACTAGGCACAAAAAAACGCGCGCTGGTTCAAATGAACCAACCAGTGATTGCCAGATCATCGTCTTCCTCACGCTTCTTTCTGCCTGAAAAATATCAAACATTTAACGGGGGTTTTGAACCCCCCCAATATATGCATGTTTTCAAAATAGCGATTAGGCTATACGCAAACATAAAAACGGCGCGACTAGTGGAATCGGATCGTCCAAAGGTCCTGAGTTTGTTAGGCTTGGTCTCGTGGCCTAATTTTGCCGTATGAGAGAAACCCTCTTTTTGAGCTCCTGAAACCCTAAAGGTTATTCATGGTGAAATCATGTATATTGCACAAAAACGGAATTCATTAGCATGGTTAGCATCAGAACAAAACAACAATCATGAATCCACAAATAAAACTCAAGAAATATGCTTAAATTATGATATGCGTTCAAGAATTTTTCTTTATACAGTCACGAGTCCACGAGTCTTGATACCGTTTCTTGAGGTCTGACTTGATTCTAATGGTTGGAACGTGTCCAGTAATTGCCACTGAAGCTTTTTAGATAGGTTTGGAAGCTTGAATCGGTTCCTAAGGCACTTTTCAGTTCTTGAGTTTTTATGGAAAAATTCAATATGCAATGGCTTGTTTCTTGCGCAGCTACCAGTCTTGGATGATTAGGGTTGTGTTCTGATACTTGTAAGGAGGCAATTAGGTTAAGAAAGCTGTACAAAATCCATGGTATTCAATGTTTGGATATTTGATTTGTTTAAAGATCTTTTTGAATCTTTTTCCATGGCTTTTGTACCAATTATGTGCCAATCATACCAAATCTTTCCTCATTTGCCTTCACACGAAATGTTGAGCCTATAATGTGTATAAAAAGATTTTTCATGTTAGGTTTATATTTTTCATGAATTAAAATCATTTAAATGAATATAAATTAATATTAATTCAAATAAATAATTAAAAAATATGAAAATACTTCCCTTTGGGCCTAGTGGTCGTGCATAGGCTTGGCATGAAGAAATTTGGAAGAAACTTGGGCCCATTTGCATTTTTAGGCCTTTTACATCAATGTTGACTTTTCAAAATTTCCAAAAATTTCCCAACTTCCACAAGGCATAACTTGGTCAATTTTTAAGCTTTTCACATGTTCTTGGACATTTTGGAAAGGTCTTTGAGTCCTTTAACCAATGCCTTTGGTCCCATGTCATTTTGATTTACCAATCTCAAGTTATGGCCTTTGACTTAAAGTCACTTTTTGTTGACTTTTGAAAATGACCTATAATGTTGAAATTGATAACTTTTTGTGAGAGCATTTCTTGGACTTGGGACATGAAGATGAATTGTAGGAAATGTCTTTCTCTTCAAAATGAGCTTTGGATGGAATTTTTCTGATAATCCATGTGAAAGTTATGCCCTGGTCAATTTCAGTTGACTTTTTCAGCTGTCCAAATATAGCAACTTTTGCATCTTTGATGATTTCTGAGCCAAATTTTGAGAATCATGATCAAGCATTGATCAAATGATGTTTGTGGCTTCAAAATGATGTGTTGACCAAAAATTTGAACTTTTGACTGTCAAATGACCATTTTGCCCCTACAGTTGACTGTAGTGCAATCTAGGGTTTTGACTGGGCAATCTTGAGCTGAATGCCTTGAAACTTGACATGAGGATACTTGACCATCTTTGTAGGCATATGAGACTTGATTGGGCCCTTGGAAAGTTCATTTGCTTGACCAGAACTCAAACCCTAGTTTTGACTGTCTAGGAGACAGTTGAGCTGCACAACCCTTGGGGCATTTTGTGACCTTGACTTTGACAATTCTTGATGGATATGGGAGGGCAAATTTTGGGGTACAACAATGTCCAATGACTAAAATTGAATGAGAATATGCATATGAATACAATTGACTGTTAACAAATACATAAATACAAAAATAAGCGTTTACTTAAACTCTAAGAGTTGGGATAATGTTCGAGCCATCCACAAAGGTCAACTTCCATAAGATTATCCCTACAGAGTAATCTTCACGAGTTCATACATTTCCCACAATTTCCCCGACAGATCGCTCTGGCAGATAAAAGAGTATGATCTTCATCCCAGGAATGTCACCAACCTATGGAGTTCTGACCAGTACAGTTCATGGAAGTTTTCCTCCCCAACTGAGTCTATTCCTCTGAGATTGCAAAACCCCATGCAGGTCTCTACTCTCCAACAAAACTTATTTCCTCAATAAAGGTGTTTCCTCAGAAAAGTATTTCTCCATCGACATTGTTTATTTCCCCTAACAAATTATCGTCTCCCCAGCTTGAGTCTGTTACTCAGATGGCCACGAGTCGCCGGCAAAATTCCTCTCCCCAATAAAGTTACCACTATCTCCAGAGATTTTCTACTGAATTTAATGCTAGGCCAGATATCATTCAACTTTATCCTCCCCAGACAAGCCGAAAGGTTATCCATCTCTTATATCCCCAGTCATGGTATAAACTCTCCAGCAGAGCAATGAACAACCAATGTTCTTGAACTTTTCTCCCGAAGAAGAAATTAAATTTCTCCAGCGGAGTTTCTTCCAAGCAGAAATCAATGTTCCCCAATGGATTTTCCTCAAATAAGAAAGGAAGAGTCCCTAGCAGAAGCAATCCCCAGAATATCGAAGATACACATACTCTTCATCCCCAGCGACAATCATGCATATATTTTCCCCAGAAAAAGATGTTGCTCGAGTTTACAAATGCACTTCAATAACATTTCACATTCATACATCATTTACCAATATCATAGCATATACATACAAAATCCATATAGCACAATCTCATTTATTTTGAGAGCATCATTGCACAATGCATTTCATACATCATGACATTGCATACATCTAACTCTTTACCTTTTCAAGAAAGATCAATCAACAAACATCATTAACTACTTATATGACCTGACAGTCTTTTCAAAGGCTACATCTGACGAAGAGCTATTTCAACATTTTCCTCATAAGGTCATTCTCAAGTACAGACATCTGTTGGTTCAGTTTAAATCAACCAATGATTTATCCTAATTCTTTTCCAGTGGACTCTTTCTCTGGTTCAATTTAAATCAACTCAATGATTTATTCTGATTCTTATCCAGTTAAAGACCTCTGCTGGTTCAGTTTAAATTGACCAATGATTTATCATGATTCTTTTCCGGTGGAATCTTTTTCTGGTTCAGTTTAAATCGACTTAATGATTTATTCTGATTCTTATCCAGTTAAAGACAATTAAAGACCTTTGTTGGTTCAGTTTAAATCAACCAATGATTTATCCTGATTCTTTTTCGGTGGACTCTTTCTTTGGTTCAGTTTAAATCGACTCAATGATTTATTTTGATTCTTATCCAGTTAAAGACAATTAAAGACCTCTGCTGATTCGATTTAAATCGACCAATGATTTATCCTGATTCTTTTCTGGGGGACTCTTTCTTTGGTTCAATTTAAATCGCCGAAAGATTTATTCTAATTCTTATCCAATTAAAGATAATTATAGACCTCTGTTGGTTTAGTTTAAGTCGACCAGTGACTTATCCCGATTCTTTTCCGGTGGACTCTTTCTCGGGTTCAGTTTAAATCGCCCAAATATTTATTTTGATTCTTATCCAGTTAAAGATGATTATAGACCTCTACTTGTTCAGTTTAAATCGACCAATGACTTATCCTGGTGCTTTTCCAGTAGGCACCTTTCTGTGGTTCAGTTTAAATCGCCCAAAGATTTATTCTTATTATTATCCAGTTAAATACAATTAAAGACCTATTTTGATTCAGTTTAAATTGACCAATGATTTATCCTGATTCTTTTCCGGTGGACTCTTTCTCTGGTTCAGTTTAAATCGCCCAAAGATTTATTCAGATTCTTATCCAGTTAAAGATGATTATAGACCTCTGCTGGTTCAGTTTAAATCGACCAATGATTTATCCTGATGTTTTTCCAGTAGGCACCTTTCTATGGTTTAGTTTAAATCGCCTAAAGACTTATTCTGATTCTTATCCAGTTAAACACAATCAAGACCTTTCTCTGGTTAAGTTTAAATGTCTCAAAGATTTAATCTGATTCTTATCTAGTTAAAGTTAAGTACAAGCCTCTGCTGGTTCAGTTTAAATCGACTAATGATTTATCCTGATTCTTTTCCAGTAGAAACTTTCTTTGGTTCAGTTTAAATCATCCAAAGATTTATTCTGATTCTTATCCAATTAAAGGACAACCAAGGATATTTGTTGGTTCAGTTTAAATCGACCCAAGATTTATTTTGATACTTCTTCCAGTTAAAGTCAACAATTATTTTGGATGGAATCTATAAGCCCATATTTGACAACTCTCTGTCACTTCTCCAAATAGCATCTATAAGCCCATTCCCGATACAATCAACCAACAACGTTACCTCTTGCACAGGCGAGTGCAAATTCCTGGGCACTTAAGTGTTCAATCATCTTCTACCTTCAAGTCATGAGTGGCGAACATGCAAATCTAACTCTTCACGTTTAAGAAGATTGAACAGGGGCAGTTTTTGTACCCCAAAATTTTCCCTTCCCTCTTTCTTAATACTTTCTTTCAAAATCTTCTCAAACACTCAAGATACACAAGGGTTGACCAGTCAACTCACCTCCTAAGCCCAAAGGTCTACAATTAGGGTTTTGAGTTTCTAAAAGAAATTTGGTTTGCAAATGTCTCAACTGTCCTCCATGGTTCTTCATAGGTCCTCAACAAGGTACATGTCAAGTTTCAAGACATGCATCACAAGTTTGCTCAGTCAATGGCTCAAATGATTGAAAATCAACTACATTGATCAAAAAGTAAATTATAGTCAACATACAGTCAAAATTCAATATTTTTTGGTCAACATCAACATTTTGAAGTTATATTCATCATTTGATCAAGGGTTTATCATGATTCCCAAAGGAAAGCTCTCAAATCATCAAAAGTCAAGATTTGTCAAATTAGGGTTTCCTTAGGAGAAGTCAACTGAACTTTGACCAGGCATAACTTTCACATACTTCATCAAATTTTCCCCAAACAAAGCTCATTTTGAATAAAATTAAACTATCTACAACTTTTCTTTTATACTCAAGTCCAAAAAATGCTTCATTTGGAAGATATGACCTAAAATATTATAGGTCATTTTTAAAAGTCAACAAAAGACATTTTTTTGTCAAGGCAACTTACATCAAGATAATATCTTCAAAATAAAAAATGATCAACATAGAGATTGTAGAGGACATCTTGATATTTCTAAAAAGTCAAAGATCATATTCAAAAGATGAAAATTGAGCAAGTTATGAGGTGCACGAGATAGGAAATTTTGAAGAAGTTCATGAAATGCAAGAAATGCAAATTTGAAATTTTGGACCTATGGCTTAATTATTTGAGCTTTAAACATATTCATGGCCTCATGGGGGACTCTTAAACTCACTTACACCTTGCCCTATATCTTCTCATTATTTTATTTACATTTTATTTTGTTTTTTTAATAAATTCAAAATAAATTGAATAAAATTATGAAACTATGGGTTAGTATGCATGGGCATGGCTTTTGGTTAGCATTGAGGCCCAAATACAAACCAGCTCTCCTTCCATAAGCGTGTGATGATTGAAAGAGGCAAGAAATATCAAGTTTGGAAGCATTTTAATGTGTTTATTCTTATTCCCAAAGCCATGAATGCTTTGTTTTGTTTCCATACATGTGTACTCCTCTCTTCCCTCTCTATTTATACACTGAAAATGAGACCTAAAAGACCATATATAGTTGCTCAAAGAAACACTACAAAGTTCTCAAATTTTTCTCAAAGCTAGGGCATCCCAAAACTCGGATCTCCAGCTTCTCTAAAGCAAAATAAAAGATCCATTCATTTCCTTGAAGCTACCAAGAACCTTCTCACGTCTGGAAACAGGACCTATCACGTCTAAAAGTCATCCACACAAGTCCACTGGTGAGGTAAAAAAATCATGAACAAATTTTAATTTTCATGCATTTCTAACGAGTTTTCTCTACCCAAATTTGTTTGCTAAATCATTTAGAGCAGGTTGATGTGATTATATACAAATACGAACGTCTCATACGCCAGATACCATTGCTAGGGCAGCTTGTGACATTTTGGTCATATCTCCCTGTACAAGATGAATCAGGCCAAACCAAAGCCATGGTTGAATTTGCAGCATATTATTTAGGGGGGTAGCTTGAACCTTGGCCTTTCATCTTTGTTATTTTACAGGTTTTGATTTTCAACCCATTAGAGAAGACAACCGGAAAGTTGACTCTGGTGGGCTGACTCCGGTGACAGGCGTGTCATCCTCTCAATGGCTCACTCAAATCTTCCAGCGCACGTTTGTTTTAACATAAAACGACTGATTTTCATAATATATATTTTCGTTTGTATCTGAAATAATGAATGAGCAGCTGACCCAGATGGTAGCCTGTATACTTTTAAGGCATACCTCCCTCATGTCCTGGGTTCGATCCAAGCGTGGGGGAGTTTTATTATTCTTATTTCTCATTACAAATCAGGTACAAGCTGAACCAAGTACGCGCGTGGTATACCTTCAACCTGGGCCATCAGATCTCAAGCATATCAAATCCAATGCCCCTGGATCTGCAGGCATACCGTGGGACGCAGGAATCCAGACATGCTGGATCACCTATAGCTTCTGGGTTCAATTGCGATTGGGCTTAGCAAAAATCTGATTTATACCCCCTAACGTTTTTTTGCAGCACAACCCATTTGCACTTTTTTTATTATTCCATTTTTTTAATTCTTTTCTTTCTTTAATAACTAATTTATTTTAATTTAAAAAAATCATAAAATCAAAATAAAAAAATTAGATTAGAATTTTTAATTAAGTAAATTAATTTTCATAAATAAATTAATTTAACTACATTTATTTTTATTAATTTAAAAATTAATCAAAGTTAGTTTTCACAATTAAATTCTTCTTTTTTCAATCAAAATTAATATATATATATATATATATATATATATATATATATATATATATATATATATATATATATATATATATATATATATATATATATATATATATATATATATATATATATATATATATATATATATATATATATATATATATATATATATATATATATATATATATATATATATATATATATATATATATATATATATATATATATATATATATATATATATATATATATATATATATATATATATATATATATATATATATATATATATACTTAGAAATTTTTTTAGGGTTTTACATCTTTTCCCTCTTCATTCTCTGCGCGTTTGTTTACTTTTCTAGCATTATTTTCATGAATAGTTGTAATTGCTTAAAGGGATGTAATAGTTTAATTTAGGACATTTACATTTTCCTCCATTTTAGGTTTGTATTTCCCCCTTCCCGAAGCAGCGATGTAATAGCGTAGTTTAATTCTCGCACTTTAATTTTCTGCCCTATGTATATATTTAACTGCTAGATGTATCCTAATAGGTTTGCATGACAAGATCTAAAAGCAAATGACAGAAAACCTAACATCCAAGATAAATAACTGAAACACAACACACTTTGCATACGCGCACCTCTAAGGTACCTCCACTTGTTGCCTTCGGAAAATAAAACAGTCATGTCTCTCGAATGTGAGAAGTTTTAGCAAAGACCCTTTGGTTACAAGATCATAGTCCCTCGATGACCCTTCGATGTTTCCTCGGTAAATGATCATAATACCTTAGGGTAATTGCTAAAGCGTCTTACGAGTTGCCTTCGTGATTGTACGATGACCCTCGTCTGTCCCTGAAAACATCTGATGATAAGGTTGCCTACTAACTAATGATAGGATAGAACTATCTAAAGGAAAAGAGGAAAAGAACAAAGACTATTCGAGTAGGTAGACAGCTTGTAGTTGCTTGCTCACAAAATAAATTTCTCACACATACACTCTCTTTTTCTAAATATTTTCAAAGACAAAAAACTTTGTATGCATTCTCAACGATACGAGAATCATTACAAATTTCTCCGCACTAAGGCGTCTTTTCAAAAATATTTTCAAATACACTTACACAAAAAAGTATTTTCAAAGTGAGCTAGCAACTAAGAGCCCGTAGATAACTACGGATGGAAAGGGTGCTAACACATTCCTTTTCCATAACATACTCCCCTTACTCATAAAAATTATCGAAAGGTCTTTCCTGTTCTTTTCACCCTTTCCTTTATTGGATAAAAGAAAAGTCGATAGTGACTCTTGCTAACCACAATATTTGTGATAAAATGCAAACCTAGTAAAGTCAGTTCTTCCACCGTATTACAATATATTTTCTGAAACATGGTTATTTACGTAATTTTCTCCAAAACATGGCTATTTGTGTACTTATTTTCAATACATGGTTATTGCAAAAAACAATTCATTCATTGTCTTGCTAATTGCTAAGTTTGATATTTCTAAGAATGGTGACTTCTTCATCAACTCACACTTTTTTTTTCATTTTTTCAAATAAATAGACAAATGTGTACTCTCCTTAAACTCAACTCATTTAAATTATAATAAATTTGTCTTATCAATTTCTCCCTTAGTTAAGAATGTATGTCGATAATGATGAATGTTACATTTGACTTCATACATAAGAGGAGAGTAAATTGTGGAAGTTTGAAAATTTTTGGTTTAAAACAAAATCATTTGTAAAATTAGAATTTAAAAAGGTTTTATAAAACAGATGAATAAATTGGCAACAGAAAAAACCAAAGGAAAGAAAAATATTGGAAAGTAAAAGAGTTAAGGGAGAAGAAATAACATCACAGAATTATACAAGTTCAACCATAAAGATATACTCTTTTCTTCAAGAATTATTTTTGAGAGCATCCAATAAACTTGTGAGTTTTTAGAAGGATTTGTCCATGAACCTCTTTATAAAATAAAATAAATTTTTTAGACTAACTTCTAACCAATCATCAAACAAGGCTTAAGGCGATTAGTTTCCAGACCGAACAAAGATTTTTCATCGACTGATCTCAAACCAAGACGAAGTATTGAGTTGACTATCATTTGAACCAAACTGAAGTTATACAATGGATGATCACAAACCGAAATGATATTTTTACCATGTAGATCTTGAATATAATGAGCTCTTACACCATGCTGAAACCAATAAAGATTTTAACTAGGATGATCTCGAACGGACAAAGTTGTTAATCGAATTGAGCTTAGGAAAAGTCGTGTTGATTTTTACTAGTTGATCTTCACGGACCAAAAGAGAGCTTTTTCTTCAGAGCGATATTCACAAATTGAGCGGAGACTTCCTAAGACAGTCCTCACACCAAATAAGAGCTTTTAACTAGTTTAGCTCAAAATCAAGATAACAACTTCCAATAGAAGAATTATTTACTCAAGATATAATATACACTTTGTAAAATTCTTAACTTTTTCCCTCACCCAGAACAAGTATCTTCACTTAGATCAAGAACACTCTCGAAGCACTATAGTTAAAATATGTGAGAAAATGAAATATTTAGAGAGATGATGGGAGAAATGAAAAGTGGGGTTTATTCTCATTTTCTAGATATCAAAAAGTGATAGAGGAACTCTTTATTTATTGGCCAAGGCATGATATAAATTTAGAAACAATTCACGAGTCAAATGAATGCTTTAATCGATTAGGCTAATCAATTAGACACCCTAAATAACCGATTGTTAAAGCCAAAAATGAAAAGTTTTGATATATAGTTGTTACCAATCATTAAGAGAGTGTCTAAATCGATTTTAGACTTAACCAGGGATGCTCTAATCTATTAGGCAAAATATCTAATCATTTATTAAGTTAGATAATGTCTTTCAATCAATCAGACACTTTCTTAATCAACTGGTTAGGCCTCAAAAATATTTTTTGGTGATTTAATTAAAATATGACATGCATCTCAAAAAATTTAGTATGTGTAATTTAGAAATAGTATTTCCAGAAATAACCTTGTGTCTTTACAAGACGCTGGTCACTCAGGCAGACACAGCCTTGAATCTACTTAATGAGGCTTGAGATATCTTCATGTTTATTATCATTATCTAAAAGATTAAGAGGTTAAACATTTGGTGACCCTTGAAACAAAAATCTTCACTTGAAAGTCGTTAGACTACAAGTTGACTTTAAATATATGTCTTGATCTTCAAGAGCATATGCTTGATTTAGGAAGATAGATTAATCAATCATCTTGTGCATCTATAATCACTTGAACTATCTTCAGTAATTTCTTGACTTCAAGTGTTGTCATCATCAAAACTAAGAAACTACAAGTTAGCTTACATCTTTGCTATTCATAAGTTTCACTATCTTGGATCACTTTGACTATACTTGCAAGCACATATTTCACACAATGATGCATACTTTTACATTCGAAAATTAGACTAAACACTTTTCAAATTTTTTTCTAAACTTTTCAATGAAATTTGCACCCTTTTCATCTAATTTTTGTTTCAAATTCATCAAATTAATTGTCTGAGGCCACTAAAACATTTCATGGAAACACATTTTTATGTTTGCTCAGGTTTGTATTTAATTTGTTGGAATATAGAAATATCACTTAAATATTTTTTTTTATAAAGGGAATTATTGAAGTTTGTGGAATTCATTATGATTTTTATGACTGCATTGCGTAGTTAATCTTCTAATGTGCTCCATAGTCTATTTTCCATCACAAAATCTGAAGTTGTAAAACCTCTAGGCCTGCATTAATATGTCCATCTATACATGAGTTCAATTTTATTCTAAATTGACTCTTATTGTACCAACTTTGGAGTTGGGGTCTAAGAGTTGTTGTCTAAAAGGTCTCACCTAGACTACATGGCTGGCGCCACAAGTTCTTTGAAGGAGGTTCCTGAAATCTTATTGGAATTAAGTCTAACATGGAATGAACTTTGCCTTCAAATATGAGTTAACGGCTCAAAAAAAGGTTAAATATGATGTTTTTAGTGTTTCTGATGAATTATAAATGCATACAAAAGTAAGATAAAGATGGATCAACAAAAGAATAAAATTGAACAAAATAGTATATTTGATTGATTGTGTGTAATGAAAAAGTTTATAAGTTCAATTTCGTAGCGTTAACTATTCACGTTTGATTTGATTCTCTAATTTCAGTTTTGCAACATTTTATGTTTCTTCTAATCCACAAGTGTGCAGCTTCCTCGAAACGTGATTCTAATTTTTGGATTAGTAACACTATAAATATTGAGCTCAAGTAAAGTGTTCAATTGTAAAGTTATATGAGTTTTAATCGATTCTACCATTTCTTAGATCTTCGTAGATTAAGTAGATTTGAGAAGATTTAACGGTAACGTATTTGTTTGTATTTTCACTTGTTTTATCTTAGATTGGTTAAGATAACATCGTGTGATATTAAACTATTTGTTGTTGATCTCGGTTAATATATTATTTATTTTTTAAATAATAAAAAGTATCTAAATTGTTTGATTTTTAATTCGCAATCAATGATGTGTCGAATACAACATAATTTTGGTCCTCATATAAATTTCAGAACGAGCTGTATGTAGCTTTCACTTTTTGGTAGAAGACTCGTATGCTTTTTTGTTTCACCGTCCATTTGGTACAAAGGAACTTAAAGAAACGAAATGATAAATTGATTTGAACAACTATTTTCTAGATTTAGGTTTACTCCATTAGAGAAATATAAAATAAGAAGATAAACAAAATAAACAAAAGTAAGATGCTGGATAATTTTTCTCTCCTCCAAAAGAGAGCATAAAGTTGCTTAAAAACAAAACATCTTAACCCTAGGTAACAAAAATGGGTATGGCCCAACAACAAAACATAATACAAAAGAGAATACTAAAATTACTTGGACACATAGTCTTTCAGCTTGTTGGGCTTTGTAATAACTCACTTGGGCCTGTTAACAATATTATCCGACCCAAGACAAACCTTGTCCTCAAGGTTGCTGGATAAGGTGGCCTTTGGATAGACAAAAGTAGAGGCCCAATTTGTGGAGTTGTGCAGCCCAACTGAATTAGGGTTGGAGATAAGCGGTTTCGTGGAGCGTGTAGGAGGCGCATGGTTTTGGGAAGTGGAAGACAGTTGGGTGTTGGAAGCTGTACTTTGGGGAAAGTGTGATTAAATTGGACTGTTGCATGTGGGTCTTGGGAACAGTTGTCCTTTGATAAAGCATTGGGCAGTGTAGTAGTTGAGGATAAAATAGAAGTGTTATCATGTGAGGTGTTGTACCCCAAAATTTGCCCTCTCATTTTACTCAACACATGTCCATTGAGATCTTTAATTTGCTCAAGGTTGCCCAAGAGTGGACCAGACAAACTCCCTCTTAAGGCAGTGTACCTCCAATTAGGGTTTCTATTTTCATCAAGATGGGAGAACCACAAAGGCTTCATATGCTCTCCATGGTCTTAATATGTTCTCAAGACCCTACATGTCAAGTTTCATGCCTTGCAAAAGAAGTTTGCCTAGTCAACTGCTCAGATGCTTGAGAATCGACTATATTAGGTCAAAAGTCAATTGGGGCCCACATACAGTCAAACTTCAAGATTTTTGGTAAACATTAACATTTTGAAGTAACTTTCATCGTTTGATCAAGGGTTGATCATGATTCCTCAAGGAATGCTCCAAATTCATCAAAACCCAAAAGTTGCTAAATTAGGGTTTCTTAGTAAAAGTCAACACAAATTTGACCAAGCATAACTTCTTCATACTTTATCAGAAATTTTCCATCCAAGGCTCATTTTTAAGAGGACGCAATTCCCTACAACTCATCTTCATCCCTCAAGTTCAAAATATACACTCATCAAAAGATATGAATTTCTACATTATAGGTCCTTTTGAAGATCCAATAGAGATCAAACCAAAATGGTTGTTTAGGGGACATCCTAAGCTTTCTAAAAAGTCAAAGAATACCCTCCTAGGGTTAAAATTGAGAGAGTTATGCATTGTAAAAGTTGGCAATTTTTTGGAAATTGTCAAAAGTCAACATTGATCAAATTTGCATTTTTTTCCAAAGGGGCCCATGTTTTCTTGCTTGAAACATGTTTCTAATAGTACCCACGACCCCTGAGATTTTCCACCTATTATTTTATTACTTTTACCATTTATTTTGATTTTTTTGTTCATTTAAATCAAAATAAATCAAATTAAATGGTAAAATAATGAAAACAAATCAAATCTTAGGATTTTTGTGCATATTTGGAGTCCATGTACAGCTAGCATGATGATCAATTCGTACAAGACTCATTAGGGTTGGAAAATATTGGATTGAAGCTTGTTTTAGAAAGATATCATACATGAATCATATCAAATCATATTTTCATAATTCTCAAAGATATGATGCAATTTTACAACCCTAATTCAGTCTACTATATGTATACAACAAATGCAGATCAAAAGGGGGGGTTGAGCAGTCATGAAAACACCAAACCAAATTCCAAAAAAGTGACAAAAAGTGTTGGATCATTTTTGCATTTAGAGATCAATTCAGACTATTCCAATGCTGCTAATCGATTCTTGGACCTTCCCAAAAGCCAACTGGATCAGTTGCAAGGCTTGAAGCACCCAGAAACACGTGTAAGTGCTCTCACGGTTTGCCCTCAAACTCAAAATCAACTACTATATTCCTGACATCTTTAGCATGTTTAAGTCATATATTTGTAATCCTCATCATGTTTGCAAGCTAAATGTATTATTTGATTGCATTTTTGAAGCTTATACACGATGTTGCCATTGTTAGGGTTTACGTTTTCCATTTAGAGTTTTCTTACACATGTGAAATTAGCCAAAAAGAAGATACCAGGGTGTTCACGAGATCACCATGAATGAAGCTATGTAATTAGAAATCATTTATTGTGCGTATGGTTCATTTTTGAAATTTGCAGGGGCTATAGCTACAAACTTGTGTCTGCAGGTAAAAGTCTTTTCCCTATAATGACGGATGAGGAAGAAGAAGGCAACGTGTCCAATCAGCATTGGATCATTTAAAAGCTAGCGCGTTTTTTTTTTTGTGTTTATTCATTAATCCATTTGTTTATTCTATAACATGTTTGTTTGCATTGTATTAACAACAAGAGCGCGTAGCACAGATACCAAGCAAGCATAGTGGAAAGGGTAGAGGACCTGGGTTCGATCCCAGGTCCCAGCAACGCTTTTTCCTATTTTCTAAACGCAGATTGCATGCACTTCTTATCAAAGGGTCTACCATACTCCATCAACATCCAGCCACTGGATCCAACATGCCATTAGATCTAACGTTCCAGCAATGAGGGACTATGGTGCGCCCCTAGGTCAATGATACAAGGCACCAAAGGTTGACTGGGCTTGGAGTGTTTTTGGGCTAAGAATTTCAATTCCACACCCCCCTTCAGCAATTCATCACAGGCCCATTTGGTTATTTTTTTATTATTTTCTTTAATTCCTTTTCTTTAATTATTTTCCTTTTTTTAAATTAATACAAAAAATATTTTTATTAAATTAACAAATCAAAAATCAGAAAAATCTTTTTTTAATAAATATTTTTAATTAATTAGTTTAATTAATTTAGGGTAATTTAATATTTTTTTATAATTAAAAAAATGATTAGAATTAGGATTTTAGTTGTACATGATTTAATTAATTTTCTCTAAAAAAACATCAAAAATCATTTTTTTTCTCATAAATATTCATTCCTTTAATTAATTAGGTTAATTAAAAAATTAGGTTACTTTAATTTCTTTCATATTTAAAAACAATTAGAAATTAGGTTTATTTAAATTGCAATTAAACATTTTCTCAAATAAAAATCCAAAAAATCTTTTCTCTCTCAATTAGGGTTTTAGATTATTTCAATCGTCCTCGCATTTAATTTGCCGCGCGCTTGGTAATTATTTGTCCATTATTTTGTAACTGTTCAGGGTTTGTAATAGTTAACCTGAGGTTTTTATTTACTGTTTAAATCCCCGATTTTTGGTTATGTAATTAATCCCCCTCCCTGAAGCCTTGTAATAGCTAGGTTTATTTTTCGCACTTTAAATTCCTGCAACCTTAGCTGTCTAGATGCATGGCTATTAGGATTGTATGAAAAGAATGCTTGAAATTTAAAACGGTAGATCACCTAATGTGCAAAGACTAAATAACTGAAAAAGTTCACATGCACATATTTCACTCCTAGGGTTTACCTCACTTCGGTTGCCTTCGGTAAACAATCATTAAGCATAGGAGATTTTAGTGGTCGCCCTTCAGTCTAAAATATCAAAATGTTGCCTCGAAAATGTTGCCTCGGAAAGATCTTAAGACTCTAGGGTTATTACTAAAGTTTTCTAACTGTTGCTTTGGTGATTGTACTCGTCCCTTTCGAATGTCCCTTACAACTCTAACGACGTTGCTACCTAATTCTTAATAGTAGGATAGTGTTGTCTAAAGGAAATAGAACGAACAATCCTTTTTCCGAGTAGGTAGAATCTTAAGTACTTGCTCAATGAAAACTTTTCACACAAACACCTTTCAAAACACATTTTCAAAATAAACTTCGTCACATCCTTGAGGAATGATACAAGGGTTATCACAAAGTAAAACATTTTCAAGACAAACACACACAAGGAATTTGGAAAAATGAGCAAGTACCTAAGAGTCCGTGGAAAACCACGGATAGAAAGGGTGCTAACACCTTCCCTTTCTATAATCTACCCCCCCCCCCCCCCCCCCCCCCCCCGTACTCAGAATATCTCAAAAAAAAGTTTTTCTGTTCTTTTTCCTTTTCCATGATTGGATGAAATAAAATTCGGTGGCGACTCTTGCTTACCGCGACATTTTGCAAACAAAAAACGCAAAATAAAAACCAATATTAACAGTCGGTTCTGCCATCGTACCATAGAACTGGCGACTCTACTGGGGAATAATAAGTGGGGTATACCTTAGGATCTAGGTCATTAAATTGCTTCTCTTGATTGTCTTGATTTCTTTACTTTTGAGGGTTTGTTTGGGGTTACTATAGATCCTACACCCGGATCTGGGGGCACTCATTAGGTAAACAGCAATAGATCGTAGAGACTGTACGGCATAGACCGATATGGTTTAAGTGATGGCTGTGTTAGTATGTCACTTTGGTTGGTATCGATATCCTTCATGGGGAAGAGAGGAGAATAAGGGGCCGCCGCGTGGTGTCGTGAAGCACTAGCGGACCTTAGAACCTTAGTTGAACAAACTTGGCCATTAGAAAGTAGTGAGATAGCCGGCCTTGGTGTAGAGATGAGAACTGGTTGATACTCGATGCTACACTCATTGAGATCAGACTTTCGGGATATTTTGGACGCAAGAAAAGATTGAGAGCTGAAACAATGCCCGATAAAGGATGGTCAGTGATATTGAGAATCTCTAGAACCCGGTTACTTTTTAGGAAAGGTTTGAACCAACTAAACTTCAATAGGGTACTACCTTTAACCTCATGCAAGCCTTAAACCTAAGGACTTGGTGTGACTTGACTGTGTTTGCTATACATGTGGTTTATCATGACATCATGCATCATAATATGGCATCCATGCTTATTGCACTAACCATTTCAAAGACCAAGGGAATTTATCTTTGTTTTGTTTTGCAAATCATGGATTCCGTTCGTAGAAACACTATCAGAATCAGCTTTGTGAAGATACCTTCCCAACTCAAAGAGCTAGCATCAAGGGTTTCTGAAACTTCTGCGTTCACTAAGAGACATGGTCAACTTCTCAACCTGGTTACTTCAAACTTTGATGAAAAGATGATGAGTGTACTCTTTCAGTTCTTTGATCCCAAGCACCACTACTTCACCTTTCCAGACTATCAGTTGGTGCCTACATTGGAAGAATTCTCCCAACTATTGGATATACCCATTCTTGAACAGGTACCCTTCACAGGTCTAGAAGAAGTTCCTAAGCCAGAAGTCATTCCCTCAGCTTTACATCTGAAACGGGCCAACATGGTATCCAATTGGGAAACGAGAAGTGGAGTCAAGGGTTTTCTAGCTAAGTTCCTGATAGATAAAGCCCTGCTATTTTGGGATGATATGGATTTTCAGGCTTTTGAGGAGATCTTGGGTCTTCTTATCTATGGTTTAGTTCTCTTCCCTAATCCGGACTCATTCATAGATGTGAATGCTATCAAGATCTTTCTCTCTCGCAACCCGGTGCCTACTTTGCTCGGAGATATTTTACACACTCTCCATACTCGTACCATGAGGAGAATAGGGATTCTTATGTACTGCACACCATTGATGTCGATGTGGTTTATTTCTCACCTCCCTAAGTCCATACTGAAGAATGAAGAAGGTTTGGGCTCATCGCAAAGGATAATGTCACTCGCTCATACGGATATTCTTTGGTGTTCTCGAGTTATATAAAAAATTTCTATTATTGACCGTTGCGGGGAGTACCCTAATGTCCCATTGCTTGGTGTTGTACCCCAAAATTTTCCCTCCCATATCCTTCAAAATTTGCCAAGTCAAAGCTTCAAGATCTCCTCCAAGGATTGCACAGTTCAAGGGCCTCCTAACAGTCAAAATTAGGGTTTTGGTTCTGACAAAGAAAATGAAGTTTCCAAAGGTCCAATCAAGTCCCATATGCTACAAACATGGTCAAGCATCCTCATACCAAGTTTCAAGACTTTCAGCACAAAATTGCACAGTCAAAAACCCTAATTGCACTACAGTCAACTGTAGGGGCAAAATGATCATTTGACAGTCAAAAGTTCAAATTTTTGGTCAACATCTCATTTTGAAGCCACAAACATCATTTGATCAATGCTTGATCATGATTCTCAAAGCTAGGCTCAAAAATCATCAATATGCAAAAGTTTCCTTATTTGGACAGTTGAAAAAGTCAACTGTAAATTGACCAGGGCATAACTTTCACATGGATTATCAGAAAAATTCCATCCAAAGCTCATTTTGAAGAGAAAGACATTTCCTACAACTCCTCTTCATACTTCAAGTTCAAGAAATGCTCTCACAAAAAGTTATCAATTTCAACATTATAGGTCATTTTCAAAAGTCAACAAAAAGGGACTTTAAGTCAAAGGCCATAACTTGAGATTGGTAAATCAAAATGACATGGGACCAAAGACATTGGTTAGAGGACTCAAAGACCTTTCTAAAATGTCCAAGAACATGAGCAAATCTTAAACATTGAGCAAGTTATGCCTTGTGGAAGTTGGGAAATATTTGGATATTTTGAAAAGTCAACATTGCTTCAAATGACCTAAAATTGCTAATGGGCCTCTTTTTCTTCCACAATTCATTATCCAAGGCATGTGCACGACCATTTGGCCCAAAGGGAAGTTTTTCTTCATTTTTTATTTATTTATTTGGATTTTTATTATTAATAATTCATTTAATTAATTAAAATACATGAAAATACTAAACCTAGGTTTTTCAATCTTTTTGTGCATGAAATAATCTCAAGATATTGTGTATAATCAGATTTGGAAAGAATCTTGCTAATTGGCCATGATTTGAACTAAGTGAGCATGAAAAGATTTGAAAATAATAACATGAAAAATCAAATATCCTATTCATCAATTCATGGATTTTGGATCAATTTTCTTTGACCTAATGACTCATATACATATAAGGATGAAAACCCTCGTGCTCACTGACTGGAAGCTGCGCCATATACCAAGAAACAGACTTGAACTTTTTGCTTGAAAACTCAAAACTGAAAACACACTCGCAGGTCGTTTCAAGCCACAACACTAATTCCATTGTGTTCCTAAGGCTTCAAGGAACATATACAGATCAAAACCATTCATCCTAACATCAAGAATTGGTAAAACGAACGCACCATGTACAGAAAATTTCTTGCATTCCTATATCATGAATCATACGTTTTTAACGATTTTTAACATTTGATTTCTATTCATTATTCAATTCTAAAGCTAACTGTATGGTTTGATTGAAGTTTTGGGCACCATACGCAAATCTGCCATTGTTATATTCTAGGGTTTTGCAAGCTTCAATTTAGGCGTTTTTTAACGCTGTAAAATTAGAGGACCTCAATGCCATGACCATGTTCAGCGCGCTTGGACGAAAAAGATAGGACCCTCGCGCCTAATTTATGAGGCCACATGGCCTGTTCGCTATTTCTGGAATGGCATATTCTGGAACGGTCAAAAAACCGTTGCTTATGGTTTTGTGTTTCAGGAAAATAAACGAAGAAGAAGAAGATGATGCGTGGAAGAATACCATTGGGTGATTCAAATAATTAGCGCGTCTTTTTTATTTGTCCACTAATCCATTGTTTTCTTATTATATTATTTAGTGTCCATCAGATTAAAGAATAAACGCGCTAGCTTGAGTGGTAGGGAAGGCGCTTGGTAAACCACAGGACCTGGGTTCGAGCCCCAGGTCCCCACCCCCCTTTCATATTACTTTTCATTTAATATTTGTGTGCAGTTTCAACGTTATGGATCACCGTGCATCATCAAAATCAAGCCGTCCATTTGGCCAATGGAAGCGATCAGAGGGCCATGATCTGAAGTCCATGGTAGACACCAGTCAACCACCTCACACGCTGGCATGAAAGTCAATCAGGCCATGAACAATTGGGCCCAAAGATGCTAAGCATACCCTCCAAATTAGGGGCAGAACCCCCTAGGTTTGCATTATTTCTTTTCATTATTTTGGTATTATTTTCAATTATTGTCTTTATTTTAATTAAGTCTTTAATTTAATTATTTTCATAAAAAAATATTAAAAAAACAATATAAAATCAGAAAAAGACAAAAATTAAATATATTTATTTAATTAGTATTTTTGTAAATAATGTTCATTAATTAACTTAGTTTTTTTAATTTAGGTTTTAACCTTAACTTTTTTTAATAAAAAATCTAAAATTGGTAGAATTAGGGTTTATAATAATTTTTATCCCTTTTTCTTTTCTTTCATAATAATTAAATATTTATTATTATTATTTTTATAATTAAATCGCATGTAAATAATTAGATTAAGTTTAGATTAAAATTTAATACTTTCTTAATAAATTAAAACAATTAGAATTAGGGTTAATCTTTTAATTTCATTTAATTCTTTTTCATTAAAATCTTAAAATACAAAAATACCAAAAACAATTTCTTTTCTTTAATTTAATTAATTTAACAATAATTTAATTTAATCAAAAAGGGTCCAACGCCCTCGTTTCAATTTAAATTTCAATTCGCATATTTATTTCGTTTTCTTTTAATATTTATGTATCTCTCCCAAAGACGTGTAATATATTTTCTCGCACTTTCTTTAATGCTTTATTTTCTGTCAAATCGGGTCCTGGAAATTTTGGCGATGTGGACCCGCGCCTTTTGTAATAGCTTTAGAACTTTACCTCTCTCGCAATATTTTAACTGTTAAATCAAGGCATGCAAGAATGAATGACAAAATAAAAACAAAAGCGTAGATCACCCATACATGACAAAAGACAAAAATATCTGAAAACGACACACAAATCACACACCACCCCTAGGGTACGCCTCACTGTTGCCTTGCCTCGAAAGGTGATCGTCGAGTAGAGGATGTTTTAGTAAGTCCTCATGATCCGAGAACCTGGCATGAGGGTAGCTTCTAAGGTATCTTCCTATTGCTCCGGTGATCACCATGTCCCGAACCTCGAATTGACCCGAACACCTACAACAGTGGTGCTACCTACCTCTCAATGGTGGGATGGCACTGCTTTAAAGGACATTTACACGGACGAATTCCTTAGGGTAGGTAGACGACTCTAGATACTTGCTCTAATTTCAAAAACAAATTCAAAAATACTTTTCACACCGACACCTTTTCAAAAAGCTTTCGAAAGCAATTTTTCAAACACTCTTGAGGACCGATACAAGAGTCGAACTGGAATTTTTAAAGAAACTTTTTAAAACCCACAATTGAAAAGCAAACAAACCATTTTTGAAAACACAAATGAGCAAGTATCTAAGAGCCCATGGATAACCATGGATAGAAAGGGTGCTAACACCTTCCCTTTCTATAATCTACCTCCTGAATCGAGAGCAATCTCTATAAGGAATTTTTCTGTGCTTTTGTCCTTTCCATTTGGAGAAAATAAAAGATGGTGGCGACTCTTGCTTCCGCGACATTTCGCGAACCAGCGTTAAACAGTCAGTTCCAGATCCACCGATCACAGAACTGGCGACTCTGCTGGGGATATATTTATAAAGTGAGGTGTACCTTAGGGTTAGTTCATAACTGTGTTTTCAATTGTATTGACTTGTCTGCTTTAAATTTGTGGGTTGCATGGGAGTTACATAGATCCTAACCCGGATCTGGGGATACCCTGTTTAGGTAGCATAAGCTGTGAGGGACCTGTCCGGCATAGACCGACACGGGTGAAACAGTGGCTACATTGGTGTGGCACCTTGGTCTGTACCGATATCCCTTGTGTCGCAACGAGGAGAATATGGGTCTTCTGAGGAGTCATTAAGCACCAACAACCTTAGAACCTTAAATGACACAACTTGGCCATTAGAATAGTAGCAGTATGCTACGCCCATTGAGGCTAAACTCTCGTGATGGTTCTGGCCGCAAGAAAAGATTGTGATGCTGGAGTTATGACCGATTGAGGGTAGTCAATGATATTGGTATCCTCTAAGAACCCGGTTACTTTGATAGGACAGGTATGAACCAACAAACTGAAAGAGGGTAGTACCTAGACCTCATGCTGGCCTAAACTTTAGGGGCTTGCCTTGTGTGACTTGTGTGCCTTACCATGTTTGCCTTTGTATCTATTTGTGGTGTGCTTTATCATAACATCATAACATCATGAGCATTGCATGCATCCTGCATAAGGACTGACCATTTCAAAGACAAGAGGGTTTCACCTTTGCTCTGTTTTGTAGGACATCATGATGCCTGTGCGAAGGAATACTATCCGGTTCAACTTTGTTCATTCACCTGAGTTGCTTGAGGAGTTGGTTAGCAGAATTCCAAATACCACTTCCTTCATCCAGAGGCATGGTTCTCTTCTCAGTTTAGTCACTGCAAAGCGGGATCAACAGTTGATGAGTGTTCTGACCCAGTTCTATGACCCCCTGTACCAGTGCTTCACCTTTCAAGACTTCCAGCTGGTCCTTACCCTGGAAGAGTTCTCTGATTTGCTTGGTATCCCTATCTTGGATCAGACTCCCTTTACTGGTTGGGAAAAGACCCTCAGGCTTGAGGATGTTTCTGCAGCTCTTCCCTTGACACAGCAAGAGGTAATGGACAAATAGGTAACTAGAAGCGGAGTTAAGGGTTTCTTGGCCAAGTTTCTGATTGGTAAAGCTAACAGTTTCTGGAATGACCTGGATTTTAGGGCATATGAATACATTTTGGCTCTCCTAATCTATGGGTTAGTCTTGTTTCCTAATCCTGATAACTTCATTAATGTCACTTCCATAAAGATCTTTATGTCTCAGAATCCTGTGCCCACTCTCTTGGGTGACATCTTGCAACAACTTCATGCTCGTACTACCCGAAGACGAGGAACCCTATGGTGTTGTATCCCTTTGTTGGTGAGGTGGTTTATTTCGCACCTCTCTAAGTTCGTACTGAAGAACCAAGAAGGAAGAGGTTGGGCTCACAGGTTAATGTCTCTCACCGACAAAGACATCATTTGGACTTGTAGAGGTTTGGATGAGATATCTGTCATTGATCGATGCGGGGAATACCCTAATGTTCCACTGATTGGTACTCAAGGAGGGATCTCTTACAATCCATGTCTAGCACTCCGTCAGTTTGGAAGAGCCAGAAGAGCAGGCCCCCATGAGATGTTGGTGCCTCACATCAGTTTTGAGTTTCAGGTGGATAGTGACGAGCTGCGTCGTGGGTTCATCAAGGCTTGGGACAAAGTTCATAAAGCTGACCCACAAGAGCTGGGGCCAAAGACTTCTTTACCTATGGAAGCCTACTACAAATGGGTTCGCATCCGTGCTCAGAAGTTAGGTATGTTGTATGAAGCTGTCAGACCCGTCATTCTTGAGTGTCCTGACAAAGATAGTGTTCCTCCAACTGTCCTTCCTCCTCAAGTACCTACTGATTATGAGACATTAAAGAGGTCTTAGTCGCAACTGCGAGAAGAACGGGATTCTTACCGGGAAAAGTTCAACGAGCAGGAATTAAAGATCCAGAAGCTGACAAAGCAGTTGGAGAATGAGAGAGCTCTGAATGCCTACATCCGTACTGAGAAGAGGAGACCATGGGATCAATAAGGAGCTCCGGATGTTCTTTTACAATTTTATTTCCCTTTTCAGTATTTCCTTTCATGTAACGCCTAAGGGCAACCTGTTGAATAATTTCAGTTTCAAAGTTGAATCTAATGAAGTGTGTTCCTTTTTGTTTACAAAGTTGATTCCCGATTGTCTTTGAAAACATAAATCATACACATATCATTCATCACGTGCATAGCAGGTTTTTCCTCTTTTCAGGTTGCTTACAGTTCTTCGCTGTTTATTTCAGCATCATGAATCCTGACTCATCCTCAACTGAGATGTCCATCAAAGCTCTACAGGCGCAGAATGCGCAATTTCAGGAACTAATCATGGGTTTGGCTCAGGGCCAAGAAGAGCTGAAGGCTCTGCTCCTGAAGAAGGAAAAGAAGAAGAAGAGAAGAACTGTTATGTTCAACTCGGGCCGAAGGTTTGGCAATACTCTGCAGAATGAAGAGGCTGGTTCTTCTGTTGGCAAGAGTACTCCTCAAGCGGAAAAAGGTCCTAGTCCGGTAGTCTCTGACAACGAGACCGATTTTGATGAAGAGCAGTATCCTCCGACAGAAGACCGTTACAAGCAGTTGGAAGACAGGCTGAATGCTATGGAGATACAACAGGTGCCTGGGCTGGATTTCGGAGACTTGGGTTTGTCTACTGGTATGATTATTCCTCGGAAGTTCAAAGCACCATCTTTCACTAAGTACGACAGGGTGTCTTGTCCCAAGCTACATCTCAGGTCCTATGTTCGAAAGATCCAATCGTACTCAGCGGATAAGAATTTGTGGATCCACTTCTTCCAGGAGAGTCTTTCAGGGACTCATCTCGAATGGTTCTATCAGCTGGATGGGACCAAGGTTCGTAACTGGGAGGAGTTGGCTACTGCTTTCTATAAGCAGTATCAATATAATGCCGACCTTGCCCCTACGCGTACCCAACTCCAGGGTATGTCGTTAGGTTCAAGTGAAGGTTTTAAGGAGTACGCTCAGAAGTGGAGGGATCTGGCTGGCAGGGTGCAGCCTCCGTTGACTGATCGGGAGTTGGTAGACATGTTCTTAGGGACCCTATTTGGGCCATTTTTCAACCATCTTATCGGGAATTCGTCTGCAGGGTTCACTGATCTGATTCTGACTGGAGAGAGAATTGAGGCTGGGCTGAAGTCTGGAAAGATTCTGAAGGGTGCATCATCTAGTTCTGAGAAGAAACCCTTCAAGAAGGAGGCTAGTGCTGTATATGGCTCCCGGAGACCAGAGAAATCTGAGCGCCGCCAATCTGTCAGTGCGGTAATGATTGCTAAGCCTGCTGCCGCTCCTCGGCCAGCCAATCCTCAAAGGGCTGAAAGACCCCGGAGAGAGTTTACCCGTTTGAGCATGACCCTATCCCAAATCTTGCCGCAGTTACTATCCACCAATCTAGTGACTGTCAGAGAGGCACCCAAAGGCGTAAACACTGCCTCTCCGAAATACAATCCAAATGCCCGCTGTGCGTACCATTCTGATAGCCTGGGGCATTCCACTGATGATTGTTGGGCATTAAGGAATAAGGTGCAAGACCTTATCGACGCGAAGGAGATACAGTTCGAAGCGCCTGAGAGGCCGAATGTGGTTACTGCTCCTATGCCTCAGCATGGGGTAAATGCTGTTGATGAAGATGCTTACTGTTGTACCCCAAAATTTGCCCTCGCGTTTTGCTACAAATAATCTCAGCTTCAGAACATTTCCTGACTTTTCAAACTGGCGCAAGAATCGGATAAACGGACTTTTCTTGACATTCAAGCAAGATTAGGGTTTTTCACTGATGTTCAGAGCTCTGATTTGTCTCATACAGCTGGCTTAGGGTCGGGATGATTTTTGGTTCAATTCTGATCAGGCAAGCGTTATCTAGCATTTAATCAGAAATTAAGGTTTTATAGGCGTATTCTCAGAAGAATTTAAATTACACCGCACTTTGCTGTTTGTTCCGAGATTCGGGTTAAAATTCGCGTTATCTTGATTTAATCAGTAAGTGAGGCAGTCGTTTGGAATTCACCAGTCAAAAGGGATATGTGCGATGTGGAGTTGCAGTGATTGATAAAAGAATCAGTAAAGAAAGAAGGGGAATTGCATCTGATTAAGTTTTTTGTGTTCGAATAATGGATATGGCGAATTCATTTATTTTGATCATTGAAGGTTTAGTTGATTATTTATGATTCTAAGAATTAAAATATTTGAAGTTAAACCTTCATTTTATTTTATTTCAAGGGACTATAAATAATAATTGAACAATTAAAGAAGAGAATTGAAAGGGAATTAAATATCAAATGAATTTTTATTTCACATTTAATAATTGTTACAATTGTTATTATTTGAATATTTATTACAAAATATTTGAATGATAGTAATGTGCAAGAATTAAAATAAAAATAAAAACTCTATCCTATTTTTGAATTCTTCATTCTCCACTTCATGCCAATACTCCATATCTTTTTATCTGCAAAAAGAAAAAGGAAGTCAGAAAACAATTAATTAGAAGAGACAGTCAATTTGTTCATCATTAGGGGCCACTGACTGGGATCAGTTGCCCTCTCTGCAAATCACGGGATTTCTCCCGGTTCACAGAAAGGGAAGATTTTTTTGGTTCATGAAATGCAAATGCATAATTCTTAAAAAATTTCATGGCTGCATAAGAATCTCAAATGTCCAATTCAAGTTAAACTGAAAAATTCATTTCCAACTTTCTATCCAAAGCAAAAAGGAAGTTGCTGTCAAAATGCCTAAGGATTACCCAAAAGCACACTTGCTGCAAAGTCAAAATGCCAAGATGTCAAAGAAGTGCAAAGCTGCCAAAAGCGAAATAAAGATGCAGAGATATATATGCAATTTAATCCTTTTTCATCATTTCCCAGCATGAGAGAGGGCCCCTTCAGAACCATAGGACAATACAAATCATATAATAATTCTGAGTTGTACTATGAATGAGAAAAAGAGAGATAAAAGAGCATAGGCAGAGTTCAGGTCAGGCATAGGCAGTAGGACAACAAAAAAGATATACAAAAAAGAAGACACAATTCAGCATGGCTTAAAACTACACAGCATGGACAGTTACTAAAAATGGAAAAGATGCCAAAAAATTGTGTCAAACTACCCAGCCAGCATGAATCAGAAGAAAGCCAAATTTTGAAATATGGTTAGGCGCCAAAGACCAATGGCAAAAGGACGAAATAATACAAGAAAAGAGACTGATTGAGCCAAGCACCAATATCATATAACTCAGAACCGAACCAAGACAAAAGATAGCTCATACCTGCCTAACAAAATACAAGTTATCAAAAAATATAATCAAACCTCCAAGCTTAGTTGTCTTAAGCCAATACACAGTCCAACCTCACCAAAAACTATCAAGCCTAAACCTGTCCACAAACACTCAACTCAGCATAACATACCAACACCTCAAGCTTGCTAAGCCTCAGAACCCAACCTACTGAAGCAAACCTGCATCAGTAAAAAAACCATTCAAAGAGCATCAACCATCACCAAAAGACCCAAGCCTGCAGTATACTGAAACCTGCTAAAACCAAGTTTCAAACCTGCATCAGCAAAACATACAAAGCCAATGCAACATATACCACATACCAGAAGCCTAACCACCAGAATCTGAACAACCATATCAGCCTAACCAAAAACATATACAAACATATACCACCTACTGAAGCAAACCTGCATCAACAAAACCAATATCCTCATAACCAAAACCAATATCCTCATGTCCAAACTTATCCAACACTGAACATTCCAACACCTATGCCTTCAGAACCTTTTCATCATTAGGCAACACACAAGGCAACGAGAGAAAGATAAGCACACAAAATTCCCAAGGCAACAATTCAGGCAACAACACAAAGGCAACTTAGAGAGCCTCAGAAGCAAGCTTCATCATAGGCTAGCACACATAGGCAACAGCTGTTCAAGAAAAGAGTTCAAGACAAGCAAATCTCAAGCAAAGTACTCAGACATACGCATCACTCAAAGACAGTCATCACAGTGGAAGAAGAAGAGGTAGAGAAGCGATATATTAGGGTTTTCTCAGTACGAATATCATCATCAAAAACCTAAGCATAAGCAATAAGAACGAAGTTACCAAAAAAGGCGTCCAAGCAAGCATCAAGCTTCAGCCCCTCATCGCGCGTCACGCCCTTGGCCTCCTAGTTTTCCTCATCTCTCTCCTCCATCCCCAAAGGTAACCCTCTCCTTCTTTCTTTTTCAAAAACCTCCAACAACCATTAACAACGAAGGAATCAGAATAAAAAAAGATGAACGAGATCAATGCATGTAAAACTAAAACGAATAAGAAAATGAATGTACCGTATATCCGTTGCCCCCTAGCGTCCGGTGGGAGGGAGGAGAAAAATGGAGAACCGGTGGCCTTGGGCTGACGAAATCAGAAGCTGGCGAGATAGAACGATCGGAGAAGAAGGAAGCGAACGCATGCCGCCACTGCCACATTCTCAAACCCTAATTTCGTTCCCAAACTGAACAAACCACCACAACCCTAAATTCGTTCCAACCCCCAAATGGGCTTAACCCGTTCACGTTGCCTCTGAAGCCCAAATACATATTTACTTCTTTTATTTTATCTAACACTAACCTTTTACTTTATTTTATAAACATATTTTCTTCTTTTGTTTTTCTTTTGAAAAATACTAATCTTTTTTTTATATAAACAAATGTTTACTTTTTCCACTCTTTGTAAAAATACTAACTTAATTAAAATACTTTTTATTTATAAGGTTAAGACATTTTTTAGATAATATATTTTGTACATACATTTTAAACATTGATTTATACATATTATTCACTTTTATACATAATTAAAATTAAACCTTTTTAGTTAATATACATTTTTGTACATAACCATTTAAATACATTTTTCTTCTAATATTTAAAATCCCAAACATTTTGACTAAAATACTCTTCCAATTAAAACTTAACATTTAATCAAAACACTTCATTTTTCTTTTTGTACATAATTAACATGTAAATCAAAAAATACAAGATTAAAACATATATCTAGGTCAAAACCCTAATACGCTTCAATTCCATTTCGCACTTGTACATAATTACACAATTCATATACATATACATCTCACATTTGCACTTACACAATATATTGCCCTATACACATTTTATCTTATATTTTGTACATTCGATATTTATATTTTGATTGTGACATTCGATTTGGTTGTAAATTATTGGGTACTATAAGTCTCATCCCCTTGTACATTTATACCCCCACTCCCGGACATTATTTTGTAATAGCGTAGATTTACATTCCGCAATTTACAGCTTTCCAATTATACCATGGTTAGACCTAGGGTTTGTATGTACATAAAATCAAACGCTAGATAACCTAATACAAGACAAATGCATGTAATCAATACACAATCACACTTGCACCCCCTAGGGTAATCCCACATGTTGCCTTCCAAATGGGCCATGCTTGCACGTCGAATGTCTTTGGCAAAACAAAATCAAATGATCATAAGTCCCTCGATGACGCTTTCGAAAAGTCGCCTATCAAAATGATCAAGTCCCTCCAAAACAAATTGCCAAAGACACTTGGCATCATTGCGTTCATGGTCCATACGATGACCCACGCCCGTCCCGAATAAACTTCCTAAACGCAAGATTGTCCACCAATTTCAATGGTGGAACAAAATTGTTAAAAGGGGTTAAAACATGACGAAAACCTTTGAGTACAATAGGGTAGATAAAACTCTTAGTTACTTGAGATCAAACTTGCAAAAACACTCGCCTTCTTTTCCAAAAAACACAATCCACAACACTTTCAAAAATCAAACTTTTCAAACTTTTGAAACATCTTTTCGAAAAGATATGCACCTTTGTAAAACATTCGAGTAAAGAATTATTACAAGGTTGGCCTAAGACAAGGCATCTTTTTCCAAAACATTTTCAAAACAACCCACACACGCACTATTTCAAAGCAATCGAAAAACAAGGCAAGTGATCTAAAAAGCCAAGTAAACTAAGAGCCCATGGATAACCATGGATGAAAAGGGTGCTAATACCTTCCCTTTTCATAATCTACCCCCCGAACCCACGAAATATCTCAAAAAGGTTTTTGCTGTGCTTTTTTAACCTTTCCTTTAGGATAAAATAAAAAGTCGGTGGCGACTCTTGCTAACCGCACAAGTGCGAATACGAGTGCAAAACACTAGTCAGTTCTCCCACCGTATCACAGAACTGGCGACTCTGCTGGGGAGAATATTTAAAGTGGGGTTACCTTAGGGCTTAGATCACTTTCTTGCATGACTAATTGATTGATTTGCTTGCTTTATATCTTGGCTCTATTGTTTGGGTTTATAATCCTCCACCCGGATTTTGGGAAACATTCATAGATAGCAATACGTTGTGGAAACTGTGCGGGGTATACCGACACGGTCTAAGCAATAGCTATATTAGTGCGACATATTTGTGGGTACCGGTAACCCTTGAGTTCAATCAAGGAGAGTACGGGGCCGCTGAGTGATGTCACTAAGCACTAATGACCTAGAACCTTACTTGACCATCTTGGCCTTTTATTAGGAGTAGTGAGATGACCGGCTTTGGTGCAGTCCGAAGTTGGTAGATACTCGATACTACACTCATTGAGGGTTGTTTTCTTGGAATATTTTGGTCGCTAGTTAAGTGGCTAAACCAAAACAATGAACAATGAAAGCGATCCAGTGATATTGAGCTTCTTAGAACCCGGTTACTATTTATAGGACAGGTTTTTAAGCCAACTGCACTCAAGAGGGTACTTACCTATGAAACCCCATGCAAGCCTGAAACTAGGGTTTGGTGTGATTTGCTTGTACATATGTTTTATGCATACATCATAAACATCATGAAGCATCATATGCATTTACTAACCATTTCAAGGGTTTGGACCTTCATCATTGTTCTTGTTTTGTAGGTCACGGAAATACCTCGCCGAAACACCATTCAGGTCAACCTTGTGAGAATCTCTCCTCAACTCAAGGAGATCACTTCGAGAATTCCGGAAAATTCATCCTTCAGTGAAAGACATGGTAGACTGCTCAACCTAGTCAACACCAACGTCGAAGAAGACATGATGAAAGTGCTATTTCAGTTCTTTGACCCCCTTCACCATTGCTTCACTTTCCCGGATTATCAGTTGGTGCCCACTTTGGAGGAGTTTTCTCAACTCCTAAGAATCCCTATCCTTAATCAACTACCCTTCAACGGTACGGAGAAGGAACCAAAGCCTGAAGATGTTGCTCGAGCATTACATCTACAACCGTCTGAAATCAAGGGGCATTGGGAAACCAGAAGCGGTGTCAAAGGATTCTTAGCAAAATTCTTATTTGAGAAGGCACAAGAATGTTGGAACTCATTGGACCTACAAGCATTTGAAGAAATTGTGGCACTCCTTATCTATGGGTTGGTCTTGTTCCCAAATCCTGACCAACTGGTGGATGTCAACGCCGTCAAAATCTTTTTGTCTAGGAACCCAATACCAACATTGCTGGGGGACATCCTTCACTCATTTTACACACGAACAATGAGAAGGAGGGGTGTTCTCATGTGCTGCACTCCTATCCTCGCAAGGTGGTTTATTTCGCACCTTCCACAATCTGTCTTGAAGAATGACCAAGGTATAAGGTGGTCCCAACGGTTGATGACTCTCACTCATGCTGATATACATTGGTGTTCTCGGTCTAGAGAAAATATCATCATCGTCGATCGTTGCGGAGAATTTCCTAATGTCCCCTTACTTGGAATTAGGGGAGGTATCACCTACAACCCTTGCCTAGCTTTGAGGCAATTTGGGTACGCACGAAGGGACGGCCCTCATGACATGCTGATTCCTAGCCTAGTTTTTGACTTCGACGACGATGCGCAAGGACTTCGCCAAAGGTTCATCAGAGCTTGGGGAAAACTCAACAAGATTGATAGCAAGACTCTGGGACACAAGAACTCCATCCCTCTTGAGCCCTACCTCAAGTGGGTACGAGCCCGAGCTCAAAGTCTGATGATGCCTTATCCCCACGTACTCCCAGTGATTAAGGAGCCCGTCAATGAAGGAGAGGTCCCCTACACCATCCTACATCCAGACATGCCTACGTCGTGGGAGGAAATGCAGAGGAGTTGGATTCAGCTCAAGGAGGAACGGAACACTTTTGAAGCTAGCTACTACGCCAGTGAGAAGAAGGTTCTGGAGCTTACCCGACAACTCCACGAGCAAGAGGCCCTCAATGCCTACATCGCACCAAAGAGGATGCGCAATGTCTTTCTGCCTTGAGAAGTTTATGTTGTAATATTTGGCCCATGGGGCATTTATGTACTAACAAATTTCTTCTTATTAATATGACGTGCGTTCTTCTTTGTCTGAAACAATTTTGAATATCCTAAATCCTTGAATGCATTGCATACATCAGCATCCCATTCATCATGCGCATAAGCAGGTCTCGCTCCAGGTTTCCTTATCTATCTGCTGTTTATTTCAGTAGGATGGATCTCGAGCAAACGGTCAAAGACCTACAAGCCCAGAATGCACAATTCCAGCAACTCTTGACGACCTTGGCCAAGAGTCAAGAGGATATCAAAGCCCATCTGGAGAGCAAGGACCCAGTGAAGAAGAAAAAGAGGATCGGAGTGGCTACTTTGGGGAGAAGATTTGACAGAGAAGCTCGGAGGGTGCTTGAATTTCCTCCTACTTCTGATGAGGGGACTAGTAAAAGAGATCGGGTTGCAGTGCCTTCCGAGTCTGATGCAGAGGAGGAAGAGGTTGAAGAGGACGAGGATTATTCGGACCAGCAGTATCCTCCTGCTGATGACAAGTACAAGGGTTTAGAAGACAGATTGGCTGCCATGGAATTGCAGAGAGTACCGGGTTTGGATTTTGAAGACATGGGCTTGGTCGCCGGAATTGTGATTCCTCCAAAGTTCAAGGTACCAGCGTTTGTAAGGTATGACGGGCTGTCCTGCCCCAAAATGCATCTCAGGTCCTACGTGAGAAAGATTCAGCCCTATACAGCTGATAAAAATCTCTGGATTCATTTCTTTCAAGACAGTCTGTCGGGAGCCCAGTTGGAATGGTTTTATCAGTTAGAAGGAACCAGTGTCAGGAATTGGGAAGATTTGGCCACCGCTTTCTATAAACAATACCAGTACAATTCCGATCTTGCTCCTACCCGTACCCAACTTCAGGGTATGTCGCTAGGAACAAGTGAGGGATTCAAGGAATACGCACAGAAGTGGAGGGATTTGGCTGGCAGGGTGCAGCCTCCTTTAACCGATCGTGAGCTCGTCGATATGTTTCTTGGGACCCTATCTGGGCCTTTCTTCAATCATTTAATCGGTAACTCATCCGCAGGATTTACTGATTTAATCTTAACAGGCGAAAGAATCGAGGCTGGCATCAAGTCAGGAAAAATCCAGAAGGGTGTCGCTGCCAGTATGGAGAAGAAGCCATTTAAAAAGGAGACAGCTGTGGTATATTCTCAAAGGAGAGCAGGGAAGATGGAGCGTCGGCCGACTGTGGGGGCCGTAATGATTCAAAACACTCCAAGCGAGCAGCCTCGCTACAACCAATCCAGACCGAATCAGCAACGGGTGGAAAGGCCACAACGGCAGTTCACTCGTATCAATATGACCCCAGCGCAGGTGCTTCCCCATCTGTTGAAATTGAATCTGGCCTCTATCAAAGAAGCGCCAAAGAATGTAAACACATCCTCTCCACACTACCATGCCAATGCTAAGTGCGCCTATCATTCAGACAGTGTTGGGCATGACACCAACGATTGCTGGGCCCTCAAGCATAAGATCCAGGACTTGATAGACGCCAAGGAGGTAGAGTTTGACGCTCCAGAAAAACCCAATGTGATCTCTGCACCTATGCCGAAGCACGGTCGGAACGTCAACGCCATTGAGGAGGATCGGTATGTTGTTGACGTTAGTGATCTAACTACTCCACTGTTAACCGTTAAGCTAAATTTGTTAAGGGCCGGGATCTTCCCGGGATGTAATAGAGACTGTTACTGTTGTCACTCTCTGCCGTTGGGTTGTCCGCTACTAAAGGAAGGCATCCAAGGCCTCATAGATAGCCGACAAATTTTGTTCGAAAAAGTTCCTGTTGTTCCAGTTCATGTTGAAAGTATCTCAATCATAACCATCCACGCCAATCTTTCCGAGGCCGTCAAAAAGCCAGTTAAGATTACACCAGCTGCAAAGTCCATACCGTTGAAGATAACAAGGCCGGGGCCGGTTCCCTATGTCTCCGAGAAGTCAATACCTTGGAACTATGGTGGTGACATCTACTACCATGGTATCAAGCAAGTTGAAATAATTGAAGAAGATTCAGATGACGATAAAGCCAGCATTAGTAACATTGCGGGCACCAGCAAAATCACCAGAAGTGGGAGGATATTTTCTCCAGAGATTGCTCCTCCAAAAGCAGTCTTTGGACCCTCATCAGTAAAAGAAATCATCCCTGCACCAGCAAGACTCTCTGCCAGAACTCCTTTGATCAAAGAAATTTTCGTTCCTAGTACCGTCTCTCCTACCATCGCCGATAAGGGAAAGGGAATACAAGATGAGCCCGTCAGGACGAGGGCTCAACCCTTAGTGATTCCGGAAGCTTCCAAGAAAGAGATGGACGAAATCTTGAGGATAATCAAGAGAAGTGATTATGATGTGGTGGAACAGTTGGGGCAAACCCCCTCCAAGATCTCCATGTTGGCACTGTTGCTTTGCTCAGAAGCGCACGCTCAAGCTTTGATTAAGTTTCTAAAGGCAGCTCACGTGCCCCAAGAAACCTCCGCAGATCAATTTCAACATTGCGTGGCTAGCCTGACTGCAGACAATGGATTAGGTTTCTCTGACGCCGACCTGACCCCTAAAGGCCGAAATCACAATGATGCGTTGCATATTTCAATCGAGTGTCGCGGAACCACCCTTGCGCATGTTTTGGTTGATACCGGTTCATCGCTGAATGTTTTACCTAAGAAGGCCTTGGACCGGCTAGATTGCGAAGGGTTGGAATTGAAGCCGAGTGATATTGTCGTCAGAGCCTTCGATGGGTCGAAAAGAATGGTCCATGGAGAAGTTGAAATTCCTGTCAAGATAGGTACCGAGGTGTTCAAATCCACCTTCTATGTAATGGACATCCGTCCATCATACTCCTGCCTGCTGGGTAGACCTTGGATACACCATGCTGGGGCAGTCACCTCCTCCTTGCACCAAATGCTGAAATATCCTGTAAAGGGTAAAATCATTACTGTCCATGGCGAGGAAGAGTACATGATTAGCCATTTAAATTCTTTCCGGTACGTGGAAGTCGAAGGGGAGTTCATCGAGACGCCGTTTCAACATTTCGAAGAAGTACTCCCTCAAATAGCAGTGGCGAAGTTGGCAGCTGAGACGCCAAGACAGATGGCCAGGATGGCATCTCTGGAGGATGCAAGGGCTGCAGTTAAAGAAGGAAAGAATTCAACGTGGGGGCAGCTACCCGACTTTCCGCATAAGGTTGATAAGCTTGGATTAGGTTTCGCCACCGCTGGTCAGAAGGCCATGCGCCGGTCAAAGATTGAGAGAGCGCCAGTCAAGATTTCTCCTTACCAAGTCAACGCCCTGGAAGATGAAGACGAAGAAAGCAACTTTGAAGAATGGATTCATCCGACGGTCAGAGGAGGGCTGAACAATTGGGAGGCTAAAGACTTTGTCCCTGTCACTTTTATTCCTCAGTAATTTATCTATCAAACATTTTCTGTTTTGGTCTGTAATATTTTACTTTCAAACAATCCGTACACTATCTTTCCACCTCCTGCCTTACCCGGGGCATGTAGGTCCACTTGTAAGGGTTTTGACTATTTTTCATATTCATATGCCATGTTTAATGATTCATTGGACGTTTTTCATTTGATAAACTGCTTGTGTTCATTTTCTTTCCTTTTTGCATTTTGTTTAAGGATGGCTACCCCTTACACACACCCACACTCACCAATGCAGGTACCCATCCATCCCGGATTCCATGGGTGACTATTCTGCTGTATCTTTCAATGACTCTGAAGACCTGGTCAATCTAGCCGAGTATGAGGACGACGAAGGTTGTGAAGTACCGGGGGAACTAGCCAGGCTCCTGCAACAAGAGGAAAGGGCCATCTTACCGCATGAAGAGCCGTTGGAAACTATTAACTTGGGAACCGAGGAAAATCGGAAGGAGGTACAAATGGGTGCCAATCTAGAACCAGAAGTCAAGAAACGCTTGGTGCAGTTACTGAAGGAGTATGTTGAAATCTTCGCTTGGTCCTATGAAGACATGCCGGGCCTAGACACCGACATCGTGGTTCACCGTCTCCCCACAAGAGAAGATTGTCCACCGATCAAACAAAAAGTTCGCCGAATGAGGCCTGACATGTCCGAAAAAATCAAAGCAGAAGTGATGAAGCAGTTCAATGCTGGCTTTCTGGCTGTTACGTCCTATCCTCAATGGGTCGCTAATATTGTGCCAGTACCTAAGAAGGATGGTAAAGTCAGAATGTGTGTGGACTACAGGGATTTGAATAGGGCCAGCCCTAAGGATGATTTTCCGCTACCTCATATTGACATCCTGATCGACAATACGGCTCAGCATAAGGTGTTTTCTTTCATGGACGGATTCTCGGGCTACAATCAAATCAAAATGGCCCCCGAGGACATGGAGAAAACAACTTTCGTCACGCAATGGGGTACTTTCTGTTACAAAGTGATGCCGTTCGGGCTGAAGAACGCAGGAGCAACTTATCAACGCGCCATGGTAGCTCTATTTCATGACATGATACATCATGAGATTGAAGTTTACGTAGACGATATGATAGCTCGGTCACAAACAGAGGAAGAGCACCTTGAACATCTGGAAAAGCTGTTTGCCAGATTGAAAGAATACAAACTCAGGCTAAATCCAAGTAAATGCACTTTTGGAGTTAGGTCCGGTAAGCTCCTGGGATTCATCGTAAGCAACAAAGGCATTGAAGTCGACCCGGCAAAAGTAAAAGCAATACAAGAGATGCCTGCCCCTCGTACTGAAAAGGAAGTTAGAGGTTTCTTGGGGCGCATAAACTATATTGCCAGATTCATTTCACATCTGACTTCTACCTGTGAGCCAATTTTCAAACTCTTGAAGAAAGATCAGGTAATCGAATGGAACGACGACTGCCAAGCTGCTTTTGATAGAATCAAGGAATATTTGCTAGAACCTCCTATTCTGATGCCACCCGTCGAAGGGAGACCATTGATCATGTATTTGACCGTTTTGGACAATTCAATGGGGTGTGTTTTGGGCCAGCATGACGGGTCTGGTCGAAAAGAGCATGCTATTTATTACCTTAGCAAAAAGTTTACCGACTGTGAGACTCGCTACTCGCTGCTCGAGAAAACTTGCTGCGCTTTGGTATGGGCTGCTCGCCGACTAAGACAGTATATGTTGACTCATACTACCTTGTTGATATCCAAAATGGATCCTATCAAGTATATCTTCGAAAAGCCCGCTTTATCAGGAAGGATAGCCAGATGGCAAATGATCTTGACCGAGTATGACATCCAATACACCACCCGAAAGGCTATAAAAGGGAGTGTGCTAGCTGACCATCTGGCTCATCAGGCTATCGAAGACTATCAACCCATGAAATTTGATTTCCCAGACGAGGACATCATGAGTTTGGACAACATTAAAGGTGACGGACCGTATGACGGACCCGAAAAGGGATCCCGATGGACCCTGTACTTTGATGGTGCCTCAAATGCACTTGGAAACGGCATTGGCGCAGTACTTATTTCTCCGGAAGGATGCCACACTCCTTTCACGGCCCGACTTTGTTTCAGCTGCACAAACAATATGGCGGAGTATGAAGCCTGCATCTTTGGCCTCAAGGCTGCCATAGACTTAGGGATCAAATCTCTGATCGTATTCGGGGACTCGGCTTTGGTCATTAGCCAAATCAAAGGAGATTGGGATACCAAGCATCCTAATCTTGTTCCATACAAAGAACATGTTCTGACATTGTTGCCTCACTTCGAGCAAATTACCTTCGAGCACTTTCCGCGAGAAGAGAATCAGCTAGCAGATGCTCTAGCCACAATGTCCTCCATGTTTAAACTCAACTGGGATAACGAGGCTCCCCAAATCACCATCGAGCGAATGGACGAACCAGCGCATTGTCACGAGATTAACACCGAAGAAGTAGTGGAACAACCTTGGTTCCATGAGATCAAAAGGTATCTCGAGACCCAAGATTATCCTGAAGGAGCTTCCGTGAATGACAAGAAGTTCTTAAGGAAATTTGCGGCTAAGTTCTTCCTGAGCAACGGCATCCTCTACAAACGAAGCCATGATTGTGTATTACTCCGATGTGTTGATAAGGCTGAAGCAGAGTTAATCATGACTGATATACACAGTGGCACATTTGGCACTCACCTAAGCGGGCATACAATGGCTAAGAAGATCCTAAGGGCAGGCTATTATTGGTCTACCATGGAGGCTGATTGCTATCAACATTCCCGTACTTGTCATAAATGTCAAGTCTATGCCGACAAAGTTCATGTCCCTCCGGTTCCTCTCAACGTTCTAACTGCTCCATGGCCCTTTGCAATGTGGGGCATTGATATGATCGGAGAGATCAAACCCACGGCTTCCAACGGACATCGCTTCATCCTGGTTGCCATTGACTACTTCACTAAGTGGGTCGAAGCAGCTTCCTTCGCCTCCGTCACCAAAAATGTGGTTGCCCGCTTTATCAAGCAAAATCTCATATGTCGGTATGGTGTTCCAGACAGAATCATCACAGACAACGGTACCAATCTGAATAATACAATGATCACTGCATTATGCGAACAGTTCAAGATTTATCATCACAATTCATCTCCCTATAGACCGAAGATGAACGGTGCTGTTGAAGCTGCGAACAAAAATATCAAGAAGATTATTCAGAAAATGACAGTCACTTACAAAGACTGGCATGAGATGTTACCTTTTGCGCTGCATGGATACCGTACGACGATACGTACCTCAACTGGGGCAACCCCGTTTTCTTTGGTTTATGGTATGGAAGCCGTTTTGCCTATGGAAGTTCAGATCCCGTCTCTAAGAATTATGAAAGACGCAGGTTTGAATGAAGATGAGTGGATTCAGACCCGACTTGATCAACTCAATCTGATCGACGAAAAGCGACTTGCCGCTGTATGCCATGGTCAGACGTATCAAAAACGAATGATCAAGGCCTTCAATAAGAAAGTCAGACGTCAAGTGTATCAAGTCGGAGATCTAGTAATCAAGCGGATTATCTTACCGCAAAGTGATCCCAGGGGCAAATGGACTCCTACATACGAAGGGCCATTTGTAATCAAGAGCGTATTTTCTGGTGGAGCGATGATTCTGACCACCATGGATGGCGACGATTTGCCACACCCGGCGAACGCAGACATAGTCAAAAGATACTACGCATAAAATAACCCGACAAGTCGAAAACCCGAAAGGGCGGCTTGAGCAAAAATGGGCATCCCGGTGAACCGAAAACCCGAAAGGGCGGTTCAGGCAAAAATTAGGGATAAAAACAAAAAAAATCTGTATACCCGGCAAGTCGAAAACCCGAAAGGGCGGCTTGGGCAAAAAAGGGGTTTCCCGGTGGATTGAAAACCCGAAAGGGCGATTCAGGCAAAAGTTAGGGAATTAAAGCGTATGACTATGTCTCGTCAGATCACTTCAAAGACAGTCTCTTCATCAACCGGTTCCAGGTTTCTGATCAATCCAGCCATCGTCAAACGAAGCATTGAATGGACAGATGTTCGGAGTTGTGAAAGCTACAGCAGAGGGGAATCCCATGGAATTATTTCACATAGCCATCTTTATTTTGTATAAATTTTTCAAATATTTACGACAAGATCCTCTTACTAGGATGATTGTCTCCTTTGTACAAATGTACCCAAAGAAAATCAATACAAATACCATTCCCAAAATTTGTGTCATTTCCCTTTTCCTTTTTTTTCTTGCACTATTTGTTTATTTTTGAGAAACGTCCAATGTTTTGTTAAATAGGCATATGCATTTGAAACATGATCACTTCCTAATTGAACCTAAGAAAAGGATTACTGATGGGATGAAAGTACAGACGAATATTTCGACACCCTTCCAAAGGAAATCCCTCGAGATCTGTAATCCACGTCCCTAACCAACCTTGAGGTCTATCTCCAGCAGACCCTCGGAGCTTCTCCCCGTAAGATCCCGAAAGGTATTCCCCGCAGAGTACGGACGTCCCTTCCAAGTTTTATTCAAAGTTATTCTCACAAAGGCGTATAACTGAGTTATCCTCGACTAATCATCAGGAGAGGTTACACTCGCCAGAATTCTTCCCATCCCCAGCGGAGTTCCTCAGAATTCCCCCAACAATAACCTATCAGTACTATCCCCGGAGAAGTTTATCCCCAGCCGAAGAATCTTCCGGAGATCATTTTTCCTCAGAGTGCAAGATTCGGTATCCCCAGCAGATCAAAAGCTTCAAATGGACAATCCCCAGCGAAGTCAGACTTTTAAATTTTCTCCCCACAAAATTTTCAGAAGAAAATATTGCACTCCCCAGTAGAAGACTTCAGGAATTCCCCAGAGGATTAAATCCAAGCTCCAAGCTCCCCAGCAATGACCCAGGATTTATTTTCTCCGGCAACAGTCAAGATACTTCTATCTCCCGATATCCCGGATTCATCTATCCTATGCAAGACAGCTCTCCAGCTTACACGCACATCCATTTACATTCATAAGACCATGATATACATTGTATCATGCATCATAGCATTGCATCCAACTAAATTTTTGCCTTTTTCAGGTAAGATCAGTCGACAGAGTAAAATAATTCCACTTCAAAATTTCTGAAAACAGTTCACGGGTTCTCCAAGTAAACGGATGTTAACCTATCACTTGTTCAGATTCTTCTCAAGACTTCTGAAAACAGTTCATGGATTCTTCCCAAGTAACGGATGTTAATCTATCAGCTTGTTCAGATGCAACCTTCGAATTTAGTTTACGGACGCTTCCCAACAACGGATGCTGCTCTATTGCTAATTCAACTTCAAGAAAACAGTTCATGGATTCTTCCCAAGTAACGGATGTTAATCTATCAGCTTGTTCAGATGCAACCTTCGAATTTAGTTTACGGACGCTTCCCAACAACGGATGCTGCTCTATTGCTAATTCAACTTCAAGATTTCTGAAAACAGTTCATGGATTCTTCCCAAGTAACGGATGTTAATCTATCAGCTTGTTCAGATGCAACCTTCGAATTTAGTTTACGGACGCTTCCCAACAACGGATGCTGCTCTATTGCTAATTCAACTCCAAGATTTCTGAAAACAGTTCACGGGTTCTCCAAGTAAACGGATGTTAACCTATCACTTGTTCAGATTCTTCTCAAGACTTCTGAAAACAGTTCACGGGTTCCCCAAGTAAACGGATGTTAACCTATCACTTGTTCAGATTCTTCTCAAGACTTCTGAAAACAGTTCATGGATTCTTCCCAAGTAACGGATGTTAATCTATCAACTTATTTAGACGCGACTTCCTGAAAAAATGGCTTGTAGGTTCTCCCAACCACGGATGTCAACCTATTGCCTGTTCAGACCCCCAGTTCAGAAATAGTCCAAAGCTCGGACACTTTCCTAATATTCCCTTCCAGATGGCATCTTTAAGCCCATCCCCGACAAGTTTCTGTCATTCCCCTAGATGGCATCGTTAAGCCCATCTCCAGATGGCATCTCTAAGCCCATTCCCGCATCCAGTGCTCTGATGAGTGCAAATTTTCGGGCACTCTAGTGTCCAATCTCCTTTTACCTTCAAGTCGCGAAAGGCAAATTTGCCAATCTAACTCTTCAGGTCCAAGAAGATTGAACAGGGGCAACTGTTGTACCCCAAAATTTGCCCTCGCGTTTTGCTACAAATAATCTCAGCTTCAGAACATTTCCTGACTTTTCAAACTGGCGCAAGAATCGGATAAACGGACTTTTCTTGACATTCAAGCAAGATTAGGGTTTTTCACTGATGTTCAGAGCTCTGATTTGTCTCATACAGCTGGCTTAGGGTCGGGATGATTTTTGGTTCAATTCTGATCAGGCAAGCGTTATCTAGCATTTAATCAGAAATTAAGGTTTTATAGGCGTATTCTCAGAAGAATTTAAATTACACCGCACTTTGCTGTTTGTTCCGAGATTCGGGTTAAAATTCGCGTTATCTTGATTTAATCAGTAAGTGAGGCAGTCGTTTGGAATTCACCAGTCAAAAGGGATATGTGCGATGTGGAGTTGCAGTGATTGATAAAAGAATCAGTAAAGAAAGAAGGGGAATTGCATCTGATTAAGTTTTTTGTGTTCGAATAATGGATATGGCGAATTCATTTATTTTGATCATTGAAGGTTTAGTTGATTATTTATGATTCTAAGAATTAAAATATTTGAAGTTAAACCTTCATTTTATTTTATTTCAAGGGACTATAAATAATAATTGAACAATTAAAGAAGAGAATTGAAAGGGAATTAAATATCAAATGAATTTTTATTTCACATTTAATAATTGTTACAATTGTTATTATTTGAATATTTATTACAAAATATTTGAATGATAGTAATGTGCAAGAATTAAAATAAAAATAAAAACTCTATCCTATTTTTGAATTCTTCATTCTCCACTTCATGCCAATACTCCATATCTTTTTATCTGCAAAAAGAAAAAGGAAGTCAGAAAACAATTAATTAGAAGAGACAGTCAATTTGTTCATCATTAGGGGCCACTGACTGGGATCAGTTGCCCTCTCTGCAAATCACGGGATTTCTCCCGGTTCACAGAAAGGGAAGATTTTTTTGGTTCATGAAATGCAAATGCATAATTCTTAAAAAATTTCATGGCTGCATAAGAATCTCAAATGTCCAATTCAAGTTAAACTGAAAAATTCATTTCCAACTTTCTATCCAAAGCAAAAAGGAAGTTGCTGTCAAAATGCCTAAGGATTACCCAAAAGCACACTTGCTGCAAAGTCAAAATGCCAAGATGTCAAAGAAGTGCAAAGCTGCCAAAAGCGAAATAAAGATGCAGAGATATATATGCAATTTAATCCTTTTTCATCATTTCCCAGCATGAGAGAGGGCCCCTTCAGAACCATAGGACAATACAAATCATATAATAATTCTGAGTTGTACTATGAATGAGAAAAAGAGAGATAAAAGAGCATAGGCAGAGTTCAGGTCAGGCATAGGCAGTAGGACAACAAAAAAGATATACAAAAAAGAAGACACAATTCAGCATGGCTTAAAACTACACAGCATGGACAGTTACTAAAAATGGAAAAGATGCCAAAAAATTGTGTCAAACTACCCAGCCAGCATGAATCAGAAGAAAGCCAAATTTTGAAATATGGTTAGGCGCCAAAGACCAATGGCAAAAGGACGAAATAATACAAGAAAAGAGACTGATTGAGCCAAGCACCAATATCATATAACTCAGAACCGAACCAAGACAAAAGATAGCTCATACCTGCCTAACAAAATACAAGTTATCAAAAAATATAATCAAACCTCCAAGCTTAGTTGTCTTAAGCCAATACACAGTCCAACCTCACCAAAAACTATCAAGCCTAAACCTGTCCACAAACACTCAACTCAGCATAACATACCAACACCTCAAGCTTGCTAAGCCTCAGAACCCAACCTACTGAAGCAAACCTGCATCAGTAAAAAAACCATTCAAAGAGCATCAACCATCACCAAAAGACCCAAGCCTGCAGTATACTGAAACCTGCTAAAACCAAGTTTCAAACCTGCATCAGCAAAACATACAAAGCCAATGCAACATATACCACATACCAGAAGCCTAACCACCAGAATCTGAACAACCATATCAGCCTAACCAAAAACATATACAAACATATACCACCTACTGAAGCAAACCTGCATCAACAAAACCAATATCCTCATAACCAAAACCAATATCCTCATGTCCAAACTTATCCAACACTGAACATTCCAACACCTATGCCTTCAGAACCTTTTCATCATTAGGCAACACACAAGGCAACGAGAGAAAGATAAGCACACAAAATTCCCAAGGCAACAATTCAGGCAACAACACAAAGGCAACTTAGAGAGCCTCAGAAGCAAGCTTCATCATAGGCTAGCACACATAGGCAACAGCTGTTCAAGAAAAGAGTTCAAGACAAGCAAATCTCAAGCAAAGTACTCAGACATACGCATCACTCAAAGACAGTCATCACAGTGGAAGAAGAAGAGGTAGAGAAGCGATATATTAGGGTTTTCTCAGTACGAATATCATCATCAAAAACCTAAGCATAAGCAATAAGAACGAAGTTACCAAAAAAGGCGTCCAAGCAAGCATCAAGCTTCAGCCCCTCATCGCGCGTCACGCCCTTGGCCTCCTAGTTTTCCTCATCTCTCTCCTCCATCCCCAAAGGTAACCCTCTCCTTCTTTCTTTTTCAAAAACCTCCAACAACCATTAACAACGAAGGAATCAGAATAAAAAAAGATGAACGAGATCAATGCATGTAAAACTAAAACGAATAAGAAAATGAATGTACCGTATATCCGTTGCCCCCTAGCGTCCGGTGGGAGGGAGGAGAAAAATGGAGAACCGGTGGCCTTGGGCTGACGAAATCAGAAGCTGGCGAGATAGAACGATCGGAGAAGAAGGAAGCGAACGCATGCCGCCACTGCCACATTCTCAAACCCTAATTTCGTTCCCAAACTGAACAAACCACCACAACCCTAAATTCGTTCCAACCCCCAAATGGGCTTAACCCGTTCACGTTGCCTCTGAAGCCCAAATACATATTTACTTCTTTTATTTTATCTAACACTAACCTTTTACTTTATTTTATAAACATATTTTCTTCTTTTGTTTTTCTTTTGAAAAATACTAATCTTTTTTTTATATAAACAAATGTTTACTTTTTCCACTCTTTGTAAAAATACTAACTTAATTAAAATACTTTTTATTTATAAGGTTAAGACATTTTTTAGATAATATATTTTGTACATACATTTTAAACATTGATTTATACATATTATTCACTTTTATACATAATTAAAATTAAACCTTTTTAGTTAATATACATTTTTGTACATAACCATTTAAATACATTTTTCTTCTAATATTTAAAATCCCAAACATTTTGACTAAAATACTCTTCCAATTAAAACTTAACATTTAATCAAAACACTTCATTTTTCTTTTTGTACATAATTAACATGTAAATCAAAAAATACAAGATTAAAACATATATCTAGGTCAAAACCCTAATACGCTTCAATTCCATTTCGCACTTGTACATAATTACACAATTCATATACATATACATCTCACATTTGCACTTACACAATATATTGCCCTATACACATTTTATCTTATATTTTGTACATTCGATATTTATATTTTGATTGTGACATTCGATTTGGTTGTAAATTATTGGGTACTATAAGTCTCATCCCCTTGTACATTTATACCCCCACTCCCGGACATTATTTTGTAATAGCGTAGATTTACATTCCGCAATTTACAGCTTTCCAATTATACCATGGTTAGACCTAGGGTTTGTATGTACATAAAATCAAACGCTAGATAACCTAATACAAGACAAATGCATGTAATCAATACACAATCACACTTGCACCCCCTAGGGTAATCCCACATGTTGCCTTCCAAATGGGCCATGCTTGCACGTCGAATGTCTTTGGCAAAACAAAATCAAATGATCATAAGTCCCTCGATGACGCTTTCGAAAAGTCGCCTATCAAAATGATCAAGTCCCTCCAAAACAAATTGCCAAAGACACTTGGCATCATTGCGTTCATGGTCCATACGATGACCCACGCCCGTCCCGAATAAACTTCCTAAACGCAAGATTGTCCACCAATTTCAATGGTGGAACAAAATTGTTAAAAGGGGTTAAAACATGACGAAAACCTTTGAGTACAATAGGGTAGATAAAACTCTTAGTTACTTGAGATCAAACTTGCAAAAACACTCGCCTTCTTTTCCAAAAAACACAATCCACAACACTTTCAAAAATCAAACTTTTCAAACTTTTGAAACATCTTTTCGAAAAGATATGCACCTTTGTAAAACATTCGAGTAAAGAATTATTACAAGGTTGGCCTAAGACAAGGCATCTTTTTCCAAAACATTTTCAAAACAACCCACACACGCACTATTTCAAAGCAATCGAAAAACAAGGCAAGTGATCTAAAAAGCCAAGTAAACTAAGAGCCCATGGATAACCATGGATGAAAAGGGTGCTAATACCTTCCCTTTTCATAATCTACCCCCCGAACCCACGAAATATCTCAAAAAGGTTTTTGCTGTGCTTTTTTAACCTTTCCTTTAGGATAAAATAAAAAGTCGGTGGCGACTCTTGCTAACCGCACAAGTGCGAATACGAGTGCAAAACACTAGTCAGTTCTCCCACCGTATCACACTTACGCTGTTTCTGTGGATGACCTAGCTACCCCTCTGAAGAATGTCAAGAGGAACCTGCTGCTGGCCGGTTTATTTCCGGGTTGCAGTGAGGGTTGCCTGTTATGTGCTGTTTCCCTATCTGGTTGTCCCTTGCTGAAGTTAGGCATCCAAAGCCTAATGGATAGCAAGGAGATTTTGTTTAAGAAGTCTGCTGTTCAGTTGGTTCCGGTAGAAGAAGTTTCTGTGGTTACCATCTTCAATAATCCAGTCAAGGCTCTCCCGAAGAAGCCTGTTCAAATCATGACTGTCGCACCTGTGGTTATTACTGTTCCGGGGCCTCTCCCCTACGTATCTGATAAGGCTGTCCCCTGGCACTATGGGGCAGATGTATATGTGAATGGAATCAAATAAGAATTCAACACTGGCGCCAGTATCTGTGATATCACTGGCCCAGCCAAGGTTACCCGCAGTGGCAGGCTCTTCTCGCCTGACATTGCACCGCCCGCTACTCGAAGACCCCTCCTTATAACACCTACAAGTGTACCTGTTCCTGTTACTGACCAAGTTGTTTCCCCTGCTGCCGAGTCATCCAATGCTCGGGGCAAAGGAATTGAAGATGAGCCTGCCCGGATGGAGGCACCGATACCTATAAATGCTGAGGCCTCCCAACAAGAGATGGAGGAAATCTTGAAAATTATAAAGAAGAGTGACTTCAATGTTGTGGAACAGCTGGGGCATACGCCCTCCAAAATCTCCATGCTCTCCTTGCTCCTGTGTTCAGAGGCCCATGCTAAGGCCTTAATCTCATTTCTCAAGACGGCCCATGTGCCACAGGAAACATCTGCAGTTCAATTCACTGATTGCGTAGCAAATCTGACGGCAGACAATGGCTTAGGTTTCTCAGATGCTGACCTGACTGCAAAAGGAAGAGACCACAATGATGCCCTGCATGTCTCTATCGAATGCAGGGGCACTACTCTGGCACATGTATTGGTGGATACTGGTTCTTCCTTGAATGTGCTACCCAAGAAGGCTTTAGACCGTTTGGATTGTGAAGGCCTGGAACTGAAACCCAGCAATATCATCGTCAGGGCCTTTGACGGTTCAAAAAGGATGGTTCATGGAGAGGTTGACATTCCTATTCGTGTGGGCTCTCAGGTGTTTGACTCTACTTTTTATGTGATATGGATATCCGCCCATCGTACTCTTGTCTATTGGGTCGACCTTGGATCCATAAAGCTGGGGCGGTTACCTCTACCTTTCACCAGAAGCTGAAATACCCCGTCAGAGGGAAGATCGTCACTGTGCAAGGAGAGGAGGAATATATGGTGAGTCATTTGAATTCCTTCAGATACATTGAGATGGATGGGGAGTTTATTGAAACCCCCTTTCAGCATTTCGAGGAGGTGCTTCCAATTTCAGCAACAGCAGAAACAGCAGTCGAAGAGGATGTTCCCTTGAAGATGGCTTCCGTGAAGGATGCCCGGGCTGTAGTTCAAAAAGAGGGTCAGAAAGCTATGCGGAAGGCGAAGACCAGAAGACCTCCTGTGCTCATCACAAATCCAGGAGTGAATGCTGTTGGGGAGGACAATGAAGTGGATGAAGCAGAATTCAATAGCTGGATCTATCCGACGACTGAAGGCGGATTGACCAATTGGATTGTCAAAGACCATACTCCTGTTACTTTTGTTATGCAGTAATAAACTTTTTTGTTTTGTTATTTGTAATAAACAATAAATAGACTCTGCGGCCCGGTGTCTTACCCGAGGCACCGTGGTTTCATTTGTGAGGGCATATAAATTGTCATTTCATATATCATAAATGAAAATCTTGGACGTTTTCTCGCATTTCAAATCTTACGCTCCCTTTTTCTGTCTTTCTTTCCTTTACATATATTTCAAAACAACTGTATTTACACACACACTCACACATACAGGTTTCAATCCACTATGGATCTCACTGGTAACGACTCTGCTACTGCCAATTATGACTTCGAAAATCCGATCAACTTAGCCGAAGACGAAGGTGAAGATGATTGCGAAGTGCCTGGCGAGCTTGCAAGACTGTTGCTTCAGGAAGAGAGGGCAATTCAACCACACGAAGAGCCAGTGGAGATAATAAACTTGGGTACTGAGGCAGACAGGAAAGAGGTAAAGATTGGTGCTAACCTAGAGCTCAGCGTGAAGCAACGGTTGACTAAGATGCTACATGATTATATGGAGATCTTTGACTGGTCCTACGAAGACATGCCCGGGTTGGATACCGATATTGTGGTCCATCACTTGCCTACTAAGGAAGATTGTCCTCCGGTTAAGCAAAAGGTCCGCCGTATGCGTCCAGAGATGTCTGAGAAGATCAAAGCCGAGGTAATGAAACAGTTTGATGTTGGGTTCCTTGCAGTGACTTCTTACCCCCAGTGGGTTGCTAATGTGGTGCCGGTACCAAAGAAGGATGGAAAGGTCAGAATGTCTGTCGACTACAGGAATCTGAACAGGGCCAGCCCCAAGGATGACTTCCCTCTACCTCACATTGATGTCCTTGTGGATAGTACTGCTCAGCATAAGGTGTTCTCTTTCATGGATGGTTTTTAAGGTTACAATCAGATCAAGATGGCACCTGAAGACATGGAAAAGACTACATTCGTTACTCAGTGGGGCACCTTCTGTTACAAGGTCATGCCTTTTGGACTAAAGAACGCTGGGGCAACTTACCAACGTGCCATGGTTGCTTTATTTCATGACATGATCCATCATGAGATAGAAGTATATGTGGACGACATGATCGCAAGGTCCCAGACTGAGGAAGAGCACCTAGATCATCTGCAGAAGTTGTTTGACCGGTTGAAACTGTACAAGTTGAGGCTGAATCCGAACAAGTGCACCTTCGGGGTAAGATCTGGGAAGTTGCTAGGCTTCGTTGTAAGTGATAAGGGTATTCAAGTGGACCCTGCTAAGGTCAAAGCTATTCAAGAGATTCCAGTTCCCAAGACAGAGAAGGAAGTCAGAGGCTTTTTAGGACGCCTGAATTACATTGCTCGCTTCATCTCACACCTGACTGCTACCTGTGAACCAATCTTCAAGATGCTGAAGAAAGATCAGGTAGTACGTTGGAATGATGAATGTCAGGCTGCTTTTGACAGAATCAAAGAGTATCTCCAAGAACCACCCATCCTTATGCCACCGGTTGAAGGGAGACCTCTGATATTATACCTGACAGTGCTCGACAACTCAATGGGGTGTGTGCTGGGGCAGCATGACGAGTCTGGCCGAAAAGAGCATGCCATTTATTACCTTAGCAAAAAGTTTACCGACTGTGAGACTCGATACTCACTGCTTGAGAAAACTTGTTGCGCTTTGGTATGGGCTGCTCGCCGGCTGAGACAGTATATGCTGACTCACACTACCTTGTTGATCTCAAAGATGGATCCTATAAAGTACATATTCGAGAAGCCTGCTCTGTCTGGGAGAATCGCAAGATGGCAAATGATCTTGACAGAATACGACATTCAGTACACGACCCAGAAGGCCATCAAGGGAAGTGTATTGGCAGACCACTTGGCCCATCAGGCCGTAGACGACTATCAGTCAATGAACTTCGAGTTTCCGGACGAAAGCATCATGATTGTGACTAATTGTGAAGTACCTGGACCGGATGAAGGACCTGAGGAAGGATCCCGATGGTCTATGCACTTTGACGGAGCCTCCAACGCTTTGGGAAACGGTATCGGCGCCATAATCATATCTCCTCAAGGCACTCATACTCCGCTCACTGCCCGACTATGTTTCAACTGTACCAACAACATGGCAGAGTATGAGGCGTGCATCATGGGTCTTCAAGCTGCAATCGACCTAAGGATCAAGTTTCTGAGTGTCTTCGGAGATTCCGCTCTCGTGATCAATCAGATCAAAGGAGAATGGGATACGAAACATCTGAATCTTATTCCTTACAGAGAATGTGTGTTGACCTTGATCCCCCACTTCACGAAGATAACCTTTGAACACTTTCCAAGAGAAGAGAATCAGTTGGCGGACGCGTTAGCTACAATGTCTTCTATGTTCAAAGTTAAATGGGATAATAAGGCTCCCCGGATCATCATCTGGAAACTGGACGAATCGGCATACTGTTGCGATCTCGAGACTGAATTGGTGACTGAGAAGCCTTGGTACCATGAGGTGAAGAGATATTTGGAAGCTCAAGAATACCCTGAGGGTGCCTCTGTCAATGATAAGAAGTTTCTGAGAAGGTTCGCGGCAAAGTTCTTCCTTAGCAACGGCGTCTTGTACAAGCGAAACCATGATTCAACCCTACTGCGTTGTGTGGATAAAACTGAAGCAGAAAGGATCATGGAAGAGCTACATGAAGGGACCTTTGGTACACATTCCAGTGGACATACAATGGCAAAGAAGATCCTTCGGACAGGGTATTACTGGTCCACAATGGAAGCTGACTGCTACCAACATTCTAGGACATGCCATAAGTGCCAGATTTATGTAGACAAGGTGCATGTTCCTCCAGTTCCCCTGAATGTTCTGACTGCGCCTTGGCTGTTTGCAATGTGGGGCATAGACATGATCGGGGAGATTAAACCTACGGCATATAATGGGCATCGCTTCATCCTAGTGGCAATTGATTATTTTACAAAGTGGGTCGAAGCAGCATCCTATGCTACGGTAACCAAGACTGTTGTGGCACGGTTCATTCGGCATAATCTGATTTGTCGGTATGGTGTCCCAGAAAGAATCATTACGGACAACGGTACCAATCTCAATAACAAGATGATCACTGAGCTCTGCGAGCAATTTAAAATACAGCACCACAACTCTTCTCCCTACCGGCCGAAGATGAATGGGGCTGTAGAAGCAGCGAATAAAAATATCAAGAAAATCATGCAGAAGATGACAGTGACTTATAAAGATTGGCACGAGATGTTATCGTTCGCTCTACATGGGTATCGTACCTCAGCCAGGACGTCAACCGGGGCAACTCCTTTCTCTTTGGTTTATGGTATGGAGGCAGTCTTGCCGATCGAAGTACAAATACCCTCTCTCCGAATAATGAAGGATGCAAATCTGAACAAAGATGATTGGATCCAGACACGACTTGATCAATTAAACCTCATTGATGAGAAGAGACTTGCTGCTATCTGCCATGGTCAGACGTATCAGAAACGGATGATCAGGGCATTTAACAAAAAGGTCAGACCACAGGAATATCAAGTTGGGGATCTGGTAATCAAGCGAATCATCCTTCCTCAGAGTGATCCAAGGGGCAAGTGGACCCCTACGTACGAAGGGCCATTTGTGGTTAAACATGTGTTCTCAGGAGGAGCCATGATTCTAACCAATATGGATGGTGACGACCTTCCTCACCCCGCCAATGCAGACATAGTAAAAAGATACTACGCATAAAAAAGACCCGCTAGGCTGACATGCCTAGGAAAAAATTAGGGCTTCCCGGCGAACCAAAAGGGTTCGGGCAAAATGAAGGGATGAAATGAAAAAAACTGTACACCCGGCAAGTCGAAAACCTGAAAAGGCGGCTTGGGCAAAAATGGGTATCCCGGTGGACTGAAAACCCGAAAGGGCGATCCAGGCAAAAGTTAGGGATAAAGCGTAATACTATGTCTCATTGGATCACTGTGTATCCAGAATCCGGTATCTACATCAAGTTCAGACGGCATCGATCAGTCAGCTTCATCTTCAACCAAGGTCATCAAGTGATGAGACGCTCGGAGTTATAAAGGCAATAGCAGAGTTGAAACCCAGTGGGATCATTCATTTCACACAGCTGTTTTATTTTCTTTTGTACAAAATTTGTATAAACTCTTTTGCTCGGCGGCGTTCTCTTACTAGGACGTCAGCCTCTTGTACATAAACGCCTATTTTCAGGCCATTCAAAAATCAATACAAATATATTTTTCAGTTAAAAAGTGCCAATTGTTTTTTCCTTTTCTGTTTTGTTTTGCGAAGAACGTCCAAGGTTCAATTTGTGATATATGCATTGACAATAATTTGCTAACTCATGAATATTTGCATGCGAAACAAAGGATTAATTACAGGTAACATTAGAAACAGGGGCAATAAAGAGTTGTCTAAGCAATCTAATAGTTCGGTCCTCCAAGGTACCAAGGTAGGTTCAGCTAAAAAACATAACCAAATATCTTAATTCCCCAGAGAGTGAGTCAGCAAGCCAGTGCACTCTCCCCAAGCAAAGCTATTATCAAACCTTAAAGAAGTTGGGTATCCTCCAGCAGATCTCAACATTCCCCGGCATATATATATATATATATATATATATATATATATATATATATATATATATATATATATATATATATATATATATATATATATATATATATATATATATATATATATATATATATATATATATATTGTAACAAGCATCCCCGGCAGTCTTGGTCTAAAGATTGTTCCCCGGCGGTATATCGAACACTCAGCGGAGCCTTTTCCCAACACAGTTCAAAACTTCCCCAAGAGAGTCCAATCTAGTTCCCCAGGAAAGTTGGAATCCATCTCTCCAAGCAGTAAGATTATCCCCAGTAGATTCTGGAAGCTTATCCTCGCAGAGCACGAACGCGTCCCCCGACTTTATTCAAAGAGTTATTTCCTTACTAGGATATAACTGGGTTATCCTCATCCAAAAGCCACAGAAAGATCGTCCTCGGCGAAGTCTTCTCATCCCCAGCGAAGTCTATTAACACTTCCAACACAACAAGGGTATCCGCAGCAAGTTATTATCAACAGCCCAACAAAGTACTTCTCTCCCCACGGAGTATTGCTTCCCAGCAAGATTATTAGGGTACTTTTCTCCCCGCAGAGTTAATCCATTCGCCAAGTTCATTCCCCGACGGATTTATTTTCTCCTACCTGTATTCTTGCAACTATCATCCCCAGCGGAGGCAAAAATATATTCTCCAACATCAGCCCAGGAGTGACTTCCCGGCACCCGTCAAGGATTTACTTTCCTAGATGAAAAACATATATTCGTAAACATCACATACATCATTATAGCATGCATATACACATCATATCTTACAAATCTCATTTATGTTGAGAACATCATTTCTTGACCCATATCATGCATTGCATATGACTGACCTTTACCTTTCAGGAAAAGATTCAGTTAAGTTCTCAGCTATCTCAGGACCTAGACCGGATCAGTTAAATCGACTCCAAAGATTTCTCTGTTTCTTATCCAGTCAAAGGCCTTCTCTGGTTCAGTCAGATCGACTCCAAAGATCTCCCTGTTTCTTACCCAGTTGAAGACATTCAAGACCTAGACCGGTTCAGTTAATCGACTCCAAAGATTTCTTATCCAGTCCAAGGCCTTCTCTAGTCCAGCTAAATCGACCCCAAACAGATTTTTCTGATGAAGACTCAGTAGAAGTTATCCAAGGTTTTCTCAATGATTTCTATTGAGGTTGTAATCGCCTATGGTTCTCTCCCCGATACTGCGGAGATGATAATTCCATCCAAGGTTTTCTCAATGATTGCTATTGAGTTGTAATCGCCTATGGTTCTCTCCCCGATACTGCGGAGATGATAATTCCATCCAAGGTTTTCTCAATTATTGCTATTGAGTTGTAATCGCCTATGGTTCTCTCCCCGATACTGCGGAGATGATAATTCCATCCAAGGTTTTCTCAATGATTGCTATTGAGTTGTAATCGCCTATGGTTCTCTCCCCGATACTGTGGAGATGATAATTCCATCCAAGGTTTTCTCAATGATTGCTATTGAAATTGTAATAGCCTATGGTTCTCTCCCCGATACTGCGGAGATGATAATTCCCACCAAGATTCTCTCAATGTTTGCTGTTGAGGTTGTAGTCGCCCTAGGTTCTCTCCCCGATACTGCGGAGGTAGTAATCATCCCAAGATTTTCTCAACGATTACTGTTGAGGTTAAAGTCATCCAAGGTTCTCCCACCGTTCCTGTTGAGGTAGTTACCACCCCTGGTTCATTCATCACCGTTTGAAGATCCAGATCCAGCTCCTGTAACCAGTCAGGACACACCTGCACATCTATCTGAAGACCAGTTCCCGCAACATGTCAGGTACTCATCTTTCTTTTGCACGTACGCAAGTTCTCGCTAAGGAATCTCTTACGCGATCAACATCCAGATGGCATCTATAAGCCCATCCACCATCCATCATCTCTTAGCATGGCATCTATAAGCCCATCATCCTATCCATCAATCTCTAAATGGCATCTATAAGCCCATTCCACCATCACACTGCTACTATGTGAGCGCAAATTTCTAGGCACTCTAGTGTTCAATCATCTTCCACCCTCGGATTACGAAAGGCACGTCAGCCAATCTGCATCCTCAGGTCTAAGAAGATTGAACAGGGGCAACTGTTGTACCCCAAAATTTGCCCTCCCATATCCTTCAAAATTTGCCAAGTCAAAGCTTCAAGATCTCCTCCAAGGATTGCACAATTCAAGGGCCTCCTAACAGTCAAAATTAGGGTTTTGGTTCTGACAAAGAAAATGAAGTTTCCAAAGGTCCAATCAATTCCCATATGCTACAAACATGGTCAAGCATCCTCATACCAAGTTTCAAGACTTTCAACACAAAATTGCACAGTCAAAAACCCTAATTGCACTACAGTCAACTGTAAGGGCAAAATGGACATTTGACAGTCAAAAGTTCAAATTTTTTGTCAACATCTCATTTTGAAGCCACAAACATCATTTGATCAATGCTTGATCATGATTCTCAAAGCTAGGCTCAAAAATCATCAATATGCAAAAGTTTCCTTATTTGGACAGTTGAAAAAGTCAACTGTAAATTGACCAGGGCATAACTTTCACATGGATTATCAGAAAAATTCCATCCAAAGCTCATTTTTAAGAGAAAGACATTTCCTACAACTCCTCTTCATACTTCAAGTCCAAGAAATGCTCTCACAAAAAGTTATCAATTTCAACATTATAGGTCATTTTCAAAAGTCAACAAAAAAGGACTTTAAGTCAAAGGCCATAACTTGATATTGGTAAATCAAAATGACATGGGACCAAAGGCATTGGTTAAAGGACTCAAAGACCTTTCCAAAATGTCCAAGAACATGAGAAAAGCTTAAACATTGAGCAAGTTATGCCTTGTGGAAGTTGGGAAATTTTTGGATATTTTGAAAAGTCAACATTGCTTCAAATGACCTAAAATTGCTAATGGGCCTCTTTTTCTTCCACAATTCATTATCCAAGGCATGTGCACGACCATTTGGCCCAAAGGGAAGTTTTTCTTCATTTTTTATTTATTTATTTGGATTTTTATTATTAATAATTCATTTAATTAATTAAAATACATGAAAATACTAAACCTAGGTTTTTCAATCTTTTTGTGCATGAAATAATCTCAAGATATTGTGTATAATCAGATTTGGAAAGAATCTTGCTAATTGGCCATGATTTAAACTAAGTGAGCATGAAAAGATTTGAAAATAATAACATGAAAAATCAAATATCCTATTCATCAATTCATGGATTTTGGATCAATTTTCTTTGACCTAATGACTCATATACATATAAGGATGAAAACCCTCGTGCTCACTGACTGGAAGCTGCGCCATATACCAAGAAACAAACTTGAACTTTTTGCTTGAAAACTCAAAACTGAAAACACACTCGCAGGTCGTTTCAAGCCACAACACTGATTCCATTGTGTTCCTAAGGCTTCAAGGAACATATAAAGATCAAAACCATTCATCCTAACATCAAGAATTGGTAAAACGAACGCACCCTGTACAGAAAATTTCTTGCATTCCTATATCATGAATCATACGTTTTTAACGATTTTTAACATTTGATTTCTATTCATTATTCAATTCTAAAGCTAACTGTATGGTTTGATTGAAGTTTTGGGCACCATACGCAAATCTGCCATTGTTATATTCTAGGGTTTTGCAAGCTTCAATTTAGGCATTTTTTAACGCTGTAAAATTAGAGGACCTCAATGCCATGACCATGTTCAGCGCGCTTGGACGAAAAAGATAGGACCCTCGCGCCTAATTTATGAGGCCACATGGCCTGTTCACTATTTTCTGGAATGGCATATTCTGGAACGGTCAAAAAACCGTTGCTTATGGTTTTGTGTTTCAGGAAAATAAATGAAGAAGAAGAAGATGATGCGTGGAAGAATACCATTGGGTGATTCAAATAATTAGCGCGTCTTTTTTATTTGTCCACTAATCCATTGTTTTCTTATTATATTATTTAGTGTCCATCAGATTAAAGAATAAACGCGCTAGCTTGAGTGGTAGGGAAGGCGCTTGGTAAACCACAGGACCTGGGTTCGAGCCCCAGGTCCCCACCCCCCTTTCATATTACTTTTCATTTAATATTTGTGTGCAGTTTCAACGTTATGGATCACCGTGCATCATCAAAATCAAGCCGTCCATTTGGCCAATGGAAGCGATCAGAGGGCCATGATCTGAAGTCCATGGTAGACACCAGTCAACCACCTCACACGCTGGCATGAAAGTCAATCAGGCCATGAATAATTGGGCCCAAAGATGCTAAGCATACCCTCCAAATTAGGGGCAGAACCCCCTAGGTTTGCATTATTTTTTTTCATTATTTTGGTATTATTTTCAATTATTGTCTTTATTTTAATTAAGTCTTTAATTTAATTATTTTCATAAAAAAATATAAAAAAAACAATATAAAATCAGAAAAAGACAAAAATTAAATATATTTATTTAATTAGTATTTTTGTAAATAATGTTCATTAATTAACTTAGTTTTTTTAATTTAGGTTTTAACCTTAACTTTTTTTAATAAAAAATCTAAAATTGGTAGAATTAGGGTTTATAATAATTTTTATCCCTTTTTCTTTTCTTTCATAATAATTAAATATTTATTATTATTATTTTTATAATTAAATCGCATGTAAATAATTAGATTAAGTTTAGGTTAAAATTTAATACTTTCTTAATAAATTAAAACAATTAAAATTAGGGTTAATCTTTTAATTTCATTTAATTCTTTTTCATTAAAATCTTAAAATACAAAAATACCAAAAACAATTTCTTTTCTTTAATTTAATTAATTTAACAATAATTTAATTTAATCAAAAAGGGTCCAACGCCCTCGTTTCAATTTAAATTTCAATTCGCATATTTATTTCGTTTTCTTTTAATATTTATGTATCTCTCCCAAAGCCGTGTAATATATTTTCTCGCACTTTCTTTAATGCTTTATTTTCTGTCAAATCGGGTCCTGGAAATTTTGGCGATGTGGACCCGCGCCTTTTGTAATAGCTTTAGAACTTTACCTCTCTCGCAATATTTTAACTGTTAAATCAAGGCATGCAAGAATGAATGACAAAATAAAAACAAAAGCGTAGATCACCCATACATGACAAAAGACAAAAATATCTGAAAACGACACACAAATCACACACCACCCCTAGGGTACGCCTCACTGTTGCCTTGCCTCGAAAGGTGATCGTCGAGTAGAGGATGTTTTAGTAAGTCCTCATGATCCGGGAACCTGGCATGAGGGTAGCTTCTAAGGTATCTTCCTATTGCTCCGGTGATCACCATGTCCCGAACCTCGAATTGACCCGAACACCTCCAACAGTGGTGCTACCTACCTCTCAATGGTGGGATGGCACTGCTTTAAAGGACATTTACACGGACGAATTCCTTAGGGTAGGTAGACGACTCTAGATACTTGCTCTAATTTCAAAAACAAATTCAAAAATACTTTTCACACCGACACCTTTTCAAAAAGCTTTCGAAAGCAATTTTTCAAACACTCTTGAGGACCGATACAAGAGTCGAACTAGAATTTTCAAAGAAACTTTTTAAAACCCACAATTGAAAAGCAAACAAACCATTTTTGAAAACACAAATGAGCAAGTATCTAAGAGCCCATGGATAACCATGGATAGAAAGGGTGCTAACACCTTCCCTTTCTATAATCTACCTCATGAACCGAGAGCAATCTCTATAAGGAATTTTTCTATGCTTTTGTCCTTTCCATTTGGAGAAAATAAAAGATGGTGGCGACTCTTGCTTCTGCGACATTTCGCGAACCAGCGTTAAACAGTCAGTTCCAGATCCACCGATCACACTTGGTATCAGAGGAGGTATAACCTACAACCCTTGTTTAGCTCTGCGACAATTTGGTCACGCTCGAAGGGATTGTCCCCATGAGTTACTTATCGAGGGTATTGTATTCAACTATGAGGATGATATTCAAGAGTATCGCCGGAGGTTCATACGATCCTGAGGCATGGTAAACAGATCCAACATCAAGGTTTTAGGGCCAAAGACTTCCATTCATATGGAACCTTACCTACAATGGGTACGAGCTCGTGCCTAACAGCTTATGATGGCCTATGTGGTCGTTTTACCAGTGATTGTGGAACCCACTACTGAAGAAGGCATTCCTGACACAGTTCTCTATCCTTATATGCCCACTGATCTTGGGGAATTACAGAGGTCTTGGATTCAGTTGATGAAGGACCGGGATACTTACAGGGATCAATTCCATGCTCAGGAGAGGAAGGTCTTAGAGCTCACAAAGCAACTGCATGAAGAAAGAGGACTGAATGACTATCTTGGCACAAAGAGGAAGAATCCATGGAAATTTTGATGTCTTTTTATAGTTTTAGATTTGTTTATTTTTAATTGTAACGCCTAAAGGGAATTTGAACTTCAAATTCAGCTAATAAAGTTTTTATTTATTTTGGGTTTGCAAATTTAAATTTCCCGAAGTCTTTGAAATCATTGCATACGCATCCCATTATCATACACATCATTACAGGTACCATTACAGGTTTCTCATCTCCTTCGTTGTTTATTGCAGCAAAAATGTCTTCTGAACAAAGCATTAAGGACCTGCAGGCACAGAACGCCCAATTCCAACAAATGTTCATTAGTCTGGCCAAGGGGCAGGAGGATCAGAAAGCCCTCATTCTAAAAGAGGGGAATAAAAAGAAGAAGGTTTCCGGTATTTTGAATATGGGCAGAAGGTTTGGAGAGCGGTTGAAGCGACAAGTCGACCTGACCTCTTCGTTTAAGGAAGGGGAGAATCAAGAAGAAGAGAAACACCACAGTCCTACAGTGTCTGACAACGATACTGATTATAACGATGAGTAATATCCTCCTACTGAGGATAGATACAAGCAATTGGAAGACCGTCTGAGTGCCATGGAAGTTCAGAGGATACCTGGACTGGATTTTTAAGAATTGGGATTAGTGTCGGGAGTGGTCATCTCGCAAAAGTTCAAAGCTCCAGTTTTTGCTAAATATGATGGGGGTGTCTTGCCCAAAGCTCCATCTCCGTTCTTATGTCAGAAAGATCCAGCCCCACACCGCTGATAGAAATCTATGGGTTCACTTCTTTCAAGATAGTCGTTCAGGGACTCAACTTGAATGGTTCTACCAGCTAGAGGGAGCAAATATCTGAAACTGGGAAGATCTGGTTGCTGCTTTCTACAAGCAGTATCAATATAATGCCGACCTTGCTCCCACTCATACTCAACTCCAGAGTATGTCCATGGGTGCAGGTGAAGGTTTTAAAGATTATGCTCAAAAGTGGAGAGACTTGGCTGGGAGAGTTCAACCCCCGTTGTCTGATAGGGAGTTGGTTGATATGTTTCTAGGGACACTATCTGGTCCATTTTTCAATCATTTGATCGGTAGCTCATCAGCTGGTTTCACTGAGAAGATCCTAACTGGGGAGAAAGTAGAAGCTGGGATTCGAAGAGGCAAAATACAGAAGGATGCTTCTTTGAGTTCGGTAAAGAATCCTTTTGCTGGTAAGAAGGAAGCTAGTGCCATCTACAGCCCGAGGGGTCAAAACGGGGCTGAACAACATCAGACAGTAAGTGATGTGATGATACCTAGACCTGCAGCTGCTCCACAATGCAACAATCAACAAAGGGTGGAATGACCGCAATGGCAGTTTACCCGCATCAACATGACATTGGCAGAAGTCCTAAATCATTTGCTGAGATCCAACTTGTCAACCTTGAGAGAGGCTCCCAAGAACCCAAATACTACATCTCCCTTATATAATCCAAATGCCCAGTGTGCCTATCATTCTGAGAGTCCTAGCCACGATACAAATGAATGTTGAGCTCTGAGAAACAAAATACAAGACTTTATTGAAGCTAAGGAAATAGATTTTGATGCTCCAGAGAAGCCAAATGTCATAACTTCTCCCATGCCTAAGCACGGTCGTGGAGTTAATGCTATTGATACTGATTTGTTTATGACCTCTATTGATGAAGTTTCTACTCCTCTCATGACTGTCAAGAAGAATTTGTTGTTGGCCAGTTTATTTCCGGGTTGTGGTGAAGGTTTCCACATGTATTCGTTTCTACCTTATGGTTTCCGTTTACTAAAGTTAGGTGTCCAACGCCTGATAGATAGAAAAAAATCCGGTTTGAGAAAACTATGATTCCTGTTGTTCTAATTGAAGATGTCTCCATTATAACCATTTCCGCCAATCCTTCCAAGGTTTCCTCGAGAAGACCTGTTAGGATTACACCTTCTCCAAGAATTGCTCCACTGATAATCATTGTTCCCGGTCCTGTCCCGTATGTCTCGGACAAAGCTATCCCATGGCATTATGGTGCCGATGTGTACTATCATGGAATTAAACAAGATCTAAAAGATGAAGAGGTTGATCCTGATATTGGTAACATTGTCGGAACCAGCAAAGTTACCCGAAGTGGAAGGGTCTTCTCTCCTGAGATTTCCCCTAAGAGTGTCAACAAACCTATTGTCATCCCATCTGTTGTTCCTGCTAGTACATCAACTACAGTTCCTGTTCTTACTCTAGTTATTACCCCTGTCGGAGAATCGTCTGATACCCGCGGCAAAGAGGTTGTAGGTGAGCCTGCCTGGACGGAGGCGCCTAGGAAAATTGTTGTGGAAGCCTCTAAGCAAGAAATGGAGGAAATACTGAAAATCATTAAGAAGAGTGACTACAATGTGGTCGAGCAGTTGGGGCAGACCCCTTTAAAGATATCCATGTTGTCTCTGATGTTGTGCTCTAAGGCCCATACGAAGGCTTTGATTGCATTCCTTAAGACTGCGCATGTGCCGCAGGAAACTTCAGCTGACCAATTCAAAGATTGTGTGGCCAGCCTGACTGCAGATAATGGGTTGGGCTTTTCAGATGCAGACTTAACACCAAAGGGAAGGAAGCATAACGATGCTCTGCATGTCTCGATTGAATGCAGGGGTACCACTATGGCTCACGTGTTGGTAGATATTGGGTCTTCGCTGAATGTTCTGCCGAAGAAGGCGTTAGACCGGTTGGATTGTGAGGGTTTAACTCTAAAGCCTAGTAACATTGTAGTGAAGGCTTTTGACGGATCGAAGAGAATGGTGCATGGGGAGGTGGACATCCCTGTTAAAGTGGGTTCTCAGACCTTTGGGTCCACCTTCTATGTGATGGATATTAGGCCGTTGTATTCTTGTTTGCTGGGTCGTCCTTGGATCAATGAGGTTGGGGCAGTTACTTCCACACTCCACCAAATGCTGAAGTATCCGGTAAAAGGGAAGATTGTCACAGTGCGGGTGAAGAAGAATATATGGTGAGTCACATCAACTCCTTCCGCTATGTAGAGATGGACGGGGAATTCATAGAAACTCCTTGTAAGAACTTCGAAGAGGTCCCTCAGATCCTAGCATCGACTGAGACTACTACCAGCAACAAACCTCCTCTAAAGATGGCTTCTCTCAAGGACGCCAGGGCCGTGGTTGAAGAAGGTGGGTATGCCAATTGGGGTCAACTCCCTGATTTCACTCATAAAACTGATAAATTTGGTTTGGGCTTTACTACAGGGGCTCAAAGGGCTATTAGGCGTGCTCGGGCTGGAGGACCTCCCCTACGCATCAGCAATCGTGGGATTAGCGCCATTGAAGATAGTGAAGAGGACTCGGACATTGACAACTGGATATACTCAACTACCAACGATGGACCGAGTAACTGGACGGCTAGGGACTTCATACCTGTTTATTTTATTCCACAGTAATTTACTTATTTGTTTTAAGATTTGTAATAAACAATTTGAAACTTTACGGCCTGGTGCCTTGCCCGAGGCACCTTGGCTTTGCTTGTGAGGGATTTTATTTGTCATTTCATACATTAATAAAGCATTGGATGTTTTTTGCATACAAATTTTGCGCTCTCTGTTTTTCTTTTCTATTTTTCACTTTATCAAAACAGCTATTTCTCTTACACACACTCACGTATCATAATGCAGATCCATATCCACTCTGGATCCCATTGATAACAGCTCTGTTATTTCCAGTTATGACTTCAAAAATATGATCAACCAAGCCGAGGATGAAGGTAAGTATGATTGCGAGGTGCTTGGAGAACTTGCTAGACTGCTACAGCAGGAAGAGAGGGCCATACAACCTCATAAAGAGCCGGTTGAGATAGTGAATTTGGGTACTGAGGAAGACAGAAAAGAGGTTAAAATAGGTGCAAATCTGGAGCTTAGCGTCAAATAGAGGTTGATACAAATGTTGCACGACTATGTTGAGATCTTCGCTTGGTCCTACGAAGACATGCCTGGTTTAGACACTGATATTGTGGTACATCGCCTGCCGACTAAAGAAAACTGTCCTTCGGTTAAGCAGAAAGTCTATTGTATGCGCCCTGAAATGTCAGAGAAGATCAAGGCAGAGTTCATGAAACAATTCGATGCAGGATTCTTAGCTGTCACTTCCTATCCACAGTGGGTTGCTAACGTCGTTCAGGTACCTAAGAAGGACGGTAAGGTATGGATGTGTGTTGATTACAGAGATCTGAGTTGGGTAAGCCCCAAGGATGACTTCCCACTTCCTCACATCGATGTTCCGGTCGACAATACCATGCAACATAAAATCTTCTCCTTCATGGATGGTTTCTATGGCTACAACCAGATCAAGATGGCTCCTGAAGACATGGAGAAGACAACCTTCGTTACACAGTGGGGCACCTTCTGCTACAAGGTGATGCCTTTTGGGTTGAAGAATGCTGGGGCAACTTATCAGCGTGCCATGGTCACTTTGTTCCACGATATGATTCACCAAGAGATCGAGGTCTATGTTGATGACATGATAGCTAGGTCTCAGACTGAGGAAAAGTACCTTGATCATCTCCAAAAATTGTTTGACAGGTTGAAGACGTACAAGTTGAGGTTAAATCCGAACAAGTGCACCTTCGGGGTAAGGTCTGGTAAGCTTCTGGGTTTCATCGTCAATGACAATGGTATTCAGGTAGACCCTGTCAAAGTAAAAGCTATACAAGAGATGCTGGTTCCCCGTACAGAGAAGGAAGTTAGAGGTTTCTTTGGACGTCTGAATTACATCGCCAGGTTCATTTCACATATGAGTGCTACTTGTGAGCCAATCTTCAAGCTTCTGAAGAAAGATCAAGTGGCAAAGTGGAATGATGAATGCCAGACCTATTTCGAAAGAATCAAGGAATACCTTCAAGAACCACCAATTATGATGCCTCCAGTTGAAGGAAGACCTTTGATATTATACTTGACAGTGATAGACAATTCAATGGGGTGTGTGCTGGGGCATCATGACGACTCTGGTCGAAAAGAGCATGCAATTTACTACCTTAGAAAAAAGTTTACCGACTATGAGACACGATACTCATTGCTCGAGAAAACTTGTTGTGCTTTGGCATGGGCTGCTTGCCGACTGAGACAGTATATGCAGACTCACACTACCTTGTTGATATCAAAGATGGATCCGATCAAGTACATTTTCGAGAAGCCCGCTCTCTCCGGGAGGATAGCAAGATGGCAAATGATCTTAACTGAGTACGTCATACAATATACAACCAAAAAAGCAATAAAGGGGAGTGTATTAACTGATCATTTGGCTCATCAGGCCGTGGATGATTACCAGTCCATGAATTTTGAGTTCCCGGATGAGAATATCATGTTGGTGACTGACTACGAAGAACCTGGACCGGACGAAGGACCTGAGGAAGGATCCCAATGGTCTATGTATTTTGATGGAGCCTCAAACGTGTTGGGTAACGGCATTGGCACTATGATCATATCTCCTGAGGGCTGTCATACTCCATTCACCGCCCGATTATGTTTCAACTGTACCAACAACATGGGGGAGTATGAAGCATGTATCATGGGTCTTCGAGCTGCTATTGACCTGAGGATTAAGTTCTTAAGTGTATTTGGTGATTCCGCTCTGGTGATAAGTCAGATCAAAGGCGAGTGGGATACGAAGCACCCAAATCTCATTCCTTACAAAGAGTATGTACTGACATTGCTCCCGCACTTTGAGGAGGTAACCTTCGAGCATTTCCCACGAGAGGAGAACCAGTTGGCGGACGCGCTAGCTACCATGTCTTCTATGTTCAAGTTTAGGTTGGACAATGAAGCTCCCCAAATTACCATTGAGAGGTTGGATGAACTAGCACACTGCTGTGAGATCGATACCGAAGAAGTGGCAGACAAACCCTGGTTTCACGAAGTCAAAAGGTATCTCGAGGATCAAGAGTATCCCAAAGGGGCATCTGTCAACGATAAGAAGTTTCTGAGAAGGTTCACTGCAAAGTTCTTCCTCAGTAATGGAATCCTCTATAAACGCAACCATGACTCCACACTACTACGGTGTGTAGACAAGAGTGAAGCAGAGAGGATCATGACAGATCTACATGAAGGCACCTTCGGAACCCATTCCAGTGGACACACCATGGCTAAGAAGATCCTACGGGTAGGATATTACTGGTCCACTATGGAAGCCGATTGTTATCAGCACTCTCGAACTTGTCATAAGTGCCAAATCTAAGCTGATAAAGTGCACGTGCCTCTGGTCCCCTTAAATGTCTTGAAAGCTCCGTGGCCCTTTGCAATGTGGGGCATCGACATGATCGGAGAAATCAGGCCCACCGCTTATAACAGACATTGCTTCATCCTAGTAGCCATTGATTACTTCACGAAGTGGGTTGAGGCAACCTCCTTTGCTATAGTAACCAAGAACGTCGTGGCGCGGTTTATCCGACACAATCTAATCTATCGTATGGTGTGCTAGAGAGAATTATAACTGATAATGGTATGAATCTCAACAACACAATGATCATCGAGCTCTGTAAACAGTTTAAGATACAACATCATAATTCTTCCCCCTACCAGCCGAAGATGAATGGGGCTGTTGAAGCAGCTAACAAGAACATCAAGAAGACTATAAAGAAGATGACGGTGACATACAAAGACTGGCATGAGATGTTACCATTTTCTCTTCATGGGTACCGTACCTCAGCACGGACGTCGACAGGGGCAACACCCTACTCTCTGGTATATGACATGGAGGAAGTCTTACCCATAGAAGTCCAGATACCTTCTCTCAGGATTATGAAGGATGCGGGTTTGAACAAAGACGACTGGATCCAAACCCGACTTGATCAGCTAAATCTAATCGATGAAAAGAGACTTACTGCTATCTGCCATGGTCAGACGTACCAAAAGCGAATGGTCAAGGCTTTTAACAAGAAAGTTAGACGCCAAGAATATCAAGTTGGGGATCTAGTAATCAAGCGCATCATACTTCCGCAAGGTGATACCAGGGGAAAATGGACTCCCGCATACGAAGGGCCATTTGTGGTTAAGAATATTTTCTTGGGAGGAGCTATGATTCTAACCAACATGGATGGTGACGACCTTCCTCACCCTGTCAATGCAGATATAGTGAAAAGATACTACACATAATCAAAGACCCGCTAGGTTGACTGGCATAGGCAAAAATAAGGGCTTCCCAGCGAACCAAAAGGGTTCGGGAAAAAATAAGGATGAAAATGAAAAAATTTGTACACTCGGCAAGTCGAAAACCCGAAAGGGAGGCTTGGGCAAAAAAGGGTATCCCGGTGGATTGAAAACCTGAAAGGGAAATTCAGGCAAAAGTTAGGGATTGAAACGTATCACTATGTCTCATTGGATCACCTTGTGACCAGACTTAAGTATCGACTATGAAGCTCAGACGGCGCTAATCAATTTGATCAACCTTCGGCCAAGTAGCAAAGTGATGAGACGCTTGAAGATATAAAGGTAATAGCAGAGTTGGAACCCAATGGGGTCGTTTCACATAGCTGTTTTACTTTCTTTTACACAAATTGTATAATTTCTATCTTTCGGCGGCGTTCTCTTACTAGAGCGGCAGGCTCTTTGTACAAAACGCCTATTACAGGCCACTTTCAAAAGTCAATACAAATCATTTTTTACAAGAAACTTCAATTTGTTTTTTTCTTTTTTCTGTTTGTTTTGCAAGAACGTCCAATGATTTATTTTTGATATATGCATTTGAAAATGATTGCTGCTCATAAACATTTACATAAGAAACAAAAGACAATTACTCGTAATTCCAGAAACAGGGAAAATAAGAAGTGCCAAACCCGACGGTTCCTCTGCCCAGCAGTTAGTGGGATAGAGTCATGCTTGGAAACATAATTATTTGTATACGCACTCCCCACGGAGTAAAAGTATCCAAAGGAATTGATGTCAGCTTTCCCGAAACAGAACATACTATCCCCAGCTGAGGTTCATAATCGCAGGCGAGTCAACAAATTTCATCCCCCAAGCGGAGTCTATTTCTACAGATATAGAAGCTAAATCTCCAACAAGAGATCATCATCCCCAGCAACGGAATTTCATCCCCAGTTGAGTTTATTTCTCCAGATAAACAAATCTACCAACAGAGTATCTCTTCCCCCTAAGTTTGGTCCCCGCAAAGTTATTCTCCAGCATCTCTTCCCGGAAGAATATTTACAAATCTCCAGCAACCGTCAGGGATTTATTTTCCCAAGACGCGAGCATACCCCGACAGCATTTCATGAACATGCATCATGACATACACATGCATATCATATACAGCACAATCTCATTTATTGTGAGAACATCATCTCACCCTGCATTTCATGCATCGCGTATAACTAACCCTGATATCTTTTTATGAAAAGACGATTAGCTTCAATGAATCCATCAGTTATACAGATCACATCTATAGATAATTAATGGAAACTCAGTTCCCGAAATCAAACGGGTAAACTAATCTACAATATCATATCACAAAGTAACCCTACCCCGGTTCATTCTGAAGTTTTACACAAACTTATAACCTTACCCCGGATCATCCTGAATTTTTACACAAACTTATAACCTTACCCAGGTTCCTCTTGAAGTTTTACACAAACTTATCACAAAGCAACCTTACCCAGGTTCCTCCTCACAGCCCTACTATCCAGGCTTTTCATATCTAAGTAACCCTACTACTCAGGTTCCTTCTCACAGCCCTACTATTCAGGCTTTTCATATCGAAGTAACCCTACTACCCAGGTTCCTTCTCACAACCCTAATATCCAGGCTTTTCATATCGAAGTAACCCTACTATCCAGGTTCCTTCTCACAGCCCTACTATCCAGGTTTTTCATATCTAAGTAACCCTACTATCCAGGTTCCTTCTTACAACCCTACTATCCAGGCTTTTCATATCGAAGTAACCCTACTACCCAGGTTCCTTCTCACAGCCCTACTATCCAGGATTTTCATATCGAAGTAACCCTACTATCCAGGTTCCTTATCACATCCCTAGTATCCAGGCTTTTCATATCGAAGTAACCCAACTATCCAGGTTCCTTATCACAGCCCTGCTATCCAGGCTTTTCATATTGAAGTAACCCTACTATCCAGGTTCCTTCTCATAACCTTACTATCCAGGTTCCTTCTCTCTTATCTCCATACAACAATCCACAAGACTGTAAGACTGGGACCTACTCAAACATGATTGGTTTCACATTTCCCCAATAGAATAACGGACAACTGAAGCTCCTAAAATTCTATTCCTCTCAAGACAGATACCAACGTTCATCAGTAGATTCCTCCTCAACGATAGGAACAGGGACTCTCATCGAAGGAATGTCTCAAGAAATCATCATTCTCTATATTGCATCATTAAGCCCATCTCAGATAATCTTCTATCATCAACTTCCAAATGGCATCTGTAAGCCCATTCCCGACATCACAAATCAAGTGCCACTTCATGCGAGTGCAAATTTCTAGGCACTCTAGTGTTCAATCATCTTCCACCTTCAGATCATGAAAGGCAGACGCGCCAATCTACATCCTCAGGTTTAAGAAGATTGAACAGGGGAAGATGTTGTACCCCAAAATTTTCCCTCTCATTTTACTCAACACATGTCCATTGATATCTTCAATTTGCTCAAGGTTGCCCAAGAGTGGACCAGACAAACTCCCTCCTAAGGCAATGTACCTCCAATTAGGGTTTCTATTTTCATCAAGATTGGAGAACCACAAAGGCCTCATATGCTCTCCATGGTCTTAATATGTTCTCAAGACCCTACATATCAAGTTTCATGCCTTTCACAAGAAGTTTTCCTAGTCAACTGCTCAGATGCTTGAGAATCGACTATATTAGGTCAAAAGTCAACTGGGGCCCACATATAGTCAAACTTCAAGATTTTTGGTCAACATTAACATTTTGAAGTAACTTTCATCATTTTATCAAGGGTTTATCATGATTGCTCAAGGAATGCTCCAAATTCATCAAAACCCAAAAGTTGCTAAATTAGGGTTTCTTAGTAAAAGTCAACCCAACTTTGACCAAGCATAACTTCTTCATACTTTATCAGAAATTTTCCATCCAAGGCTCATTTTGAAGAGGATGCAGTTCCCTACAACTCATATTCATCCCTAAATTTCAAAATATGCACTCATCAAAAGATATGAATTTCGACATTATAGGTCCTTTTGAAAAGTCAACAAAAACACATTTTGGGTCAAAGTTTCATACATGAACATGGAAGATCCAATTGATATGAAACAAAAAGGGTTGTTTAGGGGACATCTTAATCTTTCTAAAAAAGTCAAAGAACACCCTCCTAGGATCAAAATTGAGAGAGTTGTGCATTGTCAAAGTTGGCAATTTTTTGGAAATTGTTAAAAGTCAACATTGATCAAATTTGCATTTTTTCCAAAGGGGCCCATGTTTTCTTGCTTGAAACATGTTTCTAATAGGACCCACGACCCCTGAGCTTTTCCACCTATTATTTTATTACTTTTATCATTTATTTTGATTTTTTGTTCATTTAAATCAAAATAAATCAAATTAAATGGTAAAATAATGAAAACAAACCAAATCTTGGGATTTTTGTACACAATTGGAGTCCATGTACAGCTAGCATGATGATCAATTCGTGAAAGACTCATTAGGGTTGGAAAAGATTGGATTTAAGCTTGTTTTAGAAAGATATCATACATGAATCATATCAAATCATATTTTCATAATTCTCAAAGATATGATACAATTTTACAACCCTAATTCAGTCTACTATATGTATACAACAAATGCAGATCAAAAGGGGGGGTTGAGCAGTCGTAAAAACACCAAACCAAATTCCAAAAAAGTGACAAAAAGTGTTGGATCGTTTTTGCATTTAGAGATCAGTTCAAACTATTCCAACGTTGCTAATCGATTTTTGGACCTTCCCAGAAGCCAATTGGATCAGTTGCAAGGCTTGAAGCACCCAGAAACACGCGTAAGTGCTCTCATGGTTTGCCCTCAAAATCAAAATCGATTACTGTATTCCTGACATCTTTAGCATGTTTAAGTCATATATTTGTAATCCTCATCATGTTTGCAAGCTAACTGTATTATTTGATTTCATTTTTGTAGCCTATACACGATGTTGCCATTATTAGGGTTTACGTTTGCCATTTAGGATTTTCTTACATAGGTGAAATTAGCCAAAAAGAAGTATACCAGGGTGTTCACGAGATCACCATGAATGAAGTTATGTAATTAGAAATCATTTATTGTGCGTATGGTGCATTTTTGAAATTTGCAGGGGCTATAGATACAGACTTGTGTCTGCAGGTAAAAGTCTTTCCCCTATAGCGACGGATGAGAAAGAAGAAGGAAACGTGTCCAATCATCATTGGATCATTTGAAAACTGGCGTGTTTTTTTTTGTTTATTCATTAATCCATTTGTTTATTCTATAACATGTTTGTTTGCATTGTATTAACAACCAGAGCGCGTAGCACAGATGGCAAGCAAGCATAGTGGAAAGGGTAGAGGACCTGGGTTCGATCCCAGGTCCCAGCAACGCTTTTTCCCATTTTCTAAACGCAGATTGCATGCACTTCTTATCAAAGGGTCTACCATACTCCATCAACATCCAGCCACTGGATCTAACATGCCATCAGATCTAACGTTCCAGCAATGAGGGACTATGGTGCGCCCCTAGGTCAACGATACAAGGCACCAAAGGTTGACTGGGCTTGGAGTGTTTTTGGGCCAAGAATTTCAATTCCACACCCCCCTTCAGCAATTCATCACAGACCTATTTGGTTATTTTTAATTATTTTCTTTAATTCCTTTTCTTTAATTATTTTCCTTTTTTTAAATTAATACAAAAAATATTTTTATTAAATTAAAAAATCAAAAATCACAAAAATCTTTTTTTAATAAATATTTTTAATTAATTAGTTTAATTAATTTAGGGTAATTTAATCTTTTTTTATAATTAAAAAAATGATTAGAATTAGGATTTTAGTTGTACATAATTTAATTAATTTTTGCTAAAAATACATCAAAAATCATTTTTTTGTCATAAATATTCATTCTTTTAATTAATTAGGTTAATTAAAAAATTAGGTTAATTTAATTTCTTTCATATTTAAAAACAATTAGAAATTAGGTTTATTTAAATTGTAATTAAACATTTTCTCAAATAAAAATCCAAAAAATCTTTTTTCTCTCAATTAGGGTTTTAGATTATTTCAATCGTCCTCGCATTTAATTTTCCGCGCGCTTGTTAATTATTTTTCTATTATTTTGTAACTGTTCAGGGTTTGTAATAGTTAACCTAGGGTTTTTATTTACTGTTTAAATCCCTGATTTTTGGTTATGTAATTAATCCCCCTCCCTGAAGCCTTGTAATAGCTAGGTTTATTTTTTGCACTTTAAATTCCTGCAACCTTTAACTGTCTAGATGCATGGCTAATAGGATCGTATGAAAAGAATGCTTGAAATTTAAAATGGTAGATCACCTAATATGCAAAGACTAAATAACTGAAAAAGTTCACATGCACATATTTCACTCCTAGGGTTTACCTCACTTCGGTTTCCTTCGATAAACAATCATTAAGCATAGGAGATTTTATGTCCTGGTTCTACAGTTTCTTGAAGATCCTCTTTTGGCGATGAAAAACGCTTGATGACGGCATGCAAGGCATCAAGCTCTGGTGGTATGGGCGTAAAGTGAGTGATGGGGTCATTTCCATGGCAGATATGGAGCTGAGAAATATGGATGACAGGGTGGATCCAGGATAAAGGCGGAAGTTCCAGTTCATAGGTGACGGCACCGATGCGACGGAGAATCTTGAAGGGTCTGAAATATCTTTTGGCCAATTTATGTGAAGTTATGTATGGGCGGTGCTTTTCCTGTAAGGTTGAAGCTTCAGCAAAACCAGATCTCCTGGTTTAAAGGTAGTAGGAAGGCATTTCTTATTACTTTGTTCTTCCATTTTGTGGTTGTTGCTTTCCAGGTTTTATTTTAACAAGGTGATGATTTTTTGCCTTATTTGCAGGTTGTTGTCTAAGTCCGAGATGGTGGAAGATCCTTGGAGGTAATGAGGAAATGATGGTGGGAGGCGTCTGTAAAGGGTTTCGAACAGGGTCATCTTAATGGACGAGTGATATGTTGTGTTGTCCCAGTATTCATCCAAATGTAAGTATTTAAACCACTGATTAGGATAACCACTTGTAAAGCATCTCAAATATGCCTCTAAACATCTGTTAACAACTTCTGTTTGCATGTCTGCTTTAGGGTGATATGTGGAGCTATATTTCAAAGTGGTGCCCTGGACTCTGAAGAGTTCTTTCCAGAAGTGGCTGAGAAATAATGGATCCCGATCAAAAAGGATCGACTGAGAAACACCATGCAAGCGACATATCTCAACGGAAAAATGTTTGGCAAGGTCACGAGCAGAGTATTTGGTTGGCAAACCGATAAAGTGGATGAAATTCGTCAATCTGTCACAAATCACCCAGATAGTGGTGTGTCCAAAAGAAAAGGGTAAGTGGGTAATGAAGTATATAGAAATTTCTTCCCAAACAAGGTTTGGTATTGGTAAAGGTTGAAGTAAACCTTGTTTCTTTTTATTCATGTACTTATTGTGTTGATAGATGGTTCAATGTTTGACAAATATTTTCACATTTGTGTAAATCCCAGTCCAAATAAAGGAAACTGACAAGCGAGCTAGAGTGGGTTGCAGACCAGAGTGGCCAGCGCTAGGAATGGAATGATATTCAGTGATGGTAGCCTTACGAAGTTCATCAACAGGTGAGATATAAATCTTGTCTTTGTAGAAAACAATGCCCTATTTTATTTGAAATACACCTTGCATTGAGGTGTCTGAGAGAACTTTATCACTAAAAGCTTTGCCTTCTGGTTCATTTTTGTAATAATATTGCAATTGTTGTAACAGGAGTGGAACTGGTGAAGAGATATACAAGAGGACATCTTTGGATTCGATACGGCTCAGGGCGTCTGTAACTTGGTTGGCTTTTCCAGGTTTGTAAAAAATTTCAAAATCAAAACCTTGCAACTTAGTCGCCCATTTTGTTGCTCTGGGGTCTGAATGGTTTGAACCAAAAAAGTCTTCAAGCTTTTTTTATCAGTATAGATTTAAAAATGTTGTCCTATTAAGTATTGACGCCATTTCTTTACAGATTCAGTAATGGCATACATTTTGCGGACGTACACAAATGTAACTTATAATCTGTTACATAACTTCTTGCTGGAAAAGGCCAAAGGATGACGCTGTTGGGACAAAACTGCACCAACGGAAACTGCTGAAGTGTCTGTCTTAAGAATGAAGGTTTGGGAGAAATCTGGCAAGCACAAGACCAGAGTTTTTGTCATCTTTTTTTTTAATGTTGTAAAAGTTGTCTCAACAGATGTACTCCATAAAAATTTAGTGGAACGCAATAAATCGGTGAGAGGAGCAGCGAGAGAGATGTAGTGACACATAAATCTGCGATAAAACCCGATGAGGCCTAAGAAACCCCTGAGAAACGTGAGTGAACATGGTTGCGGCCAGTCTAATATTGCTTGAATTTTTTCCAGATCTGGGGTTACACCACCACTAGAGATGATATGACCTAAATTATCAACAGTAGGAACAGCAAAAATGCACTTTGATAATTTGGCATAAAATAAGTTAGCAAGAAGCAAGTCTAAAATCAATTTAAAGTTATCAGCATGTTCAGAAAGTGAGGAACTCTAAATTAAAAAGTCGCCAAAAAAACCTAAAACAAACCATCTTAGATACGGACAAAGAAAATCATTTATTGTCGATTGAAAAGAACTAGGAGTGTTAGTAAGGATGAAAGGCATAACTAAAAACTCGTAGTGTCCGTCAAACGTTCGAAAAGCCATTTTATGAGTATTCTTTGGAGCTACCCGAATCTGGTGATACCCGAAACGAAGATCAATATTATAAAAAATAGTTGTAGAACCCAATTAATCAAAAATTTCATCTATTGTTGGGATAGGAAATGACGTGAATTATTACCGTGTTAAGGGCTCAATAATCAACACAAAAACGCCAAGAGCCATCTTTTCTCCGTACTAAAATCATGGGGGAATATGGACTGTGGCTGAGTTTGATAATACCCTCATGAAGCATGTCTTGAATGATAGTAGTCATAGCCTTTTTTTGGATATGGGGGTAACGTTAGGGTTTAACATTGATTTGGGAGGTGTTTGGGAGAAGTGGAATATGGTGGTCATGAGGGCGAGATGGGGGTAGGCCTTGGGGGGTTTAAAGATTTCCTTATAGAAGGATAAAATGGTTTTAATTTGGCTGGGAAGAGATGAGGGTAGTGTGTTAAAAGTGGAATTATGGTTAGGTGATGTAGATAATTTAGGATCATGGGAGGGTTGATAAAGGAGTAGGTGAATGGAGGCAATTGAATCTGTGTGTAGTAGGTGACAAAATTGATTGTAGGAAGATGGGGAGGAAAGTGATTTTGGGTCACCTTTGAGATTTATTTCAGTCTGGTTATAATTGAAAGAGATCTTGGGAATTGAAAAATCACCCAACAGGGGTCCAAGAGTTCTTAACCATTCCATGCCTAGGACGACATATGCCCCTTCAATAGGAAGTAAGTGGAACAAAATGAGGAATATATTGTTTTGAATTATAATGGGGACTTGTGGGCAAAGTCCAGAACATGAGAGTTTGGAGCTATTACCAACCATAACTGAAAATTTGGGGATTAGTGTAGTGGGAAGATTTAGGTGTTGAGAAATGTGAGGTTGTAAGATGTTATGTGTGTTGCCTGTATCTATGAGGGCTATAACGGGAAGACCATTAATTAATCCTTTGAACTTTAGAGTCTTATGAGAGAATTGTCCACTAACAGCTTGAGGAGAAAGCTGGAAATTATTGTCTTCTAGTTCTTGTGGTGAGGGATCAGGAATTTCATCACAAGAGGCAGAGGAACCAAGTTGGGTAGAATCTTCATCATAGATCATTAATAACAGAAATTTCCCAGTTGTACATCTATGCCCCTGGATGAATTTGTCGTCACAATTAAAACATAAGCCTTGTGCTCAATGTTCTTGAAGTTGGGCATTGAAGAGTCGTCGGATTGGGAATTTTGTGGGTTGTTGAAGAGGATTTTTGGTGGGGGTTGTGGTAGTATCAAGATAAGTCATGGGGATTGGTTTAGGGGTTGATGCATAGGTTGGGTGTGATAGTGCTAGAGTGGAAAAAATTGGGGGGAAGTTTCTTTGAAATTTAGGCTTTGAATCCTGTATTTTTTATTCAATCTCATTTTGAATAGCAGGTGCCAAACCAGAAATGAAACAGTTAAGGATAACATCATGAGATAACCCCACAACTTGATTCTCTTGTTTCTCAAATGCAGCTTTATACTCCACAATTGATCCAGTTTGTTTCAATTTAAACAGTTCTGCTTGGTGATTAGCATAGGTAGAAGGACCAAAATGTAACTCCAAAGCTCGAGTAAAAGATGCTCAATCTAACAATTGTTGATTTTAGTGCATCCATTTGAACCAACATATTGTTTCTCCTTTCATGTAAAAAGACATCATGGACATCCTATTTTCCGTGGGTAATTGGTAAAAATCAAAATACTATTCAGCTTGGAATAACCGCTCTAGAGGGTTTGAGCCATCAAATGAGTTAAGTTCCAATTTAGGGGAATGGGATGAGGGTAAAGGGGTAGTTTGGAAAATTTGGTTGTATGGAATTTGTTGTGAAAATTGGTAGTTAAAATTCTGGGTGGGTGTGTATCCAACTGGAACGTATGGTGGTGGGTAGGATTGTTGGGAGGGAATGGTTTGCGATATGTGGCTTTATGTTGTGAGTGAAGGTGGTGGAACCATGGTGACTCTAGGAACTAAGGAAACAGTGGTATGCAATGGGGATTAGGAGTAAATGGGGGTAGTTTGGGTTGGTGTGTGTGAAGGTGTAATGATATGTGGAACTGATGTAGTATGTGTGGTGGCGAATGAAGAGGTTTTTGTTATACCTGATGAAGAAGGAGTTGCTTGCATAGCGGCAGTGGTTGGTTGTTGTTCTTTTTGATGAACTAGCTTGGTTAAGATAGAAAATTTTGAATCATAGTGGTTGTCAGGGACTTGCCTCTCATCATCCATACGTGTGTGGATTTGTCCCACTTGTTGTTGCAGATCTGTTGTAGCTAAGTCAAATCATTCATCAAGTTGTTGTTGGTTGTCTTGTAAGGCAGTAGTGAGATGGAGTTGGGCTGTGTCAACAGCTTCTTCGATCATTTCTTTCGAAGAGGGATTTGAAGGTTTGGGAGGAGTTATGTGGATAAAAGATGAAAGCATCAATTGATAAATTGGTTTGAGCAACTATTTTCCAGATCTAAGTTTACTCCATTAGAGAAACATAAAACAAGAAGATAAACAAAATAAACAAAAGTAAGATGCTGAATAATTTTTCTCTTCTCCAAAAGAGAGCATAAAGTTGCTTAAATATAAAACATCCTAAATGCTGAATAATTTTTCTCTCCTCCAAAAGAGAGCATAAAGTTGCTTAAATATAAAACATCCTAACTCTAGGTAACAAAAATGGGCCTGGCCCAACAACAAAACATAAGACAAAAGAGAATATTAAAATTCCTTGAACATAGTCCTTCAACTTGTTGGACTTTGTAATAACTCCAAGGCATTGCTTTAAATTATCCGCAAAGTCATTATTCATATTTATAAGTAAATTTTAAGTTTTTAAATTTATTGAATAAATATTATATTTAGACAATATAAAAACTAAATACATTATTTATTCAATAAATTAAAAAAAGTTAAAATTTACTTATAGAAATAGAGTGACTATATATATAATGAAAAGGTGATACCTTATTATTTCTACCGACCATTGCTTTTTGTATAGAGGGAAAAGAATAATACAAGTCAGGGAGACTTGTCAAATAAATGAAGTAAGTAATCATGCTAAGCAAGGAGTAAAATATCTAAAAGTAATGCAGGTGCAGCCAACCTTTGGGACAAATTTGAAACTCACTCATTTTATAAATGTTTAAATAAATATCTACTCTGTCACATTTCAAAAATTAATATATTTCACTTTATTTTTTGAACCGTAACACTTTACAAATATGATGATTGTGCATAAGTTAAAATATACATTTGATTCTAACAAAACTAATTAATATTTTTAGAAATTATTTATTTAAATTATTAAAATATTATATTTGAGCCTAAACTCTATTAAGTTTTAAGAAGAGCATCCCAGCTAAGTGTTTTATTGGTTTATAAACATTAATTCTTTTTTTTTATATCAACTGATGTGGGACTATAATTTGATATCACTTCTCTCAATACTGGACTTCTAATTAATACTGCTGTATCTTCCATTCTCATGCATGCGCTTTCGTTTGTTTAAGGTCTGTATCTTCCAACCATGATGTTTTGAGTTGAGCATGCATGCATCAATCACTGAAAAAGAAGACAAGGTATACGACATATCCAAAATGGAACAAACTGTAAAAAGCAAAACATGAAGCTTATGCAACAGTTCTACACCAAGCATGTTTCCATAATTATTTAAACAAGACTAAAATAAGGGGATACGCCAAGCATGTTTTCTAGAATGCTTTCCCGAACACCAAGTTACTGCAAACATTGGAAACAACATCTATCAATTGAGCTTTACAGTTGCAGGTTGATTCATTTATAGTATTGTAACCTCTTAAGTAAAAACTGAAAGCTGTGACTCGTTTGGATATAAGATTTGATAGAAAATTATTTACTATGTTGAATATAAGTTGTGACTCCAGATATAAAGCTTAGGAATTATGAGTATAGCATGCAAAAATATAACTATGCAGTATTTGCAAAAATATAAAGCTTAGCAATTATGAGTATATAGAACGCTTCTATTAGATGCTATAAAATATATAGAACGCTTTTATCGGCAAAGGTATTTCTATTAAGAGGACGTGGCCGTGGAGGTCGTGACAGTGGTCGAAGTGGTCGAGGCAGCAACTTTGAGAGAGGACATTCGAACCAACAAAATTGGTGTGGTAGAGGACGTGGTCAAAGAGGTGGTCGATCGAACCACTCCAACTTTGAATGCTACAAGTGTGGAAAGTATAGCCAATACGCGAAGGATTGATATTCCTACAAATGTTTATAACTCTGATAAAGTGGGACATCTTGCAAAGGATTATCGAATCGAAAAGAAGGTAGAAAAAACAATCAATCTAGCCTTATAAGCTAAAGCGAATGAAAGTTTTCTCCTGATGGCTCAAAATGAAATCAACACCAATAATGACCATGTTTGGTATCTTGACTCAAGAGCAAGTAATCACATGTGTGGTTACAAACACCTGTTTAAAGAAAAGAAAAAAATTGAAGATGGTAATGTGTCTTTTGGAGATGCATCGAAAGTGAAGGTCGGAGGAAAGGGTACAATTTGTTACTTATAGAAGGATGGCTTGATTGGATCAATCCAAGATGTTTACTATGTACCAGATCTCAAGACCAACATCTTGAGTTTGGGACAACTTACAGAAAAAGGCTTTTCGATACTTATAAAAGATCGAATATTGCATTTTAAGGACATATCAGGACATCTAATCGCCTGTGTCGAAATGGAAAGAAATCGAATGTACAAAATGAATCTGAGGAACGTTCGAGAGAAATGTCTACAAGTCGAAATGCAAGACAAAGTGTCACTATGGCATATGCGCTTGGGTCATCTACATCATGTTGGTTTGAGAAGGTTTGAGAAAAGGAACATGGTGCACGGACTATCAGACATGGATTATGAAGAAAAGTTTTGTGAAGAATGTGTGCTCAACAAACAACAAGAACCTCATTTCAAAAGAAGGCAAAATATCAAGCTAAACATATTCTTGAATTGATTCATACGGACATATGTGGGCCAATCACTTCAGAATCCTTTAGTAGAAAAAGGTACTTCATTTTTTTTATCGATGATTTCTCACGAAAGACTTGAGTTTATTTCGTGAAAGAAAAGTATGAAGCATTGGAGGTATTCAAAAATTTCAAAGTAATGGTGGAGAAGGAAACCGACAGACATATCAAAGCAGTTCGATCTGACAGAGGTGGTGAGTACACTTCGATGGCCTTTATGAAGTATTGTGAAGAGCAGGGCATAAGGAGATTCCTAACTGCACCATATTCACCTCAGCAAAATGGTGTGGCTGAAAGAAATAATCAAACTATTTTTGATATGATTCGATCAATGCTTAAGAGCAAGAACATGTCGAAATAATTATGGGCAGAAGCTGTACAATGTGTTGTTTATGTTCAGAATCGATGTCCACATTCGAAGTTAGATCAAACACCACAAGAAGTATGGAGCGGACAGAAGCCAACAGTTTCTCATCTCAAAGTATTTGGTAGTGTAGCTTATGCACATGTACCAGATCAACGAAGAACGAAACTTGAAGACAAAAGTCAAACGTATATATTCATTGGATATGATGAGAAGACAAAAGGGTACAAGCTATTAGACCTCATAAGCAAAAAAGTGATCGTGAGTAGAGATGTTCGAATAGACGAAGTGAGCAAGTGGGACTGGAATAATTCGACAGAAGTTATAGACGCAATCGAAGAATCATCTATAGCTGTACCAACAAGCATTTCAACAGAACATGAAGATACTAAAAATGAAGATGAACCTCTACAACCCAGAATGCGAAGTTTGTAAGACTTATATGATTCGACAAGTGAGGTACACCTTGTGTGCCTTCTGGCAGATGCTGAAAACATCAGTGTCGAAGAAGCGTTACAAGACAAGAAGTGGAAAAGTGCCATGGACAAAGAGATTAGAGCAATAGACCGCAACAACACCTGGGAGCTAGTCGAATTGCCAAAAGGTAGTCAACCTATTGGTGTAAAGTGGGTATTCAAGAAAAAGACAAATGCTCAAGGAGAAATAGAATGATATAAAGCACGATTTGTTGTGAAGGGATACAAACAGAAAGCAGGAATGACTATGACGAAGTGTTTGCACCTGTTGCAAGAATGGAGACAATTCGATTTCTCACTTCTCAAGCTGCTCGATTCAAGTGGCCAATATTTCAAATGGATGTCAAGACAACATTTTTGAATGGTGTGTTCAAAGAAGAAATCTATGTGGAACAACCACTCGGGTATATGAGGATTGGAGGATAGAAGGAGGTGCTGAAATTGAAGAAAGCGCTATATAGACTGAAGCAGGCACCATGGACATGGAACACACGCATAGACACATATTTTAAGGAGAATGGGTTCGAACAATGTCCGTAGGAACATGCCCTCTATGTGAAGAAAAATGGAAGTAATGTATTACTTGTTGCTCTCTATGTTGACGATCTTATTTTTTTAGGCAGTGATGTTCAAATGATAGAAGAATTCAAAAGCACCATGACACGCAAATTCGAAATGACAGACTTAGGTCTGATGAGATTCTTTCTTGGTCTGGAGGTTCGACAAGAAGAAACTGGAATTTTTATTTCACAAGAAAAATATGCAAAAGAAATCTTGGAAAAATATAAGATGAAAAGTTGTAATCCAACTTCGACGCCAATGGAACCAGAAACAAAATTGTCGAAATTTGATGGAGGAGAACGTGTCCATGTAAGCAAATATCGAAGCTTGGTAGGTAGCCTTCGCTATCTCACATGCACAAGGCCAGACATTTCATTAAGTGTTGACATTGTAAGTCGATTCATGGAGGAGCCAGTACATTCACATTGGAAGACATTAAAATAAATCCTGAGGTACATTCAAGGAACAGTGTCATTTGGAATGTTTTATTCAAGAACAGAAGACTACAAGTTAGTTGGTTACTCTGACAGTGATTGGTGCAGAGATATAGACGATTGAAAAAGCACTTCTGGATATGTGTTCTTCATGGGAAACACAGCATTTACTTGGCTTTCTAAAAATCAACCGATAGTAACACTTTCTACGTGTGAAGTTGAATATGTGGCATCATCTTGGTGCGTTTGTCATGCAGTATGGCTTAGAAGATTGATAAGCAAGATGAAGCTAAAACAGGAAGGTGCAACAGTAATACAGTTGGCAACAAATCAGCAATCGAGTTGGCAAAGAATCCAGTAAACCATGAAAGAAGCAAACACATTGACGTTCGATTCCACTTCATTCGAGAACATGTGAAGGAAGGAAGTGTCAAATTAAGGCATGTAGCAAGCAAGGATCATGCAGCAGATATTTTCACAAAATCATTGTCGAAAGAAATTTTCGACAGAGGCAAGAAATTGATAGGCATGATGGATGGAAGAAACAATTAAGTTTACAGAGTAGTTTTGTTGAATAAACTTTAAATGTTATAAGTAGTGGGTTTTTATTAATAAGGTAATGGGAAGGTTAAGAATCAAATGTAATTGGAAGGCCAAAAGATAGTGGTTTATAATAGTATTTACTAATAACATTTACTTTTTTAGAATAGTAGAAGTCTTTGGGTCTATATAAAGACCAAGATTGTATTTTATTAAACAATAAATTATAAAAGTTTGCTCCTTCTCTCTAACAAAAACATCGAAGACTCATTTTCGTCGTGTATAAATAAGCCTGCTAAAGAGAGAACCAGCAGTTGTAAACTCATGCAAATGTTTCAAAGTTACAAAGCCCATGCAAAACAATTATAGAACACGAGTTTATGCATGCACAAATATATACCTTCAAGTAAGTAATCAAATCTTAAAAATATATACTATTGTTTCTTAAATTACCAAATCCTTTCTCATTAGCACTTATATTGACTCTGTATGTCTGAACTGAAACTTAATTTGTTTGTATTTCTGATGGTGAGTGGTGGTAGTATGGTGGAGAGAGAGAGAGAATGATGAAGTGTTTGCATTCCTTGAGAAGTACTATTTATTCCCGTGCTATTGAATTGCCTTTCAGGAAGAAAGAAAAAAAGGCTGATAAGGTACATTATGGAGAGAAAGACAAGAGGAACTTGCTGTATGATTTTAGAGTCCCACATTGAAAAAAATACATCAAATCCAAATGTTTATAAACCTCTTTAGTCCAGCTGTTACAAGGTCCCATAATAAAGGCTTGGTGAAAGTTTATGGGCTTCATGAAAAATATTTATCTATAAATTATATTTTAATAATTAATTAAAAAATATAATTTCATAAAAATTAATAATAAAAAATGAAAAAATATATAATTTATAAAAAAATGAAATATACAAAATAAAAAATTCACATGGAATTTAAATAATAAATATAAAATAAAATAAAAATTCACTTAATATTCACATGTAATTATTTTAATTTTATTTCTACTTTTTTATTTTGATTGTTATTAAACCTTTTTAAAAAATTTTTGTATTTATTTATTAATATTCCTTAAGTATATTATCGCGAGCCACACATACTTTGTCATGTGCTAAAACACGATTTTGATAATTAGTCAATGATGTCCTTTCATTGATTCATCTATATATGTCGCAACTAAAGTAGCAAAAATAAGAACTTGAATACCGCTTGTAAATAATCCAAGGAACATAATAGGTATAGGAACTATTAAAGGTACTAACGAAACAAGAATAATAACTACTAATTCATCGGTTAATATATTTTTGAAAAGTCGAAAACTAAGCGATAAGGGTTTTGTGAAATCTTCTAAGATGTTAATAGATAAAAGGATTGGTGTTGGTTAGATGTATTTACCAAAATAGGCCAATCCCTTTTTTGAAATACCCGCATAGAAATAGGTTACTGATGTAAGTAAAGCTAATGCAACAATAGTATTTATATCATTTGTGGGCGCAGCTAACTCTTCATGAGGTAACTTTATAATTTTCTAAGACAAAAGGGTCCCTGACCAATTCGAAACAAAAATAAATAGAAAAAGAGTTCCAATAAACATAACCCACAGACCATATTCTTCTCCAATCTGAGTTTTGCTCACGTCTCGAATGAATTCAAGGACATATTCAAAGAAACTCTGACAAGACGTGGAAATAGTTTGCGGATTTCTAACAACTAGAATGGTTGAAATTAATAATATAGCAATTCTAACCCAAGAGGTAATAAGTACTTGAGCATGCACCTGAAAATCATTTATTTGCCAATAGAAATTTTGACCTACTTCAACAATAGATATATAATAGAATTTGTTTAATATGTTGATGTAACATAATAGAACATTCATATTTCCCTGTTCTCTATAATAAAAAATATATATATCTTGAAAGGGAATTATTTTGATTCAACAATTTCCTTATTTTACTTTGATTTTCTATTTTGAATACCTACTAATCACAAAGTATTTCTTTTTACACAATTTTGTAATGCTATAATAACCAATTCCAAAAATCTATGCCCTCACGCCCAACCAAATCTAAAAATTAATTTATCTTATTATTAGTCAAATTTTTTGTATATAGCTAGAACGACCCTCACAAATTGTAAAAACTAATTTGTTAAGAATTAATAGGATGGAAGCAATAGCATCATCATTAGCCGGAATTGAAATATCTGCAAGATCTGGGTCATAATTTGTATCAATTAAACAAATCGTTAGAATTCTCAAAGTGATACTGTAACGCCCATTTATTTAATTAATTAAATTATTTGAGTTATTTGGTGAAGTTGTGAGGTGTTGTGAATTGTTGGCATAAATTGTTAGATTATTATTAATTAATTAATTGGTTGATTAATAATAATAATGTTGAAATAAATAGAATATTCGCATGGGCCTATTTTATATGGTGGTATGTAGTTTTAAGAGGGTGTGAGAATTAAGCCCAATAGAAATAATTTTATTATTATTGAGTTTAGTTATAATAATAGAAAAATAGGTTTTTGTCAAGAAGAAGAGGAATAAGGGTTGGAAGAGAGAAAGAGAACGTAGAAGTTGCAGAGCTAAGAAGAAAAGAGACAAAGCGGGATTCGATCGGAAAATCGTATAGCGGCCTTCAATCCAAGGTAAGGGTGGGGTTCTGGCTCTATAATTGGATTTATGATGCATGTTACATGGGGATTGGGTTGTGTAAAGATATTGTTGTGTGTGATTGTTGTATGAATAAATTGATGTTTGGTATTTGTGGTAATTGTGTTAGCGTTGCAGTGATTCAATCGATGAATCAAGTGTTGAAAGTTATCATGTAATGATGTGGTTATAGTTGTTATGTTATTGTGAATACATGTTGCATTGGTCTAAGATCATGGGAAGGAAAGGAATTACTGATCGCAGGAAATCTTAACGAAGTTCTGTTCTGGAATTATGGACGTGTGTCGAGCGGCACGCGTATGTTGGTGGAGGGTGCCGATCGGCACCATGTTTTATGCCGAAGAGCACGATTATGCATGCCAAGGGGCATAAACCATCTGCCATTATTTTCTTTAATTGTTTTCTGTGTCTGTCTTGCATGTCTGTTACTTAGTATTTTGTTACAGAAAAAGGTGTAGCAGGGTTAGGAAAGAATGACTAACAGTAGAGGTTATTTATTAGTAACAGAAGTGAACAATTTGTAAAATTTCATAAATATAGCATGTAAGATTAATAAGTAACAGAGTTAGTGAAGGTTAGCAGAAAATTAGTAATAGCAGGCAGTATAATGAAAATTGTTGGTAGCAGTAATTTATGGAAGTAATAGCAGTAGAGATAATTTAAGTAGCAGATAAATAATAGCTTCATTAATTTAGAAGAAAACTATTACTAAGGCTTATCCGCAGAATAATTTAGTGGAAGTACTTTAGTAGGAACGTGTTAATAACATTATTGGCAAGTCTAAGTTGTTGTGTTATTGTCATTAATTATTGAAGTTACATGTGATGTATTTTGTTGTGTTGCCTCTATTGATTGGCAATTATTGAGTTGTAGGCTTATGACAATATTTCTATATGTTGTTGTTGTTGATGTTGCATTTAATTATGTTGTCGCATACATGACATATCATGTTGGAGCTGATGCTCGTTAAGTTGGCCTGAATTGGCAAAATATTAAGTTGAAGGCTTATGCCTTGTTGCTGCCTCTATTAATTGGCAAGATTTATAAGTTGGGAGTTATGGTCCATTGGTACCACATGCATGTGTGTGATACGGTGGGAGAACTGACTTGGAGGTTTTGTGTTTGATCGCAAATGTTGCGGTTAGCAAGAGTCGCCACCGACTTTTCTTTTATCCAAAAGGAAAGGTGAAAAAGCACAGGAAAGACCTTTGAGACTTATTTCTTGAATTCGGGGGGTAGATTATGAAAAGGGAAGGTATTAGCACCCTTTTCATCCATGGTTTTCCATGGTCTCTTAGTTGCTTGCTAGATCACTTGCTTTTGTTTGAAAATGTGCTTTGTGTGGTTTTTGAAAGTATTTTGAAAAGAGGCCATTGTTTAGGCAAACTTTGTAATGATTCTCGTTTGTAAGAATGTATACAAAGATGTTGATCTTTTGAAAAATGTTTTCAAGTTTTGTAAGATGTTTTGAAAGTGTAAGTGTTGATTTGGAAAATAGCAAGGATGTTTTGTTTGAAATTGAGCAAGTAATTTGGAGCATTCTACCTACTCAAAAGTCTTTCTCGTTCATTTTCTTTTCCTTTGACATTGTTATCTTACCATTGATTTGGTAAGTAACCCTATCTTTGGATGTAAACGGGACGGGCGTGGGTCATCGTATAACCATGATTAGCAATGTTTGCAAGGTATCTTAGCATTTTCTTGGAGGGACTAAGATCATTTGAAAGGCAACCTTGATAGCGTCATCGAGGGACTATGATCTTGTATTTTACTTGTTTTTGCTAAGATGCCTAACATGCGTAATATGGCCATTTATAAGGCAACCAAGTGGAATAACACTAGGGGTGCTTGTGTGCAAATGTATTGTTTTCATGCTTGATTTTGTATTTGATTAGGGTTCTCTACTTGTTTGGTTTTAGTCTTTCCATACAAAAATTAATTACTAGTAATTGTATAAGCGGTAAATTGCGGAAAATAAATATTCTACGCTATTACAATCATTAGGGGGATGGGGTATACTGAGTATAAATGGGATTGCAAGTAAAATTAAAATCCTAAGTTACTATTACAACCATATTGAATGGATAAGAATGTACAAGAAATGTAAAATGGACTTGTTTTGTTTAAGAAAAGAAATAAGTTTTGTTTAAGAAAATATTTTTGATCTTTTTGTTTTAAGAAATAAAATAAAGCATGTAAAATGTAAAATGTTTTTGGTGTTTTTGATTAGTGAAAATAAAAGTGATAGCAAAAATAGTAAGGAAAATAAAATAGAATCAACGCATTGCTGAACTAAGAGAGATCAGAAGTTCTGACTCTCACGTGCTGTAAAAACAGAAATCATATTAGTAGAAATAGGTAAAGTCGGAAGTTCTGGGTCCGCTGGGAACAAAGAATATTTCAGAAGTTCTGATGCCACTGGCAGAGCTTAGTCTCCCTCTCCATGCTAGTCAGAACATCTGCAACTTAGTCATTTCTCAACAGAACAAAAGATGCGCATATCACAGTTATGGCAGGTTTCATAATGTTTCAGAAACAAGAGATATCAGAACTATAAATCAGAAGCAAGCATGAATTTTCTAATTCTAATTTCCTTAAGAAGTTCTGAACTAATTTACTCCCTACTTAGGCATACAAATACGTGAAACCTCAAAATACGTACAGCATCAGAAACATGATGTCTACATTGTATTTTTGAACATGCAAATCTGATAATGCCTAAGTAATATGATGAGAGTCAGCAGAAGCTTACCTTGCAGCTGGAAAACACTCTGAGCTAGAGTTTGGTTCTGAACTCTGGTGATGTTCTGAACAGCTTCTTCACGTACTCAGCAGGCTGTAAGCTTTCAACTTGGGCAATGAATGATTAGAAAAATTCTGGAACAACCAAGGGGTAAAGTTATGACTTCTTGAGGTGGATGTGGATGGAGAGTGTGTTACAGTCTGAACACATAAGTTAGGATAGCTTCTAATATGTGAATCAGAAACTGTATGGACGGTTTTGGTCAAGAAACACTTGAGAAAAAATGGAGTTTGAATGCAAGAATTCAAAAGTTAACAGGTTTTATATTTTGTGTTTGCAGTTTTGGATTCTTGGAATTTTAGCAGGGGTTCAAGGCTTTTTCTTTCTTAATTTTTCGACCCTTTTACAGTTGCCAATAAAGTCTAATTTATAGGCAAAGGTTTAGTAGCTTGGAGAGGTCAAGGGGCACCACCATCATAAGCTAGGCGCTGACTTGCTCTTGAAGTAAGTTCAAATAGGTATGGTGGTTAGCAGTTTTAGCAGCGCCTAAGCTGGATTTGTAAGCAGGAATTAAGGAAAGGTAACCTTAAAAGCAAAAGCAAAAGCAACGTATGGGCCCAGCACACTTTTGTACAAAAGTTTGCTTTTCCAAGATAGTAAAGGTACTCCTATGCCATACGTGGGGAAATCTTTTGGATAAAGACTCAAAAGTGGTTGTTAGCATTAAATGATGATGAGATTTATCAAACCAGAAATCCTGCAATATGAGATTTTGCATCATTGCTTAATTCTGTGTCAGAGGTTCAGCTTCAACATAATTTAGAATAAGCATCCAACTTCTTATTTTTGTATCTCCTTGCTCCAACATGTTCTGAAGGAGCTCTCAGACTTTTCCGGAAGCTTGCAACAAGCTTTGTAAACCTTTTTGAATTACCCTTACAAACTCTGACTGAATCTTTGTGAAAACTGGCCCAAAAGTTATAACCAAACTCTGTCTTGGAACTGTCCAGAATTTGTTGAATGCTTCAATTTCATGGACGTGTCTTTGAGGAGTCATAACTTGAAATCCCAACATTTCTAGGAGAAGTTTTGTTCTTCAATGTTTCAGATCTTGTTTGAGTCCGTAACTCTTGTGTTAGAAGTTAATCCAAAATCAGCTTGCATTATGGTGATAATCTGATCAGAAGTTATGAGCTTGTCATATTTCTTAAACACTTAGAAAAATTCCAAGTATTTAGAAATTTGACTTTTCCAAAGTAACTTTTGACTTTTGAATTTCTAGATGAAATAAACTTCATATCTCAACATGTCTTGATGAAATATGAATCTTGAAACTTGATTTTGATCCAAAAGTCAAAGTTTGACTTTTTAGTGTGCAAATGACCATTTTGCCCTTGTGAATGACTTTCTTGAAAAATTTGTAATTCAAAGCTTGGAATTGGATGGAAGCAAACCTGAGGGTCCAGGGTGATCCTTTGAGAAATGAGAGGGCAAATTTTGGGGTACAACAGTTGCCCCTGTTCAATCTTCTTAAATCCGAAGAGTTAGATTGGCGGATCTACCATTCGTGACTTGAAGGTGGAAGATGGTTGAACACTAGAGTGCCCAAAAATTTGTACTCGATGATGTTGTGGTTGATTGTATAGGGAATGGGCTTAAAGATGCCATTTGGAGAAATTATGGACAGTTGTTGGAGATGGGCTTATAGATGCCATCCAGAGGTGATTGTATCTGGATTGTATTTGAGTGACAGAATGACATCCGAATCTTGATCGTATCTTGACTGTATTTGAATGAGTGACAGAATGACATCCGAATCTGGATCGTATCTGAATTGTATCTGAAAATTGAATCTGAATGAGTATCAGGATGGCATCCGTATCTGGAGCGTATCTGAACTGTATCAAAAGTTAAAATCTGAATGAGTATCAGAATGGCATCCGTATTTGGAGCGTATCTGAATTGTATCTGAAAGCTGAATCTGAATGAGTATCAGGATGGCATCCGTGTTTGGAGTGTATCTGAATTGTATCTGAGAGTGGAATCTGAATGAGTATCAGAATGACATCCGTGTCTGGAGCGTATCTGAACTGTATCTGAGAGATGAATCTGAATGAGTATCAGAATGGCATCCGTGTCTAGAGCGTATCTAAACTGTATCTGAGAGCTGAATCTGAATGAGTATCAGAATGGCATCCGTGTCTGGAGCGTATCTGAACTGTATCTGAGAGCTGAGTCTGAATGAGTATCAGAATGGCATCCGTGTCTAGAGTGTATCTAAACTGTATCTGAGAGTTGAATTTGTGAGTATTAGAATGGCATCCGTGTCTGAAGCGTATTTGAACTATATCAAAAGCTGAATGAGTATCAGAATGACGTCCGTGTCTGGAGCGTATTGAATTGTATCAAAAGTTGAAATCTGAATGAGTATCAGAATGGCATCCGTGTCTGAAGCGTATATGAACTGTATCTGGAAGTTGAATCTGAATGAGTATTAGAATGGCGTCCGTGTCTGGAGTGTATCTAAACTGTATCTGGTAACTTTGAACATTGTTAGCGGTAATTATTAACCTTATCCTGAAAAAGGTAAAACGTTAGCTAAAATGCAAAGTCATGTTTGTATGAAATGCATGGTGTGATGCATTCATGCTATCAATGTTTATGATATATGGATGCAATGTATGTGTATGTGAGCTAATTGGCTGCACTGCTGTTGGATTGGGAAAATAAATTCCTGACTGTTGTTGAGTACATGGAGTGTAAGTCTTCATGTTGTGAAGTTGAAGTGTTAATGAATTCCAATTAGAGAAATAAAGTTTATTGTAAGAGGAAACGTCGTGTACTGCTCGTGAAATCCTGTTAGGGAATCCTGAGAATTTGGTGACTTCTACCGGGGATTGATAACTGGAAGCTCTGTTCCACTGGGGATTAAATTGAACACTACAGGTGTAGCGGTAGAAATGTTCAAGACTAAGCCATTGGATTGACTAGACTTTATACAAATCAAAATAAAAATCGCCACCGCGCTTTATTGTTTCCAAAGGAATGGGAAAAGAGCGAATAACCTAAAAAGAGGGGGAAAGATTCAAGGTAAGGGGGTTGGTTATGCAAAGGGAAGGTATTAGCATCCTAAACATCTATGGTACTCCGTAGGAACCTCTTTGTAAAATCTGTATATTTTGCCTAAAAAAAATGTGTTGTATATAAAATGGATGGTGGAGGTGAGAAGAGAATTATATTTTTTATGATTTTTGCACCCGCCGCGGTTGTGAACCTTTAGTGCCTACGTACCATCTTTCATGCAATAGGGGATCAGGGTACACGTAGTTCCACTTTTTTTATAAAAAAATTGAAACACAAGTGTGTTGGTTGATTTTATATGATAAGACGTCATCGTCATTGTCCGTGTGGAAAACATACTTACTACCCACAATCATGAGAAAGTAGAATTTGCATCATCTCAAAGTGGAGGATAATGGCTTGGATTTTAAAATCAACAATGCCTCACTCAACACCCAAGTGGAGAATATCTCACTTCGCTACATATTATAGAAGTATAGTTTTTTGCCTCACTACAAGGATTGACAAGAGTCTAACCTTTTGAGAAAGGTTTAAAGATAAAAGCCAAAGTGGCAAAAATGGTTTGAAATGAGATTGATTGACTTTTAGTCTTCTCACAAAAAATGTCAAAGTATTATTAAATTGATTGAAGTTTATTGATGAAAATGTTTTGAAAATGCATGGACCTAAGTCCAAGTTTATTATGAAAGTGTTTCAAGTTTAGAAACAAGAAGAGTTTGAAAAGGAGGGTGAAGATTTTTGAAATTAAAGAAGATGGGAGGAGAAGAAGAGACTATCCTAAAGCATAAGGTAAAATCTAAGGATAAGGATCATCTAACCAACAAGAAGCCAAAACTTGACATTATAAGCCAAGATAGAATTCCCATTATTTGGATTGAAACCAAGCAAGAAAAGATACTAGACCTCTTCAAGTGTATTAAGTCTTCACAAAAATTGGGCAGAGTAACGGTTGTATACGGGTGAATTCCAGATTACAAACAGATAATGTAATCACAAAAACCTGCACACAAAAACAAACAAGCAACCCAATGTCTTGAGGTAAACCTCAAGAACTCTAGACAAAATAATCAGATAAGGTCACAAGGTCTCCAAGATAGGCCAAGTTTTCTAATCCTAAGTCCAAGAAATAGCCCTATGCTCCATAATGCCAAGGATAGTAACCAAATAGTCCAAGTACCATTAAGAGTTTTTTTATGGTTTATGTTGATTATTAAGTATCTTAAGAAAAGAAAATAAAAGCTCAAGTGAGCAAAGTAAAAATGACAAGAAAATAAATACTCAAATGAGCAAAGATGAAAATGGCATGAAATAAAAATGCTAAAAAAAATAAATAGTACATAAAGCATAAAAGAATAAAAGCACAAAATAAACAAGTCAATAATTAGTGGTTAGTTGGATGACCATCTTGAAACTTGCATTTGGAACTCATTAGAGGATTGGTAGAACCCAAGCCTCCACACAACAAGTTGCATTTGCTTTTTGTCAAGTATATCATCCATTTGGAATTCTCATAAGTACCATTTAATAATCAACGATGTTTAAGTGATCCGCGTTGACCAAAGGTGTTGTAGATCCATTAGAGGATTGGTAGAACCAAAGCCTCCACACAATGAATCTCAAGGTTATTGGATCAAAGAGATCAAATTAACATACTTGGGCTTGCAATCATAAGTTTGGGCCACGAATGATCATTTATTTGAATCGGGACAAAATTTAGCGCTATGTTAAGCAATCGTAAGTGGACTTATATAGAAGTCGCACCTATTTTGAGGACAGTCAATAGCAATCTATGTACCATTTATTTTGAGACATGATATAGAGATCATGCTCCAACAACATTTAGTGCAATGGGAAGGGGATGAGATGAAGAGGATTAGGGAAAAAGATGAATAAACCACTTTTGAATTAAAATTTTAATCAAACTATTATTAAAATCATTCATCCATTTTTGTGGAGTTAAACTCAACAACATGGATCCAATGATGTTAATAAAGTCATGATATAAAAAATCAACCCAAGACAGTCATAAAATAATCACAAAATAATAATGTACTTAATATATACATTAAAAGATTTTAAAATGTTTTTAAAAAAAAGGAAAAATAATGAGGAAAATATCAATTATATTCAAATTAATCAAGAAATAAAAAATAAGACCATAAAAAAAATCAGTAAAGAGGCCAAATAATTTTACAAAATTTTTGGTAATTTTTAAAAGCCATAAACTATTTTTAAAAATTAAAATAAATGGGTAAAATAAAAAAAAATAGTAAAAAAATAGAAAATTCAGAAACAAAAATGAAATAAGGTCACCAATATTTGTCACAATACCATTGGATCATTCCATTATTTTTTCAGAATTTAAAAATGTATAAAAGTATTTTTAAACATTTTAAACAAATCAAATAAGTGTAAAATTCATAAAAAATACCAAAACAAAAAATTAAATTGTAAAAAGATAAAAATCAGAAAGAGAATAATCAAAAATATTTTTCATAATTTTTTCAGATTTTTTGGACTAAAAATGAATTTTCTATGATTTTTTTAAATTTAAAAGAATTAAAATATAAAAATCAGAAAAAGAAAATAAAAGTAAAAGATGTGGACCATTGGATGAGAGTCAAAACGTGTTAGTAATAAAATCCAAGGGATCTGGTGCGATGTGCATATCATGGTCATTAATGAATAATGTACAGAATCAATAATAAATCAGATTTTTGAAAAATACAAATGGCACGCCATCATTGGTTGGAAGATGACACGTAGGTCATCTTCAACCTCCAGCCAACGTGATTTGCTGGTCTCTCAAACTATAAATCAGAAGCTCAGACCTATGCCAATCGCTTTGTCTCTTAAAGACGAAAACAACCACACCCTCGCGCCATATTTATATAAATTGTAGCTCAAGCAATTTGGAAGGAAAGTTTTGAAAAGGGATTTGAAAATTCATGGTCAAAACGTGCTCCCAGTGAAATGTAAGGGTTGCGACTAGAACCAGGGCAATGAGAGCAACACAATGATATCAGAGTTTTGAAGAATTGATGAAGGAATCTACCTATTGAAGTTGAGTTGCAGAGCTCTGAAACTGAACTTCTATGGAGCAGTATAGGGCACGATTCTTGAATGTAGTTATATGGCTAGCTTCAGGGAAGATCAAGGAAGGTGAATTGAGGGAAAAATGAATTGAAAAAGGCTTGAGAATACATTTCGAAGTTGCTGAATTCTGGGTTGTGAAGCAAGTTTGGCAGGGTGATTCTGGCTATCTAAGCTTGGGAAATTGAATGGGGGATGACCCTCTATTTATAGGGAAGCAAAAGGGATCAAAAGGAATAGCAAATGATGCATTTTGGAGGGAATTTGTGTGGTTCTGCATCATGAACAAAGTGTGACTCAAACTTGATCAAAACTCAGCCAAATCGTGCGTTTCATGATGCTAATCACTTCTGGCAAGTTGCTAAACATGATTAGAAAAAAACGCGTGGAAATATTGTGATTGGAAGCCAAAACAAAAATTTCAAAATTCTGACTTTGTGCAAAATTCAGTTTCAAACTACCCAATTCAAATCCATGGCATTTCCACCTCAAGGGGTCTTAGGGCATAATTCTTGATGCTTTGGAAAGATGAGGTTACAAGCTTTGCAATGGAAAAAGAATGAAATCAAATGGATGCTTGAGCTGAAAGCTACGTGGAGTCAAAGTTGAAGAAAAAGAGTTGACTTTCCATACTTAGAAACATTTCAAATTCTTCTTCAAAAATGACCTATAATCTTTTACATCCAAACATGGCCTTCCACCTAGAATTTGCTCTTGACCAAAAAAGATGTAATGAAGTAGATCTCTTGAATGACATTTTGCAATTTGAACCACTCAAAATCTCCAAAAATTGAGCAAGTTATGACTTGTTGAAGTTGGCCAAAAATCATGAAATGACCTATAATCTTTTGCATTCTTAAGGCAACTTCCATCCATTTCTCACTTTGCACATAAAAGAAGGCATGAAGTACACATCTTTAAGATCATCATGAAAAAATAAGGGGCTCAAGGTGATTAAAATTTACCAAGTTATGACCATTTGAAGTCACATATGGAAAATTGGGGATTCATTTGGGTGACTTGTAATCTTTCTTCTTCACCAAGTTCCTTCCACATGAAAACTCCTTGGAACTTTTGAAGTGATTTGTTGATAACCATTTTAAGAGAAGGATGTATTTGGAATCACTCAAAAATACCAAAAGGTGAGCAAGATATGCTCCTTTGAAGTCCAAAACCCTAGCCTCTAGATCAAGAGAATGCTTTGAAGAAATTTGCCAAGTTTGAACAAGTTTTTTGTGCCAATGTTCTTCCTTTGTGAATAGAAGCTGTTGAGGATGATTATGATGACTCATAGTCACCAAAACCACTTCCATGTCTTCAAATTAGAGAGAAATATGCTTTTTTGGCCAATAGGAACAAGACCTTGTCCAATCATGACAACTTCTTCCCTTAACCCTTTGTACTTTTGAATCAATTTTGATAACTTTGAAATATGTTGAACCAAAATGAGCCTTGTCATGCCATTTCTTCAAAAATCACTCCAATAGTGAAGTTTGAAATTCTCAAGATATTGACTAGGGCATGAAAATAAACTCATGAACCCATGAAGCAACTTGCTTAACCTCATTGCTTTTACCTGCATTATTAACAAGTAAGACAAAGCAATATTGTATTTCATTAATTAGAAAGAAAATCAAAGCAAAATATTCATGATCATAAAATAAAATAAGTCAAAGTGCTTGGTAACTCCTCAAAAGAGCAAGGCTAAAGATAGGGAGAAGAACCAAAAGCCCTAATGTGATCTTGTTGTGATTGAATCAACATGGTAAGATGAAGGAATCTTAGGGGCAAAATTGGGGTACAACAGCTGCCCTTATTTACGTTTCTTCTATCCGGAGATACGAAGGTTAAAAATCTTCGTGTCGACGTGATCAAAGATACTTAAATATAAAACAAACCCTATTTTTGGCCCTAAGATGCCATGCAAATGCTTATGCATATGAATGCATATGAACAGAACCAAAGAGACGTAAAGTAACATTGGGGATGCAACAAAAATAAAGAAACAAAGAAGCAACCCCACCAGGAAAATAAATCACTGGTGAACCACAAGAACAGAATCAGAGAGGAAGATAACAAGCATCGACGTTCACTGCCGATGTCCTACCAACGTTCACCGAAGGTAGAAAAAGAAAATATATCATATCACCGCCGTTCACTGACGATGAACTATCAACGTTCACTGAAGATAGCAAAAAGATAATAAACACCGACGTTCACTGCCGATGTACTACCAACGTTCACTGAAGGTAGAAATAGAAAATATATCATATCACCGCTGTTCACTGACGATGAACTATCAAAGTTCACTGAAGATAGCAAAAAGATAATAAACACCGACGTTCACTGCCGATGTACCACCAACGTTCACTGAAGGTAGAAAGAGAAAATATATTATATCACCGCCGTTCACTGACGATGAACTATCAACGTTCATTGAAGATATCAAAAAGATAATAAACACCAACGTTCACTGCCGATGTACCACCAATGTTCACTGAAGGTAGAAAGAGAAAATATATCATATCACCGCCTTTCACTAACGATGAACTACCAACGTTCACTGAAGATAGCAAAAAGATAATAAACACTGACGTTCACTACCGATGTACCACCAACGTTCACTGAAGGTAGAAAGAGAAAATATATCATATCACTGCCGTTCACTGACGATGAACTATCAACGTTCACTGAAGATAGCAAAAAGATGATAAACACCGATGTTCACTGCCGATGTACCACCAACGTTCACTGAAGGTAGAAAGAGAAAATATATCATATCACCACCGTTCACTGACGATGAACTATCAATGTTCACTGAAGATAGAAAAAAGATAATAAACATTGACGTTCATTGTCGATGTACTACCAACATTCACTAAAGGTAGAAAGAGAAAATATATCATTAAGTTTTCCCCAAAATTCTGGTGTTTCACCTAGAACAGGTCTCAACTTCTTCTTTAACCAAGGAAATCTGCCTGGAAAAGATCAAACATAAGTTGTCTCAAATAAAGAGACTTGTTACTCATTGTCATGGGGAATTGCAAAGAGAAATGACTTTTTGGGGATAGAAATATGACTTCCTGGGGAAAGGCCATGATATTCCTGCTGAGGAGATAAAGTCTTCCCGTGCAAAATAAATGCACAAACCGAAACTCAAAGTTTTCAGAAATCCAAAGTAAATAATATTGTCATGCAACACAGATCCAAATCAGAGATAAATTGGAGCAAGACGGCCAATGAAGATACTTCCTTTGAGAAATAAACTCAAGAGGGAAAACCAAATTCAACTAAGCAAAGAGGGTTGCAGGAAGGTCAGAACACAATGTCAATGAACAATGATTTGTCAATTTTAGTCATGCATGATGTATGTATGTATGTATGTATGTATGTATGAGTGCTACCGTGTATATGCTGGTGAAAGGATACATAATCAATACAAATAAACAAAATCACCTCAAGTACTAGAAACATTGGGCTAAACTTCAACCAGAAATATCATTCCAAGAAAGGTAAAACCAATTGCGGAAACTAAACTTATTGCCTGCCTTAACTTCACTGAGGAGAAACATAATCCGGATGTAGCCAAATCAAACAGATACCGGGATAGAATATCCTTCTTCCGGTTTCATCGGAGAAGCAGTTTTCCAAAAGCAACATGCCCACTTGGAGATTGAAAGACCAGCCCCAAATAAAGCAGACTGACGCCGACACAACCAAACCTCACTGGGGGATTCAAGCCTACCTCCCTGGAGAAAAAACTGCAGATGAAAATTTTCATCACGAACACTCATTCCAACAAGAGATACCCTGGGATAACCTTCCTGGGAAATCAAGAAGTCAACACTAGTACTAATACTAAAAAAGAGCGATATCTCATCACACCAAGGGAATAAAACCTTTCATCATATGAGGGAAGACTTCGCTGGGGAATCTGGGACGGAGGCTTCTGACCATGCAAACCCAAAATCCAAAATGAACCAAGACTTGACTGGGGATAATGGGACCACAAACCCAATATTGTACCTTGCACCCACTGATATCGTCTTTAACTATCTGAGAAACACACAAAGATTGCGCACATACCAGCAAAATGACCTAAGAAAACCTTCATGAAGGGAGTAAATCTTCTTACCGGAGTTTGTTCATTCTTAGGATCACCATTCTCGTTGTCCTTGTTTCATCGCAAATCCCAAAGTAAATTAAATTGTAAAGATCTTTTTTTTTTAAAAGTCAATTTTGTTTTTTAATCTTTTTGCTTTAAAAGTTATTATCAGTAATAAATGGAGTATTTGCAAGCTAAATAAAATAAGAACACAAAGAATTGGGTAAAAGCTAGAATTTCATTAATAGAATGGTAGTCTACGAATGGCGAGACTCCATGGATGATTACAAAGTTTAGGAAATGGTAATACATAATGGAAACGATACATTGAGATGCAATGACCACTATTCCCCCTAACAACTTTTGGAAATCATGAGCAGCAACTTTTGTTGAAGTATGGTGAGGATCCGAGAAGATTGTCGCTTCAACGATCAAGTCTTGTCTAACGTAGTTACTTGCCAAGAAAATCCCTAACTTTTTCCTAAGCTGCCCTTGCGGGTTTTCAACTTAGCGGAAAATTTATTTTGTTTATGCCTCTAATTTTTGCCTAGACCGCCCTTTCGGGTTTTCGGTCTACCGAGACGCTCCTTTTTGCCTAAGCCGCCCTTTCGGGTTTTCAAATTAGTGAGTTGTTCTTTTATTTATTTAGGCAAAGTATTTCTTGACTGCGTCAGCATTCATGGGACGTGGGAACTCCTCGCCATCCATAGTTTCAAGAATTAATGCACCACCAGAGAAGGCTTTCTTGACAACATATGGGCCTTCAAAATTGGGACTCCACTTGCCCCTAGAATCAGTGTTGAAAGACATGATCTTCCTGAGCACGAGGTCGCCTTCTCTGAATTCACGAGGTTTGACCTTTTTATCAAAAGCGTTCTTCATTCTTTTTTGATATAATTGCCCATGACATAAAGTTGTCATTCTCTTCTTTTCTCTTCAATCAAATTCAATTGGTCAAACCTGTTCTGGACCCATTCAGCCTCTGTCAATTTGGTTTCCATTATCACACACAACGAGGGAATCTCTACCTCGACAGGGAGTACAACTTCCATTCCATGCACTAGGGAGAACAAGGTTTCTCCTGTTGAAGTGAGAACATATGTTCAATATCCATGCAGAGCAAAAGGGAGCATTTCATGCCAATCCTTATAAGTGACAACCATTTTCTGGATAATTCTCTTGATATTCTTATTAGCAGCTTCAACAGCCCCATTCATCTTTGGCCTGTATGGAGATGAATTGTGATGGACAATCTTGAATTCTTCGCACAGTTCTGTCATCATCTTGTTGTTAAAATTCGAGCCATTATCAGTGATGATTCTTCTCGGCACACCATACCGGCATATAAGATTATTCTTGATGAAGCGCACAACCACCTGCTTGGTAACATTGGCATATGAAGCAGCCTCTAGCCATTTGGTAAAGTAGTCAATTGCTATCAAGATAAAACGGTGTCCATTCAAAGCTTTGGGTTCTATCATCCCGATCATGTCAATACCCCACATAGAGAAAGGCCATGGGGAGGAAATCACATTGAGAAGTGTCAGAGGCACATGGACCTTATCTGCATAAATCTGGCATTTATGGCACTTCTTTGCAAATTTGTAACAGTCAGATTCCATTGTCAACCAATAATAACCTGCCCTTAGCATCTTTTTAGCCATCGAATGTCCATTAGCATGAGTGCCAAATGAACCTTCATGAATCTCATGCATCAACATGTCCGCTTCGTGTCTATCCACGCATCTGAGCAGGACCATGTCATAATTTCTCTTGTATAACACATTTTCATTGAGGAAGAAACCGTCTGCTAATCTTCTCAGTGTCTTTCTATCTTTCCTCGACGCACCAATCAGGTATTCCCGAGTCTGAAGAAAATGCTTGATATCATAATACCAAGGTTGTTCATCTGCTACCTCCTCTGTCGTAAACACATGAGCGGGCCTATCCAGCCGTCGAACTGTAATTTGGGGTATATCATTCCAATTATTCACTTGGTACATGGAAGTCATAGTTGCCAGAGCATCCTCCATTTGATTTTCATCTCTAGGGATGTGATGGAATTCAAATTTATTGAAGAAGGGTAATAATCTTCTAGCATAATCTTTGTAAGGGATCAAGCTAGGGTGACGAGTGTCCCATTCTCCTTTAATCTGATTTATTACCAAATCTGAATTACCATACACATCTAGAATTTTGATTTTGAGATCAATAGCTTCCTTAAGACCCATGATGCAAGCCTCATATTCCGCCATATTATTAGTGCAATCAAATTTTAATCTTGCAGTAAAAGGAATCTGTGATCCATGAGGAGTGACAATCACAACACCAATTCCTTTACCATTAGCATTCACCGCTCCATCAAATACCATACTCCAACGAGATTCAGGGTCAGGGCCCTCCTCAGGCAATGGTTCATCACAATCTTTCACTTTCAGGAACATCACATCCTCATCGGGGAATTCATACTCTGCAGACTGATGATCTTCCACCGACTGGTGAGAAAGGTAATCTTCCAACACACTACTCTTAATAGCCTTTTGAGTGCGGTACTCGATATCATATTCAGATAACAATATCTGCCAGCGGGCAATTCTCCCAGTAAGAGCATGCCTTTCAAAAATATATTTGATTGGATCCATTTTAGAGATCAACCAAGTGGTATGATTCAACATATACTGCCGCAAACGCTTTACCGCCCAGGCCAAAGCACAACATGTCTTTTCTAGCATGGAATACCGCGACTCAAAATCAGTGAACTTTTTGCTGAGATAATAAATGGCGAACTCTTTCTTTCCTGTTTCATCATGTTGTCCCAGAATACAACCCATGGATTTATCTAATACTATTAGATACATAATCAACGGTCTTCCTTCTACGGGAGGGAGCAAAATAGGAGGTTCAAGCAGATATTCTTTAATACTCTCAAATACCCTTTGACAGTCATCTGTCCACACATAACCTTGATATTTCTTTAACAACTTAAAGATCGGTTCACATGTTGCAGTCATGTGGGAAATAAATCTAGAAATATAATTCAAACGCCCGAGGAAACCCCTGACTTGCTTTTTAGTTCTTGGTGCTGGAATTTCTTGAATTGCTTTGACTTTATCAGGGTCAACTTCAATTCCTTTATGGCTAACAATGAAACCCAACAATTTCCCCGATCTAACTCTAAAGGTGCATTTATTTGGATTCAAGTGGAGACGATACTTCCTCAAACGCTGAAACAACTTCAACAAATCTTCTATATGCCCTTCTTCAGTTTGGGATTTGGCAATCATATCATCAACATACACTTCGATTTCTTTGTGCATCAGATCATAGAATAGGGTTGTCATAGCCCTCTGGTACGTTGCACCAGCGTTCTTCAACCCGAAGGGCATCACTCTGTAACAAAATGTTCCCTAGGGTGTGATAAACATTATTTTTTCCATGTCCTCTGGAGCCATTATTATTTTATTATACCCGGAAAATCCGTCCATGAACGAAATACTTTGAATTTTGATGTGTTGTCCACTAACATGTCGATGTGAGGTAATGGAAAATCATCTTTTGGACTAGCTTTATTTAGATCTCTGCAATCTACGCACATGCAGACTTTTCCGTCTTTTTTCGGTACTGGTACAATATTGGCAATCCATTAAGGATACAATGACGTCACAAGAAAACCAGCATTAATCTGCTTTAGGACCTCCTCTTTGATCTTTACTGCCATATCCGGGTGAGTACTTCTCAACTTTTGTTTAACTGGCGGACACCCTGGCTTCAACGGCAAATGATGCTCAACAATGTCTGTATCTAGACTAGGCATATCTTGATAAGACCAAGCAAAAATATCCACATACTCTTTCAACAGCTCAATCAACCCGCTCTTTACTTCAGGATGCAACAATGCTCCAATCTTGACTTCCTTCGGATCTTCTTCTGAACCCAAATTAATCACTTCCAAAGGCTCCTTATATGGCTGATTGGTTTTTTCCTCGTGCTTAAGCAACCGTGAGACCTCTTCTGGAATCTCATCATAATCTTCTTCTTCAGCCCCAAACACAGGATAATCAAAGTTGGGAGAGGGTGTAGGGTCATTGTATTCAACGGTTTTTTAATTAATCTGCACATATGATTTATGATTACTTTTAGAAACTGACACATATAACAAGTCATCATGCAGATTAATTTTCAGTTACTATTTATTTTGAAAGGTTTCTTTTTTTTTTTAGATTACCATTTCCCAAGAAAAAGCAGAAAAAAAAGACATAATTTTGGAAGCAAAGACAACTTTTATTAATGATCTTAAAAGTTATAGCAAACAGATAAGCCCTGCAACATTATTACTTCCACCTTGGGCAGAGTGAAAGCTTTTCAAAAGAAAGAAATAGATTAACAAAACAAATTACTTTGAAACATGTATGCAAGAAGGAACATCAATGGTGACCCAGTTATGAACTCAGACTCCATGCGTCACATAATTTGGTACTTCCTGCTCTGCTTCATCCTCTTCAACAACATTAATTCCAGAACCAATTGGATGGAGGTAGCCTCCGCTACGGAAAACATCATGATAACTGTTCACAGAAGACTTTGACTTCAAATTTTCGCCTTTTCCATTCCTCGAAGAGAAACCTAAACCGACTCCATTTTGGTTCACGGGTGGATCCATAAGTCATCCCCAAACCGCACTATGACCATTGCGCACAACCTGTTGCACGTCCTTCAGCGTAACCACGGAATTATCATTCCTCCTTATGTTGCCAATGGATAGGGCTTGGAACTAGGTTCCAACAACAGCCTCATCTGCTTCTACAATACCGAAAGAGGATAGATGGGATATCAACAATGTGTGCTCTCCATTTATGATCACTATCTTCCCTTCATGCACAAATTTTAGCTTCTGATACAGAGTTGAAGTGACAGCCCCTGCCTCGTGTATCCATGGCCGTCCTAGCAACAACTATATGCGGGAATAATGTCCATGACCTGAAAGGTTATCAAGAACAAATGTGGTCCTATATGGATGGGTAAGTCCACTTCACCGATGACATATTTCCTCGACCCATCAAAAGCCTTCACAATGATGCCACTCGGGCGCATAGGTGTTCCATGATACTTTAACTTCATGAGGGTACTCCTCGGTATAACATTCAACGTGGATCCGTTATCAATTAGCACATTGGATAGCGAGTCATTCTTGCAGTTCATAGATATGTGGAGGGCCATGTTGTGATTCCTCCCTTCATCTGGTAACTCATCATCGCAGAAAATCAAGTTGTTACTTGACGTAATGTTTCCAATTACACTGCTGAATTGATCTAATGGCATGTCACTCTCCACAAAAGCTTAGTCTAGTACTCTCATCAGTGATTTTCTATGAGCAGAGGAATTCATCAATAAAGCTAGGATGGATATCTTTGAAGGAGTCTGCAGTAGCTGATCTACAATTCTGTAATCGCTCATCTTAATTATCTTCAAAATATCATCCACTTATTTCTCTAATGTGGCTCCGCTAGTCTCTCCTGCAGTCTTCTTAGGCTCATCGTCCTCGGCAATTTTCTTTCCAGCAACAACATCTTTTCGAACAACTGGCGCAAACACACGACCACTACGGGTCACCCTGCTATTATCAGCTATATTTCCAACATCGGGCATTGGCTGGATGGGAACTTCCACCCCATCTTCTAAGATTGTAGCGTTGTATTTGTAAGGTACAACCTTATCTGATTTATAGGGAATAGGACCTGGCAGACTAATTACCAATGGGGTAATAGCTGGTTTGCTATGGTACTCCACTTCAAGATGAGAGGGTGCACTAAAACAAGGTACAATGATGTTTACCCCTTCCTCAACACAATCATCCATCAAAAGGTCATTTTCGGCAAACAAAACTTCGTCTGAAGAGAAATACTCATCCGCTGAGGCATACTCTTCCTCTGACTCTTCTTCCATCAAACAAACTTCAACCATATCAATCTCATGATAATCATCTCTCTGGCATGTGATATTGATAGTTCCATTGTCTAGCAGCAATTGAACACCCTCTCTCACAATAGGACATCCTCGAGAGTCTCGACAACAAACTAGGAAAGATCCATATTGGTGTTCCACCTGACCAGCAGTTCGGCAGAAGGTAGCATGCAACTGCACGAGATCCTCATTCAAATACTCTACATCAAAAATTATGAATTCACCCAGACATCCGGAAACCATATTCACTTCCTCTTCATATTCTGCTCTAGGCCTGATTATATGGATTAAACCTTCATCCATCATCTCCTGTAAATCAACCTTTATTTTCTTACAACCCTATATGTCTATGCTGCAAACAGCACAACCGGCGTGGTCATGCGTATAATAACTGAAATCACAGAGGTCTGCGTGCATCTTCACCAAATCTCCTCTAACCAGATTAATGTCAAAAATCCAGAAGTCGTCTGGACAACTGGCCACCATATTTACAGCATTCACTCCCCCGTGCTTGGGTAGAGGATTGTCTTTCACATTAGGTCCCACGTCCTTGAAAGATAGAATTCCAGACTTCACCAATCTTTACACTTCAGTCTTCAAAGGATAACAATTTTCAACACTATGCCCTGGTGCTCCCTGATGAAAGGCACACGTCTGGTCTGCTTTGTAATACCAAGGCAATGGTGATGGTACGGCAGGAGGTGGTCGTGTCTAGACCAACTTCTTATGAATCAATGCTGGTAGTAGTTCTACATAGCTCATGGGAATAGGGTCATAGTTCTCCCTTCTCTGATTATTCTGTTGGTTCCCCTGCTGGGACTGTCTTTGATAAGCAACGGTAGCCGGAGCGGCATTCATAACAGGAGTAACTGAGGCAACTTGCTGGTGACGCTGATAATTCCTTATAGGAGCGTTCACTCTCCTCTCTTGTATGACAGCATTTGCATCTCCCTCTTTCTTCTTTGTAAATCCATAAGCTGGCTTTTTCACACCTCCGGATCCTTCACCCTTTGTCAAACGGCCTTCTCTTACTGCCTCTTCTAGGAGGACACCCATTCCTACCATCTCTGTAAAATCACTTGGGGCACTTGCTACCATTCTTTCATAGTAGAAAGCGCCTAGTGTTCTCAGAAAAATTTTAGTCATTTCCTTCTCCTCCATGGGAGGAATCACTTGTGCAGCCACTTCGTGCCATCTCTATGCATACTCTTTGAATGATTCTCTGTCTTTCTGAACCATGGCCCTAAGCTGGTCACGGTCGGGCGCCATGTCCACATTGTACTTGTATTGTTTAATGAATGCTTCTCCCAAATCATTAAAAGTATGGATGTTGGAGCTGTCTAAACTCATGTACCACTTCAACGTTGCGCCAGTCAGACTATCCTGAAAAAAGTGAATCAATAGACGATGATCATCAGTGTGGGTAGACATTCTACTTACGTACATCACCAAGTGAGCACGAGGGAAAGTGTTGCCCTTGTACTTCTCAAATTCTGGGACCTTGAACTTAGCAGGTACTTTAACATTCGAGACCAAACACAGCTCATTCACATTCTTCCCAAATAGCTCTTTTCCCCTAAGAGCCTTCATCTCTCTTTGCATTCTATCAAACTTCTCTTAGAAATCATCTATTCTGTCATAAAGACCCAAGTCTTCACTAGGTGGAGGGAAAGGACGACACACATCTTCATTAACAAACGGAACCAAATTCACCGAAGGAGGTGCAGCAGGAACAATATGCACCACAAGAGGTGCTGGAGTAACAACAGTTTGAACCACTGGAGCATCTTGGGGGCCCAAATTGAAACCTTTAGGTGCAAAATTCTCTGGCATTCCCCACGGATAACCCTGAGGCATACGGTTTTGAACAACAGCCGGAGTGGCGGATACAGGAACAGTTGGAACTTTAGTACTTGGCCTTGTTGGTTGAGGTTGAACACTCGATGGCTGATTCTGCGCAGCCACCAGAGCTTCCATCAGAGTAGTCAGATTGTCCATGCGGCCTTCAAATCAGAAACTTCTTCGCGCAGCTCGCGATTCTCTTGTTCTAAGTTGTCCATCTTCTTTTTGAAGTTAGCTCGAGTGTTGTAATGATGAGTCAGCTTGCTAAACAAAGTAAAGAAGCTGGGTAAGGCACCTGGATATGCATAACAAATGCAAGAAATATGTACAATATGATGCATGATATGAAATGCACATGATTATTTTTACTTCATTATTTAATATTTCAAGGGATATAAGATTTATAGACATATCGCAAACATCAAAGTAATAACGCATTTGAAATACTGAAGAATTTTTATTATAATAACTTCGAAATGGATTACAAGTTTCAATTATCCCAAGTACAAGATGAAAATACAATCTAAAAATCCTAAGAAAAAGAACTGATAGAGATCAATCTGTATGCTGGCGCTTCCTTGTGAGCCTGACAATCTGAGCCCTCAACCTCTGGTTTTCTTCCACATGTCTGATGGCAACCTCCTTCCAATCATCTGGATCAAGAAATGAGTAATCAGCACCTGTTTGAGGCTTAGGAGAAAATAAATCCCCTTGCCTCTCCATAGACTCCATCGCTCGACTCTCGAGGATCTCGATCAAATCGTCTTTCTCCTTCAGGTCTGCTCCGTAGGAACTCTCTAAAGTCTGGAACTTGTTCTTCCAAGCATCCCTTTCATGTTGCATCCTGACCAAAGCAAGCTGCAGCTCTTCTAGATCATCTAATAAGTGAGGGGTGGTCTTCACAAATAGATCCGACATGGGTGTCTCCCGAGTATACGGCATCTTCAACTGAATGGCTCTCGATCGGACCCACTAAAGGTATGGCTCCAAAGAAACAGCACCCCTAGGTCCCAAATCCTTCCTACTATTCTTATGAATGTGACGCCAGCCCTTCGCAATTTGCTCCCTAGCTTCCCCGTGGTCTTCTCCTTCCTTCAGAAAGAACTAATCAAATGAATACTATTTGGTTTATCCCTCATCGGATAACCAAGCTGTCGCCGTGCAAGAACATGGTTATAGTTAATTCCTCCCTTTGTACCAAGAAGAGGCACATCGGGGAAACTACCACAACTGTCAATAATCTCCACATCCTGATAAGCTCGATGATACCAATCAATATCCGAGTGAGTAAGTGCCATGATCTTAGGAGCCCAACGGGGTTCCTTCTTGACATCCCAAAAAGCATCAGACTGAGGCATATGAGAGATGAACCACTGGTACAACAAAGCGTGCAACAGATAATCATTCCCCCATGATAAGAACTCCGAAGATGAATAGAGTAACAAGCATCACCTAACAAGGTAGGAACTGGGTTTCCAATCATGAAAATCCTGATAGCGTTAATGTCGACAAACTTGTCCACATTAGGAAATAAGAACAATCCGTAAGCAAGTAGAGCAAATATGGCTTCAAAAGCAACCGTACTCTTCATTTTAGAAAATTAACGAGCTTTCTCCAATTAGAACTGAGTTGGTAATCCTCTAATCCCTCCTTTGGTAGTCATATTGGCTTCCACCTCAGACTTCCCCAAATGAATCAAAGCAGCTATCTCATGTGGTTTTGGCTCACCCTCCAAACCAGTAAAAGGAACACAATTGATAACAGGTAAATCCAATAGATAGGAATATTCCTCCAGTGTAGGCATCAACTGATAATCGGGAAAAGTAAAGCAGTGATACATCGGATCATAGAACTAGACCAAGGTCGAGAGAATACCCTCATTCATCTTCAACTTCATGAGAGGAATAATGGATCCATACTTCTTCTGAAAGTCTGCAGAACACTTGATCTCTGGAATTAGACTGATCAGCTCATATATCTTGGGATCCTTGAAACTGTATTTCTCGGTCTTTCTCTTTCCAGAATCCATGGTTAAAAGCACCTGAGATATTCACAAATAGTCAACCTTTAAATCCCTTAAAATATTGTTTTCTTCAAAAGATGCTTATGAGTGCATGGATGCATGATGCAACAATCACACACAAGATCACACATATATGGTTCATAGGTTCAATGTCACGAGCATGAGGTCGAAGGTACTACCCATAAGGGGTTGGTCTAAGAGTTATCACCTGCCGAACAAGGTTCTAGAGGTTCCCAGAGTCCACATCCTTCCTTCGGATATTACCAACTTCACAATTAACTCGGTAATTAGTAATATTCTCAAGAAAGACTCATCCGAGTGTAGTATCGCATGACAACTATTTCCGGATTACTCCGCCATAGCTTCCGCACTACACCTAAAAGGCCAAGATGGGTTTGGTATTCTACAGTCCTGAATTTCAACAGGCTCCCAGGTCGAAAGCAGTACGTCTTCCAGATTACTCGGTAAATGACACTACAGTCAAAGGGGCCTCCACTGAGTGGGGGATCTCATGCCTCCTTTTTTTGGGATTACTCCCTCAAAGTTAACATGACTATACCGCCCGTCCTATCTTAAAGTTTTCCCAAGTCCGGGTATAGGACTTATGAGTAATCACCAAGCACCCTGAAAACCAGGAAAATCCAAACAAACATATATACAAAATATAACACATAAACAATAATAGCACATATACAAATATAAACAAAGATAGGCTCAACCCGCTTAGGGATTGACCAGCAAGAGGTTAATTTTTCCCCAGTGAATTCGTCATTTTTCTGTAGCGGTAGAAATGTTCAAGACTAAGCCATTGGATTGACTAGACTTTATACAAATCAAAATAAAAATCGCCATCGCGCTTTATTGTTTCCAAAGGAATGGGAAAAGAGCGAATAACCCAAAAAGAGGGGGAAAGGTTCAAGGTAAGGGGGTTGGTTATGCAAAGGGAAGGTATTAGCACCCTAAACATCTACGGTACTCTGTAGGAACCTCTTTGTAAAATCTGTATATTTTGGCTAAAAAAATGTGCTGTATATAAAATGGATGGTGGAGGTGAGAGGAGAAATATATTTTTTATGATTTTTGCACCCTCCGCGGTTGCGAACCTTTAGTGCCTACGTACCACCTTTCGTGCAATAGGGGATCAGGGTACACGTAGTTCCACTTTTTTTTAAAAAAATTGAAACACAAGTGTGTTGGTTGATTTTATATGATAAGACGTCATCGTCATTGTCCGTGTGGAAAACATACTTACTACCTACAATCATGAGAAAGGAGAATTTGCATCATCTCAAAGTGGAGGATAATGGCTTGGATTTTAAAATCAACAATGCCTCACTCAGCACCCAAGTGGAAAATATCTCACTTCACTACATATTGTAGAAGTATAGTTGTTTGCATCACTACAAGGATTTACAAGAGTCTAACCTTTTGAGAAAGGTTTAAAGATAAAAGCCAAAGTGGCAAAAATGGTTTTAAATGAGATTGATTGACTTTTAGTCTTCTCACAAAAAATGTCAAAGTATTATTAAATTGATTGAAGTTTATTGATGAAAATGTTTTGAAAATGCATGGACCTAAGTCCAAGTTTATTATGAAAGTGTTTCAAGTTTAGAAACAAGAAGAGTTTGAAAAGGAGGGTGAAGATTTTTGAAATTAAAGAAGATGGGAGGAGAAGAAGAGACTATCCTAAAGCATAAGGTAAAATCTAAGGATAAGGATCATCTAACCAACAAGAAGCCAAAACTTGACATTATAAGCCAAGATAGAATTCCCATTATTTGGATTGAAACCAAGCAAGAAAAGATACTAGACCTCTTCAAGTGTATTAAGTCTTCACAAAAATTGGGCAGAGTAACGGTTGTATACGGGTGAATTCCAGATTACAAACAGATAATGTAATCACAAAAACCTGCACACAAAAACAAACAAGCAACCCAATGTCTTGAGGTAAACCTCAAGAACTCTAGACAAAATAATCAGATAAGGTCACAAGGTCTCCAAGATAGGCCAAGTTTTCTAATCCTAAGTCCAAGAAATAGCCCTATGCTCCATAATGCCAAGGATAGTAACCAAATAGTCCAAGTACCATTAAGAGTTTTTTTATGGTTTATGTTGATTATTAAGTATCTTAAGAAAAGAAAATAAAAGCTCAAGTGAGCAAAGTAAAAATGACAAGAAAATAAATACTCAAATGAGCAAAGATGAAAATGGCATGAAATAAAAATGCTAAAAAAAATAAATAGTACATAAAGCATAAAAGAATAAAAGCACAAAATAAACAAGTCAATAATTAGTGGTTAGTTGGATGACCATCTTGAAACTTGCATTTGGAACTCATTAGAGGATTGGTAGAACCCAAGCCTCCACACAACAAGTTGCATTTGCTTTTTGTCAAGTATATCATCCATTTGGAATTCTCATAAGTACCATTTAATAATCAACGATGTTTAAGTGATCCGCGTTGACCAAAGGTGTTGTAGATCCATTAGAGGATTGGTAGAACCAAAGCCTCCACACAATGAATCTCAAGGTTATTGGATCAAAGAGATCAAATTAACATACTTGGGCTTGCAATCATAAGTTTGGGCCACGAATGATCATTTATTTGAATCGGGACAAAATTTAGCGCTATGTTAAGCAATCGTAAGTGGACTTATATAGAAGTCGCACCTATTTTGAGGACAGTCAATAGCAATCTATGTACCATTTATTTTGAGACATGATATAGAGATCATGCTCCAACAACATTTAGTGCAATGGGAAGGGGATGAGATGAAGAGGATTAGGGAAAAAGATGAATAAACCACTTTTGAATTAAAATTTTAATCAAACTATTATTAAAATCATTCATCCATTTTTGTGGAGTTAAACTCAACAACATGGATCCAATGATGTTAATAAAGTCATGATATAAAAAATCAACCCAAGACAGCCAGAGAATAATCACAAAATAATAATGTACTTAATATATACATTAAAAGATTTTAAAATGTTTTTTTAAAAAAGGAAAAATAATGAGGAAAATATCAATTATATTCAAATTAATCAAGAAATAAAAAATAAGACCATAAAAAATCAGAAAAGAGGCCAAATAATTTTACAAATTTTTTGGTAATTTTTAAAAGTCAGAAACTATTTTTAAAAATTAAAATAAATGGGTAAAATAAACAAAAATAGTAAAAAAAATAGAAAATTCAGAAACAAAAATGAAATAAGGTCACCAATATTTGTCATAATACCATTGGATCATTCCATTATTTTTTCAGAATTTAAAAATGTATAAAAGTATTTTTAAACATTTTAAACAAATCAAATAAGTTTAAAGTTCATAAAAAATACCAAAACACAAAATTAAATTGTAAAAAAATAAAAATCAGAAAGAGAATAATCAAAAATATTTTTCATTATTTTTTCAGATTTTTTGGACTAAAAATGAGTTTTCTATGATTTTTTGAAATTTAAAAGAATTAAAATATAAAAATCAGAAAACAAAAATAAAAGTAAAAGATGTGGACCATTGGATGAGAGTCAAAACGCGTTAGTAATAAAATCCAAGGGATCTGGCACGATGTGCATATCATGGTCATTAATGAATAATGTACAGAATCAATAATAAATCGGATTTTTGAAAAATACAAATGGCACGGCATCATTGGTTGGAAGATGACACGTAGGTCATCTTCAACCTCCAGCCAACGTGATTTGAAGGTCTCTCAAACTATAAATCAGAAGCTCAGACCTATGCCAATCGCTTCGTCTCTTCAAGACGAAAACAACCACACCCTCGCGCCCTATTTATATAAACTATAGCTCAAGCAATTTGGAAGGAAATTTTTGAAAAGGGATTTGAAAATTCATGGTCAAAACGTGCTCCTAGTGAAATGTAAGTGTTACGACTAGAACCAGGGCAATGAGAGCAACACAATGATATCAGAGTTTTGAAGAATTGATGAAGGAATCTACCTATTGAAGTTGAGTTGCAGAGCTCTGAAACTGGACTTCTATGGAGCAGTATAGGGCACGATTATTGAATGTAATTATATGGTTAGCTTCAGGGAAGATCAAGGAAGGTGAATTGAGGGAAAATGGATTGAAAAAGGCTTGAGAATACATTTCGAAGTTTCTGAATTCTGGGTTGTGAAGCAAGTTTGGTAGGGTGATTCTGGCTATCTAAGCTTGGGAAATTGAATGGGGGATGACCCTCTATTTATAGGGAACCAAAAGGGATCAAAAGGAATAGCTAATGATGCGTTTTGGAGGGAATTCGTGTGGGTCTGCATCATGAAGAAAGTGTGACTCAAACTTGATCAAAACTCAGCCAAATCGTGTGTTTCATGATGGTAATCACTTCTGGCAAGTTGCTAAACATGATTAGAAAAAACGCGTGGAAATCTTGTGATTGGAAGCCAAAACAAAAATTTCAAAATCCTGACTTTGTGCAAAATTCAGTTTCAAACTACCCAATTCAAATCCATGGCATTTCCACTTCAAGGGGTCTTAGGGCATAATTCTTGATGCTTTGGAAAGATGAGGTTATAAGATTTGCAATGGAAAAAGAATGGAATCAAATGGATGCTTGAGCTGAAAGCTACATGGAGTTAAAGTTGAAGAAAAAGAGTTGACTTTCCATACTTAGAAACATTTCAAATTCTTCTTCAAAAATGACCTATAATCTTTTACATCCAAACATGGCCTTCCACCTAGAATTTGCTCTTGACCAAAAAATATGGAATGAAGTAGATCTCTTGAATGACATTTTGAAATTTGAACCACTCAAAATCTCCAAAAATTAAGCAAGTTATGACTTGTTGAAGTTGGGAAAAAAATCATGAAATGACCTATAATCTTTTGCATTCTTAAGGCAACTTCCATCCATTTTCTCACTCTACACATAAAATAAGGCATGAAGTACACATCTTTAAGATCATGATGAAAAAATAATGGGCTCAAGGTGATACAAATTGACCAAGTTATGACCATTTGAAGTCACATATGGAAAATTGGGGATTCATCTGGGTGACTTGTAATCTTTCTTCTTCACCAAGTTCCTTCCACATGAAAACTCCTTGGAAATTTTGAAGTGATTTATTGATAACCATTTGAAGAGAAGGATGTATTTGGAATCAATAAAAAATACCAAAAGGTGGGCAAGATATGCTCCTTTGAAGTCCAAAACCCTAGCCTCTAGATCAAGAGAATGCTTTGAGGAAATTTGCCAAGTTTGAACAAGTTTTTTGTGCCAATATTCTTCCTTTGTGAATAGAAGTTGTTGAGGATGATTATGAGGACTCATAGCCTCCAAAACCACTTCCATGTCTTCAAATTAGAGAGAAATATGCTTTTTTGGCCAATAGGAACAAGACCTTGTCCAATCATGACAACTTCTTCCCTTAACCCTTTGTACTTTTGAATCAATTTTGATAACTTTGAAATATGTTGAACCAAAATGAGCCTTGTCATGCCATTTCTTCCAAAATCACTCCAATAGTGAAGTTTGAAATTCTCAAGCTATTGACTAGGGCATGGAAATACACTCATGAACCCATGAAGCAACTTGCTTAACGTCATTGCTTTTACCGGCATTATTAACAAGTAAGACAAACCAATATTATATTTCATTGATTAGAAAGAAAATCAAAGCAAAATATTCATGATCACAAAAGAAAACAAGTAAAAGTGCTTGGTACCTCCTCAAAATAGCAAGGCTAAAGATAGGGAGAAGAACCAAAAGCCCTAATGTGATCTTGTTGTGATTGAATCAACATGGTATGATGAAGGAATCTTAGGGGGGAAAATTGGGGTACATCAGCAGGGGTTTTATGGAAATAGATTAGAGATATTTCCCTTTCTCTTAAATCCATCAGTGATTGTCTTTTTTATTTTGTTTATTTGTAAACAGTAATTATGTTCAAATGCATATGTTCAAAAATGAATCATTTGGATGTTTTTGTAAACAAAACACAAAAGTAAAGAAAAACAAATAGTTTTGCACTTTCAAAGGGATATCTTTGTATTGAATTTGAGTAAGTATTTTTACAATGAGACAAACATTCTAGTAAGAGAATGTCGTCGTAAAAAATGAAAATTTTGATACAAAGAAAAGATAGTTATGTGTAATAATCCCATGGGGTTCCCATTCCGCTATAACCTTCGTATTTCTGAGCATCTTGTCTATTTTTTGCCTTGTCCGAAGTTGATTGGATTAATCAGAACCGATGAGTTTGTCAGTTGAAGCCAAAGTTCGTCTGTAAAGGTGATCCAACGGGACATAGTCGTACACTTTAATTCCCTAACTTTTGCCTGGACCGCCCTTTCGGGTTTTCAGTCTACCGGGAAACCCTTTTTTGCCCAAGTCGCCCTTTCGGGTTTTCAACTTTCCGGGTGTACAGATTTTTTGTTTTATCCCTAATTTTTTCCTGAACCTTTTTGGTTCGCCAGGGTGCCCTTGTTTTCCCTAGGTGTGTCAACCTAGCGGGTCTCTTATGCGTAGTATCTTTTGACTATGTCTGCATTTGCAGGGTGCGGAAGGTCATCACCACCCATGCTGGTCAAGATCATTGCACAACTAGAGAATATGTTTTTGATTACAAATGGTCCTTCATATGTAGGAGTCCATTTTCCCCTGGGATCACCTTGCAGCAGTATGATGCGCTTGATCACCAGATCTCCAACTTGATATACTTGTCGTCTGACCTTTTTGTTGAAAGCCTTGATCATCCGTTTTTGATAAATTTGACCATGACAGATAGCAGTAAGCCTTTTCTCATCAATCATGTTTAGTTGATCAAGTCGAGTCTGGATCCAATCATCTTCATTCAGTCCTGCATCCTTCATAATTCTCAAAGAGGGGATCTGGACCTCAATAGGAAAGACAACTTCCATGTTGTATACCAAAGAATAGGGTGTTGCCCCGGTTGATGTGAGAGCTGTAGTACGATACCCGTGGAGAGCGAATGGTAATATCTCATGCCAGTCTTTGTATGTGACTATCATTTTCTGTATGACCTTTTTAATGTTTTTATTCACGGCTTCGATAATACCATTCATCTTCGGCCGGTAAGGGGAAGAATTGTGATGCTGGATCTTGAATTGCTCGCATAAGGCGGTGATCATAGTATTGTTCAGGTTTGTTCCATTGTATGTAATGATCCTCTCTGGGATACCATAACGACAAATGAGATTCTGCTTAATGAATCGGGTCACAACAATTTTGGTCATGGAAGCGAAAGAAGCTGCCCCCACCCATTTGGTGAAATAGTCAATGGCCGCTAAGATGAAGCGGTGTCCATTGGAAGTTGTTGGCTTGATTTCCCCAATCATATCAATTCCCCACATAGCAAAGGGACAAGGAGCCGTCAAGACATTTAGAGGAACCAGAGGTACGTGCACCTTGTCAGCATAAATCTGACACTTATGACATGTTTGAGAGTGTTGATAGCAATCTGCTTCCATGGTAGACCAGTAATAGCCTGCCTGTAGAATCTTCTTTTCCATCATATGCCCACTGGAATGGGTGCCAAAAGTGCCTTCATGTAACTCAGCCATGATTCTTTCAGCTTCAACCTTGTCCACGCACCGAAGTAACACAGAGTCATGGTTGCATTTGTAAAGGATGACATTACTAAGGAAGAATTTAGCGGAGAATCTCCTTAAGAACTTCTTATCATTGACTGAAGCTCCTTCAGGATATTCTTGAACTTCGAGATACCTCTTGACTTCGTGAAACCAAGGTTGGTCCACCACTTCTTCAGTATTAATCTCGTGACAGTGTGCTGGTTCATCCCTTCGTTCAATGGTGATCTGGGGAGCCTCGTTATCCCATTTAAGTTTAAACATAGATGACCCATCAAAATGTGGGAGCAATGTCAAAACATGTTCTTTGTAAGGGATAAGGTTAGGGTGTTTGGTGTCCCATTCCCCTTTAATCTGGCTAATGACCAAAGCTGAATCTCCGAATACATTTAAGGATTTGATCCCAAAATCTATGGCAGCTTTGAGACCAAAGATGCACGCTTCGTATTCCGCCATGTTGTTTGTAAAATTGAAGTAGAGTCTTGCCGTAAAGGGAGTATGACAACCTTCAGGAGATATGAGTACAACACCAATACCATTGTCGAGTGCGTTGGATGCCCCATCAAAAACCAGGGTCCATCGGGATCCTTGTTCAGGTCTGTCATATGGCCTGAATTCTTCATAATTGTTTACCATCATGATGTCTTCATCCAGGAATTCGAACTTCATGGACTGGTAGTCTTCCACAGCTTGGTGAGTAAGGTGATCAGCTAGTACACTACCCTTTATTGCCTTATGGGTAGTATATTGTATGTCATATTCTGTTAGGATCATCTGCCATCTCGCTATTCTCCCTGAGAGAGCAGGTTTCTCAAAGATGTATTTTATTGGATCTATTTTAGATATCAATAAGGTAGTATGGGTCAGCATATACTGTCTTAGCCGGCGAGCAGCCCATGCCAGAGTGCAACAAGTTTTCTCGAGCAGTGAATATCTTATTTCACAGTCGATAAACTTTTTGCTCAGGTAATAAATAGCATGCTCTTTTCGGCCAGACTCGTCATGCTGCCCCAGTGCACACCCCATTGAATTTTCCAAAACAGTTAGATACATGATCAATGGTCTTCCCTCAACTGGTGGCATCAAAACAAGAGGCTCTTGTAGGTACTCTTTGATCTTGTCGAAAGTAGTTTGGCACTCGTCATTCCATTTGACTACTTGATATTTCTTCAGTAATTTGAAGATTGGTTCACAAGTAGCTGTTAGGTGAGAAATGAATCTGGAAATGTAGTTTAAACGTCCCAAGAATCCTTTGACTTCCTTCTCAGTACGAGGAGCAGACATCTCTTGTATCGCTTTTACTTTGGCGGGGTCTACTTCAATACCTTTATTGCTGACGACAAAGCATATGAGCTTACCATACCTTACTCCAAACGTGCATTTATTTGGGTTCAACCTCAGCTTGTATTTCTTTAGCCTCTCAAACAGCTTTTGTAAATGATCAAGATGTTCTTCTTCTGTTTGAGATCTAGCTATCATGTCGTCCATATATACCTCTATTTTGTGATGTATCATATCATGAAATAGAGATACCATGGCACGCTGATAGGTTTCCCCCATATTCTTCAGTCCAAATGGCATAACCTTGTAGCAGAATGTGCCCCACTGTGTGACAAAAGTTGTCTTCCCCATGTCTTCAGGCGCCATTTTGATTTGGTTGTAACCTGAGAAACCGTCCATGAAGGAAAACACTTTGTGTTGTGCTGTATTGTCAACTAGGATATCAATGTGGGGAAGTGGGAAATCATCCTTAGAGCTTGACCTATTTAAATCCCGGTAGTCCACACACATTCGTACCTTGCCATCTTTTTTGGGCACGGGAACAACATCGGAAACCCATTGCGGATAGGAGGTAACGGTCAAGAATCCAGCGTTAAATTGTTTCACGACTTCTGCTTTAATCTTTTCTGACATGTCAGGTCGCATACGACGAACCTTTTGCTTTACTGGTGGAAAATCCTCTTTTGTAGGTAGACGATGTACCACAATATCTGCATCAAGTCCTGGCATGTCTTCATTAGACCAGGCAAAGACCTCAACATACTCGTGTAGCAACTGAATCAGATGCTCCTTGACACTCGGTTCCAGATTGGTACCCACCTTGACCTCTCTTTTGCCTTCTTCGGTACCCAGGTTGATTGTATCCATTGGCTCTTCGTGGGGCTGAATGGCTCTCTCTTCTTGTAGTAGCAATCTGGAAAGTTCCCCAGGTACTTCACAATTTTCCTCACCTTCGTCTTCGGCTTGGTAGATTAGATTTTAAGAGTCACAGAAGGCCATAGCAGAACTGTTATCCATGGCATCTCGAATGGATGTAGACCTGCATTGTGAGTGTGAGTGTGTGTAAGGGTATAGCTATCTTTGAAAGAAATGAAAATGTAAAAAGGAAAAACAATGAGCACAAAGTTTATATGCAAAACGTCCATGATTCATTGATGTCATATGGGAATGAGATAATAACCCTTACAAATGGACCATTGTGCCTCGGGTAAGACACAAGGTTTTAAGAGTCTGAATTGTTTTAATATTACAGATCCAACAAAATGTAAAGACAAATTACTGTGGGATAAAAGTGATCAGGACAAAATCTCTAGCCTCCCAATTGCGGAGCCCTCCACTGACAGTTGGGAAAATCCAGTCCTCTAGGTTGCAGCAATCTTCATCATCCTCTACCGCGTTGACTTCACGGTTACTGATCTTCAGGGGTGGTCCTCCAGCACGAGCGCGACGTACAGTCTTCCGAGCACCTGAAGTGAAACCCATACCAAACTTGGCAGACTTGTATGGGATATCTGGGAGTTGTCCCCAAATAGTGCACCCACCTTCTATTACTGCTTTTGCATCCTTCAAAGATGACATCCTGAGTGGAGGCCTTGTGATCTTGGGAACAACCTTGGTCACTGCCACATCTTGCGGAACTTCTTCAAAGTGTTGGAATGGAGTTTCAATAAATTCACCATCTAATTCCATGTATCTGAAGGAATTGAGATGGTTGATCATATACTCTTCTTCTCCATGAACGGTGAAGATTTTCCCTTGAATCGAATATTTCAGCATTTGGTGCAACGTAGAAGTAACAGCGCCAGCATCGTGAATCCATGGTCGGCCTAGCAAGCAGGAATATGAAGGGTGAATATCCATTACATAAAAATTTGAATCAAATGTTTGGGTTCCAACTTTTATAGGGATATCCACTTCCCCATGCACCATCCTTTTTGAGTTGTCAAAGACCCTCACTATTATATTACTTGGCTTCAATGTCAATCCCTCACAGTCAATCCTATCAAGAGCCTTTTTAGGAAATACATTCAGAGATGAGCCAGTGTCCACCAAAACATGAGCCAAGGTTGTGCCCCTACATTCAACTGAGACATGCAATGTGTTGTACCCCAAAATTTTCCCTCCCATATTCTTCAAGAAATTGCCAAGCCAAGTCATAAAATTCCCCAAGGGTTGCCCAGTGCAAAAGACTCCTACACAGTCAAAACTAGGGTTTGTGTTCTGATCAAGAAAATGGAGTTTTCAAAGGGCCAATCAAGTCTCACATGCCTACAAAGATGGTCAAGTATCCTCATATCAAGTTTCAAGGCATTCAGCTCAAAATTGCACAGTCAAAACCCTAAATTGCACTACAGTCAACTGTAGGGGCAAAATGGTCATTTGGCAGTCAAAAGTTCAAATTTTTGGTCAACATATCATTTTGAAGCCACAAACATCATTTGATCAATGCTTGATCATGATTCTAAAAATTTGGCTCAGAAATCATCAAAGATACAAAAGTTACTATATTTGGACAGCTGGAAAAGTCAACTGAAATTGACCAGGGCATAACTTTCACATGGATTATCAGAAAAATTCCATCCAAATCTCATTTTGAAGAGAAAGACATTTCCTACAATTCATCTTCATACTTCAAGTCCAAGAAATGCTCTCACAAAAAGTTATCAATTTCAACATTATAGGTCATTTTCAAAAGTCAACAAAAAGGGACTTTAAGTCAAAGGCCATAACTTGAGATTGGTAAATCAAAATGACATGGGACCAAAGGCATTGGTTAGAGGACTCAAAGACCTTTCCAAAATGTCCAAGAACATGTGAAAAGCTTAAAAATTGAGCAAGTTATGCCTTGTGGAAGTTGGGAAATTTTTGGGAATTTTGAAAAGTCAACTTTACTTCAAATGACCTAAATTTGCTAATGGGCCCATTTTTCTTCCATGATTCATCATTCCAAGCCTATGCACGACTACTTGGCCCAAAGGGAAGTATTTTCTCATTTTTTATTTATTTATTTGAATTATTATTTATATTAATTCATTTAAATTATTTAAATACATGAAAAATATTAAATTTGACCTAAAAAATCTTTTCATGCATGTTTTACTCTCAATATCACGTGCACATCCCAATATGGCAAGATTTGGTGTAATTTGGCATGATTGAACAAAAATACACTTGAAAAAGATTCAAAAAAATCTTAAGGAAATCAAATATGCAAATCATTGAATGCCTTGGATTTTATGCAGTTTTGTTGACCTAAAAGCTTTACTACATATTCAGAATGATAACCCTAATGCTAAGACACTGAAAACTGCGCAGCAATTCCCCTACCAAACTTGAAAATTTTCCATAAAAACTCAATTCTGAAAAGCACTCTAGAGGATGATTCAAGCCCTAATCTTGATCCCAATAGCTTCATTGTGGTTCTCTGAACGTGTGCCAATCACAAACAACAACCAAAGCTCCAAGAATTGGTAGACTAAACTCAAACTGTGTCACGAAATTTTTGAAATCGTATATCATAATTCACGCATCCTTTTGCATTTTTATTTATGGATTCTTGTTCAGTGTGATGTTTCGAAGCTAACCAATGCCTTTGATTGAATTATTACACGTTATATTCGATTCCACCATGTTTGAGATTCTAGGGTTTGCAGGTTTTAAATTAGGGGTTTTCAGACCAAGCAAAATTAGACCATCACAATGCCATCATTAGACTCAGCGCGTTTAGACGAAGAAGTCCCAACTATCGCGCCTAATTTATGTTCAGAATTGAGCTATTCGCTATTTTCTTATAGCCCACCTAACGCAACGCCATGAAAACCGTTGCTTAATGAGTTTTTTTTCAGGGAACAGGGAAGATGATGAAGCGTGGCAAACTATGATTCGCTGATTTAAATTTTCGCGCGCCCTCCACTAACGCCTTCGTTTCTTTTTATAATATTTATTCGTTTATTATATAACAAACGCGTTAACATGGTTCAGTTGGCAAGCGAAGAAGGCATTCACGTCCAAGACCTGGGTTCGAATCCCAGGTCTGTCTTGTTTCCTATATTATTTTGCAAATTGTGTTCCCATGCAGCGTCCAAGATAAAAACGTACCATGCATCCTCAAGAATCAGCAGCCACGCGTCCCATGAGATCAAGCCAAGGGCGAAGATTGGGAGAGCACCCTGAACGTGAGTCAACAAGCGCATACGTGGCCTGGAAAAGTCAAATGATTGCAAGCTTATTGGGCCATTTGCTGGGACAACACCTCCTAATTGGGACTGAAACCCCCTGGGTTTGCCTCCTCTATTCTTTTATATTGATATTTTTTATTGTTATTTTCTTTATGGTTTATTTAATTAATTAATTCTTTTTTTCTATAAAAATATAAAAAACATCATAAAAATCAGAAAAGAGAAAAAATATAATATTTATTTACTTAATTATTTTCTTGTAAATAAATTAACATGTAATTATCTAGTTTTAATTAGGATTTTTGCAAGTTTAATTCTTTTTAATAAATCTAAAAAAGGTAGAATTAGGTTCAATTAACAATTTCCATTCCTTTTAATTTTTCCTTTTTATCATAATATTATTATTTATTTATTTTCATAATTAAATTGTATATAAATAATTTAGGTTTAAATTAGGTTAAAAATTCAATATTTTTCTTAATAACTTAAAAAATAATTAGAATTAGGTTTAACATTTCATTTTAATTTTAATTAATTCTTTTTCCCTTAAATCCTAAAAGACATAAAATACCAAAAACATTTAACTTTAATTTTAAACTCCTCATCAACTTTAATTTTTTGCAAAAAGGGTCCAACGCCCTAGTTTTGTTTTTAATTCCTTTATTTCGCGTATTTATTTATTTCGCTCAAATAATTATGTATTTCTCCCGAAGCCGTGTAAACAATTGCTCGCACTTTTATTTTATTGCTTTATTTATTTTCCGTTAAATCGGGTCCGGTTTAATTTTGGCGATGTGGACCCGCGCCATTTGTAATAGTTTAGATTTATTTTTCCGCAACTTTTAACTGTTAAATAAGCATGAAAGAATGTATGGACTTAAAATAAAATCAAGCGTAGATCACAATAAACATGACCAGACAAATAACTGAAACATGACACACGAATCGCACACACCACCCCTAGGGTACGCCTCACCGTTGCCTTTCGAAAGGTGGTCGTCGAGTAGAGGACGTCTTAGTAAGTCCTCATGATCCGGGAACCTGGCATGAGGGTAGCTTCTAAGGTGTCTTCCCATTGCTCTGGTGATCACCATGTCCCTAAACTCGAATTGACCCGAACACCTCCAACGGTGGTGCTACCTACCTCTCAATGGTGGGATGGCACTACTTTAAAGGACATCTACACAGACGAATTCCTTAGGGTAGGTAGGTTCTCAAGGATACTTGCTCTCTTCAAAACAAACTGAAATCTTTTCACACCAACACATTTTCAAAATCTTTCAAAAGCAAATTTTTCAAACACTCTGACGTACGAGTCGAACTGGAATTTTTCAAAGAAACTTTTTTTAAACCCACATTGAAAAGCAAACAAACCATTTTTGAAAACACATTGAGCAAGTATCTAAGAGCCCATGGATAACCATGGATAGAAAGGGTGCTAACACCTTCCCTTTCTATAACCTACCTCCCGAACCGAGAGCAATCTCTATAAGGAATTTTTCTGTGCTTTTGTCCTTTCCATTTGGAGAAAATAAAAGACGGTGGCGACTCTTGCTTCCGCGACATTTCGCGAACCAGCGTTAAACAGTCAGTTCCAGATCCACCGATCACAGAACTGGCGACTCTGTTGGGGACTAAACTTAAAGTGGGGTGTACCTTAGGGCTAGCTTATAACTATGTTTTCAATTGTTTTCCTTGTGTGCTTTAAATTGTGGGTTTCTTGGGAGTTCTATAGATCCTAACCCGGATCTGTGGGATACCTTTCTTAGAAAGTAGCAACAAGGCTGTGAGGGAACTGTGCGGGGTATACCGACATGGTTGAAACAGTCTGCTACGTTGATGTGGCACTTTGGTGTGTACCGGTAACCCTTGAGTTCAGTCAAGGAGAGTACGGGGCCTCCGCGTGGTGTCGTGAAGCATCAACAGACCTTAGGAACCTTAATTGAACTATCTTGGCCTCTTTAGGGTAGTGAGATAACTGACTTTGGTGCAGTCCGAGGTTGGTTGATACTCGATACTACGCTCAATTGAGGGTTGCTTTCCTGGAATATTTCGGTCGCCAGTTCAGTGGCTAAATCGAAACGATGAACAATGAAAGCAATCCCGTGATATTGGGAACCTTAGAACCCGGTTACTTTGATTAGGACAGGTTGAACCCACCAACTTCAAGAGGGTACTACCCAGACCCCATGCTGGCCTTAAACCTTAAGGGCTTGTCTTGTGTGCATTGTGTGCCTTACATGTTTGTCTTTGTAAATATCTGTGGTGTGTTTAATCATAGCATCATGACATCATCCAGCATCATATGCATTGACTAACCATTTCAGGGGTTCGAATTTTCATCTTTGTTCTTGTTTTGTAGGACATGGAAACTGTTCGTAGAAAGACAATTCAAATCAGTCTTGTAAGGATACCTCCTCAGCTTAAGGAGCTTATATCCAAGATTCCCGAGAACTCTTCATTCAGTGAAAGGCATGGAAGCCTCATAAGCTTGGTCAACACCAACATTGAGGAAGATATGATAAAGGTCCTGTTCCAGTTCTTTGACCCTCTGCATCACTGTTTTACCTTCTTGGATTATCAGTTGGTACCTACATTGGAGGAGTTCTCCCGGCTCCTGAAGATCCCTATCCTTGATCAGCTACCTTTCAACGGTACAGAAAAGGAACCTAAGCTTGAAGAGATTGCTAAAGCCTTGCACCTACAGTCATCTGACCTCAAGGGACATTGGGAAGTTAGAAGTGGTATCAAAGGGTTCTTAGCCAGGTTTCTATTTGAAAAAGCCCTTGAATGTTGGAACTCCCTTGACTTGCAAGCTTTTGAAGAGGTTGTGGCCCTCCTTGTCTATGGTTTGGTGTTGTTCCCTAACCCAGATCAACTTATTGATATCAGTGCTGTTCAGATCTTTATGTCCAGGAATCCCATACCTACATTGCTGGGGGACATCCTTCACTCATGTTACACTCGAACCATGAAAAAAAGAGGTGTCCTTATGTGTTGCACTCCTCTCCTGGGAAGGTGGTTTATTTCGCACCTTCCACAATCAGTCTTGAAGAACGAGCGGGGTTTGAGATGGTCACAACGGTTGATGACTCTTACACATGCAGATATACATTGGTGTCCTAGGTCCCGAGAAGATGTCACTATCATTGATCGTTGCGGGGAGTACCCTAATGTTCCTTTACTTGGAATCAGAGGAGGTATTACTTATAACCCATGCCTGGCTTGGAGACAGTTTGGTTATGCTCGGAGGGACGGTCCTCATGACATGTTAATCCCTGATATAGTTTTTGACTTCGACAACGATACTCAAGGACTTCGTCAGAGATTTATCAGAGCCTGGAGGATGCCAAGTAGGATAGACAGCAAGACACTGGGGCACAGGAACTCCATCCCTTTGGAACCTTACCTCAAATGGGTACGAGCTCGCTCCCAGAAGTTAGTGATGCCTTATCCTCACATGCTCCCAGTAATCAAAGAACCTGTCTTGGAAGGGGAAGTGTCCTACACTATTCAGCACCCTGATATGCCCACATCCTGGGAAGAGATGCAGAAGAGCTGGATCCATCTTAAGGAGGAAAGGAATTCTCTTGAGACTAGTCTGCATGCCAGTGAAAAGAAGGTCCTGGAGCTCACTCGCCTGTTGCATGAGGAGAGGAACCTCAACACCTACATAGCTCCGAAGAGGATGCGCAGTGTATTTTGGGACTGATTTGATTTTTGTACTTTTGCCCATGAGGCCTTGATGTATTAAACAATGATTTCTTTAATGATAACGTGTGTTCCTTTTGTCTACAACAAATTTGAACTTTCGAACCCTTGAATGCATTGCATACGCATTTCATACATCATGTGCATATCAGGTTTTTCCCCTTTTCAGGTTGCTTACAGTTCTTCGCTGTTTATTTCAGCATCATGAATCCCGAATCTGCATCAACCGAGACATCAATCAAGGCTCTTCAGGTGCAGAATGCACAATTCCAAGAACTAATCAAGGGTCTGGCTAAAGGCCAAGAAGAACTAAAGGCTATGCTCCTGAAGAAGGAGAAGAAGAAGAAAAGAAGAACTGTTCTGTTCAACTCGGGCCGAAGGTTTGGCAACACTCTGCAGCATGAAGAGGCTGGTTCTTCTGTTGGCAAGAGTCCTTCTCAGGCAGAAGTAAAGGTTCCTAGTCCGGTCGTCTCCGACAACGAGACAGATTTTGATGAGGAGCAGTACCCTCCTGCAGATAACAGGTATAAGCAACTGGAGGACAGGTTGAAGGCTATGGAGGTGCAACAGGCACCTGGGCTGGATTTCGGAGATTTGGGTTTGTCGACTGGTGTGATTATCCCGCATAAGTTCAAAGCACCATCCTTCTCCAAATATGACGGGGCATCTTGCCCCAAGCTGCATTTAAGGTCCTATGTTCGGAAAATTCAGCCGTACTCTGCGGATAAGAATTTATGGATCCACTTCTTCCAGGAGAGTCTTTCAGGGACTCATCTCGAATGGTTCTATCAGCTGGATGGGACCAAAGTTCGTAACTGGGAGGAGTTGGCTACTGCTTTCTATAAGCAGTATCAATATAATGCCGACCTTGCCCCCACACGTACCCAACTCCAGGGTATGGCGTTAGGTGCAAGCGAAGGTTTTAAGGAGTACGCTCAGAAGTGGAGAGACCTGGCTGGCAGGGTGCAGCCGCCATTGACTGATCGGGAGCTGGTAGACATGTTCTTGGGGACCCTATCTGGGCCGTTCTTCAACCATCTCATTGGGAATTCTTCCGCTGGGTTCACTGATTTGATCTTGACTGGAGAGAGAATTGAAGCTGGGCTGAAATCTGGGAAGATTGCGAAGGGTGCATCATCTAGTTCGGAAAAGAAACCATTCAAGAAGGAGTCTAGTGCCGTGTATGGTTCTAGGAAATCAGAAAGACCTGAACACCGCCAATCTGTCAGTGCGGTGATGATTGCTAAGCCTGCTGCCGCTCCTCGGCCAAACAATTCTCAAAGGGCTGAAAGACCCCGGAGGGAATTTACCCGGTTAAACATGACCTTATCGCAGATCCTGCCACAGTTGCTCGCAACCAATTTGGTGACTGTCAGGGAGGCTCCAAAGTTCCCAAATACAACATCTCCCAAGTACAACCCGAATGCTCGTTGTGCTTACCATTCAGAAAGCCCGGGGCACTCTACCGATGACTGTTGGGCGCTAAAGAACAAGCTACAGGACCTCATTGATGCTAAGGAGGTACAGTTTGAGGCGTCTGACAAGCCTAATGTGGTGACAGCTCCCCTGCCTGCTCATGGGATAAATGCTATTGGAGATGAGGAGGAAGCTGATGAAGCTGAGTTTGATAGCTGGATCTACCCGGCAACTGACGGTGGACTCAACAATTGGAGCGCAAAGGACAATCTCCCTGTTTCTTTTGTTACTAAGTAATGAATTCCTATGTTTTGTTATTTTGTAATAAACAATGATAAACTCTATGGCCCGGTGTCTTACCCGAGGCACCGTGGTTCTATTTGTGAGGGCATACAAATTGTCATGTCATATATCATGAATGAAAATCTTGGACGTATTTTTCGCATTGCAAATATTGTGTTCCTTTTCTGTCTTTCTATTCCTTTACATAAATTTCAAAACAGCCGTATTTACACACACACACTCACTCATACAGGTTTCAATCCACTCTGGATCTTACTGATAACGACTCTGCTACTGCCAGTTATGACTTCGAAAATCCGATCAACTTAGCCGAAGACGAAGGTGAAGATGATTGCGAAGTGCCTGGCGAGCTTGCAAGACTGTTGCTTCAGGAAGAGAGGGCAATTCAACCCCATGAAGAGCCAGTGGAAACCATAAACTTGGGTACTGAAACAGACAGAAAAGAGGTAAAGATTGGTGCCAACCTAGAGCTCAGCGTGAAGCAACGGTTAACCAAGATGTTACATGACTATGTGGAGATCTTTGCCTGGTCCTACGAAGACATGCCAGGGTTGGATACCGATATTGTTGTCCATCATTTGCCGACTAGGGAAGACTGCCCCCCAGTTAAACAAAAGGTCCGTCGGATGCGTCCAGAGATGTCTGAGAAGATTAAGGCCGAGGTCATGAAACAGTTTGATGCCGGGTTCCTTGCAGTAACTTCTTACCCTCAGTGGGTTGCTAATGTGGTGCCGGTACCTAAGAAGGACGGTAAGGTCAGAATGTGTGTTGACTACAGGGATCTGAACAGGGCCAGCCCCAAGGATGACTTCCCCTTACCTCACATTGATGTCCTCGTTGATAATACAGCTCAACACAAAGTGTTCTCTTTCATGGATGGTTTTTCAGGCTACAATCAGATCAAGATGGCACCTGAAGACATGGAAAAGACTACATTTGTTACCCAGTGGGGCACCTTCTGTTACAAGGTCATGCCATTCGGATTAAAAAACGCTGGGGCAACATACCAACGTGCCATGGTTGCCTTATTTCATGACATGATCCATCACGAGATAGAGGTGTATGTGGACGACATGATCGCAAGGTCCCAGACTGAGGAAGAGCACCTAGATCATCTGCAGAAATTGTTTGACCGGTTGAAACTGTACAAGCTAAGATTGAACCCTAACAAGTGTACCTTCGGGGTAAGATCGGGAAAACTGCTAGGCTTCGTGGTCAGTGATAAAGGTATTCAAGTGGACCCTGCTAAGGTCAAAGCTATTCAAGAGATGCCAGTTCCTAAGACAGAGAAGGAAGTCAGAGGCTTTTTAGGACGCCTGAATTACATTGCTCGCTTCATCTCACATCTGACTGCTACCTGTGAGCCAATCTTCAAGTTGCTGAAGAAAGATCAGGTAGTACGTTGGAACGATGAATGTCAGGCCGCCTTCGACAAAATCAAAGAGTATCTCCAAGAACCACCTATCCTTATGCCACCGGTTGAAGGGAGACCTCTGATACTATACCTGACAGTGCTAGACAATTCAATGGGGTGTGTGCTGGGGCAGCATGACGAGTCTGGCCGAAAAGAGCATGCCATTTATTACCTTAGCAAAAAGTTTACCGACTGTGAGACCCGATACTCACTGCTTGAGAAAACTTGTTGCGCTTTGGTATGGGCTGCTCGCCGGCTGAGACAGTATATGTTGACTCACACTACCTTGTTGATCTCAAAAATGGATCCTATAAAGTACATATTCGAAAAGCCTGCTCTGTCTGGGAGAATTGCAAGATGGCAAATGATCTTGACGGAATACGACATTCAGTACACAACCCAGAAAGCCATCAAGGGAAGTGTATTGGCAGACCACCTGGCACATCAAGCTGTAGATGACTACCAATCAATGAACTTCGAGTTTCCGGATGAAAGCATCATGATAGTAACTGATTGTGAAGTACCTGGACCGGATGAAGGACCTGAACCAGGATCCCGATGGTCTATGCACTTTGATGGAGCCTCCAATGCTTTGGGAAATGGTATCGGCGCCATAATCATATCTCCACAAGGTACTCATACTCCACTCACTGCCCGGCTGTGTTTCAACTGTACCAACAACATGGCAGAGTATGAGGCGTGTATCATGGGTCTTCAAGCTGCGATCGACCTAAGGATCAAATTTCTGAGTGTCTTCGGAGATTCCGCTCTTGTGATCAATCAGATCAAAGGAGAGTGGGATACGAAACATCCAAACTTGATTCCTTACAGAGAATGTGTGTTGACCCTGATTCCCCACTTCACGGAGATAACCTTCGAGCATTTTCCAAGAGAAGAGAATCAGCTAGCGGACGCGTTGGCTACAATGTCTTCAATGTTCAAGGTCAAATGGGATAATGAAGCTCCCCGGATCATCATCTGGAAACTGGACGAACCGGCATACTGTTGTGATCTCGAAACTGAATTGGTGACTGAGAAGCCTTGGTACCACGAAGTGAAAAGATATCTGGAAGCTCAGGAATACCCTGAAGGCGCCTCTGTCAATGATAAGAAATTCCTGAGGAGGTTCGCAGCCAAATTCTTCCTTAGCAACGGCATCTTGTACAAGCGAAACCATGATTCAACCTTACTGCGCTGTGTGGATAAGATTGAAGCAGAAAGAATCATGGAAGAGCTACACGACGGGACCTTTGGTACACATTCCAGTGGACATACAATGGCTAAAAAGATCCTATGGGCGGGATATTACTGGTCCACAATGGAAGCCGACTGCTACCAACACTCCAGGACATGCCACAAGTGCCAGATTTATGCAGACAAGGTGCACGTTCCTCCGGTTCCCCTGAATGTTCTGACTGCACCTTGGCCGTTTGCAACGTGGGGCATAGATATGATCGGCGAGATTAAACCTACGGCATCCAATGGGCATCGCTTCATCCTAGTGGCGATTGATTATTTTACGAAGTGGGTTGAGGCAGCATCCTATGCTACGGTAACCAAGACTGTTGTGGCACGGTTCATTCGGCACAACCTAATTTGTCGGTACGGCGTCCCTGAGCGGATTATTACGGACAACGGTACCAATCTGAACAACAAGATGATCGCTGAGCTCTGCGAACAGTTCAAAATACAGCACCACAATTCTTCTCCTTACAGACCGAAGATGAATGGGGCTGTAGAAGCAGCAAATAAGAACATCAAGAAGATCGTGCAAAAGATGACAGTGACGTACAAGGATTGGCACGAGATGTTACCGTTCGCTCTACATGGGTACCGTACCTCGGCTAGGACGTCAACCGGGGCAACTCCTTTCTCTCTGGTTTATGGCATGGAGGCAGTCTTGCCGATCGAAGTCCAAATTCCCTCTCTACGGATAATGAAGGATGCAAATCTGAACGAAGATGATTGGATCCAGACACGACTTGATCAACTCAACCTCATTGACGAAAAGAGACTTGCTGCTATCTGTCATGGTCAGACGTATCAGAAACGGATGATCAGGGCATTTAACAAAAAGGTCAGACCACAGGAGTATCAAGTTGGGGATCTGGTGATCAAGCGAATCATCCTTCCTCAGAGTGATCCAAGGGGCAAATGGACCCCTACGTACGAAGGGCCATTTGTGGTTAAGCATGTGTTCTCAGGAGGAGCAATGATATTAACCAACATGGATGGTGACGACCTTCCTCACCCCGCCAATGCAGACATAGTTAAAAAATACTACGCATGAAAAAAGACCCGCTAGGCTGACATGCCTAGGCAAAAATTAGGGCTTCCCGTCGAACCAAAAGGGTTCGGGCAAAATGAAGGGATGAAAATGAAAAATCTGTACACCCGGCAAGTCGAAAACCTGAAAAGGCGGCTTGGGCAAAAATGGGTATCCCGGTGGACTGAAAACCCGAAAGGGCAGTCCAGGCAAAAATTAGGGATAAAGCGTAATACTATGTCTCATTGATCACTTTGCATCCAGAATCCGGTATCTGCATCAAGTTCAGACGGCATCGATCAGTCAGCTTCACCTTCAACCAAGGTCATCAAGTGATGAGACGCTCAGAGTCATAAAGGCAATAGCAGAGTTGAAACCCAGTGGGATCATTCATTTCACACAGCTGTTTTATTTTCTTTTGTACAAAATTTGTATAAACTCTTTTGTCCGGCGGCGTACCTCTTACTAGGACGCCAGCCTCTTGTACACAAAACGCCTATTCAGGCCATTCAAAATCAATACAAATATATTTTCAGTTAAACGTGCCCAGTGTTTTTCTTTTTCTGTTTTGTTTTTGCGAAGAACGTCCAAGGTTCAATTTGTGATATATGCATTGACAATAATTTGCTAACTCATAAATATTTGCATACGAAACAAAGGAATTAATTGCAGGTAACACTAGAAACAGGGGCAATAAAAGAGTTGTCTGAGCAGTTTAATTGTTCCATCCTCCAAGGTACCAAGGTAGGTTCAGCTAAAGAACATAACCAGTATGCCTGAATTCCCCAGAGAGTGAGCCAACAAAACAGTACATTCTTCTCCAAGAAGAGCTATCAAATATCAAGGAAATTGAGTATTCTCCCGTAGATCTCAATACTTCCCCAGCAGCAATACATATATCCTTAAACAAGCATCCCCGGCAGTCTTGGTCTAAAAGATTGTTCCCCGGCGGTATACCAACGTTCAAAGGAATCACTTTCCCCAGCATATCAAAACTCCCCAGAAGAGTCTAATCCAGGAAAGATGGAGTCTGTATCCCCAAGCAATAAGCTTATCCCCAGTAGATTCTGGAAGCTTATCACCTCGCAGAGCACGAACGCGTCGTCCGGCTTGACTTAAAGAGTTATTTCCTTAACAGGATATAACTGGGTTATCCTCAGCCAAAAAAAAACCCCCGGAAAGATCGTCGTCGACAAAGTCTTCCTATCCCCAGCGAAGTCTATCAGCACTTCCAATACAACAAGGATATCCTCAGCAAGTTACTCTCAACATTCAGCAAAGCATCTCTGTCCCCACAGAGTATTGCTTCCCAGCATGGTCGTCAGAGTATCTTTTCTCCCTGCAGAATCTTCCATTTGCCAAGTTTATTCCGCAACGGAGTCATCTTCTCCTACCGGTATTCTTGCAACTATCATCCCCAGCGGAAGGGAAATCCATTCTTCAACATCAGCCCAGGATATGACTTCCTGGCACCCGTCAAAGAGTTTACTTTCTTAGACGAAAAACATATTCATAAAACATCACATACATCATTATAGCATGCATAGACGCATCATATCATACAAATCTCATTTATGTTGAGAACATCATTGCGTGATCCATATCATGCATTGCATACGACTGACCTTTACCTTTCAGGAAAGATGCAGTTGAAATTCTCAAACATATTTCAAAGCCTTCTCTAGTCCAGCTAAATCGACTCCCAATAGATTTTTCTGATAAACACTCAGCAGAACCTATGGTCCCCTCTCCGGCAAGTGCGTGAGGCGGTAATTCCTTTTTCAAGATGTTTCCCTCTCTGACGATGAGTGTGAGGTGATAGTCTTCTATGGTCCCCTCTCCGGCAAGTGCGTGAGGTGGTAATTCCTTTTTCAAGATGTTTCCCTCTCCGACGATGAGTGTGAGGTGATAGTCTTCTATGGTCCCCTCTCCGGCAAGTGCGTGAGGCGGTAATTCCTTTTTCGAGATGTTTCCCTCTCCGACGATGAGTGTGAGGTGATAGTCTTCTATGGTCCCCTCTCCGGCAAGTGCGTGAGGTGGTAATTCCTTTTTCAGATGTTTCCCTCTCCGACGATGAGTGTGAGGTGATAGTCTTCTATGGTCCCCTCTCCGGCAAGTGCGTGAGGCGGTAATTCCTTTTTCGAGATGTTTCCCTCTCCGACGATGAGTGTGAGGTGATAGTCTTCTATGGTCCCCTCTCCGGCAAGTGCGTGAGGTGGTAATTCCTTTTTCAGATGTTTCCCTCTCCGACGATGAGTGTGAGGTGATAGTCTTCTATGGTCCCCTCTCCAACGGCGAGTGAGGTGGTAATTCCTTTTTCAGATGTTTCCCTCTCCGACGATGAGTGTGAGGTGATAGTCTCCCATGGTTCCCTCTCCGACGGTGTGTGAGGTAGTAAGTCCTTTTCAGATGATTCCCTCTCCGACGATGAGTGTGAGGTGATAGTCTCTTATGTTTCCCTCTCCGACGGTGTGTGAGGTGACAATTCCTTTTCCTATGATTCCCTCTCCGACGGCGAGTGAGGTGATTCCCTTTCAGATTATAATAGCCTATGGTTCTCGTTCCAATACTGCAAAGATGGTAATTCCCGCCAAGATTTTTCTCAACGAGCGTTGTTGAGGTTAAAATCACCCAAGGTTCTCTTACTAGTCATGCTAAGGCAGTAACCATCCATAGTTCATTCATCTTATGAAGCTCCAGACTCAGCTCCTGTAACCAGTCAGGACATATCTATGCCAAGCATCTAAAAATCAGCTCCTGCAACGTGTCAGGTACTCATTTTCTGTTTTGCAGGTACGCAAGTTCTCGCTAAGGAATCTCTTACGCGATCGACATCCAGATGGCATCTATAAGCCCATCATCCTATCCAGCAATCCCCAAATGGCATCTATAAGCCCATTCCCATCACACTGCTAACATGTGAGCGCAAATTTCTGGGCACTCTAGTGTCCAATCATCTTTTACCCTCGGATTACGAAAGGCACGTCAGCCAATCTGCATCCTCAGGTCTAAGAAGATTGAACAGGGGCAACTGTTGTACCCCAAAATTTGCCCTCCCATATTCTTCAAGAAATTGCCAAGCCAAGTCATAAAATTCCCCAAGGGTTGCCCAGTGCAAAAGACTCCTACACAGTCAAAACTAGGGTTTGTGTTCTGATCAAGAAAATGGAGTTTTCAAAGGGCCAATCAAGTCTCACATGCCTACAAAGATGGTCAAGTATCCTCATATCAAGTTTCAAGGCATTCAACTCAAAATTGCACAGTCAAAACCCTAAATTGCACTACAGTCAACTGTAGGGGCAAAATGGTCATTTGGCAGTCAAAAGTTCAAATTTTTGGTCAACATATCATTTTGAAGCCACAAACATCATTTGATCAATGCTTGATCATGATTCTCAAAATTTGGCTCAGAAATCATCAAAGATACAAAAGTTACTATATTTGGACAGCTGGAAAAGTCAACTGAAATTGACCACGGCATAACTTTCACATGGATTATCATAAAAATTCCATCCAAATATCATTTTGAAGAGAAAGACATTTCCTACAATTCATCTTCATACTTCAAGTCCAAGAAATGCTCTCACAAAAAGTTATCAATTTCAACATTATAGGTCATTTTCAAAAGTCAACAAAAAGGGACTTTAAGTCAAAGGCCATCATTAAAGAGTTATTTCCTTAACAGGATATAACTGGGTTATCCTCAGCCAAAAGCCATGGAAAGATCGTCGTCGACACCGTCTTCTTACCCCAGCGAAGTCCATCAATACTTCCAACAACAAAGATATCCTCAGCAAGTTACTATCAACAATTCAGCAAAACATCTCTCTCCCCACAGAGTGTTGCTTCCCAGCATGGTCGCAGAGTATCTTTTCTCCCCGCAGAATCTTCCATTTGCCAAATTTATTCCGCAACAGAGTCATCTTCTCCTACCGGTATTCTTGCAGTTATCATCCCCAGCGGAAGCAAAATCTATTCTTCAACATCAGCCCAGGATACGACTTCCCGGCACCCGTCAAGGATTTACTTTCCTAGACGAAGAACACATTCATAAAACGTCACATACATCATTATAGCATGCATAGACGCATCATATCACCCCAATCTCATTTATTTTTGAGAACATCTTAAAATCATGCAATTCACGCATTATGACATTGCATACAACTAATTCGTTACTTTTCAGGAAAGAACGATCAACAGATAAAAGTCTTTACCCGTTGAGGTAGTAATCGTCCCAGATTCCTTCATCATCCCGTTGAGGTAGTAATCGTCCCAGATTCCTTCATCATTCTGCTGAGGTAGTAATCGTCCCAGATTCCTTCATCATCCTGCTGAGGTAGTAATCGTCCCAGATTCCTTCATCATTCTTCCGAGGTAGTAATCGTCCCAGATTCCTTCATCATCCTGCTGAGGTAGTAATCGTCCCAGATTCCTTCATCATTCTTCCGAGGTAGTAATCGTCCCAGATTCCTTCATCATCCTGCTGAGGTAGTAATCGTCCCAGATTCCTTCATCATTCTTCTGAGGTAGTAATCGTCCCAGATTCCTTCATCATCCTGCTGAGGTAGTAATCGTCCCAGATTCCTTCATCATATATTTGGAGTAGCAATCGTCTCAGATTCCTTCATCACATCCTCATCAAAAAAACCTCTCTAGCCCAGCTAAATCGACTCCCAACAGATTTTTCTGATAAAGACTCAGCAGAAGTTATGGTCCCCTCTCCGGCAAGTGCGTGAGGTGGTAATTCCTTCTTCAGATGTTTCCCTCTCCGACGATGAGTGTGAGTTGATAATCTCTTATGGTCCCCTCTCCGGCAAGTGCGTGAGGTGGTAATTCCTTTTCAAGATGTTTCCCTCTCCGACGATGAGTGTGAGGTGAAAATCTCCCATGGTCCCCTCTCCGGCAAGTGCGTGAGGTGGTAATTCCTTTTTCAGATGTTTCCCTCTCCGACGATGAGCGTGAGGTGATAGTCTCCTATGGTCCCCTCTCCGACGGTGTGTGAGGTGACAATTCCTTTTCCTATGATTCCCCTCTCCGACGGCGAGTGAGGCGATTCCCTTTCAGATTATAATGGTCTATTGGTTCTCTTCCTGATACTGCAAAGATGGTAATTCCCGCCAAGATTTTTCTCAACGAGCGTTGTTGAAGCCAAAATCACCCAAGGTTCTCTTACCATTCATGCTAGGGCAGTAACCATACCTGGTTCATTCATCATCTTATGAAGCTCCCAGACTCAGCTCCTGTAACCAGTCAGGACACATCTATACCAGGCATCTAAAAATCAGCTCCTGCAACGTGTCAGGTACTCATTTTCTGTTTTGCAGGTATGCAGGTTCTAGCTAAGGAATCTCCTACGCGATCAACATCCAGATGGCATCTATAAGCCCATCATCCTATCCAACAACCTTCCAATGGCATCTATAAGCCCATTCCCCTATCACACTGCTAACATGCGAGCGCAAATTTCTGGGCACTTTAGTGTTCAATCATCTTCCACCCTCGGATTACGAAAGGCACGCCAGCCAATCTGCATCCTCAGGTCTAAGAAGATTGAACAGGGGCAACTGTTGCACCCCAAAATTTGCCCTCCCATATTCTTCAAGAAATTGCCAAGCCAAGTCACAAAATCCCCCAAGGGTTGTGCAGCTCAACTGTCTCCTATACAGTCAAAACTAGGGTTTGTGTTCTGATCAAGAAAAGGAAGTTTTCAAAGACCCAATCAAGTCTCACATGCTTACAAATATGGTCAAGTATCCTCATATCAAGTTTCAAGGCATTCAGCTCAAAATTGCACAGTCAAAACCCTAGATTGCACTACAGTCAATTGTAGGGGCAAAATGGTCATTTGACAGTCAAAAGTTCAAATTTTTGATCAACATATCATTTTGAAGCCACAAACATCATTTGATCAATGCTTGATCATGATTCTCAAAATTTGGCTCAGAAAATCATCAAGATGCAAAAGTTACTATATTTGGACAGCTGAAAAAGTCAACTGAAATTGACCAGGGCATAACTTTCACATGGATTATCAGAAAAATTCCATCCAAAGCTCATTTTGAAGAGAAAGACATTTCCTACAACTCATCTTCATACTTCAAGTCCAAGAAATGCTCTCACAAAAAGTTATCAATTTCAACATTATAGGTCATTTTCAAAAGTCAACAAAAAGGGACTTTAAGTCAAAGGCCATAACTTGAGATTGGTAAATCAAAATGACATGGGACCAAAGGCATTGGTTAGAGGACTCAAAGACCTTTCCAAAATGTCCAAGAACATGTGAAAAGCTTAAAAATTGAGCAAGTTATGCCTTGTGGAAGTTGGGAAAAGTTTGGGAATTTTGAAAAGTCAACTTTACTTCAAATGACCTAAAATTGCTAATGGGCCCTATTTTCTTCCATGATTCATCATTCCAAGCCTATGCACGACCACTTGGCCCAAAGGGAAGTATTTTCTCATTTTTTATTTATTTATTTGAATTTCTATTAATATTAATTAATTTAAATTATATAAATATGTGGAAAATATAAAACTTACCTTAACCAATCTTTTTATGCATAATTTGCCATCAATATTTCGTGCATAGGTTAATAGGGAAAGATTTGGACTAATTGGATGCAAATTGATACAAAATGCACATGGAAAGATATGAAAAGGATCCTTAACAAATCAAATCCTTAATCCATAATTGCAAGAGATTTGTGCTAGTTTTGTTAACCTAATGCCTTCCATACAAATACAGGAATACAACCCTAAGCCTTAGAGACAAAAAGCTGCGCAAAAAACCATTGAACAAACTTGGAATTTTTGGCAAAAAAGTAAAAAACTGAAAAGCACTCTAGAGGACGATTCAAAGCCTAATTCCTTTTCCAATAGCTTCCTTGGGTTCCTCTGAAGCTAGCTGAATCATTCTCCAGGTCCCATACTTAAAGAAACGCAAGGTTGCTATCAAAATTGGTAAAGGAAATTTCGAAACTGATTCCCATTATCCATGCATCTTTAACATATTCTATTGCTATTTTTATACTCAGGGTTATGTTTACAAACTAACTGTATGGTTTAATTAAAGTTTCGTGCCCTATAGGAGAATTCACCATTAGAGATGCTTAGGGTTCCGAAGTTTTCGAATTAGGCGTTTTCAATTCTTATAAAATTAAGACGTACCAATGCCATGAACGAAATCTACAGGTTGAGACGAAGAAGATAGGACGTTCGCGCTCAATTTATGAGCTTTCAGGACCTAATCGCTATTATGGAATTTGGCTTGTTTTGAGGGGGTTCAAAACCCCCGTTAACCTTTCTCTATTGTTCAGGCAAAAAGAAATCTTGAGGAAGACGATGAAGTGGCGTGCATTGGTTGGATAATTTGAAGTTTTCGCGCTTTAAATCACTTATACATTATTTCATATTATATTATTCATTGTAAATTTATTTAACAAATGTGTGGTAGTGGTCCAGTGGCAATGAGGTGTATTGGCAATCCACATGACCTGGGTTCGAGACCCAGGTCCTGACTTTCCTTCATATTTTTCTTCATAAAATGCTCCCATGCAGCTTCAGCGCAATGGTTCACCATATGCCATTCTAATCCAAGCGTCCACGCGTCCTACCAATTCAGATCAAAGGCGTGGATGCAAAGAACACCATAAGGACAGGTCAACACGCTGGCACACAAACTGGAAAAGTCAAATGGATTTCAAGCTATTGGGCCTGATTTGCTGAACCAAAACCTCCAATTTGGGGCTACCCCCCCCCCCCCCCCCCCCTGGTTTGCTATCATCATTTTTTCTTATTCTTGTTTTAATGTTAATTTTTACTTTTAATTACATGTTTATTTAAATAATTATATTTTTTACAATATATAAAAACATCATGAAAATCAGAAAAGGCAAAAAATATAATATTTATTTATTTAATTATTTTTATGAATAAATGCATGTAAATAAACTTAGTTTTAATTAGGTTGTAATTTTAATCCTTTTAATGACTAAAAATCCAAAAATATGTAGAAATAGGTGTAATTAATTTTGATTTCCTTTAATTTTCCTTTTTTTTACAATAATAATGTTTAGTTTATTTATTTTCTATAATTAAATTTTGCATGTAAATTAATTTAGATTTAAATTAGGTTAAAACTTAATATTTTCACAATAAACTTAAAAACCATTAGAATTAGGGTTTACATTTCCAATTTCATTCTAATAAATTCTTCTCCTTTTAAAAAAACATAAAATACCAAAAACATTTAATTTTGATTTTAATTCCTCATTAACTTTAATTGTTTGCAAAAGAGTCCAACGCCCATGTTCGTAACTTATTTAATGTCGCGTATTTATTTTATATCGTTTAAATAATCATGTAATTCGCACTTTTATTCGCTTTATTTATTTTCCGTCAAATCGGGTCCGGTTTAATTTTGGCGATGTGGACCCGCGCCATTTGTAATAGTTGTAGATTTATTTTCCCGCAAATATTAAACTGTTAAATAAGCATGCAAGAATGAATGGACTAAAATAAAAACAAGCGTAGAACACCAATGACATGACAAGACAAAGACAAATGAAAACGACACACAAATCGCACACACCACCCCTAGGGTACGCCTCACTGTTGCCTTGCCTCGAAAGGTGATCGTCGAGTAGAGGATGTCTTAGTAAGTCCTCATGATCCGGGAACCTGGCATGAGGGTAGCTTCTAAGGTGTCTTTCCATTGCTCTGGTGATCACCATGTCCCGAACCTCGAATTGACCCGAACACCTCCAACGGTGGTGCTACCCACCTCTCAATGGTGGGATGACACTACTTTTAAGGACATTTACACAGACGAATTCCTTAGGGTAGGTAGGTTCTCAAGGATACTTGCTCTAATTTCAAACAAATCAAAACATCTTTTCACCAACACATTTTCAAAAGCTTTCAAAAGCAAATTTTTCAAACACTCTGACGTACGAGTCGAACTAAAATTTTTCAAAGAAACTTTTTTTAAACCCACATTGAAAAGCAAACAAACAATTTTGAAAACACATTGAGCAAGTATCTAAGAGCCCATGGATAACCATGGATAGAAAGGGTGCTAATACATTCCCTTTCTATAACCTACCTCCCGAACCGAGAGCAATCTCTTTAAGGAATTTTTCTGTGCTTTTGTCCTTTCCATTTGGAGAAAATAAAAGACGGTGGCGACTCTTGCTTCCGCGACATTTCGCGAACCAGCGTTAAACAGTCAGTTCCAGATCCACCGATCACAGAACTGGCGACTCTGCTGGGGAATAAACTTAAAGTGAGGTGTACCTTAGGGCTAGTCCATAACTGTGTTTTCAATTGTATTGATTTGCTTGCTTTACTATTGTGGGTTGCATCGGAGTTACATAGATCCTAACCCGGATCTGGGGATACCTTCTTAGAAAGTAGCAACAAGGCTGTGAGGGAACTGTGCGGGGTATACCGACATGGTTGAAACAGTCTGCTACGTTGATGTGGCACTTTGGTGTGTACCGGTAACCCTTGAGTTCAGTCAAGGAGAGTACGGGGCCTCCGCGTGGTGTCGTGAAGCATCAACAAACCTTAGGAACCTTAATTGAACTATCTTGGCCTCTTTAGGGTAGTGAGATAACTGACTTTGGTGCAGTCCGAGGTTGGTTGATACTCGATACTACACCCAATTGAGGGTTGCTTTCCTGGAATATTTCGGTCGCCAGTTCAGTGGCTAAATCGAAACGATGAACAATGAAAGCAATCCCGTGATATTGGGATCCTTAGAACCCAGTTACTTCTAATAGGACAGGTTGAGCCCACCAACTTCAAGAGGGTAATACCTAGACCTCACGCTGGCCTAAACTCTAAGGGCTCTTTTGTGTGACTTGTGTGCCTTTGTACTTGCCTACTTGCATGCTTGTTAGCTGACACATGTTTCTTGCAGGTCTTGTTTATAGTCCTTAACTAGGACTCATGACAGGGTTTGCCAAATTTCTTGCAGGTTTTGTTTATAGTCCTTAATAGGGACTCATAACAAAGTATACTGAATTTCTTGCAGGTTTTGTTTATAGTCCTTAACTAGGACTCATGACAGGGTTTACCAAATTTCTTGTAGGTTTTGTTTATAGTCCTTAACTAGGACTCATGACAAAGTATACTGAATTTCTTGCAGGGTCTGTTTATAGTCCTTAAATGGGACTCATAACATGGTTTACCTACATCACTCCATGCATAGCATGACATCATATCATTGCATACATCCTAACCCATTTCAAGGATCTCAAGGGCTTGTGATGCAGGTCATGATGAATCAACTATCCCAGCAAGGGGTAAAGAGGATTTATTTTCCTCTAGACCAGGTTGTCAGGGGCTATGACCCACTTGATATGGTGAGCTTTGACACCTGAAGAATGATCCCATAGCTAAGGTTATCAGGGGCTATGACCCACTGGATATGGTGAGCCTTTGACCCTTGAAGAAGGGCTCTCTACAACAGGAAGTTCCTTCAATCAAGCCACCGGTTTCCAATTCTAACAAACTGTCTTGTTTATCCCGCGAGGTCCTTGAAAACATTACATGCATGTCATACATCTCATTGCATTGCAGGTATCCCTTTGACAGGTTGCTTACCCTTCTCCGCTGTTTATTTCAGCCGATCGTCATGAATCCTGAATCATCAGCCGAGCAGACCATCAAGGCCCTCCAGGCTCAGAACGCCCAGTTCCAAGGGCTGATCATGAATTTGACCCAGGGGCAACAAGATCTGAAGGCTCTGCTCTTGAAGAAGGACAAGAAGAAGAAGAGGACTGTTCTGTTCAGCCCTAGACGCAGATCTGGGAATACACTGCAGACTGAAACTGAGAAGACTACTCCATCTGTGAGGGAAAGCAGTCACCATGAGAGAGAGGTGCCTAGTCCAGTGGTCTCCGACAACGAGACAGATTTCAACAACGAACAATACCCTCCGGCTGAGGATAAGTACAAACAGTTGGAAGAACGGCTCAGTGCTATGGAGATACAAAAAGTGCCCGGCCTGGACTTCGAGGATCTAGGTCTGTCTTCCGGGGTAGTAATCCCGCACAAGTTTAAGGCACCTGCCTTTGCTAAATACGACGGGGCATCCTGTCCTAAGTTGCATCTCAGGGCTTACACAAGGAGGATCCAACCCTATACAGCTGACAAAAACTTATGGATCCATTTCTTCCAAGAGAGTCTTTCAGGGACTCAGCTCGAGTGGTTCTATCAACTGAATGGAGCCAACATCCGTACCTGTGAAGACTTAGCCACTGCATTTTACAAACACTACCAGTATAATGCCGACCTCACTCCCACACGTACTCATCTTCAGGGGATGTCTATGGGTACAGGCGAAGGCTTCAAAGAGTATGCTCAAAAATGGAGGGACCTTGCTGGAAGGGTACAACCACCTCTGACTGACCGCGAGCTCGTCGACATGTTCTTGGGGACCCTGTCTGGTCCATTCTTCAACCACCTAATTGGGAATTCTGCTGCTGGGTTTACAGATCTTGTCTTGACTGGGGAGAGAATCGAAGCTGGTATCAAGTCGGGGAAGATTCAAGAAACCGCACCTGCTGATACTCAGAAAAAGCCCCACAGTGGAAAGAAAGAGTCCAATGCTATACATGGTAAAAAGGGTCGTCATGATGCAGGGGCAATCCAGATTTCTGATCCCACGCCCGTTCAACCAAGGAAGAGCAATAGGCGTAGGATAAAGCATCAAGATAGGAAGTACACTGACATCAACATGTCTTTGTCTCAGGCATTACAGCAATTGCTGAAGGCGAAAATGATCACACTTAAGGATCCTCCTCAAAATCCTGACACTTCCTCTCCCAAGTACAACCCGGGCGTGAGATGTGCCTACCATTCTGACAGTCCTGGACATGACACCAACGACTGTTGGACCTTGAAGAACAAGATCCAGGATTTGATTGACGCCAAGGAGGTCGAGTTTGAACACTGATCCTACGCCCAATCATCGAGAATGTCTTTTGTTCATTCAATTGTTCAAGTTGTATTTTTTCTTGATTGTTCAAACGTTTATTCATGTTAAACATTGTTATCACATTAATGCATCGCTTATGTCTATTTTGAATCAATATATTCGCATTCACTATATGCAAATTGTTTTCATATTTTTTCTGATGTCAACTCTCGTTAATTCTAAGCCTCTTGAGGGAGGATGACGAAAACGATACCGAATCTACAGTATGCTTTGGAACAGACCCCGCTGATGAGGTACAGGCATTGTTTCAAATCCTAAACACTGGAGTTATAAGGAAGATAATCCCTCGTCAACCCATCTGAGCCAAAGAAGTAGGAGTTTTATTTTCGAAAATTGAAACCCTTAATCATAACCTGGGGCAGGGTAGGCTTCTCAGTTGATCCAAGTGCACAATGAATGGCACCAAATGAGTTGTTCCAAAACAAAAAGACAGTGATGGTTCAGAACAATCATAAGGGCAGGCAGTTGTTATCAAAAAAAATCATAAACAAAAAGCCCAAAAAGTCAAAACCTATAAAAGGGACTTATGAAACTGGGGCATCCCGCTGACTGTAATTCCAAAAAGGAAACAGTTCAGGCAAAAAAAAAAGAAAGGGATAACAAAAAAAAATCAGACAAGAAAGAGGTCTTACAAACCCTCAACAAAAACAAAAATGACTGCCTATTCAGAATCAATCATCAATATCTGAATCATCATCGGAAAATCAGAGCAAAGACTCAAACAAGGTCTAACGTACGATCAACTGAGTTTAGGTTTGGAGAACATCACGAAGAGCGGGTGGGTACAAATAATTTGAGCCTTTATCCTTTGTTTCTTAAACCGTGAACCAGGCCACGTTATAACCCTTAAAAGTCCTAGCTGAAGCATGGGTTAGTTCGAAAGCATACTGTTACGAAAGGTATCCCGACTCCTTAAGGCCTATGGTAAATACGGAGTTGACATCACGTTTTACAAACATCTAATTATTTTATGAAAAAAGAATGCATTTTCAAAAATCTTCAAGACAGACATAAGCTTTGCATTTTTAACATAACTTTGTTTGCATATGACTTTTTGTTTGAACAACAGAGAAGTTTGCACGACGAATATCTTATGAACAAAAGGCTTCTCCACAAAAGAGTCACCTCTAATGAACAGAAGCACTTCCAATCAAGGGGCATGGTATGATCATGGTCCGTCATCTGGGGCAGTTCAGTCAAGATTCGGAGAATCTCTCAAAGGCCAAATAGCCTGGGGCAAATCTCCGCCTGAGTCACTTGGGGGCGTTCCAGCAACAAAACTTACACGATCAAAAATCTTCTGGTGGCACGACAAAACACTTCTAACAGGGGCAACTCCCTACTTTCTGAGAACAGACATAGTCGGAAAGATGCTACGCAAAATCAAAGACCCGCTAGGTTGACATACCTAGGCAAAAATAAGGGCTTCCCGGCGAACAAAAAGGGTTCGGGCAAAATGAAGGGATGAAATGAAAAAAAAACTGTACACCCGGCAAGTCGAAAACCTGAAAAGGCGGCTTGGGCAAAAATGGGTATCCCGGTGGACTGAAAACCCGAAAGGGCAGTCCAGGCAAAAGTTAGGGATTAAAGCGTACGACTATGTCCCGCCATCTGCCTACCAGAAGAAGGTTTGTCCATCAACGACTATCAGCACCCCACAAATGCCTCCCTCATAGAAACAGGGGCAATAAAGAATGGTCTAAGCAATCTGATTGTTCTATCCTCCAAAGTATCAGGGTAGGTTCCATTGAAGAACACGACCGGTACAGTTCAATACTTCCCCAGGAAAGTTGGGATTCATATCCCCAAGCCATAAGCATATCCCCAGTAAATTTTGGAAGCTTGTCCCCTCGCAGAACACGAACACGTCGTCCGACTTGATTTAAAGAGTTATTTCCTTAACAGGATATAACTGGGTTATCCTCAGCCAAAAGCCATGGAAAGATCGTCGTCGACACCGTCTTCTTACCCCAGCGAAGTTCATCAATACTTCCAACAACAAAGATATCCTCAGCAAGTTACTATCAACAATTCAGCAAAACATCTCTCTCCCCACAGAGTGTTGCTTCCCAGCATGGTCGCAGAGTATCTTTTCTCCCCGCAGAATCTTCCATTTGCCAAATTTATTCCGCAACAGAGTCATCTTCTCCTACCGGTATTCTTGCAGTTATCATCCCCAGCGGAAGCAAAATCTATTCTTCAACATCAGCCCAGGATACGACTTCCCGGCACCCGTCAAGGATTTACTTTCCTAGACGAAGAACACATTCATAAAACGTCACATACATCATTATAGCATGCATAGACGCATCATATCACCCCAATCTCATTTATTTTTGAGAACATCTTAAAATCATGCAATTCACGCATTATGACATTGCATACAACTAATTCGTTACTTTTCAGGAAAGAACGATCAACAGATAAAAGTCTTTACCCGTTGAGGTAGTAATCGTCCCAGATTCCTTCATCATCCCGTTGAGGTAGTAATCGTCCCAGATTCCTTCATCATTCTGCTGAGGTAGTAATCGTCCCAGATTCCTTCATCATCCTGCTGAGGTAGTAATCGTCCCAGATTCCTTCATCATTCTTCCGAGGTAGTAATCGTCCCAGATTCCTTCATCATCCTGCTGAGGTAGTAATCATCCCAGATTCCTTCATCATTCTTCCGAGGTAGTAATCGTCCCAGATTCCTTCATCATCCTGCTGAGGTAGTAATCGTCCCAGATTCCTTCATCATTCTTCTGAGGTAGTAATCGTCCCAGATTCCTTCATCATCCTGCTGAGGTAGTAATCGTCCCAGATTCCTTCATCATATATTTGGAGTAGCAATCGTCTCAGATTCCTTCATCACATCCTCATAAAAAAAAACCTCTCTAGCCCAGCTAAATCGACTCCCAACAGATTTTTCTGATAAAGACTCAGCAGAAGTTATGGTCCCCTCTCCGGCAAGTGCGTGAGGTGGTAATTCCTTCTTCAGATGTTTCCCTCTCCGACGATGAGTGTGAGTTGATAATCTCTTATGGTCCCCTCTCCGGCAAGTGCGTGAGGTGGTAATTCCTTTTCAAGATGTTTCCCTCTCCGACGATGAGTGTGAGGTGAAAATCTCCCATGGTCCCCTCTCCGGCAAGTGCGTGAGGTGGTAATTCCTTTTTCAGATGTTTCCCTCTCCGACGATGAGCGTGAGGTGATAGTCTCCTATGGTCCCCTCTCCGACGGTGTGTGAGGTGACAATTCCTTTTCCTATGATTCCCCTCTCCGACGGCGAGTGAGGCGATTCCCTTTCAGATTATAATGGTCTATTGGTTCTCTTCCTGATACTGCAAAGATGGTAATTCCCGCCAAGATTTTTCTCAACGAGCGTTGTTGAAGCCAAAATCACCCAAGGTTCTCTTACCATTCATGCTAGGGCAGTAACCATACCTGGTTCATTCATCATCTTATGAAGCTCCCAGACTCAGCTCCTGTAACCAGTCAGGACACATCTATACCAGGCATCTAAAAATCAGCTCCTGCAACGTGTCAGGTACTCATTTTCTGTTTTGCAGGTATGCAGGTTCTAGCTAAGGAATCTCCTACGCGATCAACATCCAGATGGCATCTATAAGCCCATCATCCTATCCAACAACCTTCCAATGGCATCTATAAGCCCATTCCCCTATCACACTGCTAACATGCGAGCGCAAATTTCTGGGCACTTTAGTGTTCAATCATCTTCCACCCTCGGATTACGAAAGGCACACCAGCCAATCTGCATCCTCAGGTCTAAGAAGATTGAACAGGGGCAATTGTTGCACCCCAAAATTTGCCCTCCCATATTCTTCAAGAAATTGCCAAGCCAAGTCACAAAATCCCCCAAGGGTTGTGCAGCTCAACTGTCTCCTATACAGTCAAAACTAGGGTTTGTGTTCTGATCAAGAAAAGGAAGTTTTCAAAGACCCAATCAAGTCTCACATGCTTACAAATATGGTCAAGTATCCTCATATCAAGTTTCAAGGCATTCAGCTCAAAATTGCACAGTCAAAACCCTAGATTGCACTACAGTCAATTGTAGGGGCAAAATGGTCATTTGACAGTCAAAAGTTCAAATTTTTGATCAACATATCATTTTGAAGCCACAAACATCATTTGATCAATGCTTGATCATGATTCTCAAAATTTGGCTCAGAAAATCATCAAGATGCAAAAGTTACTATATTTGGACAGCTGAAAAAGTCAACTGAAATTGACCAGGGCATAACTTTCACATGGATTATCAGAAAAATTCCATCCAAAGCTCATTTTGAAGAGAAAGACATTTCCTACAACTCATCTTCATACTTCAAGTCCAAGAAATGCTCTCACAAAAAGTTATCAATTTCAACATTATAGGTCATTTTCAAAAGTCAACAAAAAGGGACTTTAAGTCAAAGGCCATAACTTGATATTGGTAAATCAAAATTACATGGGACCAAAGGCATTGGTTAGAGGACTCAAAGACCTTTCCAAAATGTCCAAGAACATGTGAAAAGCTTATAAATTGAGCAAGTTATGCCTTGTGGAAGTTGGGAAAATTTTGGGAATTTTGAAAAGTCAACTTTACTTCAAATGACCTAAAATTGCTAATGGGCCCTATTTTCTTCCATGATTCATCATTCCAAGCCTATGCACGACCACTTGGCCCAAAGGGAAGTATTTTCTCATTTTTTATTTATTTATTTGAATTTCTATTAATATTAATTCATTTAAATTATATAAATATGTGGAAAATATAAAACTTACCTTAACCAATCTTTTTATGCATAATTTGCCATCAATATTTCGTGCATAGGTTAATAGGGAAAGATTTGGACTAATTGGATGCAAATTGATACAAAATGCACATGGAAAGATATGAAAAGGATCCTTAACAAATCAAATCCTTAATCCATAATTGCAAGAGATTTGTGCTAGTTTTGTTAACCTAATGCCTTCCATACAAATACAGGAATACAACCCTAAGCCTTAGAGACAAAAAGCTGCGCAAAAAACCATTGAACAAACTTGGAATTTTTGGCAAAAAAGTAAAAAACTGAAAAGCACTCTAGAGGACGATTCAAAGCCTAATTCCTTTTCCAATAGCTTCCTTGGGTTCCTCTGAAGCTAGCTGAATCATTCTCCAGGTCCCATACTTAAAGAAACGCAAGGTTGCTATCAAAATTGGTAAAGGAAATTTCGAAACTGATTCCCATTATCCATGCATCTTTAACATATTCTATTGTTATTTTTATACTCAGGGTGATGTTTACAAACTAACTGTATGGTTTAATTAAAGTTTCGTGTCCTATAGGAGAATTCACCATTAGAGATGCTTAGGGTTCCGAAGTTTTCGAATTAGGCGTTTTCAATTCTTATAAAATTAAGACGTACCAATGCCATGAACGAAATCTATAGGTTGAGACGAAGAAGATAGGACGTTCGCGCTCAATTTATGAGCTTTCAGGACCTAATCGCTATTATGGAATTTGGCTTGTTTTGAGGGGGTTCAAAACCCCCGTTAACCTTTCTCTATTGTTCAGGCAAAAAGAAATCTTGAGGAAGACGATGAAGTGGCGTGCATTGGTTGGATAATTTGAAGTTTTCGCGCTTTAAATCACTTATACATTATTTCATATTATATTATTCATTGTAAATTTATTTAACAAATGTGTGGTAGTGGTCCAGTGGCAATGAGGTGTATTGGCAATCCACATGACCTGGGTTCGAGACCCAGGTCCTGACTTTCCTTCATATTTTTCTTCATAAAATGCTCCCATGCAGCTTCAGCGCAATGGTTCACCATATGCCATTCTAATCCAAGCGTCCACGCGTCCTACCAATTCAGATCAAAGGCGTGGATGCAAAGAACACCATAAGGACAGGTCAACACGCTGGCACACAAACTGGAAAAGTCAAATGGATTTCAAGCTATTGGGCCTGATTTGCTGAACCAAAACCTCCAATTTGGGGCTACCCCCCCCCCCCCCCCCCCCCCCCCTGGTTTGCTATCATCATTTTTTCTTATTCTTGTTTTAATGTTAATTTTTACTTTTAATTACATGTTTATTTAAATAATTATATTTTTTACAATATATAAAAACATCATGAAAATCAGAAAAGGCAAAAAATATAATATTTATTTATTTAATTATTTTTATGAATAAATGCATGTAAATAAACTTAGTTTTAATTAGGTTGTAATTTTAATCCTTTTAATGACTAAAAATCCAAAAATATGTAGAAATAGGTGTAATTAATTTTGATTTCCTTTAATTTTCCTTTTTTTTACAATAATAATGTTTAGTTTATTTATTTTCTATAATTAAATTTTGCATGTAAATTAATTTAGATTTAAATTAGGTTAAAACTTAATATTTTCACAATAAACTTAAAAACCATTAGAATTAGGGTTTACATTTCCAATTTCATTCTAATAAATTCTTCTCCTTTTAAAAAAACATAAAATACCAAAAACATTTAATTTTGATTTTAATTCCTCATTAACTTTAATTGTTTGCAAAAGGGTCCAACGCCCATGTTCGTAACTTATTTAATGTCGGGTATTTATTTTATATCGTTTAAATAATCATGTAATTCACACTTTTATTCGCTTTATTTATTTTCCGTCAAATCGGGTCCGGTTTAATTTTGGCGATGTGGACCCGCGCCATTTGTAATAGTTGTAGATTTATTTTCCCGCAAATATTAAACTGTTAAATAAGCATGCAAGAATGAATGGACTAAAATAAAAACAAGCGTAGAACACCAATGACATGACAAGACAGAGACAAATGAAAACGACACACAAATCGCACACACCACCCCTAGGGTACGCCTCACTGTTGCCTTGCCTCGAAAGGTGATCGTCGAGTAGAGGATGTCTTAGTAAGTCCTCATGATCCGGGAACCTGGCATGAGGGTAGCTTCTAAGGTGTCTTCCCATTGCTCTGGTGATCACCATGTCCCGAACCTCGAATTGACCCGAACACCTCCAACGGTGGTGCTACCCACCTCTCAATGGTGGGATGGCACTACTTTTAAGGACATTTACACAGACGAATTCCTTAGGGTAGGTAGGTTCTCAAGGATACTTGCTCTAATTTCAAACAAATCAAAACATCTTTTCACCAACACATTTTCAAAAGCTTTCAAAAGCAAATTTTTCAAACACTCTGACGTACGAGTCGAACTGAAATTTTTCAAAGAAACTTTTTTTAAACCCACATTGAAAAGCAAACAAACAATTTTGAAAACACATTGAGCAAGTATCTAAGAGCCCATGGATAACCATGGATAGAAAGGGTGCTAATACCTTCCCTTTCTATAACCTACCTCCCGAACCGAGAGCAATCTCTTTAAGGAATTTTTCTGTGCTTTTGTCCTTTCCATTTGGAGAAAATAAAAGACGGTGGCGACTCTTACTTCCGCGACATTTCGCGAACCAGCGTTAAACAGTCAGTTCCAGATCCACCGATCACACTAGGGTTTGCAGGTTTTAAATTAGGGGTTTTCAGACCAAGCAAAATTAGACCATCACAATGCCATCATTAGACTCAGCGCGTTTAGACGAAGAAGTCCCAACTATCGCGCCTAATTTATGTTCAGAATTGAGTTATTCGCTATTTTCTTATAGCCCACCTAACGCAACGCCATGAAAACCGTTGCTTAATGAGTTTTGTTTCAGGGAACAGGGAAGATGATGAAGCGTGGCAAACTATGATTCGCTGATTTAAATTTTCGCGCGCCCTCCACTAACGCCTTCGTTTCTTTTTATAATATTTATTCGTTTATTATATAACAAACGCGTTAACATGGTTCAGTTGGCAAGCGAAGAAGGCATTCACGTCCAAGACCTGGGTTCGAATCCCAGGTCTGTCTTGTTTCCTATATTATTTTGCAAATTGTGTTCCCATGCAGCGTCCAAGATAAAAACGTACCATGCATCCTCAAGAATCAGCAGCCACGCGTCCCATGAGATCAAGCCAAGGGCGAAGATTGGGAGAGCACCCTGAACGTGAGTCAACAAGCGCATACGTGGCCTGGAAAAGTCAAATGATTGCAAGCTTATTGGGCCATTTGCTGGGACAACACCTCCTAATTGGGACTGAAACCCCCTGGGTTTGCCTCCTCTATTCTTTTATATTGATATTTTTTATTGTTATTTTCTTTATGGTTTATTTAATTAATTAATTCTTTTTTTCTATAAAAATATAAAAAACATCATAAAAATCAGAAAAGAGAAAAAATATAATATTTATTTACTTAATTATTTTCTTGTAAATAAATTAACATGTAATTATCTAGTTTTAATTAGGATTTTTGCAAGTTTAATTCTTTTTAATAAATCTAAAAAAGGTAGAATTAGGTTCAATTAACAATTTCCATTCCTTTTAATTTTTCCTTTTTATCATAATATTATTATTTATTTATTTTCATAATTAAATTGTATATAAATAATTTAGGTTTAAATTAGGTTAAAAATTCAATATTTTTCTTAATAACTTAAAAAATAATTAGAATTAGGTTTAACATTTCATTTTAATTTTAATTAATTCTTTTTCCCTTAAATCCTAAAAGACATAAAATACCAAAAACATTTAACTTTAATGTTAAACTCCTCATCAACTTTAATTTTTTGCAAAAAGGGTCCAACGCCCTAGTTTTGTTTTTAATTCCTTTATTTCGCGTATTTATTTATTTCGCTCAAATAATTATGTATTTCTCCCGAAGCCGTGTAAACAATTGCTCGCACTTTTATTTTATTGCTTTATTTATTTTCCGTTAAATCGGGTCCGGTTTAATTTTGGCGATGTGGACCCGCGCCATTTGTAATAGTTTAGATTTATTTTTCCGCAACTTTTAACTGTTAAATAAGCATGAAAGAATGTATGGACTTAAAATAAAATCAAGCGTAGATCACAATAAACATGACCAGACAAATAACTGAAACATGACACACGAATCGCACACACCACCCCTAGGGTACGCCTCACTGTTGCCTTTCGAAAGGTGGTCGTCGAGTAGAGGACGTCTTAGTAAGTCCTCATGATCCGGGAACCTGGCATGAGGGTAGCTTCTAAGGTGTCTTCCCATTGCTCTGGTGATCACCATGTCCCTAAACTCGAATTGACCCGAACACCTCCAACGGTGGTGCTACCTACCTCTCAATGGTGGGATGGCACTACTTTAAAGGACATCTACACAGACGAATTCCTTAGGGTAGGTAGGTTCTCAAGGATACTTGCTCTCTTCAAAACAAACTGAAATCTTTTCACACCAACACATTTTCAAAATCTTTCAAAAGCAAATTTTTCAAACACTCTGACGTACGAGTCGAACTGGAATTTTTCAAAGAAACTTTTTTTAAACCCACATTGAAAAGCAAACAAACCATTTTTGAAAACACATTGAGCAAGTATCTAAGAGCCCATGGATAACCATGGATAGAAAGGGTGCTAACACCTTCCCTTTCTATAACCTACCTCCCGAACCGAGAGCAATCTCTATAAGGAATTTTTCTGTGCTTTTGTCCTTTCCATTTGGAGAAAATAAAAGACGGTGGCGACTCTTGCTTCCGCGACATTTCGCGAACCAGCGTTAAACAGTCAGTTCCAGATCCACCGATCACACAATGCCTTATTATGCTTCCTTCCTCTTGGCGTTAAATCAGCATCTGAAAAACCTAGACCATTATTTACCGTCAAGCTGGCTACGTAGTCTTGGAACTGATTGGCAGATGTTTCTTGGGGTACATGGGCAATTTTCAAGAATTTTACCAAGGCTTTTGCATGCGCCTTGGAACATAATAGTAAAGCCAGCATGGAAATTTTGGATGGAGTTTGCCCCAGTTGCTCAACTACATCGTAGTCGCTTCTTTTTATGATTTTTAGAATTTCCTCCATCTCTTTTCAGGAGGTCTCAGGAATAGCCAATGATTGTGCCTTCGTCTGGACAGGCTCAATTAGAATACTTTTACCTCGAGTCTCGGTGAACTGGGCAGCAGGGATGTCAGTAGGAGTGATAGCAGGGATTATAACAGCTTTGTTAGTTGGAGTATTGGTGGAGATGATTGTGGGACTGAGAGTAGCCTTCATAGAAGCAACAACAACTAGAATGATTACGAGTCCAGAAACTGCTTTTGGGGGAGCAATTTCTGGAGAGAATATCCTTCCGCTCCGGGTAATCTTGCTAGTCCCTGCAATATTACTGATATCAGAGTCAATTTTCTAAGAACTTGAATCTTTGGCGGCTGACCAATCTTGCTTGATACCGTGGTAGTAGACATCCCCTCCATAATTCCATGGTATGGTTTTTTCTGACGAATACGTGATTGGCCCAGGAATTGTAATCATCAAAGGAGCTGCTCTTGGAACTGATGTAATTTTAACGGGTCTTTTGGTGGAGACCTTGGAAGAATTGGCGGAAATGGTAATGATGGAAACATCATTATAAGGAATAGGTGGAACAGAAGTCTTTTCGAATAGAATTTCCTTATTATCTATTAGGCACTGAACGCCTGCTTTCAACAAAGGACAGCTGGTTGGTGAGGACAAACAGGAATAACAGCTTTCATCACAGCCTGGGAACACATCGGCATTCAATAAATTCTTTTTGATAGTCAAGAGTGGGGTCATAAGTTCATTAAATGAAGTAACAAACATATCTTCCTCGATGGCATTGGCATTATGGTCGTGTTTGGGCATAGGGGCAGAAATGACATTTGGCTTTTCGGGTGCATCGACTTCAATCTCCTTGGCTTCGATGAGGTCTTGTACTTTGTTCTTTAGAGCCCAACAGTTATTAGTGTCATGGTCGGGACTCTCAGAGTGGTATGCACAGCGGGCATTAGGATGGTAGTGAGGAGATGTTGTGTTAGGATTATTTGGAGCTTCTTTCAAGGTCACTAGGGTGGATCTTAACAGATGTGGCAATACTTGAGATAGGGTCATATTAATTCTGGTGAATTGTCTGACTGGTCTTTCCATCCTTAGTTGGTTGTTTCTTTGTTGATCAGGCACAGATTTAGGAATCATAACAGCCCCCACCATTGGACGGCATTCGGCCCTATCTTGATTTCTCTGAGGATAAACAACAACCACTTCTTTCTTTCCGATAAATGGCTTCCTTACAGCAGCAGAGGATGCATCTTTTTGAATCTTTCCACTTTTTATTCCGGATTCTACCCTTTCTCCGGTCAATATTAGTTCAGTAAAACCTGTCGGTGAACTCCCAATTAGGTGATTGAAGAAGGGACCAGACAAGGTGCCCTAAAACATGTCTACTAATTCTCTTTTGGATAGAGGAGGTTGAACTCTCCCGGTCAAATCTCTCCATTTTTGCGCATAGTTCTTGAAAATGTGCTTTGAGTGGTTTTTTGAAAGTATTTTGAAAAGGTGCCATCGTTTAGGCAAACTTTGTAATGATTCTTATTCGTAAGAATGTATACAAAGTGTTGAGCTTTTGAAAATATTTCAATGTTTGGAAAGTGTTTTGGAGTTGTTTTAAAAGTGCATGTGATTGTTTTTGAAAATAGCAAGGATGTTTATTTCGAAATTGAGCAAGTAACTAAAAGTAATCTACCTACTCAAAAGTTCTTAGATATTCTTTTCCTCCTCCTTTAGATGTTGCCAACTTACCATTGATTTGGCAAGAAGCCCCATCGTTGGATGTGAAGGGACGGGCATTAGGTCATCGTATGTCCATGATAGCAATATTGTGAGATGACTTAGCACTTTTCTTTAGGGACTAAGATCATTTTGAAAAGGCAACATTGATAGCATCATCGAGGGACTATGATCTTGTATTTTTCAATTTGTTTATGCTAAGACATCCCACATGCATAACATGGCCATTTTTGTAAGGAAACAAGTGGAATAACCCTGAGGGTGCTAGTGTGCAAGTGTATTTGATTGCATGCATAATTTTTCTTGAATTAGGGTTTTCTAAACATTGGTTTTAGCCTTGTCAGACATACCCTAATTACTAACAATTTATGAAAGCAATTAAAGTACGGAAAATAAAGATTCTACGCTATTACAAACATTAGGGGGGTGGGGTGTACAAACTTCAAATGGGGGTTGCAAATTAAATCTTAGGTTACTATTACAACCATATTGAATAGGTAAGAATGTACAGGAAATGTAAAATGTTTGTCTGTTTAAAAAGGAAAATAACTTTTGTTTAAGAAAATATTTTGTGTCTCTCTTTTTTTGTTAAAAGAAAATATAACATGCAAATATAAAATATTTTTGGTGTTTTTTGATTAATAATAAAAAATAATATGATGGAAAAATAATAAAAGAGAAAGAAAACATAATCAGCGCAAAATGCTGAAAATAGAAGAGGTCAGAAGTTCTGACTCTGACTTGCTGCACAAACAGAAACAACGTTAGTAGAATATGGAAGCTCAGAAGTTCTGTATCTTCTGAGAACTTAGAAGTTTTCAGAAGTTCTGACACAACTGTCAGAACTTTGCCTCTCTCCATGCCAGTCAGAACATCTGCAACTTAGTTATTTCTTAACAGAACAGAAGTTGCATACATAATAATTATGACAAATTTCATGAAATATCAGAAGCACAAATCAGGAGCAACATGTATTTGCTAATTCTAATTGAGTCCTAATTTATTTATAAAACACTGAATATGGATTTCTTCTACTTAGGCAGGCAGATGCATGAATTTTCAGGAATATATACATCATCAGGATCAGAATATCTACATTGTTTTAAATAAGCAAAATCTGATAATGCTTAATCAGTATGATGAGAGTCAGCAGAAAACTTACCTTGCAGCTGGAAAGGATTATGTGAACTGGAGGTTGGTCTTGAATTCTGGTGATGTTCTGAGCAACTTCTTCACGTACTCAGCAGGATGGAAGTTTGCAACTTCTGGAACAACCAAGGGGTGATATTCTGACTTCTTTGAGGTGGAAGTGAATGGAGAGTGTATGGCAATAGAAATACAAAAGTTAAGGTGGGTTCTAATGTGTGAATCAGCAATTGCGTGGATGGCTTTAGTCAAGAACACTTGAGGAAAAAATGGAGTTTGAATGTAAGGAATCAATGTTAAGATTTTGGTATTTTATGTTTATAGTTTCCTGGGTTCTTGGAATTTTTGCAGTGGTTCAAAGCTTTCTTTCTCAATTTTCTCGCCTCTTTCACAAATTTTTCTGTACCCTTTCAATGGCCAAAGGTGTTTTATTTATAGGAAAAGGTTTTGCAGTTGGAGAGGTCAAGTGGCACCAACATCATACATTAGATGCTGACTTACTCTTGAAGTAAGCTTAAACAAGTGTGGTTCGATGCATCAAGTTGGATGGCTAATAGCGCCTAAGCTGGATTTGGCAGCGTGAATTAAGGAAAAGTAGAAGCAGCGCCTAGCCTAGTATACTTTTGCGCAGAAGTTTGTCTTCCCAAGACAGTAGGGGTACACGTGGGAAAAATCCTTTAGATAAAAAATCACAAGTGGTTGTGAGCGTTTAAATGACGATCAGAAATCCTGCCATGTGAAACTCTGCATCCTTGCTTGACTCTGGATTAGAAGTTCTACTTTAGCGTAGCATCTCATCTTCTGATCCTCTTATCTTCTGACTCTAGCATGTTCTGAAGGAGCTTTCAGACTTTCTGGAAAGCTTGCAGCACGCTTCTTAACCTTCTTTGAATTACCCTGGAAAACTCTGACTGAACCTTTGTGAAAACTGGTCCAGAAGTTCTGACCAAACTCTGTCTTGAGAATATTCAGAATTTGCTGAGTGTGGACACTGGCCCAAAAGTTCTGAAATTGTCATATTTCTGAAACACTTAGAAAATTTTCTAAATACTTAGAATTTGACTTTTCCAAAGCAAAATTTTGACTTTTGAAAATTCTTGATGAAACAAACTTCATATTCCAACATGTCTTGATGAAATATGATTTTTGAGGTTTGATTTTGATCCAAAAGTCAAAGTTAGACTTCTCAGTGTGCAAATGACCATTTTTCCCTTGTGAATGGTTTGCTTGGAAAAATTAATAACTCAAGGCTTGGAATTGGATGAGAGAAAATTTGAGGATCCAGGGTGATTCCTTGAGAAATGAGAGGGCAAATTTTGGGATGCAACAGCTGCCCCTGTTCAAACTTCTTGAACCTGAAGAGTTAGATTGGCGGATCTGTCATTCGTGACTTAAAGGTGAAAGATGTTTGACTAGAGTGCCCAGAAATTTACACTCGAAGATGGATGGAGAATGGGCTTATAGATGCCATTTGGAGGAATGTTGGTAAACGTTGGAAGAAGTATCAGCATAAATCTCTTGTTGATTCATACTAAACTTGATGTTTTACCTGTGAGAAAAGGGATTAGTAAAATGCATATGCTTGCATGATGTTCACCAGATGTGGTATCATTCTAAATGCACTGGTATGTACATGCTATGATTTATGAATGTGAAATGTGTGTTTTCGTCCGGGAAAATAAATCCCTGACTACTGCTGAGGAAATCTTTGGAGGTTGAATCCCTGATTGCCTGTTGGAAATGAAGAATATGCATATCTTCAAATTTTATTGAAGGGATGCTTTTGCTGGCGAACATCACTCAAATATCAGTTGTTATCTGGTCGGATCCAGGCTTCACATTTACTGAGGATGAAGTAGTCGGTTGCTATCTGGTCGGATCCAGGTTTCATGGCAACTTACTGGAAGAAGAGATGAATTAACTGTTATCTGGTCGGATCCAGGCTTTGCAGAAAATTTCTTGAAATTGAATAGTCATCTGGTCGGGTCCAATTTTCACAACAACTTGTTAAGGATGCGGAGGTTAACTGTTATTTGGTCGCATCCATGCTCCACAGTAACTTACCGGAGGAAAAGGATGAATTAACTGTTATCTGGTCGGATCCAAGATTTGCAGAAAATTCCTTGAAATTGAATAGTCATCTGGTCGGGTCTAGGATTTATGGTCTTTTGGAAAGCTGTACTATTATCTGGTCGAATCCAGGCTTCATAGTGTCCTTCTGGGAATCATGGTTAATTGTTTTCTGGTCGGGTCCAGGCTTTACAATATACTATTTGAAAACTGTTATCTGGTCGGGTCCAGGCTTTGCAGATTTCTTTGATGAGGTTAATTGTTATCTGGTCGGGTCCAGGCTTCATAATAAACTGGTTGAAAACCGTTATCTGGTCGGGTCCAGGCTTTGCAGATTTCTTTGATGAGGTTAATTGTTATCTGTTCAGATCCAGGCTTCACAATAAACTGGTTGAAAACTGTTATCTAGTCGGGTCCAGGCTTTGCAGATTTCTTTGATAAGGTCAACTGTCATCTGGTCGGGTCCAGGCTTCACAATAGATTGCTTGGGGATTTAGTTGTTATCTGGTCGGGTCCAGGATTCACAACAACTTCTGAAGATGATTGCTATCTGGTCGGATCCAGGCTTTGCCACGGCTTTCTTGAAAGGATGGAAATGAGGACTGCTATCTGGTCGGGTCCAGGTTTCTCAGCCATTTGTTGGGGATAGAGAGGCAACTCTACTTGGGAAAAGAAGTTAAACCTTGGTCGGATTCAGGTTCTTCTATATCTTTGAAGAGCTAGGCTATTATCTGGTCGGATCCAGGCTTCATAACATTTTGAAAAAAAATGAGATCAACTGTTATCTGGTCGGGTCCAGGTTTCAGTAATTCAAGAAGTCAAACTGTTATCTGGTCGGGTCCAGGCTTCAGTAATTGAAGAAGTCAAACTGTTATCTGGTCGGGTCCATGCTTCAGTAATAACTTTAAAATTGTGCTAATATCTGGTCGGATCCAGGCTTCATAGCATTTCTTGGTAATAATAAAGGCTTTGTTGAAGGCTTTACTAGGGATTAGGGGTTATGGCCCTGTGATTTGCAGTCATTTGAAAGGGAAATTCAAACTGGAGAGTATAGACTCAGTCGGGTAAGGCAGACTCGGCTTGGAGAATTTGGGCTCAACTAGAGATGATGGGCTCATTTGGGAAATGATGGACTCTGTTTGGAGATAAAAACCTCGGTTGGAGAAGATATACTCAGTTGGGGAAGATGGGCTCAGCTGGGCAATTTGGACTCTACTAGGGAGTATATACTCAACTGGGGAAGATATACTCAACTGGGCAATTTGGACTCAGTTGGGCAATTCGTGGTGTCTCGATTGTTGTATGTTGAAAAATTTGCACTTGGCTGGGGAAATAACTCTGTTGGGGAAATAAACCCTGTTGAGGAGGTGAATTCCCTTTAGGAAGAGATCTCCTAGGCTTCAATCTTGTAAAAATTGATTTAGCTGGGGAGTAAGTTTCCAAGAGATTGGGACTATGGCCAGAGATTATCTCATGTAAAGAGATTTTGTGGGCAACTCCATTGGGGAAAGGTTTACTGTCACCGCCCTGGTGGGGATAATGATGATGAGATAACTCTCTGTGGGGCTATTTCACATATATTAAAGAGATGCTTACTACTGTTGTGCGTTGATGCTTTGTTGATGATGCTGCTTAGCAGGACATATGTGCCAAATAGATTTAATTATGTTCATATGCATATATTCATTCAATTTTAGTCATTGGACAAATTTGCATTCAAAACAGAGATAGAAAATTTTGCACTTCAAAGTGTATTTGTATTGATATTTTCCCCATGAATAGGCGTTTTTGTACATAGAGACGGAAATCCTAGTAAGAGGAAATCGCCAAAAAGGAAAACAATTTTGAGAATGAAAACAAATAGCCATGTGAAATGATCCGATTGCCTTCCAGCTCTACTATTGCCCATATGTCTTCGAGCATCCCTTGCTGTTAATCGAAATTGATTGGATTGATCCTGGACCATTTGAACTTGGACCTTGGTGATAGCATTGATTGCGTTGACTCCATGGGACATAGTTGTACGCTTTTAATCCTTAATTTTTGCCTGAACCGCCCTTTCGGGTTTTCGGTCCACCAGGATACCCTTTTTTGCCCAAGTTGCCCTTTCGGGTTTTCAACTTGTCGGGTGTACAATCTTTTCCATATATCCCTAATTTTTGGCGAAACCTTTTGATTTGTCGGGATGCCTTTATTTTGCTTAGGTGTGTCACCTAACATGTCTCTTATGCGTAGTATTTTTTAACTATGTCCGTGTTTATAGGATGTGGGAAATATTCACCGTCTATGGTGGTCAGCATCATGGCACCGCCAGAAAAAACTCTCTTGACAACAAACAGACCTTCATAGGTGGGAGTCCATTTTCCTCTGGGGTCACCTTGTGGTAAAATGATGCGTTTTATCACCAAGTCACCAACTTGATATATTTGAGGTTTGACCTTTTTGTTGAAAGCCTTGATCATCCATTTTTGATACGCCTGACCATGGCAAATAGCAGCTAATCGTTTTTCATCGATCAAGTTCAGTTGATCCAATCTAGTTTGAATCCACTCGTCTTCACCTAGGCCTGCCTCGATCATAATCCTCAGCGAGGGAATTTGAACTTCCACTGGCAAAACAGCTTCCATGCCATAGACTAGAGTGAAGGGAGTTGCCCCAATTGATGTTCTAGCTGAAGCACGGTAGCCTTGTAGAGAAAATGGTAACATCTCATGCCAATCCTTATAGGTCACTACCATTTTCTGCACAATCTTCTTGATATTTTTGTTGGCGGCTTCGACTATGCCATTCATTTTTGGTCTATACGGAGAAGAATTGTGATGCTTGATCTTAAATTAAGTGCACAGTTCCCTGATCATGGAATTGTTGAGGTTAGTCCCATTGTCGGTGATGATCCTTTTGGGGATACCATAACGACATATGAGGTTGTGTCTGATGAATCTGGCTACCACATTCTTGGTGACTGAGGCAAACGAGGCAGCTTCGACCCATTTGGTAAAATAGTCGATGGCGACAAGAATGAAGCGATACCCGTTGGAAGCAGTAGGTTTGATTTCTCCGATCATGTCAATGCCCCACATTGCAAATGGCCACGGAGTGGTCATGACATTCAGAGGGATTGGAGGTACATGGACCTTGTCAGCATAGATTTGGCATTTGTGACAAGTTTTTGAATATTGGTGACAATCGGTCTCCATCGTCGACCAATAGTAACATGCTCTTAAGATTTTCTTAGCCCTCGTATGTCCACTTGAGGGAGTACCAAAAAGGCCATCTTGCATGTCTTCCATGATTTCCTCTGCCTCCTTCTTGTCCACACATCGGAGTAGAGTTAAATCATGGTTGCGTTTATACAATATCCCGTTACTTAGGAAGAATTTGGCTGCAAATCTCCGTAAGAATTTCTGTCATTGGTAGATGTCCCTTCTGGATACTCTTGTGCTATAAGGTATCTCGTCACCTCATGGTACCATGGCTTTTCTGCATCGGTATCGAGCTCATAGCAATGTGCAGGTTCATCGAATCTTTCTATTATAATCATAGGGGCTTAGTTATCCCATCTGACCTTGAACATTGAAGACATGGTTGCCAACGCGTCAGCCAACTGGTTTTCTTCTCTAGGGAAGTGCTCGAACGTGATCTCCTCGAAGTGAGGAATTAGAGATAGCACAAGTTCCTTATAAGGGATAATATTAGGGTGTTTAGCGTCCCAATCTCCTTTTACTTGGCTGATCACTAGGGCGGAGTCTCCGAACATATTCAAATGATGGATCCTTAAGTCAATAGCTGCTTTTAGACCTAAGATGCATGCTTCGTATTTGGCCATGTTATTTGTGCAATCGAAGCATAATCTGGCAGTGAAAGGAGTGTGGCAACCTTCGGGAGAGATTATCACAGCACCAATTCTGTTACCTAAGGCGTTGGAAGCCCCATCGAATACCATATCCATCGGGATCCTTGTTCAGGTCCGTCATATGGTCTAAGTTTCGCACAGTCGGTTACCAGCATAATATTCTCGTCAGGGAAGTCGAAGTTCATTGACTGATAATCATCCACAACTTGATGGGCCAAATGATCTTCTAGTACACTTCCTTTGATGGCTTTTTGATTTGTGTATTAAATGTCGTATCAGTCAAGATCATTTGCCATCTGGCTATTCGTCCGGAAAGGACAGGTTTCTCGAAGATGTACTTAATCGGATCCATCTTAGAAATCAACAAAGTGGTATGAGTCAACATGTACTGCCTTAGCCGGCGAGCAGCCCACGCTAAATCACAACAAATTTTCTCGAGCAGTGAATATCTGGTTTCACAGTCGGTAAACTTTTTGCTTAGGTAGTAAATTGCATGCTCTTTTCGGCCAGACTCGTCATGTTGGCCCAAAACACACCCCATAGAATTCTCTAGTACTGTCAAGTACATGATCAAAGGTCTTCCTTCAACTGGAGGCATGAGAATATGAGGTTCTTGTAGGTATTCTTTGATTTTGTCAAAAGCAATTTGGCATTCATCGTTCCACCTGACTACCTGATCTTTCTTCAAGAGTTTGAAGAGTGGCTCACAAGTAGCAGTTAAGTGTGATATGAAACGGGAAATGTAATTGAGATGACCCAAGAATCCTCTGACTTCTTTTTCATACTGAGGTACTGGCATTTCTTGGATGGCCTTTATCTTGGCAGGATCAACTTCAATGCCTTTATTGCTGACAACAACACCTCAGCTTGTACTTCTTCAGTCTCTCGAATAGTTTGTGCAGGTGATCGAGATTTTCTTCTTCGGTTTGTTATCTAGCAATCATATCATCCACATATACGTCTATCTCATGATGAATCATGTCATGAAATAAAGCAACCATAGCCCTTTGATATGTTGCCCCTGCATTCTTTAACTCAAACGGCATGACCTAGTAGCAGAAGGTGCCCCATTGTGTAACGAAAGTAGTTTTTTCCATATCTTCGGGAGCCATCTTTATTTGATTATAGCCTGAGTAGCCATCCATGAATGAAAAGACTTTATGTTGATCAGTATTATCGACTAAGACGTCAATGTATGGTAGAGGGAAATCATCCTTGGGGCTTGCCCTATTCAGATCCCTATAGTCTACGCACATGCGAACTTTCCCGTCTTTCTTTGGCACCGGCACTATATTGGCCACCCATTGAGGATAGGATGTTATAGCTAGGAATCCTGCATCAAACTATTTCATTACTTAGGCTTTGATCTTTTCAGACATGTCAGGACTCATACAATGAACTTTTTGCTTAACAGGAGGGCAGTCTTCTTTAGTTGGTAGACGATGAACCATGATGTCGGTATCTAACCCAGGCATATCTTCATACGACCAAGCAAACACTTCCATATAATAGCGCAACATTTGAACCAAGCTACTCTTGACGCTGCTTTCCAATTTAGCGTCGATCCTGATTTCCTTCTTATCTGACTTAGTACCCAAGTTGATAACCTCAATCGACTCTTCATGTGGTTGAATAGCTTTTTCTTCCTGTAACAGAAGTCTAGTTAGTTCTCCTGGTATATCACAATCTTCCTCACCTTCTCCTTGGGCTTGGTTGATAGGATATTCAAAGTCATAGTTGGCAATAGTATAGTTATTGGCAATAGGATCCATAGTGGATGTAGACCTGCAAGAGTGTGCGTGTGTGTGTAAGATACATGGCTATTTGTTGGAAATGTATTTGAAAGAAAAGAAAGGCAATGAATACAAATATTTGAATGCAAAAGAGTCCAATGTGTTGAATGATCATATGATTCGATGAACATAAATAAAACCCTTGACAAAAGGACCAAAGTGCCCCGGGTAAGGCACATGGCTTAAAAGTCGTTGTTTGGAGATAATATTACAGACATAGAGTTCCTGAATTGACAGAAAAAGTAAACAGTAATTACTCCTCAATGAAAGAAACAGGAGTGAAATCCTTTGCATGCCAATTGTTGAGCTTCCCTTTGGTTGTTGGGTAGATCCAGTCTTCAAAAGCACACTCATCATCGGAGTCCTCTACAGCGTTCACTTCATGACTTTTGAGGTGGAGAGGCGGCTTTCCAGTACGAGCACCTCTAATTTCTTTCTGAGCTTTGGAGGTGAAACCTAACCCAAACTTGTCTGCCTTGAACGGGATATCGAGGAGTTGACCCCATATCTCATTGTTTCCTTATTCTACCACAGCACGGGCATCCTTGAGAGAAACCATCTTGTGGATAACTTTATCGGCTCTTGGAGTGTTGGAGGAGATTTTGGTGGTGGCCATAACTTCAAACGTCCGGCAAGGAGTTTCTATGAATTCGCCCTCCATTTCTATGTACTTTAAAGAATTGAGATGGCTTACCATAAATTCTTCTTCACCGCAAACAGTGACAACCTTCCCTTGAACTGGATATTTTAACTTCTGGTGGAGAGTAGAAGTAACCGCACCTACCCCATGGATCCATGGGCGCCCAAGCAAGAAAGAATACGCAGGTCATATGTCCATTATATAGAATGTGGAGTTGAAAATCTGCGAACCAACCTTAATTGGGAGATCCACCTCTCCATGAACCATCCTTTTCTACCCATTGAATGCCCTCACAACAATATCACTTAGCTTCAAAACCAAACCTTCACAGTCTAGCCGATCTAAAGCGCCTTTAGGTAACACATTTAAAGATGATCTTGTATCCACAAAAACATGTGCCAGAGTGGTCCCCTTACATTCAATAGAAATATGCAAGGCTTTATTGTGATTCTTTCCCGTGGGAGTTAAATCTGCGTCAGAAAACCCCAGACCATTGTCAGCTATCAGACTTGCTACGCAGTTCTCGAATTGGTCAGCTGTGGTTTCTTGAGGCACATGAGCCCTTTTCAAGAACTTAATCAAAGCTTGTGCATGGGCGTCGGAACATAGCAATAAGGACAACATTGATATTTTAGAAGGGGTTTGCCCTAACTGCTCTACTATTTTGAAGTCGCTTTTCTTGATGATTTTCAGAATCTCCTCCATCTCTTGAGTGGATGGTTCTTCCATAACAGACTTTTTAGCAGGTGCCTCTTCTCTAGCAGGCTCACTTTCTTTCTCTTTCCCTCTAGTACTGGCACCAGCATTGCCATTGGTTATGCGGATTGGTGTTGTGCTAGTGGTTGGTGGTGAGATAACAGGGGAAAAGACCCTTCCTGTTCTTGTGACTTTACTAGAACCAGTAATATTAGTAACACCAGTTTTATCATCATCAATCCAAGAATCTTGTTTTACCCCATGATAATAAACCTCGGCACCGTAATTCCATGGTACCTCTTTATCCGAGGTGTATGGAACAGGTCCGACAGCAGTGATTATGAGAGGAGCAGTGATTGGTTCGTTCGAAATCCTGATAGGACCTTTGGATGAGATCCTAAGAGGTTTGTTTGAAATTGTTATGATGGCCAAATCTTCAGCTTTTTCAATTGAATTTTTTATGGCGGGGATCTTTTCTAATAGAATTTTGCGGCTATCCATTAGGCGCTGTATACCTTTCTTCAGTTCTTCACACCCATCGGATTGTCTCATACAGCCCACACAGTCTTTTTCACAGTCAGGGAACATCCCAGCTTTCAACAGATTATTCTTAATTACATTCACCAGAGTAGTTAATTCTTCAGAGGCAATGAAAATTGTGTCTTCGACAACATTAACATCTTTGTCGTGCTTCGGCATTGGAGCGGTAATTACATTTGGCGTTGGAGAAGGATCAAATTCAATAGTCTTGTTGTCAATTAAATCCTGGATTTTGTTCTTCAAAACCCATCACTGATCAGTCTCATGCCCGGGGCTGTTTGAATGGTAAGCGCACTTTGCATTTGGATTATATCTTGGTGACGAGGTGTCAGAGTTGGCGGGAGGATCCCGCAATGTCACTAAATTAGCCCTGAGCGGATGTTGAAGGGCTTGAGATAGTGACATGCCTAACCTTGTAAACTGTCTTCTTGGAGCTTCAACATGTTGATGATTTATAGATAGTCTTTGAGTAGCAGTCGGATTGGAGATTCTGACAACATTGACAGACGGATGATTATTCATTTTGGTATGGGCCTTTGCTCCATACACATCATTAACTTCTTTCTTTGCAGCAAAAGGTTTCTTGACAGGATTGGAAGTGGAAGTAGATGCCACAACGATCTTTCCACTTTTAATGCCACTTTCAAATCTTTCACCGGTTAGGATTAATTAGGTGAAACCAGAAGAAGAGCAGCCAACCAATAGATTAAAGAAAGGGCCAGATAATGTGCTCATGAACATGTTAATGTGTTCCCTATCAGTCAAGGGATGTTGGACCCTACTAGCAAGGTCTCTCCACTTCTGCGTATATTCCTTAAATCCCTCATTCTTCCCCATGGTCATACCTTGCAATTGAACCCTTGTTGGTGCCAAGTCGGTGTTGTGCTGATATTGATGGTAGAAGGCAGTAGCTAGACCCTCCCAAGTATTGATGCGAGAGCCATCCAACTAATAAAACCATTCAAGTTGTGTTCCAGCCAGACTCTCTTGGAAAAAGTGAATCCAGAGTTTTTTATCAGCGGTGTGCGGTTGTATCTTGCACACATAGGACTTCAAATGGAGCTTTAGGAAAGAAACCCCATCGTATTTTGCAAAGGTTGGTATTTTGAACTTGTGGGGAATGACTACCCCAGAGATTAAGCCCAAATCGTCAAAATTTAAACTGGGAATAACTTGGATTTCAACCGCTTTCAACCTGTCTTCTAGCTGCTTGTAATTGATGTTTGCGGGTGGATATTGTTTATTGAAATAATCATCATCTGATTCTTGGTCATTGATACAGTCGGCCTGAGTACTCTTGACCTCACCAATTTGGTTCTCGTCCTCTTCAGATGAATCTTCCTCTACTGGAATTTGACGGATTGTCTCCTTGAACATTTTACCCATGTTGAGTAGAGCTTTCTTCTTTGTCTTTTTCTTAGTGGCCAACAAGGCCATCATATCCTGCTGCCCCTTGGCCAGGGCGAGTAAAGCTTCCTGAAATTGAGAATTCTGGGCCTGGAGTTCCGTCACAGTTTTCTCTAGATCCATCTTGCTGAAAAACAGTGGAGAGATAAGGAAACCTGTCATGTCATGATGCATGAATATGCAATATGCAAATGATTTCAAGGATTTAAAGAATTTAAATTTGTATATACAAAGAGTGAACAAACGTTAACTTGCATTTAAAGAGTTCTAATTTGAATACAAACATGTCTCTTGGGCTTACAACAACAGAAATATACATAAAGTAAACTCCTAAGACAGAAAAGTTGTGTGCATCCTCTTTGGCGTAATATATGTGTTTAAACTCCTTTCCTCATGAAGCTCCCTTGTGAGCTCTAATATCTTCTTCTCGCTCTCATAGAACTTAGCTTCAAAGGTGTCTCACTCTCCTCGTAACTGAATCCAAGGGTTTTGCAAATCTTCAAGGGAAGTAGGCATATCAGGATAGAGGATAGTATGTGGAATGTCTCCCTCAACTACTGGCTCCATGATAACAGGTAAGACGCATTCATAAGGCATCTTGAGACTTTGAGCGCGAGCCCTCACCCATTTAAGATAAGGTTCCAAAGGAATGGAATTCTTACGCCCCAATGTCTTGCTATCAATTTTGTTAACCATACCCCAAGCTCGTATAAATCTTTGACGGTAACCTTGGGTATCGCTTTCGTAGTCGAATGCAATTCCTTAGATGAGTACCTCATGAGGGCCATCTCTCCTGGCGTATCCAAATTGTCGTAAAGCTAAACAAGGGTTGTAAGTAATGCCTCCCTAATGCCGAGTAGAGGGACATTGGGGAATTCCCCACAGCGATCAATGATGGTAATGTCTTCCAAAGAGTGATAATACCAACGGATATCAGCATGTGAAAGTGACATAAATCTTTTAGATCATCTAATTCCTTGTTCATTCTTCACCACAGATCGAGGTAGGTGCAAAATAAACCACCTAGCCAGGAGAGGAGTGCAACACATCAAAGCCCCTCTTTTCTTCAAAGTGCGAGAGTGAAGAGAATGCAATATGTCTCCCAGTAATGTAGGCAACGGATTACGAGATATGAAAACTTTGATCGCATTTACATCTATAAATTGGTCAGGATTGGGAAATAGTACCATCCCATAGATGAGAAGAGCCAAAATTTCCTCAAAGGTTTGTAGATCCAAAGTATTCCAACACTCTTGAGCCTTCTCCAACAAAAACTTTGCTAGGAACCCTTTGACACTACTCCTTGTTACCCAATTTGCTACTATGTCAGATGGTTGCAAATGTAGAGCTCGAGCAATTTCCTCAGGTTTAGGGTCTCTTTCAATACTGTTGAAAGGTAACTGATCAAGAATAGGGGTCCCTATGAGTTGAGAAAATTCTTCTAAAGTGGGCACAAGTTGGTAATTGGGAAAAGTGAAGCAATGATGCAAAGGGTCGAAGAATTGGACAAGCACCTTTACCATATCTTCTTCAAAACTTGAGGTAACCAAACTGAGGAGTCGACCATGTTAGAACATAGTTTGATTCTACAACCCTTGATTAGAGTTTTGATGATAACAAAATACAAAGAATAAATAAATACAAAGATATATACATAGAACAAATATGCTACTTAAAATTATGTCTTGTATATGTAGAAGTTCTAATGGGATCAGCATCAGAAGATAGGCAATAAAGCATTACACGCTGAAAGCAAAGCAGGCTTTACGTTGAAGTTTGATGACCAGAATCTGCGCCTAAACAAGTACACTCTGACTCTGAACAAAGACAGCTTTACCAAGTCATCAACACTCTGAAGCATTATCAGCAGTTAAAGCAAAGAAGACTCTGAAGCGTTACTGGTTATTCAAGACAGAATTAAATGCCAACGGCTTTCTTCAGACAAGATCTTCTTCAAAAGGAAAGTGTGTTATTATCATTAAACTTGCTTTTATGGACAACGTCTCTTGCTTGCCTATATAAACAAGTCTGCTTGTGAAAGAAGCACGCACGTACGCACACATCAATTTGCAGAGAATTTCCAAATCACGCTTATTCAAGCTCTAGAACATTTATTTTATTCCAAGCTTAATTTGTGTAATTATCACAGTAGTGATATACTGTTTTGTTAGAAAACAACAACACACTCTTGTTCGATTATTTGTAAAAATATTTCCTTGAGATAAACCGGTTTGTGGTTATACTCAAGAAGACTTTAACAGTTGTTAAAGTAGCTGTTGTAATCCTTTGAGATTAGTGGATTAAGACCTCGTTGGAGAGAGGCGAAACCACCTTGACGGGTGGACTGGAGTTGTTTGAGATCAAACGAACCAGGATAAAAATACTGTGTTATTAAGCCTTTTGATTTAAGTTTTTCAATGCAATCCCCCCTTCTTGTGTTTTTCACATCTTCAATTGGTATCAGAGCGCCTGGTTCTGAGCTTAAACACTTAATCGTGTCAGTACAAGATCCAGCGTCAGAAAAATGCCATGGCAGGACCAAGTCAAAACATCAGTAATGACAACAATGAAGAAAGGGACAGATTCAGTGGCAAACCTCCAGTCTTTGATGGAGAGAACTTTGACTACTGGAAAGACAGAACTGAGAGTTTCTTTCTGGCCCATGATGTTGATCTGTGGGACATGGTGACTGATGGATACATGCACCCAGTGGATGGACATGGTCAGAAAATTGACAGGAAAATGATGTTTGATCAGCAAAAGCGTGAGTTCAGAAATCATCACAAGGCCAGAATAATTCTTCTCAGCGCCATCTCATATTCAGAATATGAGAAAATATCAAACAGAGAAACTGCAAAGAATATGTTTGATTCTCTGAGAGTGATGCATGAAGGCAACATTTAAGTCAAAGAAACCAAAGCCCTTGCGCTCATTCAGAAGTATGAGGCATTCAAGATGGAAGATAGTGAATCTATAGAAACTATGTTTTCAAGATTCCAAATTCTTGTTGTTGGTCTAAAAGTTCTTGATAAAGGGTATTCCACTGCTGATCACGCTAAGAAGATCATCAGAAGCTTGCCAAAACAGTGGAGGACAATGGTCACAGCGCTTAAGCTAGCCAAGGATCTCAACAAAATCTCTCTGGAGGAACTTGGCAGCTCCCTCAGAAGTCACGAGATAGAGCTAGAAGCAGATGAACCTCAAAAGCAAGGTAAGCCATTAGCTTTAAAATCTAACAGAAAATCTGAATCCAAAGTTTTGCAGGCTGTGGAAGAAACCTCGGATGGATCCTCATCAGAAAAAGATGAATTGTCTCTCCTCTCCAGAAGGGTGAACCAACTGTGGAAGCAGAGGCAAAGGAAGTTCAGGAATCCCAGAAGATCATAAAATCAGAATGAATCTTCCTCCAGATACAGAAGGTTAGAATCCTCCTCTGGACACATAAGATCTGAAGGTTCTTCAGGATACAGAAAGCCAAACAACAAATACATCATATGCTATGAATGTAACGAGCAAGGGCACTACAAAAGTGATTGCCCAAAGCTTCAGAAGGAGAAGCCCAAAAAGAAGTTTGGCAAGGAAAAGAAGAAAAGTCTCATGGCTACATGGGATGATTCTGACACATCTGAAGCTGACTCAGAATCAGATGATGAAAGAGCAAACATAGCTCTCATGGCAAACGTATCTGAAGACAGTGAAGCTTCTGGTTCAGACTCTGAATCAGATACAGAAGAGGTATTCCCTGACTTTACTATAAACTTTACTAAGGCTGAACTTGCTGAAAGCCTTAATGAAATTCTGGAAAGGTATCAGCAGATCAGAGTCAAATTCAGAAACCTGAAAAGGAATCTTGCTTCTGACTCTGATAAGACTGAGAGTCTCAGATTGGAGAATTCTGAGTTAAAAGAAAAAATTTCAAAATTAGAAAACCAGTTGCAAAACTCTCAGAAGAAAACAATCCCTGAAACTCCCAGCAATGTTGATGAGATCATTAAAAAGTATGATCACAGCTTTCAGAAGTTTCTTGCTAAAAACATAGACAGGAGCAAGATGGCTTCAATGATCTATGGAGTTAGCAGAAATGACAGAAAAGGGATAGGATATCAAGGTAAGGTTCCTACACCAAAAAATGCCATGGACTTAGTTATAAAACGCACTCCACTTAATTCACACTTTAAATATGGGCACACACATGACATAAAATACACAAGTAGTGATTACTCTGTCAAACCAAAATTCAACCAGAGTTTTGGTAAAACTAACAAATCAGGACCCAAGAAAATGTGGGTACCTAAGGATAAAATAATACATGTGGCAGATATCTTTAGCAGCAAAGCAGAGACACCAATCATGGTACCTGGACTCTGGCTGCTCACGACACATGACGGGAAGAAGGCATATGTTCCAAAGCCTGGAACTTAAGCCTGGAGGCCACGTAGGCTTTAGAGGAAATCAGAGAGGAAAGATCATTGGCTCCGGAACAGTAGGTAATGGAAATCTTCCCTCTATAATTAATGTTTTATTAGTTGATGGATTAATGCATAACCTGTTATCCATAAGTCAATTAAGTGATAACGGTTATGATATAATCTTCAATCAAAATTCATGCAAAGCTGTTAGTCAGAAAGATGGGACTATCCTATTTAATAGAAAGAGGAAAAACAACATCTATAAAATCAAACTTTCTGAACTGAAAAGTCAGAATGTAAAGTGTCTTCTGTCTGTTAACAACGAGCAATGGATCTGGCACAGAAGATTGGGACATGTTAGTATGAGAAGAATATCTCAGATTAACAAACTCAATCTGGTCAGAGGACTTCCTAACCTGAAGTTCAATTCAGATGCTCTGTGTGAAGCATGTCAGAAAGGCAAGTTTGCAAAACCTGCTTTCAAATCCAAAAATGTTGTTTCCACCTCTAAGCCATTAGAACTTTTGCACATTGACTTATTTGGACCAGTAAAAACTGCTTCAGTCAGTGGTAAGAAGTATGGTTTAGTAATCGTAGATGACTATAGCAGATGGACATGGGTAAAGTTCTTAAGGCACAAGGACAAGTCACACTCTGTGTTTGTTACCTTCTGCAACCAAGTTCAGAATGAAAAGGATCTTAGAATCGTCAAAGTCAGAAGTGATCATGGTGGAGAATTTGAAAATAAAGATTTTGAACTATTCTTTAATGAAAAAGGCATTCTGCATGATTTCTCTTGTCCTAGAACTCCCCAGCAAAATGGAGTTGTAGAATGAAAGAACAGAACATTGTAAGAAATGGCCAAAACCATGATCAACGAGACTAACGTTACTAAGATTTTCTGGGAAGAGGCAATAAACACAGTGTGTTACATTTAGAATAGAATCTCCATAAGACCTATTCTGGAAAAGACTCCATATGAATTATGGAAGAACAGAAATCCCAACAATTCCTATTTACATCCATTTGGATGTACATGTTTTATCTTGAATACAAAAAATTATTTGAACAAGTTTGAATCTAAAGCACAAAAGTGTATTATGTTAGGATACTCTGAACGCTCAAGAGGGTACAGAGTATACAATACAGAAACACAGATTGTTGAAGAGTCAATCAGTGTTCGGTTTGATGATAAGCTTGACTCTCAAAAGTCAAAGCAAAATGAATTCCTTGCAGGTATGGAAGTTGAACTCACAGGTACTGAAGACAACTCATCATAGGCTCTCAACAGATACACTCCCTCAACATCAGAAAGAGTCACTGCAAGCAATCCAGCACCTTCTGTTGATCAACTCCAGAAAAGACCATCCAGAAGCAGCATTGATCACCCAGAAGAAACAATCTTAGGAAGGAAGGAAGATCCAATCAAAACAAGATCTACTTTCAGAAATTCTAAAGAGTCTCTCATGGGACTGGTTTCTCTGATTGAACCAACAACAATTGATGAAGCACTTCTGGACAATGACTAGATTCTGGCAATGTAAGAGGAGCTAAATCAATTCACCAGAAATGACATATGGGATATGGTTCCCAAACCAAAAGGATTCAACGTTATTGGTACAAAATGGGTGTTCAGAAACAAACTGAACGAACAAGGTGAAGTCATCAGAAACAAAGCACGACTGGTAGCACAAGGTTATAGTCATCAAGAGGGGATAGACTATACAGAAACCTTTGCTCCAGTCACCAGGTTAGAATCTATCAGACTTTTAATTTCATTTGCTGTTAATAAAGGCATCACTCTGTATCAGATGGATGTCAAGAGTGCATTCTTAAATGGCTATATAGAAGAAGAGGTATATGTGCACCAACCCCCTGGTTTTGAAAGTTCCAAAAATCCAGAATATGTTTGCAAACTAAAGAAGTCACTCTATGGTCTGAAACAAGCTCCCAGAGCTTGGTATGAAAGACTAAGTAACTTCCTGTTAGAAAAAGAATTCACTAGAGGGAAAGTGGACACAACCTTATTCTGTAAGACAGTTAAGAATGACATTTTAGTGTATCATATTTATGTTGATGACATCATATTTGGATCCACTAAACCCTCTATGGGAAGAGAGTTTGCCAAATGTATGCAGGCAGAGTTTGAGATGAGCCTAATAGGGGAACAAAAATTCTTTCTGGGCATTCATATTAATCGAACTCCAGAAGGAACTTACATTCATCAGAGCAAATATGTCAGAGAACTTCTGAAGAAATTTGATCTCTCAGAATGTAAGCCCTCAAGGATTCCAATGCATCCCACGTGCATTATGGAAAAAAGAAGAGGTAAGTAAAAAGGTAGAACAGAAGGTCTACAGAGGTATGATTGGTTCTCTTCTCTATCTGACGGCTTCAAGGCCTGACATTCTATTCAGTGTTTGCATTTGTGCTAGATTCCAATCAGATCCTAGAGAATCTCACTTAACAGCAGTTAAGCGAATTTTCAAGTATCTGAAAGGTACTTCTAATCTGGGTTTGTGTTATAGAAAATCAAATGATTACAGCCTAGTAGGACACTGTGATGCTGATTTTATTGGAGACAGAGTAGAACGTAAAAGCACTTCTGGAAGCTGTCAGTTTCTGGGAGAAAATCTGATCTCATGGTCCAGCAAAAGACAATCCACAATAGCTCTACCAACAGCAGAAGCTGAATATATAGCAGCAGCTGGATGCAGCACACAAATGCTCTAGATGAAAAGTCAACTTGAGGACTTCAATATATTTGAGAGTAACATCCATATCCTCTGTGACAATACCTCTGCTATTTGTCTCAGTAAAAATCCTATTTTACATTCTAGGGCTAAGCATATAGAAATAAAACATCATTTTATTAGGGACTATATTCAGAAAGGGATTCTCAATTTAAAATTCATTGACACAGACCATCAATGGGTTGATGTCTTTACAAAACCTTTTTCTGAAGATAGGTTTAACTTCATTCTGAAACATCTCAGCATGAAGCCTTGCCCAGAATAAACTGTTTTATTTACATATCTTAACCTTCAGAATTTTGGTTATTTTCTGTGAACTGCTGATCAACCTGCCTTCAGATTTTTAGAAGTACAGATTGTATCATAATCTATCCATGAAGATCTGAGCGTTTCATTTCAAGGATAGAAGTGTGCTATTCACGTAAGCAAATAGTTGTCATCCATTCATCAGCTACCTTCTGAGGCTGAACACGTGTTCACTTTTCTGAAAGGTCAAAAGCACTGATTGGGTACATTGAGACACATGTCATGGGTAACCGTTCCAATATCTTTCTGAATCCCCTAAAATCAACTGTCATTAATGCTTATAATCATTACAAATTATTTCTCTCTCTTGCAGTTTATGTTTTCAAAATCTATTTAAACACACTTTTCACTCTTTACACTCTTTCACTTTCACCTTCTCTACAATATAATTGTTTTCAGTTTGCATTTTTCCAAAACCCTTTCATTTTCTTCTAAAATTTTCTGTGTGAACATGGCTTCCTCAAGCATCCAAAATACCAGTACTCAGAGAACAGAATCCATGGAACAGTATGAAGAATCGTTCAGAACTCTTCTCACGCCCATTGACAACCTAGAAGTGCTTTTAGAACTGATCGTGGATTTTGAAAGTCTTCAAGAAAATGGGTTCAATCTTTCTGAAGAAGTAAAGGCTCAAGGATGGAACAGGTATTTTGACTGTCTTCTAGGTCCAACGTTCCCAATCCTTGTGAAGGAATTTTGGATTCATGCTTCATCCTCCAACCATCAAGTTACTTCATATGTAATGGGGAAGAAGATAGTCATAATTGAAGATCTTATTGCAAGACTGATAGGTTACATTGGTGGTGGCGTAAGGTGTATAGACATGGCTAAAAGATGTGCTGATGTCGCTTCAATTGCTAGAGAAATTTTCAATCTGGGTCTTCCCTCCAGCAAGATAAGGGATCTGAAGGATCATCACAAAATATGGGCCAAGATAATTCTGGGATGCATCAATCACAGGAAGCCAACCAGCTCTCCTGACTACATAAACATTGATCAGCAGTTTCTGATCTACTTCATCTCCCAGAAGACTAAGGTGAATCTGGCTCATTTGATGTTCAATCATCTGAGGACCAGTGTTAAGGAGACTAGAGAAGATGAGCGCACTAAAAGGGACTGGATACCCCTTGGAAGGCTCATATCAGATATTCTGACAGAGAATAGGCTGATAGAGCATCTAACAGAAGCACAAGAAATCAGCTCTCTAGAGGCAACTGCTGGGAAGCCTTTGAATGCAAAGAATCTGAAAAAGATGAAGATTATTGATAACATCAAGAAGGAACCCAGTGTTACTTCTTTTGCAACCATTACTTCCAGAAGAATCCCTCTGGATGATTTCCCTATGTTCTCAGAAATTGATTCCAAGCCCGAGATTATCGTCAGATATCTGGATGCATGCAAGGCAGATGGTACTGCACCAGATTTAAATATTCAGAACTTGCAACAGAAGGCTCCAGAAGTTGTGTTGAAGAAGAACAAGAAAAGGAAGGCAGCAGCAGAAGGATCATCCCAGCGGACTCCTAAAGCTGCTAAAAGGAAAGGTAATTCTTCTACTGTTAATGTTTTAGAATCGATCACTATATCAACATCTGAACCAATACCTACCCATTCAGAAATTCCTACCCCTCAAACCTTTGATGATTTTGACATAGGTTTTGATCCCTCTGAAACTCTAAGTCTTAGAGAAACTCACTCCCTACCTATCAATCCAAATACTGAAATAACTCAACCAGAACTTGCAAAAGTTCTATCAGATATTGAAACTTTTGACCAGAATATTTCTGCTCCCACACCAGAAAATCCAAACTCAGAAACCACTACAGAAGCACCACAACCAGAAATTCCCCTCTCTCCACAACCAGAAATACCACTACCTCCATCTCCTAAACCATATATTCATCCACCATCTCCACAACCTGAATTATCACAACCAGAAGTTCAAACTTCTGAGATCCAACCTTCTGAGACATGTGAACCAGAACATCATAACGTTCAATCCAACCAATCTGAAGAACCCACTTCAGATTCTGATACCATTCCCATTCCAGGAATCACTGAACCTCTGGCCATCCGTACGCCCCTCACCATTCTGGACATTCCCCAAATTCCCTCTTCACTAGAATCAACTCCACCAAATTCTCCAACTAGTCCAATAATTATACCAGACTCTCCCACTCCCTCACCAAAGAGCAATCCAAATGACAATGCTAAACTTGTCATTGATCTAACTGTTTTTGAACGCCTTGCTGCCATAACTCACAAAACAGCCATTCCAAAACCAAAACCATCTGAACCCACACCAAATGTTGGTACTCGTTTATTGATGTTTGAAACAGAAATGCAGAAATGGATAACCTCCCTGAAGCAAGCTAGTCTTGAGATGATTAATCTTGCTGCTTCAGATTATCTTTAGACAAGTTTCAGAAAATGGATAAGTTCTGAAACTCATAAGATGCAAGAACAGAGCTACGGACAAGTTCAACAGAATTTCAGTAATCTGCTAAAGGTAATTGAAGACTAAGTTCTGAGCCAACTGCTCAAGGAAGATATTCTCCCTCTGGACAATGCTCCCTGGTCAGAACATCGTCCAGTATACAAAGTTCAACCAGAGTCAGAAGATCTTACTCTGACTGCTGCTCAAGATGAGATGATTCCTACAGAGGAATTGGTTCAAAAAGATCATGTTGCAGAATGCTCTGAGAAGTGTCCAGTTACTGAAGATTCTCAAGCTCCCTCCTATGAAAGGCAGACTCTGGAAGAACTGAAGAGAGCAGATATTGTTATGCAGGAAAGGATGGATAAACAAGATGATAAAGTTTCGGAAATCAAGAGCATGTTAAGCAAACAAGAGGAAACCAACACCCAGATCAAGGGCTTATTGGAAGCTTTGTTCACGCGTCTTCCTCCTCCATCTTAGATTTTCATTTGTTCTTAAAATTTGTTTATCTGTAATATTTTTCTACATTGTTGTTGTTCTGAACTTTTTATCATTGCTTCTTATGTTTAATATAAAACCTTTTTAGCTCTGATTATGTGTTCTTTTTGATAACTGACAAAAAGGGGGATAAAGAATAAGATATTTTCAATAACGGATTACTGAGACATAAGTCTCAAACATTCTGATCTACTTGATTTCTTTCTGAAAAGCTTGAACAGGTACAAAACTCTGATGAAAGACGTAGTCAAATTCTGATGCTCAAGAACTCAAAGAATCTAAGGGAAATAATCAACTCAGGGGGAGTTTTTCTTCTTAATTCTATACTTTTTATTCTTTATTTTTAATTGAAAAATCTGGTTTTTGTCATCATCAAAAAGGGGGAGATTGTTAGAACATAGTTTGATTCTACAACCCTTGATTAGAGTTTTGATGATAACAAAATACAAAAAATAAATAAATACAAAGATATATACATAGAACAAATATGCTACTTAAAATTATGTCTTGTATATGCAGAAGTTCTGATGGGATCAGCATCAGAAGATAGGTAATAAAGCATTACACGCTGAAAGCAAAGCAGGCTTTACACTGAAGTTTGATGACCAGAATCTGCGCCTAAACAAGTACACTCTGACTCTGAACAAAGACAGCTTTACCAAGTCATCAACACTCTGAAGCGTTATCAGCAGTTAAAGCAAAGAAGACTCTGAAGCGTTACTGGTTATTCAAGACAGAATTAAATGCCAACGGCTTTCTTCAGATAAGATCTTCTTCAAAAGGAAAGTGTGTTATTATCATTAAACTTGCTTTTATGGATAACGTCTCTTGCTTGCCTATATAAACAAGTCTTCTTGTGAAAGAAGCACGCACGTACACACACATCAATTTGCAGAGAATTTCCAAATCACGCTTATTCAAGCTCTAGCACATTTATTTTATTCCAAGCTTAATTTGTGTAATTATCACAGTAGTGATATACTGTTTTGTTAGAAAACAACAACACACTCTTGTTCAATTATTTATAAAAAGATTTCCTTGAGATAAATCGGTTTGTGGTTATACTCAAGAAGACTTTAACAGTTGTTAAAGTAGCTGTTGTAATCCTTTGAGATTAGTGGATTAAGACCTCGTTGGAGAGAGGCGAAATCACCTTGACGGGTGGACTGGAGTAGTTTAAGATCAAACGAACCAGGATAAAAATATTGTGTTATTAAGCCTTTTGATTTAAGTTTTTCAATTCAACCCCCCCTTCTTGTGTTTTTCACATCTTCAGATCATGTCTTTTGGTGAACGGAGAATTATCAGGGACCCTTGATACTAAATCCTTGAGTTGTGGAGGTATCCTCATGAGACTGACTTGGATAGTGCTCCTACGAGTGGATGTCATATCCTGCAAAACAGAACAAAGATGAATTCCAAAAATCCTTGAAATGGTTAGTGAGAATGCTATGGTATGATGTCATGATGCTATGTAAAAATATGCGAGGTAAGCAAATTTATATTCACACAAAGCAAACAAATCCTTAGCTTTAGGCTCGCATGGAGTTTGTAGGTAAGTACCCTCTTGAAGTTTAGTTAGCTCAACCTGTCCTAGTTAATAGTAACCGGGTTCTAAGGGATCTCAATATCACTGATCTTTCCCCCAAGTTTCATTCAATAAGCGATTGACTCGCAATCAAACAAAACTCAAGAGTCAAACCTCAATGAGTGTAGCATCGAGTATCAACCAACTTTGGACTGCGCCAAATTCGGTTATCTCGCTACTTTCTAATGGCCAAGTTGGTCAAGTAAGGTTTTAAGGTCAATTGATGCTTTACGACACCACACGGAAGCCCCATACTCTCCTTGACTGACTCAAGGGTTACCGGTACCAACCAAAGTGCCACATCAACGTAGCTACTGCTTCAACCGTGTCGGTATACCCCGCACAGTTCCCTCACAGTTTATTGCTACTTACCTAAAAGGTGTCCCCAAATTCGGGTGTAGGATTTAAAACAAACCCAAACAAGGAACCAAAATGTAAAGCAAACGAATCAAGCAATGTAAGCAAGTAAATGTGATCTATCCCTAAGGTAACTCCTCTTTTAGAATAATTCCCCAGCAGAGTCTCCAGTTCTATGATACGGTGGGAGAACTAACTTGAGGTTTTACGTTTGTGTTCGCAAATGTTGCGGTTTAGCAAGAGTCGCCACCGACTTTTCTTTTATCCAAAAGGAAAGGTGAAAAAGCACAGGAAAGACCTTTAGAGATGTTTTTGAGTTCGGGGGGTAGATTATGAAAAGGGAAGGTATTAGCACCCTTTTCATCCATGGTTTTCCATGGGCTCTTAGTTACTTGCTAGATCACTTGCTTTTGTTTGAAAAATGTGCTTTGAGTGGTTTTTTGAAAGTATTTTGAAAAGGTGCCATCATTTAGGCAAACTTTGCAATGATTCTCGTTCGTAAGAATGTATACAAAGTATTGACCTTTTGAAAATATTTCAATGTTTGGAAAGTGTTTTGGAGTTGTTTTGAAAGTGCATGTGATTGTTTTTTAAAATAGCAAGGATGTTTATTTTGAAATTGAGCAAGTAACTAAAAGTAATCTACCTACTCAAAATTTCTTAGATATGCTTTTCCTCCTCCTTTAGATGTTGCTATCTTACCATTGATTTGGCAAGAAGCCCCATCGTTGGATGTGAAGGGACGGGCATTGGGTCATCGTATGTCCATGATAGCAATGTTGTGAGATGACTTAGCACTTTTCTTTAGGGACTAAGATCATTTTGAAAAGGCAACATTGATAGCGTCATCGAGGGACTATGATCTTGTATTTTTCGATTTGTTTGTGCTAAGACATCCCACATGCATAACATGGCCATATTTGTAAGGCAACAAGTGGAATAACCCTAGGGGTGCTAGTGTGCAAGTGTATTTGATTGCATGCATAATTTGTCTTGAATTAGGGTTTTCTAAACATTGGTTTTAGCCTTGTCATACATACCCTAATTACTAACAATTTATGAAAGCAATTAAAGTACGGAAAATAAAGATTCTACGCTATTACAAACATTAGGGGGATGGGGTGTACAAACTTCAAATGGGGGTTGCAAATTAAATCTTAAGTTACTATTACAACCATATTGAATAGGTAAGAATGTACAGGAAATGTAAAATGTTTGTCTATTTAAAAAGGAAAATAACTTTTGTTTAAGAAAATATTTTGTGTCTCTCTTTTTTTGTTAAAAGAAAATACAACATGCAAATATAAAATATTTTTGGTGTTTTTTGATTAATAACAAAAAATAATATGATGGAAAAATAATAAAAGAGAAAGAAAACATAATCAGCGCAAAATGCTGAAAATAGAAGAGGTCAGAAGTTCTGACTCTGACTTGTTGCACAAACAGAAACAATGTTAGTAGAATATGGAAGCTCAGAAGTTTTGGATCTTCTAAGAACTTAGAAGTTTTCAGAAGTTCTGACGCAACTTTTAAAACTTTGCCTCTCTCCATGCTAGTCAGAACATCTGCAACTTGGTTATTTCTTAACAGAACAGAAGTTGCATACATAATAATTATGACAAATTTCATGAAATATCAGAAGCACAAATCAGGAGCAACATGTATTTGCTAATTCTAATTATGAGTCCTAATTTCTTTATAAAACTCTGAATAGGGATTTCTTCTACTTAGGTAGGCAGATGCATGAATTTTCAAGATATATACATCATCAGGATCAGAATATCTACATTGTGTTAAATAAGCAAAATCTAACAATGCTTAATCAGTATGATGAGAGTCAGCAGAAAACTTACCTTGCAGCTGGAAAGGATTCTGTGAACTAGAGGTTGGTCTTGAATTCTGGTGATGTTCTGAGCAACTTCTTCACGTACTCAGCAGGATGGAAGTTTGCAACTTCTGGAACAGCCAAGGGGTGATATTCTGACTTCTTTGAGGTGGAAGTGAATGGAGAGTGTATGGCAATAGAAATACAGAAGTTAAGGTGGCTTCTAATGTGTGAGTCAGCAACTGCGTGATGGCTTTAGTCGAGAACACTTGAGGAAAAATGGAGTTTGAATGTAAGGAATCAATGCTAAGATTTTGGTATTTTGTGTTTATAGTTTCCTGGGTTCTTGGAATTTTTGCAGTGGTTCAAATCTTTCTTTCTCAATTTTCTCTCCTCTTTCACAAATTTTTCTGGACCCTTTCAATGGCCAAAGGTGTTCTATTTATAGGAAAAGGTTTTGCAGTTGGGGCGGTCAAGTGGAACCAACATCATACATTAGATGCTGACTTACTCTTGAAGTAAGCTTAAACAAGTGTGGTTCAATGCATCAAGTTGGATGGCCAATAGCACCTAAGCTGGATTTGGCAGCGTGAATTAAGGAAAAGTAGAAGCAGCGCCTGGCCTTGTATACTTTTGCACAGAAGTTTGTCTTCCCAAGACAGTAGGGGTACACGTGGGGAAAATCCTTTGGATAACAACTCACAAGTGGTTGTGAGCGTTTAAATGACTATCAGAAATCCTGCCATGTGAAACTCTGCATCCTTGCTTGACTCTGGATTAGAAGTTTTGCTTCAGCGTAGCATCTCATCTTCTGATCCTCTTATCTTCTGACTCCAGCATGTTCTGAAGGAGCTTTCGGACTTTCTGGAAAGCTTGCAGCACGCTTCTTAACCTTCTTTGAATTACCCTGGCAAACTCTGACTGAACCTTTGTGAAAACTGGTCCAGAAGTTCTGACCAAACTCTGTCTTGAGAATATTCAGAATTTGCTGAGTATGGACACTGGCCCAGAAGTTCTGAAATTGTCATATTTCTTAAACACTTAGAAAATTTTCTAAATACTTAGAATTTGACTTTTCCAAAGCAAAATTTTGACTTTTGAAAATTCTTGATGAAACAAACTTCATATTCCAACATGTCTTGATGAAATATGATTTTTTGAGGTTTGATTTTGATCCAAAAGTCAAAGTTAGACTTTTCAGTGTGCAAATGACCATTTTTCCCTTGTGAATGGTTTGTTTGGAAAAATTGATAACTCAATGCTTGGAATTGGATGAGAGAAAACTTGAGGATCCAGGGTGATTCCTTGAGAAATGAGAGGGAAAATTTTGGGGTGCAACACTATGCTATTACAATCATTAGAGGAATGGGGTATACCGAGTATAAATGGGATTGCAAGTAAAATTAAAATCCTAAGTTACTATTAAAACCATATTTAATGGATAAGAATGTACAAGAAATGTAAAATGGACTTGTTTTGTTTAAGAAAAGAAATAAGTTTTGTTTAAGAAAATATTTTTGATCTTTTTGTTTTAAGAAATAAAATAAAGCATGTAAAATTTAAAATGTTTTTGGTGTTTTTGATTAGTGAAAATAAAAGTGATAGCAAAAATAGTAAGGAAAAGAAAATAGAATCAGCGCATTGCTAAACTAAGAGAGATCAGAAGTTCTGACTCTGGCGTGCTGCAAAAACAGAAATCATATTAGTAGAAATAGGTAAAGTCAGAAGTTTTGGGTCCGCTGGGAACAAAGAAGATTTCAGAAGTTCTGATGCCACTGGCAGAGCTTAGTCTCCCTCTCTATGCTAGTCAGAACATTTGCAACTTAGTCATTTCTCAACAGAACAGAAGATGCACATATCAAAGTTATGGTAGGTTTCATAATGTTTCAGAAACAATAGATATTAGAACTATAAATCAGAAGCAAGCATGAATTTGCTAATTCTAATTTCCTTAAGAAGTTCTGAACTAATTTACTCCCTACTTAGGCATACAAATACGTGAAACCTCAGAATACGTACAACATCAGAAACATGATGTCTACATTGTATTTTTGAACATGAAAATCTGATAATGCCTAAGTAATAAGATGAGAGTCAGCAGAAGCTTACCTTGCAGCTGGAAAACACTTTGTGAGCTGGAGTCTGGTTCTGAACTCTGGTGATGTTCTGAACAGCTTCTTCACGTACTCAGCAGGCTGGAAGCTTTCAACTTGGGCAATGAATGATTAGAAAAATTCTGGAACAGCCAAGGGGTAAAGTTCTGACTTCTTGAGGTGGATGTGGATGGAGAGTGTGTTACAGTCTGAACACAGAAGTTAGGATAGCTTCTAATATGTGAATCAGAAACTGTATGGATGGTTTTGGTCAAGAAATACTTGAGAAAAAATGGAGTTTGAATGCAAGAAATCAAAATTTAACAGGTTTTATATTTTGTGTTTGCAGTTTTGGATTCTTGGAATTTTAGCAGGGGTTCAAGGCTTTTTCTTTCTCAATTTTTCGACCCTTTTACAGTTTCCAATAAAGTCTAATTTATAGGCAAAGGTTTAGTAGCTTGGAGAGGTCAAGGGGCACCACCATCATAAGCTAGGCGCTGACTTGCTCTAGAAGTAAGTTCAAATAGGTATGGTGGTTAGCAGTTTTAGCAGCGCCTAAGCTGGATTTGTAAGCAAGAATTAAGGAAAGGTAACCTCAAAAGCAAAAGCAACATATGGGCCCGTCACACTTTTGTACAAAAGTTTGCTTTTCCAAGACAGTAAAGGTACTCCTATGCCACACGTGGGGAAATCTTTTGGATAAAGACTCAAAAGTGGTTGTGAGCATTAAATGATGATGAGATTTATCAAACCAGAAATCCTGCAATGTGAGATTTTGCATCATTGCTTAATTCTGGGTCAAAGGTTCAGCTTCAGCATAATTTAGAATAAACATCCAACTTCTGATCTTTGAATCTCCTTGCTCCAGCATGTTCTGAAGGAGCTCTCAGACTTTCCAGGAAGCTTGCAACACGCTTTGTAAATATTTTATGAATTACCCTTGCAAACTCTGATTGAATGTTTGTGAAAACTGGCCTAGAATTTGTAACCAAACTCTGTCTTGGAACTGTCCAAAATTTGTTGAATGCTTCAGTTTCATGGACGTGTCTTTGAGGAGTCATAACTTGAAATTCCAGCATTTCTAGGAGAAGTTTTCTTCTGCAATGTTTCAGATCTTGTTTGAGTCCATAACTCTTGTGTTAGAAGTTAATCCATAATCAACTTTCATCATGGTGATAATCTGATCAGAAGTTCTGAGCTTGTCATATTTCTTAAACACTTAGAAAAATTCTAAGTATTTAGAAATTTGACTTTTCCAAAGTAACTTTTGACTTTTGAATTTAAAGATGAAACAAACTTCATATCTCAACATGTCTTGATGAAATATGACTCTTGAAACTTGATTTTGATCCAAAAGTCAAAGTTTGACTTTTTAGTGTGCAAATGACCATTTTGCCCTTGTGAGTGACTTTCTTGAAAAATTTGTAATTCAAAGCTTGGAATTGGATGGAAGCAAACCTTGGGGTCCAGGGTGATCTTTTGAGAAATGAGAGGGCAAATTTTGGGGTACAACAATGTGCATAGTAATAAGTTGCATTCCACGTTGCATATTGGAGTTGTTGTGTTGATAAATTATTTGTTATGTTTCATTAAAGTTTTGTTGTGATTGATGTCGTTTAAAGTTGCGAAGTGGTGATTTTGCATAGACTAATTCTATTGTAATATTTATCTTACATCTGATTATATTGTTCGATATCTCACCCCTTCTATTTGAATGTTACCCTGATGTTGGTAATGTGCAGGTAATCCAGAGTGAAGGCGATTTACCTTCAATAGTTCGAGTCAGTGTCATTGCTCTGATACGTAACACTCAGGAGGGATGAACACTTGCTATTTTATTGTTGATTATTTCAGTTGATTGAACTTTAAGTTGTTGTTCGTTGGATATTTGTTATTTGAAGTTGTTTCAGTTGGATGGAGAAGATATTTTCTTTTAAGTAAAATATTATGATTTTTCTACATAGTTATGACAGTTGTTGGTTTAAAAGATTAAAATATGTTATTGTTGGTTCATTCTAGTTTAATGTGTTATGTATCTGCAATGAATGCCATTATTTTATGTTATAATTGTAGCATCATGATTCGATTGTCGGAAATTTTATAACTCTGATTTTTATATTAATTGTCGGGTAGAATTAGGGTGTTACAAGTCGGTATTAGAGCAAGCCGGTTCGTCTGACCAAGTTGTCGAGTCGTAGTTTTGTCTAACAATCGAGTATTGTTCCCTTGAGTTCTAATTGTTATTTATGTTGTAGTGATAAGTTAAGATGGATGGAAGGAGTGATGTTGCACTTGTTGATGCTTTAGAGGAAATAGTGCATGCTATGGAGAATCGGCCGAACACTGACAGAAATGTTGGACCTTGTAGTTTTGCGACCTTCCAGAGGGAGAATCTGCCTACCTTCAAGGGTATGTATGATCCTGACGGGGCATTGGATTGGTTGAAATAGATTGAGTGAATCTTCCATGTGATGGACTGCACTCCAGCGTAGAAGGTTCGTTATGGAACTCATATGCTAGCAGTCGAAGTTGATGACTGGTGGCTAGAGATATGTTAGAGGTTGGAAGTTGCAGGTGATAATGTCACTTGGGATGTGTTCCGTAGGGAATTTTTGAGGAAGTGTTTCCCCGAAGATGTTCATGGCAAGAAGGAAATTGAATTTCTTGAGTTGAAGTAAGGGAGTATGTCGGTTGTTTTGTATGCTGCAAAGTTTGCAGAGTTGGCTAAGTTTTATTCGCACTTTAGTGAGGATAATGTTGAGTTTTTGAAGTGCATCAAGTTTGAGAATGGGTTACGCCCAGAGATCAAGAAGGCAGTTGGATACCGGAAGATTCGTGTCTTTGCTGATTTGGTTGATAGTTGCAGGATCTATGAAGAGGATAATAATGCTCACTATAAGATTATCAATGAGAAGAGGGGTAAGCACCAACAGAACCGTGGTAAGCCTTACGATGCTCCAGTCGGTAAAGGTAAACAGAAAGTTGCTCAGCGCCAGAGAACTAGTGGGGGAGATGCTCCTGCTGGTGTGGTTTGTTTTAAATGTGGAAAACCTGGTCATAAGAGCAATGTGTGTACTACTGAGGTGAAGAGGTGTTTCTGTTGTAGTAATACTGGACATGTTGTATCTGAGTGCAAGCATAAAGAGATGATTTTCTTAAATTATGGTGAAGAAGGACACATTGGTAGTCAGTGTCAGAAACCAAAGAAGGTGCAAATCAGTGGAAAGGTGTTCGCTTTGGCTGAGAATCGGGCAGCTAATGAGGACAAACTCATCAGAGGTACATGTTTCATTAATAGTACTCCTTTAATTACTATTATTGATATTGGTGCTACCCATTGCTTTATTATTGCTGATTTTGTAGAAAGGTTGGGTCTTATGTTGTCTTCTATGAATAGAGAGATGGTCGTCGATACTCCATCCAAGCAGTCAGTGACCACTTCTCTTGTGTGTTTAAAGTGTCCTTTGTCGATCTTCGACAGAGACTTTGTTGTCGATTTGGTTTGTTTTCCCTTAAGTGGGTTGGATGTGATCCTAGGTATGAATTGGTTAGAGCATAACTATGTTCATATTAACTGTTATAACAAGTCGGTGAGGTTTTCTACTCCTAAAGAAGAGGAAGATAGCCTGTCATCTACTAGACAGTTGCGGCAGTTGATGCAAGAAGAGGCTCAGATGTTCTCGTTAATGGCGTCATTATCTGTCAAGAATCAAGCTGTAATTGAAGAATTGCGAGTGGTGCGTGAATTTCCTGAAGTTTTCCCTGACGAAATCCCTGATGTACCGGCAGAAAGAGAAGTCGATTTGCTATTGATTTTATACCTGGTACCATACCTGTTTCTATGGCACCATACAGGATGTCTGCATCTTAATTGTCAGAGTTAAAGAAGCAATTGGAAGAGTTACTTGAAAAGAAGTTTGTGAGACCAAGTGTGTCGCCGTGGGGAGCTCTAGTGTTTCTAGTAAAGGAGAAAGATTGAAGTATGAGACTTTGTATTGATTATAGGAAATTGAATAAAGTGATGATTAAGAATAAGTCTCTGCTTCCGAGAATATGTGACTTGATGGATAAATTGGTGGATGTTCGTGTGTTTAGTAAGATTGGTTTAAGATCGGGTTATCATCAGATTAAAGTGAAGGATGAAGATATTCAGAAGACGTCTTTCAGAATGCGTTATGGACATTATGAATATTCAGTGATGCTTTTCGGTGTTACTAATGCGCCGGGAGTATTCATGGAATACATGAACCGTATCTTTTATACTTATTTAGATCGGTTTGTAGTGGTGTTCATTGATGACATTTTGATTTACTCTAAATTGGAAGAAGAGCATGCATAACACTTAAGGATAGTATTGCAAGTATTGAAAGATAAAAAGTTGTATGCAAAGCTATCTAAGTGTGAATTTTGGTTAAAGGAGGTTAGTTTTATTGGTCATGTGATCTCAGGTAGTGGCATTGTTGTAGATCCATCTAAGGTAGATGTTGTGTTGCAGTGGGAAACTCTGAAGTCGGATATCGAGATTAGAAGCTTTTTGGGATTAGCTGGTTATTGTAGAAGGTTTTTATAAGTTGGCACTTCCGTTAACTAATTGACTTGTAAAGATAGAGCTTTTGTATGGGACGTTCAATATGAAGGAAGTTTTACAGAATTGAAGAAGAGACTGACGTCGGCTCCGATTTTGACATTACCTACTCCAAGAGAACCTTTTATGGTATATTGTAATGCTTCCAAGATGGGTTTAAGAGGTGTGCTTATGCATAATGAGAAGGTGGTTGCTTATGCATAAAGGCAGTTGCGGACTCATGAGAAGAACTATCATACGCATGATTTAGAACTTGCTGCAGTTGTTTTTATGTTGAAGATTTGGAGGCATTATCTTTATGGTTCTAGATTTGAAGTATTTAGCGACCATAAGAGTTTAAAGTATTTGTTTGATCAGAAAGAATTGAATATGATACAACGAAGATGGTTGGAGTTGTTAAAAGATTACGATTTCGGTTTGAATTATCATCCAGGAAAAGCAAATGTGGTGGCTGATGCGTTAAGTCGAAAGACTTTACATATGTCGGCAATGATGGTCAAAGAGTTAGAATTAATTGAACAATTCAGAGATATGAGCTTAGTTTTTGAGGTGACATCGCATAGTGTTATGTTAGGAATGTTGAAAATTAACAATGAATTTCTAGACAATATTAGAGAAGCTCAAACGTTAGATGTAACACTGGTAGATTTAATGGTTGGGATCGATCAGTCCGAGAATAAATATTTTAAGTTAGATGCGCAAGGTGTGTTGAGATTCCGTAATCGAATTTTTATTCCTGATAATTCGGAGATGAAGAGGGTGATTCTTGAGGAAATTCATAGAAGTAAGTTAAGCATTCATCTGGGAGCTACAAAGACGTATCAGGATTTGAAGAATTTTTTTGGTGGCCTGGAATGAAGAGTGATGTGGCTCGGTTTGTGTATGCATGTCTGACTTGTCAGAAGTTGAAAGTTGAACATCAGAAGCCTGCAGGGTTGATGCAACCATTAGAAGTTCCAGAATGGAAATGGGATAAAATTTCGATGGACTTTGCGACGGGATTACCTAATACTTTAAGAGGGCATAATACAATTTGGGTGATTGTTGATAGGCTTACGAAGTCGACTCATTTTATTCCTATTAACATTAGTTTTCCAGTGTCAAAGTTGGCAGAGATTTACACTAGTGTAATTATGAACCTGCATGGTGTTCCTTTGTGCATTGTGTCGGATAGAGATCTGAGGTTTACGTCTAATTTTTGGAAGAGTTTGCAAGAGGCGTTGGGTTCTAAGTTGAGGTTGAGTTCAGTGTATCATCCTCAAACGGATGATCAGATGGAAAGAACTATTCAGTAGTTAGAGGATTTGTTGAGAGCATGTGTTCTTGAGCAAGGAGGTTTGTGGGACACTTATCTTCCATTAATAGAGTTCGCTTATAATAATAGTTACCATTCTAGTATTGGGATGGAACCTTTTGAAGCCTTGTATGGTCGAAAATGTAAGACTCCTTTATGTTGGGATGAATATGGAGAAAGTGTAGTACTTGGACCTGAACTTGTTCGTGAGACTACTAAGAAGGTGTTACCTTGGAAAATCTTAAGGTATTCAAGTACATGTAGTAAATTAAGATATTCTCATAAGCTAAGAGTCATCCTCCAAAATAAGGGTTTTTCTAGGAAACGAGAGCCAGTGTTTGAAAAGCTGGTTTTATTAAGTTAGAGTTAATGCTTGAAAGGAGTCACACTGAAACTGTCGAAATCAAACTATGTTGACTAGGAAGAAATAAAAGAACATATGTCAAGAGGTCAAAATTGGTTTAGTCGACCAAAGGGTAAAAGACAAGGACTTGGTCGAAAATGGTTTTAGTCGACAAAAAAAAGGTTTCTTGGACTTAGAAGAAGTGTGGTTATTCTTTTCCAGAAAGAAAGTGTCGAAGCAAGGCAGAAGCAGTTTATGTTCAAGAGGGTTAGAGGAATCATGGGCGGTTACCAGCAATCCACGACGTGTTCAAGTGCCAAATAGGTGGAACTTCAAAATCATGCGCAGTTACCAGCAATCCACGATGTGTTTGAGCGCAAAATAGGTGGAAACATCTAGTGAAGCAGTTACCTCAAGATGTTAATATTAGTCATAGATATTATCTAGGTAGTTACATTCTAAACACTATAAATAGGCAGATTTAGTATAGTTTGCGTGTGTTCACTTGTAGTCTCAAATCACTTGTCAAACTCTGTCATTCCGAGCGTCAGGAAATCAAGAGTGAAGAGTGCTTGATGTACATGAATCACTATTTTTATTTCAATGAAAATACTTTATCTTTAAATTATATCTTTTGAATACTTTATCTATTTTCTCTTTACTGTTGAGCAAGATCTATACGTTATCTTCTATTTCACATAAACAATTCGACACTATTTGTTAATCACGAGTCACCGGTCAGTTAGTTTAGTGGGTCTCGCTTTTGTATGAATATATTCTATCGGTCACGAGTCACCAGTCAGTCGATTAAATCATAGTGTGGAAAACCATTACACCCATTCCCCCAGTCAAAAGAAAACCATCTCCCTTGACTAATATTTTGACGGAATATGTGTGATAGTAAAAACTCTTAGCATGCGTCTTGAGATCAACTGGTCGATCTTGCAAGTTACCCTCAATTTAGGACTCTGGGAGGACCAACGGTTGTTTACCATTTTCCACAGTAAACAAATTGGCACACCTGGTGGGACCCAGTGCTAAGAATTGGTCTTAAGTATTTATAAGTGAATGCAACTTAGAAATGGGAAATTAACCAAAGAGTATAATAAACCATTATCTAGGAAGCGGATATCAAGAATGACAATTCCTGATAATCCAAACGTAGACGAGAAACTGTCACGAACTTTAATCACGACCGATCTAGTAGTTTCTCAAGTAGCACTGTTTCCTCCAGTAGGGTCGACTACTGCAGTTTTCGTACAAATGTCTCAGGCTCCACCGGGAAGCCCAAGACCAGTAATGACTATGACTACCATACCTAATGTGCCTCATTTTGGTAATGTAGATCCGACTTATGGAATGTCGTATTCCATGATGCCAGGATATCAGTCAACATCGAATACTGCGGTGGTGTCAGATAATGTTCAAAATTTGAACTCTCCTTTACAAGGATCTGCGCCAAGGAGAAATAATAGAGGCAACTAAAATAGGGTAGCGCCTTCTTAACCTTTAGTACCTCCTCTTACTAATACTTCAGTAGCAGTATTAAGGCAAAAAATGGATGATAGCAACCACGAGTTGGTTAATATGTTAACTAACCAGATGGGTAATGTATTTAATCATATAGTACAAGAGTCGGCTGAGACTAATAGGCAGTCCGCTGAAACAAATCGACAGGTGATTGCCCAATTAACGCGTTTGTGTAATTTTTTTAGGTGCTCCCCCAGCGCCTATTCGACAGCACCACCTGTTCGACTAGATGCCCCTGGTCAAGTAGACGTGGGGGTAATGCGGGACGAAATTGTCCATCAGGGGAAAATGCTAGTGCCTCCAATGAATTTGATTATCGATCCACCTAGGGTATTAGTACATCGACATCAAGAGGCTGATCAAATTGTTGATCAAATTCGACAAGGGGACTTAGCCGTTGAAAATAATTCAACCACCATTGTCGAAAGAATTATGGCTAGAAATGGTATGAATACCGCACTTCAGAGGCCAACATAATCCTCCCCTTTGTCTGAATATATTTTATAGACTGAAAACCCTAGAGGATGGAAAATCCCTAAGTATACGAAATTTAGGGGAGAATCTGGAGAGTCGACAGTGGAACATATTGCCAGATATTTAACTGAAATTAGGGATATGTAGAATAATGAAAACTTAAGGGTAAAGCAATTTCCTTCTTCCTTTACTAAGGCAGCTTTCATGTGGTTTACCACTTTACCCCCAAATTTGATTGACTCGTGGACGAAGTTGGAGAAACTTTTCCATGAACAGTTTTATGAGGGTCATTCAAAAATTAGTTTGGTCGAATTATCAAACATTAAAGAAGGTTTGCTGAAACCATTTTGATTATCTAAATAGATTTAGGTGATTAAAAGCAAGATGCTTTACTCAAGTGCCAGAACATGAGCTTGTTCAAATGGCTGCTGGAGGTTTATATTATTCCATTAGGAAGAAAATAGATCCATCCTTCGTGAAAAGTATGTCACAGTTAGCTTATAGAGTTCGACATCTAGAGAGTCTGCAACTAGAAAAGGTCAGACATACTAAGGCTGAGACTAGAAAATAAAAAGTAGCCTTCATAGATTATGATGACACAGATCCCATTTGTGAGGCCGACTATACCTCACCAACAGAGGCATAGGTCGACTTGGATGAAATGAAGCCAAGGACAGCCTATGAGTGTAAATCATTATTTCATGCTAAAGGAAAGAATACGGTCGAAAATAATCCAAAATTCCAATCAAAAACTTATACGTTTGATGTCACTATGTGTGAAGAAATTTTTGACTTACTGGTTAAAGATGGTCAAATTTTAGTACCCCCAGGTGCTAAATTACCACCATTAGAATAACGACAAAAATGAGGTTTTTGTAAATTTCATAATTATCTTGGTCATACAACCTCTCAATGTTACCTTTTCAGGGATCTCGTGCAAAAGTTGTTGCAAGAGGGTAGGCTGAAGTTTGCTGCAAGAAATATGAAGATTGATACTGATCCTCTCATGCAAGAGGAAGTTTGTTTCTCAACCAATTTGGCATCAACATGGTAGAGATTACTGAATTTCCTGATGATAATATGGTCAAAGAGGGAACGAGAGAAATTCCTGATGTCGGCCTAGCAGATGTGTACCCAAGGCCTGAGGAAGATTTGCTAGACTTCCTTTACCGCTGTAAGAATAAAGGTTCACAAGCTTGCTTGTGTCCTAGATGTGGCGCTTTGACTGACAAAATAGCTGTTGAAAATTTCCATAAGCTACAGTTAGAAAAGAATAGAGGCAAGCCATACAATCAAAGGTTCCCTACACCAAGGGACCCAAGGAGAGCTATGGGAAACTCTCATGTTAAACCTAGGAGTTATATTCCCTCAACAAAAGCTTCTAACAGGATATGGATTAAACCCCAAGGGAGAAAGGGTGCACCAATTGAAGGGGCACCAAACAAAGGGAAGTCGGCTATTGACTACCGACATGAGTTCAATTCAGAGAAGAAAATCTATATTTCTGAAAACTACATGGGGAAGAATCCCATGTCTCAAACCCAATGGAGACGCTTCCAGCGTCGAAAGCAGACTGAGAGGAAAGCAGTTGCTGGCCGGATTGCTGCAAACAAAGGTGGAAATCAGAGGCAGTACCAGGTGAAAGTTAACTCCTCTATGAAAGAACGAATCAAAGAATTCTTGAATCGACCAGCTGCCAAATGTTCTGAAGAAGCCACTGATGATTTTTATTCCTACTCTGAAGAGAGTTTGAATATCTTAGTCAACGTAGTATCAATTATGTCAACCGAATATGATTGCTTGACTGAAGTAGAGGATTCAGCAGACACGGATGCTGAGGAGATGGCTTTACACAAGCCAACGTGTTATTTTGTCATGAATAATGGTTCCATTAAGAACCAAGATGCTTTCTTTAAAAAATCAGATATGGCCATGAGGAGCCATTTAAAGCCTCTTTTAATAAGGGCTACGGTCGAAGGGGTGGCTATCAACAAGGTATTGGTAGACTGTGCTGCAATGGTGAACATTATGCCACACCACCTATTACGGAAAATTGGTAAATATGACACCGATGTTAGATCTCATAACGTGGTCTTATCAGACTACAAAGGAAGAATTAGAAACACCATGGGTGTGTTCCAAGTGGACATTATTGTTGGCTCAGTTACTAGGCCGACTATTTTCATGGTGATTCAAGGCAAGCTAAGTTACAACCTCTTAGTAGGGAGAGAATGGCTACACAAAGTGGGGGCTATGCCATCCTTTATGCATCGACGTTTGGTGATCTGGAGGGAAGATGGCATAGTCGAGAATATTGAAGCTGATCAAGGGTATTTTATGGTAGACATGAACAATGTCGGAAAGAAGCAGTTTGACAGGAAATTAGCTAATATTTCCCCATGTCAACCTGCTGAAGATGTATATGCCAACCTTGATGAAGCATTTGTTTCATTGAAGTTACATGAAGCCCACAGTTTTATGTGGGATGTGGAACCTCTTGAGGATCCATACTGTACTAACCGGCCGACAGGCTGGGGAGACATCAGTGATGATGTCTGAGCTAGATGCTCTAAACAAGATTTTGGCATATATTGCCGAAAGAAATAAATTTGGCACTGGAAGCTGAAGAAAATATGGTTGTCGAAGCCAATAAAACACAAGTTCTAGATGAAGGAGTTGCTTTGGATATTGAGCCAAAGCTACCATATATAATAGAGACGGTCAAAGAAAACATTGATAAGTAGCGTCTGGACTGCATATATGACGAAGAACCCTTAGGCTTCGAAAAGGATCCAATGGCACCAGAAAAGATGCACCTACAAGACCCTTTAGAAGAAATAGATCTTGGAGAAAATGGGGATAAAAGACCAACTTATATCAGCGCCAACATCGACCCAAAGTTGAAATCTAAGGTAATATCTTTATTAAAAGAATTTAAAGATTGTTTTGCTTGGGACTATAAAGAAATGTCAGGTTTAAGCAGGGACTTGGTAGAACTAAAATTACCAATAAAAGCTGGAAAGAAACCAGTAAAGAAGACACCCAGACGTATCGCTCCAGCCATAATGTCGAAAATCAAACAGGAGGTAGAAAGACTCCTCAAAAGCAGATTCATAAGAACTGCAAGGTATGTCGACTGGTTGGCAAACATAGTACCAGTAATTAAGAAAAATGGAAAATTAAGGGTGTGCATAGATTTTAGAGATTTAAATGCTGCCACCCCAAAAGATGAGTATGATATACCTGAGGCAGAAATTTTGGTCGACTCGGCTGCTGGTTTTGAATATCTAAGTATGCTTGATGGCTATTCTGGTTATAACCAAACTTTTATTGCAGACGAAGATGTGTCGAAGACGGTGTTTCGCTTCCCTGGGGCACTGGGAACCTATGAATGGGTTGTTGTTGTACCCAAAAAAATTTCCTCTCACTTATCAAGAGTTGCTCACAAGATCTCCTTTGGCTCAAGACTGCACTAGGGTTGATCAGCTCAAGACACCTCCTTAAGCACTGATGACCAAAATTAGGGTTTGAGATTGCACAAGGATATTTGAATTTCCAATGCCCAATATGACTTTCATGGATCATTATATACCCTCAAGATTACTCATGTCAAGTTTCAAGCTTTGGATCACACTTTTGCTCAGTCAATTGAGCAGTTGACCTAAAAATCAACTATATTGGGGAAAAAGTCAACTATGACCAATTTACAGTCAAACTTCATAATTTTTTATCCACGTCAACATTTTAAACTCATATGTATCATTTAATCAATCTTGGACCATAATACCTCAAGAAATTTGATCAAATCTTCAAAAGGGCAAAATGGTCAAAATTAGGGTTTTGACTGGAAAGGGAAATTTCTGATTTTTGACCTAGCAAATGATCAATTGGTTTAAGGCATGATCTTAAGAGTCCAATTGCATCGTTTTTACCTAATGACATAGATCAAAGCATTGCTCAAGACCAATGGATTGACAGATGAATTTTCAATCAACTGATCAAAAGTCAATTGTATACTGAAAAGTCAAACTTTGACTTTTTGGTCAAAATCAAATGCCAAAGATCACAATTCATCAAAGCATGTAAAAATATGAAACTTATTCATCAAGAAATCAAAAATTCAAGATTTCATTTTGAAAAGTTAAAATTTCTAAACTTAGAAATTTTTCTAAGTGTCGGAAATTTCTTATTTTTTCATAATTTTGAACAAAATTTTCATCATGATGCAAGAGGATTCTGAAGAAACTTACAACATGAAAGTTGTAGATCTCCATGAAATCTACAACTTTTCTTTACAGAACTCCTTCCAAAAGTTCTTGGATCTCAAGTTATAATTTTATGAACACATGGTCATGAAACAAAACACTTAGTGAAATTTTACCCTAATTTAGTCAGGATTTTGACCCAACTTCATGGCACTTTTTGATATAGTTCCAAGGGTAATTTTCAAAATTAATTCAAATATGGGTTGTAGATAATATTACAAGCTTTCTAAAATGTCCAAGAACTCCTTGAGATCATTTTTGAGTAGGGAGAATCGAAGAGATGAAGTTAGAGTTTTATCACTTGAATTACAAGTCATTTTATGATGAACCAAATTCAAAATTCAAAGTATAATGCATAACCTCTACTTTGCAGGCCTCAAACTTGTTAGGCACTCCATAGTTAATTTCTTGCACAGCTGTTAGAGGTCTCATTTCAAGCATTCAATGCAAGGCCGTGTTTTATATCCATTTTTGGAAGAAAGTGCACATAGCCATTTTGATAAAGTGACTTTTTGCACAAAATTTGTTCTTGAGCCTTGCACTTGTTCTCTTCTGATCATACAAGTCCCGTAACTCATAAGAAACTTGTTAGACACTTACAATCACTCAGCCCATGCTTGTACCTCCTCTTGAAACTTGTTTCCCCACTTTTCTTCAAAATCAAGTAACCTAGCAAATAGCTTGTAACTTGTACTTCTGACTTTCAAAACCACTCCAACCCTTTTGCTTATACATACACAAGCCATTTGCCACAAATATCACGCATGCTTGACCCCTAAAAACACCAAGAGATCAGAACTCCATCACATACCTCCATTATTGCCTAACCTGACCAAAAGTTTGAAACTCACATCTCCCTCGTGCGTTTTCAAGCCTTTTAGTTCCTAAAGTTTCTAAACATCATTTAGAACTCATCCCACACCATGTTACAAGATTTTAAAACCATTAACACCATCCTCCATTTTCAAAAATAGAGCTTTGCACTTGGACTTCTCCAGAAATCCTCAGGCACTTTCAGTTCAAGCTAAGCATCCCATTAGCTTCCTGGGAACTTGAGAAAGCTAATCCAATCATTGGAACTCACTGAAAGCTTCTCAAACTCCAAACCTGATACCCTCTTGCAAGGTAAGTTTTCTGACTTTGGAACTTTTCATACAGGCATCATTAATGGTTTATTTGTGAATGAAAAATGTGATATCATTGCCCTAAAGCTAACCATGTTCATAGTTTTCATTAATTTTGCTTGATCTTAGAAAATTTTAAGATTGAAGTTTATGAAATTTTTAGGGTTCAGATTAGGGCCATTAAAATTCATGCTTATCTTTGATCTATAATTTTATTGCTTTGTATTTCTGAAATCATGAGGAAATTTGCTACAAGTTTCATGTTTACAGTTTTCATTTTTGTTGAGATTTGAACAAGATACAGAGGCTCTGGTTGGGCGTGAGGTTGAAGATGAATTTCAGGCTATGGACTTGTTTACTATCACATATTTATTGTTTTGATTACATAAACGGATGTATAGCCACCCCAGTGGTAGAAACGCGCGCTTGTGACTTGAGGGACCTGGGTTCGAGCCCCAGTGGTACCCTTTTGATTTTTTTCATATTTTTCCTATTCTGACTCTTTTTTGGACAAGCGTTTGGCCTCCTCCTTGGGCCTTATTGTTTTTTTTACTTTCTGACCCCCTGCTTCACTTACACACCCTGGCCCATTTTTATTTCTTTTTTTCTTATATTTATTTATTTATTTTCTTAAATATTTTATCTAATATTAAAAAATCATAAAAAATACAAAAATATTATATTTGTATTTTGACATAGTTTTTTTTTTCTCACAAAAAATTATTTTATCATACTTTATTTATTTTACCAATTAATTTGTAATTTTAATTAGAAAACTAGGGTTTTAATTTATTTCCTTCACAATTCAAAAATACTCTTTCAAAACCAAAAAAGACCAAAAATATTTTATAAGTACTATAAATTATTTTTAAGACAAAAAATACCAAAAAAATGTTCTTCTTAAAAATTTAATTTTCTTTTTAATCAATTAATAGATTAGGGTTTTATTAAATATCTTTTCCTAGTAAATTTAGGTTTTACTTTTAATTAATTATTTTCCCTTTAGTTAATTAGGTTAAAATCAAAACCCCTTTTCGCTAAAAAATCCAAACAAATATCCATTTACTTTACATTTACATTCTTGAATAATTATTCATTTTTGTACATTTATTTATTCAATTTTTGTACCAATTCAATATGGTTGTAATAGATAATTAGGCTTTATTTTCTTGCAATCCCCATTTATAATTTGTACACCCCCCTCCCACAAGTATTGTAATAGCGTAGTAATTTTAAATTCCATAATTTATCGCTTTATATACAAATGCTAGTAATTAGGATTTGTATGGAAAGACTAAAACGAATCAATTAGAAAACCCTAATCAAAGACAAAACCAAGCATGAAAAACAATACACTTGCACACAAGCACCCCTAGGGTAAATCCACTTGGTTGCCTAACTAAATGGCCATATTACGCATGTGAGGTATCTTAGCAAAAACAAGCAAAATATAAGATCATAGTCCCTCGATGACGTTATCTATGTTGTCTTTCAAATGATCTTAGTCCCTAAAGGGAATACTAAGATACCTTGTAACATTGCTAATCGTGGTTATACGATGACCCACGCCCGTCCCGTTTACATCCAAAGATAGGGTTACTTACCAAATCAATGGTAAGATAACAATGTCAAAGGAAAAGGAAATGAACATGAAAGATTTTTTAGTAGGTAGAGTGCTCATAATTACTTGGTCAATTTCAAAACAAAACATCCTTGCTATTTTTAAAACAAACACTTACACTTTCAAAACATCTTACAAAACTTGAAAACATTTTCAAAAGATCAACACTTTGTTTACATTCTTACGAATGAGAATCATTACAAAGTTTGCCTAAACAATGGCCTCTTTACAAAATACTTTCAAAAACCACACAAATCACAATTTCAAACAAAATCAAGTGATCTAGAAAGTAACTAAGAGCCCATAGAAAACCATGGATGAAAAGGGTGCTAATACCTTCCCTTTTCATAATATACCCCCCGAACTCAAGAAATAATCTCAAAGGTCTTTCCTGTGCTTTTTCACCTTTCCTTTTGGATAAAAGAAAAGTCGGTGGTGACTCTTGCTAACCGTAACATTTACAGTCAAACGCAAAACCTTCAAGTCAGTTCTCCCACCGTATCACAGTTGTCATGCCATTCGATTTAAAAAATGTTGGAGCGATATATCAAAGGGTAATGAATTCTATGTTCCATGATTTTATTGAAGATTTCATACAAGTTTACATTGATGATATTGTAATAAAGTCGAACAATAAACTAACTCATCTATAACACATTTGAAAATCTTTCGAAAGGATGAGAAAACATGGATTAAAAATGAATCCATTAAAATGTGCTATTTGTGTGCAGGCAGGTGATTTTCTTGGCTTTGTGGTGCATAAAAAAGGCATAGAAGTATGTAACACAGTGGGAGAACTGAATTGAGATGTTTTGTGTTTGATCGCAATTGTGCGGATAGCAAGAGTCGCCACTGACTTTTCTTTTATCCAATAAGGAAAGGTTGAAAAGAATAGGAAAGACCTTTCGAGATATTTTATTGAGTTCGGGGGGTAGGTTATGAAAAGGGAAGGTGTTAGAACCCTTTTCATCCGTAGCTACCTACGGGCTCTTAGTTGCTTGCTAGATCACTTGCTTTTTGTTTGAAAATGTGCTTGTGGTGTGGGTTTTGAATGCATTTTGAAAATGTCTTTGTAATGGTTCTCATTTCTATAAGAATGCGTACAGAGTGTTGTTTTAAAAATAGTTCAAAGAGGTGTTTATGGAATGTGTTTTTGAAAGTGATTTTGAAAAGGTGTCTTTGTAATGGTTCTTGTCTCTATAAGAACGCATACGTAGTGTTTGTCTTTTGAAAATGTTTCAAGATGAAAGTGTTGGGTATAAAAAAATTTTGTGTTGTGAGCAAGAGAGAAACTAGGATCAACCTACCTACTCAAAAGGTCTTAAACGTTCTTTTCCTCCTCCTTTAGATGTTTTTATCTTACCATTTTTTTGGTTAGAAACCCTTTCGTTGGATGTGAAGGGACAGGCGCGGGTCAATCGTACAGTCATAGAAGGCAACTTATGAGAAGCTTTAGCAATTTTCGTGAGGGACTAGATCGTTTTACCAGAGGCAACACGAGGGACTACGATCTTTTTTATTTATCGAAGGGTCTTTGCTAAAGTGTCCCATATTTGAGGGACATGACTGTTTTTCTGAGGCAATAAGCGAGTTTACCCTAGAGGTGCGCGTGTGAAAAGTGTGTTCGATTCAAGTTAATTTTGACTTTGATTAGGGTTATCTAGCAGTTGATTTTATATCTTGCCATACACGCCTAATTACTATATAGTATAAAGAAAACAGTAAATTGCAAAAATTAAGATTCTACGCTATTACAGAGCTTTTGGGAATGGGGGTACAAATTTACAAATAAGGATGGATCAATGAAATTAAAAGCCCGAATGAGCAATCAATACAACCAAATCGAATCAAACCATTAATTAAAACTACAACAATCTATAAAGTAAAAATTAACTAACAAAGTATGGAAATAAAATTCTTGGTATTTGTTTGAAAAGTTTGGAGAGAAGAAAAAAATTCTAATCTATTAAGGAAAATAATTAACTAAAGAAATTAAATGAAATGTATGTATATTTTGTCTTTTGGTATTTTTTTATGAAGACAAACAAATTAAGACTAAAGAAAAAGTTAATTAGTAAAATTATTTACAAATTTTCCTAAATTAATTTTAGAACTAAGCTAATTAAGAAAATTATCTAACAAAACTACATGATTTATTAAATTAGTGAAACAAATAAATTCAAACTAAATATTAAAACAAAACAAAATAGAAAGGTGATGTTAAACTGAAAAAAGGGGGTGTGAGGTAGAAATCTGGATGGGTTAGAAAGGAATTGTAAGGCCCTATAGTTTTTTTATTTTCCAAAAAAAGAAGAAACTAAACTCAGAAAAGAAAGGGAAAATGTTCCAGGGGGTCTCCAACCCGGGACTTCTCCTTCAAAGCATCACGCCTTAACCAACTGCACTAATCACTCATTCATTACTTCTAATGCATATATTACTACAAGAAGGGAAATGGATAGTTGAATGGGCCAGCAGCCCAATGGGCTGACCTGGTTGGGGTTTTGAATAAAGAAATTTTTTTGGAGAAACCCTAAATACAACAAGGGTGCTGCGGCGGTTAGTCTTGGGAAGGGACAAGAAAAAATTAATTATTGTAATTATTGACAAAACTCTGCTTACCGTAAAAACACAAAAAAAGAACTCTCTTCCTCACCAGTACAAACACCATTCCTGAAACACTCTCCAACCATCACTCATCCTCTAGCAGAATTCAAACTCAAACTGTCTTTCTCTCGCTGAGATTTCCTCACTAACTTCAACCTTGCGCCTCTCTCTCTTCACCATCATCATCATTCACGTCGTCTCTGACATGTCTCTGGCGCCATTCTCAAACCGACATCATCAGCAGTTCCGCGAAGCTTTATCATCGCCCACCACCATCTCAAATTCTTTTCGTTTTCGATCTACGGGAAAAAAAACAACTCCGACGTGTCTTTATGGAGATGAGAACAACGAGAATACTGAAGCTCTCAGGTAACCGCTCGTCCTTCCTCCTTTCTCTTTGCTCAAACAAAACGTTACTCTAATTTATCTTAAACTATTATCCTTTCTCAACAAATGACTAAGCTATATAAAAAAAACTCAATCATGGCCACAAAAACGATCAACCTATTTGAACGGATGAAAATGGAAAATGAAAGTTACCTATGATGAGGAGATTTTCGCCATAAGTTGTTGAGGTAAGATGCCCTGCCTCGATGCTATGCTGTTGATTTACATTTGTGAACTGTAGGTATTAAATTGTCGGACTAGTTTTGCAGGGTCACAATTTGTGAAGGTGGAGGTAGCAAGGTGATTTGTCGTGTGACTCTGAAGGTAGTGAGAAGACAAGATATGGGGCAGAGGTAGTTTTAATGGAGATTTGGATAAATTTTAGTAGGATTTGCAGTAGTTTTGAGCGTTTACAGTAGGGCTTATGGAAGGTTTAAAGATGGAGGTTTTCTGTAAGTGTATTGGTCTCCCATGTTTTTTTGCTGGCTGTTGTTCCCTTTTTTTTTCTTCCAAACGTGTTCCTCCTTATGGTGAGATAAAGGGTAGAAATTGGGGGGGGAAAGTTGAGGTTTTGAACATTTTTGGTTAACTGTTTTGTAGCCTTTTGAGTACAGGTTAGGTTATGTCTATTTTGGTGCAAATTTTGACCTGTTTTGTACAGGTTTCTTTTCAGCAGCTAATGCAGGCTGCTTTTGAAAATTTTTGGATTGTTATATGCTTAGGTGATATCTTCCTGACCCTATCTCTTTCCCTCTTCATCTTTCTATGATATAAAGCAATTTTGCTTTGCTAAAATTTATGAAGTGTTTGCATAGATTAGGAAAATGATGACATAGGGCTTTGGGCATGTGGTAGCTAGTTGTTTTTTATGAATAATGTTGTGTTGTTTTGGCTCTATTTGGTTTTATATGTTGTTTTGGTTTGCCTGTTGTTTTGGTTTTACTTGTTGTTTGCGTTTTTCCTGCTGTTTTGGTTTTGCCTGATGTTTTGGTCTTGAGTTGCACTGTTGTTTGGCAGCTTTGATGTATATTTGCTGCTTTGTTTGTTTGGCAGTGGGTTGTTGTTTTGTAGTGTTGTTTGGCTTGTAGCTTTGCACATTTCTTTTCCCTTTTTGTGAACCAAAAAATCCACACTTTTTTGTGATTTGCAAAAGTAGGAGGAGATAAACCATGATTAAAAAAACAAACCCTTTTAATTTCTGATTCCAAAATGCAAACTCTAATGATGAGATAAAAACTCTTAACAATTAGTTCTTGAATTTTCACATGTTAGCTAACTTTTTCTTTTCTTGTTTCATGAGCACGAGGGTTGGATGGTGTAACGCGGTTGGAGAACTGACTTGGTTGTTTTTATGTTTGATTGCAAATGTGCGGTTAGCAAGAGTCGCCACCGACTTTTCTTTTATCCAAAAGGAAAGGCTGAAAAGAACAGGAAAGACCTTTAGAGATGTTTTCTTGAGTTCGGGGGGGTAGATTATGAAAAGGGAAGGTATTAGCACCCTTTTCATCCATAGTTATCTATGGCCTCTTAGTTGCTTGCTATATCACTTGCTTTTGTTTGAAAATGTGCTTTGTGTGGTTTTTGAAAGTATTTTGAAAAGGGCGCCATCGTTTAAGCAAACTTTGTAATGATTCTCGTTCGTAAGAATGTATACAAAAGTGTTGATCCTTTAAAAATGTTTTCAAGTTTAAAAGGTGTTTTGAAAGTGTTAATGTTTGTTTTGAAAATAGCAAGAATGTTTTGGTTTGAAAATGAGCAAGCAACTAGGAACATTCTACCTACTCAAAAGTCTTTCATGTTTATTTCCTCTTTCATTTTACATTGTTATCTTACCATTGATTTGGTAAGTAACCCTATCTTTGGATGTAAAAGGGACGGGCAAGGGTCACCGTATAGCCATGATTAGCAATGTTGTAAGATATCTTAGCATTTTCTTTAAGGGACTAAGATCATTTTTGAAAAGGCAACTTTGATAGCATCATCGAGGGACTATGATCTTGTATTTTGTTTGTTTTTGCTAAGATACCTCACATGCATAATATGTCCATTTTATAAGGCAACAAAGTGGATTTACCCTAAGGGTGTAAGTGTGCAAGTGTATTAATTTACATGCATTGTTTTGTCTTTGAATTAGGGTTTTCTAAACTTTGATTTTATCTTTCCATACAAACCCTAATTTACTAGCATTTATATATAAAGCATTAAATTGCGGGAAATAAAAATACTAAGCTATTACGTCATTAGGGGAGGGGGTGTAAAAATTTACAAATGGGGAAAATTGCAAGAAAATTAAAACCTTAATTATTTATTACAACCATATTGAACTTGAATAAATGTACAAGAAATGAAATGAATATAATGTACAAGTATGAATAGATAAGGAATGGATTTTTTTTGTATTAAAAGTTTTGATCTAATTAAATTAAAATAAAATAATTGAATAGAATAATAAAATTAAAATTAAGTTAATAAAAGAAATTAATTTATTAAAGAAAATAAGTTTTTTAGGGTTTTTTGTGAATTTGATTAAATTAGTAAATAAAATTAATTAAATAAAAGTCCTAAGTTCTAAATTAATTTTAATTTACAATAAAATAATATATAATAATTAAGACTAATTATCTAAGTATTTAAAAAAGGGAAATTAATTTATTAAAGAAAATGTCTTTTATTCTTTTGTTTTATGAAGAAAAATAAACTAAATAAATATAAATAATAAAATAAAAATATTTTTTTGAATTTTTATTAATAACAATAAAAATAATATTAATAATAATAATAATAATAATAATAATAATAATAATAATAATAATAATAATAATAATAATAATAACAATAATAATAATAATAATAATAATAATAATAATAATAAAGAAAATAAAAACATAAAAGAAAGAAAATGAGCCAAGATGTATGAAAGTGAAACAGGGAGTATGAGATAAGCAAAATACCAGGCCCAACAAAAGGGAACCCAGTGCCTGCCTTCAAACCAAAAAAAATGAGAGAAAATATGAAAAAAGAATCAAAATGGTACCATTGGAGCTCGAACCCAGGTCCCTCTGATTACAGGCGCGCGCTTTAACTACTAGGGTGGTGATACATTTGTTAACTTATGTTAAACCATAAATATATATTTGAAACACGTTCCTGAAGATGACTTCATCTTCTTCCTCGCGCCATAACCAATCATGAATTCAAATCCTGTAACTTCTTCATCTCTAAAACATTTGCAAAAGTATAAACATGAAACTTGCTCCAAATTTCATCACGAGTTCAGTCATATAAATAACTAATGCTATAAATAAAAGATGAGCATGAATTTTGAATGGTACCAAATCTGACCTAATTTTTTCAGGGATTCAAACTTAAAATCCTCTCAACTCAAGCAACATAAATGAAAATTATGGACATGGTTAGTTTCAGGGCTATGATGTCTACATTTTATCTTCACAAATGGAAACCAAATTATGCATATATGAAGAGTTCAAAAGTCAGAATACTCACCTTGCAAGAGGGTATCGTGTTTTGAGTTTGAGCAGCTTTCAATGAGTCCTAGTGATTGGGTTAGCTTCCTCAAGTTCCCGGGAAGCTAATGTGATGCTTGGCTTGATCTGAAAGTGGTTGAGGAGTTCTGGAGAAGTCAACTTGCAGAGTCCTGTTTTTGGTTATGGGGGTTGATGAAGATGGAGTTACAGTTATGAAACAGGGTCAGGGATGAGTTGTATTTGATGTTTAGAAGCTTTAGGAACCAAAAGGCTTGGAAACGCACGAGGGAGATGTGAGTTTCAAGTTTTTGGTCAGATTGTGCAACAACGGTGATTTGTGATACAGTTCTGAGTTCTAGGGAGTTTGAGGGCTTGTATATGCATGTCTTTTCTTGCAAACAACTTGTGCATATGTATGGAAAAGGTTAGAGCACAAATATACTCAAAACTTCTGAGTTCTAGCCTTTTGGCTCTATAACTTTCTTTTGAAGAAAAGTGAGAAGACAAATTTCAAAATGTTGTACAAGCATGTTCTGAGTTCAAAGAGGCTTTAGACACATTGCTTTTGGGTTATAGGGGTTGTGTGTGCAGAAAGAACAAGTGCAAAGCTCAAGAAGTTGACAATTGCAAAAGTGATGTTTTATCAAAATGGAAATGGCAACTTTGTACCATAAATGGAAAATTACTTTGGACAAAGCTCAAACCAAGTGGATAAGAGCCTAAAGAGTTGTGAAAACCATTAATTATGGAGTGACAAACAAGTTTGAGGCCTGAAAAGCAAAGGTTGTGCATCCTAGCATGAATATGAATTCTTGTTCATCATGAAATTGACATATAGTTCAAGAATGAAATGCCAACTTCATGCCTTCGATTCTCCTTGCTCAAACATGATATCAATGAGTTTTTGAACATTTTAGAAAGCTTGTAATGTGCTATAAAACCCCTCTTTGAATCACTTTTGAAAATTCCCCTTGGAACTATGTGAAAATTTGTCATGAAGTTAGGTCAAAATCCTGCCTAAACTAGGGCAAAATTTCACTAAGTGTTTAGTTTCATGAACATGTATTCACAAAATTATAACTTGGAATTCATTCATTTATATGAGAATTTATGTAAAGAAATGTTTTAGATCTCATTGAGATCTACAACTTTCATGTTGAAAGTTTCTTTTGAATCATCTTGCATCATGGTGAAAAATTGGATCAAAGTTGTGAAAAAATATGAAGTTTTCAACACTTGGAAAAATTTCTTTTGGAAATTTTGACTTTTCAAAATGAAATCTTGACTTTTTGATTTCTTGATGAACAAGTTTCATATTTTGACATGTTTTAATGAATTGTGATCTTTGACACTTGATTTTGACCAAAAAGTCAAAGTTTGACTTTTCAGTGTACAGTTAACTTTTGATCAGTTGACTCAAAATCAACTATCAATCAATTGATCTTGAGGGGAGTTTTTAGACATACCATTAGGTTAAAATTATGCATTTTAAACCTTGAGATCATGTCTCAAACCAAATAACCATTTTCTAGGTCAAAAATCAGAAATTGCCTTTTCTCAATCAAAACCCTAATTTTGACCATTTTGCCCTTTAGATGATCTGATCAAATTTCTTGAGGAATTGTGGTCCAAACTTTATCAAATGATATATGTGAGTTCACAATGTTTATATGGATCAAAAATTATGAATTTTGACTGTAAATTGACCACAGTTGACTTTTTCCCCAATACAATTGACTTTTAGGTCAACTGATCAATTGACTGAGCAAAAATGTGATCCAAGACTTGAAACTTGACATGAGCAATCTTGAGGGTCTAAAACGATCCATGAAATTCATATGAGGCATTAAAATTTAAATTATCCTTGTGCAATCTCAAACCCTAATTTCAGTCATCAGTGCTTAAGGAGGTGTCTTGAGCTGATCAACCCTTGTGCAGTCTTGAACCAAAGGAGATCTTGTGAGAAAATACTTGATAAATGACAAGAGAGGTACAACAGATGGCAAGAGAGGTTTGAAGGAGAAGAAGCCTTGGCGAGGAGTGGATGATTTTCTTGAAGATGAAGCAAGAGAAAATTGAAGAAGCAATACTTCTTTTTTTGTAAACAAAACACTTGTAGTTTGTATCTTAAATTGTAACCCACTTTGAAATGTATCTTGAAATTGTTCCTTTGTAACATAAATCGATGGAACTTGAAGTTTGTAAATCTCTTGTAGTAATGTAACAACTTTGAATGATTTGCAAGATAGAAACTCGAAATTTCCTTGTGTAAACTCACTTGTCTCAAAAGCTTGAAGGAGATTGACACATAAGTGAATCAACGTGATTTTGAACATGTATTGAGTGAAGTTTGTTTGATAATATTGAATATGTTTTGAACATTGTATACCCTCTTGATTCCATAAAACTTGCACTCAAAATGAAACCCGCGTGCCATGCTCGATTCAAATGGAACTTCATTGCCAAACCTGAATTCAATCTCTTGATGATAAAACATATGGTTTAAGAATATTCATAAATCTTGTAAAATTAATGACTTCAACATGAGAATCATAGTTCTGAAAAAACAATTGTGGTATGAATTGAAATAAGGAGTTAAGAACATTCGAAATCAAGCAAATGACATGTGATGATTCGATAACTTTCAAAGTCTTCCAAACACAATTTTCCTTTGATCTTTGAAGAGAAACTCGTAAACGACATCACTTATGATAATATGCAGAAATAATTGTCTCAAGATCTTGGAAATTGAGGTAATTACAATTCTTAGAGGTCAGGCGATAGTTACATAAGATTAGGTCAAAGTCTATAAAGCAACCTCTAAAGTATTCGAATTTTGATGATCTTCTGCATGTAATAAGTTCTTGAATTGTGAAGAGAAATTGGAGGTGATGTCAAGGAGAGTCATATGCAGAAAGAACCGCTCAAAATTATCGATTAATGAAGAAGTTACAATCGTTTGAACTTGATCTCGCAAAAGTCAATTTTTGGGTCAATGCAGTCATTTTCAGTCATCTGAACCATCGACTGAGCAAACTTGCAATGCAAAGTTTAAAAACTGGCACGAACATCCTTGAGGAGACATGAAGATCTATGAAGACCATTTTAAAACCTTGGAGACTCAATTTTCTTTGGGAAATAACAAACCCTAATTGTTGACTTACTGCCTAGGAAGAGAATCTGTCTGATCAACTTTTGAGCCAAATTAAGTATTCGAGAAACCCTAGGATAGTTTCTTGAATGAAAAACGGGAGGGAAAATTTTGGGTTACAACAAAGTAAATTAAAGTAAGACCAAAGCCATCATGGACATCAAACCACCGTCAACCAAAAAGGACTTCAGTCTTTGTTGGGCAAGATAAATTTCCTAAGGAGGTTCATATCCAACTTAAGTGGAAGAACCAAAGTATTTTCACCACTACTTCGACTAAAAAATGAAGATTTCGTTTGGCAAGAGGAGCATCAAGAGGCTTTCGACAAAATCAAAGACTACTTAGTAAAGCCTATAATATTGGCACCTCCTGTTAGACATAGACCTATGAGGTTATATATTGCAGCCTCAGATGTGTCTATAGGTAGTATGTTAGTCCAACAGGACGAAAAAAGGTGTCGAGAGACCTGTGTATTATCTTAGTCGAATGCTAAATAATCCTGAGACTAGGTATAGTGATATAGAAAAACTATGCCTTTGTTTTTATTTCTCTTGTATTAAACTTAAGCAATATATAAAGCCTATTTATGTGTATGTATCTTCTCATTTAAATATTATTAAGCACATGTTATCCAAACCAATTTTACATAGTTGAATTGGTAAATGGGCTTTAGCACTAAAAGAGTATTCTCTGACTTACATGCCCTTAAAAGCAATGAAAGGACAAGTAGTGGCAGATTTTTTGGTCAACCATTCAATGGTTGGTATACCTTAAAATTATGTAGATTTAGTGCCATTGAAATTATACTTTGATGGTTCGATCCATAAGAATGGAGTTGGAATAGGAGGAATTATAATTTCTCCCAGTGGAATTCCAGCAGAGTTCAAGTATAAAATCGACGGTATATGCACAAAGAATGAAGCAGAATACGAGTCTTTAATAACAAGACTTGAACTACTGCTTGATCTGGGGGCAAGGAACGTCGAAATTACGGGAGACTCTGAATTAGTGATTAAAAAAGTATCAAAGGAGCACAAATGTGTTAAAGAAAATTTAATCGTGTATTTTGTGATTACCATCATATTATTAAAACAATTTAAACAAGTAATTATTCGACACATACCTCAAACAGAGAACGAAAAGGCTAATGACCTAGCACAAGAAGCCTCGAGATACAAGAGAGATCAAAATGAAGAACTTACCCAAGTAAGAGAGAAAGTTCGAGCAACTTTGTTATCCTTTTCAGATTTGTCGATTGTAAAGTTAGGGGCTATAGATGCCAAAAAATTTCAAATTTTAACCATTGACAATGGACAATAGAATGACTGGCGAAAGCCATTGGCTAACTATCTGCGCATCCCCATGGGGTCGACAGATCGTAAGATCAAGTATCACGCTCTCAGTTATGTTTTGATAGAGAATGAATTATTTAAGAAAACTGTTGAAGGAGTTTTGTTAAAATGCCTTGGAGAAAGTGAGGCATACGTGGCAGTGTCAAGTGTGCATAGTGGAGCATGTGGTGCACATCAAGCAGGACACAAAATGAAATGGCTTTTACTGCATTCAGGCATCTATTGGCCTTCAATGCTAAAAGATTGCATTGAATTTGCTAAAGGTTGCCGAGAGTGCCAAATGCATGGGGGCATACAACATGTCCCTGCAAGTGAATTACATGCAGTTATAAAGCCTTGTCCGTTTAGAGGATGGGCTTTAGATGTGATTGGAGAAATAAAACCAGCATCATCAAAACAGAAAAGATATATTTTAGTCGGGATTGATTACTTTACAAAATGGGTGGAGGCAGTAGCTTTAACTAACATCGACCAAGAAGCTATTATTGATTTTATACAAAATCACATCACCTGTCGGTTTAGAATTCCAGAAACAATTATGACCGACCAAGGATCAGTGTTTACTGGACGAAAAATGCAAGAATTTACGCAAGAAGTTGGAATTAAATTGTTAAATTCTACTCCTTACTATGCGCAAGCAAATGGCTAAGTCGAAGCTGCCAATAAAGTGATAATTAGCATAATTAAGAAGAATGTAGGAAAGAAGCCAAGGAATTGGCATAAAACATTGGATCAAGCCTTATGGGCGTGTAGAAATTCCTCTAAGGAAGCAACAGGAACTACTCCATTTCGACTCGCATATGGGCATGATGCAATGTTACCAGTGGAGATACATGTTCAATCGATAAGAATCCTAAAACAACATGAAATACCATCTGAGGATTACTGGAATATGATGGCAGACGAGCTTGTCGACATAGATGAAGAAAAGATGTTGGCCCTTGATTCGTTAATAAGACAGAAAGAAAGAGTTGCCAGAGTTTATAACAAAAAAGTAAAGGATAAAGTATTTGCTGTCAATGATCTAGTATGGAAAGTGATATTACCTATGGACAAAAATGATAGTCTTAGGGAAATGGTCCCCAAATTGGGAAGGACCTTTTAAGGTGATACAAGTTTTTTCAAATAATGCCTATGAGCTTGAGGAGTTAGCCCCAGATCGACGGGTCTTAAGGGTAAATGGCAAGTACTTAAAAAAGTATAAGCCCATTCTTCAAGAAATCAAAATCTCGAAAGAATAAATATTCGTCGAACCAACGAGCTGGTAAAATTTTGTTGAGAATAGAAAATTCAAAACACGCATAAAATATGGAAGATACATATAAAACAAACAAAGAAAGGGTTCGTTAAAATTTGGCTTAAAGCCATGAAGAAATTACAAGATTGTTGGTACAATGATTAAAAATGCTTAAATTTGGCTTGGAATGACCACAGTTCACCATGGAGGTTGGTGGCATGATATTCAAAACCTTATGCTTGAATCTTAAGTGTTTCAAGCTCTGTTTTTACAGAAGAAATCGTGTCACTTACATCCACGGTGTCCACAGCCATTTGTTCATCTTTTTCTTGGGTTGGATTAATCACATTGTTAATATCTTCCTCTTGCATGGCGGTTAATTCTAATTACTTGTTGAGAGCAGAAATCTGGTCACGTATTCAGCAGCTCTGTTTTGTTTGGGAATCAGTTCATGTTTCTTATTTTCAATCATTGCTAACAAATCATTAATTTCTTCAGTAACTTGCACCACCATATCCAACTTCTCTTTCACGAAGGCTTCCTTCGACTCAATCGCTTCCTCATTTACCCGAAGACTTTCAACAATTTAGCGTAGAGGAATGAAAATTTTCTCAAATGTCGTTATCATCAACCTGGATGATTCAGACATATTGATTTCTTTCATTTGAGTAAGAGCGTCTGAGAGTTTTGGCCAAGAGTTGGATCAGAATGGAGCAGATGAGGCGGATCAGGATTCAAAGCATAAGTATGAATTTTGGTCATCATATTTTTTGCTTTAACTGCTTCAGGACTCATCTTATCATTATATGCTTGAGATGGGTTGGAGTCAGAAGAAAGAGTGCGAGAACTCACAAAGAGACGCAACCTAGAAATTTCTTCTAGACCAGAAGGATTGACCCCCATGTGTTTTTGTTTAGTGGGTGAGTTGACCTTTGTTCTCCCAGAAGAAACGAGAGGCGCGCCTTGCGTGCTTCCAGGAGGGGGCAGAATTCGGGAGGTGGTGACATTTTTATTTTCTTCTGAACCCTGCAGGGAATCTGAAAGGCTAGAATCAAAACTAGTCGAACTATAACCCTTATGTTTGGCGGGACTAGTGACTGAGTCAGAGTCACTGAGAGTAGTCGAAATAGGCAGGTCGATAAACTCACCATCAACAATGTCAAGATTCTCATGATGGTGAGGGGAAGACTCTTTTGACAAAGGGGTATAGTCAGGTACACGTTGTTGTTGACCAGAGATATTAACCTAAAGAAAGCAAGAAAAGGTATTAGCCAAAACAAATTCAACAAACAAAAAACGGGAAGAAAAAACTAGAAAACAACCAGCTAATACTTGTGTCAACGGATTAAGATCGACAAACTCATCCTTAGCTGAAACATCAGTAAGTTCTCTCATTGGGCTTTGAACTTCATCAACCCTAGGATCACGAATTGGAGTAACCAGCATTGTGTCGACCACAATGGTGTCAGCACCTAAATCTGAGATGGCTTCAGGATTTTCAATCAAGACCATGTTACGTCTCTTTCTTGTAATAAGAGGAATTTCGACATCAGTTGGCTCCTCTATTTCATCAACAAGTTTCAAGCCAACCTTTGCTTCATCACCCTGGGATACAGGTACCTTTGTCTTCTTCTTCTTTTCCTCCACCTCGCCTTTAGTAGAGGAATCTTTTTTCCTCTTACGGCTTTTGGATTTGTGGGAGTGTTGAGAGGGTTGAACATCAAGTGATGGCTAAGTGTCAAATAAAGATATAAGTTGAAGCAATTGTGTTAGTCGATAATGGAAGTTTTGAATCGGCAGAATCTTCCTTAGCCCTCTCAGAAGTATGCTCTTTGTCCTTCTTGGACCTTTTGGATTTGTCAGAGGGAGCAGCCAAACCCGCTGAGCATTTTTTACTCTAGCAAACAAGGAAAATATAAATATATAAGTTTAGGGCGTAAACGACATAGAAACAAGAAGTATATAAATACACCCACCTAATAATCCTTCTTGAGTGAAGAAGAAATGGGTTCATAGTCGGAGGATGTATGGTCAGGAATGATCTACAAAATTAAGCTAAGTCAGATATGCCAAATCAAGAATGATAGCTGGAAGAAAGTTGAAGTTTAAACCTAACGCGTTGAAGGTTTTTGTTTGGCGACAGGAACGACACCCGTCTAATCTATTGGTATAGTTGTAAGACAAGTGTAAAACAATCAGATAAGTAACCAAAGTAAAATAGGCTGGGCGGTAAGCTTTCCAGAAATCGTTACCAATTTATGTAGTCGAAAGTACTCTAACATATCGGAGATCATAATGAAGATGCCCTGAATAGTTAGGTAGGTAATACTTCATCGGTACCACTCTGTCGGCCTTTATCTTATAGGAATTTTGCATATCCTGTATAGAGAAATACCACCAATCAGGAATAGGTGGGCCAAAGGCCAAGGCCAAAGGGCTGGAAGGCAAAGGAGGAAATTTGATGTTTCCAAAATGAAGAGCGTAAACATATTTATCTTTCGCATAATTAGGGATTTTTAGTGTCGAGATTCTATCGGCTACCTTCTCCTTTAATTCAAAAGCGGCTTCATAGATGGTCCGACGAAGATCAATAGGTCGATACATGATTCAGAAGTAATTCTGGAAAGATCGAATTTGTTTAATATGGGTAATCTTACACTTGGTCGCTTTTGCCTGCAAATTTGAGAAAGTTGTAGTTAGTTCAGTCAGCTTGGCATTAGAATCACCAATGAATGTAACAAAATATGACTGCCACCAAGTTTCAAATTCTTTGGTGCAGTAGAAAGACGGTTGGAAAGGAGTGAGAGTGAGTGTGGGTATTCGTGCCCATAGATTCCATATATCATCCTTGATCATTTCGAAGGGTTGGTCAATTATGATGTCTAGCAGCAGCCCGTGAGAATTGAACAAAGACTTAGGAATAAGTTGATAGAGTCTAAATTATCGAGCCACCAAGTTAGGATGATAAGCGGCCAAACTCGGGTTCACACCGACAATCACAGTAGATAAGAATTGGGGGGTCAAGTAACGCCTCTAGAGGATTAAGGAATTTTTCTTGTAATCTTCTCTTGCAGGTGGAAAAGCCCTAATAAACCACTCTGGTCCATCTTGTCTATCATGAAATAGGGCCATCAAGGGTGTGAAATCGACTCTTGTCAACATAATGGTAAACAACAGTCTGAAGACTTCAGGATTTGGGGAGCCCTTGTTGATAGGAGTCAGAGTGAGAAGGTGTTGCCAAAGGATATGGCTTTGAGATGGAGGGCATGCTACCTTTCTATTTCTAAAGGGCTTAATCTCCTCATAGAAAGTGGCATTCAACCATAGCTGCAAGAGCCAAAAAGGACCATGGACTAAGACGTTCCTTTTCTTTGGTTTATTAGGGTCAAAACGCTTTATTTGGTTAGAAGCAGCAGTCAAAGCTGCATAGAGAGAGGCCAAAATCAGTTGGCCTAAAGCAACATTCTCACCCATATGCAATTGGGTAGCTAGATAAGAAAATTGTTTGGCCACGTGCATTGACCTGGAACAAAAAACAAAGCGAGACAGCCATAAGGTTAGAAAGGCCACATGCTCTTCATCAGTTACCGGACCAGAGGTTTGAGAATGATGGTCGATGAAATTATTATATGTTGGATTTCCAGCTTCACCCACATCGAACCTTAGTGGCACAAGTTCAGCATCTCTATAGTTGAAAACTGTGCCAGATGGTTTTATCCATGTGATGGTAGCAACTTCGCACAGGGTAGGAGTGATCATACCACATTTAGTATGAAAGGTGTTGGTCGATCCCTCCCAGAAATATATGCCAGTTATGAGCATGCCACTAGAATAAGGTTGACCACATCGAGAAAGTTCTAGCAGGGTATAAATACCCATCCTTTTCCATTGGTCTCCTTTGGTAGTTTCTAAACGTGCCATCCAAGCACGAAATTTAGGGCAACACAGAGGTGGAGCAGTTCTAAAGTTCTTGTCAATATATTTAAGCAATATAGGGTTTGGAGAAGAGGTGATGGGTCTGGTAGTAGTACTAGTAGGAAAAAATGCCTCCTTATCATCTACATAGATTTCTGAGGGTGCATCAACAGGAAGTGGTCCTAAAAAGGCTAAGGGTTTCTCCTCAAGAGAGAAAGGGATAAGTACCTGAGATTTCCAAATTTTGGCTTTCTCCTCAGCAAATGGAGGTTCCTGCACATAAGCTTTATCGTCGATAAGGCGCAGTTGAAGAGCGATTGCTGAAGAGGAAGTTTGATTTTTAACATTCTCCATTGTAAAAGGTTTGAAGGAGGATGAAGACGAAGAATAGCGATGGTGTGTAGTTTCTGGGTTTTTTCTAAAAGCAAGGGTTGAAGAAGTGAAGAAAAATAGAAAAAATGAGAAATAAGGGTATTTATAGACCCTGGGGAAAGAGGAAATAATGGGAAAAATCTTTTGTGATTTCCCAAGTTCAAATCACGTCAGTTTGTGGGATGCGTGTCGCAAGATCAACGTGAGTTAGTGGGCCATGTTTCCCACTAAAAGTGCAATGATGGCAAAAAATTAATGTCACACGTCTCGAAACTGTAGAGATGCCATTATCTCATATTAGTGGAAACTTGAAAATGGCATCTCTGGGGGGCATTTTGTTACCTTGGAAAATCTTACGTCTAATTTTTGGAAGAGTTTGCAAGAGGCGTTGGGTTCTAAGTTGAGGTTGAGTTCGGCGTAGCATCCTAAGACGGATGGTCAGACGGAAAGAACTATTCAGTCGTTAGAGGATTTTTGAGAGCATGTGTTCTTGAGCAGGGAGGTTTGTGGGACACTTATCTTCTATTAATAGAGTTCACTTATAATAACAGTTACCATTCTAGTATTGGGATGGCACCTTTTGAAGCGTTGTATGGTCGAAGATGTAACACTCCTTTATGTTGGCATGAATCTGGAGAAAGTGTAGTACTTGGACCTGAACTTGTTCGTGAGACTACTAAGAAGGTGTTACCTTGGAAAATCTTAAGGTATTCAAGTACATGTAGTAAATGAAGATATTCTCATAAGTTAAGAGTCATCCTCCAAAATAAGGGTTTTTCTGGGAAACGAGGGCCAGTGTTTGAAAAGTTGGTTTTATTAAGTTAGAGTTAATGCTTGAAAGGAGTCACACTGAAACTGTCAAAATCTAACTACGTCGACTAGGAAGAAATAAAAGAACATATGTCAAGAGGTCAAAATTAGTTTAGTCGACCAAAGGGTAAAAGACAAGGACTTGGTCGAAAATGGTTTTAGTCAACAAAAAAAGGGTTTCTTTGACTTAGAGGAAGTGTGGTTATTATTTTCCAGAAAGAAAGTGTCGAAGCAAGGCAGAAGCAGTTTACTTTCAAGAGGGTTAGAGGAATCATGGGCGGTTACCAGCAATCCACGACGTGTTCAAGCGCCAAATAGGTGGAACTTCAAAATCCTGAGCAGTTACCAGCAATCCACGATGTGTTTGAGCGCCAAATAGGTGGCAACATATTGAAGCATTTACCTCAAGATGTTAATATTAGCCGTAGATTTTATCTAGGTAGTTACATTGTAAACCCTATAAATAGGCAGATTTAGTATAGTTTGCGTGTGTTCACTTGTACTCTCAAATCACTTGTCAAACTCTGTCATTCCGAGCGTCAGGAAATCAAGAGTGAAGAGTGCTTGATATACGTGAATCACCATTTTTATTTCAATGCAAATACTTTATCTTTCAATTATATCTTTTGAATACTTTATATGTTTTCTCTTTACTGTCGAGCAAGATCTATACGTTATCTTCTATTTTACATAAACAATTCGACACTATATGTTGGTCACGAGTCACCAGTCAGTTAGTTTAGTGAGTCTCGCCTTTGTATGAATATCTTCTATCGGTCACGAGTCACCAGTCAATCAATTAAATCATAGTGTGGAAAACCATTACACCCGTTCCCCCGGTCAAAAGAAAACCATCTCCCTTGACTAATATTTCGACGGAATAGGTGTGATAGTAAAAACTCTTAGCACGCGTCTTGAGATCAATTGGTCGATCTCGCAAGTTACCCTCAGTTTAGGACTTTGAGAGGACCAACGGTTGTTTACCATTTTCCACAGTAAACAGAAGGTGAAGTTAATTCGAGATAAGATGAAAGCTTTCCAAAGTAGACAGAAGAGTTATCATGACAAGTGAAGGAAAGATTTAGAATTTCAAGCAGGTGACCATGTGTTTTTGAGAGTTACACATGTGACTGGTGTTGGGCGAGCGTTTAAGTCTAAGAAGCTCACTTCTCGTTTTATTGGTCCGTATCATATTTTTGAGAGAGTTAGGAATGTTGCTTATAGAGTGGCTTTACCGCCTAATCTTTCGAATTTGCATGACGTGTTCCATGTGTCACAACTCCGGAAGTATATTTCAGATCCACCTCATGTGATTCATATGGATGATATGCAAGTATGGGATAATCTTACTGTGGAGACGATGCCTGTACGAATCGCGGATCGTGAAATGAAGACTTTAAGAGGCAAAGAGATTGCTTTGGTGAAATTAGTTTGGCTAGGAGCTGTCGGAGAAAGCATGACTTGGGAGTTGGAAAGCAAGATGTGGGACTCTTATCCTGAGTTGTTTCAATAAGGTAAATTTTCGAGAATAAAAATATTCTAAGTGGGAGAGAGTTGTAACGCCCGTTTATTTAATTAATTACTTAATTAAATTATTTACGAGTTATTTGTTGAAGTTGTGAGGTGTTGTGGATTGTTGGCATAAGTTGTTAGGTTATTATTAATTAATTAATTGGTTGATTAATAATAATAGTAATGTTGGAATTAATAGAATATTCGCGTGGGCCTACTTTATATGATGGTATGTAGTTTTAAGGGGGTGTGAGAATTAAACCAAATAGAAATAATTCTATTATTATTGAGTTTAGTTATAATAATAGAAAAATAGGTTTTTGTCAAGAAGAAGAAGAATAAGGGTTGGAAGAGAGAAAGAGAACGTAGAAGTTGCAGAGCAAAGAAGAAAAGAGGCAAAGCGGGGTTCGATCGATAAATCATAGAGCAACCTTCAATCCAAGGTAAGGGTAGGGTTATGGCTCTATAATTGGATTTATGATGCATGTTGCGTGGGGATTGGGTTGTGTAAAACTGTTGTCGTGTGTGATTGTTGTATGGATAAATTGTTGTTTGGTATATGTGGTAATTGTGTTAACATTGCAGTGATTCAATCGATGAATCGAGTGTTGAAAATTATCATGTGATGATGTGGGTATAGTTGTTATGTTTCCGTGAACACATGTTGCGTTGGTATGAGATCATGGGAAGGAAAGGAATTACTGATTGCAGGAAATCTGGATGAAGTTCTTTTTTGGAATTATGGACGTGTATCGAGCGGCACACGTATGTTGGTAGAGGGTGCCGACCGGAACCATGATTTGTGTCAAAGGGCACGATTATGCATGCCGAGGGGCATAAACCATCAGCCATTATTTTCTTTAATTATTTTCTGTGTCTGTCTTGCATGTCTGTTACTTAGTATTTTGTTACAGAAAAAGGTGTAGCAGAGTTAGGAAAGAATGACTAATAGTAGAGGTTATTTATTATTAACAGAAGTGAACAATTTGTAGAATTGCATAAGTATAGAAGGTAATATTAATAAGTAACAGAGTTAGTGAAGGTTATCAAAAAATTAGTAATAGCAGGCAGTATAATGAAAATTGTTGGTAGCAGTAATTTATGGAAGTAATAGAAGTAGAGGTAATTTAAGTAGCAGGTAAATAATAGCTTCATTAATTTAGCAGAAAACTATTACTAAGTCTTATCCGCGGAATAATTTAGTGGAAGTACTTTAGTAGGAACGTGTTAATAACATTATTGGCATGTGTAAGTTGTTGTGTTGTTGTCATTAATTATTGAAGTAACATGTGATGAATTTTGTTGTGTTGCCTCTATTGATTGGTAATTATTGAGTTGTAGGCTTATTCCAATGTTGTTATATGTTGTTGTTGTTGATGTTGCATTTAATTATGTTGTCGCATATATGGCATATCATGTTGGAGCTGATGCTCGTTAAGTTGGCCTGGATTGGCAAAATATTAAGTTGAAGGCTTATGCCTTGTTGCTGCCTCTATTAATTGGCAAGATTTCTAAGTTGGGAGTTCTGCTTCATTGGTACCACATGAATGTGCGTAGTAATAAGTTGTATTCCACGTTGCATATTAGAGTTGTTATGTTGATAAATTATTTGTTATGTTTCATTGAAGTTTTGTTGTGATTGATGTCGTTTAAAGTTGCGAAGTGGTGATTTTGCATAGACTAATTCTATTTTAATATTTATCTTACATCCGATTATATTGTTTGATATATCACCCCTTATGTTTGAATGTTACCCCGATGTTGGTAACGTGCAGGTAATCCAGAGTGAAGGCGATTTACCTTCAGTAGTTTGAGTCAGTGTCATTGCTCTAATACGTAACACTCGGGGGAATGAACGCTTGCTGTTTTATTGTTGATTATTTCATTTGATTGAACTTTAAGTTGTTGTTCGTTGAATATTTGTTATTTGAAGTTGTTTCATTTGGATGGAGATGATATTTTCTTTTAAGTCGAATATTATGATTCCGCTGCATAGTTATGACTGTTGCTGGTTTAAAAAATTAAAATATGTTATGGTTGGTTCATTCCAGTTTAATGTGTTATGTATCTGCAATGAATGTCGTTGTTTTAAGTTGTAATTGTAGCATCCTGATTTGGTTGTCGGAAATTTTATAACTCTGATTTTTATATTAATTGTCGGGTAGAATTGGGGTGTTACAGATACATTCTTGTAGAGTCGTATATTCTTCTTTCTGATCAACGATTATTACAATATCAGGTAATCTTGTCATATATTTTATACCGCCTAGATATGTTTATAAATGAGATAATTATCTCTTTAACATAGTGCCATCTCTTTTTGGAAGAGAGTTCAGTTTCCCCTTCTTTTGCTCCGTTCTCAAGTCCCTGAACTTACGAAGTCTCATTTTTGTACTATACCAATTTGTTAACATACCTCTGAGCCATTTTTTATAACATAATGACATCGAGCTCTTATTGCAGCCCGTGTTACTGAATTAGCTGCTTTTTTGGTACCAACATGTTTTCCTTTGCTTGCTGCATCAAAAGCCAAATCACAAGTTTCTGATAAAAAATGAGCAATTTTAGTAAGATTTGTAATATGAATACCTTTACGTTTTCCCGATATAAAAGGTGTTATTCAAGGATTTCATTTCCTAAATAAAAAATGTTTTCCTTTGCTTGCTACATCAAAAGCCAAATCACAAGCTTCTAATAAAAAACGAGCAGTTTTAGTAAGATTTGTAATATGAATACCTTTATGTTTTCCCGATATAAAAGGTGTCATTCTAAGTTTCCATTTCCTAGTATCGTGGCCAAAATGAACCCCAGCTTCCATCATCTCTTCAAAAGTGAAGTTCAAATATTTTTTTGTCATTTATCCCCACACTTTTTAAATAAATAAAAATTGAAAAAAAAATAAGAGAGACCCAGTATCCTAAAATAGCAATAAATAATTGTTCCGGTGGAACCCTCTCTTTTATAGACGATTGGTCGTTAAGATAGAATCAAACCATTCTTGTATTTATATTTATTATTATTTTTTATTCTACTTTATTACCAAATCAAATCACTGCATTTAAAGATTTAAGGGGTTGAGTCGAATCTGCTTTTATGAAGCATTTAATCCTATATTTTTAATAATGTATCACATAAATTCTTTGAAATGATAAAGATCAAAGAATTTTCTGTGATGGAACAAAAGATTTCTAATTTCTACTTCGGATAACTTTTTTTGGATAATCTTGTTATGTTGTCTTTACTGTGGACAATGCATTATTCTTTTGAATCCAATACCTGCGGGTATCATTTCCCTAAAACAACATTCTCTTTAAGACCTTTCAACCAATCAATACGACCTAGAAGAGTGTAGCGATAAAAAATGTAGCGGGGTAAATCGGAGATCGAATTATTGATTAATTCGCCTCACAAAAGCAAGAGTCGCCACCGCGCTTTATTATTTCCAAGGGAAAAGGGGAAAGAGCGAAATAAAACCCTAAATATGCAATGTAAAATAATACTTTTAAGAGTAATAAAAATACAAGGCGTTTTGAAAAGATATCTATGGTTCGGGGGTTGGTTATACAGTGGGAAGGTCTTAGCACCCAATGTATCTATAGTACTCTATAGGAACCTTTTGAAATATCTGTTTATTAAAATTGCTCGTTTGATTTAAGAATAAAATGTTTTGGCCGAAAAGGGGTACGGACGGGTTTTTGAAGATACGACGACCTAATGTCGAAGTTTTTGCTTAAAAGGTATAAGTTTTGAAAAGATTGGATATTTGGGGAAAATTGTCTTAAGTTTTAATGAAATACAAAATATTCGCGTGATTGGACTTGAGGACATGAAGTTAACAAATTTAATCATTTTTTCCCTTGGATTAAGAAGTAAACAGAATAATTAAGTAAAGACGAAATAGTTGACAGAAAATTATGCAGATAATGATATACAACAATTAAATAAAAGACTAAATGGTGTGAACATACATTTTTTAGATTTTTATCTAATATTAATAACGCAAGAGAATTAATTAAATAAAATGTTTTTTAAAGTTTTTTATTATATGCATTTTTTAATATGGATAAAGCAAGAGAATTAATTAAAAAAATAAAAATGTTTTTTAGTTCTTAAAATTTCTTTTTTTTTTATATTTTTGTATTAGTATTAACTAAAGCGAGGGAAATAACAAAATGTTTTTTAAGTTTCTAATTTTTTATACATATTTTGTTTTTAAATGTTTTTTGTATAAAAATATTACTTAAAAATTAAATAATTCTAAACTTAAATTAAAACCTTAAAAAAGCTATTAACTTAAATCTAATTAAAAAAGGAATACTAAAATTATTAAATTAAATCCTAAAAGTTAAACTAATAAAGTTAGTCAATTATTAAAAAAATTGTTTTTAATTAAATTACACCTACTATTTAATTAAATTACTAATTAACTAATTAAAAAACTTCTAAAAAAGGGGCTAAAGAAAATAAATGGAAAGAGATGTGTCCAGAATCAAAGGGGGGTAAACAAATAACCAAATGTATGGGCTAAGGGTTTTAAAGGGGCCCAAAAAATCAAAAATAATCAGAAGCAAGATAGGGGGTGGATAAGCAGTTCGCTGGGTTCTTGTAAGCTGGAAACGGGTCATGGCCCAATTCTCATAACTTGTTTTTAGGGTTAGACAAAACTTGTTTAGTTGGAGAAAAAAGGGATTAGGGGTTTTGGACAGAAGCGGTGCTCGTTCATTTGCTCGTCTTCTTCGCCTTGCTTTCTTCTTCTTCGCTCGCCTGAGTCTTCCTGCCCCGGCCACCGGCGTCCTCAATACTTCTTCTTCCTTCCAACGAGAAAGCTAGGGCGACAGATTTACGGTAAATTCGTTTTCTTATTTCGTTAGGTTTCTTGATTACTGCATGTGTATGATTTTGTGTCCATTCTTTGCTTCTGACATCAAATTTGTTAATGGTTATTTGGTGAAAAATGACAAGAAAAAGAGGGAGAAATGTTACCTGGAGACGGAGGAGGGAGGTTGGGGGGTACGCGGCGGCCGGACGGCAAGGAATACGGCGGAGGCGCGCTAGCTATTTGGCCCTGGTATTTCGTTCTTATGTCCCTTCTTGCTCTTGCTAGCCTTTGTCTGCTTCACCGTTGCCTTTGAATACTTTTCTCTCTTCTTCTTTTGCTGTGATTCTGTTGCCTCGTTATTGGCCTTCGTTTGTATGCTTTTTCCTCTTGGTAGCCTTTGTGTGCTTTACTGTGTTGCCTTGGACATGCTACTGTGTTTCCTTGAACATGTTACTGTGTTGCCTTGAACATGCTACTGTGTTGCCTTGAACATGCTACTGTTGGAACATTTGTTTTGATTAGCTTGCTTCCCTCTTCCTTTTGCTTTGCTTCGGTTGATTGAATTCTTTACTGTTGCCTTTCTTATTGGCCCATGATGAATACTGAGGCCTTTGTGGGTTTGGACATTGGTTGATGGGTTGTGTTATTTGGTATAAGGTTGAAGGTGTTATTGGTTGTAAGGCTTTACTGGTTTGGTGAGGCTTGACAGGTTTTTAGGTTGTGGCCTTTATGGTTTATGCTGGTTTAGGCCATGTTGGTTTTAACTGGTGTATGCAGGTTTGGGAATGGTTTTTAGGCTATGTTGGTTTTACTGGTGTATGCAGATTTGGGATGGTTTTGGAGATAGCAAGTTCTACTGGTTTTTGCTTTTGAGACTTTGAGACTTTGAAACTTTGTTTGTATTTTGTTTGACAATTTTCTTTTTTGGAGGTCTCCAACAGGTTGTGAACTCTTGAATATTTTTGAAGGGTTTATGTTGTTGTTATAACAGTTTGGCCTTTCTCCTTGAGGTTTACGTTACAGGTTTTGAAATACTTTTATTATTTTTCTTTGATATTCTGCACTTCCTACTGTTTTATCAGTTTTGTTTCTATTCTTTTTTCATGCTTATCTTTTCTTACTATATAATGCTGCAGTTTGTTTTGTAACTCTTTCTGCCTAAGCCAAAACCTATAAAAACCAACTCTTCCTCTCTTCTCTCTCTTAAGTACAAATGATACATTAAAATGTGATATGTACTTACTTGTTCTGAAAAAGCACAATGCTGGAAAATGATGAGAATAGAAATATATTATGCTTGCATATTTGGTTTAAACTGCATGCCCTCTTTGTCTACTGCATGGGAGCCTATTGTTTTGACTTCTTCCTACCTTGGCATGGTTTACGTTGGACTGCTTGTGTGGAAAATGCATATGCTGTTTGTATTATGCATTTTATATTGATTTGGAAATATGTTGTTTTGACAAAGTATTGAATTTATGCATATTTGAAATATGCAGTGGGCAATTTGTTTTGAATTATGCAGTTTTACTTTGAAAAATGCAATTTTGACAAAAAATGATTTGTGCATGTTTTTAAATTGTGCATTCATTTTTATCAATAAAAATTCATCCCTTTTTGTGAACTGGGAGAAATCCCGTGATTTACAAAAAGGATAAAACTGATTCCAGCTGTTTGCTTTTAATGATGAACACTAAAATTAATTTTCTGCTTTTAATTATCTATTTATTTCTGACTTTTTCTTTTAATTTTTGCAGGTAAAATTAAATGAGCAAACAAAGAAGCATTGGATAGAAGATGAAGATTTAGAATTTAGGAAAACTTAGAATAGTTTTTATTTTACTTTAAACTTTTTATGTAATTGTCATTATAAATACTTTGTACAATAGTATTTAAACAACAATTGTAATAATTAGAATAAAGATGAATAAAAATTCTATTATTTACCAATTAATTCTTTTTCTTTTTTCCAATTGTTTATTTATCGTTTATAATTCTTTAAGTTATATAATAACTGAAAACCAGTTTCAATTATTTAAATTTAGAATGATAAATAATTAAATAAACCTCATTGATCAATTAACTTTTCTTCAATTATTTACTTCATTATTTATAACTCTTTAATTTATATAATAACTGAAAATCAATTCCAATTATTTAAATTTAGAATGATAAATAATTAAATAAACATCATTGATCAAATAACAAACTTCTTTTCAAATATTTATTTTATTATTTATAAATATTTAAATTATATAATAACTGAAAAGAAAATTCCAATTATTTAAATTTAAGATAATAAATAATTAATAAACATTGTCTGATCAATTAATATACCTCTTTTCAAATATTTACTTTATTATTTATAAATCTTTAAATTATATAATAACTGAAAATAAATTCCAATTATTTAAATTTAAGATAATAAATAATTAATAAACATTGTCTGATCAATTAATAAACTTAGCGTTCAAAAATAAACAGCTCTCGACTTGAAAAAGTTATGAATTTTTTAAAATCAATAGATCAAAACGCTTGCAATGTAATGATGCAGATGGGAGATGGTATCTTAGGTCAAAATTTGGGGTACAACAGCTGCCCCTATTTAAGTTTCTTCTATCCGGAGATATGAAGATTAAAATCTTCGTCTCGACGAGATTGAAGGTACTTAAATACATAATACGCAAATTTTGCCCTAAGATACCGCCATTATGCTTGATATGAATGTAATGATTGAATTCACAGAGGAAGACATTGTATGAAACAAGGTAATGCTGGAGAAATCAAACACCAACAAAACACAGGGACATGGATTATACGCTACTGGGGAAACGAGTCATCGACTTCACATGACAGACTCTTGACGGCGAATAAAATTGAGGGAATATGACCTCTGATTCTAACAAAGAAGGCATCTTGCATAGGCCATAAAACAGATTATCGACCCAAAAACAGTGAGTTCACAACTCAAAGTCAAAGATAGACAGAGAGTATCAAATTTTGCTGATGATGGATTACCAACTTCTGAAGGTAAAGATTCATGACAAACTTCTCTGCGAGATTTCCGGAGATATACTCATTAATGCTGAGATAATAATAATATTGTAGATACACAAGTTGCCTCAAATAAAGAAGCTGCCACTCGCTGTCTTCCCGAAAATATTATGACATACAAGCTGCTCAAATAAAGAGATTGCCACTTGCTGTCATCCAGGGATGTCAATAACATGCAAGCTGCTCAAATAAAGAAGCCGCCACTTGCTGTTTTCCAAAAAAAATACCAATAACATACAAGCTGCTCAAATAAAGAAGCTGCTGCTTGCTGTTTTCCAAAAAAAATACCAATAACATACAAGCTGCTCAAATAAAGAAGCTGCCACTTGTTGTTTTCCGAAAAAATAACGCACAAGTTGCTCGTGAAGAGCTGCCGCTTGTCGTTTTCCAACGATGTCTATAACGTACAAGTTGCTCGTGAAGAGCTGCCGCTTGTCGTTTTCCAAAATAATAACGCATAAGTTGCTCGTGAAGAGCTGCCGCTTGTCATTTTCCAACGATGTCTATAACGTACAAGTTGCTTGTGAAGAGCTGCTGGTTGTCGTTTTCCAACGATGTCTATAACGTACAAGTTGCTCGTGAAGAGCTGCCGCTTGCCATTTTCCAAAATAATAATAACGTACAAGTTGCTCGTGAAGAGCTGCCGCTTGTCATTTTCCAACGATGATTCAGAAGGAAATTGTGATTATACTGGAAGAGAATAAAATCTTCGTCAAAGAGAATCATGAATCAATCCTTCCCGAAGAGATCACATACTTAAATGTGCAAAATAAATGCACCATTCGTCTAGGTCGTGACTTTACTGGGGAAAATCATGAGATAGCCTACGCAAGAGACCACAACTTCATCCAGGAATAACTAGAGAGAAAACAGTCAAACAAGACTCCACCCAATGAGAAAGTAACTCGATTGGGGAATTCATCTTATCCAGAAACGGACAAGGTAAGCCAAATCAAAAATCATCCACGAGGATTAGCTCAGTTGGGGAATTTAGAAAGGAAGCACATTTTCTGCCTAAGCTAACCTTCTACTTGGAAAGAAACATGTACGCTGTTGGAATAAACAAAGTACAACCCAAAATCAATGGCAAATGTGAATATGCATGCGTGATATAAGTGTAAGTGAATAAATGAATGTTGACAAAACAGACAGATGGAATATCTTGAAGACGATAAGGTGTCACGAAATAAGATACTCGGCCAATCTTAAGAAAGACGGAAGATAACTGGAACTGGAACCACAAAGCAACGTCGGAGCGTAACACGCCACAAGGTTCAAGTCTTCTGAGGAGAAAAGTATTCAAATCCAAACTTCTAATACCAATAGACCACTGGCATGAGACAAAGCGTACCACACTTCAGAAATCGCCTAAATAAAGGTAGCCAAAACAACGCTTAACTGGAACAACTGGGGAGTCACCAAACTTAGTACCACGAGAAACGCAAGTTTAACACAACCAACACTTCATGACGACTTTGAAATAAAACATGTTCATCATGTAAGGATAAATTACTGTATTGTTTTGCATTTCATGGCTTGACCATCCTCGGAACAACTGTTAATATTCCTTTCATTATTCACGACACATTTTTAAAATAAAAATACTTTAAATACTTTGTTTCAAATATTGTCGTAAAAATTAAAATTTTGCCCACAAAAGGTAAATGCTCAAATTTCATTAATAAGATGGTAGTTCGCTAACAACGCGACTCCAACGGTTTACAAAAGTCTAGGAAATAGTACATGAAAGAAAGGGGTTACACAAAAAACAATGATCACTATTCTCCCTAACAACTTCGGATTCCAAAATGTGTTCAAATGCCAAGACTGGTCTGACCAAAAGCTTGCCTAAGCCGCCCCTTCGGGTTTTCAACCTAGCGAACTGTCAACTCAAACCTAAGTGAAATACTTCTTGACTGCATCGGCGTTCATGGGACGCGGGAGCTCGTCACCGTCCATATTGGTGAGAATCAAGGCACCTCCAGAGAAAACTTTCTTAACGACATACGGTCCTTCGTAATTTGGAGCCCACTTGCCCCTAGAATCAGGTTGGAAAGATAATATCTTCTTGAGCACAAGGTCACCTTCTCTGAACTCGCGTGGTCGAACCTTCTTATCAAAAGCCTTCTTCATTCTCTGCTGATACAATTGACCGTGACACAAAGCTGTCAATCTCTTTTCTTCAATTAAATTCAACTGATCATATCTACTTTGACACCATTCGGCCTCAGAAATTTTAGCTTCCATCAACACTCTCAGAGACGGAATCTCAACCTCCACGGGGAGCACTGCTTCCATACCATAAACTAGGGAAAACGGGGTTGCACCTGTTGAAGTTCGAACTGAAGTGCGGTATCCATGTAAAGCAAACGGAAGCATTTCATGCCAATCTTTATAAGTTACCACCATCTTCTGGACAATCTTCTTGATATTCTTGTTAGCATCTTCAACATCCCCATTCATCTTTGGTCTGTAAGGAGAAGAATTATGATGTTCGATCTTGAACTCTTCACAAAGCTCTCTCATCATCTTGTTATTCAAATTCGAACCATTATCAGTGATGATCTTGCTCGGGATACCGTATCGACAAATGATCTGATTCTTGATAAATCTGACTACCACCTGTCTGGTTACATTAGCATAAGATGCTGCTTCCACCTTGTGATCGGTGGATCTGGAACTGACTGTTTAACACTGGTTCGCGAAATGTCGCGGAAGCAAGAGTCGCCACCGTCTTTTATTTTCTCCAAATGGAAAGGACAAAAGCACAGAAAAATTCGTTATAGAGATTGCTCTCGGTTCGGGAGGTAGATTTATAGAAAGGGAAGGTGTTAGCACCCTTTCTATCCATGGTTATCCATGGGCTCTTAGATACTTGCTCATTGTGTTTTCAAAATTGTTTGTTTGCTTTTCAACTGTGGGTTTAAAAAAGTTTCTTTGAAAATTTCAGTTCGACTCTTGTATCAGTCCTCAAGAGTGTTTGAAAAGTTGCTTTCGAAAGCTTTTTGAAAAGTGTCGGTGTGAAAAGTATTTTTTTGATTTGTTTTGAAATTAGAGCAAGTATCTACGAGTTGTCTACCTACCCTAAGGAATTCGTCTGTGTAAATGTCCTTAAAGTAGTGCCATCCCACCATTGAGAGGTAGGTAGCACCACCGTTGGAGGTGTTCGGGTCAATTCGAGGGTTCGGGACATGGTGATCACCGGAGCAATAGGAAGACACCTTAGAAGCTACCCTCATGCCATGTTCATGGACATGAGGACTTACTAAAACATCCTCTACTCGACGACCACCTTTCGAGGGGCAAGGCAACAATGAGGCGTACCCTAGGGGTGGTGTGTGATTTGTGTGTCGTTTTCAGATATTTTTGTCTTGTTCATGCATTGGTGATCTACGCGTTGCTTTTATTTTGGCATTCATTATTTCATGCAAATTATTAACAGTTAAAAGATGCGGAATTAAAAAGTCCTACGTTATTACAAAGGCGCGGGTCTACATCGCCAAATTAGTCCAAGACCCGATTTGAAAATAAAAGAAAAACGCGGAAAGATAAATGTCTAATTAATCTATTACATGGCTTTGGGATAATTACATGAAATTTATAAAAAGGAAATAAAATAAGCGCGCGAAATAGAATTATGATCGAATGTGAGGGCGTTGGACCCTTTTAAAGAAATTAAATTACAATTAATAAATTAATTAAGTTAAATGAGAAAAGGAAATTATTTTTGAGTTTTTTTGTATTTACAGAGTTTAGTAAGAAAATTAAATGAAATTAAAACCCTAATTCTAAACTATTTTTAATTTAAAAAAATGTTAAAATTAAACCTAGAATTAACCTAATTATTTAATGGCAAATTTATTTACAAAAATAAATAATTAATTATTAATAATGGTAAAAGAAAAGAAAAAAGGATAAAAGTATTTAAAACCCTAATTCTACATTTTTTAGTTTATTAATAAAAATATTAGAATTAAACCTAGAATAAAAAAAACTAAATTGATTAATAAAGTTTATTTACAAAAATATTTAAATAAAATATATTTATATTTTTTGTCTTTCTGATTCTTTATAAATTTTTTTATGTTAAAGGAAAAAAATTAATTTAAAGAATTAAACTAAAACTAAATAAAACAAATAAAAATAGAAAAAATAAAGAGAATGAAAAAAGCAAACCAATGGGGGGTGCTGACCCCAATTTGGAGGTTATGTTGTGAGCAATTAGGCCCAATTATTGGAGGCCTTTGATTGACTTTCTCAGCGCGCGTGTGGCATGGTCAACGGAGGTGTATGATGGACCTCTCATCCTGGCTTTTGGATTGATCTCAGTGGCCATGTGGCAAGCTTTGATGATGGATGCATGGTAGAATTCTGGGCATACACTGCATGGAATCAGGTTAAAACAAAATATATTGAGAAAGGGGGGGGGGGACCTGGGAATCGAACCCAGGTCCCAATACCTATTGTCCACGTTGCCCACCAACTGAACCAGTGCATTTGGTTGTATGCTTAATGGGCAATGAATGATAAGAGAGAGAAAAAACGTTATGCTGGATAATCAACAAAAGGCGCCAATGTTTGAATCCACCAATGGCTTTCCTCCACGCATCGTCTTCCCCACTTGTTCTTCATTTTTGCCTGAAAAAACAAACTAGATAGCGGGGGTTTTAAACCCCCACAATCTGAAATACAAAAAATAGCGAATAGGAATTAAACAAATATAAAAAAGGCGCGATGGATGTTTTAGATTCCTTGGAACGTCACGATTTCAATGGTATAAGTCTCATGGTCTGATTTTACCATATGCAAAAGTCCCCAATTTAAGAGCTTTGAAAACCTAGCAAGCTTCCATGGTAGATTCATGTATAAAGCACGAAAACTCAATTAAATGGCATGGTTAGCTTTAGAATGATTGGATTAGTACAAATCAACAGAAAAAATGCAATGAGGATGCGTATAAATTGAAACACGAATTTGACAAATGTTAAGAACAGAACAGCATCATGTTACCAATTCTTTGCATTAGAAGCGTGGAAAAGGATTCAGTTAGGTTCAGTGATGCCTCAGAAAGCTTTTGGAATTGGTTAGAAGCTTTGAATCACGCTCTATGTGTGAAATCAGTTTTGAAAAAATTGACAAAAATTGCAAAGTTTATTCTTAGGTTTGGGCGCAGCTTCAAGGTCTTTGTGACTAGGGTTATGATCAGCATAAGTATGCCAATGGATTAGGGTAGAAATTTGAGCCAAGAGATCAATGTTTTGATGAATCCAACATTTGATCTTTAATGAAATATTTTCAAATCTTTTCCATGTGCTTTTGATACCAATCATGGCCAAACCTTTCCAAATTGGGTGTGCACGAATCTTGAGTAACCAATGAGGGCATATGCTGCATAAAAAGATTCAAACACATTTGTTTAGTATTTTTTTCATATTTTATTTAATTAAATGAATTAATGGTGATTAAAATTCAAATAAATAATAAAAAATGATGAAATAGATCCCCTTTGGGTAAAATGGTCGTGCATAGCCTTTGGATAATGATTCTTGGAAGAAAATGTGGCCCATTAGCAATTCTGAGGCATTTGAAGTAAAGTTGACTTTTCAAAATTCCCAAAATTTCCCAACTTCCACAAGGCATATCTTGCTCAATTTTTAAGCTTTGATCATGTTCCTTGACATTTTGGAAAGGTCTTGAAGTCCTCTAACCAATGCCTTTGGTCCCATGTCATTTTGATTTACCAATCTCAAGTTATGGTCTTTGACTTAAAGTGCCTTTTTGTTGACTTTTGAAAATGACCTATAATGTTGAAATTGATAACTTTTTGTGAGAGCATGTCTTGGACTTGAAGTGTGAAGAGGAGTTGTAGGAAATGTCTTTCTCTTCAAAATGAGCTTTGGATGGAATTTTTCTGATGAACCATGTGGAAGTTATGCCTTGGTCAAGTTACAGTTGACTTTTTCAACTGTCCAAATATGGAAACTTTTGCATCTTGAGACTTTTTGAGCCATGCTTTGAGAATCATGATCAAGAATTGATCAAATGATGTTTGTGGCTTCAAAATAAGATGTTGACCAAAAATTTGAACTTTTGACTGTCAAATGACCATTTTGCCCCTGCAGTTGACTATTGAGCAATTAGGGTTTTTGACTGTGCAATTTTGTGCTGTAAGTCTTGAAACTTGGCATGTGGATGCTTGACCATGTTTGTAGGCATGTGGGACATGATTGGACCCTTGGAAACTTCAATTTCTTTGTCAGAACCAAAACCCTAGTTTTTGACTGTTAGGAGGCCCTTGAACTGTGCCACCCTTGGGGAGATTTTGAAGCATGCTCTTTGCAAATCTTGAAGAATATGGGAGGGCAAATTTTGGGGTACAACAGTTGCCCCTGTTCAATCTTCTTAGACCTGAGGATGTGGATTGGCTGACGTGCCTTTCGTAATCCGAAGGTGGAAGATGATTGAACACTAGAGTGCCCAGAAATTTGCGCTCACATAGTAGTGTGATGGTGGGAATGGGATTATAGATGCCATTTGGAGATTGATGGATAGGATGATGGGATTATAGATGCCATGCTGAGAGGTGATGGATAGGTGGATGGGCTTATAGATGCCATCTGGGCGTCGATCGCGTGAGAACTTGCGTACCTGAAAAGAAAATGATTACCTGGCCTGTTACAGGAGCTGGTCTTCAAACTCTTATGTAGATGTGCCCTGACTGGTTACAGGAATTGAATCTGGAGCTCCAAATGGTGATGAATGAACCAGGTATGGTTACTACCTCAACGGGACGGTGAGAGAACCTTGGACGATTACTACTTCAACAGGAACGCTGAGAGAACCTTGGACGATTACTACCTCAACAGGGACGCTGAGAGAATCTTGGGACGATTACTACCTCAACAGGGACGCTGAGCGAATCTTGGGGCGATTACTACCTCAATAGGGATGCTGAGAGAATCTTGGATGATTACTACCTCGAAAGGAACGCTGAGAGAATCTTGGGGCGATTACTACCTCAACAGGAACGTTGAGAGAATCTGGGATGTCTTCTACTGGGATAAGAATCAGGGAGATCTTAGGATCGATCTGACTGAACCGGAGAAGGCCTTGGAATATCCTCAACTAGATAAGAATCAGGGAGATCTTAGAGTCGATCTGACTGAACCAGACAAGGTCTTGGAATATCTTCAACTGGGTAAGAATCAGGGAGATCTTAGGGTCGATCTGACTGAACCAGAGAAGGCCTTTGACTGGATAAGAATCAGGAAAATCTTAGGGTCGATTTAACTGAACCGGACAAGGTCTTGAAACATCTTTAACTGGATAAGAATCAGGGAGATCTTAGGGTCGATCTGACTGAACCAAAGAAGGCCTTTGACTGGATAAGAATCAGGAAAATCTTAGGGTCGATTTAACTGAACCGGACAAGGTCTTGGAATCTTCAACTGGACAAGAATCAGGGAGATCTTAGGGTCGATCTGATTGAACCAGAGAAGGCCTTTGACTGGATAAGAATCAGGAAAATCTTAGGGTCGATTTAACTGAACCGGACAAGGTCTTGAAATGTAGCTGAGAACTCAACTGGATCTTTCCTGAAAGGTAAAGGTCAGTCATATGCAAGGCATGATATGAGTCAAGCGATGATGTTCTCAACATAAATGAGATTTGTAAGATATGATGCGTATATGCATGCTATAATGATGTATGTGATATTTTTTAATGTATCTTTGCGTCTTAGGAAAATAAATCCTTGACGGGTGCCGGGAAGTCGCTCCTGGGCTGATGTTGAAGAATAGATTTTTGCTTCCACTGGGGATGATAGTTGCAAGAATACCGGTAGGAGAAGATAACTCCGTTGGGGAATAAACTTGGCGAATGGATTACTCTTGCGGGGAGAAAAGTACTCTAACGATCTTGCTGGGAAACAAAACTCTGTGGGGAGAGAGGTACTTTGCCGGAATGTCGATGGTAACTTCGCTGGGGATACCATTGTTGTGTTGGAAGTGTTAATAGACTTCGCTGGGGATAAGAAGGCTTCGCCGAGGACGATCTTTCCATGGCTTTTGGTTGAGGATAACCCAGTTATATCCTGGTAGGGAAATAACCTTTGAATAAAGCCGGGGGACGCGTTCGTGCTCTACGGGGATAAGCTTCCAGAATCTACCGGGGATAAGTTTACTGCTTGAGGAGATGGATTCAAATTTTCCTGGGGAAATCTGGATTGGACTCTCCTAGGGAAATTTTGAAATGTATTGGGGAAGTGGCTCTACTGAATATCTGGTATGCCGCCGGGGAACAATCTTAGATTAAGACTGTCGGGGGTGCTTGTTGAGAATGTTTGTATGTTGCTGGGGAATGTTGAGATCTGCAGGGGTACTCAACTTCCTTAAGGCTGTTAATAGCTTTGCTTGGGGAGAGTGCACTGACTTGCTGACGCACTCTCTGGGGAACTAACATATACTGGTTATGTTCTTCAGCCGAACTCACCTTGGTACCTTGGTGGACGGAACAATTAGATCGCTTAGACAACTCTTTATTTCCCCTGTTTCTAATGTTACCTGTAATTAATCCTTTGTTTCATATGCAAATATTCATGAGTTAGCAAATTATTGTCAATGCATATATCACAAATTGAACCTTGGACGTTCTTCGCAAAACAAAACAGAAAAGGAAAAACACAATTGGCAATTTATCAGAAAAGTGTATTTATATTGATTTTTGAATTTGCCTGTAAATAGGCGTTTATGTACAAGAGACTGACGTCCTAGTAAGAGAACGCCGCCGAACAAAAGAGTTTATACAAATTTGTACAAAGGAAAATAAACAGCTGTGTGAATAGAATGATCCCACTGGGTTCCAACTCTGTTATTGCCCTTATATCTTCGAGCGTCTCATCACTTGATGACCTAGTCGAGGATGAAGCTGATTGATCAATGTCGTCTGAATTTGATGTTGATACCGGATTCTGGATGCAAGGTGATCCAATGAGACATAGTATTACGCTTTATCCCTAACTTTTTCCTGGACCGCCCTTTCGGGTTTTCAGTCCACCGGGATACCCATTTTTGCCCAAGCCGCCTTTTCAGGTTTTCGACTTGCCGGGTGTACAGATTTTTTCCATTTCATCCCTTCATTTTGCCCGAACCCTTTTGGTTCGCCGGGAAGCCCTAATTTTTTCCTAGGTATGTCAACCTAGCGGGTCTTTTTTCATGCGTAGTATCTTTTAACTATGTCTGCATTGGCGGGGTGAGGAAGGTCGTCACCATCCATGTTGGTTAGAATCATGGCTCCTCCTGAGAACACATGTTTAACCACAAATGGCCCTTCGTACGTAGGGGTCCATTTGCCCCTTGGATCACTCTGAGGAAGGATGATACGCTTGATTACCAGGTCCCCTACTTGATATTCTTGTGGTCTGACCTTTTTGTTAAATGCCCTGATCATCCGTTTTTGGTACGTCTGACCATGACAGATAGCAGCAAGTCTCTTTTCGTCAATAAGGTTTAATTGATCAAGTCGTGTCTGGATCCAATCATCTTTATTCAGATCTGCATCCTTCATTATCCGGAGAGAGGATATTTTCACTTCGATTGGTAAGACTGCCTCCATACCGTAGACCAAGGAGAAGGGAGTTGCCCCGGTTGACGTCCTTGCTGAGGTACGGTACCCATGTAGAGCAAACGGTAACATCTCGTGCCAATCTTTATAAGTCACTTTCATCTTCTACACGATTTTCTTAATGTTCTTATTTGCTGCTTCTCTAGCCCCATTCATCTTCGGCCGGTAAGGAGAAGAGTTGTGGTGCTGTATCTTAAACTGCTCGCAGAGCTCAGTGATCATTTTGTTATTAAGATTGGTACCGTTGTCTGTAATGATCCTTTCTGGGACGCCGTATCGACAGATCAGATTATGCCGAATGAACCGTGCCACAACATTCTTGGTTACAGTGGCATAAGAAGCTGCTTCAACCCACTTTGTGAAATAATCAATCACTACCAGGATGAAGCGATGCCCATTGGACGCTGTAGGTTTAATCTCACCGATCATATCTATGCCCCACATTGCAAAAGGCCAAGGTGCAGTCAGAACATTTAGCGGATCTGGAGGAACATGCACCTTGTCTGCATAAATCTGGCATTTGTGACATGTCCGAGAATGTTGGTAGCAGTCGGCTTCCATTGTGGACCAGAAATACCCTGCCCGAAGGATTTTCTTTGCCATCGTGTGTCCACTGGAATGTGTTCCGAAGGTCCCTTCATGTAGCTCTTCCATGATCCTTTCTGCTTTTGTCTTGTCCACACAACGCAGTAAGGTCGAATCATGGTTTCGCTTATACAGAATGTCGTTGCTAAGGAAGAACTTCGCTGCGAACCTTCTCAGAAACTTCTTGTCGTTGACAGATGCACCTTCAGGGTATTCCTGAGCTTCCAAGTATCTTTTCACCTCATGGTACCAAGGCTTCTCAGTTACCAATTCAGTTTCAAGATCACAGCAGTATGCCGGTTCGTCCAGTTTCCAGATAGTGATCTGGGGAGCCTCATTGTCCCATTTGACTTTGAACATAGAAGACATCGTAGCTAACGCGTCCGCCAGCTGATTCTCCTCTCTCGGGAAATGTTCAAAGGTTATCTCTGTGAAGTGGGGGATCAATGTCAACACACATTCTCTGTAAGGAATAAGATTCGGATGTTTCGTATCCCACTCCCCTTTGATCTGATTGATCACGAGAGCGGAATCTCCGAAGACACTCAGAAACTTGATCCTTAGGTCGATCGCAGCTTGGAGACCCATGATGCATGCCTCATACTCCGCCATGTTGTTGGTGCAGTTGAAACATAGCCGGGCAGTGAGTGGAGTATGAGTGCCTTGAGGGGATATGATCACAGCGCCGATACCGTTACCCAAAGCATTGGAGGCTCCGTCAAAGTGCATAGACCATCGGGATCCTTCCTCAGGTCCTTCATCCGGTCCAGGTACTTCACAATCAGTCACTATCATGATACTCTCGTCAGGAAATTCAAAGTTCATTGACTGATAGTCGTCTACTGCCTGATGTGCCAAGTGATCTGCCAATACACTTCCTTTGATGGCTTTATGAGTCGTGTATTGAATGTCGTATTCTGTCAAAATCATTTGCCATCTTTCTATTCTCCCAGACAGAGCAGGCTTTTCAAATATGTACTTTATAGGGTCCATCTTTGAGATCAACAAGGTAGTGTGAGTCAGCATATACTGTCTCAGCCGGCGAGCAGCCCATACCAAAGCGCGGCAAGTTTTCTCGAGCAGTGAGTATCGGGTCTCACAGTCAGTAAACTTTTTGCTAAGGTAATAAATGGCATGCTCTTTTCGGCCAGACTCGTCATGCTGCCCCAGCACACACCCCATTGAGTTGTCAAGTACTGTTAGGTATAATATCAGAGGTCTCCCCTCAACTGGTGGCATAAGTATGGGTGGTTCTTGGAGATACTCTTTGATTCTGTCAAAAGCGGCCTGACATTCATCATTCCAACGTACTTCCTGATCTTTCTTCAGCAGCTTGAAAATTGGCTCACAGGTAGCAGTTAGGTGTGAGATGAACCGAGCAATGTAATTCAGGCGTCCTAGAAAGCCTCTGACCTCTTTCTCTGTCTTAGGAACTGTCATCTCTTGAATGGCCTTAACTTTGGCAGGGTCCACTTGAATACCCTTATCACTTACAACGAAGCCTAGCAACTTTCCAGATCTTACCCCGAAGGTGCACTTGTTCGGGTTCAACCTCAGCTTGTACAACTTCAGTCGGTCAAACAATTTCTGCAGATGATCTAGGTGTTCTTCCTCAGTCTGGGACCTTGAGATCATGTCGTCAACATACACTTCTATCTCATGATGGATCATGTCATGAAATAAAGCAACCATGGCACGTTGGTAGGTTGCCCCAGCATTTTTCAGTCCAAAAGGCATGACCTTGTAGCAGAAGGTGCCCCACCGAGTAACAAAGGTAGTCTTTTCCATGTCTTCAGGAGCCATCTTGATCTGATTATACCCTGAAAAACCATCCATGAAAGAGAACACCTTATGCTGAGCCGTATTGTCAACAAGGACATCAATGTGAGGTAGAGGGAAGTCATCTTTGGGGCTGGCCCTGTTCAGATCCCTGTAGTCGACACACATTCTGACCTTTCCATCTTTCTTTGGTACCGGCACCACATTAGCAACCCACTGAGGATAAGAAGTCACTGCAAGAAACCCGGCGTCAAACTGTTTCATAACCTCGGCTTTGATCTTCTCAGACATCTCTGGACGCATACGGCGTACCTTTTGCTTAACTGGAGGGCAGTCTTCCTTGGTAGGCAAATGATGGACCACAATGTCGGTATCCAAACCAGGCATGTCTTCGTAGGACCAGGCAAAGATTTCCATATAATCATGTAGCATCTGAGTCAACCGTTGCTTCACGCTGAGCTCTAGGTTGGCACCAACCTTTACCTCCTTCCTGTCCGTCTCAGTACCCAGATTTATTGTTTCCACTGGCTCTTTATGTGGTTGAATTGCCCTCTCTTCCTGAAGTAACAGTCTTGCAAGCTCGCCAGGCACTTCGCAATCATCTTCACCTTCGTCTTCGGCTAAGTTGATCGGATTTTCGAAGTCATAACTGGCAGTAGCAGAGTCGTTATCAGTGAGATCCAGAGTGGATTGAAACCTGTATGAGTGAGTGTGTGTAAATACAACTGTTTTGCAATATATAAAGAAAGGAAAGAAAGAAAAGGAGCATAAGATTTGAAATGCGAGGAAACGTCCAAGATCTTTATTCATGATATATGAAATGACAATTAATATACCCTCACAAATGAAACCACGGTGCCCCGGGTAAGACCCCGGGCCATAGAGTTTCAAATCATTGTTTATTACAAATAACAAGACAAAGGAGTTTATTACTGCGTAACAAAAGTAATAGGAGTATGATCTTTAGCAATCCAATTGGTCAATCCACCATCAGTCGTCGGGTAGATCCAGCTATCGAACTCTGATTCTTCCACCTCATCTTCATCCCCAATGGCATTCACTCCTGGATTGGTAATGAGCACAGGAGGTCTTCTGATCTTTGCCTTGCGCACAGCCTTCTGACCCTCTACAGTAAAACCCAGTCCAAACTTGTCAGTTTTAGGTGTAAAATCAGGGAGCCTGCCCCAGTTAGCACATTCACCTTTCTTGATCACCGCCCGGGCATCCTTCACGGAAGCCATCTTCAAAGGAACATCCTCTTCAGCCACTGTTTCCGCTGCTGCCAATGTTGGAGGTACCTCTTCGAAATGCTGAAAGGGGGTTTCAATAAACTCCCCGTCCATCTCAATATACCTGAAGGAATTCAAATGGCTCACCATATACTCCTCCTCTCCCTGCATAATGACAATCTTCCCTCTGACGGGGTACTTAAGCTTCTGGTGTAGGGTAGAGGTCACTGCCCCAGCTTTGTGGATCCAAGGTCGACCCAGTAGACAAGAATACGATGGACGGATGTCCATCACATAGAAAGTAGAGTCGAATACTTGAGAACCCACACGAATAGGAATGTCTACCTCTCCATGAACCATCCTCTTAGAACCGTCAAAGGCTCTGACCATGATGTTGCTAGGTTTCAGCTACAGACCCTCACAATCCAAACGGTCTAAGGCCTTCTTGGGTAGCACATTCAGGGAAGAACCAGTGTCCACCAACACGTGCGCAAGAGTAGTGCCCCTGCACTCAATAGAGACATGCAGGGCGTCATTGTGGTCCTTTCCCTTAGCAGTAAGGTCAGCATCCGAGAAACCCAAACCATTGTTTGCTGTTAGATTGGCTACACAATCAGTAAACTGGACTGCAGATGTCTCCTGTGGCACATGGGCCGTCTTGAGAAATGAAATCAAAGCCTTAGCATGGGCCTCTGAGCACAGTAGTAAGGAGAGCATAGAGATTTTGGAGGGTGTATGCCCCAGCTGCTCGACAACATTAAAGTCACTTTTCTTGATTATTTTCAGAATTTCCTCCATCTCTTGTTGGGAGGCCTCAGCAGTCACAGATTTTGGTGCCTCCATCCGGGCAGGCTCATCTTCAATCCCTTTACCCCGAGCATTAGATGACTCGGCAGCAGGGGAAACAACTTGATCAGAAACGGGAACAGGTACACTTGCAGGTGTTATAGTGAGGGGTCTTCGAATAGCTGGTGGTGCAATGTCAGGCGAGAAGAGCCTGCCACTGCGGGTTACTTTGGCCGGACCAGTGATATTGCTGATGCTGGTGCCAGTGTTGAACTCTTGCTTGATTCCGTGTACATACACGTCTGCCCCATAGTGCCAGGGGACAGCCCTATCAGATTCATAGGGGAGAGGCCCCAGAACAGTAATCACAATGGGTGCGACAGTCATGATTTTAACCGGCTTCCTTGGGAGGGCCTTGATCGGATTATTAAAGATCGTAACAACAGAAACTTCTTCCACCGGAACAAACTGAACAGCAGTCTTCTTGAACAGAATCTCTTTGTTGTCCATCAGGCTTTGGATGCCCAATTTCATCAAAGGACAACCAGAAAGGGAAACAGCACAGAAAAGGCAACCTTCACTACAACCCGGAAATAAACCGGCCAGCAGTAGGTTCCTCTTAACAGTCATCAGAGGAGTAGCTACATCATTCACAGAAATGGCATACACATCTTCATCAACGGCATTCACTCCATGCTGGGGCATAGGAGCAGTCACCACATTTGGCCTCTCAGGCGCCTCAAATTGTATCTCTTTTGCGTCAATAAGGTCTTGCACCTTATTTCTTAAGGCCCAACAGTCATCAGTGGAATGCCCCGGGCTATCGGAGTGATAAGCACAGCGGGCATTTGGATTGTACTTGGGAGAGGCAGTATTCACAACCTTCGGGGCCTCTCTAACAGTCACCAAATTGGTGGATAGTAACTGCGGCAAGATTTGCGACAAGGTCATACTCAGCCGGGTAAACTCTCTTCTGGGTCTTTCAGCCCTTTGAGGATTGGTTTACCGAGGAGCGGCAGCAGGCTTGGAAATCATCACCGCGTTGACAGATTGGCGGCGCTCTAGTTTCTCTTGTCTTCTAGGCCCATACACAGCACTGGCCTCCTTTTTAAAGGGCTTCTTCTCAGAACTTGCAGATGCCCCTTTCTGGATTTTTCCGGACTTCATTCCAGCCTCTATTCTCTCTCCAGTCAGAATAAGATCAGTAAACCCTGCAGATGAGTTACCGATAAGATGATTGAAAATTGGCCCAGATAGGGTCCCCAAGAACATATCCACCAGCTCACGATCTGTTAACGGAGGCTGCACCCTGCCAGCCAGATCCCTCCACTTCTGTGCATACTCTTTGAAACCTTCGCTTGACCCTAGCGACATACCCTGGAGTTGGGTACGTGTAGGGGAAAGGTCGGCATTATATTGATACTGCTTGTAAAAAGCAGTAGCCAACTCCTCCCAGTTACGAACTTTGGTCCCATCCAGCTGGTAGAACCATTTGAGATGAGTCCCTGAAAGACTCTCCTGGAAGAAGTGGATCCACAAGTTCTTATCCACTGAGTACGTTTGAATCTTCCGCACGTAAGATCTGAGGTGTAGCTTGGGACACGACGCCCCGTCATACTTGGTAAAAGATGGTGCCTTAAACTTGTGAGGAATAATCACACCAGTAGATAAGCCCAAGTCTCCGAAATCCAGCCCAGGCACTTGTTAGATCTCCATTGCATTCAGTTTGTCCTCCAACTGCTTATACCGGTCTTCAGCAGGAGGATACTGTTCCTCATTAAAGTCAGTCTCGTTGTCAGAGACTACCAGACTAGGACCTTTTCCCCCTTGGGGACTGCTCTTGCCTATAGAAGAACCAGCCTCTTCATTCTGCAGAGTGTTGCCAAACCTTCGGCCCGAGTTGAAAAGAACAGTTCTCTTCTTCTTCTTCTCCTTCTTTAGGAGTAAAGCCTTCAGATCTTCTTGGCCTTGAGCCAAACCCATGATCAGCTCCTGAAATTGCGCATTCTGCGCTTGAAGAGCCTTGATAGACATCTCGGTTGATGATGAGTCAGGGTTCATGATGCTGAAATAAACAGCGAAGAACAGTAAGCAACCTGAAAAGAAGAAAAACCTGCTATGCACATGATGAATGGAATGCGTATGATTTATGTTTTCAAAGACAATCGGGAATCAACTTTGTAAACAAAAAGGAACACACTTCATTAGATTCAACTTTGAAATTTAAATTGTTCAACAGATTGCCCTTAGGCGTTACATAAAAGGGAAATACTAAAAAGGGAAATAAAACTGTAAAAGAACATCCAGAGCTCCTTATTGATCCCATGGCCTCCTCTTCTCAGTACGGATGTAGTCATTCAGAGCTCGCTCATTCTCCAACTGCTTTGTCAGCTTCTGGATCTTCAATTCCTGCCCGTTGAACTTTTCCCGGTAAGAATCCCGCTCTTCTCGCAGTTGCGACCAAGACCTCTTTAATGTCTCATAATCAGTAGGTATCTGAGGAGGGAGGACAGTTGGAGGAGCTCCATCTTTGTCAGGATACTCAAGAATGACGGGTCTGACAGCTTCGTATGGCATACCTAACTTCTGAGCACGGATGCGAACCCATTTGTAGTAGGCTTCCATAGGTAGAGAAGTCTTTGGCCCCAACTCTTGTGGATCAGCTTTATGAACTTTATCCCAAGCCTTGATGAACCTACGACGCAGCTCGTCACTATCCACCTGAAACTCAAAACTGATGTGAGGCACCAACATCTCATGAGGCCCTGCTCTTCTGGCTCTTCCAAACTGACGGAGCACTAGACATGGATTGTAAGAGATTCCTCCTTGGGTACCAATCAAAGGAACATTAGGGTATTCTCCGCAATGATCAATAACAGCTATCTCATCCAAACCTCTGCAAGTCCAAATGATGTCCTTATCAGTGAGAGACATTAACCTATGAGCCCAACCTCTTCCTTCTTGGTTCTTCAGTACGAACTTAGGGAGGTGCGAAATAAACCACCTTACCAACAAAGGGATACAACACCATAGGGTTCCTCGTCTTCGGGAAGTACGAGCATAAAGTTGTTGCAGGATGTCACCCAAGAGAGTGGGCACAGGATTCTGAGACATGAAGATCCTTATGGCAATGACATTGATGAAGTTGTCAGGATTAGGAAACAAGACTAGCCCATAGATTAAGAGAGCTAGGATGTCTTCATATGCCCTAAAGTCCAAGTCATTCCAGAAACTGTTAGCTTTACCAATCAGAAACTTGGCCAAGAAACCCTTAACTCCGCTTCTAGTCACCCAGTTGTCCATTACTTCTTGATGGGTCAAAGGAAGAGCTGCAGCAACCTCCTCAAGCCTGAGGGTCTTTTCCCAACCAGTGTAGGGAGTCTGATCCAAGATAGGGATACCAAGCAAATCAGAGAACTCTTCCAGGGTAAGGACCAGCTGGAAGTCTTGAAAGGTGAAGCACTGGTACAGAGGGTCATAGAACTGAGTCAGGACACTCATCAACTGTTGATCCCGCTTTGCAGTGACTAAACTGAGAAGAGAACCATGCCTCTGAATGAAGGAAGTGGTATTTGGAATCCTGCTAACCAACTCTTCAAGCAACTCAGGTGGGTGAGCAAAGTTGAACCGGATAGTATTCCTTCACATAGGCATCATGATGTCCTACAAAACAGAGCAAAGGTGAAACCCTCTTGTCTTTGAAATGTTCAGTCCTTATGCAGGATGCATGCAATGATCATGATGTTATGATGTTATGATAAAGCACACCACAAATATTTACAAAGGCACACATGTAAAGGCACACAAGTCACACAAGACAAGCCCTTAGAGTTTAGGCCGGCATGGGGTCTGGGTATTACCCTCTTGAAGTTGGTGGGCTCAACCTGTCCTATTAGAGGTAACCGGGTTCTAAGGGTCCCAATATCACTGGATTGCTTTCATTGTTCATCGTTTCGATTTAGCCACTGAACTGGCGACCGAAATATTCCAGGAAAGCAACCCTCAATTGAGTGTAGTATCGAGTATCAACCAACCTCGGACTGCACCAAAGTCAGTTATCTCACTACCCTAAAGAGGCCAAGATAGTTCAATTAAGGTTCCTAAGGTCAGTTGATGCTTCACGACACCACGCGGAGGCCCCGTACTCTCCTTGACTGAACTCAAGGGTTACCGGTACACACCAAAGTGCCACATCAACGTAGCAGACTGTTTCAACCATGTCGGTATACCCCACACAGTTCCCTCACAGCCTTGTTGCTACTTTCTAAGAAGGTATCCCCAAATCCGGGTTAGGATCTATAGAACTCCCAAGACAGTCCCACAATTTAAAGCAAACAAGTCAAAGCAATTGAAAACACAGTGATCTTAGTCCTAAGGTACACCTCACTTTAAGTATTTGTCCCCAACAGAGTCGCCAGTTCTGTGATCGGTGGATCTGGAACTGACTGTTTAACGCCGGTTCGCGAAATGTCGCGGAAGCAAGAGTCGCCACCGTCTTTTATTTTCTCCAAATGGAAAGGACAAAAGCATAGAAAAATTCGTTATAGAGATTGCTCTCGGTTCGGGAGGTAGATTTATAGAAAGGGAAGGTGTTAGCACCCTTTCTATCCATGGTTATCCATGGGCTCTTAGATACTTGTTCATTGTGTTTTCAAAATTGTTTGTTTGCTTTTCAACTGTGGGTTTAAAAAAGTTTCTTTGAAAATTTCAGTTCGACTCTTGTATCAGTCCTCAAGAGTGTTTGAAAAGTTGCTTTCGAAAGCTTTTTGAAAAGTGTCGGTGTGAAAAGTATTTTTTTGATTTGTTTTGAAATTAGAGCAAGTATCTACGAGTTGTCTACCTACCCTAAGGAATTCGTCTGTGTAAATGTCCTTAAAGTAGTGCCATCCCACCATTGAGAGGTAGGTAGCACCACCGTTGGAGGTGTTCGGGTCAATTCGAGGGTTCGGGACATGGTGATCACTGGAGCAATAGGAAGACACCTTAGAAGCTACCCTCATGCCATGTTCATGGACATGAGGACTTACTAAAACATCCTCTACTCGACGACCACCTTTCGAGGGGCAAGGCAACAATGAGGCGTACCCTAGGGGTGGTGTGTGATTTGTGTGTCATTTTCAGATATTTTTGTCTTGTTCATGCATTGGTGATCTACGCGTTGCTTTTATTTTGGCATTCATTCTTTCATGCAAATTATTAACAGTTAAAAGATGCGGAATTAAAAAGTCCTACGCTATTACAAAGGCGCGGGTCTACATCGCCAAATTAGTCCAAGACCCGATTTGAAAATAAAAGAAAAACGCGGAAAGATAAATGTCTAATTAATCTATTACATGGCTTTGGGATAATTACATGAAATTTATAAAAAGGAAATAAAATAAGCGCGCGAAATATAATTATGATCGAATGCGAGGGCGTTGGACCCTTTTAAAGAAATTAAATTACAATTAATAAATTAATTAAGTTAAATGAGAATAGGAAATTATTTTTGAGTTTTTTTGTATTTATAGAGTTTAGTAAGAAAATTAAATGAAATTAAAACCCTAATTCTAAACTATTTTTAATTTAAAAAAATGTTAAAATTAAACCTAGAATTAACCTAATTATTTAATGGCAAATTTATTTACAAAAATAAATAATTAATTATTAATAATGGTAAAAGAAAAGAAAAAAGGATAAAAGTATTTAAAACCCTAATTCTACATTTTTTAGTTTATTAATAAAAATATTAGAATTAAACCTAGAATAAAAAAAAACTAAATTGATTAATAAAGTTTATTTACAAAAATATTTAAATAAAATATATTTATATTTTTTGTCTTTCTGATTCTTTATTATTTTTTTTATGTTAAAGGAAAAAAATTAATTTAAAGAATTAAACTAAAACTAAATAAAACAAATAAAAATAGAAAAAATAAAGAGAATGAAAAAAGCAAACCAATGGGGGGTGCTGACCCCAATTTGGAGGTTATGTTGTGAGCAATTAGGCCCAATTATTGGAGGCCTTTGATTGACTTTCTCAGCGCACGTGTGGCATGGTCAACGGAGGTGTATGATGGACCTCTCATCCTGGCTTTTGGATTGATCTCAGTGGCCATGTGGCAAGCTTTGATGATGGATGCATGGTAGAATTCTGGGCGTACACTGCATGGAATCAGGTTAAAACAAAATATATTGAGAAAGGGGGGGGGACCTGGGAATCGAACCCAGGTCCCAATACCTATTATCCACGTTGCCCACCAACTGAACCAGCGCGTTTGGTTGTATGCTTAATGGGCAATGAATGATAAGAGAGAGAAAAAAACGTTATGCTGGATAATCAACAAAAGGCGCCAATGTTTGAATCCACCAATGGCTTTCCTCCACGCATCGTCTTCCCCACTTGTTCTTCATTTTTGCCTGAAAAAACAAACTAGATAGCGGGGGTTTTAAACCCCCACAATCTGAAATACAAAAAATAGCGAATAGGAATTAAACAAATATAAAAAAGGCGCGATGGATGTTTTAGATTCCTTGGAACGTCACGATTTCAATGGTATAAGTCTCATGGTCTGATTTTACCATATGCAAAAGTCCCCAATTTAAGAGCTTTGAAAACCTAGCAAGCTTCCATGGTAGATTCATGTATAAAGCACGAAAACTCAATTAAATGGCATGGTTAGCTTTAGAATGATTGGATTAGTACAAATCAACAGAAAAAATGCAATGAGGATGCGTATAAATTGAAACACGAATTTGACAAATGTTAAGAACAGAACGGCATCATGTTACCAATTCTTTGCGTTATAAGCGTGGAAAAGGATTCAGTTAGGTTCAGTGATGCCTCAGAAAGCTTTTGGAATTGGTTAGAAGCTTTGAATCACGCTCTATGTGTGAAATCAGTTTTGAAAAAATTGACAAAAATTGCAAAGTTTGTTCTTAGGTTTGGGCGCAGCTTCAAGGTCTTTGTGACTAGGTTTATGATCAGCTTAAGTATGCCAATGGATTAGGGTAGAAATTTGAGCCAAGAGATCAATGTTTTGATGAATCCAACATTTGATCTTTAATGAAATATTTTCAAATCTTTTCCATGTGCTTTTGATACCAATCATGGCCAAACTTTTCCAAATTGGGTGTGCACGAATCTTGAGTAACCAATGAGGGCATATGCTGCATAAAAAGATTCAAACACATTTGTTTAGTATTTTTTTCATATTTTATTTAATTAAATGAATTAATGGTGATTAAAATTCAAATAAATAATAAAAAATGATGAAATAGATCCCCTTTGGGTCAAATGGTCGTGCATAGCCTTTGGATAATGATTCTTGGAAGAAAATGTGGCCCATTAGCAATTTTGAGGCATTTGAAGTAAAGTTGACTTTTCAAAATTCCCAAAAATTTCCCAACTTCCACAAGGCATATCTTGCTCAATTATTAAGCTTTGATCATGTTCTTGGACATTTTGGAAAGGTCTTGAAGTCCTCTAACCAATAACTTTGGTCCCATGTAATTTTGATTTACCAATATCAAGTTATGGTCTTTGACTTAAAGTGTCTTTTTGTTGACTTTTGAAAATGACCTATAATGTTGAAATTGATAACTTTTTGTGAGAGCATTTCTTGGACTTGAAGTGTGAAGAGGAGTTGTAGGAAATGTCTTTCTCTTCAAAATGAGCTTTGGATGGAATTTTTCTGATGAACCATGTGGAAGTTATGCCTTGGTCAAGTTACAGTTGACTTTTTCAACAGTCCAAATATGGAAACTTTTGCATCTTGAGACTTTTTGAGCCATACCTTGAAAATCATGATCAAGAATTGATCAAATGATGTTTGTGGCTTCAAAATAAGATGTTGACCAAAAATTTGAACTTTTGACTGTCAAATGACCATTTTGCCCCTGCAGTTGACTATTGAGCAATTAGGGTTTTTGACTGTGCAATTTTGTGCTGTAAGTCTTGAAACTTGGCATGTGGATGCTTGACCATGTTTGTAGGCATGTGGGACTTGATTGGACCCTTGGAAACTTCAATTTCTTTGTCAGAACCAAAACCCTAGTTTTTGACTGTTAGGAGGCCCTTGAACTGTGCCACCCTTGGGGAGATTTTGAAGCATGCTCTTTGCAAATCTTGAAGAATATGGGAGGGCAAATTTTGGGGTACAACACACCCATTTAGTAAAATAATTGATCGCTACCAAGATGAAACGATGACCATTTTAAGCTTTGGGTTCAATCATTCCAATCATATCAATGCCCCACATAGAGAAAGGCCAAGGTGAAGAGATAACGTTGAGGAGGGTCGGTGGCACATGTATCTTGTCCGCATAAATCTGGCATTTATGACATTTCTTCACATATTTGCAGCAATCAGATTCCATCGTCATCCAATAGTAACCAGCTCTCAGCATCTTTCTAGCCATTGCATGTCCGTTGGCATGAGTACCAAAGGATCCTTCATGTACCTCTTGCATTAGCATGTCTGCTTCACGTTTGTCTACACATCTGAGCAGGACCATGTCGTAATTCCTCTTATACAAAACTTCTTCATTGAGGAAGAAACTGCTTGCTAATCTTCTCAACGTCTTCCTATCTTTATTGGATGCCCCAGGCGGGTACTCTTGAGTTTGAAGAACACGTTTAATGTCATAGAACCACGGTTTGTCGTCGGTGACTTCTTCTACTGAGAATACATGAGCAGGTCTGTCAAGGCGCATAACTCTGATTGTAGGCACATCGTTCCAACCATTCACTTGAAACATTAAAGACAAAGTAGCTAAAGCATCAGCCATTTGGTTCTCATCTCTAGGGATATGATGTAATTCCACTTTGTTGAAGAAAGTTAACAATCTTCTAGCATAGTCTATGTAAGGGATCAAACCAGGATGACGAGTCTCCCACTCTCCTTTGATTTGATTAATTACCAATGCTGAATCTCCGTAAATATCAAGAATCTTAATCCTCAGATCCACTGCTTCTTCGAGACCCATAATACATGCCTCATATTCAGCCATGTTGTTCGTGCAGTCAAACTTCAATCTCGCCGTGAACGGGATATGAGTACCTCGGGGAGTGACGATGATTGCCCCAATTCCATTTCCATAAGAATTCACAACTCCGTCAAAAATCAAACCCCAATGGGATTCGGGATCAGGTCCTTCTTCAGGTAACGGCTCTTCACAATCTTTAGCTTTCAAGTACATAACATCTTCATCTGGGAAATCAAACTTGATGGATTGATAATCGTCAATTGGTTGGTGAGCCAAATGATCGGCTAAAATACTCCCTTTGATTGCTTTCTGAGTGTGATACTCAATGTCATATTCGGATAACAACATCTGCCAACGGGCTATTCTTCCAGATAAGGCGGGCTTCTCAAAGATATACTTGATCGGATCCATTTTGGAGATCAACCAAGTGGTGTGGTTAATCATATACTGGCGCAGACGGCGAGTGTTGCACCCCAAAATTTGCCCTCCCATATTCTTCAAGAAATTGCCAAGTCAAGTCACAAAATTCCCCAAGGGTTGTGCAGTGCAACTGTCTCCTATACAGTCAAAACTAGGGTTTGTGTTCTGATCAAGGAAGTGAAGGTTTCAAAGGCCCAATCAAGTCTCATATGCCTACAAAGATGGTCAAGCATCTTCATATCAAGTTTCAAGGCATTCAGCTCAAAATTGCACAGTCAAAACCCTAAATTGCACTACAGTCAACTGTAGGGGCAAAATGGTCATTTGGCAGTCAAAAGTTCAAATTTTTGGTCAACATATCATTTTGAAGCCACAAACATCATTTGATCAATGCTTGATCATGATTCTCAAAATTTGGCTCAGAAATCATCAAAGATGCAAAAGTTACTATATTTGGACAGCTGAAAAAGTCAACTGAAATTGACCAGGGCATAACTTTCACATGGATTATCAGAAAAATTCCATCCAAAGCTCATTTTGAAGAGAAAGACATTTCCTACAACTCATCTTCATACTTCAAGTCCAAGAAATGCTCTCACAAAAAGTTATCAATTTCAACATTATAGGTCATTTTCAAAAGTCAACAAAAAGGGACTTTAAGTCAAAGGCCATAACTTGAGATTGGTAAATCAAAATGACATGGGACCAAAGGCATTGGTTAGAGGACTCAAAGACCTTTCCAAAATGTCCAAGAACATGTGAAAAGCTTAAAAATTGAGCAAGTTATGCCTTGTGGAAGTTGGGAAATGTTTGGATATTTTGAAAAGTCAACTTTGATTCAAATGGTCTAAAATTGCTAATGGGCCCATTTTTCTTCCATGATTCATCATTCCAAGCCTATGCACGACCACTTGGCCCAAAGGAAAGCATTTTCTCATTTTTTATTTATTTATTTGAATTTTTATTTATATTAATTCAATTAAATCAATTAAATATGTGAAAAAATATCTAAATGAACCAAACAAATCTTTTTGTACACATTTCAAGGTCAATATTTCGTGCACATGCTGATTAGGAAGAATTGGATTGAATTGATCATAATTGATACAAAAAACCATGTGAAAAAGATTGAAAATATAATGGAAAAAAATCAAATCTTCAATCCATGATTACAAGAGATTTTGTTGAATTTTGTTAACCTAATTGCTTCAATACATAAACAGGAATACAAACCTAATGCTAGAACACAAAAAGCTGCGCAGAAAGAGACATATCAAACTTGGAATTTTCATCAAAAAGTTCAAAACTGAAAAGCACTCTAGAGGTCGATTCAAGCCTCCATTCTTGTCTCAATAGCTTCCTTGTGGTCTCCTGAACACATTCCAATCAGAAACCACCATCAAAACTCCAGGAATCGGTACCTAGAACCGGAACTGTATCAAACAAATTGTATAATCATACATTCTATTCTATGCGTTATTTGTGAATTTTATTTGTTGATTCTTGTTCCTTGTGAAGTTCTAAAGCTGACCATGGTATTTAATTGAATTATTATGCATCGTATGTGATTTCGCCATAATCGATTTCTAGGGTTGCAGGTTTTTTGAATTAGGGATTTTCAGACCAAGCAAAATTAGGATTCCAAACCCATGCCATTCAAATCAGTACATCAAGACGAAGAGATCTTGACCCTCGCGATCAATTTATTGACATCATGGCGCTAGTCGCTATTTTCTTGAAGCTAGCCTAAGACCATGCGTTCAAAACCGTTTCCATAGGCTTTTGTTTCAGAAAAAAATAAAAACAATGAAGAAGACAACCTCGTTGTCAAAACGTGATAGGCCGGTTTGAAAACTGGCGCGCTAAACCACTAATGCGTTTGCTTTTTCTTTTTGTTATTTGTTTGTTGTAATATATTAACATACGTTTCATGGCTCAGCTGGCAAGCTATCAATGCATTGACGTCCAAGACCTGGGTTCGAGTCCCAGGTCTGTATAACTTTCTATATTATTTTTCCATAGTGTTTCCCATGCAGCTTCAGTGACGTAGACGTACCATATGCCTCAACATCCAAAGAGCCACGCGTCTAGCTGCTTCAAATCAACGGCATGGATCTGAAGAACACGTACACTCCAGTCAACGCACCACATGCTTGCACAAAAGTCAATGGATTTCATGCTTAATTGGGCCAGATTTGCTAAGTCCACACCTCCATATTGGGGACCTCCACCCCCCCTGGTTTGCAAGTTTTATTTATTTTTCTTATATTTTTTTTTAATTATTATTTTACTTGTTTTGTTGTTTTAATTTAATTATTATTTTTACAAAATATGAAAAACATCATAAAATCAGAAAAGGCAAAAAATATGATATTTATTTATTTAATTATTTTTATAAATAATTTAACATGTAATTATTAGTTTTAATTAGGTTACAATTTTAATTTCTTTTAATAACAAAAAATACAAAAATATAGAATTTAGGTTTAATTGTTAATTTTATTCCTTTTAATTTCCTTTTTTACAATAATAATATTTATTTTATTTATTTTCATAAATTAAAAAATGCATGTAAATTAACTTAGGTTTAAATTAGTTAAAATTTTAATATTTTCATACTAAATCTAAAAAACACTAGAATTAGGGTTTACATTTCAAATTTCATTCTAATAAATTCTTCTTCTTTTAAATCTTAAAAAAACATAAAATACTAAAAAAACATTTTCTTTTCAAATTTTAATTTCAACCCTTCATTAACTTTAAATTTTTTGCAAAAGGGTCCAACGCCCATGTTCGTAATTTATTTAATTTCGCGCATTTATTTTATGTCGTTTATTATAATTATGTAATTCTCCCAAAGCGTTGTAACGATTTTATTTCTCGCACTTTTATTTTATTGCTTTATTTATTTTCCGTCAAATCGGGTCCGGTTTAATTTTGGCGATGTGGACCCGCGCCATTTGTAATAGTTGTAGATTTATTTTCCCGCAACTTTTAACTGTTAAATAAGCACGCAAGAATGAATGGACTTAATTAAAATCAAGCGTAGATCACAATGAACATGACAAGACAAATACAAATGAAAATGACACACGAATCGCACACACCACCCCTAGGGTACGCCTCACTGTTGCCTTTCGAAAGGTGATCGTCGAGTAGAGGATGTCTTGGTAAGTCCTCATGATCTGGGAACCTGGCATGAGGGTAGCTTCTAAGGTGTCTTCCCATTGCTCTGGTGATCACCATGTCCCTACAAACTCGAATTGACCCGAACACCTCCAACGGTGGTGCTACCTACCTCTCAATGGTGGGATGGCACTACTTTAAAGGACATTTACACAGACGAATTCCTTAGGGTAGGTAGGTTCTCAAGGATACTTGCTCTCTTCAAAACAAACTAAATTCTTTTCACACCAACACTTTTCAAAAGCTTTCAAAGCAAATTTTTCAAACACTCTGACGTACGAGTCGAACTGAAATTTTTCAAAGAAACTTTTTAAAACCCACATTGAAAAGCGAACAAACAATTTTGAAAACACATTGAGCAAGTATCTAAGAGCCCATGGATAACCATGGATAGAAAGGGTGCTAACACCTTCCCTTTCTATAACCTACCTCCCGAACCGAGAGCAATCTCTTTAAAGGAATTTTTCTGTGCTTTTGTCCTTTCCATTTGGAGAAAATAAAAGACGGTGGCGACTCTTGCTTCCGCGACATTTCGCGAACCAGCGTTAAACAGTCAGTTCCAGATCCACCGATCACAGAACTGGCGACTCTGCTGGGGACTAAACTTAAAGTGAGGTGTACCTTAGGCTAGCTCATAACTATGTTTTCAATTGTTTTCCTTGTGTGCTTTAAATTGTGGGTTGCTTGGGAGTTCTATAGATCCTAAACCCGGATCTGGGGGATACCCTTCTTAGAAAGTAGCAACAAGGCTGTGAGGGAACTGTGCGGGGTATACCGACATGGTTGAAACAGTCTGCTACGTTGATGTGGCACTTTGGTGTGTACCGGTAACCCTTGAGTTCAGTCAAGGAGAGTACGGGGCCTCCGCATGGTGTCGTGAAGCATCAACAAACCTTAGGAACCTTAATTGAACTATCTTGGCCTCTTTAGGGTAGTGAGATAACTGACTTTGGTGCAGTCCGAGGTTGGTTGATACTCGATACTACACTCAATTGAGGGTTGCTTTCCTGGAATATTTCGGTCGCCAGTTCAGTGGCTAAATCGAAACGATGAACAATGAAAGCAATCCCGTGATATTGGGAACCTTAGAACCCGGTTACTTTGATTAGGACAGGTTGAACCCACCAACTTCAAGAGGGTAATACCCAGACCCCATGCTGGCCTTAAACCTTAAGGGCTTGTCTTGTGTGCCTTGTGTGCCTTACATGTTTGTCTTTGTAAATATCTGTGGTGTGTTTAATCATAGCATCATGACATCATCCAGCATCATATGCATTGACTAACCATTTCAGGGGTTCGAATTTTCATCTTTGTTCTTGTTTTGTAGGACATGGAAACTGTTCGTAGAAAGACAATTCAAATCAATCTTGTAAGGGTACCTCCTCAGCTTAAGGAGCTTATATCCAGGATTCCTGAGAATTCTTCATTCAGTGAAAGGCATGGAAGCCTCATCAGCTTGGTCAACACCAACATTGAGGAAGAAATGATTAAGGTCTTGTTCCAATTCTTTGACCCTCTGCATCACTGTTTTACCTTCTTGGACTATCAGTTGGTACCTACATTGGAGGAGTTCTCCCGGCTCCTGAAGATCCCTATCCTTGATCAGCTACCTTTCAACGGTACAGAAAAGGAACCTAAGCTTGAAGAGATTGCTAAAGCTTTGCGCCTACAGTCATCTGACCTCAAGGGACATTGGGAAGTCAGAAGTGGTATTAAAGGGTTCTTAGCCAGGTTTCTGTTTGAAAAGGCCCTTGAATGTTGGAACTCCCTTGACTTGCAAGCTTTTGAAGAGGTTGTGGCCCTCCTTGTTTATGGTTTGGTGTTGTTCCCTAATCCAGACCAACTTATTGATATCAGTGCTGTCCAGATCTTTATGTCCAGGAATCCTATACCTACGTTGCTGGGGGACATCCTTCACTCATGTTACACTCGAACCATGAGAAAAAGAGGTGTCCTTATGTGTTGCACTCCTCTCCTGGGAAGGTGGTTTATTTCGCACCTTCCACAATCAGTCCTGAGGAATGAGCGGGGTTTGCGATGGTCACAACGGTTGATGACTCTTACGCATACAGATATACATTGGTGCCCTAGGTCCAGAGAAGATGTCACTATCATTGATCGTTGCGGGGAGTACCCTAATGTTCCTTTACTTGGAATCAGAGGAGGTATTACTTATAGCCCATGCCTGGCTTGGAGACAGTTTGGTTATGCTCGGAGGGATGGTCCTCATGACATGTTAATTCCTGACATAGTTTTTGACTTCGACAATGATACTCAAGGACTTCGCCAGAGATTTATCAGAGCTTGGAGGATGCCAAGTAGGATAGATAGCAAGACACTGGGGCACAGGAACTCCATCCCTTTGGAGCCTTATCTCAAGTGGGTACGCACCCGCTCCCAGAAGTTAGTGATGCCTTATCCTCACATGCTCCCAGTAATCAAAGAACCAGTCTTGGAAGGGGAAGTGTCCTACACTATTCAGCACCCTGATATGCCCACATCCTGGGAAGAGATGCAGAAGAGCTGGATCCAGCTTAAGGAAGAAAGGAATTCTCTTGAGACTAGTCTGCATGCCAGTGAAAAGAAGGTCTTGGAGCTCACCCGTCTGTTGCATGAAGAGAGGAATCTCAACACCTACATAGCTCCGAAGAGGATGCGCAGTGTATTTTGGGATTGATTTGATTTTTGTACTTTTGCCCATGAGGCCTTGATGTATTAAACAATGATTTCTTTAATGATAACGTGTGTTCCTTTTGTCTACAACAAATTTGAACTTTCGAACCCTTGAATGCATTGCATACGCATTTCATACATCATGTGCATAGCAGGTTTTTCCACTTTTCAGGTTGCTTACAGTCCTTCGCTGTTTATTTCAGCATCATGAATCCCGAATTTGCATCAACTGAGACATCAATCAAGGCTCTCCAGGCGCAGAATGCGCAGTTCCAAGAACTAATCAAGGGTCTGGCTAAAGGCCAAGAAGAACTGAAGGCTATGCTCCTGAAGAAGGAGAAGAAGAAGAAGAGAAGAACTGTTCTGTTCAACTCGGGCCGAAGGTTTGGCAACACTCTGCAGCATGAAGAGGCTGGTTCTTCTGTTGGCAAGAGTCCTTCTCAAGCAGAAGTAAAGGTTCCTAGTCCGGTCGTCTCCGACAACGAGACAGATTTTGATGAAGAGCAGTACCCTCCTACGGATGACAGATATAAACAACTAGAGGATAGGTTGAAGGCTATGGAGGTTCAGCAGGCACCTGGGCTAGATTTCGGAGATCTGGGTTTGTCGACTGGTGTGATTATCCCGCATAAGTTCAAAGCACCATCCTTCTCCAAATATGACGGGGCGTCTTGTCCCAAGCTGCATTTAAGGTCCTATGTTCGGAAAATTCAGCCGTACTCTGCGGATAAGAATTTATGGATCCACTTCTTCCAGGAGAGTCTTTCAGGGACTCATCTCGAATGGTTCTATCAGCTGGATGGGACCAAGGTTCGTAACTGGGAGGAGCTGGCTACTGCTTTCTACAAGCAGTATCAATATAATGCCGACCTTGCCCCCACACGTACCCAACTCCAGGGTATGGCGTTAGGTGCAAGCGAAGGTTTTAAGGAGTACGCTCAGAAGTGGAGAGACCTGGCTGGCAGGGTGCAGCCACCATTGACTGATCGGGAGTTGGTTGACATGTTCTTGGGGACCCTATCTGGGCCATTTTTCAACCATCTCATTGGGAATTCTTCTGCTGGTTTCACTGATTTGATCTTGACTGGAGAGAGGATTGAAGCTGGATTAAAGTCTGGGAAGATTACAAAGGGTGCATCATCTAGTTCAGAAAAGAAACCATTCAAAAAGGAGTCTAGTGCCGTGTATGGTTCTAGGAAATCAGAGAGACCGGAGCACCGCCAATCTGTCAATGCGGTGATGATTGCTAAGCCTGCTGCCGCTCCTCGGCCAAACAATTCCCAAAGGGCTGAAAGACCCCGGAGGGAGTTCACCCGGTTAAACATGACCCTATCACAGATCCTGCCACAGTTGCTCGCAACCAATTTGGTGACTGTCAGGGAGGCTCCAAAGTTCCCAAATACAACATCTCCCAAGTACAACCCGAATGCTCGTTGTGCTTATCATTCAGAAAGCCCGGGGCACTCTACTGATGACTGTTGGGCACTAAAGAACAAGCTGCAGGACCTCATTGATGCTAAGGAGGTACAGTTTGAGGCGTCTGACAAGCCTAATGTGGTGACAGCTCCCCTGCCTGCTCATGGGATAAATGCTATTGGAGATGAAGAGGAAGTTGACGAAGCTGAGTTTGATAGCTGGATCTACCCGGCAACTGACGGTGGACTTAACAATTGGAGCGCAAAGGACAAGCTCCCTGTTTCTTTTGTTACTAAGTAATAAATTTCTTTGTTTCGTTATATTTTGTAATAAACAATGATAAACTCTATGGCCCGGTGTCTTACCCGAGGCACCGTGGTTCTATTTGTGAGGGCATACGAACTGTCATATCATATATCATGAATGAAAATCTTGGACGTTTTTCGCATTGCAAATATTGTGTTCCTTTTCTGTCTTTCTTTTCCTTTACATAATTTTCAAAAACAGCTGTATTTACACACACACTCACTCATACAGGTTTCAATCCACTCTGGATCTTACTGATAACAGCTCTGCTACTGCCAATTATGACTTCGAAAATCCGATCAACTTAGCCGAAGACGAAGGTGAAGATGATTGCGAAGTGCCTGGCGAGCTTGCAAGACTGTTGCTTCAGGAAGAGAGGGCAATTCAACCCCATGAAGAGCCAGTGGAAACAATCAACCTGGGTACTGAGGCAGACAGGAAAGAGGTAAAGATTGGTGCCAACCTAGAGCTCAGCGTGAAGCAACGGTTAACCAAGATGTTACATGACTATATGGAGATCTTTTCCTGGTCCTACGAAGACATGCCCGGGTTGGATACCGATATTGTCGTCCATCACTTGCCGACTAAGGAAGACTGCCCTCCAGTTAAACAAAAGGTCCGTCGGATGCGTCCAGAGATGTCTGAGAAGATTAAAGCCGAGGTCATGAAACAGTTTGATGCCGGGTTCCTTGCAGTAACTTCTTACCCTCAGTGGGTTGCTAATGTGGTGCCGGTGCCTAAAAAGGACGGTAAGGTCAAAATGTGTGTCGACTACAGGGATCTGAACAGGGCCAGCCCCAAGGATGACTTCCCCTTACCTCACATTGATGTCCTTGTTGATAACACAGCTCAGCACAAGGTATTCTCTTTCATGGATGGCTTTTCAGGTTACAATCAGATCAAGATGGCACCTGAAGACATGGAAAAGACTACATTTGTTACTCAGTGGGGCACCTTCTGCTACAAGGTCATGCCATTTGGATTAAAGAACGCTGGGGCAACCTACCAACGTGCCATGGTTGCCTTATTTCATGATATGATCCACCATGAGATAGAAGTGTATGTTGACGACATGATTGCGAGGTCCCAGACTGAGGAAGAGCATCTAGATCATCTGCAGAAGTTGTTTGACCGATTGAAACTGTACAAGCTGAGATTGAACCCGAACAAGTGCACCTTCGGGGTAAGATCTGGGAAGTTGCTAGGCTTCGTGGTCAGTGATAAAGGTATTCAGGTGGACCCTGCTAAGGTCAAAGTTATTCAAGAGATGCCAGTTCCTAAGACAGAGAAGGAAGTCAGAGGCTTCTTAGGACGCCTGAATTATATTGCTCGCTTCATCTCACATCTGACTGCTACCTGTGAGCCAATCTTCAAGCTGCTGAAGAAAGATCAGGTAGTACGTTGGAACGATGAATGTCAGGCTGCCTTCGACAAAATCAAAGAGTATCTCCAAGAACCACCTATCCTTATGCCACCGGTTGAAGGGAGACCTCTGATACTATACTTGACAGTACTTGACAACTCAATGGGGTGTGTGCTGGGGCAGCATGACGAGTCTGGCCGAAAAGAGCATGCCATTTATTACCTTAGCAAAAAGTTTACCGACTGTGAGACCCGATACTCACTGCTTGAGAAAACTTGCTGCGCTTTGGTATGGGCTGCTCGCCGGCTGAGACAGTATATGCTGACTCACACTACCTTGTTAATCTCAAAAATGGATCCTATAAAGTACATATTCAAAAAGCCCGCTCTGTCTGGGAGAATTGCAAGATGGCAAATGATCTTGACGGAATACGACATTCAGTACACAACCCAGAAAGCCATCAAGGGGAGTGTATTGGCAGACCACTTAGCTCATCAAGCTGTAGATGACTATCAATCAATGAACTTCGAGTTTCCGGATGAAAGCATCATGATTGTGACTGATTGTGAAGTACCTGGACCGGATGAAGGACCTGAACCAGGATCCCGATGGTCTATGCACTTTGACGGAGCCTCCAATGCTTTGGGAAACGGTATCGGCGCCATAATCATATCTCCACAAGGTACTCATACTCCACTCACTGCCCGGCTATGTTTCAACTGTACCAACAATATGGCGGAGTATGAGGCGTGTATCATGGGTCTTCAAGCTGCGATTGACCTAAGGATCAAGTTTCTAAGTGTCTTCGGAGATTCCGCTCTGGTGATCAATCAGATCAACGGAGAGTGGGATACGAAACATCCAAACTTGATTCCTTATAGAGAATGTGTGTTGACCATGATTCCTCACTTCACAGAGATAACCTTCGAGCACTTTCCAAGAGAAGAGAATCAGTTAGCGGACGCGTTAGCTACAATGTCTTCAATGTTCAAGGTCAAATGGGATAATGAAGCTCCCCGGATCATCATCTGGAAACTGGACGAACCGGCATACTGTTGTGATCTCGAAACTGAATTGGTGACCGAGAAGCCTTGGTACCACGAAGTGAAGAGATATCTGGAAGCTCAGGAATACCCTGAAGGTGCCTCTGTCAATGATAAGAAATTCCTGAGGAGGTTTGCAGCCAAGTTCTTCCTAAGCAACGGCATCTTGTACAAGCGAAACCATGATTCAACCCTACTGCGTTGTGTGGATAAGACTGAAGCAGAAAGAATCATGGAAGAGCTACATGAAGGGACCTTTGGTACGCATTCCAGTGGACATACTATGGCTAAGAAAATCCTACGGGCAGGATATTATTGGTCCACCATGGAAGCTGACTGCTACCAACACTCCAGGACATGCCACAAATGCCAGATTTATGCAGATAAGGTGCATGTTCCTCCGGTTCCCCTGAATGTTCTGACTGCGCCTTGGCCGTTTGCAATGTGGGGCATAGACATGATTGGCGAGATCAAACCTACGGCGTCTAATGGACATCGCTTCATCCTAGTGGCGATCAATTATTTTACAAAGTGGGTTGAGGCAGCATCCTATGCTACGGTAACCAAGACTGTTGTGGCACGGTTTATTCGGCACAACCTGATTTGTCGGTACGGCGTCCCTGAGAGGATCATTACAGACAACGGTACCAATCTAAACAACAAGATGATTGCTGAGCTCTGCGAACAGTTCAAAATACAGCACCACAATTCTTCTCCTTACAGACCGAAGATGAATGGGGCTGTAGAAGCAGCAAATAAGAACATCAAGAAGATCGTGCAGAAAATGACAGTAACTTATAAAGACTGGCACGAGATGTTACCGTTCGCTCTACATGGGTACCGTACCTCAGCTAGGACGTCAACCGGGGCAACTCCTTTCTCTCTGGTTTATGGTATGGAGGCAGTCTTGCCGATCGAAGTACAAATTCCCTCTCTCCGGATAATGAAGGATGCAAATCTAGACGAAGATGATTGGATCCAGACACGACTTGATCAACTCAACCTCATTGACGAAAAGAGACTTGCTGCTATCTGTCATGGTCAGACGTACCAAAAACGGATGATCAGGGCATTTAACAAAAAGGTCAGACCACAGGAATATCAAGTTGGGGATCTGGTAATCAAGAGGATCATCCTTCCTCAGAGTGATCCAAGGGGCAAATGGACCCCCACGTACGAAGGGCCATTTATGGTTAAACATGTGTTCTCAGGAGGAGCAATGATATTGACCAACATGGATGGTGACGACCTTCCTCACCCCGCCAATGCAGACATAGTTAAAAAATACTACGCATAAAAAAGACCCGCTAGGCTGACATGCCTAGGCAAAAATTAGGGCTTCCCGTCGAACCAAAAGGGTTCGGGCAAAATGAAGGGATGAAAATGAAAAATCTGTACACCCGGCAAGTCGAAAACCTGAAAAGGCGGCTTGGGCAAAAATGGGTATCCCGGTGGACTGAAAACCCGAAAGGGCGGTCCAGGCAAAAATTAGGGATAAAAGCGTAATACTATGTCTCATTGGATCACTTTGCATCCAGAATCCGGTATCTACATCAAGTTCAGACGGCATCGATCAGTCAGCTTCACCTTCAACCAAGGTCATCAAGTGATGAGACGCTCGGAGTTATAAAGGCAATAGCAGAGTTGAAACTCAGTGGGATCATTCACTTCACACAGCTGTTTTATTTTCTTTTGTACAAAACTTGTATAAACTCTCTTGTTCAGCGACATTCCTCTTACTAGGACGTCAGCCTCTTGTATACAAACGCCTATTCACAGGCTATTCAAAAATCAATACAAATATATTTTCAGTTAAATGTGCCAAGTGTTTTTCTTTTTCTGTTTTGTTTTGCGAAGAACGTCCAAGGTTCAATTTGTGATATATGCATTGACAATAATTTGCTAACTCATAAATATTTGCATACGAAACAAAGGAATTAATTGCAGGTGACACTGGAAACAGGGGCAATAAAAGAGTTGTCTGAGCAGTCTAATTGTTCTATCTTCCAAATTACCAAGGTAGGTTCAACGAACATGACCAGTATGCCTAAATTCCCCAGAGAGTAAGCCAACAGTACATTCTTCTCCAAGCAGAGTTGATAAATCTCAAGGAAGTTGAGTATCCTCCAGTAGATCTCAATACTCCCCCAGCAGCAGCATATATATGTTCTTAACAAGCATCCCCGGCAGTCTTGGTCTAAAGATTGTTCCCCCGGCGGTATCTCAATATTCAAAGGAATCACTTCCCCAGCATATCAAAACTTCCCCAGAAGAGTCTAATCCAAGAAAGTTGGAGTCCATCTTCCCCAAGCAGTAAGCTTATCCCCAGTAAAATCTGGAAGCTTATCCCCTCGCAGAGCACGAACGCGTCGCCCGGCTTTATTCAAAGAGTTATTTCCTCAATAGGATATAACTGGGTTATCCTCAGCCAAAAGCCATGGAAAGATCGTCGTCAACGAAGTCTTCTTACCCCAGCGAAGTCTGTCAGCACTTCCAACAACAAGGGTATCCTCAGCAAGTCATCAACAATTCAGCAAGGCATCCCTCCTCCCACAGAGTATTGCTTCCCAGCATGGTCGCTAGAGCATTTTTCTCCCCGCAGAATCCTCCATTTGCCAAGTTTATTCCGCAACGGAGTCATCTTCTCCTACTGGTATTCTTGCAGCTATCATCCCCAGCGGAAGCGAAAGCTTATTCTTCAATATCAGCCCAGGATATGACTTCCCGGCACCCGTCAAGGATTTACTTTCCTAGACGAAAACATACATACACAAACATCACATACATCATTATAGCATGCATAGACGCATCATATCATACAAATCTCATTTATGTTGAGAACATCATTGCTTGATCCATATCATGCATTGCATATGACTGACCTTTACCTTTCAGGAAAGACGCAGTTAAAAGGCTCAAACATATTTCAAAGCCTTCTCTAGTCCAGCTAAATCGACTCCCAACAGATTTTTCTGATAAAGACTCAGCAGAAGTTATGGTCCCCTCTCCGACGAGTGCGTGAGGTGGTAATTCCTTCTTCAGATGTTTCCCTCTCCGACGATGAGTGTGAGGTGATAGTATCTTATGGTCCCCTCTCCGGCAAGTGCGTGAGGTGGTAATTCCTTTTTCAGATGTTTCCCTCTCCGACGATGAGTGTGAGGTGATAATCTCCTATGGTCCCCTCTCCGACAAGTACGTGAGGTGGTAATTCCTTCTTCAGATGTTTCCCTCTCCGACGATGAGTGTGAGGTGATAGTCTCCTATGGTCCCCTCTCCGGCAAGTGCGTGAGGTGGTAATTCCTTCTTTAGATGTTTCCCTCTCCGACGATGAGTGTGAGGTGATAGTCTCTTATGGTCCCCTCTCCGGCAAGTGCGTGAGGTGGTAATTCCTTCTTTAGATGTTTCCCTCTCCGACGATGAGTGTGAGGTGATAGCCTCTTATGGTCCCCTCTCCGGCAAGTGCGTGAGGTGGTAATCCCTTTTTCAGATGTTTCCCTCTCCGACGATGAGTGTGAGGTGATAGTCTCTTATGGTTCCCTCTCCAACGGCGAGTGAGGTGACAATTCCTTTTCCTATGATCCCCTCTCCAACGGCGAGTGAGGTGATTCCCGTTCAGATTATAATGGCCTATGGTTCTAGTTCCGATCCTGCGAAGATGGTATTTCCCACCAAGATTTTTCTCAACGAGCGTTGTTGAAGTTAAAATCACCCAAGGTTCTCTTATCATTCATGCTAAGGCAGTAACCATCCCTGGTTCATTCATCGCTGTTTGAAGCTCCAGACTCAGCTCCTGTAACCAGTCAGGACACGTCTATACCAAGCATTTAAAATCAGCTCCTGCAACGTGTCAGGTACTCATTTTTTCTTTTGCAGGTATGCAGGTTCTAGCTAAGGAATCTCCCACGCAATCAACATCCAGATGGCATCTATAAGCCCATCATCCTATCCGGCAATTCCCAAATGGCATCTATAAGCCCATTCCCATCACACTGCTAACATGTGAGCGCAAATTTCTGGGCACTCTAGTGTCCAATCATCTTCTACCCTCGGATTACGAAAGGCACGTCAGCCAATCTGCATCCTCAGGTCTAAGAAGATTGAACAGGGGCAACTGTTGCACCCCAAAATTTGCCCTCCCATATTCTTCAAGAAATTGCCAAGTCAAGTCACAAAATTCCCCAAGGGTTGTGCAGTGCAACTGTCTCCTATACAGTCAAAACTAGGGTTTGTGTTCTGATCAAGGAAGTGAAGGTTTCAAAGGCCCAATCAAGTCTCATATGCCTACAAAGATGGTCAAGCATCTTCATATCAAGTTTCAAGGCATTCAGCTCAAAATTGCACAGTCAAAACCCTAAATTGCACTACAGTCAACTGTAGGGGCAAAATGGTCATTTGGCAGTCAAAAGTTCAAATTTTTGGTCAACATATCATTTTGAAGCCACAAACATCATTTGATCAATGCTTGATCATGATTCTCAAAATTTGGCTCAGAAATCATCAAAGATGCAAAAGTTACTATATTTGGACAGTTGAAAAAGTCAACTGAAATTGACCAGGGCATAACTTTCACATGGATTATCATAAAAATTCCATCCAAAGCTCATTTTGAAGATAGAGACATTTCCTACAACTCATCTTCATACTTCAAGTCCAAGAAATGCTCTCACAAAAAGTTATCAATTTCAACATTATAGGTCATTTTCAAAAGTCAACAAAAAGGGACTTTAAGTCAAAGGCCATAACTTGAGATTGGTAAATCAAAATGACATGGGACCAAAGGCATTGGTTAGAGGACTCAAAGACCTTTCCAAAATGTCCAAGAACATGTGAAAAGCTTAAAAATTGAGCAAGTTATGCCTTGTGGAAGTTGGGAAATTTTTGGATATTTTGAAAAGTCAACTTTGATTCAAATGGTCTAAAATTGCTAATGGGCCCATTTTTCTTCCATGATTCATCATTCCAAGCCTATGCACGACCACTTGGCACAAAGGGAAGCATTTTCTCATTTTTTATTTATTTATTTGAATTTTTATTTATATTAATTCAATTAAATCAATTAAATATGTGAAAAAATATCTAAATGAACCAAACAAATCTTTTTGTACACATTTCAAGGTCAATATTTCGTGCACATGCTGATTAGGAAGAATTGGATTGAATTGATCATAATTGATACAAAAAACCATGTGAAAAAGATTGAAAATATAATGGAAAAAAATCAAATCTTCAATCCATGATTACAAGAGATTTTGTTGAATTTTGTTAACCTAATTGCTTCAATACATAAACAGGAATACAAACCTAATGCTAGAACACAAAAAGCTGCGCAGAAAGAGACATATCAAACTTGGAATTTTCATCAAAAAGTTCAAAACTGAAAAGCACTCTAGAGGTCGATTCAAGCCTCCATTCTTGTCTCAATAGCTTCCTTGTGGTCTCCTGAACACATTCCAATCAGAAACCACCATCAAAACTCCAGGAATCGGTACCTAGAACCGGAACTGTATCAAACAAATTGCATAATCATACATTCTATTCTATGCGTTATTTGTGAATTTTATTTGTTGATTCTTGTTCCTTGTGAAGTTCTAAAGCTGACCATGGTATTTATTGAATTATTATGCATCGTATGTGATTTCGCCATAATCGATTTCTAGGGTTGCAGGTTTTTTGAATTAGGGATTTTCAGACCAAGCAAAATTAGGATTCCAGACCCATGCCATTCAAATCAGTACATCAAGACGAAGAGATCTTGACCCTCGCGATCAATTTATTGACATCATGGCGCTAGTCGCTATTTTCTTGAAGCTAGCCTAAGACCATGCGTTCAAAACCGTTTCCATAGGCTTTTGTTTCAGAAAAAAATAAAAACAATGAAGAAGACAACCTCGTTGTCAAAACGTGATAGGCCGGTTTGAAAACTGGCGCGCTAAACCACTAATGCGTTTGCTTTTTCTTTTTGTTATTTGTTTGTTGTAATATATTAACATACGTTTCATGGCTCAGCTGGCAAGCTATCAATGCATTGACGTCCAAGACCTGGGTTCGAGTCCCAGGTCTGTATAACTTTCTATATTATTTTTCCATAGTGTTTCCCATGCAGCTTCAGTGACGTAGACGTACCATATGCCTCAACATCCAAAGAGCCACGCGTCTAGCTGCTTCAAATCAACGGCATGGATCTGAAGAACACGTACACTCCAGTCAACGCACCACATGCTTGCACAAAAGTCAATGGATTTCATGCTTAATTGGGCCAGATTTGCTAAGTCCACACCTCCATATTGGGGACCTCCACCCCCCCTGGTTTGCAAGTTTTATTTATTTTTCTTATATTTTTTTTTAATTATTATTTTACTTGTTTTGTTGTTTTAATTTAATTATTATTTTTACAAAATATGAAAAACATCATAAAATCAGAAAAGGCAAAAAATATGATATTTATTTATTTAATTATTTTTATAAATAATTTAACATGTAATTATTAGTTTTAATTAGGTTACAATTTTAATTTCTTTTAATAACAAAAAATACAAAAATATAGAATTTAGGTTTAATTGTTAATTTTATTCCTTTTAATTTCCTTTTTTACAATAATAATATTTATTTTATTTATTTTCATAAATTAAAAAATGCATGTAAATTAACTTAGGTTTAAATTAGTTAAAATTTTAATATTTTCATAATAAATCTAAAAAACACTAGAATTAGGGTTTACATTTCAAATTTCATTCTAATAAATTCTTCTTCTTTTAAATCTTAAAAAAACATAAAATACTAAAAAAACATTTTCTTTTCAAATTTTAATTTCAACCCTTCATTAACTTTAAATTTTTTGCAAAAGGGTCCAACGCCCATGTTCGTAATTTATTTAATTTCGCGCATTTATTTTATGTCGTTTATTATAATTATGTAATTCTCCCAAAGCGTTGTAACGATTTTATTTCTCGCACTTTTATTTTATTGCTTTATTTATTTTCCGTCAAATCGGGTCCGGTTTAATTTTGGCGATGTGGACCCGCGCCATTTGTAATAGTTGTAGATTTATTTTCCCGCAACTTTTAACTGTTAAATAAGCACGCAAGAATGAATGGACTTAATTAAAATCAAGCGTAGATCACAATGAACATGACAAGACAAATACAAATGAAAACGACACACGAATCGCACACACCACCCCTAGGGTACGCCTCACTGTTGCCTTTCGAAAGGTGATCGTCGAGTAGAGGATGTCTTGGTAAGTCCTCATGATCCGGGAACCTGGCATGAGGGTAGCTTCTAAGGTGTCTTCCCATTGCTCTGGTGATCACCATGTCCCTACAAACTCGAATGGACCCGAACACCTCCAACGGTGGTGCTACCTACCTCTCAATGGTGGGATGGCACTACTTTAAAGGACATTTACACAGACGAATTCCTTAGGGTAGGTAGGTTCTCAAGGATACTTGCTCTCTTCAAAACAAACTAAATTCTTTTCACACCAACACTTTTCAAAAGCTTTCAAAGCAAATTTTTCAAACACTCTGACGTACGAGTCGAACTGAAATTTTTCAAAGAAACTTTTTAAAACCCACATTGAAAAGCGAACAAACAATTTTGAAAACACATTGAGCAAGTATCTAAGAGCCCATGGATAACTATGGATAGAAAGGGTTCTAACACCTTCCCTTTCTATAACCTACCTCCCGAACCGAGAGCAATCTCTTTAAAGGAATTTTTCTGTGCTTTTGTCCTTTCCATTTGGAGAAAATAAAAGACGGTGGCGACTCTTGCTTCCGCGACATTTCGTGAACCAGCGTTAAACAGTCAGTTCCAGATCCACCGATCACAGCGAGCAGCCCAAGCTAAAGCACAACAGGTTTTCTCAAGCAATGAGTATCGAGACTCACAGTCTGTGAATTTCTTACTCAGATAATACACGGCATGTTCCTTTCTTCCAGTCTCATCTTGTTGACCAAGCACACATCCCATGGAATCTTCCAATATAGTCAGGTACATAATCAAAGGTCTTCCTTCCACCGGAGGAATCAAAATGAGAGGTTCAAGCAAATATTCTTTGATGCTATCAAAAGCTCTCTGACAATCTTCTGTCCACACACATCCTTGGTTCTTCCGGAGAAGCTTGAAAATCGGCCCACAGGTAGCAGTCATATGAGATATAAATCTAGAAATATAGTTCAGTCTCCCAAGGAATCCTCTTACTTGTTTTTCCATCTTGGGTGCGGGCATTTCCCGAATAGCTTTGACTTTATCAGGATCTACCTCAATACCTTTCTGACTGACAATGAAACCCATAAGTCTTCCAGAACGAACACCAAAAGTGCACTTGTTGGGATTCAGACGGAGTTTATACTTTCTCAAACGTTGGAATAACTTCAACAAATGTTCCAAGTGATCTTCTTCAGTCTGTGATTTGGCAATCATGTCATCTACATACACTTCTATCTCTTTATGCATCATGTCATGGAACAAAGCAGTCATGGCTCTTTGGTATGTTGCACCAGCATTCCTCAAACCAAACGGCATAACCCGATAACAAAAAGTTCCCCAAGGTGTAATGAAAGCTGTTTTCTCCATATCTTCTGGTGCCATCTTGATTTGATTGTAACCAGAGAAACCATCCATGAAAGAAAAGACTTTGAATTTCGCGGTACTGTCGACCAATACGTCAATGTGCGGTAATGGGAAGTCGTCCTTTGGGCTAGCTCTATTCAGATCTCGATAGTCTACACACATCCGAACTTTGCCATCTTTCTTAGCAACAGGCACTATATTGGCTAACCACTGAGGATAGACCGACGTAACAAGGAAACCTGCATTAATCTGCTTCTGAACTTCTTCTTTGATCTTGTCAGCCATATCGGGACGAGTCCTTCTTAACTTCTGCTTGATTGGCGGACATTCAGGTCTCAACGGTAAACGATGCTCCACAATATCGTTGTCCAAACCGGGCATATCTTGGTAGGACCAAGCAAACACATCAACATACTCTTTGAGAAGCTCCAACATTTTCTCTTTGACCTCTGGGATAAGCAATGCTCCGACCTTAACTTCCTTTTTATCTTCTTCATCACCCAAATTGATCAACTCTACAGGTTCTTCAAACGGCTGAATAGTCTTTTCATCATGCTCAAGCAAACGGGAAATTTCAACAGGAATCTCTTCACTATCCTCTTCTTCGGCTCTGAACACAGGGAATTCAAATTTGGGAGAGGGCATAGGATCATTGTTTTCAATGGTTAAGTCATGGATTAATCTGCACATATGATTATGCTTTATTTTAGAAGTCGATTAACATGAATGTTGTACAAATGAAACAAAATATTATTATATTTTCCTATTACTACCAATTAATTTTCATTACTATTTCCCAGAAAAAGTGAAAAATAAAACAGTAGTGGACAAAATAACATTTTATTCATTGAAGGGAAATACTTGAAACAAAGGGCCCAGACATTTCTCTTTTGCCTTGGGCAGAGCAAAAGGATTTATTTTTATCATAGCCCGACACAAAATACTTTTCGCCTTGGGCAGAGCGAATTTTTTCAAAAATAAAGACAAAACATTACTCAGAAATATGCATCACAACAGGAACATCAACAGCAATCCAATTTTGGCAAACCACTCCATGCGTCACAAAATCGGGTAAATCCTCTTCAGAATCGTCTCCTATTATAGCATCAACCTCAGGAGGAGTCGGATGGATAAAACCTGTACTTCGGAAAACTTCTTGAATCGGACGAGTAACCACTTCCTGCTTGACTCTTGCAGACACGGGATGAAAACCAAGACCTTCTCAAGACTTGTTCTCGGGCAAAGTCAACACCTGGCCCCAACCTTCAGCCGAACCACTTTCAACCACTCGTCGCGCATCCTCAAAAGAAGAAATAGAAGTCCCTTGCTTCTTCACTTCATTCTTGGCAACAGATAGAGCTTGGAATTGGGTTCCAACATCCTCATCAGCGTCAATAAAAGAGAAAGATGATAAATGGCTTACCACCATAGCCTGCTCTCCACCAATCATTACCAACTTTCCATGCCTTACAAACTTCAATCTCTGATGGAGCGTGGAAGTGACTGCCCCTGCATCATGGATCCATGGACGACCCAATAAGCAACTGTAGGCAGCACGAATATCCATTACTTGAAAAGTGATCTGAAAAGTATGAGGGCCAATTACTATAGGAAGATCTACTTCACCAATGACAGTCTTCCTAGAACCATCAAACGCTTTAACAATTACTCCACTGGGTCTCATGGGAGTACCTTGATATGAGAGTCGAGACAATGTAGTTTTGGGCATTACATTCAACGACGAACCTGTATCTACCAACACACTTGATAAAGTATCATTTCCACAACTTATGGAGATATGCAAAGCCATATTATGGTTCCTTCCCTCCTCCGGAAGTTCTTCATCACTGAAACCAAGATTGTTACACGAAGTAATATTTCCCACAATTCCATCAAATTGGTCCACCGTCACATCATGATCCACGAACGCCTGGTCCAAGACCTTCATCAAAGCTTCTCTATGGGCACCAGAATCTCTCAGTAAAGCAAGCAAAGAAATCTTGGAAGGAGTTTGCAAAAGTTGGTCCACAATCTTATATTCACTTCTCTTGATAAGATTCAGAATCTCATCATCCTCAGGGCGAGGGACAGGTTCATTGGATCGGCCTATCTCAACCCTTGGTTCAACATTTCTCGTTGGAATTTATGCCGGTATGGGTCTCCTGACTTGAACTTCTGGTCTCTTCAAAGGTACTGCTGCAAAAACACGTCCACTTCTCGTAACTCTACTCACATCAGCAATGTTAACAAAAGACGACCTTGTTGGTATAGGGACTTCTACCCTATTCTCAATCATTGTGGCATTATACTTATACGGTATAGCTTGGTCTAAGTTGTAAGGCACAGGACCAGGTGGGTAAATGATCAAAGGATCAACAGGTGCAGTCTGACTGTCGTAAACGATCTCTACTGATTCGGGCAAATTGAATTGTGGTATTATAACATTCACTTCATCCTCCAGATTTCTGTCATACGTAATAGTGATAACTCTGGTCTAACAACTTCTGAATATCCTCCTTCACAATAGGGCAATCAACCTCTCTTGAACAAAATTCACAAACATCATAATCATGCTGATGCCTAACAAAGGCAAGTCTTCTTAAGCTCTGATGTAACCTGATCAACGACTCTCTTATGTGTTCAACTTGAAAAACTCGAAACTTTCCCGGACAACCTTCCACCATATTCACTGATGCTGCCCCATGTCGAGGCAAAGGATTATCTCTAACATTTGGATTAACATCCTTGAAAGATAAGATACCATTCTTAATCAATCTTTGCACGTCCTCCTTCAGAACAAAACAATTCTCAAGGTTGTGCCCCGGCGACCCTTGATGATATTCACAAAATTGATTCGCCTTGTACCACGGAGAAGTACTATTTGGTGCGACAGGAGGAGGCTTTGTCGTTATGAGATTCTTTCTGATAAGAGCAGGGAATAATTCAGTATAAGTCATAGGAATGGCATCGAATTGTGGTTTTCTTGGAGAACGGTTATGGTTGTTGAATGGATAAGCCTGTTGTCGAGGCTGCTGCTGAAACGGCCGTTGTTGAGTTGGTGGGGTTTGATGAGCTGGGGTCATCAAAGCTGGGCGGACAGCCGGAGTGACTGCCGCAACGTGTGAGTAACCTCTCCTCGGTCTCCCTGGGAAGATCACGCTGACATCCTGCTCTTTTCTTTTCGGGAAAACACTTCCAAACTTCTTGGTACTGCTAGACGGACTTCCTTCTTTAACCAAACGCCCTTCACGAATCCCTTCCTCTAACCGCATGCCCATGCTTACCATTTCGGTGAAGTCACTGGGTGCGCTGGCAATCATTCTTTCATAGTAAAAGGAACCTAAAGTCTTCAAGAATATCTTCGTCATCTCTTTTTCCTCAAGAGGTGGATAGATTTGAGCAGCAATTTCACGCCACCTCTGGGCGTATTCCTTAAAAGATTCTCTGTCTCTCTGCGACATCGCCCGGAGTTGATCCATGTCCGGCGCCATGTCAACGTTATACGTATACTGGTGGACAAAAGCTTCACTAAGATCGTTGAAGTTGCGGATCCGAATGCTGTCTAAACCCATATACCACTTTAGAGCAGCACCCGTCAAACTGTCTTGAAAATAGTGAATCAATAAGTCATGATCATCGGAATACGTAGACATCTTTCTCACGTACAAAGTCAAATGACTTCTAGGACACGAATCACCCTTATATATTTCAAAGTCTGGCACTTTGAATTTTGCTGGAATCTTGACATTCGGAACTAAACAAAGGTCATGAGTGTTCTTCCCAAACAAATCCTTCCCCTTTAACGCTCTGAGCTCCTTCTGCATTTCTTGGAATTGGTCTTGAAATTCTTCCATTCTATCAAAAAGACCCAAACTTTCAGCAGGCTCGGCAGGATAAGTAGGTTCATTCAGGTATGGCACGGAGTGAACCACAGAAGCGACAGTTGTCATTACTGGTTGCGGAAAAGGTGTTACAGACGGGATTACCGGCAGCATGGCAGTTGTCTTTGGTTGAGGAAGAGACAAAGCAGGTTGAAACAAAGGCTGTACGGCAGGTTGATACCCCTCTGGCACAAAGTTGTAAGGCATTCCCCACGGAAAACCTTTCGGCATCTGATGTTGAAGCGGAGAGTTGATTTGAGTCACAGATGTTGGAACGGTGACAATCTCGGAAACCACAGTAGTTGAAGTCTGAATCTCGGCAGCTGTAGTCGATGGCTGATTCTGAACAGCCATCAAACTTTCCACTAGCACAGTTAACTTTTCCATACCGACACGAAGGGTAGCGACCTCCTCACGAAGCTCGTGGTTTTCCTGTTCCAGATCTTCCATCTTTCTCTGACGATTGGCTCGAGTATCGTATCGATGAGACAGCTTGACAATCCTTTAGAGTGGAAAAAGAAACAAGGATAAGACTCTAGAAAACATGTGAAGTGGAATGTTGGATGATGCATGATATGTGATGCAAATGATGATTCATTTTAATAGTTTTTTTTCAAGGACCTTCAATAATTTTGCACACATCAATGGTAAAGGAATTTGGAACAACAACTCATCCATTAATCAAAAGCGGTAAATTACAACTTACAACTTTGGAACAATAAAACAATAAATTACAACTTTGGGATAACAACCCAATAATAAAGCAATAAACTACAACTTTGGAACGTGAAGCCCATAATAAAAAGCAGTAAATTACAACCTCGGAGCATGAAGCCCATAATAAAAAGCAGTAAATTACAACCTCGGAGCATGAAGCCCATAATAAAAGCAGTAAATTACAACTTTGGAACATGAAGCCCTTAATAAAAAGCAGTAAACTACAACCTCGGAACATGAAGCCCTTTTACAGAGTTTTACAAAATGACATCAATAATAATAAAACTAAAAGATCACTCAGAATCATCAGATGAAGGACCAAATGCCAACTGTAACCGGAGCTTCCTGATCTTCTTCTCATAAAAGTCTTCCATCTCTTTCTTCTCAGCTACCAATCGATCAACGATTTCCTTTTGTGAATTAGGAACAAGAGCAACGCTTACCGGACCTTCCTTCTTTCTCTTCCTTTCACTAGCATACTTCTTCAGTAAAGCATCCTTTTGACGAAGCTTCTCATCATGATCAATGAACCAGCCGTCTTGAATAAATAGCAAATCCTCCTTTTCCTTTAGCTGTCGAGCCAGGACCCGATTCTCATATTCATACATATTATACTTTTCTTTCCAAGCATCTCTCTCGGACTTCATCCTAGCCAGATTTCCTTGGTATTCTCCCATATTCTCGATAGGGATATCAACAGATGATGATGCAACAGTAGGGAATAAAGGTTTCTCAGGTTTATAGGGCATCTTGAGAGCACAAGCCCTAGCACGGACATATTGTAGGTAAGGCTCCAGAGAAACGGCACCCCTATGTCCTAACATGTCTCTCCCTTTCCTATGGATGTGGCGCCAAGCTCCTTCGTGAAGTGGTGAAAAACACAAGAAGGGGGGGTTGAATTGTAAAACTGAAATCTAAAGCAATGAACACGATATTTTTATCCTGGTTCGTTTGATCTCAAACTACTCCAGTCCACCCGTCAAGGTGATTTCGCCTCTCTCCAACGAGGTCTTAATCCACTATATTCAACTGAATATTACAGACTGCTTTAACAACTGCTAAAGCCTTCTTGATTCAAACCACAACCCGGTTTGTCAAGGTAACACTTTCTTACAAAGAGATAAAACTATGTGTGTGGATGTTTTCTACAAAACTGTATCACAACTGTGATGTATACACAAAATGAAGCTTAGAAACTAGATTGCTAAACAGTAATGGAATATCAGAGTGTGTGGTTTAGAAAAACTGGTAGAACGAAGATTATGGTTCAGCTTTTGTGCGTGTAGAGATTTGGAGAGCATTAACCATTTCAAACTTCAAAGCCTTGTTTATATAGCACTTGAGATGATGAACGTTGGATGCAATATTCTTGATTCAATGCTAATAACAAGCTTTCCTTTTTTAGCAGATCTTGTCTGGAATGAGGCCGTTGGAATTAATTAGCTTTCAATGCACAGTACCGTTGCTTACTTAACGCAAGTTCTGGCTTGGCTCATTCTGATTCTGCTTCGCTGCTGATGAACTATTGTGTTTCTGTATCAGAGTGTTTGAGCGCAGTTCTGTTCATCAAGCTTCAGCATGTACGTGAGTTGATCATCTGATCTTGACATTCTGATGTGGCAACTTCTGATGCTGGTGTATGAAATCAAATTCTGATGCTGAATAGATGTGATCTTGCTTATTTCAATCAGCGTATCTGCAAGTCAGAACATAATAATTTTAGGCAGCAGATAGTTCAAACATGAAACATATAAATACTATATCTTTTTCACTTTGTTATCATCAAAACTTAAATAGGGTAGTAGATTCAAACATTGTTCTAACAATCTCCCCCTTTTTGATGATGACAAAAACTAGATATTTTAAATTAAAATAACGTGAAAAGGTATCTGGAATATGTATCAGAATAAGAAGTAAAAGAATAAGGAGTAAGGAAATACTCCCCCTGAGTTTATTACTTCCCTTTGATTATACGTGTTCTTCAGGATCAGATCTTTTTCTTTCTTTGAACATCAGATTATCAGAGTCTTTGACTTATCAGAGAGCAGAGCTTCAGAGCTTTTCTTGTCAGAGCTTTGCTTTGGATCAGAGTATTAGGACAATCAGAACTTCATATTGATCAGAGCAACATTGATCAGAGCTTCTAGTCTTCAGAGTGTCCAGGAGCTTCCTTGTGCCTGTAGACTTTAAACAAAACAGAAAAAAAGCATTTCAAGTAATAAAGTTAGAATGTTTGAGAATTTCTGTCTAGTTAGCCCGTTATTGATTTAAATATCATTCTTGTTCTCCCCCTTTTTGTCAGCAATCAAAAAGTGTTGGTGATGTGCTAAAATAATTAAGATCAGAAAAACTAATCATATTAATATAGTTCAGAATCAGAGCAAGAAAATATTACAAAACATAATCAAAACAGTACATCAGAAAATCAAGAAAACATGAAAAAGGTCATGCATGAAAACAGATTTAAGGTTGAGGAGGCAAGCGTGTGAACAGGCGCTCCAGCATCGCTTGAATCTTTTCAGAAGTCTCATTTTGCTTATGAACCATGCTGACAACAGTGTCAATCTTGATGCCATTGTTCACACTAAAAAGGGTTTTGAGAATGAATTGAGGAAAAAGGTTTGCAAGAGATGAACTCAGAAATATGCAGAAAATGCTTGAGTGATGGTGAGAAAGCGTAAAGAATAAATGAGAGATTAATGTGCTTAAATAGAGTTTTTCAAAACTATTTTGAAAAGATAAACGTTTTTAAGAGAGAGAGAAAAATCATGATTGCCATTTAAAAGCATGATTACTTTTCATTAAATGCATGCTGATTTTGGGGGATTTGAGAAAGATACTTAAAAACGGTTACCAGACATGTGTCTCAATGCACCCAATCAGCGCTTTGCCTTCTCAGAAGCGTGCACGCGTTCTGCTTCAGAGATATGCTGATGATTGGATGACACTTGTTTGATGTAGTGATCAGCACGTCTGTCTTTGAGATTAGACTCTCAGATCTTTAGACTTGCATCTGATACAATCTGCATGTTCTATCTTTCTGAAAGGAGATTGATCAGAAGTTCACAGTAAACTAATTACATTCTGAAAGTAAATATATGGAATTAAAACATTTTCACTCTGGGCACACTTTCATGCTGAGATGTTTCAGAATGAAATTAAACCTATCTTCTGAAAGGGGTTTAGTAAAGATATCAGCCCATTGATGGTCTGTATCTATAAATTTTAAGTTCAAAATACCTTTCTGAATATAGTCCCTAATGAAGTGATGTTTTATTTCTATATGCTTAGCTCTAGAATGTAAAATAGGATTCTTACTTAAGCAAATAGCAGAAGTATTATCACAAAGTATAGGAATGTTACTCTCAAAAATCTAGAAGTCTTCAAGCTGACTTTTCATCCAGAGCATTTGTGTGCTACATCCTGCTGCTGCTATGTACTCAGCTTCTGCTGTTGACAGAGCAATTGTTGATTGCCTTTTGCTGGACCAAGAGATCAGATTTTCTCCCAGAAACTGGCAGCTTCCAGAAGTACTTTTACGTTCTACTCTGTCTCCAGCAAAATCAGCATCACAGTAGCCTACTAAGCTGTAATCACTAGATTTTCTATAAAACAAACCCAGATTAGTAGTACCTTTCAGATACTTGAAAATTTGCTTAACAGCTGTTAAGTGAGATTCTCTAGGATCTGATTGGAATCTAGCACAGATACAAACACTGAATAATATGTCAGGTCTTGAAGCAGTCAGATAGAGGAGAGAACCAATCATACCTCTGTAGACTTTCTGTTCTACACTTTTGCTTACCTCTTCTCTTTCCAGAATGCACGTGGGATGCATTGGAATCTTTGATGGCTTACATTCTGAGAGGTCAAATTTCTTCAGAAGATCTCTGATGTATTTGCTCTGATGAATGTAAGTTCCTTCTGGAGTTTGATTGATCTGAATTCCCAGAAAGAATTTCAGTTCCCCCATGAGGCTCATCTCAAATTCTGCCTGCATACACTTAGCAAATTTTCTTCCAAGAGAAGGATTAGTAGAACCAAAAATAATATCATCAACATAAATTTGACAGACTAAGATGTCACTCTTAACTGATTTACAGAATAGAGTAGTGTCCACTTTCCCTCTGGTGAATTCATTTTCAAGCAGAAAGTTACTTAGCCTTTCATACCAAGCTCTGGGAGCTTGTTTCAGACCATACAGTGACTTCTTTAGTTTGAAAACATGTTCTGGATGTTTTGTATTTTCAAAACCTGGGGGTTGGTGAACATAAACTTCTTCTTCTATATAACCATTTAAGAATGCACTTTTGACATCCATCTGATACAGAGTGATGCCTCTATTAACAACAAATGAAATTAAAAGTCTGATAGATTCTAACCTGGCGACTGGGGCAAAGGTTTCTGTATAGTCTATCCCCTCTTGCTGACTATAACCTTTTGCAACCAGTCGTGCCTTGTTTCTGATGACTTCACCTTGTTCATTTAGCTTGTTTCTGAACACCCATCTTGTTCCAATGACGTTGAATCCTTTTGGTCTGGGAACGAGATCCCATACGTTGTTTCTGGTGAATTGATTCAGCTCTTCTTGCATTGCCAGAATCCAGTCATTATCCAGAAGTGCTTCATCAATAGAAGAAGGTTCAATTAGAGACACCAGTCCCATAAGAGTTTCTTCAGAGTTTCTGAAGCTTGCTCTTGTTCTGATTGGATCTTCCTTTCTTCCTAGGATAGTCTCTTCTGGGTGATCCAAGCTGCTTCTGGGCAATCTCTTCTGAGGTTGATCAGCAGCTGTTGTAGGATTTCTAGCAGTGCTCCTTTCAGACGTTGAAGGAATGTCTGTGTTGAGAGCTTCTGATGACTTGTCTTCAGAACCTGCAAATTCAATTTCTATACCTGTAAAAACTTCATTCTGCTTTGACTTTTCAGAGTCAAGCTTGTCATCAAAACGAACACTGATTGATTCTTCCACAATCTGTGTTTCTGTATTGTATACTCTGTACCCTCTTGAGCGTTCAGAGTATCCTAACATAATACACTTCTGTGCCTTAGAGTCAAACTTGTTCAAATAATTCTTTGTATTTAATATAAAGCAAGTACATCCAAATGGATGAAAATATGAAATGTTGGGCTTTCTGTTCTTCCACAATTCATATGGAGTCTTTTCCAGAATAGGTCTTATTGAGATTCTATTCTGAATGTAGCACGCTGTGTTTATTGCCTCTGCCCAGAAAGTCTTAGCAACGTTTGTCTCATTGATCATGGTTCTGGCCATTTCTTGCAATGTTCTGTTCTTTCGTTCTACAACTCCATTTTGTTGGGGAGTTCTAGGACAAGAGAAATCATGCAGAATGCCTCTGTCATTAAAGAATGACTCAAAATCTTTATTTTCAAATTCTCCACCATGATCACTTCTGACTTTAACGATTCTAAGATCCTTTTCATTCTGAACTTGGTTACAGAAGGTAACAAACACAGAGTGTGACTCGTCCTTGTGTCTTAAGAATTTTACCCATGTCCATCTGCTATAGTCATCTACGATTACTAATCCATACTTCTTACCACTGACTGAAGCAGTTTTAACTGGTCCAAATAAGTCAATGTGCAGAAGTTCTAATGGCTTAGAGGTGGAAACAACATTTTTGGATTTAAAAGAAGGTTTTGCAAATTTGCCTTTCTGACATGCTTCACACAGAGCATCTGAATTGAACTTCAAATTAGGAAGTCCTCTGACCAGATTGAGTTTGTTAATCTGAGATATTCTTCTCATACTAACATGCCCTAATCTTCTGTGCCAGATCCATTGCTCGTTGTTAACAGACAGAAGACATTTTACATTCTGACTCTTTAGTTCAGAAAGTTTAATTTTGTAAATGTTGTTTTTCCTCTTACCATTAAACAGGATAGTCCCATCTTTCTGACTAACAGCTTTACATGATTTTTGATTAAAGATTATATCATAACCGTTATCACTTAATTGACTTATGGATAACAGATTATGCATCAATCCATCTACTAGCAGAACATTATTAATAGAGGGAAGATTTCCATTACCTACAGTTCCAGAGCCAATTATCTTTCCCCTCTGATTGCCTCCAAAGCCAACGTGGCCTCCAGGCTTAAGTTCCAGGCTTTGGAACATATGCCTTCTTCCCGTCATATGTCGTGAGCAGCCAGAGTCCAGGTACCATGACTGGTGTTTCTGACTTGCTGCTAAAGATATCTGCAACATGTATTATTTTATCCTTAGGTACCCAGATTTTCTTGGGTCCTGATTTGTTAGTTTTACCAAAACTCTGGTTGAATTTTGGTTTCAGAGTGCTTACTGCTAGTATATTTGATATCATGTGTGTGACCATACACAAAGTGTGAATTTAGAGGAGTGTGTTTAATGGTTAAGTCCATGACATTCTTTGGTGTAGGAACCTTACCTTGGTATCCTATTCCTTTCCTGTCGTTTCTGCTAACTCCATAGATCATTGAAGCCATTCTGCTTCTATCTATGCTTTTATCTAGGAACTTCTGGAAACTATGATCATACTCCTTGATGATCTCATCAGCGTTGCTGGGAGTTTCAGAAATTGGTTCCTTCTGAGAGTTTTGTAAAGTGTTTTCTAATTTTGAAATCTTATCTCTCAGCTCAGAATTTTCCAATTTGAGACTCTCAGACTTATTAGAGTCAGATTCAAGATTCCTTTTCAGGTCTCTGAATTTAGCTCTAATTTGCTGATAACGTTCCAGAATCTCATTGAGGCTTTCAGCAAGTTCAGCCTTTGTAAAGTTAACAGCAAAGTTAGGAAATACCTCTTCTGTGTCTGATTCTGAGTCTGATTTAGAAGCTTCACTATCTTCTGAAATGTTAGCCATGAGAGCTATGTTTGCCCTTTCATCATCTGATTCTGAGTCAGCTTCAGACGAGTCAGAGTCATCCCATGTAGCCATGAGACTTTTCTTCTTCTCTCTTCCAAACTTCTTTTTGGGCTTTTCCCTCTGAAGCTTTGGGCAGTCACTCTTGTAGTGTCCTTGCTCATTGCACTCATAGCAGATGATGTCTTTGGTGTTTGGCTTCTTGCTACTAGAGGAGCCTTCAGATCTTCTGTATCCAGAGGAAGAATCTGTCCTTCTGTATCTGGAAGAAGACTCGTTCTGATCAGATCTTCTGGGATTCCTGAACTTCCTTTGTCTTTGCTTCCACAGTTGATTCACTCTTCTGGAGAGAAGGGAAAGTTCGTCTTCTTCTGATGATGATCCATCAGATGTTTCTTCAACTGCCTGCAAAACTTTAGACTCAAATTTTCTGTTAGATTTTAATGCTAAAGGCTTACCTTGCTTCTGAGGCTCATCAGCTTCTAGCTCTATCTCATGACTTCTGAGGGAGCTGATAAGTTCCTCCAGAGTGATTTTGTTGAGATCTTTAGCTAGCTTCAGAGCAGTAACCATAGGCCTCCACTGCTTGGGTAAACTTCTGATTATTTTCTTGACATGGTCAGCAGTAGAGTATCCTTTGTCCAGAACTTTAAGACCAGCTACCAGAATCTGGAATCTAGAGAACATAGTTTCAATGGATTCAGATTCTTCCATTTTGAACGCCTCATACTTCTGAATGAGCGCCAGAGCTTTTGTTTCTTTGACCTGAACGTTGCCCTCATGCATCATTCTGAGAGAATCAAAGATGTTCTTTGTTGTGTCTCTGTTGGAGATCTTTTCATACTCAGTATAGGAAATGGCACTGAGGAGGATGCTTCTGGCCTTGTGGTGATTCTTGAAGTCACGCTTTTGTTGATCAGACATTGATTTTCTATCAATCTTCTGACCACTTGCATTCACAGGGTGCGTGTATCCATCTGTCACCATATCCCACAGATCAGCATCATGTGCCAGAAAGAAGCTTTCAATTCTGTCTTTCCAGTAATCAAAGTTTTCTCCATCAAAGACTGGAGGTTTGCCACTGAATCTGTCTCTGTCCTCATTGTTGTCATTGCTGATGTGAGAATTGTTTCCTGCCATTGTGTTTTTCTGACGCTGGATCTTGTACTGACACGGTTAAGTGTTTTAGCTCAGAACCAAGCGCTCTGATGCCAATTGAAGTGGTGAAAAACACAAGAAGGGGGGGTTGAATTGTAAAACTGAAATCTAAAGCAATGAACACGATATTTTTATCCTGGTTCGTTTGATCTCAAACTACTCCAGTCCACCCGTCAAGGTGATTTCGCCTCTCTCCAACGAGGTCTTAATCCACTATATTCAACTGAATATTACAGACTGCTTAAACAACTGCTAAAGCCTTCTTGATTCAAACCACAACCCGGTTTGTCAAGGTAACACTTTCTTACAAAGAGATAAAACTATGTGTGTGGATGTTTTCTACAAAACTGTATCACAACTGTGATGTATACACAAAATGAAGCTTAGAAACTAGATTGCTAAACAGTAATGGAATATCAGAGTGTGTGGTTTAGCAAAACTGGTAGAACGAAGATTATGGTTCAGCTTTTGTGCGTGTAGAGATTTGGAGAGCATTAACCATTTCAATCTTCAAAGCCTTGTTTATATAGCACTTGAGATGATGAACGTTGGATGCAATATTCTTGATTCAATGCTAATAACAAGCTTTCCTTTTTGAGCAGATCTTGTCTGGAATGAGGCCGTTGGAATTAATTAGCTTTCAATGCACAGTACTGTTGCTTACTTAACGCAAGTTCTGGCTTGGCTCATTCTGATTCTGCTTCGCTGCTGATGAACTATTGTGTTTCTGTATCAGAGTGTTTGAGCGCAGTTCTGTTCATCAAGCTTCAGCATGTACGTGAGTTGATCATCTGATCTTGACGTTCTGATGTGGCAACTTCTGATGCTGGTGTATGAAATCAAATTCTGATGCTGAATAGATGTGATCTTGCTTATTTCAATCAGCGTATCTGCAAGTCAGAACATAATAATTTTAGGCAGCAGATAGTTCAAACATGAAACATATAAATACTATATCTTTTTCACTTTGTTATCATCAAAACTTAAATAGGGTAGTAGATTCAAACATTGTTCTAACACTTCGATCTCCTTCTTAGCTGCCTGATGATCTTGTCCTTCTTGCAGAAAGAAACCACTCACATGGATGTTGTTCGGCTTGTCCCTCATCGGATATCCAAACTAACGGCGCGCGAGAATAGGGTTATAGTTAATTCCACCTTTCGTACCGAGAAGAGGCACGTTAGGAAAAGCACCACAGCTATCGATAATCTTCACGTCATAGTAAACTCAATTATACCAATCAATGTCGAAATGAGTGAGAGCCATAATCTTTGGCGCCCATCGCGGCTCCTTCTCGAGATCCCAGAAAACTTCAGACCCAGGTAGATGAGAAACATACCACTGATACAACAACGGTGCACAACAAATAATCATTCCTCCTTGATAAGAGTTTCGAAGATGGATGGAGTAGTAGGTGTCTCCTAGCAGCGTAGGGACCGGATTTCCAATCAAGAAAATTCTGATGGCGTTGATATCCACAAACTTATCAACGTTAGGGAACAAGAATAGACCATAAGCGAGTAAAGCAAAGACGTCTTCAAAGGCAATAGTATCTTTTATCTCAGCAAAATGACGAGCTTTCCTCAACAAAAACTGCGCAGACAAACCTCGGATTCCCCCTTTTGTAATCATGCTCTCCTCTATCTCTGATTTCTTCAAGTGGGTGATGGTCGCTATCTCGTGAGATTTGGGTTCCTCTTCTAAGCCGGAAAAAGGAACACAGTCGGTGATCGGCAAACCAAGTATGTAGGAGTACTCTTCTAAGGTGGGCATCAACTGGTAATCCGGAAAAGTGAAACATCGGTACAAAGGATCGTAGAATTGGACCAACGTACTAAGGATTCCTTCTTTCATCTTGCGCTTCATGAGAGGTATAATGGACCCATACTTCTTCTGAAAATCCGTCGGGTTCTTGATCTCAGGAATTAAACTCTTCAGTTCTTCAATCTCGAGTTCCTTAAAACTAAAACTCCGAGTGTTTCTCCTTCCAAATTCCATAATAGTAGTACCTGAGATGCCTGCAAAAATCATTCCCAAGTTCCTTGAAAAACAAGTTTTTTACAACGATGTTGATGAATGCATGAATGAATGATAATGCAACAGTCACACACAAGTTCACAAACATGGGGTTTGAAGGTTCAACGTTTCAGCATGGAGTCGAGGGTAAAAGCCCACCCCAAGGTATGTACTAACGGTTCAATCACACCTGTAAGACAAGGTTCTAAGAGTTCCCAGAGTCTACATTCCTCCTTCGGATATTGTCAACGTCTTGATTACTCAATAATTAGCAATATTCTCAAGAGAAACTCGTCCGAGCGTAGCATCGCGTAACAACTACTTCCGAATTACTCCGTTATAGTCTCCGCGCTACACCTAAAAAGGCCAAGATGGGTTAGGGTTCTACGGTCCTCAATTTCTCTGGCTCCTAGGTCGAAAATAATAATGTCTTCCCGATTACTCGGTAAACAAATATTAAGTTCAAGAGGGCCTTCCATCGAGTGGGGGATCTCATGCCTCCTTCTTCGGGATTACTCCCTCAAAGTTAACATGATTGTACCGCCCGTCCTATTCCTAAGTGTAACTTAATCCGGGTATAGGATTCGTCCTTTGCAAAAAACCCAAACAACCCCAAATTTAAACACATAATCAAACAAATCAAATAATAATAAAACAGATAAGACAAATTAGGCTTAACCCACTTAGGGATGGACCAGCAAGAGGTCAATCTGTCCCCAGCAGAGTCGCCAATTCTGTAGCGATAAAAAATGTAGCGGGGTAAATCGGAGATCGAATTATTGATTAATTCGCCTCACAAAAGCAAGAGTCGCCACCGCGCTTTATTATTTCCAAGGGAAAAGGGGAAAGAGCGAAATAAAACCCTAAATATGCAATGTAAAATAATACTTTTAAGAGTAATAAAAATACAAGGCGTTTTGAAAAGATATCTATGGTTCGGGGGTTGGTTATACAGTGGGAAGGTCTTAGCACCCAATGTATCTATAGTACTCTATAGGAACCTTTTGAAATATCTGTTTATTAAAATTGCTCGTTTGATTTAAGAATAAAATGTTTTGGCCGAAAAGGGGTACGGACGGGTTTTTGAAGATACGACGACCTAATGTCGAAGTTTTTGCTTAAAAGGTATAAGTTTTGAAAAGATTGGATATTTGGGGAAAATTGTCTTAAGTTTTAATGAAATACAAAATATTCGCGTGATTGGACTTGAGGACATGAAGTCAACAAATTTAATCATTTTTCCCTTGGATTAAGAAGTAAACAGAATAATTAAGTAAAGACGAAATAGTTGACAGAAAATTATGCAGATAATGATATACAACAATTAAATAAAAGACTAAATGGTGTGAACATACATTTTTTAGATTTTTATCTAATATTAATAACGCAAGAGAATTAATTAAATAAAATGTTTTTTAAAGTTTTTTATTATATGTATTCTTTAATATGGATAAAGCAAGAGAATTAATTAAAAAAATAAAAATGTTTTTTAGTTCTTAAAATTTCTATTTTTTTTATATTTTTGTATTAGTATTAACTAAAGCGAGGGAAATAACAAAATGTTTTTTAAGTTTCTAATTTTTTATACATATTTTGTTTTTAAATGTTTTTTGTATAAAAATATTACTTAAAAATTAAATAATTCTAAACTTAAATTAAAACCTTAAAAAAGCTATTAACTTAAATCTAATTAAAAAAGGAATACTAAAATTATTAAATTAAATTCTAAAAGTTAAACTAATAAAGTTGGTCAATTATTAAAAAAATTGTTTTTAATTAAATTACACCTACTATTTAATTAAATTACTAATTAACTAATTAAAAAACTTCTAAAAAAGGGGCTAAAGAAAATAAATGGAAAGAGATGTGTCCAGAATCAAAGGGGGGTAAACAAATAACCAAATGTATGGGCTAAGGGTTTTAAAGGGGCCCAAAAAATCAAAAATAATCAGAAGCAAGATAGGGGGTGGATAAGCAGTTCGCTGGGTTCTTGTAAGCTGGAAACGGGTCATGGCCCAATTCTCATAACTTGTTTTTAGGGTTAGACAAAACTTGTTTAGTTGGAGAAAAAAGGGATTAGGGGTTTTGGACAGAAGCGGCGCTCGTTCATTTGCTCGTCTTCTTCGCCTTGCTTTCTTCTTCTTCTTCGCTCGCCTGAGTCTTCCTGCCCCGGCCACCGGCGTCCTCAATACTTCTTCTTCCCTCCAACGAGAAAGCTAGGGCGACGGATTTACGGTAAATTCATTTTCTTATTTCGTTAGGTTTCTTGATTACTGCATGTGTATGATTTTGAGTCCATTCTTTGCTTCTGACATCAAATTTGTTAATGGTTATTTGGTGAAAAATGACAAGAAAAAGAGGGAGAAATGTTACCTGGAGACAGAGGAGGGAGGTTGGGGGGTACGCGGCGGCCGGACGGCAAGGAATACGGCGGAGGCGCGCTAGCTACTTGGCCCTGGTATTTCGTTCTTATGTCCCTTCTTGCTCTTGCTAGCCTTTGTCTGCTTCACCGTTGCCTTTGAATACTTTTCTCTCTTCTTCTTTTGCTGTGATTTTGTTGCCTCGTTATTGGCCTTCGTTTGTATGCTTTTTCCTCTTGGTAGCCTTTGTGTGCTTTACTGTGTTGCCTTGGACATGCTACTGTGTTGCCTTGAACATGCTACTGTGTTGCCTTGAACATGCTACTGTGTTGCCTTGAACATGCTACTGTTGGAACATTTGTTTTGATTAGCTTGCTTCCCTCTTCCTTTTGCTTTGCTTCGGTTGATTGAATTCTTTACTGTTGCCTTTCTTATTGGCCCATGATGAATACTGAGGCCTTTGTGGGTTTGGATATTGGTTGATGGGTTGTGTTATTTGGTATAAGGTTGAAGGTGTTCTTGGCTGTAAGGCTTTACTGGTTTGGTGAGGCTTGACAGGTTTTTAGGTTGTGGCCTTTATGGTTTATGCTGGTTTAGGCCATGTTGGTTTTAACTGGTGTATGCAGGTTTGGGAATGGTTTTTAGGCTATGTTGGTTTTACTGGTGTATGCAGATTTGGGATGGTTTTTTAGGTTATGTTGGTTTTACTGGTGTATGCAGATTTGGGATGGTTTTGGAGATAGCAAGTTCTACTGGTTTTTGCTTTTGAGACTTTGAGACTTTGAAACTTTGTTTGTATTTTGTTTGACAATTTTCTTTTTTGGAGGTCTCCAACAGGTTGTGAACTCTTGAATATTTTTGAAGGGTTTTTGTTGTTGTTATAACATTTTGGCATTTCTCCTTGAGGTTTACGTTACAGGTTTTGAAATACTTTTATTATTTTTCTTTGATATTCTGCACTTCCTACTGTTTTATCAGTTTTGTTTCTATTCTTTTTTCATGCTTATCTTTTCTTACTATATACTGCTGCAGTTTGTTTTGTAACTCTTTCTGCCTAAGCCAAAACCTGTAAAAACCAACTCTTCCTCTCTTCTCTCTCTTAAGTACAAATGATACATTAAAATGTGATATGTACTTACTTGTTCTGAAAAAGCACAATGCTGGAAAATGATGAGAATAGAAATATATTATGCTTGCATATTTGGTTTAAACTGCATGCCCTCTTTGTCTACTGCATGGGAGCCTATTGTTTTGACTTCTTCCTACCTTGGCATGGTTTACGTTGGACTGCTTGTGTGGAAAATGCATATGCTGTTTGTATTATGCATTTTATATTGATTTGGAAATATGTTGTTTTGACAAAGTATTGAATTTATGCATATTTGAAATATGCAGTGGGCAATTTGTTTTGAATTATGCAGTTTTACTTTGAAAAATGCAATTTTGACAAATAATGAATTTGTGCATGTTTTTAAATTGTGCATTCATTTTTATCAATAAAAATTCATCCCTTTTTGTGAACCGGGAGAAATCCCGTGATTTGCAAAAAGGGTAAAACTGATTCCAGCCGTTTGCTTTTAATGATGAACACTAAAATTAATTTTCTGCTTTTAATTATCTATTTATTTCTGACTTTTTCTTTTAATTTTTGCAGGTAAAATTAAATGAGCAAACAAAGAAGCATTGGATAGAAGATGAAGATTTAGAATTTAGGAAAACTTAGAATAGTTTTTATTTTACTTTAAACTTTTTATGTAATTGTCATTATAAATACTTTGTACAATAGTATTTAAACAACAATTGTAATAATTAGAATAAAGATGAATAAAAATTCTATTATTTACCAATTAATTCTTTTTCTTTTTTCCAATTGTTTATTTATCGTTTATAATTCTTTAAATTATATAATAACTGAAAACCAGTTTCAATTATTTAAATTTAGAATGATAAATAATTAAATAAACCTCATTGATCAATTAACTTTTCTTCAATTATTTACTTCATTATTTATAACTCTTTAATTTATATAATAACTGAAAATCAATTCCAATTATTTAAATTTAGAATGATAAATAATTAAATAAACATCATTGATCAAATAACAAACTTCTTTTCAAATATTTATTTTATTATTTATAAATCTTTAAATTATATAATAACTGAAAAGAAAATTCCAATTATTTAAATTTAAGATAATAAATAATTAATAAACATTGTCTGATCAATTAATATACCTCTTTTCAAATATTTACTTTATTATTTATAAATCTTTAAATTATATAATAACTGAAAATAAATTCCAATTATTTAAATTTAAGATAATAAATAATTAATAAACATTGTCTGATCAATTAATATACCTCTTTTCAAATATTTACTTTATTATTTATAAATCTTTAAATTATATAATAACTGAAAATAAATTCCAATTATTTAAATTTAAGATAATAAATAATTAATAAACATTATCTGATCAATTAATAAACTTAGCGTTCAAAAATAAACAGCTCTCGACTTGAAAAAGTTATGAATTTTTTAAAATCAATAGATCAAAACGCTTGCAATGTAATGATGCAAATGGGAGATGGTATCTTAGGTCAAAATTTGGGGTACAACAAAGAGCAGCTTTTGCTAAAACTCTAGTAGTTTCTTGAAAACTCGCTTCAGATATGAAAATTTGAGTATTCATATATTTTTTTTATTCCCAATAACAAAGCTTGATAACAAATGGGTTCTTCCAAGGCACGCCCCCTTTCGTTTTGCTCGCAATAATCCAATTAGTTCACCAGGTAAAATACATTAGACAGTCCATCTTTAGAAACTGAGACTTTGGATGTTATTTGACGCACAATAATCTTGATATATCTATTATGGATATGTACTCCCTAGGATCAATAAACCATTTGGATTTTATTAACCAAAGAAATACGACTTTGCGCTATAGTTAGCTCAGCACCAATCAAGAATCCCCAAGGAATACCGAGAATTTTTGTTATACACTCGTTCCAAACATCAATTATTTTTTCCAGATTCATTGATATTGAATCAATCTAACATATTTTTAATATTTGTTCCACTTTTGGAAAACCTTATGTTATATCATCGGATCTCGATTTTCCATATATGAATGTAACTAAAATATCTCGTTGAGAAAGGATCTCTCCATAATGGTCGTAAATGGTTGCTTCTGGAGTCACCAAATAAGGATTAGTCGATCTTATTATTACAGAATCCATTTGAATTTTTATAACTACCGATTTTAGTTTTAGGTGTGGTCCATTTTTCATTTTAGCTATACATATATTTTCACAAATAAATTGTCCAAGACTTATTATTGTAAAAGTTTTTCACAATAAAAATGATGGAGAAAAAACCAATTCAAATGGAATGGATTCAAAACGATATTACTGTTTAAAATTTTTCTCATTTTCGTCTATTAAATAATATTTTATTACTTAAAAAATTTCAGTTAATTTGTCAAGTTGCAAATTTGTAATGATTGAAATCTTATTATGAATTAGTAAATGATAAAGTGAATAAAAATTCGCAACTTGAAGGGTTGTTTCTAAAAGGCCGAACGAATTATTATTATTAATTAAAATTATAGGGGGAGTTTTATTCCATTGTGAGATTTTACATTGTTGAATGGTCTCATTGGACAAACTCTTTTAATCATTTTTGTATAAAACCATATATATAACAAGGTACACGCTGAGACTTATAGAGTTTGGTTGAGACTTATGGAGTTTGAAAGAAATATTTAAGATATAATTACCAACACCCAAATTTCCACCTAATTCATCCATTAGTTATAAAATTAGTTAATGGGTTGAATCTAATTCATTCAAGATATAGTTACCAACACTTAATTTTTCACCTAATTTATTCATGGAAATTTTTTAAGTCACTCCTATAGGGTGAAAAACACCTCTAAAAATTCTAAAATACCTTTCGAATATGCATATCTGAATGCACTTTAAATCACATTTTTAAGATATCTCGGATGTGCATATTTGAATTTCTCTTGTTTCAACGTTTTATTATTTAAACATTGGATTTAAAATGTCAAAGGTAATTTCAGATGTGTATATCTGAAACTACCCTTACTATATAAGTTTGTTGCATGGTCACCCCTATAACTATTTCATTTACTTCCTCCCCTCATAACCAAAATCCTTCACAAAACTTCAATCATTCTCAATTAATTTTTTGTCTCCAAACCAAGTTTCAAGTGTTTGATCATAGCAAAGAGAGCATAGAAAGTTGCAATTTGAGGTAAAGTTTTCTCATTTCATCTCACATTCCTTGCATTGATGTTGATTTTGAGATGAAAAAAACAGTATCACTTCGAATATACATATCTGAATTCAACATGTCATAATTCGGATATATATATATATATATATATATATATATATATATATATATATATATATATATATATATATATATATATATATATATATATATATATATATATATATATATATATATATATATATATATATATGAAATCATCTCTGTTAGAGAAAGAATTATGTTTTAACCGAATTTCTATTTTTTGCACTTGTTAGATATGGTGTACCCCGACATGATTCTCAAAGTTGTCTTAAAGGTTTCGGACAAGGTCAATGAAGATGATAAGTCGAATGAAGTGAAGGACGATATTAAAACGATTGATATTGTGATAGATGTTCGACAATAATTTACAAATGAAAAAAGTTTGACCCCTCGTCAACATATGCTCTAATGGGTCTGAATAGAAGCTAGCAAACTTGGATTTAGCGTTGTGATTTGAAGGTCCGACAATAGCAGTAGTAGAAGACAAGCATTTGTTGTGATGACATGCGAGAGAAATAGAAAATATGTTGCAAAAACTCAAAAGTTAAAACATGACGACACGAGTTTGAGAAAATGAGAGTGTCCATTTAAATTGTGTGCATCTTGTAGGATTGTTGATTTGTGAAGGTTTAATGTCATTTCTGGTACGCATAATCATGCGTTGGACACCAAGCTACAAGGGCATCCCATTGTATGTCGGCTTAACTCGGGAGAGAAGGAATATATTTTAGAGTTATCGTTAATCAAAGTTGCGCCGAGAAACATACTTTCTTCATTGAAACTGAAAAGACCACAAAGTGCTTCAAATATCAAGTAGGTATACAATGAACATTATCATAAAAACATTGCGCAAAGAGGTCTGAGGTCCGAAATACATCTTTTGAAACTTTTGGACGATAACCACTACGCTCCAAGGTACCGAGTTTGTGAGGACGTTATTATTCGTGATATATTTTGGACTCATCCAGAAAATATCAAGTTGTTCAACAAATTTCCGCTTTTAGAAATTGTTGGTGTCACATCTACGGACAAGACATTTTAGATTGGATTCAGTTTTTTAGAATCTGAGAAAGAAGACAACGTTACATGGACATTGGATATATGCAAGACTTTGTTGATGGATCGCGCGTTAGTTGAAAAATGGATGAGAAGGTGTGTATCGATTTGACGAGATATGGTTTGTCGGAAAAAAAATTCCACTTCGGACTCCCCCGCCTAAATACCCATCTGCCTGCATCGTGTGTATTGGGTACCTTAGATCAAGACATTTTATTCGGCTTTATTTGAAACTAGGGTGTCCTATTTCGACTACATCAATGGAGTGGGCGGCATATTCCCCAAAAGCGACGGAAAATTGGTCATATCACTTTTTGGAAAGGATGGCAGAGTTCACCAATTTGATGGAGCTTGAGAGAATCAAATATGGAGAAGTAGAAGAAAGAATCGATGACAATTCGTTCGATACATTTAGAATATAATCAAATAATTTTTTGAATGTATTATCGTGCATGATGTAATATATATATATATATATATATATATATATATATATATATATATATATATATATATATATATATATATATATATATATATATATATATATATATATATATATATATATATATATATATATATATATATATATATATATATATACCATTATTTATTGTTACCGGTTTTATTTTTTTCATGTCTCTTTGATATTAATTATGCTAATAATGATACTGATTCTGATTCTGCATATTTCGGATATGCACGTCCAAAAAAATCTTCTATTTTTGAAAAGAACACAATAGAGATTATTTCGGATGTACTTTCTAATTAACCTTCTATTTTTATATAAAAAAAAAGTGGTGATTTCGAACGTGCATATCTGAATACCGCTTATTTTGATTAAAAAAAGGTTAATTTGGATGTTCATATCCGAAGTAAGTCCTAATAGCAGGATAAGATTTCTTGGGTCCAAATTGCTCCAAAAAGTCTATAAATAGGGCCTTCAAACCATTTCATTCTCCATCGCAGAGCACAAAGAGAAATGACACAAACATATCTACACCTTGTTTTTACCACTTGAATTCAAATTCTTGCAGGACACGTCGTTCCCCGAACTGATTGTCACACTGAATTATCTCTTGCAATATCCAGATAACCGAAAAGTGGTCAAGCTTGAGTAACGTTCACTCTCACTTGACACTGAAAGAAATATAAAGTTCACCCCATTTAAGATCAAGAACGGTGACGATTTAACTGTTATGTGAAATATTTTTCAACGATACTCTTCTAAGAGTCTGATTGAGGTGGATGCAAAATTTCAAAAATCAAAAGATGTTATCAAAATGTTACGACATCCTCGTCTATTTGTTTATAACAATATGTAATATTAAATTTCTATTGAACTAACTATGTAATTTCGATTTCGATAATCTATATTGAATTTATGTGTTATTGTTGATGTGACTTCAAGTGGGATACATAAAGAGGAATGAAGAGTGTCATCAAGAACTAGTAGCTTCCCATCAAATTTATCAAGTTTCTCTAAGGAACTTGTCATCTTGGCTCAATGATCAAAACCTAAGGCTGGAGGCATTGAAGTTAGATTCCACTTGTTCAAACTTATTGATCAAAGAAACACAAGGAACAGAGAAATTTTATTTGAATTTCACTTATTTATTCATGATCACCAAGTGATTACTCATACACATCACTAATTTGAGCCCCCAAGCCGTTATAACTCGACTAACTCATTAGTTTGAATTACATTTGAACGGTTGAAAGGTGTGAGATTAGCTTAAACCGGCTTCTTGCATAGTTAAAGGATATATTTAATAACAATCACCCAGAAAAATCTGAACAATAGCTTAACAAAAAATCATGCACCAAACTAATGGGTCATCATTAGTTAGCCCACGCGAAACTGAAACAGTTGGTACAAAATCAACAACCAACGTCAAACAAGTCAAAGGTGAAGAAAGCTTTATATCATATCTTTGAATCCCAATTTCTTGCAAGCTAGTCAAACTTTACAATAAGCAGTATGTCTTAGACGCCTTTAACTGTAACATGATCTCATGTTCAGACTAGGACTACAAAACTTTTCATGGTTTAGATAACAGAGAAAAAGAATGTTACAACAATTACTTTTATCACACCCTAGACTGGAACAAAACATATATGACCCTTTCTTAAGTGCAAAAGGGAGTAGATATCAACATATTGTCCATGCAATACATTAATCAACTGTCAACCCTTTCTTAAATGCAAAAGGGAGTAGATATCAACAGATCAATATGTATATGCTTATATCTGTTTGTAGAAAAGAACATAGGCCTGATCATGCAGCACCTTATTTGTTCCTATGGCAAAGACAGATGCGTCATCAAATCGTAGCCACCGACCATTTGGGTACTGAGCATCAGCTGTGTAGTGTCCTTTTGAAGGCTCCCTTCCATGATGAGTAATTGTAGCAACAAGCTCATATTTTCGACCCTGCAGAAGCATTAAAAGTCGCTCAAAATTGATGCCCTCTTTCAATTATGACCATTAAGCCTCCGATGTCTAATTAAAATTGTTTAAGGCAAGTGATTTTGACAATTTCACACGTATTAAAAAATGTAATCATTGTTGTATGGAAAAGAGAGAATAAAATTATTTTACAAAATTGTTCATTATTTGTATGGGAAAGATAAATTTAAAAGAAGAGAGAACAATAAACATTTAACGGTATAAAAGGAAAAATAACAATTTAAATAATTGAAAGAAGAGAGAATAATAAACATTTAGCGGTATAAAAGGAAAAATAACATTAATAATTCATTGGTATTGTAAAACGACTTATTTGATATAATTTTTTTCCAAAGCAACTTATAATAAAAAAGGCTGCATTAGATTTTGACTAACTTGAATTTTGAGCACCCTTTTAAGAGGCAAAATTCTCCCGGCAGATTTATTTATTTTTCATCCAAAATACTCTGATGATTGCTTAACAAAAGCCAAGCAACTTATTTGTGCCAACAAGTTTAAGTTAACAAGTCAGCAGCACGAGCATAAAAATATCACAAAAAGTAAATAAATACTCTGATATAAAACAACTTGTGGTCTGAAGTCATTGAAATACTTGTTTAAGAACGGGCCAGAAACTCCTACTCATGACAGCTGTTCTACCCTTGTGCTACTAAATTCTTTTTACTAATTCAAAAAAAGAGAAATGCACAAGAAAAACAGCCACCCATCCTACTATATTTTTAATATATCTTCCAGAATGATAGGGAGAGTCCTATGATGCATTGTACAGTACTTAGCAACGATAACAAAGACAAGTCATGTTATTTTTAAAAAAAAGGTTATCCTAATTATAATTGTGTAAAGGAAATTTTTAACAAATCTTAACTCAATACTGTAAAGTTAATTCCCACAAAATTAGAAGTGCATCATTAAGAATAAAGTAGGTTGTACTCTAGCAACCAGAAAAGGAAGCTTGCATTTAGCATCATAATCCAGAAAAAAGTCATTTTTATTTATGTTCAAGATGTATGGACTGGAATAATGAGACATACCTCGGTTGATGGTGAAACGAGCAGGTCACGACCCAATACCAACTCAAGAGGAAAGTACACGGGCTTAAGCAACTTGGTGCTTCCCTGGTTTCCATAACCAAAACGCATCAAGTGCAATATCATTACTTTAGGAAGTGTCTGTATCTGTATGGATTTTTTTGCAGTCCTAGCCTGAAATAAAATATCAATTTTATTAGCAGTAATACATAAAATATTACCCAGCACAACCATAGGACATCATTGTCCAGTACAAAGCAGTTATTTCATTTCGATTACCAATATTTGGACTTCCTATGCTGCAAAACTACTAATTACTAATGGGGAGTATGCAGATAAGAAGACCATAAAAGGCAACACGGTAGTTACAATGTCGCCACCATTTCATGGGACTCCTCCATAAATTGCATTGCGAATACATCATTTTGAAATCAGTTGCAATTCCACTGACTGTATCACGCAGATAAATGTATGAATTCAGGTACTGGGTTGATACTTGATAGGATAAAGCTAATACTTTAACTGAAGTAGATGGCCATGTGTGCCACATACCTAACAACCCAGAGTAGGAAATGCCAACTCTCTAGAATAATCCATGCGTGCATCAAATCCTTATTCCTTATGAAAGTTGTAAATGCTAGCATTAATAATAATGTATTTAGAAGGGAAGATACCTTTCCAGTGACTGATGTTCGGTACCCTTCAAGAGTTTCTGGTGCAGAAAACAAGTGCAGGGCATCCTCAATGGTGTGAACAGCATCAGGGTGAATGTCAAGATGAAGCAGGCGATATGGTTGAACAGTGGCAGATCTATTTCCTAAAAAGAGGGAAAAAATACATCATATGGACATGATTGTTTTTATTTAAGATATGTTCATAAGAAAATATCAACTATCTAATAGTGAATGCGCTAGCCAACTGATTGAATGTGTAGTGTTTGAAAAAATAGTGGTTGAACTAGTTGATAATTATGAAATGACATAAAAAGATAATTTTTAATCAAGGTATTAAAGGTAAAATTAAGAAGAAAAAAAAGAGAAGATATGATCAAACGCTACTTGAAGTGGCTTATATAAAAATGCTATAAGCTAGTAAAAAAAGTCATAAGCTTGTGGGAAACAAATTGTTAACAGATAGGTCTATTTTGGTCTCATGAGCTTTATAAGCAATAAGTTATCAACTATAAGCTCAAAATATTTTTCCTTTTCATCCCTAAAGCTCGGATATAAAAATAGCAATGTTGGTGACTTGCAGCTAGAGAAAATAATGTGGGACTTCCAAATCACAAGTCACAACTACAAAACATAGTAAAGGTAAAATTAAGAAGAAAAAAAAGAGAAGATATGATCAAACGCTACTTGAAGTGGCTTATACAAAAATGCTATAAGCTAGTAAAAAAAGTCATAAGCTCGTGGGAAACAAATTGTTAACAGATAGGTCTATTTTGGTCTCATGAGCTTTATAAGCAATAAGTTATCAACTATAAGCTCAAAATATTTTTCCTTTTCATCCCTAAAGCTCGGATATAAAAATAGCAATGTTGGTGACTTGCAGCTAGAGAAAATAATGTGGGACTTCCAAATCACAAGTCACAACTACAAAACATAATGAAGCAGAAGTGACAGACAGACCAGATGAAATTCCGCAACATCTTGATGGACATATTATAATAAGTAAAGACAAAAAATGAATTCTTTCACTAAGCACATGATATGTAAGGTATATCTTATACCTTCAGTTCTAACCAAACTTTGGAGTTGTCCTCCAAAAATATCATTTAACTCTGAGGGAATAAAGCGCTGAGTCCTTGTAACAGCAGATTTATTCTTTGGCCCCACTGTTTCCCACTCATCATCTTCCACGGAAGAAACTAGAAAAGATTTGCTACCATTAAGACTTGAAAACTGTCCTTCAAGCTTCAGTAATTCGTCATGCATTTGATCCATAACAAAGCTCAGAAATTCCTGAGCATCTTCTTGCCTGAAAGTGGCACATTGTTATCACGAATATCATTAAAATTACAAGTTAATATCACAGAACCAATTACATCATACCTAAGCACGTGACTGCATTGCAGCCTTACAAATAACCAAATTACTTGCTGAATGGGTGTATAAATTCCAGAACACGAAAGTTTATTAAATAATCGTATACTTGTATAAATAATAGAAATATATAAAAGGAAGAAGAAGAAAAGCTATTGTAGGTTGTATCTATAAATGCAAACTCCTAAAAAAGGGGTGCTACAATTGTAATTCTCTATAGAAAACTACAATCAAGTCCCTGTATAGATATGCTGCTGAAGACTTATAAACATACCATTTCTCAGTTATATTCATGTAGAAAACCTATGGTTGTAATACATGATTACAGTTTAAAATGGTCACCATATATGCCCGTAACAAATTTAACAATTAGCATGCACATAGGTTTTCATGACATGTCCAAAAATATACTGATTGAGTCAAGAAATTCAATGACTCGGATGAAAAAACTGGTTAGGGAATGGACATATTTGAAAATTCATCTTCTAAGGCAGGGAAGAGTAACATAAAATAAACATTAAATTAAAAATCAAATTGTCACCAACCTTGGTCTTCCTGAAATGCTATTTGGCACATCCGGGGTAAAATTTTTCAGAACATCTTCGAACATAACAGGGCAAAATGCCCGTCCAAACTCAAAAGAATCTGTATCTTTCTTCTTTAATATTATTCCGCTTGGCATGTCAAATTGAGTTACAAACTCAGCAAATGCTTTAAGCGTGGGATAGCCAACCTAAAAAGTTACACGGTAATAAGCACGCAATATCAATTTCTGATCTTTTCTAGTTACAAGGGAAGCCAAAACACATACAACAATTTAATATCTATAAGAAAAGTTGTATTCTAAATTTAACTTTGTAATTCAGCTTTTATATGTGTTCATTGATGGCCATGCTGCTGCCCATGAGTTAATCTAAAATTATCAAACAGCAGTATTAATTGATATTTGCAGCAGAAGAAAAACTACCTTAGGAATGTTGCGAGTTCTTAACTCCTGCAAAAGCTGAAGAAAAGGAGAACAAACCAATAGAGCCTGCACGGTTGCACTAAGGAAGCATAAATTCCCAGAGTTAATAAGGCCTCGAGGCAGCAGTTCCTTAACATCCATAACAGCATGTCCATTAGGTGCCTTTTTCAAGTTTTGATCAAATAACTTTGAAGTATCGTCACCACTGCCATTTTTTAAGGCACTCTTGAAACTTGCAGTCCCTGAAGCATCCAGGCTCAAATTTGTAAAATGGTTGGCAGTACCATTTTCATCAAGTGGTTCAACAGATCGCATACAATGTTCTTTAACACTGTTTGCAGTGGTGATACCTGAGAGAGTAGGAGAGAATTTAGTAATACTGCCATTTTCTTTAATAGTTTCGGATACCTTAGGTATGTTGTTCACTCCATTAAGTTTCTGAGAATCAGGGAGAGGAAAATGTTTTGCTGCTTTTGGTGACTTGGGCAGGTTGCTTGATTCAACAACAGAATTCAGAGAATCAAATTGCAGCTGATTCTTCTCAACAGGCTTATCATTTCTCCCAGTAGACTTATTTATCCTCAAAGATTTGGTTTCATCTTCAGTAAATGAGCCAAAGAGTAGAACCTGCTCACAAACCCAAAAACAAAATTAGCATTTGAGGCATTAAAACAATTCAACATCCATTTGGAACAAAAACAAAACAATATATAACAAAGCCACAAAAAACATTAAAAGAACAACAAAAAGATTAATAATAAGAAAACCCTAATTAGGCATTAATGCATTCATGACGAGTCACAATCATTATAGACAGCAATTAACACCGCCAAGTGAAACAGGAGATCCAAATGAAAAAACAAGATGAAACCAAGAGAACATTAAGATGAGAAAACCTCCTTTGACCAATTGTTTTCAGTTTCAAAAAAGAATATGACATAAAAACAAAAAAAGCGTAATATAGAAGAATGGAACCTTAGAATTGCTCATGTTGGTGAAGAGAGGGAAGTTGAAGAGGCAATAAGGTAAAATTGAATATGAATAGAAGAGTTAGAAAGAGAGGGGAAGGTTTGTTGAGTATAGAGAAGGGAGGGAAATCGGAATCAAAAAGTAGGGTTTTTGGAGACCCTGGAAGAGCAGAGGCGGTAATTGAAGACATGAAAGGGGAAAGGGGTTTGAAGGGGAGAGAAAGAGAGAGCAATTAACAAAGGAACCCTCCCCGTTTGAGCTTTGGTATAAGCGAGACGGAGCATCGACGAGAAGAAAGAAAAAGAGGCGTGTATAATGAAGGATCACACAGTTTTCGTTTTAGGGTTACCACAAGATGAAAGCTACAAATCTTTTTTTGCTTCTATGTATATTATTGCTCCCGTCGTGGGCCCATTATTTTCACTACTTTTATTTTGTTAATTTTAATTTCTTTTCTCTCCCTCTCCTTTTTATCTATCATTTTTTTCTAAGATTAAGCTTAAGTGATTAATAAATTTTAAGAATTAGAGTTTGAAATTTAGATGAATGATCATAAGTAAAATTGATTTATATTTTGCTCGAATTCTGAATTATTAGTGAGAATTAACTAAAAAGTTTATATTAATAAATTAAATTTAAATGCAAGTTTATTTCTTCTTTTTTTTTTTTTCGAGTTAAGCTTAAAATCATTTCCTTTCAACAATGATCCCGTTAGTTATTAATGTTTAGTTGAATTATATAAACATTCATGTTGCTTTTAAGTTAAACAGTATGAAATTTTATTCGAATTTCTCAATTCATCCTCTTTCTCTTTTAACAACAATAAAAACATTGTTTTTTTTATCCTGAGATTATGTTCATCATCATATGTTTATGTTGTAACTTATTTTCTCGCAGTAAAAATTATGTTCATGTTATTGTTACTATTTTGTATTTATAAAAAATGGATTACTTTAAAAATAGAATTTGATGCAATAAAATAGAATGGCTCAAATTCTCTTTTAATGTGGATATGGATTGTACACTCATTTTTAATAGCACATTATTCACTAATGTTATGGGTGCTACCTAATGTTTTATAAAAGATGAAATGCGGGTTAAATACCTTTGTATTAAGCAACTCTTGTTCTCAACCAAATTATGAGTTTCATTTATTTTTATCTTAAAACACTTGTGTAGCACTCACTCATAAATATTATACTAGTACATATAAATTTTTTTTCTTAAATGATCTTGTTCATAATTGAAGTTTTTACACAAATAAAGGCAGCTTTTCCTCCAAGATAATTCAATTTCAACAAAGAATGAAATAAATAGGTGGTTAGATACTCTAATATTGAAATTGTTTCATTATCAACTAGTCAAGTTACACACAACTGCACACGTTGACAGAGTAATTGTTGGAAATAATTTATATTTTAGAATTGTCTTGTTGATTAAGTCTATTATAAGGTATTTTAGTATTTTATTATACCATAATATTTATGTATAAATAGCCTAGTAGTAAGTAGGTCAATATATCCATTACTCTTTATTTTGTAGTCGTCATTTAATATATTCTTTTTGTCTTTCATCTCTCCTTGTGCACCAACAATTGGGATCAGAGTCTTTGGTTCGAGAAAGGGACTGAAAAAGACTTGTATCGAAATACACCCAGGAAAGTGGTGTTTCGTTATAAGATATCAACAGCGGTACAGGTGGGGGAGCATTGTAGACTCACACTTGAGGGGAAATGTTGGAATAATATAGCAAGTGTGAGTAAGTGGGGAAATAGTCCTACATTGGATAGGAATATGGAGACTTAAGCATATATAAGTGAGAGATCTCACACACTTATCACCTTAAGGTTTTAGGTGGATAAGTGGTGTGTCTCTCACAAAGGTGTTTATTCATACACTATATATCGATGCTCCTAGTAACTCCCCCCAATAAATTATTTGAATAATATAGCAAGTGTGAGTAAGTGAGAAATAGTCTCACATTGGATAGGAATGTGAAGACTTAAGCATATATAAGTGAGAGAACTCATACACCTATCACCTTAAGGTTTTAGGTGAATAAGTGGTGTGTCTCTCACAAAGGTGTATATTCCTACACTATATATCGATGCTCCTGGTAACTCCCCCCAACAAATTGTTGGAATAATATAGCAAGTATGAGTAAGTGAGAAATAGTCACACATTGGATATGAGTGTGGAGACTCAAGCATGTATAAGTGGGAGAACCCACACACATATCACCTTAAGGTTTTAGGTGGATAAGTTGTGTGTCTCTCACAAAGGTGTCTATTCATACAATATGTATCGATGTTCCTAGTAACTCCCCCCAATAAATGGTATCAGAGCTCCGGTTCGAAATCCATGTGGAAACACGGGAAATACGAGTGAACAGTGAGTTGTTGTGTGATTGAGAATCACATTTTTTTTATTTTGTGAGATTTGGGAAATATTGTGTGTTAGTGTGTTTTGAGTGAACTGCATAAGGTTGAAGATGAACGGAAACAACGATATCAGTTCCAAACTTCCAGTGTTTGATGGTAAAAACTAGAATCGTTGGAAGATCCAGATGCGTGTGTTGTTCGGTTTTCAAGATGTGTTAGATCTTGTCACTGATGGCTATGCTCATTAGCAGTAGACGCGACGGAGGCACATAAGACAATGCAGAAGGAGATAAGGAAGAAAGATCAGAAAGCATTGTTCTACATCCATTAGTGTGTGGATGCGAATGTGTTTGAGAAGATTACCGACTCTGAAACAACAAAGGTTGTATGGGACACACTGGTCAGATGTTATAGTGGTGACGCATCAGAGAAGAATGTGAAGCTTTAGTCCCTAAGAAAGCAATATGAGAATCTCAACATGAAGGACAATGAGAAGGTTTCTCAGTACATCTCTAGAGTGATTCTGATCACTAATGAGATGAAAGCTTGTGGAGAAACCCTTTCTGAACAAGTAATCATAGAGAAGATATTGAGATCTTTAACTTCTCAGTTTGATTATATTGTGGTAGCAATTGAACATCCCAAATATTTGAGTACCATGAGAGTTGAAGAGCTGCAAAGTAGTCTAGAGGCGCATGAGTTACGTATGACTGAGAGAACTTCTGAGAGAAAAGTAGAGCAGCAGGCTCTGAAAGCAACTTCTGGTAAGAAGTATCATAAGCGGACTTGGTCAGAAGCCAAGAAGAAAACTAATGGTGGTCAGAGGTCAGAAGCTTCAACCTCTGATAGGCAGAAGAATGTCCAGAAGGGAAAGGATAAGTTTGACAAGAAGAATGTTCAGTGTTATTATTGCAATAATTTTGATCACTATGACAAAGATTGTTGGTCAAACAAAGAAAGGAAGTCAAAAGAAGCAAATATAGCCAGAGGAGAGTCTAATGATGAATCAGTGCTATTGTTGGATTTTGAATCTGATTATATGAATTCATTATAACGGTGGTATATGGACACAGGATGTTCAAATCATCTTATTGGAAACAATAAATGGTTGGTTGATTTTGACTCTGGGAAGAGTACAAAGATCAGATGTGCTGATGATAAATACCTCAATGCAGAAGGTATGTAAAATGTCAAAGTCATTCTAAACAATGGGAAAGTAGCGGTGATCTAGAATGAGTGGTATGTGCCTGGCATGAAAGCAATCTGATGAGTGTGAGACAACTGATTGAGAAAGGTTTTTCAGTTACCATGAAGGACAATCTTCTGAAGTTGTATGATTGTAATCAGAAGCTGATTATGGAGTTAGAACGGGGAAAGAACAGAACATTCAAGGTGAATGTTAGAACTGCAGACTCTGAATGCCTTAGTGAAACAAGTGTTGTCAAGGAGAGTGAGTTGTCGCACAGAAGATTTGGTTATCTGAATTTCAGAAGCTTAGGGCATCTGAAATCAAATAAGTTGGTACATGAAATTCCTACAATCAAGAAGCCTGAGAAGTCATGCAGGGTGTGCATGGAAGGGAAGCAACCAAGATTGTCATTTGCATCAGAAGTAGCTCTAAGAGTAAAGTATGTCTTGAGAGTAGTACATTTTGATGTGTGTGGTCCATTTTCAATAACATCGATTGGAGAGAATGAATACTTTGTGTCATTTATTGACGAGTTCACCAGAATGACATAGGTATCTCTCATCAAGTTCAAGCACGAGGTGTTTGTTGAACTCAAGAAGTTAAGAATGAAGGTTGAGAATTAGAGTGGCCAGACTGTGAAGATTCTTAAAACTGATGGTGGTGGTGAGTGTAACACCCCAATTCTACCCCAAGCAAATATGCAAGATAAATCAGAGTTATAAAATTTCAATCATACAAATGAATTGGAATGTCACAAATTCTTCTAACAAATTCATTGCATACATCATAGATATATAACACTTATTCAAAACGTTGGATGAACTAACAACATAACATCTTTCATTAAATATTCAACAACTACGCAGCGGAATTCTTCAATAACAACTTTAAATAAAAGCAACCACTTCGAAACATCTCATATTTAATAATAATCAATTCAAAATTCAGCAACTAAAAATCAGCAATCAAAAATCAGCAAGCGTTCATCCCCCCGAGTGTTACATATCAAAGCAATGACACCGACTCGATCTATTGAAGGTATACGGTCTTCACTCTCGATTACCTGCACGTTACCAACATAAGGGCAACATTCAAACAGAAGGGATGAGATATCTAACAATATAATAAAGCTCATGATAATTAATATATTAATTTATATCAATCACATCACCACTTCTCATCTCATAATCAACAATAAATACAACATATATATTCATTCAGCAACATCAAATACATCTCATTATTCAATCACAAAAATGCGACTCAAAACTATGCAAATGCATGTGGTACCATTGGAGCAGAACTCCCATCTCAAAAATCTAATCTGCCAATTATTAGAGGCATCAATAAGGCATAGCCTTCATCTCAAAATTTGCCAATCCAGTCCATCTCAACGAGCATAAGCTCCATCTCAAAAAAATGCAATGTATGCGACTCAACATGAATGTAATAACACACTCAGTTAACAACATCTCAAAACACATCTCAAAACAACAACATCTCAATCATCAAAACGACAACATTTCAGTCATCTAAAACAACAACATCTCATAAACATCTCAGAACAACAACATCTCATAAACATCTCAGAACAACAACATCTCATAAACATCTCAAAATAATTTAGTAAACATTACTTATTTATCAAACATCATTTGATTAACCACGTCTTACTAATAACTCAGTTGTATATCAATACTACAGTAAGCCATATTGTTATTCTGCTACTATACATCATTATTATCACTAAGTCCTACTGTCATATTTCTAACAGCAACCTCTAACATCTCAAAATTCATCATTTTGTCCAAAATCCAACATAATTGTCATCTACGGGAATTAATTCTAAATCCTAAATTAGTTACTGGGATTATACCTCTTAATCATCATTTTAATCATCTAAAATAAAGTTCATCGCGTTAGCTAATCAACGCTTTGAACGACATCTCAAACAGCATCCTACAACTCAAGTTACAGCAATTAGAAGTCAATTCTGTCAAAAATCCAGCATTATGTATCGACACAAAACTCCTTGGATCAACACATCCTGCTTCTCCTGCATACTATGAGTCGACGCATCCTCCTTATGGATCGACTCATTCTGCTTCAAATCACAGCATGTATCGACACATGCACTTACCGATCGACTCATCCTGACTTCAAATTGAAGCATGTATCGACACATGCATCGCACCGGTTGATGCATCCTGAGTCTCACACACTCATGTATCAACACATCCTCTGCATGCATCGACTCATCCTGAGGCCAACAGCCTCCTTGCATCGACTCATCCAGTTTGAGGTCGACGCATCCTGCGATTTTTTGCATAATTTTTCTGCGTTTTCTACTGTATTTTCACTACTGGAATTTAATTACAGTCCTACAAACCTCATCATAACCATGATAATTCATCACTTAACATTAACTTATAATACAACATCGATTACACAGCATCATAACATCATTTATCCATCGAGAATTCATCAATATTCACCATACATCATTCAATTCAATAACAAAAACAACAATCTTCTAATCCCACATATCAAACATCACGAACCCAATTATAAAGCCAGAACCCCACCCTTACCTTAGATCGAAGGTCGCTCTACAATTTCCGGTTTGAATCTTTGTTCTTGCCGTTTCCTTCAAAATCCAACAGCTTCACATTCTCCTCAATCCTTATTTTCTCTTCTATTGCTTCCTCCTTCTATTCTAACAACAAATAATAAAATAACCTAATATTATTATATTATTTCTTAGTGGGCTCCAAACTTACACCCCCTTATTACTTCTACTATCTCAAATTAAGCCCACCTTAATAATATTAGCTTCTAACATTGTTTCACATAATAATATAATTACCTCAAATATATTATTATTTCTCCATTAATAAAATAAATCCAATTTATTAACACTTCTTCACAAATATTCTAAAAATAATTTAATTAAATAATTAATTAAATTACGGGCGTTACAACTCTCTCCCACTTAGAATATTTTCGTCCTCGAAAATTTACCTCAATCAAACAATTCTGGATAGGAGTCTCGCATCTTGCTCTCCAATTCCCAAGTCATGCTTTCATCAGTAGCTCCTAGCCAAACCACTTTAACCAAGGCAATCTCTTTGCCCCTCAGAGTCTTCATTTCACGATCTGTGATCCGTACAGGCATCGTCTCCACCATAAGATTATCCCGTACTTGCACATCATCCATATGAATCACATGAGATGGATCTGAAATATACTTCCGAAGTTGTGACACATGAAACACATCATGCAAATTCGAAAGATTAGGCGGTAAATCCACTCTATAAGCAACACTCCCCACTCTCTCTGAAATTTGATACGGTCCAATAAAACGAGAAGTGAGCTTCTTAGACTTCAAGGCTCGTCCAACACCAGTCACAGGTGTAACTCTCAAAAACACATGATCACCAGATTGAAATTCTAAATCTTTCCTTCGCTTGTCATGATAACTCTTCTGTCTACTCTGTGAAGCTTTCATCTTTTCTCGAATCAACTTCACCTTCTCAGTAGTCTCACGAACAAGTTCAGGTCCAAGTACTACACTTTCACCATATTCATGCCAACATAACGGAGTTCTACATATCCGACCATACAACGCTTCAAAAGGTGCCATCCCAATACTAGAATGGTAATTGTTATTATATGTGAACTCTATCAACGGAAGATAAGTATCCCACGAACCTCCCTGCTCAAGAACACATGCTCTCAACAAGTCTTCCAATGATTGAATCGTCCGTTCAGTCTGACCATTTCTCTGAGGATGATACGCTGAACTCAACCTCAACTTAGAACCCAACGCTTCTTGCAAACTCTTCCAAAAATCAGAAGTAAATCTTGGATCTCTATCTGACACAATGCATAAAGGAACACCATGCAGCTTCACAATCACACTAACATAAATCTCAGCCAACTTCGACACTGGAAAACTGATGTTAATAGGAATAAAATAAGCTGACTTCGTAAGCCTATCAACAATTACCCAAATCAAATCATGTCCTCTTGAAGTACTAGGCAACCCCGTCACAAAGTCCATTGAAATGCTATCCAATTTCCATTCTGGAACTTCCAACAGTTGCATCAATCCTGCAGGCTTCTGATGTTCAACTTTCAACTTCTGACAAGTCAAACATGCATACACAAACCATGCCACATCACTCTTCATCCCAGGCCACCAAAACAAACCTTTCAAATCTTGATACATCTTCGTAGCTCCTGGATGAATACTCAACTTACTTCTATGACTCTCTTCAAGTATCACTTTCTTCATCTCAGCATCATCAGGAATACAAATCCGATTACGAAACCTCAACACACCTTTCTCATCTAACTTGAAATCACTATTCTCAGATTGATCGATCCCAACCATCGAATCTACCAGTTTCACATCCAACTTATGAGCTTCTCTGATACTGTCTAAAAATTCATTATTAATCTTCAACATACCCAACATAACACTCTGCAGAGTAACCTCGCAAACTAAGCTCATATCTCTGAACTGCTCGATCAATTCCAACTCTTTAATCATCATTGCTGACATATGTATGTTATAACATAGTTTGATTCTACAACCCTCAGTTAGAGTTTTGATGATAACAAAATACAAGATTAAATGAATTATGAGATTTATATAAGACATATATGCTACTCAAAATTATGCTTTGTATTTACAGAAACTCTGATGGAATCAACATCAGAATATCAACATCAGCATCAGAAGATATGTCAGATCAGAAGATCAAACATGTGCTACGCTGAAGTCTGATGAACAGAATCTGTGCAAAACATACTCTGACTCCGATCAAGATTCCAATCATGTCATCAGCACTCAGAAACGCCAGAATAAGCTAAAGCCAAGAACACTCTGATTTTCATTAAGCAGAACATTCTGAAGTGTCAACGTTACTGCATTCAAGGCAGATTAATTACCAACGACTTTATTCCAAGACAAAGATCTTCTCAAAAAGGAAAGAACATTATGAGCATTGAAATGGAATTATGGACAGCAACGTATCTATTCCAAGGCTATTTAAACAAATCAGTGAGAAAAGAAATGGCTAATACTCTACACGCATATACACACCTAAGCTAATCATCCTCAAGCACGCTCTCACTTTTGCTATAGCATTAAACCACGCTTACTCTATAGCTCTAGCAATCTAGTTGCATCTAAGCTTTATATTGTGTATTATCACAGTTGTGATATATAGTTTTTTCTAGAAAACAACAAACACACATATTTGTTCATTTATCTGTAAAAAAATTTCCTTGAGATAAACCGGTTTGTGGTTAGAATCAAGAAGGCTTTAGGAGTTGTTAAAGCAGTTGTGTATTCAGTTGAATATAGTGGATTAAGACCTCGTTGGAGAGAGGCGAAATCACCTTGACGGGTGGACTGGAGTAGTTTGAGATCAAACGAACCAGGATAAAAATAACGTGTTGTCTGCATTTTATTTCAAGTTTTACAATTCAACCCCCCCTTCTTGTGTTTTTCACTTCTTCAATTGGCATCAGAGCGCCTGGTTCTGAGCTTATAACACTTAACCGTGTCAGTACAAGATCCAGCGTTAGAAAAACACAATGGCAGGACCACATCAAAACATCAGCAATGACAACAATGAAGAAAGAGACAGATTCAGTGGCAAACCTCCAGTCTTTGATGGAGAGAACTTTGATTACTGGAAAGACAGAATTGAAAGCTTCTTTCTGGCCCACGATGCTGATCTGTGGGATATGGTGACTGATGGATACACGCACCCAGTGAATGCAAGTGGTCAGAAGATTGACAGGAAAGCAATGTCTGATCAACAAAAGCGTGATTTCAAAAATCATCACAAGGCCAGAACAATTCTTCTCAGTGCTATCTCTTACTCTGAATATGAAAAGATATCAAACAGAGACACTGCAAAGAACATGTTTGACTCTCTGAGAATGACGCATGAAGGCAACCTTTAAGTCAAAGAAACTAAATCTCTTGCGCTCATTCAGAAGTATGAGGCATTCAAGATGGAAGAAAGTGAATCAATTGAAACGATGTTCTCAAGATTTCAAATTCTGGTGGCTGGTCTCAAAGTCCCGAACAAAGGGTATTCTACTGCTGATCATGTTAAGAAGATCATCAGAAGCTTGCCAAAACAGTGGAGGCCAATGGTCACAGCGCTGAAGCTAGCTAAAGATCTCAATAAAATCTCTCTGGAGGAACTTGTCAGCTCCCTCAGAAGTCACGAGATAGATCTAGAAGCTGATGAACCTCAAAAACAAGGTAAGCCATTAGCTTTAAAATCTAACAGAAAATCTGACTCCAAAGTTTTGCAGGCTGTAGAAGAAACCTCTGATGGGTCCTCATCAGAAGAAGATGAATTGTCTCTCCTCTCCAGAAGGGTGAACCAACTGTGGAAGCAGAGGCAAAGAAAGTTTAGGAATCCAAGAAGATCAGAGAATCAGAATGAATCCTCCTCCAGATACAGAAGGTCAGAATCCTCCTATGGACACAGAAGATCTGAAGGCTCTTCAGGAAGCAGAAAGCCAAACACCAAGGACATCATTTGCTATGAATGTAACGAGCAAGGGTACTACAAAAGTGACTGCCCAAAGCTTCAGAAGGAAAAGCCCAGAAGAATGTTTGGCAAGGAAAAGAAGAAAAGTCTCATGGCTACACGGGATGATTCTGATACATCTGAAGCTGACTCAGAATCAGATGATGAAATAGAAAACATAGCTCTCATGGTGAACATAACAGAAGACAGTGAAGCTTCTGAATCAGACTCTGAATCAGACACAAAAGAGGTATTTCCTGACTTTGCTATTAACTTTACTAAGGCTGAACTAGCTGAAAGCCTTAATGAAATTCTGAAAAGATATCAGCAGATCAGAGTCAAATTCAGAAACCTGAAAAGGGATCTTACTTCTGACTCTGATAAAACTGAGAGTCTCAAATTGGAGAATTCTGAGTTGAAAAATAAAATTTCAAAATTAGAAAATCTATTACAAAACTCTCAGAAGGAAACAATCACTGAAACTCCCAGCAGTGCTGATGAGATCATCAAGGAGTATGATCACAACTTTCAGAAGTTTCTATCTAAAAACATAGATAGAAGCAAGATGGCTTCAATGATCTATGGAGTTAGCAGAAATGGCAGAAAAGGAATAGGATACCAAGGTAAGGTACCTATGCCAAAGAATGCCATGGATTTAGTGATAAAACGCACTTCTCTTGATTCTCACTTTGTATATGGGCACACACACAACATCAAATATACTAGTAGTAATTATTCTGTCAAACCAAAATTCAACCAGAGTTTTGGTAAAAGTAACTGTTGTACCCCAAAATTTGCCCTCCCATATTCTTCAAGAAATTGCTAAGCCAGGTCACAAAATTCCCCAAGGGTTATGCAGTTCAACTGTCTCCTATACAGTCAAAACTAGGGTTTGTGTTCTGATCAAAGAGTTGAAAGTTTTCAAGGCCCAATCAAGTCTCATATGCCTACAAACATGGTCAAGCATCCTCATATCAAGTTTCAAGGCATCCAGTTCAAAATTGCACAGTCAAAACCCTAGATTGCACTACAGTCAACTGTAGGGGCAAAATGGTCATTTGACAGTCAAAAGTTCAAATTTTTGGTCAACATATCATTTTGAAGCCACAAACATCATTTGATCAATGCTTGATCATGATTCTCAAAATTTGGCTCATAAATCATCAAAGATGCAAAAGTTGCTATATTTGGACAGCTGAAAAAGTCAACTGAAATTGACCAAGGCATAACTTTCACATGGATTATCAGAAAAATTCCATCCAAAGCTCATTTTGAAGAGAAAGACATTTACTACAACTCATCTTCATATTCCAAGTCCAAGAAATGCTCTCACAAAAAGTTATCAATTTCAACATTATAGGTCATTTTCAAAAGTCAACAAAAAGGGACTTTAAGTCAAAGGCCATAACTTGAGATTGGTAAATCAAAATGACATGGGACCAAAGGCATTGGTTAAAGTACTCAAAGACCTTTCCAAAATGTCCAAGAACATGTGAAAAGCTTAAAAATTGAGCAAGTTATGCCTTGTGGAAGTTGGGAAATTTTTGGGAATTTTGAAAAGTCAACAATGGTTCAAATGACCTAAAAATGCAAATGGGCCCATTTTTCTTCCATGATCCATCATTCCAAGCCTATGCACGACCACTTGGCCTAAAGGGAAGTATTTTCTCATTTTTTAATTATTTATTTGAATTTATATTAATATTAATTCATTTAAATTATTTAAATATGTAGAAAATATAAACATGACCTAAAAAAATCTTTTTTGTACACATTCTAGGCTCAAGATTTCGTGTACAATTAAATATGGCAAGATTTGGTTGATTGGAGCTTAATTGATACAAAATACATGAGAAAAAGATTCAAAAAGATCTTGGAAAATCAATTAGCAAAAACCATTATGGCATGAGATTTTGTTCAATTTTGATGACCTAATATGCTCACTATATGATCAGAATCACAACCCTAAAAGAAATAGACAAAAAGCTGCGCATAAGAAACAGATACAAACTTGAAAAATTGCTTGGAAAACTCAAAACTGAAATCAACTCTAGAGGTTGATTCAAGCCCTAATCTTGATCCCATTAGCTTCCTTGGGTAACTCTGAACGTGTGCCAATCTCTAACATCAACCAAAACGCAAAGAAGTGGTATCTATAACTCAAACTGTGAAGCAAAACTTTTGAAATCGCATATCATAAATCATACGTCTTTTTGCATTTTTGTTTATATATTCATGTTCCTGATGAAGTTTGTGAGCTAACCATCATGTTTAATTGCGTTATTATCCTGTATATCAAATTCCACCATGCGCGATTTCTAGGTTTTGCAGGATTGTAATTTAGGGCTTTAGCGATAAGGAAAAATTAGCCCATGAAAGTATGACCATTGCAATCAGCTCATCAAGACGAAGAAAAAGCACTAGTCGCGATAAATTTATGATCACCATAGCGCTAGTCGCTATTTTCTTGAAGCTTGCCTAAAACCACGCTTCTAAAACCGTTGCAATAGGATCTTATTTCAGAAAAAAAAGAAAGACGTGGGGAAGACGATGTGCTGGCAACCACTGGGTGGTTCATTCAAACCAGCGCGCGCTTTTAGGGGCCACTAACCAATGTTTCTTTTTATTATTTATTTGTTACAATATAATAACATGCGCGTTGTAGCTCAGCTGGCAGGTGGACGTACTTGTAACCCTCATGACCTGGTTCAAGTCCCAGGTCTGGAAAATTTCAATATTATTTTGCAATGGCAATTCCTATGCAGGCACAACGCTATGGTGCACCATGTACCCTCATCATCCAGATGCCCACGTGTCCCAGGCGACCACACCAAAGGCCTAGATCTGAAGAACATGTACACAAGAGTCAACGCATTAGCACACAACCTGGAAAAGTCAATGGACTCAAGCTTAATGGGCCTGATTTGCTGAACCTTACCTCCAATTTTGGGGCTACCCCCCCTGGTTTGCATTTTCTTTTCATTTTTTATATCTTATTTTTTAATTGCAATTTTATTTAATTTATCATCTCAATTTAATTAATTTATTATTTTTACAAAAAATATAAAAAAACATCATAAAAATCAAAAAAGGCAAAATATAATATTTATTCATTCTAATTATTTTTTCTTATAAACTAATATGTAAATTATTTAGTTTAATTAGGTTTTTAACTTTAATTCCTTTTAATAAAAATCCAAAAAAATATAGAATTAGGTTAATTGATAATTTTTATACCTTTTTAATTTTCTTTTTTTTCTCACAATATTATTTATTTATTTATTTATTTTTATAATTAAATGTACATAAGTAATTTAGGGTTTAATTTAGTTTAATATAACATTTTCATAATAACTAAAAAAAAAAACATTAGAACTAGGGTTTAGCATTTTATTTTTAATTTCAATAAGTTCTTTTTTCTTTTAGATCTTAAAAAACATAAAATACCAAAAACATTTAATTCTAATTAATTAATTCTTATTAACTTTAATTTCTTATGAAAGGGTCCAACGCCCGTTGTTTTAATTATTTTATTTCGCGTATTTACTTTATTGCTTATTGTAATTATGTACATGTCCCAAAGCCTTGTAACAATTTTATTTCTCGCACTCTTATTCGCTTTATTTATTTTTCAGTCAAATCGGGTCCGGTTTAATTTTGGCGATGTGGACCCGCGCCATTTGTAATAGCCTTAGATTTATTTTCCCGCAAATATTTAACTGTTAAAAAAGCATGAAAGAATGTATGGATCAAATTAAAATCAAGCGTAGAACACAAATAAGCATGACAAGACAAATAACTGAAACATGACACACAATTCGCACACACCACCCCTAGGGTACGCCTCACTGTTGCCTTGCCTCGAAAGGTGATCGTCGAGTAGAGGACGTCTTAGTAAGTCCTCATGATCCGGGAACCTGGCATGAGGGTAGCTTCTAAGGTGTCTTCCCATTGCTCCAGTGATCACCATGTCCCGAACATCGAATTGACCCGAACACCTCCAACGGTGGTGCTACCTACCTCTCAATGGTGGGATGGCACTACTTTAAAGGACATTTACACAGACGAATTCCTTAGGGTAGGTAGGTTCTCAAGGATACTTGCTCTCTTCAAAACAAACTGAAATCTTTTCACACCAACACTTTTCAAAAGCTTTCAAAGCAAATTTTTCAAACACTCTGACGTACGAGTCGAACTGAAATTTTTCAAAGAAACTTTTTTAAACCCACATTGAAAAGCAAGCAAACAATTTTGAAAACACATTGAGCAAGTATCTAAGAGCCCATGAATAACCATGGATAGAAAGGGTGCTAACACCTTCCCTTTCTATAACCTACCTCCCGAACCGAGAGCAATCTCTTAAAAGGAATTTTTATGTGCTTTTGTCCTTTCCATTTGGAGAAAGTAAAAGACGGTGGCGACTCTTGCTTCCGCGACATTTCGCGAACCAGCTTTAAACAGTCAGTTCCAGATCCACCGATCACAGAACTGGCGACTCTGCTGGGGACTTAACTTAAAGTGAGGTATACCTTAGGGTTAGTTCATAACTGTGTTTTCAATTGTCTGACTTGCTTGCTTTACTATTGTGGGTTGCATGGGAGTTACATAGATCCTAACCCGGATCTGGGGATACCCTGTTTAGGTAGCATAAGCTGTGAGGGACCTGTCCGGCGTAGACCGACACGGGTGAAGCAGTGGCTACGTTGGTGTGGCACCTTGGTCTGTACCGATATCCCTTGTGTCGCAACGAGGAGAATATGGGTCTTCTAAGGAGTCATTAAGCACCAACAACCTTAGAACCTTAATTGACACAACTTGGCCTTTAGAACAGTAGCAGTATGCTACGCCCATTGAGGCTAAACTCTCGTGATGGTTCTGGCCGCAAGAAAAGATTGCGATGCTGGAGTTATGACCGATTGAGGGTAGTCAATGATATTGGGATCTTCTAAGAACCCGGTTACTTTTGATTAGGACAGGTATGAACCAACAAACTGAAAAGGGTAGTACCCAGACCTCATGCTGGCCTAAACTCTAAGGGCTTCTCTTGTGTGACTTGTGTGCCTTCGTGCTTGACTACTTGCATGCTTGTTATCTGACACATGAACTACTTGCAGGTTTTGTTTATAGTCCTTAATCAGGACTTATAACAGGGTATTGCAGGTTTTGTTTTTAGTCCTTAACTAGGACTCATAACAAGGTTTACCGAGTTTCTTGCAGGGTTTGTTTTAGTCCTTAATTAGGACTCATAACAAGGCTTACTAAGTTTCTTGCAGGGTTTTGTTTATAGTCCTTAATTAGGACTCATAACAGAGTGTACTGATTTTCTTGCAGGTTTTAGTCCTTAATCGGGACTCATAACAAGGCCTACCTGCATTACCCCATGCATAGCATGACTTCATACCATTGCATACATCCTAATCCATTTCAAGGATCTCAAAGGCTTGTGATGCAGGTCATGATGAATCAACTATCCCAGCAAGGGGCAAAGAGGATTTATTTTCCTCTACCAAAGTTGTCAGAGGCTATGACCCACTTGATATGGTGAGCTCTGACTCCTGAAGAAGGTTCCCCCAACCAAGGTTGTTTGGAAATCAAAACCAGATGTGATGACTAAAGTCAGGGGCTATGACCCACTGGATATGGTGAGCCTTTGACCCTTGAAGAAGGACTCTCAACAAATACGAAGTTCTTTCAATCAAGCTACCGGATCCAGATGCTAAGCAATTTTCTTGTTTACCCCGCAAGGTCCTTGAAAACATTGCATGCATGTCATACACATCATTACATAACAGGTATCTTTGTTGCAGGTCACTTACCTTTCTCGCTGTTTATTTCAGCAATGGCCTCCCAACAAGATAACCAGGACTTTCTTGCTCAAGAGACTCGGCTCGGGGAAATCCTCCTGAATTTATCCAAGGGGCAGGAGGAGTTGAGGATACTTCTCACAGGGACTCTGGTCAGGAACAATGCTGAGAATGACAAGGACGAACAGCTAAAACGTCTACAAGCTGAGGTAGACACATTGAAAACCCAGATGCTGGGGCAAAGGGCACTCATTCAAGGTTTAGCTCAGGAGCAAGGAGAGCTGAGGGCCATGATCAGTCAGCTTCATCAAGACATGAAGCAACCAGCCCAAGTCAGGGACCCAGTCATTAATCAACTTCCAAGAAGTCAAAGGTTTGGGCCTCTCCAAGCTGCTATTACTTCACAGGTCCAACAACGACCTCGCCCAGAACAACGGGCTGATCAGAGCAAACCAGACAAGCCTAAAAGGCAGTACACCAAAATCAACATGTCGCTGGATCAAGCACTGCAACAAATGTTGAAGACAGGGCTGATCACCTTAAGGGCTCCTCTTAGGAATCCGAACACTTCTGCTCCTAACTATCATCCCAATGATAGGTGCGCATATCATTCTGATAGCCCGGGGCATACTACGGACAACTGCTGGCCTCTCAAGAACAAGATTCAAGACATGATCGATGCTGGGGAGATTCAGTTTAAAGTACCTGAGACTCCAAACATAATCACTGCTCCCTTGCCAAAACATGGCTAGGATTGAGAAATTTTTGTTCATTCGAATGTTCAAGTTGCAATTTTCTTTTGTTCAAACATTTATTCATGTTAAACATTGTTATCACATTAATGCATCGCTTATGTCTATTTTGAAACAATATATTCGTATTCACTATATGCAAATTCTTGTCATGTTTTTTCTGATGTCAACTATCGATTAATAATTCTAAGCCTCTTGAGGGAGGATGACGAAAACGATACCATAATCTACAGTATGCTTTTGAACAGACCCCGCTGATGAGGTACATGCATTGTTTCAATCCCTAAACACTGGAGTTATAAGGATGATAATCCCTCGTCAACCCCTCTGAGCCAAAGAAGTAGGAGTTTTTTCTTTTCGAAATTTAAAAACCCTTAATCATAACCTGGGGCAGGGTAGTTCTCTCAGTTGATCTAAGTGCATAACAAATGGCACCAAAGGAGTCCTTGCAAAACAAAAGACAGTGATGGTTCCGAATAATCAAGAAAGGCAGTCATTATCTCAAAAAATAAAAAACCCATTAAGTCAAAACCCATGAAGGAGACTTACAAAACTGGGGCATCCCGCTGACTGTAATTCCAAAAAAGGAAACAGTTCAGGAAAAAAAAAGGAAAGGGATAACAAAAATCAAGAAAGAGGTCTTACAAACCCTCAACAAAAAAGGAATGACTGCCTATTCAAAATAAACTATCAATATCCGAACCATCATTGGAACATCAGGACAAAAACTCAAATAAAGTCTAACGCACGATCAACTGAGTTTAGGTTTGAAGAACATTACGAAGAGCGGGTGGGTACAAATAATTTGAGCCTTTATCCTTTGTTTCTTGAACCATGAACCAGGCCACGTTATAACCCTCAAAAGTCCTAGCTGAAGCATGGGTTAGCTCGAAAGCATACTGTCACGAAAGGTATCCTGACTCCTTAAGGCTTACGGTAAATACGGAGTTGACATTACGTTTTACAAACAATCACTTGTTTTATAAAAAAGAATGCATTTTTCAAAATCTTCAAGACAGACATAAGCTTTGCATTTTTGATATAACTTTGTTTGCATATGATCATTTGTTTGAACAGCAGAGAAATTCGCATGGCAAAAGTCTAATGAACAAGAGTATCTCCAATCAAGGGGCATAGCATGACTATTGTCCATCATCTGGGGCAATCCAATCAAGATTTGGAGAATCTCTCAAAGGCCAAATAGCCTAGGGCAAATCTCCGCCTGAGTCACTTGGGGCATTCCAGCAACAAAACTTGCACGATCAAAAATCTTCTGGTGGCATGACAAAACACTTCTAACAGGGGCAACTCCCTACATTTTGAGAACGGACATAGTCGGAAAAATACTACGCACAATCAAAGACCCGCTAGGTTGACATACCTAGGCAAAAATTAGGGCTTCCCTGCGAACCAAAAGGGTTCGGGCAAAATGAAGGGATGAAATGAAAAATCTGTACACCCGGCAAGTCGAAAACCTGAAAAGGCGGCTTGGGCAAAAATAGGTATCCCGGTGGACTGAAAACCCGAAAGGGCGGTCCAGGCAAAAGTTAGGGATCAAAGCGTACGACTATGTCCTGTCATCTTATCACCTGCCTACCAGAAGAAGGTTTGTCCATCAACCACTATCAGCACCCCACAGATGCCTTCTCCCATATAAACAGGGGCAATAAAGATTTGTCTGAGCAGTCCAATTGTTCTATCCTCCAAGGTACCAAGGTAGGTTCAGCTAAAGAACATGACCAGTACATCTTAAATTCCCCAGAGAGTCAGCAGTCAGTGCATTCTTCTCCAAGCTATTGTCAAATCTCAAGGAAGTGGAGTATCCTCCCATAGATCTCAATACTTCCCCAGCAGCATATATTCTTAAACAAGCATCCCCGGCAGTCTTGGTCTAAAGATTGTTCCCCGGCGGTATACCGACATTCAAAGGAATCACTTCCCCCGCAGTTCAAAACTTCCCTAAGAGAGTCCAATCCAGTTCCCCAGGAAAGTTGGAATCCATCTCCCTAAGTAATAAGCTTATCCCCAGTAGATGCTGGAAGCTTATCCCCTCGCAGAGCACGAACGCGTCATCCGGCTTTATTTTAAAGAGTTATTTTCTCAACAGGATATAACTGGGTTATCCTCAGCCAAAAGCCACGGAAAGAGCGTCGTCGACAAAACCTTCTTACCCCAGCGAAGTCCATCAACACTTCCAACAACAAGGGTATCCCCAGCAAATTATTATCAACACTCAGCAAGGCATCCCTCTTCCCACAGAGTATTGCTTCCCAGCATAGTCGTCAGAGTATCTTTTCTCCCCGCAGAATCTTCCATTCGCCAAGTTTATTCCTCAACGGAGTCATCTTCTCCTACCGGTATTCTTGCAACTATCATCCCCAGCGGAAGCAAAAGCTTATTCTTCAATATCAGCCCAGGAGTGACTTCCCGGCACCCGTCAAGGATTTACATTCCTAGACGAAAACATACATAAAACATCACATACATCATTATAACATGCATAGACACATCATATCATACAAGTCTCATTTATATTGAGAACATCATTGCTTGATCCATATCATGCATTACATATGACTGACCTTTACCTTTCAGGAAAGATCCAGTTAAATTCTTAGCTATATTCAAAGGCCTTCTCTGGTTCAGTCAGATCGACCCTAAGATCTCCCTGATGCTTATCCAGTTGAAGATTCCAAGACCTTGTCTGGTTCAGTTAAATCGACCCTAAGATTTTCCTGATGCTTATCCAGTCAAAGGCCTTCTCTGGTTCAGTCAGATCGACCCTAAGATCTCCCTGATGCTTATCCAGTTGAAGATATTCCAAGACCTTGCCCGGTTCAGTTAAATCGACCCTAAGATTTTCCTGATGCTTATCCAGTCAAAGGCCTTCTCTGGTTCAGTCAGATCGACCCTAAGATCTCCCTGATGCTTATCCAGTTGAAGATATTCCAAGACCTTGCTCGGTTCAGTTAAATCGACCCTAAGATTTTCCTGATGCTTATCCAGTCAAAGGCCTTCTCTGGTTCAGTCAGATCGACCCTAAGATCTCCCTGATGCTTATCCAGTTGAAGATATTCCAAGACCTTGTCCGGTTCAGTTAAATCGACCCTAAGATTTTCCTGATTCTTATCCAGTCAAAGGCCTTCTCTGGTTCAGTCAGATCGACCCTAAGATCTCCCTGATGCTTATCCAGTTGAAGATATTCCAAGACCTTGTCCGGTTCAGTTAAATCGACCCTAAGATTTTCCAGATGCTTACCCAGTCAAAGGCCTTCTCTGGTTCAGTCAGATCGACCCTAAGATCTCCCTGATGCTTATCCAGTTGAAGATATTCCAAGACCTTGTCCGGTTCAGTTAAATCGACCCTAAGATTTTCCTGATTCTTATCCAGTCAAAGGCCTTCTCTGGTTCAGTCAGATCGACCCTAAGATCTCCCTGATGCTTATCCAGTTGAAGATATTCCAAGACCTTGTCCGGTTCAGTTAAATCGACCCTAAGATTTTCCTGATGCTTATCCAGTCAAAGGCCTTCTCTGGTTCAGTCAGATCGACCCTAAGATCTCCCTGATGCTTATCCAGTTGAAGATATTCCAAGACCTTGTCCGGTTCAGTTAAATCGACCCTAAGATTTTCCTGATGCTTATCCAGTCAAAGGCCTTCTCTGTTCAGTCAGATCGACCCTAAGATCTCCCTGATGCTTATCCAGTTGAAGATTCCAAGACCTTGTCCGGTTCAGTTAAATCGACCCTAAGATTTTCCTGATTCTTATCCAGTCAAAGGCCTTCTCTGGTTCAGTCAGATCGACCCTAAGATCTCCCTGATTCTTATCCAGTTGAAGATTTCAAGACCTTGTCCGGTTCAGTTAAATCGACCCTAAGATTTTCCTGATTCTTATCCAACCAAAGGCCTCCTCTGGTTCAGTCAGATCGACCCTAAGATCTCCCTGATTCTTATCCCAGTAGAAGACACTCAAGATTCTCTCAGCGTTCCTGTTGGGGTAGTAATCGTCCAAGGTTCTCTTACCATTCATGCTAGGGCAGTAACCATCCATGGTTCATTCATCGCCGTTTGAAGCTCCAGATTCAGCTCCTGTAACCAGTCAGGACACATCTATACCAAGCATCTAAAATCAGCTCCTGCAACGTGTCAGGTACTCATTTTCTATTTTGCAGGTATGCAGGTTCTAGCTAAAGAATCTCCTACGCGATCAACATCCAGATGGCATCTATAAGCCCATCATCCTATCCAGCAATCTCCAAATGGCATCTATAAGCCCATTCCACCATCACTGCCACTATGTGAGCGCAAATTTCTGGGCACTCTAGTGTCCAATCATCTTATACCCTCGGATTACGAAAGGCACGTCCGCCAATCTACATCCTCAGGTCTAAGAAGATTGAACAGGGGCAACTGTTGTACCCCAAAATTTGCCCTCCCATATTCTTCAAGAAATTGCTAAGCCAGGTCACAAAATTCCCCAAGGGTTATGCAGTTCAACTGTCTCCTATACAGTCAAAACTAGGGTTTGTGTTCTGATCAAAGAGTTGAAAGTTTTCAAGGCCCAATCAAGTCTCATATGCCTACAAACATGGTCAAGCATCCTCATATCAAGTTTCAAGGCATCCAGTTCAAAATTGCACAGTCAAAACCCTAGATTGCACTACAGTCAACTGTAGGGGCAAAATGGTCATTTGACAGTCAAAAGTTCAAATTTTTGGTCAACATATCATTTTGAAGCCATAAACATCATTTGATCAATGCTTGATCATGATTCTCAAAATTTGGCTCAGAAATCATCAAAGATGCAAAAGTTGCTATATTTGGACAGTTGAAAAAGTCAACTGAAATTGACCAAGGCATAACTTTCACATGGATTATCAGAAAAATTCCATCCAAAGCTCATTTTGAAGATAAAGACATTTCCTACAACTCATCTTCATATTCCAAGTCCAAGAAATGCTCTCACAAAAAGTTATCAATTTCAACATTATAAGTCATTTTCAAAAGTCAACAAAAAGGGACTTTAAGTCAAAGGCCATAACTTGAGATTGGTAAATCAAAATGACATGGGACCAAATGCATTGGTTAAAGGACTCAAAGACCTTTCCAAAATGTCCAAGAACATGTGAAAAGCTTAAAAATTGAGCAAGTTATGCCTTGTGGAAGTTGGGAAATTTTTGGGAATTTTGAAAAGTCAACAATGGTTCAAATGACCTAAAAATGCAAATGGGCCCATTTTTCTTCCATGATCCATCATTCCAAGCCTATGCACGACCACTTGGCCCAAAGGGAAGTATTTTCTCATTTTTTAATTATTTATTTGAATTTATATTAATATTAATTCATTTAAATTATTTAAATATGTAGAAAATATAAACATGACCTAAAAAAATCTTTTTTGTACACATTCTAGGCTCAAGATTTCGTGTACAATTAAATATGGCAAGATTTGGTTGATTGGAGCTTAATTGATACAAAATACATGAGAAAAAGATTCAAAAAGATCTTGGAAAATCAATTAGCAAAAACCATTATGGCATGAGATTTTGTTCAATTTTGATGACCTAATATGCTCACTATATGATCAGAATCACAACCCTAAAAGAAATAGACAAAAAGCTGCGCATAAGAAACAGATACAAACTTGAAAAATTGCTTGGAAAACTCAAAACTGAAATCAACTCTAGAGGTTGATTCAAGCCCTAATCTTGATCCCATTAGCTTCCTTGGGTAACTCTGAACGTGTGCCAATCTCTAACATCAACCAAAACGCAAAGAAGTGGTATCTATAACTCAAACTGTGAAGCAAAACTTTTGAAATCGCATATCATAAATCATACGTCTTTTTGCATTTTTGTTTATATATTCATGTTCCTGATGAAGTTTGTGAGCTAACCATCATGTTTAATTGCGTTATTATCATGTATATCAAATTCCACCATGCGCGATTTCTAGGTTTTGCAGGATTGTAATTTAGGGCTTTAGCGATAAGGAAAAATTAGCCCATGAAAGTATGACCATTGCAATCAGCTCATCAAGACGAAGAAAAAGCACTAGTCGCGATAAATTTATGATCACCATAGCGCTAGTCGCTATTTTCTTGAAGCTTGCCTAAAACCACGCTTCTAAAACCGTTGCAATAGGATCTTATTTCAGAAAAAAAAGAAAGACGTGGGGAAGACGATGTGCTGGCAACCACTGGGTGGTTCATTCAAACCAGCGCGCGCTTTTAGGGGCCACTAACCAATGTTTCTTTTTATTATTTATTTGTTACAATATAATAACATGCGCGTTGTAGCTCAGCTGGCAGGTGGACGTACTTGTAACCCTCATGACCTGGGTTCAAGTCCCAGGTCTGGCAAATTTCAATATTATTTTGCAATGGCAATTCCTATGCAGGCACAACGCTATGGTGCACCATGTACCCTCATCATCCAGATGCCCACGTGTCCCAGGAGACCACACCAAAGGCCTAGATCTGAAGAACATGTACACAAGAGTCAACGCATTAGCACACAACCTGGAAAAGTCAATGGACTCAAGCTTAATGGGCCTGATTTGCTGAACCTTACCTCCAATTTTGGGGCTACCCCCCCTAGTTTGCATTTTCTTTTCATTTTTTATATCTTATTTTTTAATTGCAATTTTATTTAATTTATCATCTCAATTTAATTAATTTATTATTTTTACAAAAAATATAAAAAAACATCATAAAAATCAAAAAAGGCAAAATATAATATTTATTCATTCTAATTATTTTTTCTTATAAACTAATATGTAAATTATTTAGTTTAATTAGGTTTTTAACTTTAATTCCTTTTAATAAAAATCCAAAAAAATATAGAATTAGGTTAATTGATAATTTTTATACCTTTTTAATTTTCTTTTTTTTCTCACAATATTATTTATTTATTTATTTATTTTTATAATTAAATGTACATAAGTAATTTAGGGTTTAATTTAGTTTAATATAACATTTTCATAATAACTAAAAAAAAAACATTAGAACTAGGGTTTAGCATTTTATTTTTAATTTCAATAAGTTCTTTTTTCTTTTAGATCTTAAAAAACATAAAATACCAAAAACATTTAATTCTAATTAATTAATTCTTATTAACTTTAATTTCTTATGAAAGGGTCCAACGCCCGTTGTTTTAATTATTTTATTTCGCGTATTTACTTTATTGCTTATTGTAATTATGTACATGTCCCAAAGCCTTGTAACAATTTTATTTCTCGCACTCTTATTCGCTTTATTTATTTTTCAGTCAAATCGGGTCCGGTTTAATTTTGGCGATGTGGACCCGCGCCATTTGTAATAGCCTTAGATTTATTTTCCCGCAAATATTTAACTGTTAAAAAAGCATGAAAGAATGTATGGATCAAATTAAAATCAAGCGTAGAACACAAATAAGCATGACAAGACAAATAACTGAAACATGACACACAATTCGCACACACCACCCCTAGGGTACGCCTCACTGTTGCCTTGCCTCGAAAGGTGATCGTCGAGTAGAGGACGTCTTAGTAAGTCCTCATGATCCGGGAACCTGGCATGAGGGTAGCTTCTAAGGTGTCTTCCCATTGCTCCGGTGATCACCATGTCCCGAACATCGAATTGACCCGAACACCTCCAACGGTGGTGCTACCTACCTCTCAATGGTGGGATGGCACTACTTTAAAGGACATTTACACAGACAAATTCCTTAGGGTAGGTAGGTTCTCAAGGATACTTGCTCTCTTCAAAACAAACTGAAATCTTTTCACACCAACACTTTTCAAAAGCTTTCAAAGCAAATTTTTCAAACACTCTGACGTACGAGTCGAACTGAAATTTTTCAAAGAAACTTTTTTAAACCCACATTGAAAAGCAAGCAAACAATTTTGAAAACACATTGAGCAAGTATCTAAGAGCCCATGGATAACCATGGATAGAAAGGGTGCTAACACCTTCCCTTTCTATAACCTACCTCCCGAACCGAGAGCAATCTCTTAAAAGGAATTTTTCTGTGCTTTTGTCCTTTCCATTTGGAGAAAGTAAAAGACGGTGGCGACTCTTGCTTCCGCGACATTTCGCGAACCAGCTTTAAACAGTCAGTTCCAGATCCACCGATCACAGTAACAAATCAGGACCCAAGAAAATATGGGTACATAAGGATAAAATAATACATGTTGCATATATCTTTAGCAGCAAAGCAGAAACACCAATCATGGTACCTGGACTTTGGCTGCTCACGACACATGACGGGAAGAAAGCATATGTTCCAAAGCCTGGAACTTAAGCCTGGAGGGCACGTAGGCTTTGGAGGCAATCAAAGGGGAAAGATCATTGGCTCTGGAACAGTAGGTAACGAAAATCTTCCCTCTATGAGTAATGTTTTATTAGTAGATGGATTAATGCATAACCTAAGTCAATTAAGTGATAACGGTTATGATATAATCTTTAATTAAAATTCATGCAAAGCTGTTAGTCAGAAAGATGGGACTATCCTGTTTAATGGAAAGAGGAGAAACAACATTTATAAAATAAAACTTTCTGAACTAAAAAGTCAGAATGTAAAGTGTCTTCTGTCTGTTAACAACGAGTAATGGATCTGGCACAGAAGATTGGGGCATGTTAGTATGAGAAGAATATCTCAGATTAACAAACTCAATCTGGTCAGAGGACTTCCTAACCTGAAGTTCAATTCAGATGCTCTGTGTGAAGCATGTCAGAAAGGCAAGTTTGCAAAACCAGCCTTCAAATCTAAAAACGTTGTTTCCACCTCTAAGCCATTAGAACTTCTGCACATTGACTTATTTGGACCAGTTAAAACTGCTTCAGTCAGTGGTAAGAAGTATGGGTTAGTAATCGTAGATGACTATAGCAGATGGACATGGGTAAAGTTCTTAAGACACAAGGACGAGTCACACTCTATGTTTGTCACCTTCTGCAACCAAGTTCAGAATGAAAAGGATCTTAGAATCGTCAAAGTCAGAAGTGATCATGGTGGAGAGTTTGAAAACAAAGATTTTGAATCATTTTTTAATAACAAAGGCATTCTGCATGATTTCTCTTGTCCTAGAACTCCCCAGCAAAATGGAGTTGTAGAATGAAAGAACAGAACATTGCAAGAAATGGCCAGAACCATGATCAACGAGACTAACATTGCTAAGATCTTCTGGGTAGAGGCAATAAACACAACGTGCTACATTCAGAATAGAATCTCCATAAGACCTATTCTGGAAAAGACTCCATATGAATTGTGGAAGAACAAAAAGCCCAACATTTCATATTTTCATCCATTTGGATGTACTTGCTTTATTTTGAATACTAAAAATTATTTGAACAAGTTTGACTCTAAAGCACAAAAGTGTATTATGTTAGGATACTCTGAACGCTCAAGAGGGTACAAAGTATACAATACAGAAACACAGATTATGGAAGAATCAATCAGTGTTCGTTTTGATGATAAGCTTGACTCTCAAAAGTCAAAGCAGAATGAATTACTTGCAGGTATGGAAGTTGAATTCACAGGTACTGAAGACAAGTCATCAGAAGCTCTTAACAGAGACACTCCCTCAACATCAGAAAGAGGTACTGCAAGCAATCCAGCATCTTCTGTTGATCTACCTCAGAAAAGACCATCCAGAAGTAGTATGGATCACCCAGAAGAAACAATCTTAGGAAGAAAGGAAGATCCAATCAGAACAAGAGCCAGCTTCAGAAACTCTGAAGAATCCCTCATGGGACTTGTTTCTCTAATTGAACCATCTTCAATTGATGAAGCACTTCTGGACAATGACTGGATTCTTGCAATGCAAGAGGAGCTGAATCAATTCACAAGGAACGACGTATGGGATCTAGTTCCTAAACCAAAAGGATTCAACGTCATTGGAACAAAATGGGTGTTCAGAAACAAACTGAATGAACAAGGTGAAGTCATCAGAAACAAGGCACGATTGGTAGCACAAGGTTATAGTCAGCAAGAGGGGATAGACTATACAGAAACCTTTGCTCCAGTCGCCAGGTTAGAATCTATCAGACTTTTAATTTCTTTTGTTGTTAATAAAGGCATCACTCTGTATCAGATGGATGTTAAGAGTGCATTCTTAAATGGCTATATAGAAGAAGAGGTATATGTGCACCAACCCCCTTGTTTTGAAAGTTCAAAAAATCCAGAATATGTTTTCAAACTAAAGAAGTCACTGTATGGTCTGAAACAAGCTCCCAGAGCTTGGTATGAAAGACTAAGTAACTTTCTATTAGAAAAGGAATTCATCAGAGGGAAAGTGGACACAACTCTATTCTATAAGACAGTTAAGAATGACATTTTAGAATGTCAGATTTATGTTGATGATATTATATTTGGATCTACTAAACCCTCTCTGGGAAGAAAGTTTGCTAAGTGTATGCAGGCAGAATTTGAGATAAGCCTGATGGGGGAACTGAAATTCTTTCTGGGCATTCAGATCAATCAAACCCCAGAGGGAACTTACATTCATCAGGGCAAATATGTCATAGAACTTCTGAAGAAATTTGATCTCTCAGAATGTAAGCCATCAAAGATTCCAATGCATCCCACGTGCATTCTGGAAAGAGAAGAGGTAAGCAAAAAGGTAGAACATAAGGTCTACAGAGGTATGATTGGTTCTCTTTTTTATCTGACAGCTTCAAGGCCTGATATTTTATTCAGTGTATGCATTTGTGCAAGATTCCAATCAGATCCTAGAGAATCTCACTTAACAGCTGTTAAGCGAATTTTCAATTATCTGAAAGGTACTACTAATCTGGGTTTGTTTTATAGAAAATCAAGTGATTACAGCTTAGTATGTTACTGTGATGCTGACTTTGCTGGAGACAGAGTTGAACGTAAAAGCACTTCTGGAAGCTGCCAGTTTCTGGGAGAAAATCTGATCTCATGGTCCAGCAAAAGACAATCCACAATTGCTCTATCAACAGCAGAAGCGGAATACATAGCAGCAGCTGGATGCAGCACACAAATGCTTTGGATGAAAAGTTAACTTGAGGACTTCCAGATATTTGAGAGTAACATTCCCATCCTGTGATAACATCTCTGCTATTTGCTTAAGTAAAAATCCAATTTTGCATTCTAGGGCTAAGCATATAGAAATAAAACATCATTTTATTAGGGACTATATTCAGAAAGGGATTTAAAATTTAAAATTTATTGACACAAACCATCAATGGGCTGATATTTTCACAAAACCACTTTCTAAAGATATGTTCAACTTCATTCTGAAACATCTCAGCATGAAGCTCTGTCCAGAATAAAACTGTTTTAATTTTATATATTAACCTTCAGAATTGTGTTTATTTCTCTGTGAACTTCTGATCAATCCTCTTTCAGAATTTTAGAAATGCAGATTGTATCAGAATCTATCCTTGAAGATCTGAGCGCTTCAGTTCAAGAATAGATGTGTTGTTCACTCAAGCAAACAAGTGTCATCCAGTCATCAGCTGTTTCCTGAGGCTGAACACGCGTTCATGCTACTGAAAAGGCAAAGCGCTGATTGGATGCATTGAGACACATATCATTGGTAACCGTTTAAGTATCTTACTGAATCCCCTAAAATCAGCTATCATTAAATGCTAATAATCATAATTTATTTCTCTCTCTTAAACGTTTAGGTTTTCAAAAACTTTTTAGAAATCTATTTAAACACTTCACACCATTCACACGACTTCCTCCTTCTTCTTAGAATTTTTCCTGTGTTTTCCTTGTTTTCTTCACATGTTTGTCTGTAATATTTTTACTTGTTCTAAACTATCAATGCTTCTGTTTTTAATACAAACATTTTTTACTCTGATAATTTTAACTCTGATTATTCGTGCTTTTTGATAACTGACAAAAAGGGGGAGAAAGAATGATATTTTTCAATAACGGATTACTGAGACAAAAGTCTCAAACATTCTAACATTCTGATATATTTGAATTTCCTTGTTCTGAAAAGTTTACAGGTACAAGAATCTGATGAACTCTGATAAAGTAAAGTTCTGATGCTCAAAGAAAGTTCAGTAAAGTTCTGATGCTCAAGGTCTCAAGGAATCAAAGGGAATAATCAACTCAGGGGGAGTTTTTCTCTTCATTACTCTGATACTTTTCATTCCTTATCTTCTTATCTCTGATACCTTCTATTCGTTAATTTATTATCTATGATATTGTTTCCTCTCTATTCTTAAACTCTGATACCTTTCATCACTTTATTTTAATTGAAAAAATCTGGTTTTTGTCATCATCAAAAAGGGGGAGATTGTTAGAACATAGTTTGATTCTACAACCCTCAGTTAGAGTTTTGATGATAACAAAATACAAGATTAAATGAATTATGAGATTTATATAAGACATATATGCTACTCAAAATTATGCTTTGTATTTACAGAAACTCTGATGGAATCAGCATCAGAATATCAACATCAGCATCAGAAGATATGTCAGATCAGAAGATCAAACATGTGCTACGCTGAAGTCTGATGAACAGAATCTGTGCAAAACATACTTTGACTCTGATCAAGATTCCAATCATGTCATCAGCACTCAGAAACGCCAGAATAAGCTAAAGCCAAGAACACTCTGATTTTCATTAAGCATAACATTCTGAAGTGTCAACGTTACTGCATTCAAGGCAGATTAATTACCAACGGTTTTATTCCAAGACAAAGATCTTCTCAAAAAGGAAAGAACGTTATGAGCATTGAAATGGAATTATGGACAACAATGTATCTATTCCAAGGCTATTTAAAAAAATCAGTGAGAAAAGAAATGGCTAATACTCTACACGCATATACACGCCTAAACTAATCATCCTCAAGCACGCTCTCACTTTTGCTATAGCATTCAACCACGCTTACTCTATAGCTCTAGCAATCTACTTGAATCTAAGCTTTATATTGTGTATTATCACAGTTGTGATATATAGTTTTTTCTAGAAAACAACAAACACACATATTTGTTCATTTATCTGTAAAAGAATTTCCTTGAGATAAACCGGTATGTGGTTAGACTCAAGAAGGCTTTAGCAGTTGTTAAAGCAGTGGTGTATTCAGATGAATATAGTGGATTAAGACCTCGTTGGAGAGAGGCGAAATCACCTTGACGGGTGGACTGGAGTAGTTTGAGATCAAACGAACCATGATAAAAATAACGTGTTGTCTGCATTTGATTTCAAGTTTTACAATTCAACCCCCCTTCTTGTGTTTTTCACTTCTTCAATGTAAAGTCTTTCGACTCAACGCATCAGCTACCATATTCGCCTTTCCTGGATGATAATTCAAACTGAAATCATAATCCTTTAACAATTCTAACCATCTTCGTTGCCTCATATTCAACTCCTTCTGATTAAATAAATACTTTAAGCTCTTATTATGGTCACTAAACACTTCAAATCTAGAACCATAAAGATAATGCCTCCAAATCTTCAACACAAAAACAACAGCAGCAAGTTCTAAATCATGCGTAGGATAGTTCTTCTCATGAGTCTTTAACTGCCTCAACGTATAAGCAACTACCTTACCATTCTGCATAAGCACACCTCCTAAACCCATACTGGAAGCATCACAATACACCACAAAAGACTCCTGGATTAGGCAACGTCAAAATCGGAGCCGCCTCTTCTTCAATTCCGTAAAACCTTCTTCGCACTGAACATCCCAAACAAAAGCTCTACCTTTACAAGTCAACTTAGTCAACGGAATGACAACTTAGAAAACCCTTCAATAAACCTTCTATAATAACCAGCTAATCCCAAGAAGCTTCTAATCTCAGTAGCTGACTTTGGAGTTTCCCATTGCAACAGAACATCAACCTTTGATGGATCTGCAGCAATGCCACTACCTGAAATCACATGACCAAGAAAACTAACCTCTTTCGGCCAGAATTCACACTTGGGCAGCTTTGCATACAACTTATTCTCTTTCAAAATCTGCAATACTACTCTTAAATGTTCAGCATGCTCTTCTTCTGACTTAGAGTAAATCAAAATATCATCAATGAACACCACTACGAACCGATCCAAATAAGTATGAAAGATACGATTCATATATTCCATGAATACTCCCAGCGCATTAGTAACACCGAAAGGCATCACCGAATACTCGTAATGTCCATAACGTGTTCTGAAAGCCGTCTTCTGAATATCTTCATCCTTCACTTTAATCTGATGATAACCCGACCTTAAATCAATCTTATTAAACACACGGGCATCCACCAATTGGTCCATCAAGTCATCTATTCTTGGAAGCGAATACTTGTTCTTAATTGTCACCTTGTTCAACTATCTATAATTAACACAAAGCCTCATGCTTCCATCTTTCTTCTTCACTAACAACACTGGAGCTCCCCACAGTGATACACTTGGTCTTACAAACCTCTTCTCAAGTAACTCTTCCAATTGCTTCTTCAACTCTGACAACTCAGATGCAAACATCCGGTATAGTGCCATAGACACAGGTCTAGTACCAGGTACAAGATCAATTGCAAATTCAACTTCCCTCTTTGGCGGTACATCAGGAATCTCATCAGGGAAAACTTCAGGAAATTCACATACCACCGGCAATTCCTCAATTATAGCTCGAGTCTCTACAGATAGCGACGCCATCAACGAAAACATCTGTGCTTCCTCTTGCATCAGCTTTTTCAACTGTCTAGAAGACAACAAACCATCTTCCTCTTCTTCAGGAGTAGAAAACTTCACTGACTTGTCATAATAATTAATATGAACACAGTTATGCTCTAACCAGTTCATACCAAGAATCACATCCAAACCTCTTAAAGGCAAACAAACCAAATCAACAACAAAGTCTCTGTCGAAGATTGACAAGGGACACTTAGCACACACAAAAGAAGTAGTCACCGATCCCTTGGCTGGAGTATCGACGACCATTTCTCCATTCAAAGAAGACAACACAAGACCCAATCTTTCAACACAATCAGCAGCAATAAAACAATGTGTAGCACCAGTATCAATAATAGTAATTAAAGGAGTACTATTAATGAAACATGTACCTCTAATAAGTCTGTCCTTGGGAGCTGTCTGATCCTTCAACAAAGCAAACACTTTACCACTAGACTGAGCCTTCTTCGGTTTCAGACATTGGCTGCCAATGTGCCCTTCTTCCTTACAGTTGAAACAAACCATATTCTTGTGCTCATACTCAGATGCAATGTATCCGTTCTTACCAAAACTGTGACATCTCTTCACTTCAGCAGTGCATACATTACTCTTGTGTCCAGGTTTCCCACACTTAAAACAAATCACACCAGTAGGAGCATCTCCCCCACTAATTCTCTGACCATGAGCAACTCTCTGCTTACTCTTACCAGCTGGGGCATCATAAGGCTTACCATGACTCTGTGGGCGCTTACCCCTCTTCTCACTAATAATCTTGTAATGAGCATTATTATCTTCCTCAAAAATCCTACAGCTATCAACCAAATCAACAAAGACACGGATCTCCTGATATCCAACTGCCTTCTTAATTTCCGGGCGCAACCCATTCTCAAACTTAATACACTTTGAAAACTCAACATTTTCCTCAACGTAATGCGGATAAAACTTGGCCAACTAAACAAACTTGGCAGTATACTCAACAACAGACAGATTCCTTTGCTTCCGCTCAAGGAACTCAATCTCCTTCTTTCCACGGACATCTTCAGGAAAATACTTTCTAAAGAATTCCCTACGGAACACAGCCCAAGTGACATCCTCACCTGCAGCTTCCAACTTCTGGCAAGTCTCTAGCCACCAGTCTTCAGCCTCGACTGCTAGCATATGAGTCCCATAACGAACCTTCTGCGCTAGAGTGCAGTCCATCACGCGAAAGATCCTCTCAATCTCTTTCAACCATTCCAATGCGCCATCAGGATCATATTTTCCCTTGAACGTAGGTGGGTTCTCTCTCTGGAAAGTCACCAAGCTACAAGATCCAGCATTCCCGTCAGCATTCGGCTGATTTTCCATCGCATGAGCCATAGCTTGCAGAGCAGCAGCAAGAGCAGCATCATTCCTTCCAGCCATCTCAACTTCTCACTACAACACAAACAACTGTTAGAACATCAAAATAACAATACTAGATTGTTAGACAACTAAGACTCAACGACAAGGTTAGACCAACATTTTGCTCTGATACCAACTTTGTAACACCCCAATTCTACCCCAAGCAAATATGCAAGATAAATTAGAGTTATAAAATTTCAATCATACAAATGAATCGGGACGTCACAAATTCTTCTAATAAATTCATTGCATACATCATGGATATATAACACTTATTCAAAACGTCGGATGAACTAACAACATAACATCTTTCATTAAATATTCAACAACTACGCAGCGGAATTCTTCAATAACAACTTTAAATAAAAGTAACCACTTCGAAACATCTCATATTTAATAATAATCAATTCAAAATTCAGCAACTAAAAATCAGCAATCAAAAATCAGCAAGCGTTCATCCCCCCGAGTGTTACATATCAGAGCAATGACACCGACTCGATCTATTGAAGGTATACAACCTTCACTCTCGATTACTTGCACGTTACCAACATAGGGGAAACATTCAAACAGAAGGGGTGAGATGTCTAACAATATAATAAAGCGCATGATAATTAATATATTAATTTAGATCAATCACATCACCACTTCTCATCTCATAATCAACAATAAATACAGCATATATATTCATTCAGCAACATCAAATACATCTCATTATTCAATCACAAAAATGCGACTCAAAACTATGCAAATGCATGTGGTACCATTGGAGCAGAACTCCCATCTCAAAAATCTAATCTGCCAATTATTAGAGGCATCAATAAGGCATAACCTTAATCTCAAAATTTTCCAATCCAGGCCATCTCAACGAGCATAAGCTCCATCTCAAAAAAATGCAATGTATGCGACTTAACATGAATGTAATAACACACTCAGTTAGCAACATCTCAAAACATATCTCAAAACAACAACATCTCAATCATCAAAACGACAACATTTCAGTCATCTCAAACAACAACATCTCAATCATCAAAACGACAACATTTCAGTCATCTCAAACAACAACATCTCATAAACATCTCAGAACAACAACATCTCATAAACATCTCAGAACAACAACATCTCATAAACATCTCAAAATAATTTAGTAAACATTACTTATTTATCAAACATCATTTGATCAACCACGTCTTACTAATAACTCAGTTGTATATTAATACTACAGTAAGCCATACTGTTATTCTGCTACTGTACATCATTATTATCACTAAGTCCTACTATCATATTTCTAACAGCAACCTCTAACATCTCAAAATTCATCATTCTGTCCAAAATCCAGCATAACTGTCATCTACGGGAATTAATTCTAAATCCTAAATTAGTTACGGGGATTATACCTCTTAATCATCATTTTAATCATCTAAAATAAAGTTCATCGTGTTAGCTAATCAACGCTTCGAACGACATCTCAAACAGCATCCTATAACTCAAGTTACAGAAATTAGAAGTCAATTATGTCAAAAATCCAGCATTATGTATCGACACAAAACTCCTTGGATCGACACATCCTGCTTCTCCTGCATACTATGAGTCGACGCATCTTCCTTATGGATCGACTCATTCTGCTTCAAATCATAACATGTATCGACACATGCACTTACCGGTCGACTCATCCTGACTTCAAATTACAGCATGTATCGACACATTCATCGCACCGGTCGATGCATCCTGAGTCTCACACACTCATGTATCTACACATCCTCTGCATGCATCGACTCATCCTGAGGCCAACAGCCTCCTTGCATCTACTCATCCAATTTGAGATCGACGCATCCTGTGATTTTCTGCATAATTTTTCTGCGTTTTCTACTGTATTTTCACTACTAGAATCTAATTACAGTCCTACAAACCTCATCATAACCATGATAATTCATCACTTAACATTAACTTATAATACAACATCAATTACACAACATCATAACATCATTTATCCATCGAGAATTCATCAATATTCACCATATATCATTAAATTCAATAACAAAAACAACAATATTCTAATCCCACATATCAAACATCATGAACCCAATTATAAAGCCAGAACCCCACCCTTACCTTGGATCGAAGGTTGCTCTACAATTTTCTGGTTGAATCTTTGTTCTTGTCGTTTCCTTCAAAATCCAGCAGCCTCACGTTCTCCTCAATCCTTATTTTCTCTTCTACTGCTTCCTCCTTCTATTCTAACAACAAATAATAAAATAACCTAATATTATTATATTATTCCTTAGTGTGCTCCAAACTTACACCCCCTTATTACTTCTACTATCTCAAATTAAGCTCACCTTAATAATATTAGCTTCTAACATTGTTTCACATAATAATATAATTACCTAAAATATATTATTATTTCTCAATTAATAAAATAAATCCAATTTATTAACACTTCTTCACAAATATTCTAAAAATAATTTAATTAAATAATTAATTAAATTACGGGCGTTACAACTCTCCCCCACTTAAAACATTTTCGTCCTCGAAAATTTACCTCAATCAAACAATTTTGGATAGGAGTCTCGCATCTTGCTCTCCAATTCCCAAGTCATGCTTTCACCAGCATCTCCTAGCCAAACCACTTTAACCAAGGCAATCTCTTTGCCCCTCAGAGTCTTCATTTCACGATCTGTGATCCGTACAGGCATTGTCTCCACCATAAGATTATCCCGTACTTACACATCGTCCATATGAATCACATGAGATGGATCTGAAATATACTTCCGAAGTTGCGACACATGAAACACATCATGCAAATTCGAAAGATTAGGCGGTAAAGCCACTCTATACGCAACATTCCCCACTATCTCTGAAATCTGATATGGTCCAATAAAACGAGAAGTGAGCTTCTTAGACTTCAAGGCTCGTCCAACACCAGTCACATGTGTAACTCTCAAAAACACATGATCACCAGCTTGAAATTCTAAATCTTCCCTTCACTTGTCATGATAACTCTTCTGCCTACTCTAAGAAGCTTTCATGTTTTCTCAAATCAACTTCACCTTCTCAGTAGTCTCATGAACAAGTTCGGGTCCAAGTACTACACTTTCACCATATTCATGCCAACATAACGGAGTTCTACATCTCCGACCATACAACGCTTCAAAAGGTGCCATCCCAATACTAGAATGGTAACTGTTATTATATGTGAACTCTATCAACGAAAGATAAGTATCCCACGAACCTCCCTGCTCAAGAACACATGCTCTCAACAAGTCTTCCAATGATTGAATCGTCCGTTCAGTCTGACCATTTGTCTGAGGATGATACGTTGAACTCAACCTCAACATAGAACCCAACGCTTCTTGCAAACTCTTCCAAAAATCAGAAGTAAATCTTGGATCTCTATCGGACACAATGCATAAAGGAACACCATGCAGCTTCACAATCACACTAACATAAATCTCAGCCAACTTCAACACTGGAAAATTGATGTTAATAGGAATAAAATAAGCTGACTTCGTAAGCCTATCAATAATCACCCAAATCGAATCATGTCCTCTTGAAGTACTAGGAAACCCCGTCACAAAGTCCATTGAAATACTATCCCATTTCCATTCGGGAACTTCCAACAGTTGCATCAATCTTGCAGGCTTCTGATGTTCAACTTTCAACTTCTGACAAGTCAAACATGCATACACAAACTGTGCCACATCACTCTTCATCCCAGGCCACCAAAACAAACCTTTCAAATCTTGATACATCTTCGTAGCTCCTGGATGAATACTCAACTTACTTCTATGACTCTCTTCAAGTATCACTTTCTTCATCTCAGCATCATCAGGAATACAAATCCGATTACGAAACCTCAACACACCTTGCTCATCTAACTTGAAATCACTATTCTCAGATTGATCGATCCCAACCATCGGATCTACCAGTTTCACATCCAACTTCTGAGCTTCTCTGGTACTGTTTAAAAATTCATTATTAATCTTCAACATACCCAACATAACACTCTGCGGAGTAACCTCACAAACTAAGCTCATATCTCTGAACTGCTTGATCAATTCCAACTCTTTAATCATCATTGCTGACATATGTAAAGTCTTTCGACTCAACGCATCAGCTACCACATTCGCCTTTCCTGGATGATAATTCAAACTGAAATCATAATCCTTTAACAATTCTAACCATCTTCGTTGCCTCATATTCAACTCCTTCTGATCAAATAAATACTTTAAGCTCTTATGGTCACTAAACACTTCAAATCTAGAACCATAAAGATAATGCCTCCAAATCTTCAACACAAAAACAACAACAGCAAGTTCTAAATCATGCGTAGGATAGTTCTTCTCATGAGTCCTTAACTGCCTTGACGCATAAGCAACTACCTTACCATTCTGCATAAGCACACCTCCTAAACCCATCTCGGAAGCATCACAATACACCACAAAAGACTCTCCTGGATTAGGCAACATCAAAATCGGAGCCGACGTCAACCTCTTCTTCAATTCCGTAAAACTTTCTTCGCAATGAACATCCCAAACAAAAGCTCTACCTTTACAAGTCAACTTAGTCAACGGAAGTGACAACTTAGAAAACCCTTCAATAAACCTTCTATAATAACCAGCTAATCTCAAGAAGCTTCTAATCTCAGTAGCTGACTTTGGAGTTTCCCATTGCAACACAACATCAACCTTTGATGGATCTACAGCAATGCCACTACCTGAAATCACATGACCAAGAAAACTAACCTCTTTCGGCCAGAATTCACACTTGGACAGCTTTGCATACAACTTCTTCTCTTTCAGAATCTGCAATACTACTCTTAAATGTTTAGCATGATCTTCTTCTGACTTAGAGTAAATCAAAATATCATCAATGAACACCACTACGAACCGATCCAAATAAGTATGAAAGATACGATTCATATATTCCATGAATACTCCCAGCGCATTAGTAACACCGAAAGGCATCACCGAATACTCATAATGTCCATAACATGTTTTGAAAGCCGTCTTCTGAATATCTTTATCCTTCACTTTAATCTGATGATAAACCGACCTCAAATCAATCTTACTAAACACACGGGCATCCACCAATTGGTCCATCAAGTCATCTATTCTTGGAAGCGGATACTTGTTCTTAATTGTCACCTTGCTCAACTGTCTATAATCAACACAAAGCCTCATGCTTCCATCTTTCTTCTTCACTAACAACACTAGAGCTCCCCACGGCGGTACAGTTAGTCTTACAAACCTCTTCTCAAGTAACTCTTCCAATTGCTTCTTCAACTCTGACAACTCAGATGCAGACATCCTGTATAGTGCCATAGACACAGGTCTGGTACCAGGTACAAGATCAATTGCAAATTCAACTTCCCTCTTTGGCGGTACATCAGGAATCTCATCAGGGAAAACTTTAGGAAATTCACATACCACCGGCAATTCCTCAATTATAGCTTGAGTCTCTACAGATAGCGACGCCATCAACAAAAACATTTGTGCTTCCTCTTGCATCAACTTTCTCAACTGTCTAGTAGACAACAAACCATCTTCCTCTTCTTTAGGAGTAGAAAACTTCACTGACTTGTCATAACCATTAATATGAACACAGTTATGCTCTAACCAGTTCATACCAAGAATCACATCCAAACCTCTTAACGGCAAACAAACCAAATCAACAACAAAGTCTCTGTCGAAGATCGACAAGGGACACTTAGCACACACAAAAGAAGTAGTCACCGATCCCTTGGCTGGAGTATCGACGGCCATTTCTCCATTCAAAGAAGACAACACAAGACCCAATCTTTCAACACAATCATCAACAATAAAACAATGCGTAGCACCAGTATCAATAATAGTAATTAAAGGAGTACTATTAATGAAACATGTACCTCTAATAAGTGTGTCCTTAGGAGTTGTCTGATCCTCCACCAAAGCAAACACTTTACCACTAGACTGAGCCTTCTTCGGTTTCAGACACTGGCTACCAATGTGCCCTTCTTCCTTACAGTTGAAACAAACTATATTCTTGTGCTCACACTCAGATACAATATGTCCGTTCTTACCACAACAGTGACATCTCTTCACTTCAGCAGTGCACACATTACTCTTGTGTCCAGGTTTCCCACACTTAAAACAAATCACACCAGCAGGAGCATCTCCCCCACTAATTTTATGACCATGAGCAACTCTCTGCTTACCCTTACCAGCTGGGGCATCATAAGGCTTACCATGACTCTGCGGGCGCTTACCCCTCTTCTCACTAATAATCTTATAATGAGCATTATTATCTTCCTCAAAAATCCTACAACTATCAACCAAATCAGCAAAGACACAAATCTTCTGATATCCAACTGCCTTCTTAATTTCCGGGCGCAACCCATTCTCAAACTTAATACACTTTGAGAAATCAGCATTTTCCTCAGCGTAATGCGGATAAAACTTGGCCAACTAAACAAACTTGGCAGTATACTCAACAACAGACAGATTCCCTTGCTTTAACTCAAGGAACTCAATCTCCTTCTTTCCACAGACATCTTTAGGAAAATACTTTCTCAGGAATTCCTACGGAACACAGCCCAAGTGACATCCTCACATGCAGCTTCCAACTTCTGGCAAGTCTCTAGCCACCAGTCTTCAGCCTCGACTGCTAGCATATGAGTCCCATAACGAACCTTTTGCGCTGGAGTGCAGTCCATCACGTGAAAGATCCTCTCAATCTCTTTCAACCATTCCAATGCGCCGTCAGGATCATATTTTCCCTTGAACGTAGGTGGGTTCTCTCTCTGGATAGTCACCAAGCTACAAGATCCAACATTCCCGTCAACATTTGGCTGATTTTCCATCGCATGAGCCATAGCTTGCAGAGCAGCAGCAAAAGCAGCATCATTCCTTCCAGCCATCTCAACTTCTCACTACAACACAAACAACTGTTAGAACATCAAAATAACAATACTCAATTATTAGACAACTAAGACTCAACGACAAGGTCAGACCAACCTTTTGCTCTGATACCAACTTTGTAACACCCCAATTCTACCCCAAGCAAATATGCAAGATAAATCAGAGTTATAAAATTTCAATCATACAAATGAATCGGGACGTCACAAATTCTTCTAACAAATTCATTGCATACATCATGGATATATAACACTTATTCAAAACGTCGGATGAACTAACAACATAACAACTTTCATTAAATATTCAACAACTACGTAGCGGAATTCTTCAATAACAACTTTAAATAAAAGCAACCACTTTGAAACATCTCATATTTAATAATAATCAATTCAAAAATCAGCAACTAAAAATCAGCAATCAAAAATTAGCAAGCATTCATCCCCCTGAGTGTTACATATCAGAGCAATGACACCGACTCGATCTATTGAAGGTATACGACCTTCACTCTCGATTACCTGCACGTTACCAACATAGGGGCAACATTCAAACAAAAGGGGTGAGATATCTAACAATATAATAAATTGCATGATAATTAATATATTAATTTAGATCAATCACATCACCGCTTCTAATCTCATAATCAATAATAAATACAGCATATATATTCATTCAGCAACATCAAATACATCTCATTATTCAATCACAAAAATGCGACTCAAAACTATGCAAATGCATGTGGTACAATTGGAGCAGAACTCCCATCTCAAAAATCTAATCTGCCAATTACTAGAGGCATCAATAAGGCATAACCTTCATCTCAAAATTTGTCAATACAGGTCATCTCAACGAGCATAAGCTCCATCTCAAAAAAATGCAATGTATGCGACTCAACATGAATGTAATAACACACTCAGTTAACAACATCTCAAAACACATCTCAAAATAACAACATCTCAATCATCAAAAAGACAACATTTCAGTCATCTCAAACAACAACATCTCAATCATCAAAATGACAACATTTCAGTCATCTCAAACAACAACATCTCATAAACTTCTCAGAACAACATCTCATAAACATCTCAGAACAATAACATCTCATAAACATCTCAAAATAATTTAGTAAACATTACTTATTTATCAAACATCATTTGATTAACCACGTCTTACTAATAACTCAACTGTATATCAATACTACAGTAAGCCATACTGTTATTCTGCTACTGTACATCATTATTATAACTAAGTCCTACTGTCATATTTCTAACAGCAACCTCTAACATCTCAAAATTCATCATTCTGTCCAAAATCCAGCATAACTGTCATCTACGGGAATTAATTCTAAATCCTAAATTAGTTACTGGGATTATACCTCTTAATCATCATTTTAATCATCTAAAATAAATTTCATCGTGTTAGCTAATCAACGCTTCGAACGACATCTCAAACAACATCCTACAACTCAAGTTACAGCAATTAGAAGTCAATTCTGTCAAAAATCCAGCATTATGTATCGACACAAAACTCCTTGGATCGACACATCCTGCTTCTCCTACATACTATGAGTCGACACATCCTCCTTATGGATCGACTCATGCTGCTTCAAATCATAGCATGTATCGACACATGCACTTACCGATCGACTCATCCTGACTTCAAAACGCATCATGTATCAACACATGCATCGCACCGGTTGACGCATCCTGAGTCTCACACACTCATGTATCGACACATCCTCTGCATGCATCGACTCATCCTGAGCCTAACAGCCTCCTTGCATCGACTCATCCAGTTTGAGGTCGACGCATCCTGCGATTTTCTGCATAATTTTTCTGCGTTTTCTACTGTATTTTCACTACTAGAATCTAATTGCAGTCCTACAAACCTCATCATAACCATGATAATTCATCACTTAACATTAAATTATAATACAACATCAATTACATAACATCATAACATCATTTATCCATCGAGAATTCATCAATATTCACCATACATCATTCAATTCAATAACAAAAACAACAATATTCTAATCCCACATATCAAACATCATTAACCCAATTATAAAGCCAGAACCCCACCCTTACCTTGGATCGAAGGTTGCTCTACAATTTCCGGGTTGAATCTTTGTTCTTGCCATTTCCTTCAAAATCCAGCAGCTTCACGTTCTCCTCAATCCTTATTTTCTCTTCTACTGCTTCCTCCTTCTATTTTAACAACAAATAATAAAATAACCTAATATTATTATATTATTCCTTAGTGGGCTCCAAACTTACACCCCCTTATTACTTCTACTATCTCAAATTAAGCTCACCTTAATAATATTATCTTCTAACATTGTTTCACATAATAATATAATTACCTCAAATATATTATTATTTCTCCATTAATAAAATAAATCCAATTTATTAACACTTCTTCACAAATATTCTAAAAATAATTTAATTAAATAATTAATTAAATTACGGGCGTTACAGTGAGTATAACTTCACAAAGTTCAGAAGGTTTTGTAAGGAGAATGAAACTGAGCATGAGGTCACGGCTCCCTATACTCCTCAACACAATGGTCTTGCTAAAAGAAGAAATTCTACTTTGCTTGATATGGTGAGAAGCATGCTGAAAGAGAAGAAGCTTCATCATGCTTTATGGGGAGAAGCTATTGCCACTGCATGTTATATGCTCAACAGATGTCCAACGAAGAAGCTGGAGGAAATAGTTCATATTCAGAAGCGGACTAGAGAAAAGCAAAGTGATATTCATCTGAAGGTGTTTGGTTTTGTATGTTACAAACATGTTGTTGTACCCCAAAACTTGCCCTCTCATATTTTTTTTCCAAGATTTTTCTCTTACATGGGTGATTACAAACACTTGATTAAAGAAAAAATAATTTTTTTGAAGATAAACAAGGAGTCTTCGATTGGCCTTGGACAAGGTCTTTCGATTAGCATTTTAATAAGGTGCCTTCATTGGCATTTGGACAAGAGTCTTCGATTGGCCTTGGGACAAGGTCTTTCGATAGGCATTTTAACAAGGTCCTTTAATTGGCATCTGAATAAGATGTCTTTCGATTGACATCTAGACAAGGAGTTTCGATTGGGCATCTAAAAACCTTTGATCAAGCTTTGGTCCCCCAACTTCGATTGAGCACTAGACCCTCTTCAATACAAGCTTGACTCACTAGTCTTTGATTGGGCATTTGGCACTCTTCGATGCAAGCTTAATTCACAAGCTTCGATTGGGCGTTGCCCTCCTCCCCTTCGATCAATCTTCGACTGGCCAGGTTGAAGTCTTTCGATTGGTTAGTGTCAGATCCATTCAAAGAACAAGTCAAATAGGGACTCAATCGAAGGCCACAATGATGATGCATGGGGAAATTCGAAAGAAAGTGAGGAGGATCCTACAAAGCCTTCGATTGATAGAGAGCTGAAGTAACCTTCAACCAGTTAAAAAGGGAGAGCTTATGTTTCAATTGGTTTGAGCTGAAAGAAAGCCATTCGAAGGAAGTAATAATAGGCCAATCGAAGAGCAACACTGGAGGGCATTCGAAGGAGCCAAATGTGTCTAGGTTCATCCCAAGGCTCAAAAGGGCATGCATATTTCAAAAAAAGAAGTTTTTTAATGTGTATGATTTTTTCTCATGACTTTAAAAGATGGTTTAATGGCTGTCTCTTGCCATTTACATGCACCCTCTCCTCTATGTAAAGATCACATGCACAAGCATCAAACAGACGGAGGGAGCCTAGAGGAAATCTACAGAAAATTTGCAAAAAAAATCCAAATTTATAAAACTCGAAAGACAACTTCCAGTCCAAAATCCAAGTCATCCCAAGCTCAGATCGAAATACCTCAGTCGGTAAAATTTCCTTTTTATCATTCAATAATGTAAACTCATTGGATTACATATTCATGTTATTCTTGTTTGTGTGTGATTGATTTAGCATGATATACATAAGTTGTAGCATCCAAATGTTAGGATGGCAGTGCTAGGGGCCTTCGATATAGATTGTTTTTGAAACTCAAGGTATAATCCGTCACAGATTGAAACAACCCCATATTTGAGCTCAGGGGGCACATTCAATGGGGATAGGTTCGATAGATGTTGGAACTAACAAATTTGCAGGATCCAGTGGTAGTTTCATTTAGTTCGAATGATTCAGTAACTCAGTTGGTAAAGGCGCGGATGTAGAAGGAAAATGACCTGGGTTTGAATCCCAGGTCCAACATTTTACCTTTTCTAACATATTTCATGCAGATCTAGTGCCCCTCAAGGCCATTTGCTCATCATACACCATCAGGTCCAAGCCATCAGAAGCATCCATGATCCAAGTCAAAGCATCCAACGCGCAAGCTCATCATTCACCCTCAAAGTTGCTCCTCACTGGATCCAGACAAAGTTTGGGCTCCCTTCAGCTAGGCCTAACCAATTTCAATTTCAACACCCCCCCCCCCCATTTAATTTTGATATCCTGGCCCATTTAATTTCTCTCCATTTTGTTTTTATTATTTATTTCTTTTACATTTCTTTTATCAACAAATAAATAACCAAAAATCACACAAAAATTAGGATTAGATTTTTTTAAAAAATTTCTTTAAGCAATTAATTAATTAAACTTTAACTCCTTTTTAAATTAAAATAAAATAGAATTAGGAATAATTTTATATTTATATCATTTTCTTTTCTTTTCATAACAAAAAAACAATAAAAAAGGGACTTAGACTAATTCCTTAATTAATTTTTATTTTTTCTAAATAATTTTAGGATATTTAATTTAGTCATCTTCATAAATAAAAATCAACAAAAAAATTCCCTTTTCTTTAGAATTTTTAGACATCTTTTCTCAACTCACGCGCATTTATCTATTCTTGCATTTTTCATATTATTGTAACTGCTCAAGGGTTGTAATAGAATAATTAGGATTTTATTTTTCGCTTTATTCCCCTTATTCTTGGACATGTAATTAATCCCCAAAGCCCTGTAATAGCATAGATTTAACTTTCCGCACTTTAAATTTCTACAATATATATTAACTGTTAGTAATTAGGCTTGTATGGAAAGACTAATAACAAAACATTAGCAAACCTAACACAAAAGATAAAAAATAACTAAATACAACACACATTATACATATACACCTCTAGGGTACCCCACTTTGGTCACCTTCGGAAATAAAGCAGTCATGTCCCTCGAAACGGGGACGCTTTAGCAAAGACCCATAAATCAAAAAGATCATAGTCCCTTGATGACCCTACTGGGTACCCAACTTTGGTTGCCTTTGTAAAACCATTATTAATAGTCGGTTCTGTCACCGTATCACAGAACTGGCGACTCTGCTGGGGATAAATAAAAAGTGGGGTTTACTTTAGAGTTAGTTCATTATTTAACTACTTTTTGTATGCTTTGTTTGCTTTACTTTTGAGGGATTTGTTTTGGTTGTTTCTATAGATCCTACACCTGGATATGAGGCATCTTTTAGGTAAGTAGTAATAGATCATTGAAACTGTATAGGGTATACCGACACAGTTGAAGTGATAGCTACGTTGATGTGCCACTTTGGTTGGTATTGGTAGCCCTTGAGTAGTCAAGGAGAATACAGGGCTGCTGCATGGTGTTTTGAAGCATCAATTGACCTTAGAACCTTTAATTGAACAACTTGGCCATTAGGAAGTAGTGAGATAACCGTCTTTGGTGTAGCCCTAAGTCGGTTGATACTCGATACTACACTCATTGAGATTTGACTCCCAAGTTTTGTTTGGTGGCAAGTCAGTTGTTGATCGGAACAAAACTTGTAGGAAGAATCAATGATATTGAGATCCCTTAGAACCCAATTATTATTTCTAGGACAGGTTGAGCCAATTAAAATTCAAAAGGGTACTTACCTACAAACCCCGTGCAAGCCTAAACCTAAGGCTGCTTGTAAGATTTGTTTGCTTTCAACTTGAACTACTTGCAAGGTTTTATTATCTAACAACATGATTTCCTTGCAGGATTTGTTTACAGTCATTATCCAATAAACTTGTTTTCTGGAAAGACATACTTGTCTTCATCACCCTGCATTTTTGCTTGATGCATAGCATACACATTATAATATCATACCATAGCATTTCCTTAACCATTTCAAGGATCTCAAGGGCCGGTATGCAGGTTATGATAAAGCAGATGTCTAGAAAGGGGCAAGGGGATTTATTTTCCTCTAACCAAATGCCTCCGGAAGACCAAAACACGATAACTTAAGTCAGGGGCAATGACTCACTCGATATGGTGAGCTTGATTCTTGTAGAAGGACCTTCAGCGATACAAAAGTTCTTCAATCAAAGCTGCAAAATTCAACTCCCAACATTTTCTTGTGTTTACCCCACGAGATCCTTGAAAACATTTACACATCATGCATGTCATTACATAACATGTCTTCCAGTACAAATCTCTCATGTTCTCGCTATTTATTTCAGCAAGGAAAATGGCTTTCAAACAGAACAACAGAGATCTCCAAACTCAAGAGTCTCGGTTCATAGAAATGTTCGTTAACTTATCCAAGGGGCATGAAGAATTGAAAACACTCCTCAACGGGAACTTGACAAAGAAACATCCTGACAACAATAAGGATGACCAGTTGGAACAATTGCAAGCTGATATGGAAGCAATGAGAATCCAGATGCTGGGGCAAATGGATCTTATCCAAAGTTTAGCTCGGGAACAAGAAGAGTTGAGGTTTCTCATCAGCAAACTTTATCAAGATGGATGCAATCATATGGAGCAAACAACGAGAATTGAGGATCGAGTCTTTAATCAGCCTCAGTTGAAACAAAAGGATTTGGTTGAAAAACACCTTTCAAAATGGCTGCTACGCCAAGGGTCTAACAACGACCTTACCAACCATAACAGGTTAATCAGCAAAGGCAATTCACTGAAATCAACATGTCATTGGCTTAGGTATTGCAACACATGTTGAAGGTGCAGTTGATTACGTTAAGGGATCCTCCTCGAAATCCCAATGTCTCTTTTATTAGCTATCATCCTGATGCAATATGCGCATACCATTCCAATAGTCCTGGACATGATATAAATGACTATTGGGCATTGAAAAATAAGATCCAGGAATTGATCAATGAAGGAGTGTTGGAGTTCACACAAGATGGTTGTGATCGGTGGATCTGGAACTGACTGTTTAACGCTGGTTCGCGAAATGTCGCGGAAGTAAGAGTCGCCACCGTCTTTTATTTTCTCCAATATGGGCAGGATAAAAGCACAGCAAAATTCCTTATGATATTATCTCTCGGTTCGGGAGGTAGATTTATAGAAAGGGAAGGTGTTAACACCCTTTCTATCCATGGTTATCCATGGGCTCTTAGATACTTGCTCATTTGTTTTCAAAGTGTTTGCTTTTCAAAGTGTGAGTGGGTTTGAAAAAGTTTCGTTTTAAAGATTTCAGACCGACTCTTGTATCAGTCCTCAAGAGTGTTTGAAAAGTTATTTTTGAAAGCTTTTTGAAAAGTGTCGGTGTGAAAAGAAGTTTTTGATTTGTTTTGAATTAGAGCAAGTATCTATGAGTCATCTACCTACCCTAAGGAATTAGGCTGTGTAAATGTCCTTAAGGTAGTGCCATCCCACCATTGAGAGGTAGGTAGCACCACCGTTGGAGGTGTTCGGGTCAATTTGTTTGTAGGGACAGTGTGGTCACCAGAGCAACAGTAGGACACCTTAGAAGCTACCCTTATGCCATGTTCATGGACATAAGGACTTACTAAAACGTCCTATACTCGACGACCACGTTTCGAGGGGCAAGGCAACAGTGAGGCGTACCCTAAGAGTGGTGTGTGAATTGGTGTGTTGTTTTCAGTTATGTTTTATCTTGATCATGCATTTGGTGAGCTACGCTTTGATTTTATTTGGGCCATTCATTCTTTCATGCAAAATTTAGCAGTTAAGGGGTGCGGAAATTAAAGTGCAGAAAATAAAGGTCTTACGCTATTACAAGGCGCGGGTCTATACATCGCCAAATTAACAAAGACCCGTTTTTTAATAAAATGCAGAAAATAAAACCTAGTTACTATTACAAGGCTTTGGGCAATTACATAAGATTTAAAATAAAAATAAGAACAGACGCGCGAAAAGAAATTAGAATCGAATATGCGAGGGCGTTGGACCCTTTAAAGAAATTAGATGAAGTTAAAAAGGCTAATTATTTATTTAATAAAGAAAAGAAATTGTTTTTGGTTTTTTTGGTATTTATGAAACAAGAAAATTAATTGAAATTAGAAATTAAATAAAACCCTAGTTCTAAATTATTTTTAATTGTTAAAGAGAAATATTTAAGTTTTAACCTAATTTAACCTAATTAATTAATTACATGTTTATTTACAAAATAATAAATAATTAATAATAATAAGAATAAGAAGAAATTATTTATTAAGAAAAAAGGGGAAAAAATATCAAAAAACCTAATTTCTACACATTTTAGTTATTTAGAAAAAAATTACAATTAAAATCCTAAATTAAACTAAATTGGTTATTAAAGATTTATTTACAAAAATATTAATGACTTAAATATTAAATAAAACATATTCTTATTTTTATGATTTCTGATTTTTTTGTGGTTTTGTATTATGAAAATTAAATTTGTGAATTAAATAAAACAAAAAGAGCAATTAAAATAAAAAGGAGAAAAAAAAAGAAATTAAGAAATATAATGCAAACCATGGGGTGTCTGACCCAATCTGGGAGGTTTGTTGAAGCAATTAGGCCCAAGAATCCCCAGCCCTTTTGACTTTTGTGGTTGTGTGAGGAATGGTTGACCAACGTGCATGGTAGACAGCACATTCTGGCCTTTGGATTGATCCTTGGGGACATGTGGCAGGCACAGGCATAGGGCGCATGATGGTCTTTTGAGAGCGTACTGCAAAGAAGCACGTTAAAGAAAAAATTATAGAAGAAGTGGGGGACCTGGGAATCGAACCCAGGTCCCAATACCTGTAGGACAGCACACCAACCAGCTGAGCCAACGCGTTATCTTGATATTATAATGGAACGTGAATATTATAAGAGAAAATAAGCGCTATTGGTATAAAACAGAAAATCACGCGCGAACATTTGAATTATCCAGTCATGCTTGGACACATATGCATCGTCTTCCTCTTTTTTCTGCAAATACAAGTAAATTGCGGGGGTTTTAAACCCCCACTAAACTCAAACCTGAAAAATAGCGAATAGAATATAGGAAATCATAAAAAGGGCGCGATGGGTGATTTCAATTTGTTTGGATGTCACGATTCCAATGGTACTGGTTTCATGGCCTGATTTTTCCACATGAAAGAAACCCTACTTTCAAACTTCTGAAACCCTAGAACGCGTCCATGGTGAATTCCTATCTAGACAGCCATTCTTCAATTGAATAATACTATTAGCTTCAGAAGGTCATGGTTAGTATAAATCAACAATTAAAATGCATGGAAAATGTCTAGAAATCAAAACACGATTATGGAAATTTTCATGAAAAGTCCAATCCGGTTTTACCAATTCCTTGAGTATGGAGGGTTGGTTTCAATTGCAAAAGCTTCCTGGTCGTTTCAGGAGTGTATTGGAATGGCTTCTTTGCTTTGAAACAAGCTCTAGCTAGGTTTTCAGTTTTAAGGTTTTTATGAAAAAAGTGAAAAGTTGTTCTATGTCTTGGGCGCAGCCTCTGTCTCTTTGAGCATTAGGGTTATGTTCTATATGTATCTGAACATGATTAGGTTAAGAAAAACAAGCCCATAATCCATGCATTGATGATTTGGATATTTGGTTTTCAATGATATCAAATCCAATCTTTTTGCCATGAAATCATTGCCAATTGCATAGAATCTTTCCTTTTGAGTGATGCACGAAATATTTGATTCATAAAGAGTGAATATGCTGCACAAAAAGATTTGGAAAACATGATTTAGTATTTTTCTCATAATTAATTTTAATTAAATGAATTAATAGGATTAAAAATTCAATTAATTAATTAAAAATAAGAAAATAACTCCCTTTTAGCTTAATGGGTCGTGCATGGCTTTTGGATAATGATTCATGGAAGAAATTGAAGCCCATTAGCAATTTTGAGGCATTTGAAGCAAAGTTGACTTTTCAAAATTCCCAAAAATTTCCCAACTTCCACAAGGCATATCTTGCTCAATTTTTAAGCTTTGATCATGTTCTTGGACATTTTGGAAAGGTCTTGAAGTCCTCTAACCAATGTCTTTGGTCCCATGTCATTTTGATTTACCAATCTCAAGTTATGGTCTTTGACTTAAAGTGCCTTTTTGTTGACTTTTGAAAATGACCTATAATGTTGAAATTGATAACTTTTTGTGAGAGAATTTCTTGGACTTGAAGTGTGAAGATGAGTTGTAGGAAATGTCATTCTCTTCATAATGAGATTTGGATGGAATTTTTCTGATAAACCATGTGGAAGTTATGCCCTGGTCAATTTGCAGTTGACTTTTTCAACTGTCCAAAAATGGAAACTTTTGCATCTTGAGACTTTTTGAGCCATGCCTTGAGAATCATGATCAAGAATTGATCAAATGATGTTTGTGGCTTCAAAATAAGATGTTGACCAAAAATTTGGACTTTTGACTGTCAAATGACCATTTTGCCCCTGTAGTTGACTGTAGGGCAATTAGGGTTTTTGACTGTGCAATCTGGTGCTGTGAGCCTTGAAACTTGGCATATGGATGCTTGACAATGTTTGTAGGCATGTGGGACTTGTTTGGACCCTTGGAAACTTCAACTTCTTTGCCAGCACCAAAACCCTAATTTTTGACTGTTAGGAGGCCATTGGACTGTGCAACCCTTGGGAGATTTTGAAGCATGCTTTTAGCAAATCTTGAAGAATATGGGAGGGAAAATTTTGGGGTACAACAGTTTCCCCTGTTCAATCCTCTTAAACCTGAGGATGTAGATTTGCTGTCGTGCCTTTCGTAATCCGAAGGTGGAAGATGATTGAACACTAGAGTGCCCAGAAATTTGCGCTCACATGTTAGCAATGTGATGGTGGGAATGGGCTTACAAATGCCATTTGGAGACTGATGGATAGGAGGATGGGCTTATAGATTCCATCGGGAGGTTGTCGATCGCGTAAGAGATTCCTTAGCGAGAACTTGCGTACCTGAGAAAGAAAATGATTACCTGGCCTGTTACAGGAGTTGGTCTTCAAACTCTTTGTGTAGATGCGCCCTGGCTGGATACAGGAATTAGATCTTTAAACTCTTCAGACGTGCCCTGGCGAGATACAGGAATCGAGTCCGGAGAATACAGTCGTCAACAGATACACCCTGGCAAGATACAGGAATCAGATCCTCAAACTCTTCAAACGCACCCTGGCAAGATACAGGAATCGGGTCTGGTAAATAGTCGTCAACAGATACACCCTGGCAAGATACAGGAATCGGGTCTGGTAATGTTAGTCGTCAACAGATATACCCTGGCGAGATACAGGATTCGGATCCTCAAACTCTTCAGACGCACCCTGGCAAGATACAAGAATCGGGTCTGGTAATGTTAGTCGTCAACAGATACACCCTGGCGAAATACAGGAATCGGATCTTCGAACTCTTCAGACGCACCCTGGCAAGATACAGGAATCGGGTCTGGTAATGTTAGTCGTCAACAGATACACCCTGGCAAGATACAGGAATCGGATCCTCAAACTCTTCAGACGCACCCTGGCAAGATACAGGAATCGGGTCTGGTAATGCTAGTTGTCAACAGATACACCCTGGCAAGATACAGGAATCAGATCCTCAAACTCTTCAGACGCACCCTGGCAAGATACAGGAATCGGGTCTGGTAATGCTAGTTGTCAACAGATACACCCTGGCAAGATACAGGAATCAGATCTTCGAACTCTGCAGACGCACCCTGGCAAGATAAAGGAATCGGGTCTGGAATCGATCGTCAACAGATACACCCTGCCGAGATACAGGAATCGGATCTTTTAGTTGCGACCGTTGATAGTAATTATCTTTTTATTAACTTTTGTCCTGAAAAGACAAAACGTTAGTTGTATGCGATGTCATGATGTATGACATGCGTGATGAGATTATATGTTCATGATGCGTATATGCATGCTATAATGTATGGAAATGCGATGTTTATGAAGGTATGTTCTCGTCTTAGGAAAATAAATCCTTGACGGATGCCGGGAAGTGAATCCTGGGCTGATGTAGAGCTTTTGTTTCCACTGGGGAGTGATGGTTGCAAGAATATCGGTAGGAGAAGATGACTCTGTTGGGGAATAAACTTGGCGAATAGATTACTCTGCGGGGGGAAATTACTCTAGCGACCTTGTTGGGGAATAATACTCTGTGGGACGAGAGGTATTTTGCTGGGATGTTGATGATAACTTCGCTGGGGATACCGTTGTTATGTTGGAAGTTTTAATAGACTCTGTTGGGGATAAGAAGACTTCGCCGAGGACGATCTTTCCGTGGCTTTTGGCTGAGGATAACCCAGTTATATCCTGGTAGGGAAATAACCTTTGAATAAAGCCAGGAGACGCGTTCATGCTCTGCAGGGGATAAGCTTCCAGAATCTACTGGGGATAAGCTTACTGCTGGGAGATGGATTGAACTCGCCTGGGGGAACTTCAGACTGTACTCTCCTGGGGAAGTTTTTGAGATATATTAGGGAGATGGCTCCACTGAATGTCTGATATACCGCCGGGGAACAATCTTAGATCAAGACTACCGGGGATGCTTGTTAGGAATGTTCGTATATTGCGCTGGGGAATGTTGAGATCTGGTGGGAATACCAACTTCCTTAAGGCTGATAGGATGACTCTGCTTGGGGAGAGTGCATTGACTTGCTGGCTCACTCTCTGGGGACTTAAGATATCTTAGTTATATTCTTCAACCGAACCTACCTTTGTACCTTGATGGACAGAGAAACTAGATTGCTTAGACAACTTATTACTGCCCCTGTTTCTGTGGGAGAAGATACCTGTGGAGGCGCTTGATGACTGCCGTTTGACAAACCTTCTTCTGATAGGCAAGTGACGAGATGTCGGGACATAGTCGTACGCTTTTGATCCCTAACTTTTGCCTGGACCGCCCTTTCGGGTTTTCAGTCCACCGGGATACCCATTTTTGCCTGAGCCACCTTTTCAGGTTTTCGACTTGCCGGGTGTACAAATTTTTTCATTTCATCCCTTATTTTTGCCCGAACCCTTTTGGTTCGCCGGGAAGCCCTTATTTTTGCCTAGGTGTGTCAACCTAGCGGGTCTTTGATTTTGCGTAGTATTTTTCGACTATGTCCATGCTCTTAGGATATAGGGAGGTGCCCCTGCCAGTAGTGTAGTGTTGCCATACTACCAGAAGATCTTTGTTTGATCAGGCAAGATTCGTTGCTGGAATTCATGCCCACTGCCCCAAGTGACTTAGATGGAGATTTTCCCCAAGCTGGTTGGCCTTTGAGAGATTCTCTGAATCTTGATTGGACTGCCCCAGATAATAGACCATGGTCATGTCTGCCCCTTGATTGGAAGTGCTTCTTCCATTTGAGCTTGAGAAGATTCTGTTCACTGGATATTCGTCGCGCGAATTTCTCTGCTGTTCAAACAAAAAGTCATATGCAAACAAGGTTATGTTAAAAATGCAACGCTTATGTCTATCTCGAAGTTTTTGAGAATGCATCCTTTTTTAGTAAAAACAAGTGAATTTTGTAAAACTGTGATATCAACTCAAGATTTTACAGCGAGCCTTAAGGAGTCAGGATACCTTTCGTAACAATATGCTTTTGAACTAACCCATGCTTCAGCTAGGACTTTTAAGGGTTATAACGTGGCCTGGTTCACGGTTTAAGAAACAAAGGATAAAGGCTCAAACTATTTGTACCCACCCGCTCTTCGTGATGTTCTTCAATCCTAAACTCAGCTGATCGTGCGTTAGACCTTGTTTGAGTCTTTGTTTTGATATTTCGGTGATGGTTCGGATATTGACAATTTATTTGAATAGGCAGTCATTTTTGTTTTTGTTGAGGGTTTGTATGACCTCCTTCTTTTTGATTTCACTATCCCTAAATTTTGCCTGAACTGTTTCCTTTTTGGAATTACAGTCAGCGGGATGCCCCAGTTTGGTAAGTCTCTTTCATATGTTTTGACTTAATGGGTTTTCATTTTTGAAAGATAACGACTGCCTATCTTTATGATTATTCGGAACCATCACTGTCTTTTGTTTATTTTGTAAGGACCACTTTGGTGCCATTTGTTATGCACTTGGATCAACTGAGAGACTTACCCTGCCCTAGGTTATGATAAAGGGTTTTAATTTTCGAAAAGAAAAACTCCTACTTCTTTGGCTAGAGGGGTTGACGAGGGATTATCTTCCTTATAACTCCAGTGTTTAGGAATTGAAATAATGTTTGTACCTCATCAGCGGGGTCTGTTCAAAAGCATACTGTAAAGATAGCGGTATCGTTTTCGTCATCCTCCCTCAAGAGGCTTAGAATTTTTTATAGAGAATTGATCATCACAAAAATATGAAAGCAGTTTGCATATAGTGAATACGAAATAGTTACTTCAAAACAGACATGTGCGATGCATTAATGAAATAACAACGTTTAACATGAGTAAATGTTTGAACAAAAGAAAATTACAACTTGAAAATCCTAATGAACAAAAAGTCTTTTCATCTCAGGGCCTGTTACTTTAAATGGTGAATCCTGTAGGGATGGTAGAAGCACTCAGCCTGGCCATCTTGGGTGAATTCCACAGCTCCTTCATCAATCAGGTCCTGGATCTTGTTCTTCAAGGTCCAGCAATCCTCTGTAGCATACCCCGGGCTGTCAGAATGATATGCGCAGCGGGCGTTGGGGTTATACCTGGGAGGTGTCCTGTTGGGATTCTTAGGAGGGTCCCTTAGAGTTACCAAATTCAACCTCAACAGTTGTTGTAAAGCTTGAGGCAGCGACACGTTGAGCTTGGTGAATTGCCTTTTGGGCTTGTCTGCCTGAAGCTGGTGAGGTTGATGCTGCATTTGTGACACTGAAGCCATTTGAGGAGCTCTCCCCTTATCTTCTTGTCTCAAAGGTGGCTGAATGATGACTGGCTCTCCACCCTTAGATGTTTGCCCCGGCTGGTTACCCCGAAGCAGTTGGTTGACGAGGACCCCGAGCTCTTCTTGTCTTTGAGCTAAGCCTTGAATGATAGTCACCTGCCCCAACATCTGGGCCTTCATTGCATCCACCTCAGCTTGCAGACGTTTCAACCGTTCATCCTCAGCACTGTTCCTGACCAAAGTCCCCATGAGAAGTGTTCTCAGCTCTTCCTGCCCCTTGGATAGATTCAGGAGGATTTCCCCGAACCGAGTCTCTTGAGCATAAAGATCCTGGTTGTCTCGTTGGGAAGCCATTGCTGAAATAAACGGCGAAGATGGTAAGTGACCTGTAATAAGGGTACCTGTAATGCAATGATATGTATGATATGCATGTAATGTTTTCAAGGACCTCGCGGGGTAAACAAGAAAAATTGTTAGAATTTGAATCCGGTAGCTTGATTGAAGGAACTTCATGTTGTTGAGAGTCCTTCTTCAAGGGTCAAGGCTCACCATATCTAGTGGGTCATAGCCCCTGACTTTAGTCATCATGTCTGGTTTTGATTTCCAAACAACCTTGGTTAGGGGAACCTTCTTCAAGGGTCAAGGCTCACCATGTCAAGTGGGTCATAGCCTCTGACTCAGATCATCAACCTGGTTAGAGGAAAATAAATCCCCTTTTGCCCCTTGCTGGACATTCTGATTCGCCATGACCTGCATCACAAGCCCTTGAGATCCTTGAAACGGATTAGTCCTTATGTAGGATGCATGTAATGGTATGATGTTATGCTATGCATGGGGTAATGTAGGAAAATCCTATTATGAGTCCCAATTAAGGGCTGTAAACAAAACCTGCAAGAAACTCAAGTGTCAGATAACAAGCATGCAAATAGTCAAGTATGAAAGCACACAAGTCACACCACAGCCCTTAGAGTTTAGGCCAGCATGGGGTCTGGGTATTACCCTCTTGAAGTTGGTGGGCTCAAACCTGTCCTATCAAAGTAACCGGGTTCTAAGGGTCCCAATATCACTGACTACCCTAAATCGGTCATAACTCCAGCATCGCAATCTTTTCTTGCGGCCAGAACCATCACGAGAGTTTAGCCTCAATGGGCGTAACATACTGCTACTGTTCTATTGGCCAAGTTGGGTCATTTAAGGTTCTAAGGTCGGTTGGTGCTTAATGACTCCTCAGAAGACCCATATTCTCCTCGTTGCGACACAAGGGATATCGGTACAGACCAAGGCGCCACACCAATGTAGCCACTGCTTCACCCATGTCGGTCTACGCCGGACAGGTCCCTCACAACTTATGCTACCTAACAGGGTATCCCCAGATCCGGGTTAGGATCTATGTAACTCCGATGCAACCCACAATAATAAAGCAAACAAGTCAAAGCAATTGAAAACACAAGTGATCCTAGTCCTAAGGTACACCTCACTTTAAGATTAGTCCCCAGCAGAGTCGCCAGTTCTGGGGACTAATCAATTGGTTAAGACGGAGGGTTGGTTTCGATTGCAAAAGCTTCCTGGTCGTGTCAGGAGTGTATTGGAATGGCTTCTTTGCTTTGAAACGAGCTCTAGCTAGGTTTTCAGTTTTAAGGTTTTTATGAAAAAAGTGAAAAGTTGTTCTATGTCTTGGGCGCAGCCTCTGTCTCTTTGAGCATTAGGGTTATGTTCTATATGTATCTGAACATGATTAGGTTAAGAAAAACAAGCCCATAATCCATGCATTGATGATTTGGATATTTGGTTTTCAATGATATCAAATCCAATCTTTTTGCCATGAAACCATTGCCAATTGCATAGAATATTTCCTTTTGAGTGATGCACGAAATATTTGATTCATAAAGAGTGAATATGCTGCACAAAAAGATTTGGAAAACATGATTTAGTATTTTTCTCATAATTAATTTTAATTAAATGAATTAATAGGATTAAAAATTCAATTAATTAATTAAAAATAAGAAAATAACTCCCTTTTAGCTTAATGGGTCGTGCATGGCTTTTGGATAATGATTCATGGAAGAAATTGAGGCCCATTAGCAATTTTGAGGCATTTGAAGCAAAGTTGACTTTTCAAAATTCCCAAAAATTTCCCAACTTCCACGAGGCATATCTTGCTCAATTTTTAAGCTTTGATCATGTTCTTGGACATTTTGGAAAGGTCTTGAAGTACTCTAACCAATGTCTTTGGTCCCATGTAATTTTGATTTACCAATCTCAAGTTATGGTCTTTGACTTAAAGTACCTTTTTGTTGACTTTTGAAAATGACCTATAATGTTGAAATTGATAACTTTTTGTGAGAGAATTTCTTGGACTTGAAGTGTGAATATGAGTTGTAGGAAATGTCATTCTATTAAAAATGAGCTTTGGATGGAATTTTTCTGATAAACCATGTGGAAGTTATGCCCTGGTCAATTTGCAGTTGACTTTTTCAACTGTCCAAAAATGGAAACTTTTGCATCTTGAGACTTTTTGAGCCATGCCTTGAGAATCATGATCAAGAATTGATCAAATGATGTTTGTGGCTTCAAAATAAGATGTTGACCAAAAATTTGGACTTTTGACTGTCAAATGACCATTTTGCCCCTGCAGTTGATTGTAGGGCAATTAGGGTTTTTGACTGTGCAATCTGGTGCTGTGAGCCTTGAAACTTGGCATATGGATGCTTGACAATGTTTGTAGGCATGTGGGACTTGTTTGGACCCTTGGAAACTTCAAATTCTTTGCCAGCACCAAAACCCTAATTTTTTACTGTTAGGAGGCCATTGGACTGTGCAACCCTTGGGAGATTTTGAAGCATGCTTTTAGCAAATCTTGAAGAATATGGGAGGGCAAATTTTGGGGTACAACAATGGCCATACTGGATTCTTATGCCATCCCTCAAAGGCATATCATCTGAAGTGACAAGCCAAGACAAAGAGGCTCTTTGTTCATATGAATTCTTAATTTGTAATTTTCTTTTGATTGTTCGAACATTTATTCACGTCAAACTTTGTTATTTCATCAATGCATTGCATATATTTATCTTGAATTATTTCATTTGTATCCACTATATTCAAATTGTGTTTTTACTTCCTTTTGTGATATTAAACTCTCGATTAAAAGCTTTAAGCCTTTAGAGGGAGGATGACGAGGACAATACTGCAGTTGTTGTACCCCAAAATTTTCCCTCCCATACTTCTCAAAACATTTCAAGAAAGATCCTCAAGTTGCTCAAGGTAGTCCAAGGGTTGGCCAGACAAGCTCTCTCTTAAGGCAGTCTACCTCAAATTAGGGTTTCATGTTGCATCAAGATACTTGATTACAAGGGATCCCAAATTCTCACCAATGTCCTAATATGTTCTCAAGATCATCCATGTCAAGTTTCAAGCTTTGCAGAGAAAGTTTGCTCAGACAATTGCTCAAAGGCCTGAAAATCGACTTTGCTAGGGCAAAAGTCAATTGTGGCCCACATACAGTCAAACTTCAAGATTTTTGGTCAACATCCTCATTTTGAAGTATATTTCATAAATTGATAAAGGTTTGATCATGATTAATCAAGGATTTCTCATAATTCATCAAAAATCAAAAGTTGCTAAATTAGGGTTTTGCAGGAAAAGTCAACTCAACTTTGACCAAACATAACTTTCTCATACATGAGAAATGACCCATCCAAAGCTCATTTTGAAGATAATTAAATTACCTATAATTAATCTTCATATCCCAAGTTCAAAATATGCACTCACAAGAAGTTATGAATTTGGACATCATAGGTCACTTTGAAAAGTCAACATAACACCTTTTTTGTCAAAGCTTCATACATGAGCATGGAATATCAAATTGAGATGAGACCAAAAGGGTTGATTAGAGGACATCTCAGGCTTTCTAAAAAGTCCAAGAACACCTTCAAAGAGTCAAAATTGAGGAAGTTATGCATTGGTGAAGTTGACCTTTTTTGCAAAATTGCCAAAAGTCAACTATGCCTAAAACTTCAATTTGTGCCAAATGGGCCCAATCTTTTTCACTTGTTTTGAGTTAGCAACATAGTCCACGAGCTCTAGCCCTTGCCACTTGTCATTATCATGTTTTTATTATTTATTTTGATTATTATTTGATTTAAATCAATTTTAATCAAAATAAATCATGAGAAAATCTATAGCATTGAAAACTCAAGATTTTATACTTGTTTCAGGTCTCAAATCCAGTTGGCAAGTATTCAAATTCGTGTAAAGGCATGAGGTGCACAAAAATATTGGTTTTAGGCTATTTTTGGAATGATATTCAAGTGTATCAAATCACAATCAAATTCAATAATAGAGGAAGATTATGATCATTCTTTCAACCCTAATCTATTCCTCAATACATATAGAAGGAATGGAGACCAAAAACTAGGTGAGAAGGAGGCGTGGGATCAAGAACAAAAGTTGGAACAAATCAAGAAAAAGTGCAAACACGAATTCCCACTTAGAGGTCAATTTAAGACCCTTAGACCATTGCAATCGCTTCCTGGGATCCCTAGCAAGCAAAAGCAATCAAAAGCAAGCGTTTCCAGGCCCTATATCTCACTGTAAGTCCATCACGACATGGCTTCTTTCTTGAATTCTGTTTGCAAAATTCTGGCATGTATAGCATAATATAATCATAGATCCTTGTTCACCATGACAATTGTAAGCTTTCTGTAATACCCAATTGCGTTTTCATAGACTGAATCGATAATTTCCATTGTTAGGTTTTTTAGTTCTGTTTTAGGGTTTTTGCATACAGGAAAAATTAGTCTTCATGAAGGGTACCATCATGTTTAGAATGACAAGACGAATCCAACTATGGCATTAGATGTCATTTATATTGCTCATGGAGGATTTTGGAACGAGCTCTGTTTGTAGTGACGGACAAACGTCCGTAGGTAAAAGTGTTTCACTTTTACCAACGGTGCAAGGAGGGAGACGAAGATGTGGCAAGCCATCACTCGTCCATTTGAATTTCCGTGCGAGTTTTCCATATAACGCTTGTTTATAATATAATTATTGTTTTGTATTATTATAACAACATAAGCAGCTGGCTCAGTTGGTAAGTGGAGCGTGGAAAAGTACATTGGGGCCTGGGTTCGAATCCCAGGTTCCCCTTTATTTGCATAATATTTGTTTTTTCATGATTCAGTGTGCATACAAAGCCAAGGCCTATCATACACCCTCAAGATCCAACCATACAGGCGTCCTAGAAATCAGATCTGATGGCCATGATGTGGTGACCATGGTATGCCTCAGTCAAGGCAATGCGCTAGATCCAAAAAGTCAAACGTGGACACCCTTGGGCTTGGGCCAAATTGCTTCTCACACCCTCCAATGACTTTTCAGGCCCATTCTCTCTTTCTATTTTCTTTTATATTTTATTTCATTTAATTTATTTATTTTATTTACTAACCAATCAATTATTTTTCTTTTTATCAAAAAAATCATAAAAATAATACTTTTCACAAATTAGGTTTAGACTTTATTTTTTATCAAAAAATTAAATTAATTAAATTAGATTTTAATTTTAGGTAAACTTTAATTCTTTTTGTAAATAATTAAAACTAATTAGAATAATTAGGTTTTTATTTCTAATTTAATTTTTTTTATTAAAATAACAAAAAAACACAAAAATAGGCAATGCAATTATTTTTATTAATTAATTTAATCACTAATTAATTTTTGTATTTAATTTGGAAAACTTAATTCTTTTATTAAAAACAACAAAAAAACAATTTTTCTTTTGATTAGGTTAGAAGGGTCAAAACCCTAATTTCTTTCCGATCTTAATTTTTTTTGCGCACTTTATTATTTTATTTTTATCCTATTAATGTAACTGTTCACAAGTTGTAATAGTTAATTAGGATGTTTATTTTCATTTATCGCTTTATTCTTTTTAAAGGGTTTGTTTTTGGCTATGTAAATACCTGAAGCCTTGTAATATCGTAGTTTAATTTCCGCACTTTAAATTTCGCAAATGTTTAACTGTTAGATGTATGATATAGGGACGCATGACAAGAATGTATGTAAAATTTAAGACGGTTAGATAACCCTAAAATGTGCAAAGCTAATAATCAGAAATTGAATCACTCGCACATGCGCACTCCTAGGGTACACTCCCACTTGGTTGCCTTCGGTAAACGGTCATTTAGTATAGGATGCTTTAGTGGTTGTCCTTTTGTCCAAAAATCAAAGTTTCCTTGGAATGGTTGCCTCGGATATTGTTGCCTCGGATAATTGATCTAAGACATTAGGGTTATTACTAAGACGTCCCAACATTGCTTTAGTGACCGTACGTCCCTTTCAAATTGACCCTCAAAACTCCAACGACGGTGCTACCTACTCATTAATAGTGGGATAGCGATGTCTAAAGGAAACGAATACAAAACGATTATTTTTTCGAGTAGGTAGATTAGTTCTTAAGTACTTGCTCAAACAAAACAAACTTTTTTTCACACTTACACTCCTTTACAAACAAGTTTTCAAAAACACTTCATGACACTCTTGAAGACAGAAGCAAGAGTTAAATCAAAGTCAAAACAAAAACTTTTCAAATCACACAAACACACAAGAAAGCAATTTTGAAAATGATGAGCAAGTACCTAAGAGCCCGTAGAAAACTACGGATAGAAAGGGTGCTAATACCTTCCCTTTCTATAATCTACCCCCCGTACTCAGAAATATCTCGAAAAATGAATTTTTCTGTGCTTTTTTCCTTTCCTTGTTGGATAAAATAAAAGACGGTGATGACTCTTTCTTACCGCGACATTTTGCAAACACAAACACAAAACGCAAACCAACATTCCTAAAAAACAGTCCCGGTTTTGGCCACCGTATCACAGAACTGGCGACTCTGCTGGGGATTTTATAAGTGGGGTGTACCTTAGGAATAATTCATTATATTATTTTCAATTGTTTGATCTGTTTGCTTTATCTTTGTGGGCTTTGTATCGGAGTTACTATAGATCCTAACCCGGATCTGGGGATACCCTTTAGGTAAGTAGCAATAGACTGTAAGGGAACTGTATAATGTAGAACGATACGGTTGAAGCAATAACTACATTGGTGTGACACATTAGTTGGTACCGATATCCCTTATGGAGAAACAAGGAGAGTATGGGGCTGCTAATGGGTCATTAAGCATCAACTGGCCTTAGAACCTATAATTGACCAACTTGGCCATAGAAAGTAGCAGTATGCTACACTTATTGAGACCATACTCTCGCGATGGTTTCAGCCGCAAGAAAAGGTTGCTAAGCTGAGACTATGACCGATCGAGGATGGTCAGTGATATTGAGAACCTCTAGAACCCGGTTACTATTACTAGGACAGGTTGAACCAACTAAACTGCAAGAGGGTAGTACCTAAACTCCATGCCAGCCTGAAATTTAAGGGCTATTGCGTGACTTGTTTTCCCTTACCATGTTTGCTATCTGTGATACCTGTGGTGTGTTTTTATCATGACATCATGCATCATGACATCGCATTCATATTTCATTATACTAACCATTTCAAAGATCGAGGGGATTCATCTTTATTCTGTTTTGCAAATCATGGCCTTTATACGCAGAAATACCATTCGAATCAGCTTCGTGCAGATCCCTGCTCAGCTTAGAGAGTTGGTTTCAAAAGTTCCCGATACTTCTTCCTTTGATAAGACATGGTCATCTCCTCAGCCTGGTCACTTCCAAGTTGGATGAGCAAATGATGAGTGTGTTGTTCCAGTTTTTTGACCCGTTGCATCACTGTTTCACCTTCCTGGACTATCAGCTAGTCCCTACTTTGGAGGAGTTTTCTGATTTACTTGGCATATCTATTCTAGAGCAGACACCCTTTACAGGTTTGGAGATAGCTCCTAGGCCGGAGGATATTGCTTCAGCCCTCCATCTGACAATGGCTGATGTAGTATCTAACTGGGAGACTCGGAATGGGGAGAAGGGTTTCTTGGCTAAGTTTTTGATTGATCAAGATCAACGGCTCTGGGATAGTTTGGACTTTTAAGAATTTAAAGAGATCCTAGCTCTCCTCATCTATAGCTTGGTTCTGTTCCCAAATTCAGATTCTTTTGTCGATGTGAACGCAATCAAGATTTTCATGTCTCGTAACCCAGTGCCTACACTCTTGGGTGATATTCTGCATGCTCTTTATACCCGTACTGTTCGGAGAAGAGGAACTCTCATGTGTTGTACACCGCTGCTGGCGAGGTGGTTTATTTATCACCTCCCCAAATCCGTATTGAAGAATGAGGAAGGTATGGGTTGAGCTTACAGAATCATGTCCCTTGCTCATATGGACATCCTTTGGAGTACTAAAGATATGGAAAAGGTAGATGTCATTGATCGGTGTGGGGAATACCATAATGTTCCATTGCTGGGAATTAAAGGAGGAATAACCTATAATTCTTGTTTGGCCTTACGACATTTTGGACGAGCTCGAAGGGACGGTCCTCATGAGCTGCTGCTTCCACTCATTGTCTTTGACTTCAAGGGGGATGTTGAGGGACATCGCCTTAGATTTATATGAGCCTGGGACAGGGTGAACAAGTCTGATCCACATGAGCTAGGAATGAAGACTTCTCTCCCGATGCAACCGTATCTCCAGTGGGTTCGAGCCCATACTCAAAAGCTGGGGATGCCATACGAAGCTGTTTTGCCAGTGATTATGGAGCATACTGATGAAGAAGGTGTTCCTTATACAATCCTCCCTCCTCACATGCCTACTTATCTGGGGGCATTGAAGAGGTCTTAGATCCAGATAAGAGAAGAAAGGGATACCTATAGAGAGAATTATCATGAGCAGGAACGGAAGATCCTGAAGCTTACAAGGCAGCTAGAGACTGAGAGGACAATCAACGATTATGTCAGCACGAAAGGAAAACGACCATGGGAATTCTGATGTCTTTTGTTGTTTCTAGTCTAGATTTGCTTTTCAGTATTTCTTTTGTAACGCCTTAAAGGCATTTGCTAAACATTGTTTCAAATTTGAATCTAATAAAGTGTGTTTTATTTTGGTTTACAAATTTGAATCTCCCAAAGTCCTTGAAATCATTTCATATGCATTTCATTACCATGCACCTCATTACAGGTACCCTTACAGGTTTCTTATCTTCTTTGCTGTTTATTTCAGCACAACATGTCTTCTGAAACATCTACTGATCAAGCCATCAAGGCTCTACAAGCTCAGAATTCTCAGTTCCAGGAGATGTTCCTGAACTTGGCCAAGAGTCAACAAGATTTGAAGACTCTTATCTTGAAGGCCAATAAGAAGAAGAAGAAGAAGGTGGTCCTCCTGAATATGGGTCACAGATTTGGGAACAGGTTGAGACAAGAAGCTGATTTATCTCAATCATCTGAAGAGGGAGAGAATCAAGAGGAAAGGAAGGGTCCTAGCCCTGTGGTTATTTCTCAGCTGATCATTTCTCGGCTGGTTGTTTCTTGGCTGGTCTGATGCATACTTTTGAATCATAACGGCCCCCACTGTTGGTCATCATTTGATTCTTCCCTGATTTCTCTATGCATAGACAACTGACACTTCCTTCTTTCCAGTGAAGGGCTTTTTTACAGCAGCAGAGGTAGACGCGTCTTTCTGAATTTTCCCGCTTCTAATACCGGCTTCCACCCTTTCGCCAATTAGAATCAACTCAGTGAAACCTGCAGAGGAGCTTCCAATCAGGTGATTATAGAAAGGACCTGATAGGGTTCCCAAGAACATGTCCACTAGCTCTCTTTCAAATAAAGGTGGTTGCACCCTTCCGGCTAAATACCTCCACTTTTGGGCATAGTCTTTGAAGCCCTCATTGGATACCATCGCCATACTTTGTGGTTGAGTACGGGTTGGCGCCAAGTCGGTGTTTTATTGATACTGTTTATAGAAGGTGGCTGTCAAGTCTTCCCAAATATGCACATCAGACTTCTCCAACTGGTAGAACCAATCAAGCTGCGTCCCTGATAAACTGTCCTGGAAAAAGTGGACCCACATATCTTTGTCAGCAGAATGCGGTTGAATTTTCCTGACAAAAGATCGTAAGTGCATCTTGGGACAAGACACCCCATCATACTTGGAAAATAGTGGCACTTTAAACTTAGGAGGGATTACAATTCCAGACATCAACCCTAACTCCTCAAAATCCAGCCCCGATACTCTTTGTACTTCCATAGCAGCTAGACGTTCTTCCAAGTTTTTATATTTGTCATCGGCCGGAGGGTACTGTTGTTCGGAGTAGTCCTCTTCCTCTTCTTCTTCTGCTTCAGAATCAGATGGTATTGTCGTTCCTTTTCCTTTTCCTTCCCCCTCTTCAGATGTTGATGGAAATTCCAAGGTCCTTCTGGCTTGTCCTTCAAACTTTCTACCCATGATAACCACACCGGCTTGATTCTTCTTCTTTTTCTCTTTCTCTTTCTCTAGCAGAGTTTTGAGTTCCTCCTGCCCCTTGGCCAAGGTCAAGAGTAGCTGTTGAAATTGTGAATTCTGAGCTTGCAAATCTTTGACCGTTTGTTCAATATCCATCTTGCTGAAATAAACAGCAGAGAGATGAGGAAACTTGGTGTGAAGACCTGTTTATGCATATGATGAATGATATGTATTCACGCAATGCTTTCAAGGATTCAGAAATTCAAATTTTTTTTAAACAAAAAAGAAACACACATCATATTAATAAGATAGAATTGTGAGTACATTAATACCCCTTGGGCAAAATAATACAAAATTCTAAGGTAAAAAGACGTTGCGCATCCTCTTTGGTGCAATGTAGGTGTTGAGAGTATGCTCTTCATGAAGTAGACGAGTGAGTTCCAAAACCTTCTTCTCACTTGCGTAGAATTGGGCTTCAAAAGTATCGCGTTCTCCCTTGATTTGTATCCAACTCCTTTGCAGATCTTCGAGTGATGTTGGCATGTCAGGATGTAGGAGGGTGTATGGAACCTCTCCTTCCTTAACAAGCTCTATAATCACTGGGAGAATGGAGGGGTAAGGCATCATAAGAATTTGGGCGCGGGTTCGTACCCACTTGAGGTAAGGCTCAAGAGGGATGGAATTCTTGTGTCCCAAGGTCTTACTGTCTACCTTGTTGGGCATCCTCCAAGCTCGGATGAACCTTTGTCAGAGTCCTTGATTGTCGTTGTCGAAGTCGAAAACCAAGCCTTGAATCAGCATATCATATGGGCCATCCCTTCGGGCATAACCAAACTGTCTCAGAGCCAAGCAGGGGTTGTAGGTGATGCCTCCCCTAATGCCAAGTAGAGGGACATTAGGGAAATCCCCACAATGGTCAATGATGATAACATTCTCTTTGGATCGAGAACACCAATGAATATCTGAATGTGTAAGAGTCATCAATCATTGTGACCACCTCAAACCTTGCTCATTCTTCAAGACTGATTGGGGAAGATGAGAAATAAACCATCTTTCCAGGAGAGGAGTGCAACACATGAGAACACCTCTTTTCCTCATTGTACGAGTGTGAAAAGAGTGTAAGATATCTCCAAGCAATGTAGGCACCGGGTTGCGAGACATGAAGATTTTGACAGCACTTACATCTATAAGTTGGTCAGGATTAGGGAACAAGACCATCCCACAGATGAGAAGTGCTACAATCTCCTCAAAATCTTGTAAGTCCAATGAGTTCCAGCAGCTTTGGGCCTTCTCAAACAAAAACTTTGCCAAGAAGCCTTTGACACCACTTCTAGTTTCCCAATGTGTTGTGACATCAGATGAGTGCAAGTGTAAGGCTTGATCAATCTCTTCTAGATTTGGATCTCTTTCTGTACCGTTGAAAGGTAGTTGATTGAGAATAGGAATCCTTAAGAGTTGAGAATATTCCTCCAAAGTGGGCACAAGCTGGTAGTCAGGAAATGTGAAGTAGTGGTGTAAAGGGTCAAAGAATTGGAAAAGAACTTTAATCATGTCTTCCTCTGTGTTGGAAGTGACTAAGTTGAGTAGACGACCATGCCTCTCGGTGAATGGAGAATTCTCAGGAATCCTTGAAGCTAGCTCCTTGAGTCGTGGAAGAATTCTTACAAGGTTGACTTGGATAGTTTTCCTGCGAAGTGAATCCATAACCTACAAAACAGGAACACAGATGAATCTCCAAAATCCTTGAAATGGTTAGTAGATGCATATGATGCTCATGATGTCCATGATGTTATGCACAAGTATATATGTACAAGCAAATAACACAAGTTCCTAGTTTAGGCTTGCATGGGGTCTCATAGGTAAGTACCCTCTTGAAGTTTAGTTGGCTCAACCTGTCCTAGAAATAGTAACTGGGTTCTAAGGAGCTCAATATCACTGGATTGTTTCCTTGTTCATTATTTCAATTCAGCCTCTTTACTGGCGATCGAAATATTCCAAGGAACCAACCCTCAATGAGTGTAGTATTGAGTATCTACCAACTTCGGACTACACCAAAGTCGGTCATCTCCCTACATCCTAAAAGGCCAAGTTGGTCAAGTAAAGGTTCTAAAAGTTCGTTAGTGCTTCATGACATCACTCAGCGGCCCCGTATTCTCTTTGATTGACTCAAAGGCTACCGGTACCCACAAATATGTCACACTAACATAGCTATTGCTTAGACCGTGTCGGTATACCCCGCATAGTTTCCACAACGTATTGCTATTTACCTATAAATGTTTCCCAAATCCGGGTAGAGGATTCAAACCCAAACAATAGAACCAAAGTGTAAAGCAAACAAGTCAAGCAATTGTAAGCAAATAAAGGTGATCTAAACCCTAAGGTAACCCCACTTTCTTAATTCCCCAGCAGAGTCGCCAATTCTGTGATATGGTGGGAGAACTGACTTGGGGTTTTGCGTTTGTGTTTGCAAATGTTGCGGTTTAGCAAGAGTCGCCACCGACTTTTATTTTATCCAAAAGGAAAGGTAAAAAAGCACAGGAAATACCTTTGAGATGTTTTCTTGAATTCGGGGGGTAGATTATGAAAAGGGAAGGTGCTAGCACCCTTTTCATCCATGGTTTTCCATGGGCTCTTATTTACTTGTTTAGATCACTTGCTTTGCTTTTGCAATTGTTTGAAATGGTGCTTTGTGTGATTTTGAAAGTATTTTGAAAAGAGGCCATTGTTTAGGCAATCTTTGTAATGATTCTCGTTCGTAAGAATGTATACAAAGATGTTTGTCTTTTGAAAAATGTTTCAATGATTTGAAGGTTGTTTAGAAAATATTTTGAAATGTGTGTTTGTTTGAAAATAGCAAGGATTGTTTCGAAATTGATCAAGTGACTAGAAGCATTCTACCTACTCAAAAGTCTTTCTTGTGCATTTTTATTCCTTTGACATTGTTGATTTACCATTGTTTTGGTAAACAACCCTATCTTTGGATGTTAAACGGGACGGGCGTGGGTCATCATATGACCATGATAGCAATGTTGCCAAGTATCTTTAACATTTTGAGGGACCAAGATCATTTGTTTTAGGCAACCTTTTGATAGCGTCATCAAGGGACTATGATCTTATTTGTTTGTTTTGCTTTGCCAAGATACTTCGCATGCATACCATGGCCATTTGTTTAGGCAACCAAGTGGGTGAAACCCTAAGGGTGCTTGTGTGCAATGTGTGTCATTTTACATGTTTTTGATTGTCTTGGATTAGGTCTTTTCTATTTGTTTGATTTTGGTCTTATCATGCAAAACCCTAGTTTTTACTAACATGGTATAAATGCGATAAATTGCATAAAAGTAAACTAAACTATTACAACAAATATTATGGGAGGGGGGATACAAGTTTTTTGAATGGGGATGTTTGCACAAAATAAACCCTAAAATAACTATTACAACCCAATTGAATTATTGTATAATAAATAAATATACAAATATTTAAATATGCAAATAAAATGTATTTATGCAAAAAATGTCTTGTATTAATTTTATGTATGAGAAAAATAAATTATTTGAGCCCTAAAAAAAAGAGAAAAAATAATATTGTTATTTTTAAAAGGGGAAACCCTAATTCTTGATTTAAAAGAAAAATATGTTCTATATTATTTATTTTATCCATTTATGTACAAGAAATAATAAATAATATTATTAACAAATATTAAAAATTAAAATATGTATGAAAATAATATTTTATGTGTATGAATAATAAAAATAAAAATGCATGGTATTTTTAAATGTATTTACTATTTATTTAAGAAAATAAAGTTCTATTTATTTGTATAAAACTATTTTTATATGTGGAAAAAATAAAATAAAATTGCAAAAAATTAAGAAAATATTTTTGTGATTTTTTAATGTTCAGAAAAATAAATAAAAGCAATAAATATAAAAATGAAAAGAAAATATGAAAAATATACAAAATATGCAAAGGGGGTGCAAATAGTAGTTAGGGGGGGGGGGTGTGGAAAACAAAACAGAAGGCCCAAGCGCGCCCAAGCCCAGGCCAGGTCGTCCCTGTCCTCCAGCCAAACATCCTGCGCGCGCGTTTTGCCTTAAACCTGTAACTTGCTGTAGCTTGCATAAAAATGAAAACCCATAACATAAAAAATGTAGCTTGTAATCTCACGATTCCAATGATATAAAATTCATAATCTAACTCTCAAAGATAAGGGAGAATTTCAGTAGCCCTAATTTTTGACCTAATTTTTTCAGCATGTTCAACATTCAAATTCTCTTAGCTCAGTTAAAATAAATGACAACTATGCATATGTACAGCTTCACCATGCTAGAGACTACATTTTTTGCTTTACAACTCGTGGCTTAAGGATGCTTAAATAAAGAGATAGAGATTTGAAAAATACCTCTTTCAGCTGGATTTGGATATGGCAATGTGGGGACTTTGAGTGAGGCCTGAGGATCGTGTGAGCTTCCTTGAAGTTCCCTTAAGCTATTCCAATGCTTAGCTGGCCTTGTGGATGGCTGAAACTCCCTGTAGAAGTCAAGTTGCAGCCTTCCAAAATGAAAATGGTGATGGCTGAAGCAGGAGTTACAACAACAATGTAAGGGCTTGGATATCTTGGATATGATGTGGATGAAGTGTTTCAAGTGTCAAGAGGCAAAACGCACGAGCAAAATATGACTTGGCTAGGATTTTGCAGAAGCTGCCTTGTTTGGGAAGAAATTTGTGTTTTTTGAGTTTGAGAGTGTTTGGGATCTTTTGCTTTCGTGTCCTGGCTTGTAACAAGTTTTTGAATATGTATGGAGTGATACAAAGTCTAATCTCTAACAGCTGTACAAGTTCTGATCCCTTTTGCCACTTTTCTTGCATTTGAAGAAAGTTGAAGTGACTTGAGCCAACATGCTTGTACTGGCTAGTTATAGGGCTGCCAAGGGTTGGTAAACATTGCTTGATATCTGTGGACATTGCTTGTAACAAAGAAATAGGTCCATGGCTCAAGAATTGTAAAGTTGCAAAAAGCTTGCTTTATGAAAATGGCAATGTGCCCTTTATGCCATTTATGGATTTATTCCTTGTACAATGCTTCAAAAGCCAAAATAAAGCCATTATCCACTGAGTTAGCATTTAATTATGGAGTGTAGAAGGAGTTAGGACCTGTAATGCAAGGTACATGCAAGCTTGAATCTAATTTGCAACTTGATCTCATGTAAAAATGGCTTGAACAAAAGTGACAAAATGCCAACTTCTCTTCTTCGATTCTCCCTAACCACAAATGATCTTGGAGATTTCTTGGACATTTTAGAAAGCTTGCAATGTGCTCTATAATCCATCTTTGAAATTCATTTTGATATACCTCTTGGAACTAGGTGAAAAATTTCCATGAAGTTGGGTCAAAAACCTGCCTAAATTAGGGCAAATTTTCACCAAGTCTTTTAGTTCATGGACCCCTATTCACAAATTCATAACTTGAGATCCAAGAATCTTTTGGGAAAACTTTGTGAATCAAAGTTGTATATTTCATGGAGGACTACAACTATCATGTTGGAAGTTTTCTTTTAATCCAATTGCATCAAGGTGAAAAAGTGGTGAAAAGTTGGGAAAAAATAAGAAAATTTCCATACTTAAAAAAATTCTAAGTTATGAAAAAATTTCAAATTAAAATCCTAAATTGCAAAATTGATTTTCTTGGTGAACAAGTTTCATGTTTTGACATATCTTGATGAATTATGACCTTTGGCACTTGATTTTGACCAAAAAGTCAAAGTTTGACTTTTCAGTGCACAATTGACTTTTGATCAGTTGACTGCAAAATTCATCTGTCAATCCTATGTACTTGAGATCTTTTGAACCATGTGATTATGTAAAGATGATGCTATTGAGTCCTTCAAATCATGCTTGAACCCAATTGGTCATTGGCTAGGTTAAAAAATCAGAAATTGCCCTTTCTTAGTTAAAACCCTAATTTTGACCATTTTGTCCTTTTGATGATTTGATCAAATTTCTTGAGGAGTTGTGATCCAATATTTGATCAAATGGTACATATGAGTCTAAAATGTTGTTGTGGATAAAAAATTATGAAGTTTGACTATAAATTGGCAATAGTTGACTTTTTACCCAATACAACTGATTTTTAGGTCAACTGTCCAATTGACTGGTCAAAAATGTGGTCCAAGGCTTGAAACTTGGTATGAGCAATCTTAGAGGTCCAACATGATGTATGAAAGTCACATGAAGCATCTATGGTCCAAGAATCCTTGTGAAAACTTAAACCCTAATTTCAGGTCATTAGTGCAAGAGGAGGTGTCTTGAGCTGACCAAACCCTAATCTTGTCTTGAGTCCAAAGAGTCTTGTGAGGAAAATCTTGATAAATGAGAGGGAAAATTTTGGGGTACAACAGCTGCCCCTGTTCAATCTTCTTGAACCTGAAGAGTTATATTGGCGAGCTTTGCCGTTCGTGACTCGAAGGTAAAAGATGATTGGACACTAGAGTGCCCGTAAATTTGCACTCGACAAAGTGTAGTTGAGGGAATGGGCTTAAAGATGCCATTTGGAAAGCTGATAGAATCTTGCTGGAGATGGGATTGCAGATGCCATCCAAGAATGTTTGTTGTAAATCAAAATAATGAGCATCAGAATGGTATCCGTATCTGGAACGTATCTGAGCTGTATCTGAAGACTAGATATTAATGAGCAACAGAATAGCATCCATGTCTGGAGCGTCTATGAGCTGGGAAAAATCAAAATAAGGGACAGAAAGGCAACCGTGTCTGGAGCGTATCGGGACTGTATCTGAAGCCTAAATCTGAATGAGTGACAGAATGGCTTCCGTGTCTGGAGCACATCCAGATTGGAATCTGAATTAGTAGCAGAATAACTTTCGTGTCTGGAGTGTATCTGAACTGTAATCTGAATGAATAACAGAATAACTTCTGTGTCTGGAGTGTATCTGAGCTGTATCTTGATTGTTGAAGTCTTGAATAAGTAACAGAATGACTTCCGTGTCTGGAGCGTATCTGGACTGTATCTGAAGTTGAGATATGAATGAGTATCAGAATGGCTTCCGTGTCTGAAGCGTATCTGAACTGTATATGAAATCTTTGAACATTGTTAATGATATCTGTTAATCTTATCCTGAAAAGGGTAAAATGTTAGCTGAAACACAAAGTTATGTTGCATGAAATGTATGATGCAATAAATGTGTTTTATCAATGTTTATGATATATGAATGTAATGTATGCGCATGTAAGTTGATTAGCTGTTTTGCTATGGAAAATAAATCCTTGACTGCTGCCGGGGAAAATAAATCCTTGACTGCTGAGGATAAGAAATCCTTGGTGACTGTTGGGGAATAAAAATCCTTGACAACTTATGTGGAGATATAAGGATCCTTCATGTCTTGAAGTTGGAGTATTGACAAAAAATTCTGTTGTGAGAGTAATGCCAAACTGCTTGAGAAATTTGCTTGGGAAATCCAGAGAACTTTGATGACTTCTATTGTGGAATTGAGAATGAGAATCTTCATTCTGTTGGGGAATAGGGGAAACTTTGATGACTTCTGCGGGGAATTAAGAATGAGAATCTCCATTCTGTTGAGGAGTAATGAAAACTTTGGCGACTTCACTGGGGAATTGAGAATGAGAATCTTCATTCTGTTGAAAAATAAAAACTCTGTGGGGAAGAAGGCTTACTGCTAGGGAGTAGGTTCAGGAGTTTTCGGTCGTCTGCCTCTCTACTGGGGATTTATCCTAGGTTGGGGAGAGACAAAAGTTAACTGTTATCTTGGTTGATTTCCAGACTTCAAGATAACTTGCTGGGGAATTTGGAGAAACTGAAAGGTTTCCGCAGGGGATTGATAGTTATAAGTTCTGGCTCCGCTGAGGGACTGGGAGTTTGAAGTTTTAACTCTGATGGGGATTAAGGGTTTGAAATTTTAGTTTCGCTGGGGATCTAGATGATGTACTGTAGGGATTGCTTATGGAATAGCCTAAAGACGTTTTCCTATCCTTTCAGCCTGTCGGTAATTGTTCTCTTTCATTTATGTTTATTTGTAAACAATAATTATGTTCAAATACATATGTTCATTAATGAATCATTGGACGTTTTTGCATATAAAAACACAAGTGTAAAGAAAAAGGTAAACATTTTTCTGTACTTTGAAAGGGATATCTTTGTATTTACTTAGAATAAGTGTTTTGCACAAAGGAGACAGACATCCTAGTAAGAGGATGGTGTCATAAAAATGAGAAAAATTTATACAAAGAAAGATAGCTATGTGTAAAAAATCCCATGGGGTTCCCATTCTGCTATAGCCTTCGTATCTCCGATTATCTTTTCTATCCGTTGCTTCGCCCGAAGATGATTGGATTGATCAGAAGCTCAGAGTTTGTCAGTGAATAGATTGTCCTTAAAGTGATCCGACGAGACATAGTCATACGTTTTAATTCCCTAACTTTTGCCTGGACCGTCCTTTCGGGTTTTCGATCCACCGGGAAACCCTTTTTTGCCCAAGTCGCCCTTTCGGGTTTTCAACTTGCCGGGTGTACAGATTTTTTTCATTTTATCCCTAATTTTTGCCTGAACCGCCCCTTTTGGTTTTCGATTCACCAGGATGCCCTTTTTTGCCTAGGTGTGTCAACCTAGCGGGTCATTTATGCGTAATATCTTTTGACTATGTCTGCGTTCGCAGGGTGCGGCAGGTCGTAGCCGTCCATGGTGGTTAAGATCATTGCCCCACTGGAAAAGATGTTCTTGATTACAAATGGTCCTTCATAGGTATGAGTCCATTTACCCTTGGGATCACTTTGTGGCAAGATGATGCGCTTGAGTACTAGATCTCCGACTTGATATGCTTGGAGTTTGAATTTCTTGTTGAAAGCCTTAATCATCCGTTTTTGATACGTCTGACCATGACAAACAGCAGTAAGTCTCTTTTCGTCAATTAAGTTCAACTGATCAAGTCGGGTCTGAATCCAATCGTCTTCATTCAAACCAGCATCTTTCATGATTCTCAAGGAGGGAATCTGAACCTCGATAGGTAAAACTACTTCCATGCTATAAACCAAAGAATAGGGTGTTGCCCCAATTGATGTGCGAGCCGTGGTACGGTACCCGTGGAGAGCAAACGGTGGCATCTCATGCCAGTCCTTGTAGGTGACTGTCATCTTTTGTATGATCTTTTTGATATTTTTGTTTGCAGCTTCGACAACACCATTCATCTTTGGCCGATAGGGAGATGAATTGTGATGTTGAATCTTGAACTGCTCGCACAAGGCGATGATCATAGTATTGTTAAGGTTTGTACCATTGTCAGTGATGATCCTTTCGGGGATACCGTACCGATAAATAAGGTTCTGCTTGATGAAGCGGACAACAACATTCTTAGTTACGGATGCAAATGAAGCTACTTCGACCACTTGGTGAAGTAGTCAATGGCCACTAGAATGAAGCGGTGTCCATTGGAGGCTATAGGCTTGATCTCTCCAATCATGTCGATTCCCCACATAGCGAAGGGCCAAGGAGCTGTTAAGACATTTAGAGGAACTGGGGGCACGTGCACCTTGTCTGCATAGATTTGACACTTGTGACAAGTCCGAGAGTGTTGATAGCAGTCCGCTTCCATGGTAGACCAGTAATAGCCTGCCCGTACAATCTTCTTTGCCATCGTATTCCCGCTAGAGTGAGTGCCAAAGGCACCTTCATGCAATTCAGCCATGATCTTTTCAGCTTCAATCTTGTCCACACAATGGAGCAGAATAGAATCATGATTGCGCTTGTACATGATACCATTACTTAGGAAGAACTTAGTTGAGAATCTCCTTAAGAACTTTTTGTCATTGACTGAAGCTCCTTCAGGATATTCTTGGGCCTCGAGATACCTTTTGACTTTATGAAACCACGGATGGTCCACTACTTCTTCGATATTAATCTCGTGACAGTGTGCAGGTTCGTCCATCCGTTCAATGGTGAGTTGGGGAGCCTCGTTATCCCAATTAAGTTTAAACATGGATGACATTGTAGCTAGAGCATCTGCTAACTGATTTTCTTCTCGTGGGAAGTGCTCGAAGGTGATCTGCTCGAAATGTGGTAGCAATGTCAAAACATGTTCTTTGTAAGGGATGAGGTTTGGATGTTTAGTGTCCCATTCTCCTTTTATCTAACTGAAGACCAAAGCTAAATCCCCAAACACAACTAAAGATTTGATTCCCAAGTCTGTGGCAGCCTTGAGTCCAAAGATGCATGCTTCATACTCTGCCATGTTGTTCGTACAGTTGAAGCAAAGTCTGGCGGTGAAAGGAGTATGGCAACCTTCTAGGGATATGAGTACCGCACCAATACCGTTACCAAGTGCATTGGATGCCCCATCAAAGTACAGGGTCCATCGAGATCCTTGTTCAGGTCTGTCATATGGTCTGAATTCTTTAACATTGTCCAATGTCATGATGTCTTCGTCAGGGAAGTCGAACTTCATGGATTGATAATCTTCTACAGCTTGATGGGCCAGATGATCAGCTAGCACACTGCCCTTTATAGCTTTTTGGGTCGTGTACTGTATGTCATATTCTGTTAGGATCATCTGCCATCTAGCTATCCTTCCAGATAAAGAAGGCTTCTCAAAGATGTATTTTATCGGATCCATCTTAGATATCAGCAAAGTGGTATGAGTCAACATATACTGCCTTAGCCGGCGAGCAGCCCATACCAAAGCGCAACAAGTTTTCTCGAGCAGTGAATATTTGGTTTCACAGTCGGTAAACTTTTTGCTAAGGTAATAAATGGGATGCTCTTTTCGGCCAGACTCGTCATGCTGCCCCAGTACGCACCCCATTGAATTCTCTAGGACGGTCAGATACATGATTAACGGTCTTTCCTCGACGGGTGGCATTAGGATAGGAGGCTCTAGCAAATAATCCTTGATTTTATCAAAAGAAATTTGACAGTCATCATTCCATCGAACTACCTGATCTTTCTTCAACAGCTTGAAGATTGGTTCACAAGTAGATGTTAGGTGAGAAATGAACCTAGCAATGTAGTTTAGGCGTCCCAAAAAACCTCTGACTTCCTTCTCAGTGCGGGGAGCAGGAATTTCTTGTATAGCTTTGACTTTGGCAGGATCAACCTCGATGCCTTTGTTGCTGACAATGAAACCCAAGAGTTTACCGGATCGGACTCCGAATGTACACTTGTTTGGGTTCAGTCTTAGCTTGTACTCCTTTAACCTGACAAACAGCTTTTGCAAGTGATCAAGGTGTTCTTCTTCAGTTTGTGATCGGGCTATCATGTCATCTACGTAGACCTCTATCTCATGATGTATCATGTCATGAAACAAAGCTACCATGGCGCGTAGATAGGTTGCCCCAACATTCTTCAGTCCGAATGGCATCACTTTGTAGTAGAACGTACCCCACTGTGTGACAAACATAGTTTTCTCCATGTCCTCAGGTGCCATTTTGATCTGGTTATAGCCTGAGAATCCGTCCATGAAAGAAAATACTTTATGTTGAGCTGTGTTGTCAACCAGGATGTCGATGTGCGGAAGTGGAAAGTCATCTTTAGGGCTGGCCCTGTTTAAATCTCTATAATCCACGCACATTCTCACTTTGCCGTCATTTTTAGGCACAGGAACAATGTTAGCAACCCATTGTGGATAGGAAGTAACAACCAAAAATCCAGCATTGAACTGCTTCATAACTTCTGCTTTGATCTTCTCTGACATGTCAGGTCTCATGCGGCAGACCTTTTGTTTCACTGGTGGATAGTCTTCTCTTGTGGGTAGACGGTGTACCACAATGTCTGTGTCAAGTCCCGACATGTCTTCGTATGACTAGACAAAGATCTCAACATAATCATGCAATAGCTGAATGAGGCGCTCCTTGACACTCGACTCTAGATTGACACCTATTTTGATTTACTTTTTATCATCCTCAGTACCCAAGTTGATTGTATCCAATTGCTCCTCATGAGGCAGAATATCTCTTTCCTCTTGTTGTAGAAGTCTGGCCAATTCCCCTGGCACCTCACAATCTTCCTCACCTTCATATTCGGCTTGGTATATCAGATCTTCAGAGTCACTGAAGGCTATAGCAGTATTGTTACCCATGGGTTCCGGAATGGAAGGTGTGATCGGTGGAAATAGAACTGACTGTTTAAAGCTGGTTTCGCGAAATGTCGCGGAAGCAAGAGTCGCCACCGTCTTTTATGTTCTCCAACATGGAAAGGACAAAAGCACAGCAAAATTCCTTATGAGAATGTTTCTCGGTTCGGGAGGTAGATTTATAGAAAGGGAAGGTGTTAGCACCCTTTCTATCTGTGGTTATCCACGGGCTCTTAGGTACTTGCTCTTATGTTTTCAAAAGATGTTTGCTTTTCAAGTGTGAGTGGGTTTGAAAAAAGTTTCGTTTGAAAGATTTCTAAGTGACTCTTGTATCTATCCTCAAGAGTGTATGAAAAATTTGTTTTGAAAACTTTTGAAAGTGTCAGTGTGAAAAGATGTTTTGTTTGTTTTTGAAGAGAGCAGGTACCCATGAGTCATCTACCTACCCTAAGGAATTAGGCTGTGTAAGAGTCCTTTAGATAGTGCCATCCCACCATTGAGAGGTAGGTAGCACCACCGTTGGAGGTGTTTGGGTCAATTCGATTGAGGGACAATGTGGTCACCAAAGCAATAGTAGGACACCTTAGAAGTAACCCTAATGTCCTAGATCCTTTTATCCGAGGCAACCGTTTCGAGGCGACTGGATCTTTAGACAGGAGGGCGACCTCTAAGGCACCCTATACTTAACGACCACTTTCGAGGTAACGAGTGAGGCGTACCCTAGAAGTGGCATGTGCATTGTGGGTTGTTTTTCATGTTATGTTTATCTTTGATCATGCGATTGTGAGCTACGAGTTGTTTTTAATTATCATACATTCTTTCATGCAATTTAGCAGTTAGGAGTGCGGAAATAAAATACGGAAAGATAAAAGCTACGCTATTACAAGGCGCGGGTCTATACATCGCCAAAAAACAAAGACCCATTTTGATAAAGTGCGAAAAGTAAAGAAAGCAATAAACCTAATTACTATTACATTCTGGAAGCAGTTACATAATAATCCAATAAATAATAATCATGCGCGAAAAGAAATTTAACCAAGACGTCCTAGGGTTTTTGACCCTTTTGAGAAATTATGAGTTTTTTGTCCTTTTGTATTAAATTAAAATAAATCTAATTAATTATTTAATTAAAGAAAAGAAAGTTTTTTTTTATGTTTTTTGTATTTAATGAAAATAAATAAATTAAGAATCAAAAGAAAACCCTAGTTCTAAGTTTATTTCAATTATTAATAAAAATGTTAAAGTTAACCTAATTTAAACTAATTAATTAATTTACATTTGTATGTACAAAAATAATAATAATTAATAATGATGATAATAAGAAAATGATTAAAAATGTCAAAACCTAATTCTATATAATTTTTATTTATTATTAAAAAAGATTAAAATGAAACCTAAATTAAGCTGAGTTAATTGTTAATATTTATTTACAAAATTAATAGTTAATAGTAAATTTAATAAACAATAAAAAAATATTTACAATTTTATGATTTCTGATTTTATTAGGAAAAATTAATTTGTTGTGAATTAATAATAATAATTATAACAATTAAAAGAATTAAAAGAAAATGAAATAAAAAAAATTAGCAAACCAAAGGGGGTATGTTGGCCCAAAGAGAGGTTTTTTTGTTGAATTCTGGTCCATTAAAATTCCAAGCCACGTTGACTTTCATGATCAAACGCTTGCTGGCTGACTGGGGAGTATCATGGACTTCATCTCCTGGCCACTGGATGGATGCTGAGAGACACATGGTGCATCACTGGTTGACGTGCATGGTAGAACATTGGACATATGCTGCATTGGATTGTATTAGAAAAAATATGAAGAATTATATGGGGGACCTGGGAATCGAACCCAGGTCCCAGTACTCCTTGCCTTAGTGCCTTTGCCAATTGAACCATGATGCGCGTTTGTTAAACAACTGGACAACAAATAAAAATATAAAAAACAACAAACATTATGATATAAAACAAAATAACGCGCGCCAAGTTTGAACCCACCAACCACATGTTGCCACGCCCTTCGTCTTCTTCGTTTCCTGTAAAAAAATAAAATGAGATAGCGGGGGTTTTTAACCCCCACTAACTACAACAGCGAAAAATAACGATTAGAGTTAGGGATAACATAAATTGAGCGCGAGGGTTGGGTTGAATTCGTCTGGCCTTGACGAATTCAACCATGCACGTTTCACAGTCCAATTTTTCCTTAAGTGCAAAGCCCCAAAATTCAAGCTTCGAAACCCTAATGTTCTTCCATGGTGGTTTTCGATTCAGAATGCTATAACCAAATTGGATTATACCAATCGCTTCAGGAGGTCCCTATTAATGTAAATCAACCAAAAAAATGGATTAAAAGCGCATGAATAATGATATGCAAATTTAGAAAATAATGCAAACCGAGTGACTTGTTGTGAGCGATTCTGATGGCGTCAGGACTTGTTCTTGATGGCAACAGGTTCCTGGAGACTCAGGCAAGGTGTTTAAATAAAAAAGAGGCTTTGAATTATTCTGCAAGTGAGATTTCAGTTTCACACTTTTCTTGACTTTTTTGAATTTTGGTTCTATGGTTTCAGCAGCTTTCTCACGTGTAGGATTTTAGGTTAAGCTGCAGTACATATAACACAATAGAATTAGGGTAAATCTTGGCCCAACAATCCATGGCATTATGGTTTGAATGTGTGATTGCCAATCAAATCTTTTTCAATCTTTTTCTTTGATAAAACCTTGCCAATTATGGAGATTTTGAGGTCTTTGAGGTGCACACGAATTGCCAGCTTGCCCTAGCTTTATTTGCATCACAAAAGATTTAAAAATCATATCTTTTGAATTTTCCTACAATTAAAATCAATTAAATGAATTAATATTAATAAAAATTCAATTAATTAATTAAAAATAAGAAAATAAATCATCTTAAGCTCAATGGGTCGTGCATAAGCCTTGGGCAAAGATTCAAGAAGGAATTTGAGGCCCATTAGCAAAAATGAAGTGTTTTAGGCAAAGTTGACTTTTGAAAGTTCCCAAAAATTTCCCAACTTCTCCAATGCATATCTTGCTCAATTTTGAAGCTATGGACATGTTCTTTGACATTTTGGAAAGGTCTTGAAGTCCTCTAACCAATGCTTTTGGTCTCATGTCATTTTGATTCACCAATCTCAAGTTATGGTCTTTGACTTAAAGTGCCTTTTTGTTGACTTTTGAAAATGACCTATAATGTTGAAATTGATAACTTTTTGTGAGAGCATTTCTTGGACTTGGAATGTGAAGATGAGTTGTAGGAAATGTCATCCCCTTCAAAATGAGCATTGGATGGGATTTTTCTGATGAACCATGAAAAATTTATGCCTTGGTCAAGTTACAGTTGACTTTTCAGCTGTCCAAAAATAGAGACTTTTGCATCTTGAGACTTTTTGAGCCATGCTTGAGGAATCATGATCAAGAATTGATCAAATGATGATTGTGGCTTCAAAATAAGATGTTGACCAAAAAATTTGACTTTTGACTGTCAAATGACCATTTTACCCCTGTAGTTGACTGTGAAGCAATTAGGGCTTTTGACTGTGCAACTTGATGCTGTGAGTCTTGAAACTTGACATATGGATGTTTGACAATGTATATAGGTATATGGGACTTGATTGGACCCTTGGAAACCTCAACTTCCTTGTAAGAACCAAAACCCTAATTTTGACTGTGTTAGGAGGGTGTTTGCACTGTGCAATCCTTGAGAGATTTTGAACCATTTGGAGATTGATCTTGACAAATTTTGAAGAATATGGGAGGGAAAATTTTGGGGTGCAACAGTTGCCCCTGTTTAATCTTCTTAGACCTGAGGATGTAGATTGGCTTGTGTGCCTTTCGTGATCCGAAGGTGGAAGATGATTGAACACTAAAGTGCCCAGAAATTTGAACTCACATAGTAGAGTATCAGTAGCGCGATGGCGGGAATGGGCTTACAGATGCCATTTGGAGAGATGACGGATAGGAGGATGGGCTTATAGATGCCATCTAGGGACTGTTGGTATGTGGATGGGCTTATAGATGCCATCTAGGTGTCGATCGCGTAAGAGATTCCTTAGCGAGAACTTGCGTACCTGAGAAAGAAAAATAATTACCTGGCCTGTTACAGGGGTTGATCTTCAAACTCTTCAGACGTGCCCCTGGCTAGATACAGGTATCGAATCTGGAATTAGTCGTCAACAGATATGCCCTGGCTGGATACAGGAATCGAATCTTCAAACTCTTCAGACGTGCCCTGGCCAGATACAGGTACCGAATCTGGAATTAGTCGTCAACAAATATGCCCTGGCTGGATACAGGAATCGAATCTTCAAACTCTTCAGACGTGCCCTGGTTGGATACAGGAATCGAATCTGGAATTCAGAAAGGTTGGTGAGTTGTCTCTACTGACAGGTTATCTCAGAAAACCTTTAGGGATTGATTTAACCGAACCAAGGGGTATTGTCTTCTCTAACGAGTTGTCTTTTCAAGGATGGGTTATCTTCATGGACGAGTGGTCTATAACGATGAGTGTCTATAACGACGAGTGTCTATAACGACGAGTGTCTATAACGAAGAGTGTCTATAACGACGAGTGTCTATAACGACGAGTGTCTATAACGACGAGTGTCTATAACGACGAGTGTCTATAACGACGAGTGTCTATAACGACGAGTGTCTATAACGACGAGTGTATATAACGACGAGTGTCTATAACGACGAGTGTCTATAACGACGAGTGTCTATAACGACGAGTGTCTATAACGACGAGTGTCTATAACGACGAGTGGAATTAATTTTAACTGGACTTGTCTTCTTTTGACTGAATTTGTCTACCTTGACATAGCTGATCATTTAACTGTATCCTTCCTGAAAGGTAAAGGTCAGTCCTATGCAATGCATGGTATGGATCAAGCGATGATGTTCTCAACATAAGTGAGATTATATGACATGATGCATATGCATGTATCATGAAAATGATAATGTGATGTTTATGAATGTATTCTCGTTTAGGAAAATAAATCCTTGACGGATGCCGGGAGCTTGTTGAATCCTGGGCTGATGTTGAAGAGTAGAGTTCTTCATTTCCGCTGGGGAGGATGATTGCAAGAATACCGGTAGGAGAAGATGACTCCGTTGGGGAATAAACTTGTTGGAGAGATTACTCTGCGGGGAAAATACTCTGTGGAAAGAGATACTTCGCTGAGGTTGATGATAACTCCGCTGGGGGATAGGAAGAACTTCGCCGAGGACAGTCTTTCCGTGGTAATTAGCTGAGGTTAACCCAGTTATAAGCCCTGAAGGGAATAACTTTGAATAAAGCCGGGGAGATGCGTTCGTACTCTGCAGGGAGTGAAGGTATCTTGGTCGTATTCTTCAGCTGAGCTTACCTTGGCACCTTGGTGGACAGAGCAACCAGATCGCTTAGACAATTCATATTGCCCCAGTTTCTGCGGGAGAAGGTACCTGCGGAGGTGCTGGATGACTGCCGATTGACAAATCTTCTTCTGGTAGGCAAGTGACGAGATGCCAGGACATAGTCGTACGCTATGATCCCTAACTTTTTCCTGGACCGCCCTTTCGGGTTTTCTGTCCATCGGGATACCCCTTTTTGCCCAAGCCGCCTTTTCAGGTTTTCGACTTGCCGGGTGTGCAGATTTTTTTCATTTCATCCCTTATTTTTGCCCGAACCCTTTTGGTTCGCCGGGAAGCCCTTATTTTTGCCTAGGCCAGTCGACCTAGCGGGTCTTTGATTATGCGTAGTATTTTTTCGACTATGTCCACGCTCTCAGGATGCAGGGAGTTGTCACTGTCAGTAGTGTTGTGTACTACCAGAAGATGTTTGATCGTGCCAGATTTGTTGCTGGAATTCAGATCCAATGCCCCAAGTGATTCAGATGGAGGTCTGCCCCTTGGTTGGAAGTGTTTCTTCCATTTGAGATGACCCTTGAGAAGATTTTTGTTCACTAGATATTCGTCGTGCGAATTTCTCTGCTGTTCGAACAAATAGTCATATGCAAACAATGTTATTTTAAGAATGCAAAGCTTATGTCTGTCTTGAAGTTTTTGAAAATGCAGTTTTTAATAAAACAAGTGAATTTTTGTAAAATGTGATGTCAACTCGATACTTTACAGCAAGCCTTAGGGAGTCAGGATACCTTTTGTAACAGTATGCTTTCGAATTAACCCATGCTTCAGCTAGGACTTTTAAGGGTTATAACGTGGCTTGGTTCACGGTTTAAGAAACAAAGGATAAAGGCTCAAATTATATTTGTACCCACCCGCTCTTCATGATATTCTTCACACCTAAACTCAGCTGACTGTGCGTTAGACCTTGTTTGAGTCTTTGTCCTGATATTCCAATGATGGTTCGGATATTGACAGTTTATTTTGAACAGACAATCATTTTTTTTGTTGAGGGTTTGTAAGACCTCTTTCTTTTTTGATTTCGTTATCCCTGTTTTTTGCCTGAACTGTTTCTTTTGTGATTACAGTCAGCGGGATGCCCCAGTTTTTGTAAGTCCCCTTCATAGGTTTTGACTTATTGGGCTTTTATTTCTGAGATATAATGACTGCCTGTCTTTATGATTATTCGGAACCATCACTGTCTTTTGTTTTGAAAGGACTCCTTTGACGTCGTTCATTGTGCACTTGGATCAACTGAGAAAACTACCCTGCCCCAGGTTATGATTAAGGGTTTTAATTTTTTTGTGAAAAGAAAAACTCCAACTTCTTTGGCTCAAAGGGGTTGACGAGGGATTATCTTCCTTATAACTCCAGTGTTTAGGATTTGAAACAATGCATGTACCTCATCAGCGGGGTCTGTTCAAAAGCATACTGTAAAAATCGTGGTATCGTTTTTGTCATCCTCCCTCAAGAGGCTTAGAATTATTAATCGAACGTTGAACATCACAAAATGAAAGCAGTTTTAAGCATAATGAACATAATTACTTCAAAACAGACATGTGTAATGCATTAATGAAATAACAACGTTTGACATGAATAAAATGTTTGAACAATCAGAGAAAAATACAACTTGAACATTCGAATGAACAAAAGTTTTTCAATCCTAGCCATGTTTTGGCAAGGGAGCAGTGATCACATTGGGAGCCTCGGGCGCTTTGAACTGGACCTCCTTTGCATCGATTAGATCCTGAACCTTGTTCCTCAGAGTCCAACAATCGTCTATAGCATGCCCCGGGCTGTCAGAGTGATAAGCACAGCGGGCGTTGGGGTTATACCTTGAAGGTGTCCTGTTGGGATTCTTAGGAGGGTCCCTTAGAGTTACCAACTTGGTCTCCAGCAACTGTGGCAATATCTGGGACAAGGTCATGCCGAGGGGAGTAAATTGCCTTTTAGGTCTCTCTTCCCTTTGTTGGTTGCGATGTTGAGGAGCACCGTCCGGTTTTGAAATAACCACCGCGTTGACAGCTTGGCGGTGTTCGGACCTATTCTGCCCTCTTGAACCATAGACAACACTGGATTCTTTTTTGGATGGTTTCTTCTCGGTGTTCGAGGAGTCACCATTCTGTATCTTCCCAGACTTGATACCAGCTTCGATCCTCTCGCCAGTCAAGATCAGATCTGTAAACCCAGCAGAAGAATTACCAATCAGGTGGTTGAAGAATGGACCAGACAGGGTCCCTAAGAACATGTCGACGAGCTCACGGTCAGTTAGAGGTGGTTGTACCCTTCCAGCAAGGTCCCTCCATTTTTGAGCATATTCTTTAAAGCCTTCGCCTGTACCCATAGACATCCCCTGAAGCTGAGTGCGCGTGGGAGCAAGGTCGGCATTATACTGGTATTGCTTGTAGAACGCAGTGGCCAAGTCCTCCCAGCTGCGGATGTTGGCTCCATCCAGTTGATAGAACCATTCGAGTTGAGTCCCTGACAGACTATCCTGAAAGAAGTGAATCCACAAATTATTGTCAGCCGTGTAGGGCTGGATCCTCCTTATGTATGACCTGAGATGCAGCTTAGGACAGGAAGCCCCGTCATATTTTGCAAAAGCAGGTGTCTTGAACTTGTGTGGGATCACTACCCCAGAAGACAGACCTATATCTTCGAAGTCCAGGCCGGGCACTTTCTGTATCTCCATAGCACTTAAACGATCTTCGAGCTGTTTGTACCTGTCCTCAGCAGGAGGGTACTGTTCATCATTGAAATCTGTCTCGTTGTCGGAGACCACTAGACTAGGAACCTCTCTCTCATGGGGACTGTCTTTTTCAACATATGGGGTGGTCAGCTCAGCCTCATTTCGTGATCCATTCCCAGATTTGCGTCTAGGGTTGAACAACACCGTCCTCTTCTTCTTCTTCTTCAAGAGCAGAGTCTTCAAATCCTGTTGACCCTGGGCTAGACTCTTAACCAACTCCTGGAACTGGGCATTCTGGGCCTGGAGGGCCTTGATAGCTTGTTCATTGGATGATTCAGGATTCATGATGATTGCTGAAATAAACAGCGAAGAAGGTAAGTGACCTGTACAAAGGGGGACCTGTAATGCAATGATACGTATGTATGCATGCAATGTTTTCAAGGATCTCGCGGAGTAGACAAGGAAATTGTTAGAATTTGAATTTCATAGCTTGATTGAAGGAACTTCATGTTGTTGAGAGTCCTTCTTCAAGAGTCAAAGCTCACCATATCGAGTGGGTCATAGCCCCTGACTCAAGTCATTAACCTTGGCTAGAGGAAAATAAATCCCCTTTACCCCTTGCTAGACATTTGATTCATCACGACCTGTATCACAGACCCTTGAGATCCTTGAAATGGGTTAGTCCTTGTGTAGGATGTATGCAATGGTATGATGGTATGATGTTATGCTATGCGTGGAGTGATGTAAGTGAACCCTGTTATGAGTCCAGATTAAGGACTGTAAACAAAACCTGCAAGGAACTCGTATTGTTAGATAATAAGTATGCAAGTAGTTCAAGTATGAAGGCACACAAGTTACACACGTAGCCTTAAGTTTAGGCCAGCATGAAGTTTAGGTACTACCCTCTTTCAGTTTAGTTGGTTAAGACCTGTCCTATCAAAAGTAACCGGGTTCTAGAGGATCTCAATATCATCGACTACCCTCAATCGGTCATAACTCCAACATCGCAATCTTTTCTTGCAGCCAGAACCATCGCGAGAGTTTAGCCTCAATGAGTGTAGCATACTGCTACTATTCTATGGCCAAGTTGGGTCAATTTAGGGTTCTAAGGTCGGTTGGTGTTTAATGACTCCTCAGAAGACCCATATTCTCCTCGTTCCAACACAAGGGATATCGGTACAGACCAAGGTGTCACACCAATGTAGCCACTGCTTCATCCGTGTCGGTCTACGCCGGACAAGTCCCTCACAGCTTATGCTACCTAAAGGGTATTCCCCAGATTCGGGTTAGGATCTATGAAACTCCGATGCAATGCCCACAAATATAAAAGCAATCAAGTCATACAATTGAAAACATAAGAATGGTCTAATCCTAAGGTACACCTTACTTATAGTATTCTCCCCAGCAGAGTCGCCAGTTCTGTGATCGGTGGAAATAGAACTGACTGTTTAAAGCTGGTTTCGCGAAATGTCGCGGAAGCAAGAGTTGCCACCGTCTTTTATGTTCTCCAACATGGAAAGGACAAAAGCACAACAAAATTCCTTATGAGAATGTTTCTCGGTTCGGGAGGTAGATTTATAGAAAGGGAAGGTGTTAGCACCCTTTCTATCCGTGGTTATCCACGGTCTCTTAGGTACTTGCTCTTATGTTTTCAAAAGATGTTTGCTTTTCAAGTGTGAGTGGGTTTGAAAAAAGTTTCGTTTGAAAGATTTCTAAGTGACTCTTGTATCTGTCCTCAAGAGTGTATGAAAAATTTGTTTTGAAAACTTTTGAAAGTGTCAGTGTGAAAAGATGTTTTGTTTGTTTTTGAAGAGAGCAGGTACCCATGAGTCATCTACCTACCCTAAGGAATTAGGTTGTGTAAGAGTCCTTTAGATAGTGCCATCCCACCATTGAGAGGTAGGTAGCACCACCGTTGGAGGTGTTCCGGTCAACTCGATTGAGGGACAGTATGGTCACCGAAGCAATAGTAGGACACCTTAGAAGTAACCCTAATGTCCTAAATCCTTTTATCCGAGGTGTGATCGGTGGATCTGGAACTTACTGTTTAACGCTGGTTCGCGAAATGTCGCGGTAAGCAAGAGTCGCCACCGTCTTTTATTTTCTCCAACATGGACAGGACAAAAGCACAGCAAAATTCCTTATGAGATAGTTTCTCGGTTCGGGAGGTAGATTTATAGAAAGGGAAGGTGTTAGCACCCTTTCTATCCATGGTTATCCATGGGCTCTTAGATACTTGCTCATTTGTGTTTTCAAAAGTGTTTGTTTTTCAATCGTGAGTGAGTTTGAAAAAAGTTCGTTTAAAGATTTCAGATCGACTCTTGTATCAGTCCTCAAGAGTGTTTGAAAAATTGTTTTGAAAGCTTTTTTTTGAAAGTGTCGGTGTGAAAATAAGTTTTGATTTGTTTTGAATTAGAGAAAGTATCTACGAGTCATCTACCTACCCTAAGGAATTAGGCTGTGTAAATCTCCTTAAGGTAGTGCCATCCCACCATTGAGAGATAGGTAGCACCACCGTTGGAGGTGTTCGGGTCAATTCGTTTGTAGGGACAGTGTGGTCACCAGAGCAACAGTAGGACACCTTAGAAGCTACCCCCATGCCATAGATCATGGACATGAGGACTTACTAAAACATCCTATACTCGACGACCACGTTTCGAGGGGCAAGGCAACAGTGAGGCGTACCCTAAGAGTGGTGTGAGTATTTTGTGTATTGTTTTCAGTTATATTTTATCTTGTCATGGTATCGTGAGCTACGCGTTATTTTTATTTTTGGCCATTCATTCTTTCATGCAAAGTTTAGCAGTTAAGGGGTGCAGAAATTAAAGTACAGAAAATAAAGTCCTACGCTATTACAAGACGCGGGTCTATACATCGCCAAATTAACAAAGACCCGTTTTTTTAATAAAATGCGGAAAATAAATAAATTCCTAATTACTATTACATGGCTTGAGCAATTACATAATATTTAAAGGAAACATAAGAATAAACGTGCGAAAAGAAGTTAGAATCGAGTGTTCGAGGGCGTTGGACCCTTTAAAGAAACTAAATGAAATTAAAAATTAATTAATTATTTAATAAAGAAAAGAAGTTTTTTTTTTTTGGTTTTTTGGTATTTAAGAAATAAAGAAAGTCAAAATTGAAAGAAACCCTAATTCTAAATATTTTTAATTATTTAAAGAAAAAGATTAAAGTTTTAACCTAATTTATACTAATTATTTAATGTGCATGTTTATTTACAAAATAATTAATAATTAATAATAATAATGATAGGAAGAAATTATTTATTAGGAAAAAGAATAAAAATGCTAAAAACCTAATTTCTACATATTTTAGTTATTTGAGAAAAGATAAAAATTAAAAACCCTAAATTAAACTAAATTGATTATTAAAATTTATTTACAAAAATATTAATGAATTAAATATTAAATAAACATATTTTTAGTTTTGATTTTTCTGGTTTTATTATGAAAATTATTTTTGTGAATTAAATAAAAAAACAATTAAAATAAAAAGAAGAAAAGAAAAGGAAATTAGAAAAAAGAAATACAAACAATGGGGGTGTCTGACCCAATTTAGAGGTGTATTTGGAAGCAGTTTGGCCCAACAGAATGAGGCCCCTTTTGACTTTCTAGCGCGTGTGTGGAATGATTGACTAGCGTGCATGGTGGACCTCCACATTCTGACCTTTGGATGAGACTTCCTGGGCGCGTGGCAAGCTAGGAGGTGGGGTTGTATGGTGGTCTTTTGATGGCATGCTGCATAGAAACATATTGAAGAAAAATTATGGAAGAAGTGGGGGACCTGGGAATCGAACCCAGGTCCCAGCGTTTACCAGATGTGTCAATTGCCAGTTGAGCCATGCGCGCGTGTTGTATAGGAATTAGCAAGCAAACAATATAATGCAAAACAACACTTAGTGATATACAACGTGCCAAAATTCAAATGCGCCAGTCATCATGAGCCACGTCCACTTTCTTCCTCATCTTTTCTGCAATTATGAAACAAATAGCGGGGGTTTTAAACCCCCACTAACTACAATGCACAAAAATAACGATTAGATCATGGTTAATTATAAAAAGGGCGCGAGGTGGTTATTCAGTTCGTCTTGATGTCCTGATTTCAATGGTACTAGTTTGAATGACCAACTTTTCCTTATGAAGAAAACCCTCTTTCGGAGCTTCTGAAACCCTAGAAAACGTTCGTGGTGAATTCTTATACAGGCATTGTTAGTTCAATCAAAGGGTACCAATAGCTTCAAAACATCCATATTAGTATAAATCAGCCATTAAAAATCATGAATCATGCATGGAATTTAAAACACGATTATGAATAATTTTATGAAAAGTGCAACCCGATTTTACCAATTCCTTGAGTATGGAGGGCCGATTTTGATTGGAATCGTTTCCTGGATGCCCTGGCAATGTTTTGGAATGATTTTCAAGCCTTGAATCGTCCTCTAGGTATGAAAACAGTTTCAACTTTTTTGTGAAAAAAATGCACTTTGGTTCTTTGATTCCTGCGCAACTTCTGTGTATGTATGCATTAGGTTAGCTTTGCATATGTATGTGGATGGAATTAGGTCAAGAAAAACAGGCCCAAAGTCTATGCATTCATGATTCAAATATTTGATTTTGTCAAATCTTTTCCAATCTTTTTTTCATGCCAATTATGCCAATTATGGAAGATTTGGTTCCCTTGAGGTAGTACACGAGATATTTGGTTCATAAATGGAAGAATATGCTGCACAAAAAGATTTAAAATCATTGTTTAGTATTTTTCTCATAATTAAATTTAATTAAATGAATTAATAATATTAAAAATTCAATTAATTAATTAAAAATAAGAAAATAACTCCCTTTTAGCTTAATGGGTCGTGCATAGCCTTTGGGTAATGATTCATGGAAGAAATTGAGGCCCATTAGCATTTTTGAGGCCTTTTGTGCAAAGTTGACTTTTCAAAATTCCCAAAAATTTCCCAACTTCTACAAGGCATATCTTGCTCAATTTTTAAGCTCTGATCATGTTCTTGGACATTTTGGAAAGGTCATGAAGTCCTCTAACCAATGTCTTTGGTCCCATGTCATTTTGATTTACCAATCTCAAGTTATGGTCTTTGACTTAAAGTGCCTTTTTGTTGACTTTTGAAAATGACCTATAATGTTGAGATTGATAACTTTTTGTGAGAGCATTTCTTGGACTTGAGGTGTGAAGATGAGTTGTAGGAAATGTAATTCCCTTCAAAATGAGCTTTGGATGGGATTTTTCTGATAAACTATATGGAAGTTATGCCCTGGTCAATTTGCAGTTGACTTTTTTCAACTGTCCAAAAATAGAAACTTTTGCATCTTGAGACTTTTTGAGCCATGCTTGTGAAATCATGATCAAGAATTGATCAAATGATGTTTGTGGCTTAAAAATAATATGTTGACCAAAAATTTGGACTTTTGACTGTCAAATGACCATTTTGCCCCTGCAGTTGACTGTGAAGCATTTAGGGTTTTGACTGTGCACTTTGATGCTGTGAGTCTTGAAACATGGCATATGAATGCTTGATAATGTTTATAGGCATGTGGGACTTGTTTGGACCCTTGGAAGCTTCAACTTCTTTGCCAGAACCAAAACCCTAATTTTGACTGTGTTAGGAGGCAATTGGACTGTGCAACCCTTGAGAGATTTTGAACCTTGATCTTGGCAAATCTTGAAGAATATGGGAGGGAAAATTTTGGGGTACAACACGAGGCAACCGTTTCGAGGTGACTGGATCTTTAGACAGGAGGGCGACCTCTAAGGCACCCTATACTTGACGACCACTTTCGAGGCAACGAGTGAGGCGTACCCTAGAAGTGGCATGTGCATTGTGTGTTGTTTTTCATGTTATGTTTATCTTTGATCATGAGATTGTGAGCTATGAGTTGTTTTTAATTATCATACATTCTTTCATGCAATTTAGCAGTTAGGAGTGCGGAAAATAAAATACGGAAAGATAAAAGCTACGCTATTACAAGGCGCGGGTCTATACATCGCCAAAAAACAAAGACCCGTTTTGATAAAGTGTGGAAAGTAAAGAAAGCAATAAACCTAATTACTATTACATTCTGGAAGCAGTTACATAATAATCCAATAAATAATAATCATGCGCGAAAAGAAATTTAACCAAGACGTCCTAGGGTTTTTGACCCTTTTGAGAAATTATGAGTTTTTTGTCCTTTTGTATTAAATTAAAATAAATCTAATTAATTATTTAATTAAAGAAAAGAAAGTGTTTTTTTTTATGTTTTTTGTATTTAATGAAAATAAATAAATTAAGAATCAAAAGAAAACCCTAGTTCTAAGTTTATTTCAATTATTAATAAAAATGTTAAAGTTAACCTAATTTAAACTAACTAATTAATTTATATTTGTATGTACAAAAATAATAATAATAATTAATAATGATGATAATAAGAAAATGTTTAAAAATGTCAAAACCTAATTCTATATAATTTTTATTTATTATTAAAAAAGACTAAAATTAAACCTAAATTAAGCTGAGTTAATTGTTAATATTTATTTACAAAATTAATAGTTAATAGTAAATTTAATAAACAATAAAAAAATATTTACAATTTTATGATTTCTGATTTTATTAGGAAAAATTAATTTGTTGTGAATTAATAATAATAATTATAACAATTAAAAGAATTAAAAGAAAATGAAATATAAAAAAATAGCAAACCAAAGGGGGTATGTTGGCCCAAAGAGAGGTTTTTTTGTTGAATTCTGGCCCATTAAAATTCCAAGCCACATTGACTTTCATGATCAAACGCTTGCTGGCTGACTGGGGAGTATCATGGACTTCATCTCCTGGCCACTGGATGGATGCTGAGAGACACATGGCGCATCACTGGTTGACGTGCATGGTAGAACATTGGACATATGCTGCATTGGATTGTATTAGAAAAAATATGAAGAATTATATGGGGGACCTGGGAATCGAACCCAGGTCCCAGTACTCCTTGCCTTAGTGCCTTTTCCAATTGAACCATGATGCGCGTTTGTAAAACAACTGGACAACAAATAAAAATATAAAAAACAACAAACATTATGATATAAAACAAAATAACGCGCGCCAAGTTTGAACCCACCAACCACATGTTGCCACGCCCTTCGTCTTCTTCGTTTCCTGTAAAAGAATAAAACGAGATAGCGGGGGTTTTTAACCCCCACTAACTACAACAGCGAAAAATAACGATTAGAGTTAGGGATAACATAAATTGAGCGCGAGGGTTGGGTTGAATTCGTCTGGCCTTGACGAATTCAACCATGCACGTTTCACAGTCCAATTTTTCCTTATGTGCAAAGCCCCAAAATTCAAGCTTCGAAACCCTAATGTTCTTCCATGGTGGTTTTCGATTCAGAATGCTATAACCAAATTGGATTATACCAATCGCTTCAGGAGGTCCCTATTAATGTAAATCAACCAAAAAAATGGATTAAAAGCGCATGAATAATGATATGCAAATTTGGAAAATAATGCAAACCGAGTGACTTGTTGTGAGCGATTCTGATGGCGTCAGGACTTGTTCTTGATGGCAACAGGTTCCTGGAGACTTAGGTAAGGTGTTTGAATCAAAAAGAGGCTTTGAATTATGCTGCAAGTGAGATTTCAGTTTCACACTTTTCTTGACTTTTTTGAATTTTGGTTCTATGGTTTCAGCAGCTTTCTCACGTGTAGGGTTTTAGGTTAAGCTTCAGTACATATAGCACAATAGAATTAGGGTAAATCTTAGCCCAACAATCCATGACATTATGGTTTGAATGTGTGATTGCCAATCAAATCTTTTTCAATCTTTTTCTTTGATAAAACCTTGCCAATTATGGAGATTTTGAGGTCTTTGAGGTGCACACGAATTTCCAGCTTGCCCTAGCTTTATTTGCATCACAAAAGATTTAAAAATCATATCTTTTGAATTTTCCTACAATTAAAATCAATTAAATGAATTAATATTAATAAAAATTCAATTAATTAATTAAAAATAAGAAAATAAATCATCTTAAGCTCAATGGGTCTTGCATAAGCCTTGGGCAAATACTCAAGAAGGAATTTGAGGCCCATTAGCAAAAATGAAGTGTTTTAGGCAAAGTTGACTTTTGAAAGTTCCCAAAAATTTCCCAACTTCTCCAATGCATATCTTGCTCAATTTTGAAGCTATGGACATGTTCTTTGACATTTTGGAAAGGTCTTGAAGTCCTCTAACCAATTCCTTTGGTATCATGTCATTTTGATTCACCAATATCAAGTTATGGTCTTTGACTTAAAGTGCCTTTTTGTTAACTTTTGAAAATGACCTATAATGTTGAAATTGATAACTTTTTGTGAGAGCATTTCTTGGACTTGGAATGTGAAGATGAGTTGTAGGAAATGTCATCCCCTTAAAAATGAGAATTGGATGGGATTTTTCTGATGAACCATGAAAAAGTTATGCCTTGGTCAAGTTACAGTTGACTTTTCAGTTGTCCAAAAATAGAGACTTTTGCATCTTGAGACTTTTTGAGCCATGCTTGAGGAATCATGATCAAGAATTGATCAAATGATGATTGTGGCTTCAAAATAAGATGTTGACAAAAAATTTTGACTTTTGACTGTCAAATGACCATTTTACCCCTGCAGTTGACTGTGAAGCAATTAGGGCTTTTGACTGTGCAACTTGATGCTGTGAGTCTTGAAACTTGACATATGGATGTTTGACAATGTATATAGGTATATGGGACTTGATTGGATCCTTGGAAACCTCAACTTCCTTGTAAGAACCAAAACCCTAATTTTGACTGTGTTAGGAGGGTGTTTGCACTGTGCAATCCTTGAGAGATTTTGAACCATTTGGAGATTGATCTTGACAAAATTTGAAGAATATGGGAGGGCAAATTTTGGGGTGCAACAGAAGGGTACCTGCATTTGTGAGTGTGGGTGCGTGTAAGGGTATAGCCATATTAAAACAATAAAATGTAAAAGAAAGACAATGAGCACAAAAGGTTTAAATATGAAAAGCGTCCATGATTTATTAAAATGACATATGAAAATGAAATAAGAACCCTTACAAATGGACCGTTGTGCCTCGGGTAAGACACAAGGTTGAAAAAGTACGAATTGTTTGTGAATTATTACAGATCCAACATGGAAAAGATAAATTACTGATTTATGAAAGTAATCGGAACAAAGTCTTTTGCTTCCCAGTTGCACAGTCCTCCGCCAACAGTAGGAAAAATCCAGTATTCCAGGCTGCCATCTTCTTCACTGTCCTCTAGTGCATTAACCCCTTGGTTGCTGATCTTCACAGGTGTCCCTCCGGCACGGGCGCGGCGCACGGCCTTCTGAGCAGTCGAAGTAAATCCCAGACCAAACTTGTCTGATTTGTAGGGAAAGTCTGGAAGCTACCCCCATATGGTGGATCCGCCTTTTTCCACTATTGCCCTAGCATCCTTTAAAGATGACATCCGAGGTGGTGGTCTTATGATTACAGGAGTTGAGGACACCGCCTTGGTTGCCGCTATTTCAGGAGAGACTTCTTCAAAATGTTGGAAAGGGGTCTCAATGAATTCGCCATCCAACTCTACATATCGGAAAGAATTCAGATGACTAATCATGTATTCCTCTTCCCCATGGACAATTATGATCTTCCCTTGGACGGGGTACTTCCGCATCTGATGCAAAGTCGAGGTGACTGCACCGGCATTGTGAATCCAGGGACGTCCCAACAGGAAAGATTAAGAAGGACGGATGTCCATCACGTAGAATGTTGAGTTGAGCGTTTGGGTTCCCACCTTGATCGGGATGTCCACCTCCCCATGGACCATCCTTTTAGAGCCGTCAAATGCTCTCACAATTATATTGCTAGGTTTTAAAGTTAGCCCCTCACAATCCAATCTATCCAGGGCTTTCTTTGGAAAGACGTTTAAAGACGATCCAGTATCAACCAAAACATGGGATACGGTGGTTCCCCTACACTCCATCGAGACATGTAGTGCGTCATTGTGTTTTCTCCCTTTGGAGGTCAAGTCAGCATCGGAGAAACCCAGGCCATTGTCGGCTGTCAGACTGGCCACACACTCTTGGAATTGATCCGCAGACGTCTCTTGCGGAACATGAGCCGTCTTCAGAAATTTGACCAAAGCTTTAGCATGTGCCTCAGAGCACAGCAACAGGGCTAACATAGATATTTTGGAGGGGGTCTGCCCCAGTTGTTCTACCACATCATAATCACTTTTCTTAATGATCCTCAGGATTTCTTCCATCTCCCTCTTGGATGTCTCAGGAATAACAAGTGATTGAGCCTTCGTCAAGACAAGCTCCTCTTGAAAATTCTTTCCTTTATCCTCAGCAGCGGAAGTAGGGATAGGAATTGCATTGTCATTGTTGGCGGGTACACTTGCAGGTGTAATCACTGGTACAATTGTAATCTTCGGAACGACCACGGGTCCAGAGACTGCCTTTGGAGGCGCAATCTCTGGAGATAAAATTCTCCCACTGCGAGTAATTTTGCTTGTTCCGGCAATGTTACTGATGTCGGAATTGTCCTCCTTGGAGCTCTCTTCTTCAGCAGTCTGTTCAATCTGTTTGACACCACGGTAGTAGATTTCTCCACCATAGTTCCATGGTACCATTTTATCTGATTTGTATGAGGCTGGCCCGGGCATTGTCATCTTCAATGGAGTAGTCACTGGAGTAGATGTAATCCTGACGGGTCTTTTAGGGACCCTGGGAGGATTGGCGTATATGGTTATTATTGAAACTTCTGGAACTGGAATGGGTGAAATAGGAGCTTTCTCAAACAAGATTTCCTGGTTATCAATCAATTGTTGGATTCCTTTCTTCAACAGAGGACAGTCAAATGAGGAGGATAGGAAAATATGGCAATCTTTGTCACAACCTGGGAACACCCCAGCCTTTAACAAATTCAACTTGATGGTAGAGAGCGGAGTCAACAAATCATCCATGATGTTAACAAATAAGTCTTCCTCAATAGCACTAGCATTGTGTCCATGCCTAGGCATCGGAGTGGAGATAACATTTGGCTTTTCAGGAGCTTCAAATTCAACTTCCTTTGCATCGATCAGATCTTGAATCTTGTTCTTCAGAGCCCAACAGTTGTTGGTGTCGTGCCCTGGACTTTCTGAATGGTAAGCGCACCTGGCATTCGGATGGTAGTATGGAGATGCAGTATTGGGATTTTTAGGGGCCTCTTTCAACATGGAAAGATTCAACTTCAACAGATGTGGTAGGACTTGAGCTAGAGTCATGTTTATCTTGGTGAATTGCCTTACAGGCCTTTCCACCCTTTGCTGGTTATTTCTCGGCTGATCATTTCTCGGCTGGTTGTTTCTTGGCTGGTCTAATGCAGACTTTTGAATTATAACGGCCCCCACTGTTGGTCGTCGTTCGGTTCTTCCCTGATTTCTCTGTGCATAGACAGCTGACACTTCCTTCTTTCCAGTGAAGGGCTTTTTTACAGTAGCAGAGGTAGACGCGTCTTTATGAATTTTCCCGCTTCTAATACCGGCTTCCACCCTTTCTCCAGTTAGAATCAACTCAGTGAAACCTGTAGAGGAGCTTCTAATCAGGTGATTATAGAAAGGACCTGATAGGGTTCCCAAGAACATGTCCACTAGCTCTCTTTCAGATAAAGGTGGTTGCACCCTTCCGGCTAAATCCCTCCACTTTTGGGCATAGTCTTTGAAGCCCTCATTGGATACCATCGCCATACTCTGGAGTTGAGTACGGGTTGGCGCCAAGTCGGCGTTGTATTGATACTATTTATAGAAGGCGGCTGCCAAGTCTTCCCAATTATGCACATCAGACCTCTCCAACTTGTAGAACCAATCAAGCTGCGTCCCCGATAAACTGTCCTGGAAAAAGTGGACCCACAGATCTTTGTCAGCAGAATGCAGTTAAATTTTCCTGACATAAGATCGTAAGTGCATCTTGGGACAAGACACCCCATCATACTTGGAAAATAGTGGCACTTTAAACTTAGGAGGGATTACAATTCCAGACACCAACCCTAACTCCTCAAAATCCAGCCCCGGTACTCTTTGTACTTCCATAGCAGCTAGACGTTCTTCCAAGTTTTTGTATTTGTCATCGGCCGGAGGGTACTGTTGTTTGGATTAGTCCTCTTCCTCTTCTTCTTCTGCTTCAGAATCAGATGGTACTGCCGTTCCTTTTCCTTTTCCTCCCCCTCTTCAGATGTTGATGGAAATTCCAAGGTCCTTCTGGCTTGTCCTTCAAACCTTCTACCCATGATAACCACACCGACTTGCTTCTTCTTCTTTTTCTCTTTCTCTTTCTCTAGCAGAGTTTTGAGCTCCTCCTGCCCCTTGGCCAAGGTCAAGAGTAGCTGTTGAAATTGTGAATTATGAGCTTGCAAATCTTTGACCGTTTGTTCAATATCCATCTTGCTGAAATAAACATCAGAGAGATGAGGAAACTTGGTGTGAAGACCTGTTTATGCATATGATGAATGATATGTATTCATGCAATGCTTTCAAGGATTCAGAAATTCAAATTTGTTTTAAACAAAAAAGAAACACACATCATATTAATAAGATAGAATTGTGAGTACATCAATGCCCCTTGGGCAAAATAATACAGAATTCTAAGGTAAAAAGACGTTGCGCATCCTCTTTGGTGCAATGTAGGTGTTGAGAGTATGCTCTTCATGAAGTAGACAAGTGAGTTCCAAAACCTTCTTCTCGCTTGCATAGAATTGGGCTTCAAAAGTATCGCGTTCTCTCTTGAGCTATATCCAACTCCTTTGCAGATCTTCGAGTGATGTTGGCATGTCAGGATGTAGGAGGGTGTATGGAACCTCTCCTTCCCAAACAGGCTTTATAATCACTGGGAGAATGGAGGGGTAAGGCATCATAAGACTTTGGGCGCGGGTTCGTACCCCCTTGAGGTAAGGCTCAATAGGGATGGAATTCTTGTGTCCCAAGGTCTTACTGTCTACCTTGTTGGGCATCCTCCAAGCTCAGATGAACCTTTGTCGGAGTCCTTGATTGTCGTTGTCGAAGTCGAAAACCAAGCCTTGAATCAGCATGTCATGTAGGCCATCCCTTCGGGCATAACCAAACTGTCATAGAGCCAAGCAGGGGTTGTAGGTGATGCCTTCCCCAATGCCAAGTAGAGGGACATTATGGAAATCCCCACATTGGTCAATGATGATAACATTCTCTTTGGATCGAGAACACCAATGAATATCTGAATATGTAAGAGTCATCAATCGTTGTGACCACCTCAAACCTTACTCATTCTTCAAGACTGATTGGGGAAGATGAGAAATAAACCATCTTGCCAGGAGAGGAGTGCAACACATGAGAACACCTCTTTTCCTCATTGTACGAGTGTGAAAAGAGTGTAAGATATCTCCAAGCAATGTAGGCACCGGGTTGCGAGACATGAAGATTTTGACAGCACTTACATCTATAAGTTGGTCAGGATTAGGGAACAAGACCATCCCATAGATGAGAAGTGCTACAATCTCCTCAAAAGCTTGTAAGTCTAAGGAGTTCCAGCAGCTTTGGGCCTTCTCAAACAAAAACTTTGCCAAGAAGCCTTTGACACCACTTCTAGTTTCCCAATGTGTTGTGACATCAGATGAGTGCAAGTGTAAGGCTTGATCAATCTCTTCTGGCTTTGGATCTATTTCCGTATTGTAGAAAGGTAGTTAATTGAGAATAGGAATCCTCAAGAGTTGAGAAAATTCCTCCAAAGTGGGCACAAGCTGGTAGTCAGGAAATGTGAAGCAATGGTGCAAAGGGTCAAAAAATTGGAAAATAACTTTCATCATGTATTCCTCTGTGTTGGAAGTGACTAAGTTGAGTAGACAACCATGCCTCTCGGTGAATGGAGAATTCTCAGGAATCCTTGAAGCTAGCTCCTTGAGTTATGGAGGAATTCTTACAAGGTTGACTTGGATAGTTTTCCTGCGAAGTGAATCCATAACCTACAAAACAGGAACAAAGATGAATCTCCAAAATCCTTGAAATGGTTAGTGGATGCATATGATGCTCATGATGTCCATGATGTTATGCACAAGTATATATGTACAAGCAAATCACACAAGTTCCTAGTTTAGGCTTGCATGGGGTCTCATAGGTAAGTACCCTCTTGAAGTTTAGTTGGCTTAACCTGTCCTAGAAATAGTAACCGGGTTCTAAGGAGCTCAATATCACTGGATTGTTTCCTTGTTCATTGTTTCAATTCAGCCTCTTTACTAGCAACCTAAATATTCCAAGGAACCAACCCTCAATGAGTGTAGTATCGAGTATCTACCAACTTCGGCTGCACCAAAGCCGGTCATCTCACTACATCCTAAAAGGCCAAGTTGGTCAAGTAAAGGTTCTAAAAGTTCGTTAGTGCTTCATGACATCACTCAGCGGCCTCGTATTCTCTTTGATTGACTCAAAGGCTACCGGTACCCACAAATATGTCACACTAACATAGCTATTGCTTAGACCGTGTCGGTATACCCCGCACAGTTTCCACAATGTATTGCTATTTACCTATAAATGTTTCCCAAATCCGGGTAGAGGATTCAAACCCAAACAATAGAACTAAAGTGTAAAGCAAACAAGTCAAGCAATTGTAAGCAAATAAAGGTGATCTAAACCCTAAGGTAACCCCATTTTCTTAATTCCCCAGCAGAGTCACCAGTTCTGTGATACGGTGGGAGAACTGGCTTGAGGTTTTGCGTTTGTGTTTGCAAATGGTACGGTTTAGCAAGAGTCACCATCGACTTTTATTTTATCCAAAAGGAAAGGTAAAAAAGCACAGGAAATACCTTTGAGATGTTTTCTTGAGTTCGGGGGGTAGATTATGAAAAGGGAAGGTGCTAGCACCCTTTTCATCTATGGTTTTCCATGGGCTCTTAGTTACTTGTTTAGATCACTTGCTTTGATTTTGCAATTGTTTGAAATGGTGCTTTGTGTGGTTTTGAAAGTATTTTGAAAAGAGGCCATCGTTTAGGCAATCTTTGTAATGATTCTCGTTCGTAAGAATGTATACGAAGATGTTTGTCTTTTGAAAAATGTTTCAATGTTTTGAAAGTTGTTTAGAAAATGTTTTGAAATGTGTGTTTGTTTGAAAATAGCAAAGATTATTTTGAAATTGATCAAGTGACTAGAATCATTCTACCTACTCAAAAGTCTTTCTTGTGCATTTTTATTCCTTTGACATTGTTGATTTACCATTGTTTTGGTAAACAACCCTATCTTTGGATGTTAAACGGGATGGGCGTGGGTCATCGTATGACCATGATAGCAATGTTGCCAAGTATCTTTAGCATTTCGAGGGACCAAGATCATTTGTTTTAGGCAACCTTTTGATAGCGTCATCGAGGGACTATGATCTTATTTGTTTGTTTTGCTTTGCCAAGATACTTCGCATGCATACCATGGCCATTTGTTTAGGCAACCAAGTGGGTGAAACCCTAAGGGTGCTTGTGTGCAATGTGTGTCATTTTACATGTTTTTGATTGTCTTGGATTAGGTCTTTTCTATTTGTTTGATTTTGGTCTTATCATGCAAAACCCTAGTTTTTACTAACATGGTATAAATGCGATAAATTGCGTAAAAGTAAACTAAACTATTACAACAAATATTATGGGAGGGGGGATACAAGTTTTTTGAATGGTGATGTTTGCACAAAATAAACCCTAAAATAACTATTACAACCCAATTTAATTATTATACAATAAATAAATATACAAATATTTAAATATGCAAATAAAATGTATTTATGCAAAAAATGTCTTGTATTAATTTTATGTATGAGAAAAATAAATTATTTGAGCCCTAAAAAAAAGAGAAAAAATAATATTGTTATTTTTAAAAGGGGAAACCCTAATTTTTGATTTAAAAGAAAAATATGTTCTATATTATTTATTTTATCCATTTATGTACAAGAAATAATAAATAATATTATTAACAAATATTAAAAATTAAAATATGTATGAAAATAATATTTTATGTGTATGAATAATAACAATAAAAATGCATGGTATTTTTAAATGTATTTACTATTTATTTAAGAAAATAAAGTTCTATTTATTTGTATAAAACTATTTTTATATGTGGAAAAAATAATAAAAATAAAATAAAATTGCAAAAAATTAAGAAAATATTTTTGTGATTTTTTAATATTCAGAAAAATAAATAAAAGCAATAAATATAAAAATGAAAAGAAAATATGAAAAATATACAAAATATGCAAAGGGGGTGCAAATTGTAGTCAAGGGGGGTGTGGAAAACAAAACAGAAGGCCCAAGCGCGCCCAAGCCCAGGGCAGGTCGTCCCTGTCCTCCAGCCAAACATCCTGCGCATGCGTTTTGCCTTAAACCTATAACTTGTTGTAGCTTGCATAAAAATGAAAACCCATAACATAAAAAATGTAGCTTGTAATCTCACGATTCCAATGTTATAAAATTCATAATCTAACTCTCAAAGATCAGGGAGAATTTCAGTAGCCCTAATTTCTGACCTAATTTTTTCAGCATGTTCAACATTCAAATTCTCTTAGCTCAGTTAAAATAAATGACAACTATGTATATGTACAGCTTCACCATGCTAGAGACTACATTTTTACTTCACAACTCGTGGCTTGAGGATGCTTAAATAAAGAGATAGAGATTTGAAAAATACCTCTTTCAGCTGGATTTGGATATGGCAATGTGGGGACTTTGAGTGAGGCCTGAGGATCGTGTGAGCTTCCTTGAAGTTCCCTCAAGTTATTCCAATGCTTAGCTTACCTTGTGGATGGCTGAAACTCCCTGTAGAAGTCAAGCTGCAACCTTCCAAAATGAAAATGGTGATGGCTGAAGCAGGAGTTACAACAATAATGTAAGGGCTTGGATATCTTGGATATGATGTGGATGAAGTGTTTCAAGTGTCAAGAGGCAAAACGCACGAGCAAAATATGACTTGGCTAGGATTTTGCAGAAGCTGCCCTGTTTGGGCAGAAATTTGTGTTTTTTGAGTTTGAGAGTGTTTGGGATCTTTTTCTTTCGTGTCCTGGCTTGTAACAAGTTTGTGAATATGCATGGAGTGATACAAAGTCCACTCTCTAATAGTTGTACAAGTTCTGATCCCTTTTGCCACTTTTCTTGCATTTGAAGAATGTTGAAGTGACTTGAGCCAACATGCTTGTACTAGCTAGTTATAGGGCTGACAAGGGTTGGTAAACATTGCTTGATATCTATGGACATTGCTTGTAACAAAGAAACAGGTCCATGGCTCAAGAATTGTAAAGTTGCAAAAAGCTTGCTTTATGAAAATGGCAATGTGCCCTTTATGCTATTTATGGATTTATTCCTTGTACAATGCTTCAAAAGCCAAAATAAAGCCATTATCCACTGAGTTAGAATTTAATTATGGAGTGTAGAAGGAGTTAGGACCTGTAATGCAAGGTACACGCATGCTTGAATCTGATTTGCAACTTGATCTCATGTAAAAATGGCTTGAACAAAAGTGACAAAATGCCAACTTCTCTTCTTCGATTCTCCCTAACCACAAATGATCTTGGAGAGTTCTTTGACATTTTAGAAAGCTTGCAATGTGCTCTATAATCCATATTTGAAATTCATTTTGAGATACCTCTTAGAACTAGGTGAAAAATATCCATGAAGTTGGGTCAAAAACCTGCCTAAATTAGGGCAAATTTTCACTAAGTCTTTTAGTTCATGGACCCCTATTCACAAATTCATAACTTGAGATCCAAGCATCTTTTGGGAAAACTTTGTGAATAAAAGTTGTAGATTTCATGGAGGAATACAACTTTCATGTTGGAAGTTTTCTTTGAATCCAATTTCATCAAGGTGAAAAATTGGGAAAAAATAAGAAAATTTCCATACTTAGAAAAATTCTAAGTTATGAAAAATTTTCAAATTAAAACCCTAAATTGCAAAATTGATTTTCTTGGTGAAAAAATTTCATGTTTTGAAATATCTTGATGAACTATGACCTTTGGCACTTGATTTTGACCAAAAAGTCAAAGTTTGACTTTTCAGTGCACAGTTGACTTTTAATCAGTTGACTGCAAAATTCATCTGTCAATCCTATGTACTTGAGATCTTTTGAACCATGTGATTAGGTCAAGACGATTCTATTGATTCCTTGAAATCATGCTTGAACCCAATTGGTCATTGGCTAGGTTAAAAATCAGAAATTGCCCTTTCTTAGTTAAAACCCTAATTTTGACCATTTTGCCCTTTTGATGATTTGATCAAATTTCTTGAGGAGTTGTGATCCAATATTTGATCAAATGGTACATATGAGTCTAAAATGTTGTTGTGGATAAAACATTATGAAGTTTGACTATAAATTGGCCATGGTTGACTTTTTCCCCAATACAATTGATTTTTAGGTCAACTGTCCAATTGACTGGTCAAAAATGTGGTCCAAGGCTTGAAACTTGGTATGAGAAATCTTAGAGGTCCAACATGATGTATGAAAGTCACATGAAGCATTGATGGTCCAAGAATCCTCGTGCAAACTCAAACCCTAATTTCAGGTCATCAGTGCAAGAGGAGGTGTCTTGAGCTGACCAAACCTTAATCTTGTCTTGAGCCTAAAGAGTCTTGTGAAGAAAATCTTGATAAATGAGAGGGAAAATTTTGGGGTACAACAGGTAGTTATATCAAGACCCTCTGTTTCCCCACAATGCAATAATCAGCAAAGAATGGAGAGACCGCAAAGGCAGTATACTTGGCTCAGTATGACTCTATCTCAAATTTTACCGCAATTGTTGAAAACCAACTTGGTGACTCTGAAGGAGGCTCCAAAGAATCCAGTACTACATCACCGCTGTATAATCCGAACGCCGGCTGTGCTTATCACTCCGATAGCCTGGGGCATGATACGAACAACTGCTGGGCTTTGAAGAATAAAGTGTAGGATCTGATTGATGCTAAGGAGATTGAGTTTGAAGCCCCGGAAAAGCCTAATGTCATAACGTCTCCTATGCCAAAACATGGCGCGAGAGTGAATGCTATTGGGGATGATGAAGAAGAGTCAGATTTCGACAACTGGATTTACCCGACTACTGACGGCGGATTAAGAAATTGGACAGCAAAGGACTTTGTACCCATTTCTTTTATTACACAGTAATAGACTTTTGTTTTGAGTTTGTAACAGACAATTTGAAACTTTTACGACTCGGTGCCTTGCCAGAGACACCGTGGATTTGTTTGTGAGGGCTTAATATTTGTCATTTCCATATATCATCAATAAAAGCATTGGACGTTTTCTTGCATTACGAATTTTGCGCTCCTTGTTTTTCTTTTCTATCTTGCAAAACAGCTATTGTCTTACACACACTCAGATATCATAATACAGGTCCACATCCACTCTGGATCCCACTGATAACGACTCTGCTACTGCCAGTTATAACTTCAAAAGTCCGATCAACCAAGCCGAGGACGAAGGTGAGGACGATTGTGAAGTTCCTGGGGAACTTGCTAGACTGTTACTTCAGGAAGAAAGGGCCATACAGCTGCATGAAGAGCCAGTGGAAATAGTAAATCTGGGTACGGAGGAAGACAAGAAAGAAGTCAAGATCGGTGCAAATCTGGAGCCTAGTGTCAAGCGATGGTTAATTCAGATGCTGCGTGACTATGTTGAGATCTTTGCCTGGTCTTATGAAGATATGCCTGGGTTGGATACCGATATTGTGGTTCACCGCCTGCCCACCAAGGAAGACTGTCCTCCAGTGAAGCAGAAAGTTCTTCGAATGCGCCCAGAGATGTATGAGAAAATCAAGGCTGAGGTTATGAAACAGTTTGATGCTAGTTTTCTAGCAGTTACTTCTTACCCGCAGTGGGTTGCCAACGTGGTTCCAGTGCCGAAGAAAGATGGTAAGGTTCGAATGTGTGTTGACTATAGGGATCTAAACAGGGCGAGCCCCAAGGACGATTTCCCTCTGCCTCATATCGACGTTCTGATTGACAACACCGTACAACATAAAATCTTCTCCTTTATGGATGGTTTTTCCAGTTACAATCAAATTAAGATGGCTCCCGAAGACATGGAGAATACAACATTCGTCACACAGTGGGGTACCTTTTGCTACAAAGTCATGCCTTTCGGATTGAAGAATGTTGGGGCAACGTATCAGCGCGCCATTGTCGCTTTGTTCCACGACACGATCCATCATGAGATTGAGGTATACGTCAACGACATGATTGCAAGGTCCCAGACTGAAGAAGAACACCTTGACCATCTTCAGAAGTTATTTGACAGGTTGAAGTTGTACAAGCTGAGGCTAAACCCGAACAAGTGCACCTTCGGGGTGAGGTCTGGTAAGCTGCTGGGCTTCGTCGTTAGTGATAAACGTATTCAAGTGGATCCTGCAAAGGTGAAGGCTATATAGGAAATGCCAGCTCCCCGAACAGAAAAAAAAGTCAGAGGCTTTTTGGGACATCTGAACTATATTGCCCGATTCATCTCACACCTGACTGCTACTTGTGAACCAATCTTCAAGCTACTGAAGAAAGATCAAGTAGTAAGATGGAACGATGAATGTCAGGCCGCTTTTGAAAGGATCAGAGAATATCTCCAAGAGCCACCTATTCTGATGCCTCTAGTTGAGGAAAGACCCCTGATCCTATACTTGACAGTACTCGACAATTCAATGGGGTGCGTGCTGGGGCAGCATGACGAGTCTGGCCGAAAAGAGCATGCTATTTATTACCTTAGCAAAAATTTTACCGACTGCGAGACCCGATACTCGTTGCTTGAGAAAACTTGCTACGCTTTGGCATGGGCTGCTCTCCGGCTGAGACAGTATATGCTGACTCACACTACTCTATTGATATAAAAGATGGATCCAATCAAGTATATCTTCAAAAAGCCAGCCTTGTCCGGAAGAATAGCAAGATGGCAGATGATCTTGACTGAGTATGACATCCAATACACGACCCAAAAGGCAATTAAGGGAAGTGTGTTGACAGATCATTTAGCGCATCAGGCAGTGGATGATTACCAGTCTATAAATTTCGAGTTCCCGGATGAGAATATCATGTTGGTGACTGACTGTGAGACACCTGGACCGGATGAAGGACCTGAGGAGGGATATCGATGGTCTATGTACTTTGATGGAGCTTCAAACTCTTTAGGTAATGGCATTGGCGCCGTGATCATATCTCCTGAAGGCTCTCATACTCCGTTCACCGCCCGACTATGCTTCAATTGCACCAACAATATGGCGGAGTATGAAGCGTGCATCATGGGTCTTCGAGCAACAATTGACCTAAGGATTAAGTTCTTGAGTGTATTCGGAGATTCCGCTCTCGTGATCAGCCATATCAAAGGCAGGTGGGATACGAAACACCCAAATCTTATTCCTTACAAAGAGTATGTATTGACTTTGCTTCCACACTTCGAGGAGATAACCTTTGAACACTTCCCTAGAGAGGAGAATCAGTTAGCGAACGCGCTAGCTACGATGTCTTCTATGTTCAAGGTCAGGTGGGACAACGAGGCTCCCCAAATTACCATTGAAAGGTTGGACGAACCCGCACATTGCTGTGACATTGAGACTGAAGAAGTAGCAGATAAACCCCGGTTTCACGAGGTAAAGAGGTATCTTGAGGCTCAGGAATACCCCGAGGGTGCATCTGTTAATGATAAGAAGTTTCTGAAGAGGTTCGCGGAGAAGTTCTTCATCAGTAATGACATCCTTTACAAGCGTAACCATGACTCAACCTTACTGCGTTGTGTAGCTAAGAACGAGGCAGAAATAATCATGGCGGAGTTACATGAAGGTACTTTCGGAACTCATTCCAGTGGACACACCATGGCAAAGAAAATCCTTCGGGCAGGATATTATTGGTCCATAATGGAAGCCGATTGTTATCAGCATTCTCGGACCTGTCATAAGTGCCAAGTCTATGCTGATAAGGTACACATACCTCCAGTTCCTCTGAATGTCTTAACGGCTCCTTGGCCTTTTGTAATGTGGGGCATCAATATGATTGGCGAGATCAGACCTACTGCTTCTAACGGGCATCGTTTCATCTTGGTAGCAATTGATTAGTTTACAAAGTGGGTTGAAGAAGCTTCCTTTGCTACTGTAACCAAGAAAGTCGTGGCACGGTTTATTCGGCACAATCTGATCCGTCGATATGGTGTACCAGAGAGGATCATTACAGACAATAGTACAAATCTCAACAATACAATGATCACCGAGCTCTGCAAGCAGTTAAAGATACAGCATCACAACTCTTCTCCCTACTGGCCAAAGATGAATGGGGCTATTGAAGTGGCTAATAAGAACATCAAGAAGATTGTGCAGAAGATGACGGTGACATACAAAGACTGACACGAGATGTTACCATTTGCCCTTCATGGATACCGTACCTCAACGCAGACATCAACAAGGGTAACCCCCTATTCCTTGGTATATGGTATGGAGGTAGTCTTGCCCATTGAAGTTCAGATACCCTCTCTTCGGATTATGAAGGATGCAAGTTTGAGCGAAGATGACTGGATTCAGACCCGACTTGACCAGCTGAACTTAATTGACGAAAAGAGACTTACTGCTATTTGTCATGGTCAAACGTATCAAAAGCGGATGATCAAGGCATTTAACAAGAAAGTTAAACGACAAGAGTATCAAATTGGGGATCTGGTGATCAAACGCATCATATTACCTCAAGGTGATCCCAGGGGCAAATGGACCCCTACGTACGAAGGGCCATTTATGGTTAAGAACATTTTCTCGGGAGGAGCTATGACTCTAACCACCATGGATGGTGACGACCTTCCTCACCCCGTCAATGCAGACATAGTGAAAAGATACTACGCATAATCAAAGACCCGCTAGGTCGACTGGCCTAGGCAAAAATAAGGGCTTCCCGGCAAACCAAAAGGGTTCGGGCAAAAATAAGGGATGAAAATGAAAAATATGTACACCTGGCAAGTTGAAAACCTAAAAAGGCGGCTTGGGCAAAAAAGGGTATCCCGGTGGACTGAAAACCCGAAAGGGCGGTCCAGGCAAAAATTAGGGATTAAAGCGTAACACTATGTCTCATTAGATCACCTTGCAACCAGACTTTGGTATCGACTATCAAGCTCGGATGGCACTAATCAATCTGATCTACCTTCAATCAAGTAGCAAAGTGATGAGATGCTCGAAGACATAAGGGCAATAGCAGAGTTGGAACCCAGTGGGATTATTCACATAGCTTTTTTTTCTTTGTTTTACACAAATTGTATAAATTCTGTTTGTTCGGCGGTGTTCTCTTACTAGGACGTCAGCCTCTTGTACAAAAACGCCTATTTATAGGCCAAACTTCAAAGTCAATACAATTCATTTTCACAAAGAAATTTCAAACTGTTTTCTTTTTTTTTGTTTTGTTTTGCAAGAACGTCCAATGTTCATTTTTGATATATGCATTTGACATTGATTGCTGCTCATATATATTTACATACGAAACAAAAGACGATTTCTCGTAATATCAGGAACAGGGGCAAATAAGAATTGTCCCGACCTTACAGTTGCTCTGTCCACCAGGTACAGGGATAGATTTAGCTGAAGAATATGACTAAGGTACATTCACTCCCCGCAGAGTAAGAAAAAGACAGTAGTGTTAATTCTCCCCAGCTGAGGATCGCAACCACGAATGAGTCGTTGACATTCTCCCCAAGCAGAGTTTATCTACCATCGGCACTAGAAAGGTTATCCCCAATGAAGTCGCAACTGGAAAATCATCCCCAGCGGAGTTCATTCCTTTCACAAACAGAAACTCAATTCCCAACAGAGTTTCATTATCACCAGCAATGATAATTCATCCCCAACCGAGGTTATTTATCCAGATCAGCAGATCTTCTAGCAGAATATCTCTCTTCCCCATAGAGTCATTTCCTCATCAGTTTATTCCCCAACGGAGTTATCCTCTCCTGCAGGTTTATCCTCACAACCATCTTCATTCACTATCCCCAACGGAAATAAAGAATTCAACTCTTTTTTCCAGTAGCAATCTGGGATTTATTTTCCCCAGATAAAAACATCACATTTCCACACATCATGAAACATGCATATATGCATCATACGAACACAATCTCATTTATTTTGAGAACATCATTGCCTGATACATATCATGCATTACATACAGCTAACCTTTACCTTTCAGGAAAGATACAATCAAATTCTCACAAAATTCAAGTTGTGAAGCCCGGGTACGATTGATAATAGTTTAATCCCCAGTTGAATAACGGACGACCGAAGTTCCTAAAATTCAACTTTCCTCTTCAATAGAGATGTTTCCTCAGTAGAATACGGACGACTGAAGATCCTAAAATTCAACAGAGATGATTCCTCAGTAGAATACGGACGACTGAAGTTCCTAAAATTCGACAGAGATGATTCTTCAGTAGAATACGGATGACTGAAGTTCCTAAAATTCGACAGAGATGATTCCTCAGTAGAATACGGACGACCGGAGTTCCTAAAATTCGACAGAGATGACTCCTCAGTAGAATACGGACGACTGGAGTTCCTAAAATTCAAACAGAGACGACTCACCAGCAGAATAATGGACGACGAAGCTCTTAAAATTCTACTTCTTTCAACAGAGATAAGCCTTCCCCATCGGAATCTTCCTCAACGACAGGTATACAAGCTCTCGCTAAGGAATCTTTTATGCGATCGACACTCCTTCGAATGGCATCTTTAAGCCCATCCCCTCGTCATCAATTTCCCAAATGGCACCTGTAAGCCCATTCCCGACATCGCAAGACAATTACCACTTCATGCGAGTGAAAATTTATGGGCACTCTAGTGTTCAATCATCTTCCAATTTCAGATCACGAAAGGCAGACAAGCCAATCTAAATCTTCAGGTTTAAGAAGATTGAACAAGGGCAGCTGTTGTACCCCAAAATTTTCCCTCCCATACTTCTCAAAACATTTCAAGAAAGATCCTCAAGTTGCTCAAGGTAGTCCAAGGGTTGGCCAGCCAAGCTCTCTCCTAAGGCATTCTACCTCAAATTAGGGTTTCATGTTGCATCAAGTTTCAAGCCTTGCAGAGAAAGTTTGCTCAGTCAATTGCTCAAAGGCCTAAAAATCGACTTTGCTAGGGCAAAAGTCAACTGTGGCCCACATACAGTCAAACTTCAAGATTTTTGGTCAACATCCTCATTTTGAATTATATTTCATCATTTTATAAATGTTTGATCATGATTCATCAAGGATTGCTCATAATTCATCAAGAACCAAAAGTTGCTAAATTAGGGTTTTGCAGGAAAAGTCAACTCAACTTTGACCAAACATAACTTTCTCATACTTTATGAGAAATGACCCATCCAAAGACCATTTTGAAGAGGATGCAATTCCCTACAATTAATATTTATCTCCAAAGTTCAAAATATGCACTCACAAGAAGTTATGAATTTAGACATCATAGGTCACTTTGAAAAGTCAACAAAAACACCTTTTTTGTCAAAGCTTCATACATTAGAATGGAATATCAAATTGAGATGAGACCAAAAGGTTTGATTAGAGGACATCTCAAGCTTTCTAAAAAGTCCAAGAACACCTTCAAAGAGTCAAAATTGAGGAAGTTATGCATTGGTGAAGTTGACCTTTTTTGTAAAATTGCCAAAAGTCAACTATGCCTAAAACTTCAATTTGTGCCAAATGGGCCCAATCTTTTTCACTTGTTTTGAGTTGGAAACATAGTCCACGAGATCTAGCCCTTTCCACTTGTCATTATCATGTTTTTATTATTTATTTTGATTTTTATTTGATTTAAATCAATTTAAAGCAAAATAAATCATGAGAAAATCTAAAGCATTGAAAACTCAAGATTTTATACTTGTTTCAGGTCTCAAATCCAGTTGGCATGTATTCAAATCCGTGTAAAGGCATGAGGTGCACAAAAAGATTGGTTTTAGGCTATTTTTGGAATGATATTGAAGTGTATCAAATCACAATCAAATTCAATAATGGAGGGAGATTATGATCATTCTTTCAACCCTAATCTATTCCTCAATACATATAGAAGGAATGCAGACCAAAAACTAGGTGAGAAGGAGGCGTGGGATCAAGAACAAAAGTTGGAAAAAATCAAGAAAAAGTGCAAACACGAATTCCCACTCAGAGGTCAATTCAAGACCCTTGGACCATTGCAATCGCTTCCTGGGATCCCTAGCAAGAAAAAGCAATCAAAAGCAAGCGTTTCCAGGCCCTATATCTCACTGTAAGTCCATCACGACATGGCTTCTTTCTTGAATTCTGTTTGCAAAATTCTGGCATGTATAGCATAATATAATCATAGATCCTTGTTCACCATGACAATTGCAAGCTTTCTGTAATACCCAATTGTGTTTTCATAGACTGAATCGATAATTGCCATTGTTAGGTTTTTTGGTTCTGTTTTAGGGTTTTTGTATACAGGAAAAATTAGTCTTCATGAAGGGTACCATCATGTTTAGAATGACAAGACGAATCCAATTATGGCATTAGATGTCATTTATATTGCTCATGGAGGATTTTGGAACGAGCTCTGTTTGTAGTGACGGACAAACGTCCGTAGGTAAAAGTGTTTCACTTTTACCAACGGTGCAAGGAGGGAGACGAAGACGTGGCAAACCATCACTCGTCCATTTGAATTTCCACGCGAGTTTTCCATATAACGCTTGTTTATAATATAATTATTGTTTTGTATTATTATAACAACATAAGCAGCTGGCTCAGTTGGTAAGTGGAGCGTGGAAAAGTACATTGGGGCCTGGGTTCGAATCCCAGGTTCCCCTTTATTTGCATAATATTTGTTTTTTCATGATTCAGCGCGCATACAAAGCCAAGGCCTATCATACACCCCCAACATCCAACCATATAGGCGTTCTAGAAACCATATCTGATGGCCATGATGTGGTGACCATGGTATGCCTCAGTCAAGGCAACGTGCTAGATCCAAAAAGTCAAACGTGGACACCCTTGGGCTTGGGCCAGATTACTTCTCACACCCTCCAATGACTTTTCAGGCCCATTCTCTCTTTCTATTTTCTTTTATATTTTATTTTATTTCATTTCATTTATTTATTTTATTTACTAACCAATCAATTATTTTTCTTTTTATCAAAAAAATCATAAAAATAATACTTTTCACAAATTAGGTTTAGACTTTATTTTTTATCAAAAAATTAAATTAATTTAATTAGATTTTAATTTTAGGTAAACTTTAATTCTTTTTGTGAATAATTAAAACTAATTAGAATAATTAGGTTTTTATTTCTAATTTAATTTTTTTCTTAAAATAACAAAAACACAAAAATAGGCCATGCAATTATTTTTATTAATTAATTTAATCACTAATTAATTTTTGTATTTAATTTGGAAAACTTAATTCTTTTATTAAAAACAACAAAAAAACAATTTTTCTTTTGATTAGGTTAGAAGGGTCAAAACCCTAATTTCTTCCCGATCTTAATTTTTCTTGCGCTCTTTATTATTTTATTTTTATCCTATTAATGTAACTGTTCACAAGTTGTAATAGTTAATTAGGACGTTTATTTTCATTTATCGCTTTATTCTTTTTAAAGGGTTTGTTTTTGGCTATGTAAATACCTGAAGCCTTGTAATAGCGTAGTTTAATTTCCGCACATTAAATTCCGCAAATATTTAACTGTTAGATGTATGATATAGGGACGCATGACAAGAATGTATGTAAAACTTTAAAACGGTTAGATAACCCTAAAATGTGCAAATAATATAATCAGAAATTGAATCACTCGCACATGCGCACTCCTAGGGTACACTCCCACTCGGTTGCCTTCGATAAACGGTCATTGAGTATAGGATGCTTTAGTGGTCGTCCTTTTGTCCAAAGATCAAAGTTGCCTCGGAATGGTTGCCTCGGATATTGTTGCCTCGGATAATTGATCTAAGACATTAGGGTTATTACTAAGACGTCCTAACATTGCTTTAGTGACCGTACGTCCCATTCGAATTGACCCTCAAAACTCCAACGACGGTGCTACCTACTCATTAATAGTGGGATAGCGCTGTCTAAAAGAAACGAATACAAAAATATTCTTTTTTCGAGTAGGTTCATTAGTTCTTAAGTACTTGCTCAAACAAAACAAACTTTTTTTCACACTTACACTCATTTACAAACAAGTTTTCAAAAACACTTCATTACACTCTTGAAGATAGAAGCAAGAGTTAAATCGAAGTCAAAACAAAAACTTTTCAAATCAGATAAACACACAAGAAAGCAATTTTGAAAATGATGAGCAAGTACCTAAGAGCCCGTAGAAAACTACGGATAGAAAGGGTGCTAATACCTTCCCTTTCTATAATCTATCCCCCGTACTCAGAAATATCTCGAAAAAGGAATTTTTCTGTGCTTTTTTCCTTTCCTTGTTGGATAAAATAAAATACGGTGGCAACTCTTGCTTACCGCGACATTTTGCAAACAAAAACGCAAAACGCAAACCAATATTCCTAAAAAATAGTCCCGGTTCTGGCCACCGTATCACAACAGTCTCTATAGTATGCTTTTGAACAGACCCCACTGATGATGTACAAGCATCATTTCAAATCATAAACACTGGAGTTATAAGGAAGATAATCCCTAGTCAGTCCCTTTGAGCCTAAGAAGTAGGATTTTTTTCTTTTCATACAAATTAAAACCCTTAATCATAACCTGGGACATGTTAGTTTTCTCAATTGATTTAGATGTGAATTCATTCGCGAGCTCTACCTTCATACACGATAAATAATGTAGAAGACACTCTAAAAAAAGACGGTGATGGCTCCGCATAATCATCAAAGCAGGTAGTCATTATTTTTCAAAAGAAAAGCCTGCTAAGTCAAAACTTATGAAGGAGACTTAAGAAAAAAAAACTAGGGCATCCCGCTGACTGTAATCACAAAAGAACCAGTTCAGGCAAAAGTAGGGATAACAAAATTAAAAAAAAGAGGTCCTACAAATCCTCAACAAAAAAGAAATGGTTACAAAAATGACTGCCTTCTCAAACAAACGTTCAATTTCTGAACCATCACCAAGTATCAGAGCAAAGATTCCAGACTCAATTGGGATCTAAACGCACAATTAACTGAGTATTGGACTGAAGAACATCACGAAGAATGGGTTGGGTACAAATAAAATTTGAGCTTTTATCCTTTGTTTCTTAAACCGTGAACCAGGACACATTTTAACCCTTAAAAGTCCTACCTAAAGCATGGATTAGTTCGAAAGCATACTGTTACAAAAGGTATCCTGACTTCTGTAGGGTTTGCTATAAATCCTGAGCTGATATCACACTCTTACAAAATTTGTTTGTTTTACTAAAAAATGAATTTTCAAACTTCAAGACAGACATAAGCTTTGCATTCTTAAAATACCATTGTTTGCATATGACTATTTGTACAACAATAGAGAAATTCGCACGACGAATATTCAATGAACAAAAATCCTCTTAATGAGCAGAATCACCTTGGATGGAAAGACATTCCAGTAATAGGCCTTTCATAATCAAGGGGCATGGCATGGTGTCCAGCTAATCTGGGGCAGTCAAGTCAAGGTTCGAGGAATCTCTCAGAAAATGCCAAATAACCAGGGACATATCTCCATCTGAATCACTTGGGGCATTGGACATGAATTCCAGCAATGAATCTTGTACGATCAAACAAACATCTTCTGGCAGTGTGGCAACACTTACTACTATGGACGATGATAATTCTCCATACCCGGTGAACATGGACATAGTCAGAAAATACTATGCGTGAACAAATACACGCTAGGTTGACTGACTTAGGCAAAAATAAGGGCGCCCCGACGAACCAAAGGAGTTCGGGCAAAAATTAGGGATATACATATGAAAAAAATCCGTACACCCGACAAGTCGAAAACCTGAAAAGGCGGCTTGGGCAAAAAAGGTTATCCCGATGGACTGAAAATTTGAAAGGACAGTCCATGCAAAAGTTAGGGATTAAAGCGTACGACTACATCCCGTCATCTTGTCATTTGTCTATCTGTAGAATACTCCCTAATCAACATCTACTCAAAACCCCAGGAGTTGGATGACCCTCAAACCATCCACAAAATCTCGGCTGATATTTTCTCCAACAGGTACCGAGACAGGGGCATCCTGCTACAAGGTCACTACCATATTCTTAGCATGCAACCTAATGATGTCAGGTGTTCTCATACCCCGACAGGGTAAGAATCTCCAACTACTGCTCCAACATCTAAGAAAGATCCCCCGGTGAAGTCGCCAAGCTTCTCAGGATTCCCCAATAGGATCTCACAAAATCCCCAAGCATATTACGGAGTTTCCCTTCCCCAAAGAATTTCTTCTCAAAATGACAAAAAAAGAATTCTCAGCGGAAACATTCTAAATAAAGCAGACTTTCTTCTAGAAACAGTTCAGGTACGATCCAGAGATGGATGTCATCCTAATACATATTCTAGAGTCTCCTCTAGAAACGACGCAAATACGATCCAGAGACGGATGTCATTCTGACACTTATTTCAACACATCATCTAGAAACAGTTCAGGTACGATCCAGAGATGGATGTCATCCTGACACATAATCCAGATTCTCATTTAGAAACGGTTCAAGTACAATCCAGAAATGGATGTCATCCTGACACTTACTGCAGATTCTCTCCTAAAAACAGTGCAGATACGATCCATAGACGAATGTCATTCTGACACTTATTCCAGGCTATCATCTAGAAATGGTTCAGGTACGACCCAGAAACGAATGTTATCTTGACACCTACTTCAGCTTCTCTCCTAGAAACAGTTCATGTACAATCCAAAGACGGATGTCATCCTGACACTTACTCCAGATTCTCATTTAGAAATGGTTCAGGTACGATCCAGAAATGGATGTCATCCTGACACCTACTCCAGATTCTCTCCTAGAAACAACGCATATACGATCCAGAGACGGATGTCATTCTAACACTTATTTCAACACATCATCTAGAAAAAGTTCAGGTACAATCCAGAGACGGATATTATCCTGACACTTACTCCAGATTCTCATATAGAAACATTTCAGGTACGATCCAGAGATGAATGTCATTCTGACACTTACTCTAGATTCTCATCTAGAAACAGTTCAGGTACGATCCAGAAACGGATGTCATCCTGACACTTACTCCAGATACTCTCCTAGAAACAGTGCATAAACGATCCAGAGACGGGTGTCATTCTGACACTTATTCCAGGTTATCATCTAGAAACGGTTCAGGTACGATCCAGAAACGGATGTCATCCTGACACCTACTCCAGATTCTCTCATAGAAACAGTTCATGTACGATCCAGAGATGAATGTCATCCCGACACTTACTCCAGATTCTAATCTAGAAACGGTTCAGGTACGATCCCAAAATGGATGTCATCCTGACACTTACTCCAGATTCTCTCCTAGAAAGAATGCAGATACGATCTAGAGATGGATGTCATTCTGACACTTATTCCAGGCTATCATCTAGAAATGGTTCAGGTACGATCCAGAAATAGATGTCATCTTGACACCTACTCTATATTCTCTCCTAGAAATAGTTCAGGTACGATCCAGAAACAGATGTCATCCTGACACTTACTCCAGATTCTCTCCTATAAACATTGCAGATACGATCCAGAGACGGATGTCATTCTGACGCTTATTCTAGACTATCATCTAGAAATGGTCCAGTTCAGATACGATCCAAAGACAGATGTCATCCGGATACTTATTCAAATCCTCTTTTAGAAATAGTTCAGGTACGATCCAGAGACGAATGTCCTCCTGATACTTATTCCAGACTATCTTCTAGCAACATTTCAGTTCACGAATTTTACCTTCCCCAACAGAGTTTATTTCTCTAACAACGGAAGTTCATCTCCTTGCATTTCAACTTTAACAAATCTGAAGACCTACATTCTTCACCCCAAGCCACAATTAGGGATTTATTTTCCCTAGTTCAGCAATACAACAATGGAACAACAGACACGTTCATACTTTGCATTCATACAAACATCATAGCATATATGTTGTACCCTAAAATTTTCCCTCCCATACTTCACAAAACATTTCAAGAAAGATCCTCAAGTTGCTCAAGGTAGTCCAAGGGTTGGCCAGACAAGCTCTCTCCTAAGGCAATCTACCTCAAATTAGGGTTTCATGTTGCATCAGGATACTTGAGTCCAAGGGATCCCAAATTCTCACCAATGTCTTAATATGTTATCAAGATCATCCATGTCAAGTTTCAAGTCTTGCAGAGGAAGTTTGCTCAGTCAATTGCTCAAAGGCCTGAAAATCGACCGTGCTAGGGCAAAAGTCAACTGTGGCCCACATACAATCAAACTTCAAGATTTTTAGTCAACATTCTCATTTTGAAGGATATTTCATCATTTTATCAAGGGTTTATCATGATTAATCAAGGATTTCTCATAATTCCTCAAGACTCAAAAGTTGCTAAATTAGGGTTTTGCAGGAAAAGTCAACTCAACTTTGACCAAGCATAACTTTCTCATACTTTATGAGAAATGACCCATCCAAAGCTCATTTTGAAGGGGATGCAATTCCCTACAATCCATATTCATATCCAAAGTTCAAAATATGCACTCACAAGAATTTATGAATTTGGACATTATAGGTCATTTTGAAAAGTCAACAAAAACACCTTTTTTGTCAAAGGTTCATACATGAGCATGGAATATCAAATTGAGATGAGACTAAATGGGTTGCTTATAGGACATCTCAAGCTTTCCAAAAAGTCCAAGTACACCTCCAAAGAGTCAAAATTTAGGAAGTTATGCATTGGTGAAGTTGACCTTTTTTGCAAAATTGCCAAAAGTCAACTATCCCTAAAACTTCAATTTTTGCCAAATGGGCCCAATCTTTTTCACTTGTTTTGAGTTGGCAACATAGCCCACGAGCTCTAGCCTTTGCCACTTGTCCATATGTTATTTTTATTATTTATTTTGATTTTTATTTGAATTAATTCAATTTAAATCAAAACAAATCATATAAAATCAAAAATATTGAAAACAAAAGATTTGGTGATTGTTTCAGGTCTTAAATTACAGATAGCAAGCATTCAAACTCGCGTAAAGGCATGTGTGCACAAAAAGATTGGAAATAGGCCAAATTTGGAAAGTTTTCAAAGTGAATCAAATCAAATATCCAAATCATTGATGGGGGAAGATTGAGAGCAGTTATTAACCCTAATCCCTTCATTGATACATATAGAGGGTGTGCAGACCTAAAAACAGGTTAGAAACAGGCGCAGCAAGCAAAGAAAAAACTGGAAAAAAATCAAGAAAAGTGGTAGATCGAATTTGCACTTAGAGGCATCCTCAAGGCTCTTTGCCTATCCCAATCGGTTCCTGGGAGTCTCAGCAAGCCAAAGCAATCAAGAACAAGCATTTTCAAGCCCCAAATCACACTGTAAGTCGCTCACGATACCTCTCTTTTCTTGAAATTGAATCTCATGATTTAGGCATTGTTAGGATGAATTAATCACATATTCTTGATCTATGAAACATATGCAAGCTTTCTGCATGATTTAATTGCATTTATATGGCCTGTAGCGAATTTCACCATTGCTAGGTTTTTCGGTTCCGTTTTAGGGTTTTTGTATGCAGGGAAAATTGGCCTTCATGAATGGTACCTTTAGGTTCAGAATGACCAGGCGAATCCAACCATGGCGTTAGGTTTCATTTATATGGCCCATGGAGGATTTTTGAACGAGCATTGCTTATAGCTACAGACAAACGTCCGTAGGTAAAAGTTTGAGACTTTTACCCACGGAGAGAGGAAAGAGACGATGAGTTGTCACTGTTCCATTGGCCTATTCAAACCTGGCGCGCATTTTCTTTTTGTTTTCCACTAATTTTTGTTTTTATATATTATTATTATTATCCATTACATATACAAAAAGAGCAGCCAGCGCAGTTGGTTACAGGGTATGTGTATATTGCCTTAGGGCCTGGGTTCGACTCCCAGGTCCCCCACTTTTCTCTATGTTATTTTCTTTCAGGCAATCACATGCATGCACAAGCCAGGGGTCCACCATACACATTTCCAATCTAGACAACCAAGTGTCAGATGGCCAAATCTGATGGCCATCATCTGAAGGTGCACCAAAGCCAAGTCAAACGTGCATGCATTGGATTTCAGAGGTCAACGTGGACCTTCTCAAATGGGCCCAGATCTGACTATTCACACCCCTCAAAATTGCTATCCAGGCCCAATTCTTTTATATATTTTATTTAACTTATTTAATTTATTTACTAACCCAAAATTAATTTTCTTTTTATCAAAAAAATCCCAAAAATATTATTTTTCACCAATTAGATTTAGGTATATTTTTTATCAATAAATTAATTAATTTAATTAGGTTTGATTAATTTAGATAACTTTAATTTATTTTGTACATAATTAAAAATAATTAGAATAAATAGGTTTTATTACTAACTTAATTATATTTTATCTTTTTTTCCTAAAATAATCAAAACACAAAAATAGGTCTTGTAATTATTTTCATTAATTAATTTAATCGCTAATTAATTTAGCATTTATTTTTAAAACCTAATCCTTTTTCTTAAAAAATATTAAAAACAACAAAAAAACATTTTCTCTTTAATTAGGATAGAAGGGTCAACACCCTAGTTCGCATTCGATCTAATTTGTCATCGCGCGCTTTATTTTATTTTTTATCCCAATTATTGTATCTGCTCACAGTTTGTAATAGTTTAAATTAGGACATTTATTTTATCGCTTTATATTTCGAAGGGTTTGTTTTTGGCTATGTAAATACCCGAAGCCTTGTAATAGCGTAGTTTAAATTCCGCATTTTAAATTCCACAAATTATTAACTGTTAGATGTTTGATAATAGGATGCATGACAAGAATGCATGACTAATTTTAAAACAGTTAGATCACCCTAAATGTGCAAAGATAAAATAATCTGAAACTGAATCACTCGCACATGCGCACTCCTAGGGTACATTCCCACTTGGTTGCCTTCGGTAAACGGTCATTGAGTATAGGATGCTTTAGTGGTCGTCCTCTTGTCCAAAGATCAAGGTCGCCTCGGAAAAGTTTCTTCGGATATTGTTGCCTCGGATAATTGATCTAAGACTTTAGGGTTACTACTAAGACGTCCTAACATTGCTTTAGTGACCGTACGTCCCTTTTCGAATTGACCCTCAAAACTCCAACGACGGTGCTACCTACTCACTAATAGTGGGATAATGCTGTCTAAAGGAAACGAATACAAAACGATTCTTTTTTTGAGTAGGTAGATTAGTTCTTAAGTACTTGCTCAATCAAAACAAAATTTTCACACTTACACTCCTTTACAAACAAAGTTTTCAAAAAAACACTTCATTACACTCTTGAAGACAGAAGCAAGAGTTAAATCAAAGTTAAAACAAAAAACTTTTCAAAGCCACAAACACAAAGAATTTTTTTTTGAAAATGATGAGCAAGTACCTAAGAGCCCGTAGATAACTACGGATAGAAAGGGTGATAATACCTTCCCTTTCTATAATCTACCCCCCGTACTCAGAAATATCTCGAAAAAGGAATTTTTCTGTGCTTTTTTCCTTTCCTGTTGGATAAAATAAAAGACGGTGGCGACTCTTGCTTACCGCGACATTTTGCAAACACAAACGCAAAATACAAACCAGCAAATTCCTTAAAAAATAGGGAAACACGTCCCGGTTCTGGCCACCGTATCACAGAACTGGCGACTCTGCTGGGGAGTTAATAAGTGGGGTGTACCTTAGGAATAGTTCATCATATTGTTTTCAATTGTTTGATATGTTTGCTTTATCTTTGTGGGATTTGTATCAGAGTTACTATAGATCCTAACCCGGATCCGGGGACACCTTTTAGGTAAGTAGCAATAAACAACGAGGGAACTGTACGACATATACCGATACGGTTGAAGCAGTAGCTACATTGGTGTGACACATTAGTTGGTACCGATATCCCTTGTGGAGGATTAAGGAGAGTATGTGGCTGCTAATGGTTCATTAAGCATCAACTGACCTTAGAACCTATAATTGACCAACTTGGCCATAGAAAAATAGTAGTATGCTACACTCATTGAGACCATACTCTCGCGATGATTCCGGCTGCAAGAAAAGGTTGCTAAACTGGAATTATGACCGATCGAGGATGGTCAGTGATATTGAGAACCTCTAGAACCCGGTTACTATTACTAGGACAAGTTGAACCAACTAAACTGCAAGAGGGTAGTATCTAAACTCCATGCCAGCCTGAAATTTAAGGGTTATTGTGTGACTTGTTTGCCCTTACCATGTTTGCTATCTGTGATACCTATGGTGTGTTCTTATCATGACATCATGCATCATGACATTGCATGCATATTTCATTAGACTAACCATTTCAAAGACCGAGGGGATTCATCTTTGTTCTATTTTGCAGATCATGGCATTTATGCGCAAAAATACCATTCGGATCAACTTCGTGCAGATCCTTGCTCAGCTTAGAGAGTTGGTTTCCAAAGTTCCTGATACTTCTTCCTTTGTTAGAAGACATGGTCATCTCCTCAGCCTGGTCACTTCCAAGTTGGATGAACAAATGATGAGTGTGTTGTTCCAATTTTTTGACCCATTGCATCACTGTTTCACCTTCCCGGACTATCAATTGGTCCCTACTTTGGAGGAGTTGTCCGATTTACTTGGTATATCTATTCTAGAGAAAATACCATTTACAGGTTTGGAGATAGCTCCTAGGCCGGAGGATATTGCTTCAGCCCTCCATTTGACAAAGGCTGACGTAGTATCTAACTGGGACACCCAGAGTGGGATGAAAGGTTTCTTGGCTAAGTTCTTGATTGATCAGGCTCAATAGTTCTAGGATAGTTTGGACTTTCGAGCATTTGAAGACATCCTGGATCTCCTAATTTATGGCTTGGTTCTGTTCCGAAATTCAGATTCTTTTATCGATGTAAACACAGTTAAGATCTTCATGTCCCGTAACCCAGTGCCTACACTCTTGGGTGATATTCTGCATGCTCTTTACACCCGTACTATTCGGAAACAGGGAACTCTCATGTGTTGTGCACCGCTGCTGGCGAGGTGGTTTATTTCTCACCTCCCCAAATCTGTATTGAAGAATGATGAAGGTATGGGTTGGGCTTACAGAATCATGTCCCTTGCTCATACGGACATCCTTTAGAGTACTAAAGATATGGAAAAGGTGGTTGTCATTGATCGGTGTGGGGAATATCCTAATGTTCCATTGCTTGGAATTAGAGGAGGGATCACCTATAATCCTTGTTTGGCCTTACGACAGTTTGGACGAGCTCGAAGGTACGATCCTCATGAGCTGCTGCTTCCAGAAATTGTCTTTGACTTCATGGGGGATGTTGAGGGACATCGCCGCGAATTTATGCGAGCCTGGGATAGGGTGAACAGGTCTGATCCACATGATCTAGGAATGAAAACTTCTCTCCCGATGCAACCATATCTCCAGTGGATTTGAGCTCGTGCTCAAAAGCTGGGAATGCCATATGAAGCTGTTTTGCCGGTGATTGTGGAGCATACTGATGAAGAAGGGGTTCGTTATACGATCCTCCATCCTCATATGCCTACTAATCTGGGGGCATTGAAGATATCTTGGATCCAGCTAAGGGAGGAGCGGGATACCTACAGAGAGAAGTATCATGAGCAGGAACGGAAGATCCTGAAGCTTACAAGGCAGCTGGAGACAAAGAGGACAATCAACGATTATGTCAGCACGAAAGGAAAACGACCATGGGAATGCTGATGTCTTTTATTGTTTCGAGTTTAGATTTGCTTTTCAGTGTTTCTTTTGTAACGCCTTAAAGGCATTTATTAAACATTGTTTCAAGTTTTTATCTAATAAAGTGTGTTTCATTTTGGTTTACAAATTTGAATCTCCCTAAAGTCTTTGAAATCATTTCATACGCATTCCATTCCCATGCACCTCATTATAGGTACCCTTACAGGTTTCTCATCTTCTTTGCTGCTTATTTCAGCAATCATGTCTTCTGAAACATCTACTGATCAAGCCATCAAGGCTCTGCAAGCTCAGAATGCTCAGTTCCAGGATATGTTCATGAACTTGGCCAAGGGTCAACAAGATCTGAAGACTCTTATCTTGAAGGATAAGAAGAAGAAGAAGAAGAAGAAGAAGACGGTACTCCTGAATATGGGTCACAGGTTTGGGAACAGGTTGAGACATGATGTTGATTTATCTCACTCATCTGGAGAGGGAGAGAATCAAGAAGAAAGGAAGGGTCCTAGCCCTGTTGTTTCTGACAATGACACTGATTTTGATGAAGACCAGTATCCTCCGGTTGAGGATATGTATAATCAACTGGAAGACCAGTTAAGCGCAATGGAGATCCATAAAGTTCCTGGTCTGGACTTCGGAGATTTGGGTTTGGCATCTAGGGTGGTGATCCCCCACAAGTTTAAAGCACCTGTCTTTGCTAAGTACGATGGGGTCTCCTGTCCGAAGTTACACCTCCGCTCGTATGTCAGAAAGATTCAACCGTATACTGCTGATAGGAACCTCTGGGTTCATTTCTTTCAAGATAGTCTGTCAGGGACTCAACTTGAATGGTTCTACCAACTAGAAGGACCTAACGTCCGTAACTGGGAGGACCTTGTTGCTGCTTTTTACAAGCAATACCAGTATAATGCCGACCTTGCTCCCACGCGTACCCAACTTAAGGGTATGCCTATGGGTGCGAGCGAAGGTTTTAAGGACTACGCTCAGAAAGGGAGAGATCTTGCTGGAAGAGTCCAACCCCCTCTAGCTGATAGGGAGTTGGTGGATATGTTCCTTGGGACTTTGTCTGGTCCATATTTCAATCATTTGATCAGTAGTTCATCATCTGGGTTCACTAAATTGATTATGACTGTGGAGAGAGTTGAGGCCGGTATCAAGAGCGGCAAGATACATAATGGTGCTTTGTCAAGTACAGAGAAGAAGCCTTTAAAGAAGGAATCCAGTGCAGTTTACAACTCGAGGAGCCAAAACCGACCTGAGCGCCTCCAAACAGTGAATGCAGTGGTAATATCAAGACCAACTGTTGCCCCACAATGCAACACTCAGCAAAGAGCAGAGAGACCGCAGAGGCAGTATACTTGGCTCAGTATGACTCTATCTCAAATTCTGTCGCAACTGTTGAAAACCAACTTGGTGATTCCAAAGGAGGTTCCAAAGAATCCCAACACCACATCACCGATGTATAATCCGAACACCCGCTGTGCTTATCAATCTGATAGCCCAGGGCATGATACCAATAATTGCTGGGTTTTGAAGAATAAAATACAGGATCTGATTGATGCTAAGGAGATTGAGTTTGAAGTGCTAGAAAAGACTAATGTCATGACTGCTCCTATGGCCAAGCATGGAGTGAATGCTGTAGATGATGACTCGTTTGTGACTTCCGCGAAAGACATTTCTACTCTGTTGATGACCGTAAAGAAGAACTTATTATTGGCCGACTTATTTATGGGCTGTGGCGATGGTTGCCACCTGTGTTCCATCCTACCTACTGGTTGCCATCTATTGAAGTCAGGTGTCCAACGCCTGATGGATAACAAAGAAATCTTGTTCGAGAAAACTTTGGTTCCATCGATTCCTGTTGAAGATATTTCCATAATCACCATTTCCGCCAATTCTTCCAAGGCTTCCTCGAGAAAGCCTGTTAGAATTACATCTGTTCCGAGAGTGGCTCCATTGATCATTATTATTCCTGGACCTATCCCTTACACGTCGGATAAGGCTGTCCCGTGGCACTATGGGGCCGATGTGTATTATCATGGGATTAAATAAGACTTGAAGGATGAAGAGGCTGATACTGATGTCAACAATATTGTTGGGTCTAGCAAGGTCACCAGCAGCGGAAGACTTTTCTCTCCTGAAATTTCTCCACCAACTGTTCGGAAGCATGTTGTTATTACACCCGCCAGTACATCTGCTACTGTCCCTGTTCATGTTCCAATCATTACCCCTGTCACCGAGTCACCTGATGCTCGGGGCAAAGAGATCACCGGTGAGCCTGCCCGGACGGAGGCACCGAAGAAGATTATTGTTGAAACCTCTAGGCAGGAGATAGAGGAAATTTTGAAGATCATTAAAAAGAGCGACTACAAAGTAGTCGAGCAACTGGGGAAAACCCCGTCGAAGATCTCTATGTTGTCTTTATTGTTATGCTAAGAAGCCCATGCTAAGGCTCTGATTGCTTTCCTTAAAACTACGCATGTGCCGCAGGAGACATCTGCTGACCAATTCAAGGACTGTGTGACTAGTTTGATAGCTGACAACGGGTTGGGATTCTCCGACGCAGTTTTGACTGCCAAAGGTAAGAATCACAATGACGCTCTACACGTTTCAATCGAGTGCAGAGGCACTACTCTGGCTCACGTGCTGGTGGATACTGGGTCCTCGTTAAATGTTTTACCCAAGAAAGCATTAGACCGGTTGGACTGTGAATGGTTGGTGCTGAAGCCAAGTAATATCGTGGTTAGGGCCTTTGACGGGTCCAAAAGGATGGTACACGGGGAAGTGGATGTTCCTGTTAAGGTTGGTTCCCAGAATTTTGCGTCTACATTTTATGTGATGGACATTCGACCATCCTATTCTTGTTTGCTGGGTCGCCTGTGGATCCATAGAGCTGGGGCAGTAACTTCTACGCTCCATCAGATGTTAAAATACCCAGTGAAGGGGAAAATAGATACAGTACAAGGAGAAGAGGAGTACATGGTAAGTCACCTTAACTCTTTTCAGTATGTGGAGATGGACGGGGAGTTCATTGAAACCCTGTGTCAAAACTTTAAAGAAGTCCCCCAGACTCTGACGTCGACTGAAACTGTTGCTGAAGATCCTCCAATGAAGATGGATTCCCTCAAGGATGCCCAGGCTGTTATTGAGAAAGGTGGGTGTGCAAATTAAGGTCAACTCCCTGACTTTGCACACAAGACTGATAAGTTTGGTTTGGGTTTTACTGCAGAAGCTCAAAGGGAAGTTCGGCATGCGCGGATTGGAAGACCTCCCCTGCGTATCACAAATCCGGAAGTGAATACGATTGAAGACGATGATGAAGAGTCAGATTTCGACAGTTGGATTTACCCGACTACTGACGGTGGATTAAGCAATTGGATGGCAAAAGACTTCGTGCCCATTTCTTTTATTACACAGTAATAAGACTTTTGTTTTGGTTTTGTAATAGACAGTTGAAACTTTTACGACCCGGTGCCTTGCCCGAGACACCATGGCTTTGTTTGTGAGGGCTTAATATTTGTCATTTCCATATATCATCAATAAAAGCATTGGACGTTTTCTTGCATTACAAATTTTGCGCTCCTTGTTTTTCTTTTCTATCTTGCAAAACAGCTATTTGTCTTACACTCACATAATACAGGTCTACATCCACTCTAGATCCCACTGATAACGACTCTGCTACTGCCAGTTATGATTTCGAAAGTCCGATCAACCAAGCCGAGGACGAAGGTGAGGATGATTGTGAAGTACCTGGGGAACTTGCTAGAATGTTACTTCAGGAAGAGAGGGCCATACAACCGTATGAAGAGCCAGTGGAATCAGTGAATCTGGGTACAGAGGTAGACAAGAAAGAGGTCAAGATCGGTGCAAATCTGGAGTCTAGTGTTAAGCAACAGTTGATACAGATGCTGCGTGACTATGTTGAGATCTTTGCCTAGTCTTATGAAGATATGCTGGGTTGGATACTGATATTGTGGTTCACCGCCTGCCCACCAAGGAAGACTGTCCTCCAGTGAAACAGAAAGTTCTTCGAATGCGCCTAGAGATGTCTGAGAAAATCAAGGCTGAAGTTATGAAACAGTTTGATGCCGGTTTTCTAGCAGTTACTTCTTACCCGCAGTGGGTTGCCAACGTGGTTCCGGTGCCGAAGAAGGATGGTAAGGTTCGTATGTGTGTTGACTATAGGGATCTGAACAGGGCGATCCCCAAGGATGATTTCCCTTTGCCTCATATCGACGTCCTGGTTGACAACACCGTGCAACATAAGGTTTTCTCCTTTATGGATGGTTTATCCGATTACAATCAGATTAAGATGGCTCCCGAAGACATGGAGAAGACAACGTTTGTTACACAATGGGGTACCTTTTGCTACAAAGTCATGCCTTTCAGATTAAAGAATGTCGGGGAAACGTATCAGCGCACCATGGTCGCTTTGTTCCACGACATGATTCATCATGAGATTGAGGTATACATTGATGACATGATTGCAAGATCCCAGACTGAAAAAGAACATCTGGACCACCTTCAGAAGCTATTCGACAGGTTGAAGTTGTACAAGCTGAGGTTAAACCCGAATAAGTGCACCTTCGGGGTAAGGTCTGGTAAGCTGCTGGGCTTCGTCGTTAGTGATAAAGGTATTCAAGTGGATCCTGCAAAGGTGAAGGCTATACAGGAAATGCCAGCTCCCCGAATAGAAAAAGAAGTCAGAGGCTTTTTGGGATGGTTGAATTACATTGCTCGATTCATTTCACATCTGACTGCTACTTGTGAGCCAATCTTCAAGCTGCTGAAGAAAGATCAAGTGGTGAAGTGGAATGATGAGTGTCAGGCCACTTTCGAAAGGACCAAAGAATAACTCCAAGAGCCGTCTATTCTGATGCCTCTAGTTGAAGGGAGACCTCTGATCTTATACTTGACAGTACTCGATAACTCAATGGGGTGCGTGCTGGGGCAGCATGACGAGTCTGGCCGAAAAGAGCATGCTATTTATTACCTTAGCAAAAAGTTTACCGACTGTGAGACCTGATACTCACTGCTTGAGAAAACTTGATGCGCTTTGGCATGGGCTGCTCGCCGGCTGAGATAGTATATGCTGACTCACACTACTTTATTGATATCAAAGATGGATCCAATCAAGTATATCTTCGAGAAGCCTGGCTTATCCGGAAGAATAGCAAGATGGCAGATGATCTTGACTGAGTATGACATCCAATACACAACCCAAAAGGCAATCAGGGGAAGTGTGTTGGCAGATCATTTGGCGCATCAGACAGTGGATGATTACCAATCCAAGAACTTTTAATTCCCAGATGAGAACATCATGTTGGTGTTGTACCCTCAAATTTGCCCTCCCATTTCCTCAACATTTTCTTAGCACAAGACCCTTGGAGCTCAAGATCCAGTTAGGGTTTCCTCTGCTCAAGACTTCTCCTTGCATTGTTGACCCAAATTAGGGTTTGTGTTTGCACAAAGATATTTTGACCTAAAATGCCTAATATGACTTTCATGCTTCATGTTGGACTCCCAAGTTTATCCATACCAAGTTTCAAGTCTTGATTCCAAATTTTGCCCAGTCAATTGGATAGTTGACCTAGAAATCAGCTGTATTGGAGAAAAAGTCAACTGTGGCAAATTGACAGTCAAATCTCATGAAAAATGACCCACATCAACATTATGAACTCACATGGACCATTTGATCAAGTTTAGATCACAATTCCACAAGAAATTTGATCAGATCACCAAAAAGGGCAAATGGTCATTTTTAGGGTTTTGACTGCACAAAGGTAATTTTTGACTGTTTGACCTGGCCAATGGCAAATCAAGCTCACATATGGACTCAAGGACACCATGGAATTATCTTGACATGCTCAACAAGTTCAAAAGATCCCAAATGCACAAGATTGACAGTTGAATTTCCCAGTCAATTGATCAATTTTGAATGTATACTGAAAAGTCAAACTTTGACTTTTTGGTCAAAATCAAGTGTCAAGATTCATTTTTCATCAAAACATGCCAAATCATGAAACTTGTTCATCAAGAAATCAAGAATTGCAAATTAGGGTTTGAAATGAAGATTTTTCATAACTTAGAATTTTTCTAAGTTATGAAAAACCCTAATTTTTTCCTAACTTTGTCCCACTTTCTCACCAAGATTCATTTGGATTCAAGAAAAAGTCAAAACATGAAAGTTGTAGTCCATTGCAAAATCTACAACTTTTATTCACAAAGTTTCCCCAAAAGAAGCTTGTATCTCAAGTTACAATTTTTGGAACAAGGGTACCAAACCATTCTTAACTTAGAGAAAATTTGACCTATTTTAGGCAAGGTTTTTACCTAACTTCAAGACCATTTTTCACATACTTCCACTTGGAATTTCAATTTGCATTTCAAAGATGGATTGTAGTACACATTCCAAGCTTTCCAAAATGTCCAAGAACTCATCAAACAACCTCATGGTTATGGAGAATCGAATTTGGCAATATGGGAAAAACTCACTTTTGATTTGGCCAAGTTACATGTTCATACATTTGTGCCATTTTGAATTCAGCATGCTTTCCTTGATTACAGGTCTTTTATCTCAATTACACTCCTTAATTTAATGCCAATCCTTTGTTCCAAGACCATATTCTATGTGTTCAAGCATTGCATAAAGGTTTAGTCCCAAATTAGAAAAAGCATTATATCCATTTTTGCAAAAGTGAACTTTATGTCAATATGCAAATCCAAGCAAGTACATTTGAAATCTCTTTGGCACAAGTTTATGAGTTAATTACACTGATCAAGACTGAGTTATGCAGCACATTAGGGGGGCCTGTACAAGCTAGAAACTCAACTTGGCCATTGGTTGCTTAAAGTAGAAGAAACTTGCCATAACTTAACACAACTTGCATCTCAGTTAACACAAGCTTAAGAAAAGACTTTGTACACATTCTAAACATCCATTCTGAGCTAGAACACGACCCTATCACCTCCATTGCCTTCCCATTCACAGAACCACCCTCAAACTGCCCAAACAGAGCATCTGCTGCAGTTTGAGTTCCATAACTCAAACCTTCCATGCATTCTTGCTAAAAACACATCAAACACATCCCACAACATCCCTTGAAGCTATTCCAAACCTCAAACACGACCTGTAACACTCCCAGGCAACATCACCATTTTCATTTTCTTGTTTTGCAGCTGAAGTTCCATAACACGATTCAAAAGGTTTCAAGGCAAAGTAAAGCTTGGAATAGCATCCCTGGACATCAAGGAAGCTGTACCAATCATCACCTTGCATTGAAGACACCTCCATCACCAGATATAACTTCAATTGAACAGGTAAGTTCATGAACACATATCTCTCTATCCAGGCATTGTTAGCTTTAGGTTTATGAAGAAAACATGTCACATTCATAGCCCTGAACATGCCCATGTAATTAGATTTCATTTATATTATGTATGCTTAGAGAATTTTAAGTCTGAACATTGAATAAAAACTAGGTCAGGAATTGGGGGAGAAGAAATTCTCTCTCATTTCTGAGAGTTAGATTGATTTCTTTATATGTCTGGAATCGTGGCTTCAAGCTCTACAGGTTTCATGTTGGAAGATTTGGCCAAAGATCAAGGAATTGAAAGATAGAAAACACGTGTTTTCTCGAACAAACATGTTCTGAGGTTGAAGATGACAGGGTTCTGGGCTGGGCCTTGTTTCATATTTCTGTTCACACCATGCTTTTGCTTTTACACCCCCTAGGCCCATTTTGCTTATTTTCATGATTTTTTGACTTTTCTTTTTTTGTTCTGACTTATTTATTTTTCCACACAATATTAAAAATATGAAAAAATATTTTTACACCATTTTTATATTTATTAGGCTTTTATTTGTTTAAATAAGTATTTGTACATAAATAAATACATAAACACTTTTATTTGAAAATACTAAAAAATATGCAAACACATTTTATTTTCCATTTTTATTTTATTTTTATCTTCTGAAAATATTTATATAAAATATACTTTTTTTATAAATATTAAATATTTTTATTTTGTATATATAATATATATTTAGTAAATAATACAAATATTTATATATATATTAGTATATTTAGGTTAAAAATACAAAATACATACATTTTATTTTTTATTAATATTTAACATTAAAAAATACCTTTTTGACAAATATACTTCATTTTTATTTTTATTTTTGTATATAATAAATAAATTTTGTACATATTAAATAATTAATACATCTTACTTAATAAAATTAGGGTTTGCCCTAAATACATAAAAACTCCAAAAAATTAATACTTTTATTTTTGTTTCCTTTATACATAAAAACACTTTTTTTTCTTTCATACACTTAAAAAACATTTTTGCATCTTGCATATTTATTCTTATTTTATTTAATTATTGTACATTAATTATCTTGTAAATAATTCAATTTTGATGTAATAGTCTAGGTTTAAATTCCTTGTCAAAATACCCCCATTTGAACATTTGTACCCCCCTTCCCATATATTATGTTGTAATAGTTTAGGACTTTATTTTTCGCACTTTATTGCTTTCTAATTATGCCATGTTAGGATTAGGGTTTGTATGCGAATCAAAAACAACAAAAATAGTTTGACCTAATTTCAAGATAATCAAGCATGAAAATGGACAACACTAATCACACTTGCACCCCTAGGGTATTCCACTTGTTGCCTTCAAATAATGGGCCATATTGCATGTTAGGTCTCTTTGGGCAAAACAAACAATCAAATGATCATAGTCCCTCGATGACGCTTTTGAAAGTTGCCTAAAAATGATCAAGTCCCTTAAAGGAAAAATTGCACAAAGATACTTGGCACCATTACAATTATGGTCTAAACGATGACCCGCGCCCGTCCCTTTCACATCCTAACACAAGATTGTCCACCAAATGCAATGGTGGAACAAAATTGTTAAAAGGGTTAAAACATAACAAAGATCTTTGAGAAATTTAGGAGTAGACAACCTCTTAGTTACTTGAATCAAACTTGTAAAACAAAACACTTGCCTATTTCTAAACCACACATCACTACACTTTCAAAACTCTTTTTCAAAAACAAATGAAAACCTTTTCAAAAGACATACACCTTTGTATACATCCCAACATGGATCATTACAAAGGTTGCCACCACATTGGCCTCTTTTCAAAAACATTTTCAAACCCACACACACAAAGCACCATTTCAAACAATTGAAAATTAAGGCAAGTTGATCTAAACAAGTAGCTAAGAGCCCACGGATAACCATGGATAGAAAGGGTGCTAATACCTTCCCTTTCTATAATCTACTCCCCGAACCCAAGAAAACATCTCAAAGGTTTTTGCTGTGCTTTTTAACCTTTCCTTAGGATAAAATAAAAAGTCGGTGGCGACTCTTGCTCAACCGAAACATTTGCGAAAACAAACGCAAAACTCAAGTCAGTTCTCCCACCGTATCACAGTTGGTAACTGACTGTGAGACACCTGGACCGGATGAAGGACCTGAGGAGGGATCCCGATGGTCTATGTACTTTGATGGAGCTTCAAACGCTTTGGGTAATGGCATTGGCGCCGTGATCATATCTCCTGAAGGCTCTCATACTCTGTTCACCGCCCGATTATGTTTTAACTGCACCAACAATATGGCGGAGTATGAAGCGTGCATCATGGGTCTTCCAGCAGCAATTGACCTAAGGATTAAGTTCTTGAGTGTATTCGGAGATTCTTCTCTCGTGATCAGTCAGATAAAAGGCGAGTGGGATACGAAGCACCCAAATCTTATTCCTTACAAAGAGTATGTACTGACATTGCTTCCACACTTCAAGGAGATAACCTTTGAACACTTCCCAAGAGAGGAGAATCAGTTAGCGTACGCCCTAGCTATGATGTCTTCTATGTTCAAGGTCAGGTGGGACAACGAGGCTCCCCAGATTACTATTGAGAGGTTGGACGAACCCGCACATTGCTGTGACATTGAGACTGAAGAGGTAACAGAAAAACCCTAGTTTCACGAGGTAAAGAGGTCTCTTGAGGCTCAAGAATACCTCGAGGGTGCATCTGTTAATGATAAGAAGTTTCTGAGGAGGTTCGCGGTGAAGTTCTTCATCAGTAACAATATCCTTTACAAACGTAATCATGATTCGACCTTACTGCGTTGTGTGGATAAGAACGAAGCAGAAAGAATCATGGCGGAGTTACATGAAGGTACTTTCGGAACTCATTCCAGTGGACACACCATGGCAAAGAGAATCCTTCGGGGAGGATACTATTGGTCCACAATGGAAGCCGAATGTTATCCGCATTCTCGAACCTGTCATAAGTGACAAGTCTATGCTGATAAGGTGCACATACCTCCAGTTCCTCTGAACATTTTGACAGCTCCGTGGACTTTTTCAATGTGGGGCATCGACATGATTGGTGAGATCAGACCTAATGCGTCTAACGGGAATCATTTCATCTTGGTAGCAATTGATTACATTAAAAAGTGGGTTGAAGCAACTTCCTTTGCTACTGTAACCAAGAACGTCGTGGCACGGTTTATTCGGCACAACCTGATTTGTTGATATGGTGTACCAGAGAGGATCATTACGGATAATGGTATAAATCTCAACAATAAAATGATCACCGAGCTCTGCAAGCAGTTCAAGATACAACATCACAACTCTTCTCCCTATCGGCCGAAGATGAATGGGGCTGTTGAAGCGGCTAATAAAAATATCAAGAAGATTATGCAGAAGATGACGGTGACATACAAAGATTGGCACGAGATGTTACCATTTGCTCTTCATGGGTACCGTACCTCAGCGCATACGTCAACAGGGGCAACACCCTATTCCTTAGTATATGGCATGGAGGCCGTCTTGCCCATTGAAGTTCAGATACCCTCTCTTCTGATTATGAAGGATGCAGGATTGAGAGAAGATGACTGGATCCAGACCCGGCTTGATCAGCTGAATTTAATCGACAAAAAGAGACTTACTGCTCTTTGTCATGGTCAAACGTATCAAAAGCGGATGATCAAGGCATTTAACAAGAAAGTTAGACGACAAGAGTATCAAGTTGGGGATCTGGTGATCAAGCGCATCATCCTACCACAAGGTGATCCCAGGGGAAAATGGACCCCTACTTACGAAGGGCCATTTGTGGTTAAGAACATTTTCTCAGGAGGAGCTATAATTCTAACCACCATGGATGGTGACGACCTTCCTCACCCCATCAATGCAGACATAGTGAAAAGATACTACGCATAATCAAAGACCCACTAGGTTGACTGGCCTAGGCAAAAATAGGGGCTTCCCGGCGAACCAAAGGGGTTCGGGCAAAAATAAGGGATGAAAATAAAAAAAAACTGTACACCCAACAAGTCGAAAACCAGAAAAGGCGGCTTGGGCAAAAAAGGGTATCCCGGTGGACTGAAAACCCGAAAGGGAGGTCCAGGCAAAAATTAGGGATCAAAGTGTAACACTATGTCTCATTGGATCACAGGATACAGGAATTGAATCTGGAAATAGTTGTCAACATATATGCCCTGGCTGGATACAGGAATCGAATCTGGAAATAGTTGTCAACAGATATGCCCTGGCTGGATACAGGTATCGAATCTGGAAATAGTTGTCAACAGATATGCCCTGGCTGGATACAGGTATCGAATCTGGAAATAGTTGTCTACAGATATGCCCTGGCTGGATACAGGAATCGAATCTGGAAATAGTCGTCAACAGATATGCCCTGGCTGGATACAGGTATCGAATCTGGAAATAGTCGTCAACAGATATGCCCTGGCTGGATACAGGAATTGAATCTGGAAATAGTTGTCAACAGATATGCCCTGGCTGGATACAGGAATCGAATCTGGAAATAGTTGTCAACAGATATGCCCTGGCTGGATACAGGAATCGAATCTGGAAATAGTTGTCAACAGATATGCCCTGGCTGGATACAGGTATCGAATCTGGAAATAGTTGTCTACAGATATGCCCTGGCTGGATACAGGTATCGAATCTGGAAACTCTTTAGACGTGCCCTGGCTAGATACAGGAATCGAGTCCAGAATGGTGATAGTTGATAGATATGCCCTGGCTGGATACAGGAATCGAATCTTCAACCTCTTCAGACGTGCCTTGGCTAGATACAGGAATCGAGTCCGGAAACTGATCACTCACAGATATGCCCTGGCTAGATACAGGAATCGAATATGGAAACTGTGACAGTTGTAGGTAGTTGTCTTTTTCCTGAAAAGGCAAAACATCAGTTGTATGCAATGTCATGATGTATGACATGCATGATGTCATGACGTTCAAAATGAGATAGTGTCGTATGCACTTTATCATGTATGTAAGCAAGATGTATGAAATGCGAAATGTTTATGAATGTATTTTCGTCTAGGAAAATAAATCCTTGACGACCGGCCGTGGAATTAAATCCTGGGCTTATGTTGAAGAGTAGAGCTCTTCGTTTCCGCTGGGGATGATGGTTGCAAGAATACACCGGTAGGAGAAGATGACTCCGTCGGGGAATAAACTTGTTGGAGAGATTACTCTGAGGGGAATTGCTCTGTGGGAAGAGATACTTCGCTGAAGTTTGACGAGAGCTTCACTGAGGATTTCAATGATGGACTCCGCTGGGGATAACAATGATAAACTCCGCTGGGGATTTCGTTGATAAGTTATGTTGGGGAACTTTGATGAACTCCGCTGGGGATAGGAAGAACTTCGCCGAGGGCGATCTTTTGTGGCAATTTAGTTGAGGATAACCCAGCTATAAGCCTTTATGAGGAATAACTTTGAATAAAGCTCGGGAGAGACGTCCGTACTCTGCAGGGGATAAGCTTCCAGAATCTACTGGGGATAAGCTTCAAGACCTGCTGGGGATATGATTCAACTTTCCTGGGGAAACTTTTGAACTGTACTGGTAAATGGTTCCACTGGGGTGTCCGTATTCCGCCGGGGAACAATCTTAGATCAAGACTGCCGGGGATGCTTGCTGATGAATGCATATACTCCGCTGGGGAATGTTGATATCTTGTCCTACTCTGTGGGGAGTTGAGATAACTTGGTCACATTCTTCAGCTGAATCTACCTTGGTACCTTGGCGGACAGAGCAACCAGACTGCATCAGACAACTTTACATTGCCCCTATTTCTGGTGTCACCTGTAATTAGTCTTTTGTTTCATATGCAAGTATTTATGAATTAGCAATTTTATGTCAAATGCATATATCAAAAATGAACATTGGACGTTCTTCGCAAGACAAAGCAGAAAAAGGAAAAACAATTGGCAATTTGTTTGGAAAACTGAATCTGTATTGATTTTGAAATTTGCCTGTAAATAGGCGTTTTTTGTACAAGAGGCTGACGTCCTAGTAAGAGAACGCCGCCGAAATCATAAAGTTTATACAATTTTGAAAAGGAAACAAAACAGCTATGTGCACAATATTCCCACTGGGTTCCAACTCTGCTATCGCCTTTATGTCTTCAAGCGTCTCATCACTTTGCTGCTTAATTGAAGATGAAGCTGATTGATCGATGCCGAAGTCTGAGCCAGATAGTCGATGCCGAATTCTGGATGCAAGGTGATCCAATGAGACATAGTGTTACGCTTTATCCCTAACTTTTGCCTGGACCGCCCTTTCGGGTTTTCAGTCCACCGGGATACCCATTTTTGCCCAAGCCGCCTTTTCAGGTTTTCGACTTGCCGGGTGTACAGATTTTTTTCATTTCATCCCTTATTTTTGCCCGAACCCTTTTGGTTCGCCGGGAAGCCTTTATTTTTGCCTAGGTATGTCAACCTAGCGGGTCTTTTATTCATGTGTAGTATCTTTTTACTATGTCTGCATTGGCGGGGTGAGGAAGGTCGTCACCATCCATGGTGGTTAGAATCATGGCTCCTCCTGAGAACACATGTTTAACCACAAATGGCCCTTCGTATGTAGGGGTCCATTTTCCCCGGGGATCACTTTGAGGAAGGATGATGCGTTTGATTACCAGGTCCCCAACTTGATACTCTTGTGGTCTGACTTTCTTGTTAAATGCCCTGATCATCCGTTTTTGATACGTCTGACCATGACAGATAGCGGTGAGTCTCTTTTCGTCAATCAGGTTTAATTGATCAAGTCGAGTCTGGATCCAGTCATCTTCACTCAAGTCTGCATCCTTCATTATCCGGAGAAAGGGTATCTGGACTTCAATTGGCAAGACTGCCTCCATGCCATAGACCAAGGAAAAAGGAGTTTCCCTGGTTGACGTCCTTGCTGAGGTACGGTACCCATGAAGAGCAAACGGTAACATTTCGTGCCAATCTTTATAGGTCACTGTCATCTTCTGCACAATTTTCTTGATATTCTTATTAGCTGCTTCTACAGCTCCATTCATCTTCGGCCGGTAAGGAGAAGAGTTGTGGTGTTGTATCTTAAATTGCTCGCAGAGCTCAGTGATCATCTTGTTGTTAAGATTGGTACCATTGTCCGTAATGATTCTTTCCGGGACGCCGTACCGACAGATCAGGTTATGCCGAATGAAACGTGCCACGACGCTCTTGGTTACCGTGGCATAGGAAGCTGCCTCAACCCACTTCGTGAAGTAATCAATTGCTACTAGGATGAAGCGATGCCCATTGGATGCTGTCGGTCGGATCTCGCCGATCATATCGATGCCCCACATTGCAAAAGGCCAAGGTGCTGTTAGGACGTTCAGAGGAACTGGAGGGATGTGCACCTTATCAGCATAGATCTGGCATTTGTGAAAAATTTGAGAATGTTGGTAACAGTCGGCTTCCATTGTGGACCAGAAATATCCTGCCCTAAGGATTTTCTTTGCCATGGTGTGTCTACTGGAATGTGTTCCGAATGTACCTTCATGCAGTTCTATCATGATCTTCTCTGCTTCAGCCTTATCCACACAACGCAGTAGAGTTGAATCATGATTCTGTTTGTAGAGATGCCGTTGCTGAGGAAGAATTTCGCTGCAAATCTTCTCATGAACTTCTTGTCGTTGACGGATGCACCTTCAGGGTATTCCTAAGCTTCCAAGTATCTCTTCACCTCATGATACCAGGGTTTTTCAGTCACCTTTTCGGCCTCAAGATTGCAGCAGTATGCAGGTTCGTCCAACTTCCAGATAATGATCCGGGGAGCCTCATTGTCCCATTTGACTTTGAACATTGAAGACATCGTAGCTAGTGCGTCCGCTAGTTGATTCTCCTCTATTGGGAAGTTTTCAAAAGTTATCTCTTCAAAGTGGGGAAGCAAAGTCAACACATACTCCTTGTAAGGAATAAGATTTGGGTGTTTCGTATCCCACTCGCCTTTGATCTGATTGATCACGAGAGAGGAATCTCCGAAGACACTCAGAAACTTGATCCTTAAGTCGATTGCAGCTTGAAGACCCATGATACATGCCTGATATTCTGCCATGTTGTTGGTGCAGTTGAAACACAGCCGGGCGGTGAGTGGAGTATGAGTTCCTTTGGGAGATATGATCACAGCGCCGATGCCGTTACCCAAAGTGTTGGAGGCTCCGTCAAAATGCATAGACCATCGGGATCCTTCCTCAGGTCCTTCATCCGGTCCAGGCACTTCACAATCAGTTACCACCATGATATCTTCGTCCGGAAATTCAAAGTTTAATAATTGGTAATCGTCCACAGGTTGGTGTGCCAAATGATCTGCCAATACACTTCCCTTAATTGCTTTCTGAGTTGTATACTGGATATCATATTCTGTCAAGATCATTTGCCATCTTGCTATTCTTCCAGACAGAGCAGGCTTTTCGAATATGTACTTGATGGGATCCATTTTTGAAATCAACAAGGTAGTGTGAGTCAACATATACTGTCTCAGCCGGCGAGCAGCCCATACTAGAGCGCAGCAAGTTTTCTCGAGCAGTGAGTACCGAGACTCACAGTCGGTAAACTTTTTGCTCAGGTAATAAATAGCGTGCTCTTTTCGGCCAGACTCGTCATGCTGCCCCAGCACACACCCCATTGAATTGTCAAGTACTGTCAAGTATAGTATCAGAGGTCTCCCTTCCACTGGTGGCATAAGAATGGGTGGCTCTTGGAGATACTCTTTTATCTTTTCAAAAGTGGCCTGACATTCATCGTTCCAACGTACTACCTGATCTTTCTTCAGCAATTTGAAGATTGGCTCACAGGTAGCAGTTAGATGTGAGATGAATCGGGCAATGTAATTCAGTCGTCCCAGAAAGCCTCTGACTTCTTTCTCTGTCTTGGGAGTCGGAATCTCTTGTATCGCTTTTACCTTGGCAGGGTCCACCTGAATACCTTTATCGCTTACAATGAAACCTAGCAATTTTCCGGACCTCACCCCAAAGGTGCATTTGTTGGGATTCAACCTCAGCTTGTATAACTTCAATCGGTCGAACAGCTTCCGCAGATGGTCAAGATGTTCCTCCTCAGTTTGAGACCTTGCAATCATGTCATCAACATATACCTCAATCTCATGATGGATCATATCGTGAAATAAAGCAACCATGGCACGTTGGTAGGTTGCCCCAGCATTTTTCAACCCGAATGGCATGACCTTGTAGCAGAAGGTGCCCCACTGAGTCACAAAGGTAGTCTTTTCCATATCTTCCGGAGCCATCTTGATCTGATTATACCCTGAAAAACCATCCATGAAGGAGAACACCTTGTGTTGAGCAGTATTGTCAACAAGAACGTCGATGTGAGGTAGGGGGAAATCATCCTTGGGGCTGGCCCTGTTCAAATCCCTGTAATCGACACACATCCTGACCTTACCGTCCTTCTTCGGCACTGGCACTACGTTGGCAACCCACTGAGGGTAAGAGGTCACTGCTAAAAACCCGGCATCGAATTGCTTCATAACCTCAACTTTGATCTTTTCGGACATCTCTGGGCGCATACGGAGAACCTTTTGCTTTACCGGAGGGCAGTCTTCCTTGGTTGGCAGGTGATGAACTACAATGTCGGCATCCAAACCAGGCATGTCTTCGTATGACCAGGCAAAGATCTCCATGTAATCATGTAGCATCTGGATCAATCGTTGCTTCACGCTGAGCTCTAGATTGGCACCAATCTTGACTTCTTTCCTATCTGTCTCAGTACCCAGGTTAACTGTTTCCACCGGCTCTTCATGTGGTTGAATAGCCCTCTCTTCCTGGAGTAGCAGTCTTGCGAGTTCACCAGGCACTTCGCAATCATCTTCGCCTTCGTCTTCGGCCAAGTTGATCGGATTCTCGAAGTCATAACTGGTGGTAGCAGAGCCGTTACCAGTGAGATCCAGAGTGGATTGAAACCTGTATAAGTGAGTGTGTGTAAATATAGCTGTTTTGCAATATATAACACAGAAAGAAAAAAAAGCACAAGATTTGAAATGCAACAAACGTCCAATGTTTTGATTAATGATATATGGAAATGTCATACAAAAAGCCCTCACAAATGGAGCTACGATGCCCCAGGTAGGACACCGAGCCAATAGAAGTTTCAACATATTGTTTGTTACAAATTGAAAATCAAAAGAGTTAATTACTGCGTGACAAATGTGATAGGTGTAAAATCCTTTGCCGTCCAATTGCTTGGTCCGTTGCTGGTGGTCGGATAGATCCAACTGTCAAACTCTGCTTCCTCTACGTCCTCCTCGATAGCATTCACCCTTGGATTGGTTATAAACACCGGAGCCCTTCTGATCTTTTCTTTGCGCACAGCCTTCTGAGCCTCTGCAGTGAAGCCCAGCCCAAACTTGTCGGTCTTTTGAGTGAAGTCAGGAAGCTGACCCCAATTTGCACATTTTCCTTTCTCGATTACAGCCCAGGCGTCCTTCAGGGAAGCCATCTTCAACGGAAAGTCTTCTTCAACCACTGTTTCAGCTGATGCCAACGTTGGAGGTACTTCCTCAAAATGCTGAAAGGGGGTTTCAATAAACTCCCCGTCCATCTCGATATACCGGAATGAATTCAAGTGACTAACCATGTATTCCTCCTCACCCTGCACAGTAACAATCTTCCCTTTGACAGGGTATTTGAGCTTTTGGTGTAGAGTGGTTGTTACTGCCCCAGCCTTGTGAATCCAAGGTCGGCCCAACAAGCAGGAATAAGATGGACGAATATCCATTACATAGAACGTTGAGTCGAAGACTTGGGAACCCACACGAATATGAATGTCTACCTCACCGTGCACCATCCTCTTAGAACCGTCGAAGGCTCTAACAATGATGTTACTAGGTTTCAATTCCAGGCCCTCACAATCCAGGCGATCCAATGCCTTCTTGGGCAAAACATTCAGGGAAGAACCGGTATCCACCAACACGTGTGTGAGAGTAGTGCCCCTGCACTCTATAGAGACGTGCAGGGCATCATTGTGATTTTTCCCTTTGGCGGTAAGGTCAGCATCTGAGAACCCCAAACCATTGTCAGCTGTCAAATTAGCCACACAGTCAGTGAATTGATCTGCAGAGGTCTCTTGCGGCACATGGGCCGTTTTCAGAAATGAAATCAGGGCCTTTGCATGGGCCTCTGAGCATAACAGCAATGATAACATAGAGATTTTGGAGGGGGTATGCCCCAACTGTTCAACAACATTGAAGTCACTCTTTTTAATGATTTTAAGGATTTCCTCCATCTCTTGTTGGGAGGCTTTAACAACAGTCTTTTTTGGTGCCTCCGTCCTGGCAGGCAAATCGGTAGCAACTTCTTTGCCCCGAGCATCAGAGGACTCGGCGGCAGTAGTAGACACAAGCACTTGATTTGGAACATGCACACTTGCGGGTGTGATGATAAGCGGCTTTCGGATAACTGGCGGTGCAATGTCAGGCGAGAAGAGCCTGCCACTGCGAGTAATCTTGGTGGGACCAGTGATGTTACTGATACTGGTACTGGTGTTGAACTCCTGCTTCACTCCAAGCACATACACGTCTGCCCCATAATGCCATGGGACAGCCTTGTTAGATTCATAGGGGAGAGGCCCCGGAACAGTAATAGTAATGGGTGCAACAGACATAATTTGGACTGGCTTCCTCGGGGGAGCCTTGGTAGGATTGAAAATTATGACGACAGATACTTCTTCAGCGGAAACAAACGGAACAGCAGTTTTCTTGAACATAATTTCTTTGCTATCCATCAGGCCTTGGATGCCTGATTTCAGCAGTGGACAACCGGTAGGGATAACAGCACACAGGAGGCAACCCTTGCTACAGCCCGGAAATAAACCGGCTAGTAGTAAGTTCCTCTTAACAGTCAAAAGAGGGGTAGCAACATCATTCACCAAAACATCATATAAATCTTCCTTAATGGCATTTACTCTATGCTGGGGCATAGGAGCAGTTACAACATTTGGCCTCTCAGGCGCCTCAAACTGAATTTCCTTCACGTCGATAAGGTCTTGCACTTTATTTCTCAGGGCCCAGCAATCATCAGTAGTATGCTCGGGGCTATCAGAATGATAAGCACAACAGGCATTTGGGTTATACTTAGGAGATGCAGTATTCACGGCCTTCGAAGCCTCTTTGATGGTCACCAAGTTGGTTGATAACAGTTGTGGTAAGATTTGTGACAAGGTCATACTCAGCCGAGTATACTGCCTCTTGGGCCTTTCACCTCTTGGTTGATTGTACTGCTGAGGAGCAGCAACAGGCTTTGAGATGACCAAGGCATTGACGGCTTGACGGCTCTCTGGCTTGACTTGTCTTCTAGGACCATAGACTGCACTTGCTTCCTTCTTGAAAGGCCTCTTCTCAGTACTTGTGGAGGCAGCTTTTTGTATCTTTCCTGACCTGATGCCAGCTTCTATCCTTTCACCTGTCAGGATCAAATCCATAAACCCAGCGGAGGAATTACCAACCAAATGATTGAAGAATGGACCAGACAAGGTCCCTAGAAACATATCAACCAGCTCACGATCAGTTAATGGAGGCTGCACCCTGCCAGCCAAATCTCTCCATTTTTTTGCATATTCTTTGAACCCTTCGCCCGTTCCTAGAGACATACCCTGAAGTTGGGTACGCGTAGGAGCGAGGTCAGAATTGTATTGATATTGTCTATAGAATGCGGTTGCCAAATCTTCCCAATGTCGGATACTGGTTCCATCTAGTTGATAGAACCACTCAAGCTGTGACCCCGAAAGGCTATCTTGGAAGAAGTGGATCCAAAGATTTTTGTCTGCCGTGTAAGGTTGGATCTTCCTTACATACGACCTTAGATGCAGCTTTGGACAGGAGGCCCCGTCATATTTGGCAAAGGCAGGAGCCTTAAACTTGTGTGGGATTACTACCCCCGAAGATAACCCCAAATCTCCGAAATCCAGCCCCGACACATTTTGAATCTCCATGGCACTCAAGCGGTCTTCTAATTGCTTGTATCTGTCAGCAGCAGGTGGGTATTGTTCGTCATTGTAGTCCGTCTCATTGTCAGAGACTGCAGGACTAGGAGCTCCTCCCCCTTGGGGACTGTCTTTCTCTGCAGAGGAAGTAGTTGGATCAGCCTCGTTATGAAGTGTGTTCCCAAACCTGCGTCCAGTATTGAACAACACAATCCTCTTCTTCTTCTTCTTCTTTAGGAGTAGAGCCTTCAACTCTTGCTGACCTTGGGCCAGGCTCAGGACCATTTCTTGAAACTGGGCACTTTGGGCCTGAAGGGCCTTGATTGCTTGCTCACTGGAGGAATCTGGATTCATGATGACTGTTCAAAATAAACAGCGAAGAGGATTAAGCAACCTGTAGAAAAAGGGTACATGTTATGCACATGATGCATGAGATGCTGTCTATGGAATGCATTCAAGGATTTTAGAAATTCACAATTGTTGCAAACAAAAAGAACGCACGTCATATTAATAAGAAAAGATTTGTTAGTACATAAATGCCCCATGGGCCAAATATTACAAAAACAACTTCTCAAGGTAAAAAGACGTTGCACATCCTTTTTGGTGCAATGTAGGTGTTGAGGGCCTCTTGCTCATGGAGTCGGCGGGTGAGCTCTAAAACCTTCTTCTCGCTGGCGTAGAAGCTGGCTTCAAAAGTGTTCCGTTCCTCCTTGAGTTGGATCCAACTCTTCTGCATCTCCTCCCACGATGTAGGCATGTCAGGATGTAGGATGGTGTAGGGAACCTCTCCTTCCTTGACGGGCTCTCTAATCACAGGGAGAACATGAGGATAAGGCATCATTAGACTCTGGGCTCGGGCTCGTACCCACTTGAGGTAAGGTTCAAGAGGGATGAAGTTCTTGTGTCCCAGAGTCTTGCTATCAACCTTGTTGGGCCTCCCCCAAGCTCTGATGAATCTTTGGCGAAGTCCTTGCGCATCGTTGTCGAAGTCAAAAACTAGGTCAGGAATCAACATGTCGTGAGGACCATCTCTTCGTGCATATCCAAATTGCCTCAAAGCTAGGCAAGGGTTGTAGGTGATACCTCCTCTGATTCCAAGTAAAGGAACATTAGGAAACTCTCCGCAACGGTCGACGATGATGACATTTTCTCTGGACCGAGAACACCAATGTACATCAGAGTGAGTAAGAGTCATCAACCGTTGGGACCACCTTGAGCCTCGGTCATTCTTCAAGACAAATTGTGGAAGGTGCGAAATAAACCACCTTGCAAGGAGAGGAGTACAGCACATGAGAACACCCCTCTTTCTCATTGTTCGTGTGTAAAATGAGTGAAGGATGTCCCCAAGCAATGTTGGTATTGGATTTCTGGACAAGAAGATTTTGACGGTGTTGACATCTACCAATTGGTCAGAATTTGGGAATAGGACCAACCCATAGATAAGGAGTGCCACAATCTCTTCAAAGGCTTGTAGGTCCAATGAATTCCAACATTCTTGTGCCTTCTCAAACAAGAATTTTGCTAAGAAGCCTTTGACGCCACTTCTAGTTTCCCAATGCCCCTTGATGTCAGAAGGCTGTAGATGTAATGCTCGAGCAACATCTTCAGGCTTTGGTTCCTTTTCCATACCGTTGAAAGGTAGTTGATTAAGGATAGGAATTCTCAGGAGTTGAGAAAATTCCTCCAAAGTGGGTACCAACTGGTAGTCAGGGAAAGTGAAACAGTGGTGAAGAGGGTCAAAGAACTGGAATAGCACCTTCATCATGTCTTCTTCAATGTTGGTGTTGACTAAGCTGAGCAGTCTACCATGTCTTTCACTGAAGGACGAGCTTTCCGGAATTCTTGATGTGAGCTCCTTGAGTTGAGGAGAGATTCTCACAAGGTTAACTTGGATGGTTTTTCTGCGAGGAATTTCCATGACCTACAAAACAAGAACAAAGATGAAGATCTAAACCCTTGAAGTGGTTAGTGAATGTGTATGATGCTTTATGATGTTTATGATGTATGCACAAACATATGTACAAGCAAATCACACCAAACCCTAGTTTCAGGCTTGCATGGGGTTTCATAGGTAAGTACCCTCTTGAGTGTAGTTGGCTTAAAAACCTGTCCTATAAATAGTAACTGGGTTCTAAGGACCTCAATATCATTGGATTGTTTTCATTGTTCATTGTTTTAGTTTAGCCACTTAACTAGCGACCAAAATATTCCAAGAAAACAACCCTCAATGAGTGTAGTATCGAGTATCTACCAACTTCGGACTGCACCAAAGCCGGTCATCTCACTACCCCTAATAAAAGGCCAAGATGGTCAAGTAAGGTTCTAGGTCATTAGTGCTTAGTGACATCACTCAGCGGCCCCGTACTCTCCTTGATTGAACTCAAGGGTTACCGGTACTCACAAATATGTCGCACTAATATAGCTATTGCTTCGACCGTGTCGGTATACCCCGCACAGTTTCCACAACGTATTGCTATCTATGAATGTTTCCCAAAAATCTGGGTGTAGGATTGCAAACCCAAACAAGAGAGCCAAGATATAAAGCAATCAATTCAAACAATTAGTCATGCAAGAGGGTGATCTAAGCCCTAAGGTTACTCCACTTTAAAGTTTTCCCCAGCAGAGTCGCCAGTTCTGTGATACGGTGGGAGAACTGACTTGAGTTTTGCGTTTGTTTTCGCAAATGTTTCGGTTGAGCAAGAGTCGCCACCGACTTTTTATTTTATCCTAAGGAAAGGTTAAAAAGCACAGCAAAAACCTTTGAGATGTTTTCTTGGGTTCGGGGAGTAGATTATATAAAGGGAAGGTATTAGCACCCTTTCTATCCATGGTTATCCATGGGCTCTTAGTTACTTGCTTAGATCAACTTGCCTTAATTTTCAATTGTTTGAAATGGTGCTTTGTGTGTGTGGGTTTGAAATTTTTTTTGAAAAGAGGCCAATGTGGTGGCAACCTTTGTAATGATCCATGTTGGGATGTATACAAAGGTGTATGTCTTTTGAAAAGGTTTTCATTTGTTTTTGAAAAAGAGTTTTGAAAGTGTAGTGATGTGTGGTTTAGAAATAGGCAAGTGTTTTGTTTTGCAAGTTTGATTCAAGTAACTAAGAGGTTGTCTACTCCTAAATTTCTCAAAGATCTTTGTTATGTTTTAACCCTTTTAACAATTTTGTTCCACCATTGCATTTGGTGGACAATCTTGTGTTAGGATGTGAAAGGGACGGGCGCGGGTCATCGTTTAGACCATAATTGCAATGGTGCCAAGTATCTTTGGGCAATTTTTCCTTTAAGGGACTTGATCATTTTTAGGCAACTTTCGAAAGCGTCATCGAGGGACTATGATCATTTGATTGTTTGTTTTGCCCAAAGAGACCTAACATGCAATATGGCCCATTATTTGAAGGCAACAAGTGGAATACCCTAGGGGTGCAAGTGTGATTAGTGTTGTCCATTTTCATGCTTGATTATCTTGAAATTAGGTCAAACTATTTTTGTTGTTTTTGATTCGCATACAAACCCTATTCCTAACATGGCATAATTAGAAAGCAATAAAGTGCGAAAAGTAAAGTCTTAAACTATTACAACATAATATATGGGAAGGGGGGTACAAATGTTCAAATGGGGGTATTTTGACAAGGAATTTAAACCTAGACTATTACATCAAAATTGAATTATTTACAAGATAATTAATGTACAATAATTAAATAAAATAAGAATAAATATGCAAGATGCAAAAATGTTTTTTAAGTGTATGAAAAAAAAAGTGTTTTTATGTATAAAGGAAACAAAAATAAAAGTATTAATTTTTTGGAGTTTTTATGTATTTAGGGCAAACCCTAATTTTATTAAGTAAGATGTATTAATTATTTAATATGTACAAAATTTATTTATTATATACAAAAATAAAAATAAAAATGAAGTATATTTGTCAAAAAGGTATTTTTTAATGTTAAATATTAATAAAAAATAAAATGTATGTATTTTGTATTTTTAACCTAAATATACTAATATATATATATAAATATTTGTATTATTTACTAAATATATATTATATATACAAAATAATAATATTTAATATTTATAAAAAAGGTATATTTTATATAAATATTTTCAGAAGATAAAAATAAAATAAAAATGGAAAATAAAATGTGTTTGCATATTTTTTAGTATTTTCAAATAAAAGTGTTTATGTATTTATTTATGTACAAATACTTATTTAAACAAATAAAAGCCTAATAAATATTAAAAATATGAAAAAATATTTTTACACCATTTTTATAAGGTACATTCACTCCTTATAGTATTAACTCCTCGCGGAGTAAGAGAAAGACAGTAGTATTAACTCTCCCCAGCTGAGGCTCGCAACCGTGAATGAGTCGGTAAATGCTCCCCAAGCAGAGTTTATCTATCATCAGCCCTAGAAAATTATCCCCAGTGGAGTTTGGAAAACTATCCCCAGTAGAGGTTGGGGGATTATCCCCAGTGGAGCCTAAAAGGTTATCCCCAGTGAAGTCACAACTGGAAAATCATCTCCAGCTGAGTTCATTCCTTTCACAAATAGAAACTCAATCCCCAACAGGTTTCGTTATCACCGGCAACGGTAGCTCATCCCCAGCTGAGTTTATTTATCCAACTCAACAGGTCCTCTAGTAGGGTATCTCTTCTCCCCACAGGGTCATTTCCTCGTCAGTTTATTCCCCAACGGAGTTATCCTCTCCTGCAGGCTTATTCTCATAATCATCTTCATCCACTATCCCCAACGGAAACGGAGAATTCAACTCTTTTCTCCAGCAACTATCCGGGATTTATTTTCCCCAGCTAAAAACATCACACTTTCATACGTCCTGACATGCATACGCATCATACAACACAATCTCATTTATTTTGAGAACATCATTTCCTGGTGTATATCATGCATTACATACAACTAACCTTTACCTTTCAGGAAAGATACAATCAAATTCTCACGAAATTCAAGCTATAAAGCTTTTACCTCAGTTGAATAACGGATGACTGAAGTTCCTAAATGTCAGCAGAGATGATTCCTCAGTTGAATATCAGATGACTGAAGTTCCTAAATGTCAGCAGAGATGATTCCTCAGTTGAATAACGGATGACTGAAGTTCCTAAATGTCAGCAGAGATGATCCCTCAGTTGAATAACGAATGACTGAAGTTCCTAAATGTCAACAGAGATGATTCCTCAGTTGAATAACGGACGACTGAAATTCCTAAATGTCAGCAGAGATGATTCCTCAGTTGAATAACGGATGATTGAAGTTCCTAAATGTCAGCAGAGATGATTCCTCAGTTGAATAACGAATGACTGAAGCTCCTAAATATCAATAGAGATGATTCCTCAGTTGAATAATGAATGACTGAAGTTCCTAAATGTCAGCAGAGACGATTCCTCAGTTGAATAACGGATGACTGAAGTCCCTAAATGTTAGCAGAGATGGTTCCTCAGTTGAATAAAGGATGACTGAAGTTCCTAAATGTCAGCAGAGATGATTCCTTAGTTGAATAACGGATGACTGAAGTCCCTAAATGTCAGCATAGATGATTCCTCAGTTGAATAAAGAATGACTGAAGTTCCTAAATGTCAGCAGAGATGATTCCTCAATTGAATAACGGATGAATGAAGTTCCTAAATGTCAGCAGAGATGATCCCTCAGTTGAATAACAGATGACTGAAGTTCCTAAATGTCAGCAGAGATGATTCCTTAGTAGAATACGGACGATCGAAGTTCCTAAAATTCGACAGAGACGATTCCTCAGTTGAATAACGGATGACTGAAGTCCCTAAATGTCAGCAGAGATGATTCCTCAGTTGAATAACGGATGACTGAAGTTCCTAAATGTCAGCAGAGATGATTCCTCAGTTGAATAAAGGATGACTGAAGTTCCTAAATGTCAGTAGAGATGATTCCTCAGTTGAATAACGGATGACTGAAGTCCCTAAATGTCAGCAGAGATGATTCCTCAGTTGAATAATGGATGACTGAAGTTCCTAAATGTCAGCAGAGACGATTCCTCAGTTGAATAACGAATGACTGAAGTTCCTAAATGTCAGTAGAGATGATTCCTCATTTGAATAACGGATGACTGAAGTTCCTAAATGTCAGCAGAGATGATCCCTCAGTTGAATAATAGATGACTGAAGTTCCTAAATGTCAGCAGAGATGATTCCTCAGTAGAATACAGACGATCGAAGTTCCTAAAATTCGACAGAGATATTTCATCAGTAGAATACAGACGACCGAAGTTCCTAAAATTCAACAGAGATGATTCACAAGCAGAATAACGGACGACCAAAGCTCCTAAAATTCTACTTCTTCCAACAAAGACAAGCCTTCCCCAGCGAAATCTTCCTCAACGACAGGTATACAAGCTCTCGCTAAGGAATCTCTTATGCGATCGACACTCCTTCAGATGGCATCTTAAGCCCATCCCCTCGTCAGCAATTTCCAAATGGCATTTGTAAGCCCATTCCCGACATCACAAGACAATTACCACTTCATGCGAGTGCAAATTTCTGGGCACTCTAGTGTTTAATCATCTTCCACCTTCGGATCGCGAAAGGAACGAAAGCCAATCTACATACTCAGGTTTAAGAAAATTGAACAGGGGCAGCTGTTGTACCCCAAAATTTGCCCTCCCATATTTCTCAAAACATTTCAAGAAAGATCCTCAAGTTGCTCAAGGTAGTCCAAGGGTTGGCCAGACAAGCTCTCTCCTAAGGCAGTCTACCTCAAATTAGGGTTTCATGTTGCATTAGGATACTTGAGTCCAAGGGATACCAAATGATCAACAATGTCTTAATATGTTATCAAGATCATCCATGTCTAGTTTCAAGTCTTGCAGAGGAAGTTTGCTCAGTCAATTGCTCAAAGGCCTGAAAATCGACTTTGTTAGGGCAAAAGTCAACTGTGGCCCACACACAGTCAAACTTCAAGATTTTTAGTCAACATTCTCATTTTGAAGGATATTTCATCATTTGATCAAGGGTTGATCATGATTCATCAAGGATTGCTCATAATTCCTCAAGACTCAAAAGTTACTAAATTAAGGTTTTGTAGGAAAAGTCAACTCAACTTTGACCAAGCATGACTTTCTCATACTTTATGAGAAATGACCCATCCAAAGCTCATTTTGAAGGGGATGCAATTCCCTACAATCCATATTCATCTCCCAAGTTCAAAATATGCACTCACAAGAAGTTATGAATTTGGACATTATAGGTCATTTTGAAAAGTCAACAAAAACACCTTTTTTTGTCAAAGCTTAATAAATGAGCATGGAATATCAAATTAAGATGATACCAAAAGGGTTGCTTATATGACATCTCAATCTTTCTAAAAAGTCCAAGAACACCTCCAAAGAGTCAAAATTGAGGAAGTTATGCATTGGTGAAGTTGACCTTTTTGCAAAATTGTCAAAAGTCAACTATCCCTAAAACTTCAATTTTTGCCAAATGGGCCCAATCTTTTTCACTTGTTTTGAGTTGGAAACATAGCCCACGAGCTCTAGCCTTTTCCACTTGTCCATATCTTATTTTTATTATTTATTTTGATTTTTATTTGAATTAATTCAATTTAAATCAAAACAAATCATATAAAATCAAAAATATTGAAAACAAAAGATTTGGTGATTGTTTCAGGTCTTAAATTACAGATAGCAAGCATTCAAACTCGTGTAAAGGCATGTGTGCACAAAAAGATTGGAAATAGGCCAAATTTGGAAAGTTTTCAAAGTGAATCAAATCAAATATCCAAATCATTGATGGGGGAAGATTGAGAGCAGTTATCAACCCTAATCCCTTCATTGATACATATAGAGGGCGTGCAAACCTAAAAACAGGTTAGAAACAGGTGCAACAAGAAAAGCAAAAACTAAAAAAAAATCAAGAAAAGTGGTTGATCGAATTTGCACTTAGAGGCATCCTCAAGGCTCTTTGCCTATCCCAATCGGTTCCTGGGAGTCTCAGCAAGCCAAAGCAATCAAGAGCAAGCATTTTCAAGCCCCAAATCGCACTGTAAGTCGCTCACGATACCTCTCTTTTATTGAAATCGAATCTCATGATTTAGGCATTGTTAGGATGAATTAATCACATATTCTTGATCTATGAAACATATGCAAGCTTTCTGCATTTATATTGCATTTATCTTGATCTATGAAACATATTCATGATATATGAAAATGACAAATAATAAGCCCTCACAAATGAAGCCACGGTGCCCCGGGTAAGACACCGAGCCATAAAGTTTCAAATTATTGTTCGTTACAAATTTAAAACAAAGGAGTTCATTACTGAGTGACAAAAGTAATAGGTATGTAGTCTTTGGCAGTATAGTTACTTAGTCCACCGTTGGTCGTTGGGTAGATCCAGCTGTCGAATTTAGATTCCTCCACCTCGTCTTCAATAGCATTTACTCCCGGATTGGTAATGAATACAGGAGGTCTTCCAATCCTTGCCTTACGCACAGCCCTCCGAGCTTCTGCAGTGAAACCCAAACCAAACTTGTCAGTCTTTGGAGTAAAATCAGGAAGTCGGCCCCAGTTTGCGCACTCACCCTTCTCAACCACAGCCCGGGCATCCTTCAAGGAAGCCATCTTCAAAGGAGAGTCTTCTTCAATCACAGTCTCTGCTGCTGCCAATGTTGGAGGAACCTCTTCGAAGTGTTGAAAGGGGGTCTCAATGAACTCCCCGTCCATCTCTATGTACCGAAACGAGTTGAGGTGGCTGACCATATATTCCTCCTCCCCCTGAACTGTTACGATCTTCCCTCTAACCGGGTACTTAAGCTTCTGATGTAATGTGGAGGTCACAGCTCCAGCTTTATGGATCCATGGATGACCCAGCAAACAAGAATAGGATGGTCGGATGTCTATCACATAGAAAGTAGAATCAAAAACTTGAGATCCAACCCTGATTGGAATGTCAACTTCACCATGCACCATCCTTTTGGACCCGTCAAAGGCCCGGACAACAATGTTACTTAGCTTGAGCTCTAAACCCTCACAATCCAGCCTGTCTAGAGCTTTCTTGGGAAATACATTTAATGAAGAACCAGTGTCAACCAGCACATGGGCAAGAGTAGTGCCCCTGCATTCAATGGAGACATGCATGGCATCATTATGGTTCTTTCCCTTGGCAGTTAGATCGGTGTCAGAGAAACCTAACCCATTATCAGCAGTCAAGTTGGCCACACAATCGGTAAATTGATCAACAGACGTTTCTTGTGGCACATGGGCCGCCTTCAGGAAGGCAATCAGGGCCTTGGCATGGGCCTCTGAACACAACAACAGTGATAGCATAGAAATTTTAGAGGGGGTGTGCCCCAGCTACTCAACTACATTGAAATCACTCTTCTTAATGATCTTGAGGATCTCTTCCATCTCTTGCTTGGAAGCTTCAACATTGACGGTCTTCGGTGCCTCCATCTGGGCAGGCACATCAGTAGCAATCCCTTTGCCCCGAGCGGCAGATGACTCGGCAGCAGGGGTAGAAACTTGATCAGGAGGGGAAACAGGCACACTGGCAGGTGTGATGATAAGAGGTCTCTGAATGGTTGGAGGTGCAATATCAGGTGAGAACAACCTACCACTGCGAGTGACTTTGGCAGGCCCGGTGATGTTGCTGACACCGGTACTAGTATCAAACTCTTGTTTAACTCCAAGCACGTAAACATCTGCCCCATAGTGCCAAGGGACAGCTTTGTCAGATGTATAAGGGAGGGGCCCCAGAATAGTGATGATGATAGGAGCAATCTTCTGAGTAGACAGGATTTTGACAGGCTTCTTTGAGGGAGCCTTAGGGGAATTGTTGAAAATAGTAACAATGGACACTTCTTCAGTAGGGATAACAGGAACAACAATCTTCTCGAACAAGATCTCTTTATTATCCATCAGGCTTTGGATACCTGACTTCAACAAAGGACAACCAGCAGGTGAAACAGAACATAAAAGGCAACCTTTACTACATCCCGGAAATAAACCGGCTAGCAACAGGTTCCTCTTGACGGTCAATAACGGAGTAACAATCTCTTCCACGGAGGCTACATACCGGTCTTCTTCCACAACATTCACTCCATGCTAGGGCATGGGAGCAGTCACAACATTGGGCCTTTCGGGCGCCTCAAACTGTATTTCTTTAGCATTAATAAGGTCCTGAACCTTATTCCTTAGAGCCCAACAATCATCTGTAGAATGCCCCGGGCTGTCAGAATGATAAGCGCAGCGGGCGTTGGGATTGTACTTTGGAGAGGTGGTGTTCACAACCTTCGGAGCTTCTTTGACAGTTACCAGATTGGTTGACAGTAGTTGTGGAAATATCTGAGACAGGGTCATACTGAGCCGAGTGTACTGCCTTTTGGGCCTCTCACCTCTTGGTTGGTTATATTGCTGAGGAGCAACAACAGGCTTTGAGATTACCACCGCGTTAACAGCTTGGCGGCATTCCGGTTTATTCTGTTTCCTTGACCCATAAACAACACTAGATTCCTTCTTGAAGGGCTTCTTTTTAGAGCTCGAGGGGGCACCTTTCTGTATCTTCCCCGACTTGATACCAGCTTCTATCCTTTCTCCAGTCAGAATGAGGTCTGTAAACCCTGCGGAAGAATTACCAATCAGGTGGTTGAAGAACGGACCAGACAGGGTCCCCAAGAACATGTCCACGAGTTTACGGTCAGTCAACGGTGGTTGCACCCTGCCAGCCAGGTCTCTCCACTTTTGCGCGTACTCCTTAAAACCTTCTCCCGATCCCAGCGACATACCCTGGAGTTGGGTACGTGTAGGAGCGAGGTCGGCATTGTACTGATACTGCTTATAAAATGCAGTAGCCAAGTCCTCCCAGTTTCGAATACAGGTTCCATCCAGCTGATAGAACACTCGAGTTGAGCCCCTGAAAGGATATCCTGGAAGAAATGGATCCATAAGTTCTTGTCTGCAGTATATGGTTGGATCTTCCTCACATATGATCTGAGATGCAGCTTAGGGCAGGAAGCTCCGTCATACTTCGCAAAAGAAGGTGCCTTGAACTTGTGTGGGATCACCACCCCAGAAGATAAACCTAGATCCCCAAAATCCAACCCAGGCACCTGTTGAATCTCCATGGAACTCAGACGATCCTCTAGTTGCTTGTACCTGTCCTCAGCAGGAGGGTACTATTCATCATTGAAATCCGTCTCGTTGTCGGAGACCACATGACTAGGAACCCTTCCCCCTTGGGGACTGTCTTTCCCTACAGAGGAAGTAGCCTGATCAGCCTCATTTTGCAGTGTGTTCCCAAACCTCCGTCCAGTGTTGAACAACACAGTCCTCTTCTTATTCTTCTTCAAAAGCAGAGTCTTCAATTCCTGTTGACCCTGGGCTAAGCTCATGACCAGCTCTTGAAACTGGGCGTTCTGGGCCTGGAGGGCCTTGATAGCTTGTTCATTGGATGATTCAGGATTCATGATGAGACTGCTGAAATAAACAGCGAAGAAGATTAAGCAACATGTAACAAAGAGTACCTGTTGTGCACATGATGCATGATATGCTATTTATGCAATGCCTTCGAGGGTTCGAAAGTTCAAATTCGTTGTAGACAAAAAAGGAACACACATTGTATTAGGAAATAATCTGTTCAGTACATCAGGGCCTCATGGGCAAAACATTACAAAATAATTAATCCCAAAAGACACTGCGCATCCTCTTTGGTGCGATGTAGGTATTGAGAGTCTTTTCCTCGTGCAGTAGGCGGGTGAGCTCCAAGACTTTCTTCTCACTGGCATGTAGACTGGTTTCAAGAGAATTCCGTTCTTCCTTGAGTTGGATCCAGCTCTTTTGCATTTCTTCCCAAGATGTTGGCATGTCAGGATGTTGGATGGTGTAGGGCACCTCTCCTTCCAAAACTGGCTCTTTGATCACGGGGAGAACATGAGGATATGGCATCACAAGCTTCTGGGAACGGGCTCACACCCACTTGAGATAAGGCTCTTGGGGGATGGAGTTCTTGTGCCCCAGTGTCTTTCTATCTACCCTGTTGGGCATCCTCCAAGCTCTGATAAATCTCTGGCGAAGTCCTTGTGCATCGTTATCGAAGTCAAAAACTATGTCAGGAATCAACATGTCATGAGGGCCATCCCTCCGAGCATATCCAAACTGTCTCAAAGCCAGACACGGGTTGTAAGTAATGCCCCCTCTAATTCCAAGTAAAGGAACATTAGGAAATTCTCCGCAACGATCAATGATAGTGACATTTTCTCTGGACCGAGAACACCAATGTATATCAGCATGTGTAAGAGTCATTAATCGTTGTTACCATCTCAAACCCCGCTCGTTCTTCAAAACTGATTGCGGAAGGTGCGAAATAAACCACCTTGCCAGGAGAGGAGTGCAGCACATGAGAACACCTCTTTTTCTCATGGGTAGAGTGTAACATGAGTGGAGGATGTCCCCAAGAAACGTAGGTATAGGATTCCTGGACATGAAGATCTTGACAGCATTGATATCTATAAGCTGATCCGGATTCGGGAACAACACCAACCCATAGACAAGGAGTGCCACCACTTCTTCAAAAGCTTGTAGGTCAAGGGAATTCCAACATTCTTGGGCCTTCTCAAACAGGAATTTTGCCAAGAATCCTTTGATACTACTTCTAACTTCCCAATGTCCCTTGATATCAGATGGTTGCAGACGTAATGCTTTAGCAACCTCTTCAAGTTTTGGTTCCCTTTCCGTACCGTTGTAGGGTAGTTAACTGAGAATGGGAATCTTCAGAAGCTGAGAAAACTCTTCCAAAGTGGGCACCAATTGATAATCCGGGAAAGTAAAACAGTGGTGCAAAGGGTCAAAGAACTGGAAGAGAACTTTTATCATATCTTCTTCAATGTTGGTGTTGACCAAGCTGATGAGTCTACCATGCCTTTCACTGAAGGAAGAGTTCTCGGGAATCCTGGATGTAAGCTCCTTGAGCTGAGGAGGGATCCTTACAAGGTTGATCTGAATTGTCTTTCTGCGGATAGTTTCCATGTCCTACAAAACAAGAACAAAGATGAAGATTCGAACCCTTGAAGTGGTTAGTGGATGCATATGATGCTGTATGATGCTATGATGTTATGATAAAAACACACCACAAGTATTCACAAAAGGCAAACATGATAAGGCACACAAGTCACACTAGACAGCCCTTAGAGTTTAGGCCAGCATGAGGTCTAGGTACTACCCTCTTGAAGTTGGTGGGATCGAAACCTGTCCTATCGAAAGTAACCGGGTTCTAAGGGTCTCAATATCATTGGGTTGTTTTCTGTGTTCATTGTTTTGATTTAGCCACTGAACTGGCGATCAAAATATTCCAAGAAAACAACCCTCAATGAGTATAGTATCGAGTATCTACCAACTTCGGACTGCACCAAAGTCGGTCATCTCACTACCCTAAAGAGGCCAGGATGGTCAAGTAAGGTTCCTAAGGTCAGTTGATGCTTCACGACACCACGCGGCGGCCCCGTACTCTCCTTGACATGACTCAAGGGTTACCGGTACTCACCAAAGTGCCACATCAACGTAGCAACTGCTTCAACCGTGTCGGTATACCCCGCACAGTTCCCTCATAGTTTGTTGCTACCTAAAAGGTATCCCCCAGATCCGGGTTAGGATCTATGAAACTCCCAAAACAGGCCCACAATATTAAAGCAATCAAAACAGGAAATTGAAAACATAAGAGTGGTCTAATCCTAAGGTACACCTCACTTTTATAAGTCTCCCCAGCAGAGTCGCCAGTTCTGTGATAGGTGGAAATAGAACTGACTGTTTTTTAAGCTGGTTCGCGAAATGTCGCGGTAAGCAAGAGTCGCCACCGTCTTTTATGTTCTCCAACATGGAAAGGACAAAAGCACATCAAAATTCCTTCTTTGAGATGTCTCTCGGTTTGGGAGGTAGATTTATAGAAAGGGAAGGTGTTAGCACCCTTTCTATCCATGGTTATCCATGGGCTCTTAGGTACTTGCTCTTATGTTTTCAAAATTTGTTTGCTTTTCAAGTGTGAGTGGGTTTTGAAAAAGTTTTGTTTGAAAAATTTCTAAGTAACTCTTGTATCTGTCCTCAAGAGTGTATGAAAAATTTGTTTAAAAACTTTTTGAAAGTGTCAGTGTGAAAAGTTGTTTTGTTTGTTTGAGAGAGCAAGTACCCACGGGAATCTACCTACTCTAAGGAATTAGGCTGTGTAAGAGTCCTTTAGATAGTGCTATCCCACCATTGAGAGGTAGGTAGCACCGTCGTTGGAGGTATTCGGGTCAATTCGATTAAGGGACAACGTGTGGTCACCGAAGCAATAGTAGGAGACCTTAGAAGTAACCCTAATGTCCTAGATCCTTTTTTATCCGAGGCAACCGTTTCGAGGCAACTAGATCTTTAGACAGGAGGGCGACCTCTAAAACACCCTATACTTGACGACCACGTTCGAGGCAACCAATGAGGCGTACTCTAGGAGTGGCATGTGCTTGTGTGTTGTTTTCATGTTATGTTTATCTTGTCATGCATTTGTGAGCTACGAGTTGATTTTAATTTGTCATACAAATCTTTCATGCATTTTTAACAGTTAAGAGTGCGGAAAATAAAGTGCGGAAATATGAATCTACGCTATTACAAGGCGCGGGTCTATACATCGCCAAAAACAAAAACCAGTTTGGAAATAAATGCGGAAAGTAAAGAAAGCGGTAAAACCTAATTAACTATTACATCCTCGGAAACAGATACATAAATATGATTAAAAATAATTAAAGCGCGAATAGAAATTTAATCGGGACGTCCTTAGGGTTTTGACCCTTTTTGAGAAAAGAATTTAAGTTTTGTCCTTTTTTGCAATTTAATTCAAATTAACCTAATTTACTAATTAATTATTTAATTAAGAAGAGAAAATGTTTTTTTTTTTTTGTGTTTTTTAAGTTTTTAATGAAAATAAAAGGAAAAGAAATAAAAAGTCAAGAGAAAACCCTAATTCTAACCTATTTTATTTATTGTGAAAAACGTTAAAATTACCTAATTAAACTAATTAATTTGTTAGTATTTTATTTACAAAACTAATGAATTAAAGTGAAATTAACAATTAGTAATAAAAAATATTTACATTTTAATAGTCTGAATTTATTATGAAAATTAATTTATTAGTTAATAATAATAATAATAATAATTAGTTAAAAGAATTAAAAGGAAAAAGAAAATAAAAAGAATAGTAAAACCAGGGGGGGTTTGATGGACCCAATGGAGGTGAACCTGGAATTTTAGGCCCAATAGCACAAAGCCCTTGTTGACTTCTAGAATCAAGTGTGCAAGCATTGACTGGGAACACCATGGTCCACGCCTCATGGCCATCAGATTGGCGTTAGTGGCCACTTGGCAGGCTGATTGCTTGAGATGCATGATGGACGCTGTTTGGAAGCCTGCATAGGAACACATTAGAAAAAATAATATTGAGATTTGGGTGGACCTGGGAATCGAACCCAGGTCCCAATGGTTGCCAGACATGTCATCATCCACTGAGCCAAGCGCTTGTCTTTGTTAATATAATGGACAAGAAAAATAATATATAAACAATCAATTATTCTGGAAAACCAAGAAAAAGCGCGCCATATTTTTGAACGTACCAACCACGCGTGAACACGTCCTTCATCTTCTTCGTTTTCATGTAACAAAAACAATCAAATAGCGGGGGTTTTTAACCCCCACAAAATGCAACCACAGAAAATAGCGATTAGGCGTACAGTACATATAAATAGGGCGCGATGGTTGGGTTGAGTTCGTCTGGCCTTGATGAATTCAACCATATGCGTTATGAGGTCCAATTTTGCTTATGCTGTAAAGCCCTAATTTCAGAGCTTGGAAACCCTAGAACATGTTCATGGCAACTTCTGATTTAAGGCCTCTTAATCCAATTGACTTATGCCAAGAGCTTCCTATGATTGCTAGCAACACAAAACACACAGTTAATGATGCATAATTTTGGAGTTTCGATTCTAAACAAAATTGACAAAACGTGAGTTCGTGTATGGGGATTTCTTGAGTGTTGGCACGTGATTTTGATTGCAAACCGTTCCTGGGAATGTTGGCAATGTGTTTGAATCGTTCTAAGGCTTTGAAAGGGCCTGGAAGATGGAATTCAGTTTTGAATTTTCTTGGCTTTTTTTCAATATGGTAATGGTGTTTTTGCAGCAGCTTGCACGTCCAAGGCTTTAGGGTTTGCTTCATTATTTGTATTGGAATGGAATTAGGGTACAAACTAGGTCAAAGATCCATGGAATAAAGTTTTCAATATTTGATTTTCAATCAAATATTTTTCAATCTTTTTGATTGAAAAACCTTGCCAAATTGGGTGATTCTTGTCTCTTTGATGGATGCACGAAATTGCCAGCTTGCCCTGAGCCTATTTGCCTCACAAAAAGATTTGAAAACCATATCTTTGAATTTCCTACATTTAAAATCAATTAAATGAATTAATATTAATAAAAATTCAATTAATTAATTAAAAATAATAAAATAAATCAATTTAAGTTCAATGGGTCGTGCATAGGCCTTGGACAAAGTTTCAAGAAAGAATTTGAGGCCCATTAGCAAAATGATGTGTTTTAGGCAAAGTTGACTTTTGTAAATTCCCAAACATTTCCCAACTTCTCCAATGCATATCTTGCTCAATTTTGATCATATGAACATGTTCTTGGACATTTTGGAAAGGTCTTGAAGTTCTATAACCAATGCCTTTGGTCCCATGTCATTTTGATTTACCAATCTCAAGTTATGGTCTTTGACTTAAAATGCCTTTTTGTTGACTTTTGAAAATTACCTATAATGTAGAAATTGATAACTTTTTGTGAGAGCATTTATTGGACTTGGAATGTGAAGATGAGTTGTAGGAAATGTCATCCCCTTCAAAATGAGCATTGGATGGGATTTTTCTGATGAACCATGAAAAAGTTATGCCTTGGTCAAGTTACAGTTGACTTTTCAGCTGTCCAAAAATGGAAACTTTTGCATCTTTGATGATTTTTGAGCCATTCTTGTGGAATCATGATCAAGACTTGATCAAATGATGATTGTGGCTTCAAAATAAGATGTTGACAAAAAAATTTGACCTTTGACTGTAAAATGACCATTTTGCCCCTGTAGTTGATTGTGAAGCAATTAGGGCTTTTGACTGTGCAATTTGCCTCTGTGAGTCTTGAGACTTGGCATGTAGATGCTTGACAATGTATATGGGCCTATGGGACTTGATTGAGCCTTTGAAAACCTCCAATTTCTTGAGAGAACCAAAACCCTAATTTTGACTGCCTTAGGAGGCCTTTGAATTGTGCAATCCTTGATCCATTTGAAGATTGATCTTGACAAATTTTGAAGAATATTGGAGGGAAAATTTTGGGGTACAACAGTTGCCCCTGTTCAATCTTCTTAGACCTGAGGATGTAGATTGGCTTGCGTGCCTTTCGTGATCCGAAGGTGGAAGATGATTGAACACTAGAGTGCCCAGAAATTTGCACTCACATAGTGGAATATCAGCAGTGTGATGTCGGGAATGGGCTTACAGATGCCATTTGGAGAGATGGTGGATGGGAGGATGGGCTTATAGATGCCATCTGGAGATATGACAGAACCTTGTCGGGAATGGGCTTATAGATGCCATTTGGAAATGTGATGGATAGTTGTGGAGATGGGCTTATAGATGCCATCGGGGTGTCGATCGCGTAAGAGATTCCTTAGCGAGAACTTGTGTACCTGAGAAAGAAAGATAATTACCTGGCCTATTACAGGGGTTGATCTTCAAACTCTTCATGCAGATATGCCCTGGCTAGATACAGGTATCGAATCTACAATTAATCGCTCACAGATATGCTCTGGCTAGATACAGGAATCGAATCCGGAGCTTCAAAAGGTTGCTTACAGACGTGCCCTGGCTGGATACAGGTATCGAATCTACAAACAATCGCTCACAGATGTGCCCTGACTGGATACAGGAATCGAATCCAGAACTTCAAAAGGTTGCTTACAGACGTGCCCTGGCTGGATACAGGTATCAAATCTACAAACAATCGCTCACAGATGTGCCCTGGCTGGATACAGGAATCGAATCCGGAATTAGGTCGTCTACAGATATGCCCTGGATGGATACAGGAATCGAATCTCTAAACTCTTCATGCAGATATGCCCTAGCTGGATGCAGGTATCGAATCTACAATCAATTACTCACAGATATGCCCTGGCTAGATACAGGAATCGAATCCAGAATTAGGTCGTCTACAGATATGCCCTGGCTAGATACAGGAATCGAATCTCTAAACTCTTCATGCAGATATGCCCTGGCTGGATGCAGGTATCGAATCTACAATCAATTACTCACAGATATGCCCTGGCTAGATACAGGAATCGAATCTGGAATTCTTCGTCTACAGATATGCCCTGGCTGGATACATGAATCGAATCTCTAAACTCTTCATGCAGACATGCCCTGGCTAGATACAGGTATCGAATCTACAATCAGTTACTCACAGATATGCCCTGGCTAGATACAGGAATCGAATCTGGAATTCTTTGTCTACAGATATGCCCTGGCTGGATACAGGAATCGAATCTCTAAACTCTTCATGCAGACATGCCCTGGCTAGATACAGGTATCGAATCTACAATCAGTTACTCACAGATATGCCCTGGCTAGATACAGGAATCGAATCTGGAATTCTTCGTCTACAGATATGCCCTGGCTGGATACAGGAATCGAATCTCTAAACTCTTCATGCAGACATTCCCTGGCTAGATACAGGTATCGAATCTACAATTAATCGCTCACAGATATGCCCTGGCTAGATACAGGTGTTGAATCCGGAGTTGCGATAGTTGATAGTAATCATCTTTGTATTGGGCTTTTTCCTGAAAAGGCAAAACATCAGTTGTATGCAATGTCATGATGTATGAAATGCATGATGTCATGATGTTCTCAAAAATAAATGAGATTGTGTCGTATGCATTTTATCATGTATGTAAGCAGGATGTATGAAATGTGAAATGTCTATGAATGTATTTTTTTGTCTAGGAAAATAAATCCTTGACGAATGCCGGGAAATTGTTGAATCCTGGGCTGATGTTTGAAGAGTAGAGTTCTTCATTTCTGCTGGGGATGATGATTGCAAGAATAAACCGGTAGGAGAAGATGACTCTGTTGGGGAATAAACTTGCTAGAGAGATTACTCTGCGGGGAATTACTCTATGGGGAGAGATACTTTGCTGAGATTTTGATGATAACTTCGTTGGGGATTCCGTGGATAAGTTATGTTGGGGAATTGATGAACTCCGCTGGGGGTAGGAAGAACTTCGCCGAGGACGATCTTTCCGTGGTAATTAGCTGAGGATAACCCAGTTATAGGCTCTGGTGGGGAATAACCTTTGAACATGGCCGGGGAGAGATATGTACTCTGCGGGAGACAAGCTTCCAGAATCTACTGGGGATAAGCTTCCAGAATCTACTGGGGAGATTGATTCAACTCTCCTGGGGAAACTTTTAGACTGCACTGGGGAAGTGACTCCACTGGGGTGTTTGGATTCCGCCGGGGAACAATCTTATATTAAGACTGCCGGGGATGCTTGCTTAGGAACATCTGTATACTCCGCTGGGGAATGTTGAGATCTTCTGGGGATATCCAACTTCCTTAGGGCTGACAATAGCCTAACTCTGCTTGGAGAGAGTGTTACTGACTTGCTGGAGATATTGTGCCTTTTCAGGGCTGATGGGAGACCAACTCTGCTTGGGGGAGAGTATTGCTGAACCTTGTCTTACTCTGCGGGGAGTGAAGGTATCCTGGTTACATTCTTCAGCCGAACTTACCTTGGTACCTTGGTGGACAGAGCAACTAGATCGCTTTAGATAACTCATTATTGCCCCTGTTTCTAATTCACCTGTAATTAGTCCTTTGTTTCGTATGCAAATATTTATGATTAGAAATTAATGTCGAACGCATATATCAAAAATGAACATTGGACGTTCTTCGCAAGACAAAACAGAAAAAGGAAAAACAATTGGCAATTTGTCTGGAAAAGTGGATTTGTATTGATTTTTGAATTTTTGCCTGTAAATAGGCATTTTTGTACAGGAGGCTGACGTCCTAGTAAGAGAACGCCGCCGAACAAAATAGAGTTTATACAATTTTGTACAAAAGAAAACAAAACAGCTATGTGAAAAATAATCCCACTGGGTTTCAACTCTGCTATCGCCTTTATGTCTTCAAGCGTCTCATCACTTGGCTGCTTAGTTAAAGATGAAGCTGATTGATCGGTGCCGTCTGAACCTGATAGTTGATGCCGAATTCTGGATGCAGGGTGATCCAATGAGACATAGTATTACGCTTTAATCCCTAACTTTTGCCTGGACCGCACTTTCGGGTTTTCAGTCCACCGGGATACCCATTTTTTCCCAAGCCGCCTTTTCAGGTTTTCGACTTGCCGGGTGTACATATTTTTTCATTTCATCCCTTATTTTTGCCCGAACCCTTTTGGTTCGCCGGGAAGCCCTTATTTTTGCCTAGGTGTGTCAACCTAGCGGGTCTTTAATTCATGCGTAGTATCTTTTTACTATGTCTGCATTGGCAGGGTGAGGAAGGTCGTCACCATCCATGGTAGTTAGAATCATAGCTCCTCCTGAGAAGATATGTTTAACCACAAATGGCCCTTCGTATGTAGGGGTCCATTTGCCCCTGGGATCACTTTGAGGAAGAATGTTGCGTTTGATTACCAGGTCTCCGACTTGATACTCTTGTCATCTGACTTTTTTGTTAAATGCCCTGATCATCCGTTTTTGGTACGTTTGACCATGACAAATAGCCGTGAGTCTCTTTTCGTCAATTAGATTTAATTGATCAAGTCGAGTCTGGATCCAGTCATCTTCGCTCAAACCTGCATCCTTCATTATCCGGAGAGAGGGTATCTGAACTTCGATAGGCAAGACTGCCTCCATGCCATAGACCAAAGAAAAGGGTGTTGCCCCTGTTGACGTCCTTGCTGAAGTACGGTACCCATGAAGAGCAAACGGTAACATCTCGTGCCAATCTTTATAGGTCACTGTCATCTTCTGCACAATCTTTTTGATATTCTTATTTGCTGCTTCGACAGCCCCATTCATCTTCGGCCGGTAGGGAGAAGAGTTGTGGTGCTGTATCTTGAATTGCTCGCAGAGCTCAGTGATCATCTTGTTGTTAAGATTCGTACCATTGTCTGTAATGATCCTTTCCAGGACGTTGTATCGACAGATCAGGTTGTGCCGAATGAACCGTGCCACGACGTTCTTGGTTAATGTAGCATAGGAAGCAGCTTCAACCCACTTCGTGAAGTAATCAATTGCTACCAGGATGAAGCGATGCCCGTTGGATGCCGTAGGTCTGATCTCGCCGATCATATCAATGCCCCACATTGCAAACGGCCAAGGTGCTGTCAAGACGTTCAGAGGAACTAGAGGAACGTGCACCTTATCAGCATAGATCTGGCATTTATGACACGTCCGAGAGTGTTGGTAACAGTCAGCTTCCATTATGGACCAGAAATATCCTGCCCGAAGGATTTTCTTTGCCATGGTGTGTCCACTGGAATGTGTTCCGAAGGTACCTTCATGCAGTTCTGCCATGATCTTTTCTGCTTCAGTCTTATCCACACAACGCAGTAAGGTTGAATCATGGTTTCGCTTGTAAAGAATGCTGTTGCTGAGGAAGAACTTTGCCGCGAACCTTCTCAGAAACTTCTTGTCATTAACAGATGCACCCTCGGGGTATTCTTGAACTTCCAAGTACCTCTTCACTTCATGATACCAAGGTTTTTCAGTTACCTCTTCAGCCTCAAGATCACAGCAATATGCAGCTTCATCCAATTTCCAGATAATGATTCGGGGAGCCTCGTTGTCCCATTTGACTTTGAACATAGAAGACATCGTAGCTAGCGCGTCCGCCAACTGATTCTCCTCTCTTGGAAAGTGTTCAAAAGTTATCTCCTTGAAATGGGGGATCAATGTCAACACACACTCTTTGTAAGGAATAAGATTTGGGTGTTTCGTATCCCACTCGCCTTTGATCTGATTGATCACGAGAGCGGAATCTCCGAAGACACTCAGAAACTTGATCCTTAAGTCAATTGTAGCTTGAAGACCCATGATGCATGCCTCATACTCCGCCATGTTGTTGGTGCAGTTGAAACATAGCCGGGCAGTAAGTGGAGTATGAGTGCCTTTAGGGGATATGATCGTGGCACCAATACCGTTACCCAAAGCGTTCGAGGCTCCGTCAAAGTGCATAGACCATCGGGATCCTTCCTCAGGTCCTTCATCCGGTCCAGGTACTTCACAATCACTCACTACCATGATATTCTCGTATGGAAATTCAAAGTTCATCGACTGGTAATCATCCACTGCCTGGTGTGCCAAATGGTCTGCCAATACACTTCCCTTGATTGCTTTTTGAGTCGTGTACTGGATGTTGTATTCTGTCACGATCATCTGCCATCTTGCTATTCTTCCGGATAAGGCAGGCTTTTCGAATATGTACTTTATTGGATCCATTTTTGAAATTAGCAAAGTAGTGTGAGTCAACATATACTGTCTCAGTCGGCGAGCAGCCCATACCAAAGCGCAGCAAGTTTTCTCGAGCAGTGAGTATCGGGTCTCACAGTCGGTAAACCTTTTGCTAAGGTAATAAATAGCATGCTCTTTTCGGCCAGACTCGTCATGCTGCCCCAGCACACACCCCATTGAGCTGTCAAGTACTGTCAAGTATAATATTAGAGGTCTCCCTTCAACCAGTGGCATAAGAATGGGTGGATCTTGGAGATACTCTTTGATTTTGTCGAAAGCGGCCTGACATTCATCGTTCCAACGTACTACTTGATCTTTCTTCAGTAGCTTGAAGATTGGTTCACAGGTAGCAGTTAGGTGCGAGATGAATTGGGCAATGTAGTTCAGCCGTCCTAGAAAGCCTCTGACTTCTTTTTCTGTCTTGGGAACTGGCATCTCTTGTATGGCTTTCACTTTGGCAGGGTCCACTTGAATACCTTTGTCACTTACGACGAAGCCTAGTAGTTTTCCAGATCTCACCCCGAAGGTGCACTTGTTCGGGTTTAACCTCAGCTTGTACAACTTCAGACGGTCAAACAGCTTCTGTAGATGGTCAAGGTGTTCCTCCTTAGTTTAAGACCTTGCAATCATATCGTCGATGTATACTTCGATCTCATGATGGATCATGTCATGAAATAAAGCAACCATGGCACGTTGGTAGGTTGCCCCAACATTTTTCAACCCAAAAGGCATGACCTTGTAGCAAAAGGTGCCCCACTGAGTAACAAAAGTGGTCTTCTCCATGTCTTCAGGAGCCATCTTGATCTGATTATAACCGAAGAAGCCGTCCATGAAGGAGAATACCTTATGCTGAGCAGTGTTATCCACCAGAACGTCGATGTGAGGCAAAGGGAAATCATCCTTGGGGTTGGCCCTATTCAAATCCCTGTAGTCAACACACATTCGGACCTTACCATCTTTCTTTGGCACTGGAACCACGTTGGCAACCCACTGAGGATAAGAAGTCACTGCTAGAAACCCGGCATCAAATTGCTTCATAACCTAAGCTTTGATTTTCTCGGACATCTCTGGACGCATACGGCGAACCTTCTGTTTTACCGGAGGGCATTCTTCCTTGGTAGGCAGGTGATGAACCACAATGTCGGTATCCAACCCAGGCATGTCTTCGTAAGACCAGGCAAAGATTTCCACGTAATCATGCAACATCTGAATCAACCGTTGTTTCACACTGAGCTCTAGATTGGCACCAATCTTGACTTTCTTTCTGTCTGTCTCAGTACCCAGATTTACCGTTTCCACTGGCTCTTCATGTGGCTGAATGGCCCTCTCTTCCTGGAGTAACAGTCTTGCAAGCTCACCAGGCACCTCACAATCATCTTCACCTTCGTCTTCGGCTAAGTTGATCGGATTTTCGAAGTCATAACTGGCAGTAGCAGAGTCGTTACCAGTGAGATCCAGAGTGGATTGGAACCTGTATAGGTGAATGTGTGTAAATATAGCTGTTTTGCAATATATAAAGAAATAAAGGGAGCACAAGATTTGAAATGCGAAAAACGTCCAATGTTTTTATTCATGATATATGAAAATGACAAATAATAAGCCCTCACAAATGAAGCCACGGTGCCCCGGGTAAGACATCGAGCCATAAAGTTTCAAATTATTGTTCGTTACAAATTTAAAACAAAGGAGTTCATTACTGAGTGACAAAAGTAATAGGTATGTAGTCTTTGGCAGTCCAGTTAGTTAGTCCACCGTTGGTCGTTGGGTAGATCCAACTGTGGAATTCAGATTCCTCCACCTCGTCTTCAATAGCATTTACTCCCGGATTGGTGATGAATACAGGAGGTCTTCCAATCCTTGCCTTACGCACAACCCTCTGAGCTTCTGCAGTGAAACCCAAACCAAACTTGTCAGTCTTCGGAGTAAAATCAGGAAGTCGGCCCCAGTTTGCGCACTCACCCTTCTCAACCACAACCCGGGCATCCTTCAAGGAAGCCATCTTCAAAGGAGAGTCTTCTTCAGTCACAGTCTCTGCTGCTGCCAATGTTGGAGGAACCTCTTCGAAGTGATGAAAGGGGGTCTCAATGAACTCCCCGTCCATCTCTATGTACCGAAACGAGTTGAGGTGGCTGACCATATATTCCTCCTCCCCCTGAACTGTTACGATCTTCCCTCTGACCGGGTACTTGAGCTTCTGATGTAATGTGGAGGTCACGCTCCAGCTTTATGGATCCATGGACGACCCAGCAAACAAGAATAGGATGGTCAGATGTCCATCACATAGAAAGTAGAATCAAAAACTTGAGAGCCAGCCCTGATTGGAATGTCAACTTCACCATGCACCATCCTTTTGGACCCGTCAAAGGCCCGAATAACAATGTTACTTGGCTTGAGCTCTAAACCCTCACAATCCAGCCTGTCTAGAGATTTCTTGGGCAATACATTTAATGAAGAACCAGTGTCAACCAGCACATGGGCAAGAGTAGTGCCCCTGCATTCAATGGAGACATGCAGGGCATCATTATGGTTCTTTCCCTTGGCAGTTAGATCGGCGTCAGAGAAACCCAACCCATTATCAGCAGTCAAGTTGGACACACAATCGGTAAATTGATTAGCAGACATTTCTTGTGGCACATGGGCCGTCTTCAGGAAGGCAATCAGGGCCTTGGCATGGGCCTTTGAACATAACAACAGTGATAGCATAGAAATTTTAGAGGGGGTGTGCCCCAGCTGCTCAACTACATTGAAATCACTCTTCTTAATGATCTTGAGGATCTCTTCCATCTCTTGCTTGGAAGCTTCAACATTTACGGTCTTCGGTGCCTCCATCTGGGCAGGCACATCAGTAGCAATCCCTTTGCCCCGAGCGTCAGATGACTCGGCAGCAGGGGTAGAAACTTGATCAGGAGGGGAAACAGGCACACTGGCAGGTGTGATGATAAGAGGTCTCTAAATGGTTGGAGGTGCAATATCAGGTGAGAACAACCTACCACTGCGAGTGACTTTGGCAGGCCCGGTGATGTTGCTGACACCGGTACTAGTATCAAACTCTTGTTTAACTCCAAGCACGTAAACATCTGCCCCATAGTGCCAAGGGACAGCTTTGTCAGATGATGATAGGAGCAATCTTCTGAGTAGACAGGATTTTGACAGGCTTCTTTGAGGGAGCCTTAGGGGAATTGTTGAAAATAGTAACAATGGACACTTCTTCAGTAGGGATAACAGGAACAGCAATCTTCTCGAACAAGATCTCTTTATTATCCATCAGGCTTTGGATACCTGACTTCAACAAAGGACAACCAGCAGGTGAAACAGAACATAGAAGGCAACCTTTACTACATCCCAGAAATAAACCGGCTAGCAACAGGTTCCTCTTGACGGTCAATAACGGAGTAACAATCTCTTCCATGGAGGCTACATACCCGTCTTCTTCCACAGCATTCACTCCATGCTAGGGCATGGGAGCAGTCACAATATTGGGCCTTTCGGGCGCCTCGAACTGTATTTCTTTAGCATTAATAAGGTCCTGAACCTTATTCCTTAGAGCCCAACAATCATCTGTAGAATGCCCCGGGCTGTCAGAGTGATAAGCGCAGCGGGCATTGGGATTGTACTTTGGAGAGGTGGTGTTCACAACCTTCGGAGCTTCTTTGACAGTTACCAGATTGGTTGACAGTAGTTGTGGCAATATCTGAGACAGGGTCATACTGAGCCGAGTGTACTGCCTTTTGGGCCTCTCACCTCTTGGTTGGTTATATTGCTGAGGAGCAGCAGCAGGCTTTGAGATTACCACCGCGTTAACAGCTTGGCGGTGTTCCGGTTTATTCTGTTTCCTTGACCCATAAACAACACTGGATTCCTTCTTGAAGGGCTTCTTTTCAGAGCTCGAGGGGGAACCTTTCTGTATCTTCCCCGACTTGATACCAACTTCTATCCTTTCTCAAGTCAGAATGAGGTCTGTAAACCCTGCGGAAGAATTACCAATCAGGTGGTTGAAGAACGGACCAGACAGGGTCCCCAAGAACATGTCCACGAGTTCACGGTCAGTCAACGGTGGTTGCACCCTGCCAGCCAGGTCTCTCCACTTTTGCGCGTACTCCTTAAAACCTTCTCCCGATCCTAGCGACATACCCTGGAGTTGGGTACGTGTAGGAGCGAGGTCGGCATTGTACTGATACTGCTTATAAAATGCAGTAGCCAAGTCCTCCCAATTTCGAATACTGGTTCCATCCAGCTGATAGAACCACTCGAGTTGAGCCCCTGAAAGGCTATCCTGGAAGAAATGGATCCATAAGTTCTTGTCTGCAGTATATGGTTGGATCTTCCTCACATATGATCTGAGATGCAGCTTAAGGCAGGAAGCTCCGTCATACTTCGCAAAAGAAGGTGCCTTGAACTTGTGTGGGATCACCACCCCAGAAGATAAACCTAGATCCCCAAAATCCAACCCAGGCACCTGTTGAATCTCCATGGAACTCAGACGATCCTCTAGTTGCTTGTACCTGTCCTCAGCAGGAGGGTACTGTTCATCATTGAAATCCGTCTCATTATCGGAGACCACAGGACTAGGAACCCTTCCCCCTTGGGGACTGTCTTTCCCTACAGAGGAAGTAGCCTGATCAGCCTCATTTTGCAGTGTATTCCCAAACCTCTGTCCAGTGTTGAACAACACAGTCCTCTTCTTCTTCTTCTTCAAAAGCAGAGTCTTCAATTCCTATTGACCCTGGGCTAAGCTCATGACCAGCTCTTGAAACTGGGCGTTCTGGGCCTGGAGGGCCTTGATAGCTTGTTCATTGGATGATTCAGGATTCATGATGAGACTGCTGAAATAAACAGCGAAGAAGATTAAGCAACCTGTAACAAAGAGTACCTGTTGTGCACATGATGCATGATATGCTATTTATGCAATGCCTTCGAGGGTTCGAAAGTTCAAATTCGTTGTAGACAAAAAAGGAACACACATTGTATTAGGAAATAATCTGTTCAGTACATCAGGGCCTCATGGGCAAAACATTACAAAATAATTAATCCCAAAAGACATTGTGCATCCTCTTTGGTGCGATGTAGGTATTGAGAGTCTTTTCCTCGTGCAGTAGGCGGGTGAGCTCCAAGACTTTCTTCTCACTGGCATGTAGACTGGTTTCAAGAGAATTTCGTTCTTCCTTGAGTTGGATCCAGCTCTTTTGCATTTCTTCCCAAGATGTTGGCATGTCAGGATGTTGGATGGTGTAGGGCACCTCTCCTTCCAAAACTGGCTCTTTGATCACGAGAAGAACATGAGGATATGGCATCACAAGCTTCTGGGAACGGGCTCGCACCCACTTGAGATAAGGCTCTAGGGGGATGGAGTTCTTGTGCCCCAGTGTCTTTCTATCTACCCTGTTGGGCATCCTCCAAGCTCTGATAAATCTCTGGCGAAGTCCTTGTGCATCATTGTCGAAGTCAAAAACTATGTCAGGAATCAACATGTCATGAGGGCCATCCCTCCGAGCATATCCAAACTGTCTCAAAGCCAGACATGGGTTGTAAGTAATGCCCCCTCTAATTCCAAGTAAAGGAACATTAGGAAATTCTCCGCAACGATCAATGATAGTGACATCTTCTCTGGACCGACAACACCAATGTATATCAGCATGTGTAAGAGTCATTAATCGTTGTGACCATCTCAAACCCCGCTCGTTCTTCAAAACTGATTGCAGAAGGTGCGAAATAAACCACCTTTCCAGGAGAGGAGTGCAGCACATGAGAACACCTCTTTTTCTCATGGTTCGAGTGTAACATGAGTGGAGGATGTCCCCAAGCAACGTAGGTATAGGATTCCTGGACATGAAGATCTTGACAGCATTGATATCTATAAGCTGATCCGGATTCGGGAACAACACCAACCCATAGACAAGGAGTTCCACAACTTCTTCAAAAGCTTGTAGGTCAAGGGAATTCCAACATTCTTGGGCCTTCTCAAACAGGAATTTTGCCAAGAATCCTTTGATACCACTTCTAACTTCCTAATGTCCCTTGATATCAGATGGTTGTAGACGTAATGCTTTAGCAACCTCTTCAAGTTTTGGTTCCCTTTCCGTACCGTTGTAGGGTAGTTGACTGAGAATGGGAATCTTCAGAAGCTGAGAAAACTCTTCCAAAGTGGGCACCAATTGATAATCCGGGAAAGTAAAACAATGGTGCAAAGGGTCAAAGAACTGGAAGAGAACTTTTATCATATCTTCTTCAATGTTGGTGTTGACCAAGCTGATGAGTCTACCATGCCTTTCACTGAAGGAAGAGTTCTCGGGAATCCTGGATGTAAGCTCATTGAGCTGAGGAGGGATCCTTACAAGGTTGATCAGAATTGTCTTTCTGCGGATAGTTTCCATGTCCTACAAAACAAGAACAAAGATGAAGATTCGAACCCTTGAAGTGGTTAGTGGATGCATATGATGTTTTATGATGCTATGATGTTATGATAAAAACACACCACAAGTATTCACAAAAGGCAAACATGATAAGGCACACAAGTCACACCAGACAACCCTTAGAGTTTAGGCCAACATGAGGTCTAGGTACTACCCTCTTGAAGTTGGTGGGCTCGAAACCTGTCCTATCGAAAGTAACCGGGTTCTAAGGGTCTCAATATCATTGGGTTTTTTTCTGTGTTCATTGTTTTGATTTAGCCACTGAACTGGCGATCAAAATATTCCAAGAAAACAACCCTCAATGAGTGTAGTATCGAGTATCTACCAACTTCGGACTGCACCAAAGTCGGTTATCTCACTACCCTAAAGAGGCCAGGATGGTCAAGTAAGGTTCCTAAGGTCAGTTGATGCTTCACGACACCACGCGGCGGCCCCGTACTCTCCTTGACTTGACTCAAGGGTTACCGATACTCACCAAAGTGCCACATCAACGTAGCAATTGCTTCAACCGTGTCGGTATACCCCGCACAGTTCCCTCACAGTTTGTTGCTACCTAAAAGGTATCCCCCAGATCCGGGTTAGGATCTATGAAACTCCCAAAACAGGCCCACAATATTAAAGCAATCAAAATAGGCAATTGAAAACATAAGAGTGGTATAATCCTAAGTTACACCTCACTTTTATAAGTCTCCCCAGCAGAGTCGCCAGTTCTGTGATCGGTGGAAATAGAACTGACTGTTTTTTAAGCTGGTTCGTGAAATGTCGCGGTAAGCAAGAGTCGCCACCGTCTTTTATGTTCTCCAACATGGAACGGACAAAAGCACAGCAAAATTCCTTCTTTGAGATGTCTCTCGGTTCGGGAGGTAGATTTATAGAAAGGGAAGGTGTTAGCACCCTTTCTATCCATGGTTATCCATGGGCTCTTAGGTACTTGCTCTTATGTTTTCAAAATTTGTTTGCTTTTCAAGTGTGAGTGGGTTTTGAAAAAGTTTTGTTTGAAAAATTTCTAAGTAACTCTTGTATCTGTCCTCAAGAGTGTATGAAAAATTTGTTTGAAAACTTTTTGAAAGTGTCAGTGTGAAAAGTTGTTTTGTTTGTTTGAGAGAGCAAGTACCCACGAGAATCTACCTACTCTAAGGAATTAGGCTGTGTAAGAGTCCTTTAGATAGTGCTATCCCACCATTGAGAGGTAGGTAGCACCGTCGTTGGAGGTATTCGGGTCAATTCGATTAAGGGACAACGTGTGGTCACCGAAGCAATAGTAGGACACCTTAGAAGTAACCCTAATGTCCTAGATCCTTTTTTATCCGAGGCAAGCGTTTCGAGGCAACTGGATCTTTAGACAGGAGGGCGACCTCTAAAACACCCTATACTTGACGACCATGTTCGAGGCAACCAATGAGGCGTACTCTAGGAGTGGCATGTGCTTGTGTGTTGTTTTCATGTTATGTTTATCTTGTCATGCATTTGTGAGCTACGAGTTGATTTTAATTTGTCATACAAATCTTTCATGCATTTTTAACAGTTAAGAGTGCGGAAAATAAAGTGCGGAAATATGAATCTACGCTATTACAATGCGCGAGTCTATACATCGCCAAAAACAAAAACCCGTTTGGAAATAAATGCGGAAAGTAAAGAAAGCGGTAAAACCTAATTAACTATTACATCCTCGGAAACAGATACTTAAATATGATTAAAAATAATTAAAGCGCGAATAGAAATTTAATCGGGACGTCCTTAGGGTTTTGACCCTTTTTGAGAAAAGAATTTAAGTTTTGTCCTTTTTTGCAATTTAATTCAAATTAACCTAATTTTCTAATTAATTATTTAATTAAAAAGAGAAAATGTTTTTTTTTTGTGTTTTTTAAGTTTTTAATGAAAATAAAAGGAAAAGAAATAAAAAGTCAAGAGAAAACCCTAATTCTAACCTATTTTATTTATTGTGAAAAACGTTAAAATTACCTAATTAAACTAATTAATTTATTAGTATTTTATTTACAAAAATAATGAATTAAAGTGAAATTAACAATTAGTAATAAAAAATATTTGCATTTTAATAGTCTGAATTTATTATGAAAATTAATTTATTAGTTAATAATAATAATAATAATAATTAGTTAAAAGAATTAAAAGGAAAAAGAAAATAAAAAGAATAGTAAAACCAGGGGGGGGTTTGATGGACCCAATGGAGGTGAATCTGGAATTTTAGGCCCAATAACACAAAGCCCTTGTTGACTTCTGGAATCAAGTGTGCAAGCATTGACTGGGAACACCATGGTCCATGCCTCATGGCCATCAGATTGGCGTTAGTGGCCACTTGGCAGGCTGATTGCTTGAGATGCATGATGGACGCTGTTTGGAAGCCTGCATAGGAACACATTAGAAAAAATAATATTGAGATTTGGGTGGACCTGGGAATCGAACCCAAGTCCCAATGGTTGCCAGACATGTCATCATCCACTGAGCCAAGCGCTTGTCTTTGTTAATATAATGGACAAGAAAAATAATATATAAACAATCAATTATTCTGGAAAACCAAGAAAAAGCGCACCATATTTTTGAACGTACCAACCACGCGTGAACACGTCCTTCATCTTCTTCGTTTTCATGTAACAAAAACAATCAAATAGCGGGGGTTTTTAACCCCCACAAAATGCAACCACAGAAAATAGCGATTAGGCGTACAGTACATATAAATAGGGCGCGATGGTTGGGTTGAGTTCGTCTAGCCTTGACGAATTCAACCATATGCGTTATGAGGTCCAATTTTGCTTATGCTGTAAAGCCCTAATTTCAGAGCTTGGAAACCCTAGAATGTGTTCATGGCAACTTCTGATTTAAGGCCTCTTAATCCAATTGACTTATGCCAAGAGCTTCCTATGATTGCTAGCAACACAAAACACACAGTAAATCATGTTAATGATGCATAATTTTGGAGTTTCGATTCTAAACAAAATTGACAAACCGTGAGTTCGTGTATGGAGATTTCTTGAGTGTTGGCACGTGATTTTGATTGCAAACCGTTCCTGGGAATGTTGGCAATGTGTTTGAATCGTTCTAAGGCTTTGAAAGGGCCTGGAAGATGGAATTCAGTTTTGAATTTTCTTGGCTTTTTTTCAATATGGTAATGGTGTTTTTGCAGCAGCTTGCACGTCCAAGGCTTTAGGGTTTGCTTCAGTATTTGTATTGGAATGGAATTAGGGTACAAACTAGGTCAAAGATCCATGGAATAAAGTTTTCAATATTTGATTTTCAATCAAATATTTTTCAATCTTTTTGATTGAAAAACCTTGCCAAATTGGGTGATTCTTGTCTCTTTGATGGATGCACGAAATTTCCAGCTTGCCCTGAGCCTATTTGCCTCACAAAAAGATTTGAAAACCATATCTTTGAATTTCCTACATTTAAAATCAATTAAATGAATAAATATTAATAAAAATTAAATTAATTAATTAAAAATAATAAAATAAATCAATTTAAGTTCAATGGATCGTGCATAGGCCTTGGACAAATTTTCAAGAAAGAATTTGAGGCCCATTAGCAAAATGATGTGTTTTAGGCAAAGTTGACTTTTGTAAATTCCCAAAAATTTCCCAACTTCTCCAATGCATATCTTGCTCAATTTTGATCATATGAACATGTTCTTGGACATTTTGGAAAGGTCTTGAAGTCCTATAACCAATGCCTTTGGTCCCATGTCATTTTGATTTACCAATCTCAAGTTATGGTCTTTGACTTAAAATGCCTTTTTGTTGACTTTTGAAAATGACCTATAATGTAGAAATTGATAACTTTTTGTGAGAGCATTTCTTGGACTTGGAATGTGAAGATGAGTTGTAGGAAATGTCATCCCCTTCAAAATGAGCATTGGATGGGATTTTTCTGATGAACCATGAAAAAGTTATGCCTTGTGTGATACGGTGGGAGAACTGACTAGAGGTTTTGCGTTTGTATTCGCACTTGTGCGGTTGAGCAAGAGTCGCCACCGACTTTTTATTTTATCCTAAAGGAAAGGTTAAAAAAGCACAGCAAAAACCTTTTGAGATATTTCGTGGGTTCGGGGGGTAGATTATGAAAAGGGAAGGTATTAGCACCTTTTTCATCCATGGTTATCCATGGGCTCTTAGTTACTTGGTTTTTTAGATCACTTGCCTTGTTTTTCGATTACTTGAAAATAGTGTGTGTGTGGGTGCTTTTTGAAAATGTTTTGGAAAAAGATGCCTTGTCTTAGGCAACTAATGTATTTGACTCGTGATTGAGTGTTTTACAAAAGTGTGGATCTTTTCGAAAAGATGTTTTCAAATGTTTTTTAAGAGTTTGTTTGAAAGTGTTGTGGATTGTGGTTTTTTGAAAAGAAGGCAAGTGTTTTTGCAAATTGATCTCAAGTAACTAAGAGTTTTGTCTACCCTATTGTACTCAAAGGTTTTTTGTTATGTTTTAACCCCTTTTAACAATTTTGTTCTACCATTGAAATTGGTAGACAATCTCGCGTTTAGGAAGTTTGTTCGGGACGGGCGCGGGTCATCGTATGGACCATGGATGCAATGGTGCCAAGTGTCTTTGGCAATTTGCTTTGAAGGGACTATGATCATCCCGTTTAGGCAACACTTTGAGACTTATGATCATTTGATTTTGTTTTGCCAAAGAGACTCGACGTGCAAGTATGGCCCATTTTGGAAGGCAACATGTGAGATTACCCTAGGGGGTGCAAGTGTGATTGTGTATTGATTACAAGTATTTGTCTTTGTATTAGGTTATCTAGCGTTTGATTTTATATACATGCAAACCCTAGGTCTAACCATGGTATAATTGGAAAACTGTAAATTGCGGAATGTAAAACCTACGCTATTACAAAATAGTGTCCGGGAGTGGGGGTATAAATGTACAAAAGGGGATGAGACTTATAGTATCCAATAAGTTACAACCAAATCGAATGTGCGATCAAATGTAAATATCGAATATACAAATATAAGATAAAAAATGTGCATAGGGCAATGTGAATGGATTTGTGTAAGTGTACATGTATATGAGTATGTGTAATTATTTACAGGTGCGATAACGTGAAATTCGTATTAGGGTTTTTGACCTAGATGTGTATTTTAACGAATCTTTGATTTGTATATTTAATATGTACAAAAAAGAAAATGTTTTAATCAAATGTTTGTGAATTTCAATATTAGAAAAATGTATATAAATTGTTATGTACAAATATGTATGTTAATTAAAAAGTTTTCAATAAAAAAGGTATTTTATTATTTCATATACAAATATATACTTAAAAGATATTTTAACTATATGATAAAAAATGTATAATATGTACAAAATATATTTTAAATAAAAGAGTAAATAAATAAAAAGAAGCAAGTATTTTCAATTTTAATATATGAAAAAAAATGTTAAGTTAGAAAAATATATGGTTTAGTATTAATAAAAATATTTTGTAAAAGAAAGGTTAAATAAAAAAGAAAACAATTTGTTTTATATAAAAAAAAAAAAGAGGGTTTGTTTTGTATAAGTGGGTTTAGGGCTCTTAATGGACTATTAGGGATGTCAAAAGCGGGTTAGGCCCATGGTTTGAAGCAAACAATTTAGGGTTTCAGGGTTTTGTTATTCAAAACGAAAGTTGGGGTTGGCAGCGGCGCGTTCGTGCATTCGCTCATCTTCGTCTTCCTCGTTTGCTGTCTCAGTGCTCCCTTCGCTTCGAGGCCACCAACGCTACCCTCAAACCTCTCTTCCCTCCAGCTCAGTGGACTCGTGATTCAAGGTTTGATTTCAACGTTTTATGTTTCTTTTTTTCCTTTTACGAATTGCATGCTTTGTTTTGATTTGAATCTTAACTTGATCTTTGACTATTATGAGGTGAAGGAGAAAAAGGAGGGAGAAAGCTCACTACCTGACCTTGGAGGAGGAGGAGAGAAGAGGGGCTGTGGCGCTTAGGAGGCCGGGACGGCGTGAACGGTGATGGGGCTGGAAGCTTGCTTGGGAAAATTTGGTACTTTGTCCTTTCTTCTTCTTTAGGGATTTGATGATGATCTTTGTGCTGAAAATCTTACCTTGAATTTGCCCTTTTCTTCTTCTTCTTTAACACTGTACATTTGTCATCCTTTTTTACACCTCATGAAGATGGCCTTGAGATGAACTTTTGATGGCCTTCATTGTCCTTCTGATTTATTGACCGTGATTCTTTCTTCTTCTTCTTGAACACTGTTGCCTATGTATTGATTGGAATATGATGCTTTGAGATGAACTTGCCCAGTGATGTTTGTACTGAGGGCCTAGGTTGCCTTGAGTTGTTGTTCTGAAACCATTAGCCTTTTACCTGTGTTGCCCTGAACATGCTTCTTGTTTGACTGCCTTCTTCTGAGTTGCCTAATTTGACGTGTTTCCTCCTCGCCCTATGATGAATCCAGGATTCTGAGGGTTTTTGTTGCCCTGGATATGCTATGGTTGAAACAACTTTATTGTTTTGATTAGCTTCTTTCTGGATTGCCTAAAACTTGCTTCGAATCGTTGCTTTTCCTATGATGTTGTTTGCTTCTGAGGCCCTTGAATTGCTTCTTTCCTCTTCTTCTCTCGTGTTGCTGTATGCTTGTTTATGTTGGATGCTATGTATCGCCTATGATGAGGAAAGAAACTCTGAGGCTTAGGAGTTGGTTGGCTCAGGTTTGAACTTGGTTTTTGGTTTGGATGTTGTTTTGAGGTTTATTGTTGGTAACTGGACAGGTTGGGTGTTTGGGAGGTTTTTTCAGCAGGTTTTTGAGTAATTTTTGAGTTTGTATGTTTATGTGTTTGATAACTTGTGAGGCCTGCTTAGATTAGGCAGGTTGATGGTTGTGTTTGATGGTTGTTCAGGTTTTGACTGCAGGTAAGCTTGCAGAAGGTTTTGTGTTGATATGGCCTTTGAATGGTTTTTGCTGATGCAGTAGGTTATGCTTCAGGTTTGAACCTGGTGTGCTTCTGGTTTTGGGGGCTAATGCTTTGTATATTTTTTCTTCCTCCTCTTCTGTGTTGTATTGGCCTGTGGGTTTGTATATTGAGGCAGAGTTGTGTGATTTGGTAAGGATGATGCAGGTTCTTTGCCTTGACAGAAAAAATGAGGCTTCAGGCCTTCTGAGTTTGTCTATTTCTCTCTTTTTCTATCCTTGCTTTTGGTAAGAAGTTCTGCCCTCTGTGAACTATCCTCTATATTTCTTGTATATCTTTTCTTCTTATCCTCTACTGTCTAAGCCTCAGCCTAAAGCCTGCCTATGCTTACTTTTTCTCTCTTCTTTTTTCTCTATGGTACAGTTTTGAATATATTATATGATTCTTTTGTACCTTTTTGGTTCTGAAGGGGCCCTGGGAAATGATGATTTAGAGTTTAGTTTGCATAACACACTACTTGACTGCATCTTTATCCAGCTTTGACAGTTTGTGGCGCTTTTTCTTTTCCTTGATATCTTGGGATTTTGTGATATCTTCCATATCTTTCTTTGACAGCTTGGGATTTGACTTTGTATTTTGACAGTAAATTGCCTTTTTGCTTTTGATAGAAAGTGGAATTGGATTTTCAGTTTGACTTGGATTTGAACTATGCAGTTTGAACTTTGGAATTTATGCATTTGACATTTGCATTTATGAATAAAATTCTTCCCTCTCTGTGAACCGGGAGAAATCCCGTGATTTGCAGAGAGGGTCAACTGATCCCAGTCAGTGGCCCCTAATGATGAGCAAATTTTATCTGTCTCTAATTAATTCAACTGCTTTCTGACTTTTCTTCTTCTTTTTGCAGATAAAAAATGGAGCACCGGAGCGAAGTGAAGAATGAAGAATTAGAAATAGGATAGAATTTTATTTTCAATTTAATTTTTGTACACTACTATTATTTTAAATACTTTGTAATAAATACTCGTATCCAAATAATAACAATTGTAACAACTATTAAATATGAAATAAAAATTCCATTTAATTCTTTTCAATTCCTTTTCTTTATTTACTTGTTATTTATAATTCCTTAAATTAAATAAAATGAAAGTTAAATTTCAAGTATTTAATTTTTAGAACCATAAATAATCAACTAAACCTTGCTGATCAAAATAAATGAACTGGACGTCTCCATTATTCAAAGCAACGCACAGTCGAACACAAAAACTTAATCAGATGCAATCCTTTTATTGATTCTTATCAAGTACTGTAAATCAAAACTGCACACCTTCTTTGACTGGCTCAAACAACATGAATTCAAACCACTGTCTCTTTCACTGATTAAATCAAAACAATGCGAATTTAACCCCGATCTCTGAATAAACGGCAAAGTGTTGTGGAATTTTAACCTTGCTGAGAATATGCCCGTAAAACCTTAATTCCTGATTAAATGCCAAATAACGCTCGCCTGATCAAAATTGAACCAAAAATCATCCAAAACCCTGAGCCAACTGTGAAACAATCCAGAGCCCTGAAAACCAGTAAAAACCCTAATTTCGCTTGACTGACAAGAAAAGTCCGTTTGTCCGATTCTTGAGCCGGTTTTGAAAGTCAGGAAATGTCTGAAGCTGAGATTTCTTGGGGAAAAATGCGAGGGCAAATTTTGGGGTACAACAGTTGCCCCTGTTCAATCTTCTTGGACCTGAAGAGTTAGATTGGCAAGTTTGCCTTTCGTGACTCGAGGGTAAAAGAAGATTGGACACTAAAGTGCCCAGAAAATTTGCACTCGGCGATCTGATGGTGGAGGTGAATGGGTTTAAAGATGCCATTTGGTGATGGGCTTAAAGATGCCATCTGGTGCGGTAGAATTTTGTCGGGGGATGGGCTTAGAGATGCCATCTGAGAATGGGCTTACAGATGCCATTTGGCGACTGCTGGTAGGAGGATGGGCTTTTAGATGCCATCTGGGCATGTTGAATTGTATGTCAAAAGTGAGTGGATAAGTGTCAGAAAGGCATCCCTGTTTTGGAACATCCCTGAATTGGGGTCTGAACAAGCAACAGATTGACGTCCATGTCTGGAGAATCTGTAAACTATTTTCGGAGTTGAGATTGAATAAGCAATAGAGCAGTATCCGTTGTTGGGACATGTCCGTAAACTATTTTCAAAAATTGTGAAGAGTCTGAACAAGTCGGTAGATTGACATCCGTTGTTGGGAAAAATCTGTAAACTATTTTCAAAAGTTGAGAAGAGTCTGAATCAGTTGGTAGATTGACATCCGTTGTAGGGAAGAATCCGTAAACTGTTTCAGAAGTCTTGAAGTTGAAGAGGAACCGGTGTAAGGTTTCTGCTGATGCGTATGAATGAATCTGGAATAAGCATCAGAATGTCGCCGTGTCCGGGTCACATCTGAACTATTTCTGGATGGATCTTGGGAGTTGATCTGTGTCTGTCGACTGATCTTACCTGAAAAGGCAAAGGGTTAGTTGTATGCAATGTTATGATTCATGATGCAACGCACGTGACATCAATGTTTATGACATGAATGCGATGAATGCGCATGTAAGCTGATGAGCTAATCTTGCCGAGGATACATGAATCCGAGATGGCTGAAGATAAAAGCGTCTTGATTGCTGTCGGGGAAAATAAATCCTTGGCTGCTGCTGGGAAAGAGAATTCCTGATGACCTCTACTGGGGAGTTCCAAGCTAGTAGACTCATGCTGGGGAGGTCAGATTTGAGAATCTTCGGCTTGATGGGAAGTAACCCTGGCGACTTCACTGGGGGAACTCAAGATTTGCCCTTTCCGAAACTCTGTGGGGAGAAGGTTCAATGGTCTGGCTCCGCTGGGGATACTGAAGCTTAAACTCTGAGGGGAATTGAATTCCGGAAGATTCCCTGGCTGGGGATTTGCAAAGATAAGTTACTGTTGGGGTATTTTGATGAACTCCGCTGGGGATAGGAAGAATTTTGGCGAGCGCGATCTTCCGTGGTGGTTAGCTTGAGAAGAATCTGAACAAGCGATAGGTTAACTTCCGTTGTTGGGAAGAATCCGTAAACTGTTTTCAGAAATCTTAAAGTTGAATCAGCAATAGAGCCGCCTCCGTTGTTGGGAAGCGTCAGTAAACTAATTTCAAAGGTTGAGAAGAGTCTGAACAAGTTGGTAGATTGACTTCCGTTGTTGGGAAGAATCCGTAAACTGTTTTCAGAAGTCTTGAAGAGGAACCGGTGTAGGGCTCCCTGAAGATGAGCTTGTGTAAAAACTGCATCGGGTTTTGAACACTTTTGACATTCGAATGCCCCAAGTGGTGATGTAGATAAATTCCTGGCTTATTACAGGTGTTGGTCTACAATCGGTCGTTCACAGATGTTTCCTGGGTTGTTACAGGTGTTGATCTGGAATCCTTCAGACATGCCCTGGCTGGATACAGGAATCAAATCTGGAAAGGTGATAGTTGATAGATATGCCCTGGCTGGATACAGGAATCGAATCTTCAAACTCTTCAAACGTGCCCTGGCTAGATACAGGAATCGAGTCTGGAAATGTGGTCAACAGATATGCCCTGGCTGGATACAGGAGTCGAATCTGGAAATAGTCGTCAACAGATATGCCCTGGCTGGATACAGGAATCGAATCTTCGAACTCTTCAGACGTGCCCTGGCTAGATACAGGAATCGAGTCTGGAAATGTGGTCAACAGATATGCCCTGGCTGGATACAGGAGTCGAATCTGGAAATAGTCGTCAGCAGATATGCCCTGGATGGATACAGGAATCGAATCTTCAAACTCTTCAGACGTGCCCTGGCTAGATACAGGAATCGAGTCTGGAAATGTGATCAACAGATATGCCCTGGCTGGATACAGGAATCGAATCTTCGAACTCTTCAGACGTGCCCTGGCTAGATACAGGAATCGAGTCTGGAAATGGTCGTCAACAGATATGCCTTGGCTGGATACAGGAATCGAATCTTCGAACTCTTCAGACGTGCCCTGGCTAGATACAGGAATCGAGTCTGGAAATGTGGTCAACAGATATGCCCTGGCTGGATACAGGAGTCGAATCTGGAAATAGTCGTCAACAGATATGCCCTGGCTGGATACAGGAATCGAATCTTCAAACTCTTCAGACGTGCCCTGGCTAGATACAGGAATCGAGTCTGGAAATGTGGTCAACAGATATGCCCTGGCTGGATACAGGAGTCGAATCTGGAAATAGTCGTCAACAGATATGCCCTGGCTGGATACAGGAATCGAATCTTCGAACTCTTCAGACGTGCCCTGGCTAGATACAGGAATCGAGTATGGAAATATGGTCAACAGATATGCCCTGGCTGGATACAGGAGTCGAATCTGGAAATAGTCGTCAACAGATATGCCCTGGCTGGATACAGGAATCAAATCTTCAAACTCTTCAGACGTGCCCTGGCTAGATACAGGAATCGAGTCTGGAAATGTGATCAACAGATATGCCCTGGCTGGATACAGGAATCGAATCTTCGAACTCTTCAGACGTGCCCTGGCTAGATACAGGAATCGAGTCTGGAAATGTGATCAACAGATATGCCCTGGCTGGATACAGGAGTCGAATCTGGAAATGTTGTAGTTGATTTGTTGAACACTTTTGACATTCGAATGCCCTAAGTGGTGATGAAGGAATCTTGAATCAGATTACTCTGCATATTGAGAGATTTCTTGAAATCTTGACTGGACTGCCCCAGGTTAACTGTACTTTGAAAGATCTGTTGGACCTCGACTGGACTGCCCCAGGTTAACTGAACTTTGAAAGATCTGTTGGACCTTGACTGGACTGCCCCAGGTTAATTGAATTGTGACATGTCATGCCCCTTGTTGATAAGGGGATTTGATGGAAGTGTTATCCTCTTGAAGTGATTTTGACTTACTGAGAGAGTTTTCGTTCCTCCGAACATTCGCTGTATGAATTTCTTCGCTGTCAAACAAAAGGGTCAAATGCAGACAGTGATATTCGAATAATGCAAAGTTTATGTTTGTCTTGAAGTTTTGAAAAATGCCTTTTTTAGCAGAAAACTTTTCATAAGACAAGTTAACACAAGATTTAGAGTAAAGCCCTACAGGAGTCAGGATACCTTTGGTAACAGTATGCTTTCGAACTAACCCATGCTTCAATTAGGACTTTTGAAGGGTTGTAACGTGGCCTGGTTCACGGTTTAAGAAACAAAGGATATAGGCTCAAAGTATATTTGTACCCACCCGCTCTTCGTGATGTTCTTCAACCTAAGCTCAGTTAATTGTGCGTCGCACTCTGTTTTGAGTTTGGAACGACTTTTGGGTGATGGTTCACCAGTTGAATTTTGGGGAGACAGTCATCATCTCCTTTTCTTTTTCAACACTTTTCATGTTGTTGAGGATTTTGTAATGACCTCACTATTTTGATTTTGATTTGTTATCCCTAACTTTTGCCTGACTGTTACCGATTTCCGGGATTACAGTCAGCGGGATGCCCCAGCTTTCTTAAGCCTCCTTTATAGGTTTTGGCCCGGCGGGCTTTTCTCTTTTGAGAGATTGACTGTCTATGTGATAGGGAATCGCCTTTGTCTTTTTGATTCCAAAGGAATGCTTTCTTTTTCGATGTCGTTCGTTGTATTAAAAACGGAGAGTTTGCGACTTCAATGCGCGTTTTCTTTTGAATTAACTGAGACACTACCCTGCCCCGGGTTTATATCAAAGGTTTTGATTGTTTTAGAACAGAAAACTCCTACTTCTTTGGCTCGAAGGGGTTGACTAGGGATTAACTTCCTTATAACTCCAGTGTTTGGGAATTGGAAGAAATGCCTGTACATCATCAGCACGGTCCGTTCAAAAGCATACTGTATAAGATCATGGTATTGTTTCGTCATCCTCCCTCTAAAGGCTTACAGCTTTTTATCAAGAGTCAAATATCATAAAGAAAAGCATAAGAGTAGTGAAACGAATGGATGAATTCAAGACAAACATATGCAATGCATTAATGAAAACAGAGTTTAACATCAACAGATAATTGTTTGACGGCAAAAGAAATTACAACTTTGAAAGTTCAAAAAGAAGCAAAGGTCTTTCAGCTTGAGCTTCGTCACTTCAGATGGAGAACCCTTTAACGGAAGATTTTCATCTCGCCGTCTGGCATGAATTCCAGTACCCAAATGTCGATCAGATCTTGAATCTTGTTCTTCAAGGCCCAACAGTCGTTGGTACTGTGTCCCGGGCTGTAGGAGTGGTAAACACAGAATGCGTCGGGATTAAAGTGAGGAGAGGAGATATTGAGCTTCTGAGGAGGGTCCTTTACGGTAAGCAAATTGACCTCCAACAGGCGCTTCAGTATGAAGAATGATGGTATTTCAGTCTCCGTGAACTGTCTTCCCGACTTTTCTTGTTTACGCCGATTGCCCCGTTGACGCTGGCGAGGTTGTTGATGGGATTGTGACCCTGAAGCAAGCAAAGGAGCTTTCCCTTTGTCTTCTTGAGTGGAGGGAGGCTGAGCGGTGACTTGCTCTTCGAACTCAGATGTTTGCCCTAGTTGGTTGTTTGGAAGCAGTTGGCGGACAAGAACTCTGAGTTCCTCTTGTCTTTGGGATAAGTCTTGAATGAGAGCCATCTGGCCCACCAACTGTCCCATCATTTGAGTCCTTAGTGTTGTCAGATCAAACTGCAGCTCCGCAATCTGATCACTCCTGGCATTGTTGGAATTCCCCAAGCCCTTGGTGAGGAGAGCTTTCATCTCTTCTTGCCCCAGAGACAAGTTCAGGAACATCTCCTGCAGCTGAGCAGTCTGGTCTTGGATGTCTTTGACAGACCTTTCTAGAGCCATCTCTTGCTGAAATAAACAGCAGGAGAGTAAGGAAACCCTGCTCTTGGATTGGAGATCTCTGCACCGGTGGACGTCCTTCCACGAGAATCAAGCTCACCATGTCAAGTGGGTCATAGCCACTGATTCAAGTTGTTGTTCTTGAACTTTGATTGGAGAGCTTTGTATCGGTGGATGTCTTTCCACTAGAATCAAGCTCACCATGTCGAGTGGGTCATAGCCACTGATTCAAGTTGTTGTACTTGAAATTTTATGGGATTGGTTAGAGGAGAAACCTCTTGCCCCTTGATAGACGTCTGGCTCAACGTAATCCTTCATCAACAGAACCCTCGAGATCCTTGAAATGGTTATTGAAAATGCTAAAATGCTATGGTATGATGTTATGATGTTATGTGCATGTATGCACAAGCAAGTGAGTGTATATACAGGCAAATAATATTCACACAAAGCAAACAAGTCCTTAGGTTTAGGCTTGCATGAGGTTCAAGTACTACCCTCTTTCAGTTTGTTGGTTAAAACCTGTCCTATAAAAAATAACCGGGTTCTAGAGGATCTCATATCATTGGCTACCCTCAATCGGTCATAACTCCAGCATCGCAACCTTTTCTCGCGGCCGGAACCATCTCGAGTGTTTAGCCTCAATGAGTGTAGCATACTGCTACTGTTCTAATGGCCAAGTTGGTCAATTAGGGTTCTAAGGTCGGTTGGTGCTTAATGACTCCTTGGAAGACCCATATTCTCCCCGTCTTACACGAGGGATATCGGTACAGACCAAGACGCCACACCAACGTAGCCACTGCCTCACCCATGTCGGTATACGCCGGACAGGTCCCTCACAGATTATGCTACCTAAAAGGGTATTCCCCAGATCCGGGTTAGGATCTATGAAACTCCGATACAAAGCCCACAAATGTAAAGCAAACAAAGCAATCAATTGAAAGTAAAGGTGATCTAAACCCTAAGGTAACCCCACTTTTAAGAATTCTCCCCAGCAGAGTCGCCAGTTCTGTGATACGGTGGGAGAACTGACTAGAGGTTTTGCGTTTGTATTCGCACTTGTGCGGTTGAGCAAGAGTCGCCACCGACTTTTTATTTTATCCTAAAGGAAAGGTTAAAAAAGCACAGCAAAAACCTTTTGAGATATTTCGTGGGTTCGGGGGGTAGATTATGAAAAGGGAAGGTATTAGCACCCTTTTCATCCATGGTTATCCATGGGCTCTTAGTTACTTGGTTTTTTAGATCACTTGCCTTGTTTTTCGATTGCTTGAAAATAGTGTGTGTGTGGGTTCTTTTTGAAAATGTTTTGGAAAAAGATGCCTTGTCTTAGGCAACTAATGTATTTGACTCGTGATTGAGTGTTTTACAAAAGTGTGGATCTTTTCGAAAAGATGTTTTCAAATGTTTTTTAAGAGTTTGTTTGAAAGTGTTGTGGATTGTGGTTTTTTTGAAAAGAAGGCAAGTGTTTTTGCAAATTGATCTCAAGTAACTAAGAGTTTTGTCTACCCTATTGTACTCAAAGGTTTTTTGTTATGTTTTAACCCCTTTTAACAATTTTGTTCTACCATTGAAATTGGTAGACAATCTCGCGTTTAGGAAGTTTGTTCGGGACGGGCGCGGGTCATCGTATGGACCATGGATGCAATGGTGCCAAGTGTCTTTGGCAATTTGCTTTGAAGGGACTATGATCATCCCGTTTAGGCAACACTTTGAGACTTATGATCATTTGATTTTGTTTTGCCAAAGAGACTCGACGTGCAAGCATGGCCCATTTTGGAAGGCAACATGTGAGATTACCCTAGGGGGTGCAAGTGTGATTGTGTATTGATTACAAGTATTTGTCTTTGTATTAGGTTATCTAGCGTTTGATTTTATGTACATGCAAACCCTAGGTCTAACCATGGTATAATTGGAAAACTATAAATTGCGGAATGTAAAACCTACGCTATTACAAAATAGTGTCCGGGAGTGGGGGTATAAATGTACAAAAGGGGATGAGACTTATAGTATCCAATAAGTTACAACCAAATCGAATGTGCGATCAAATGTAAATATCGAATATACAAATATAAGATAAAAAATGTGCATAGGGCAATGTGAATGGATTTGTGTAAGTGTACATGTATATGAGTATGTGTAATTATTTACAGGTGCGATAACGTGAAATTCGTATTAGGGTTTTTGACCTAGATGTGTATTTTAACGAATCTTTGATTTGTATATTTAATATGTACAAAAAAGAAAATGTTTTAATCAAATGTTTGTGAATTTTAATATTAGAAAAATGTATATAAATTGTTATGTACAAATATGTATGTTAATTAAAAAGTTTTCAATAAAAAAGGTATTTTATTATTTCATATACAAATATATACTTAAAAGATATTTTAACTATATGATAAAAAAATGTATAATATGTACAAAATATATTTTAAATAAAAGAGTAAATAAATAAAAAGAAGCAAGTATTTTCAATTTTAATATATGAAAAAAAATGTTAAGTTAGAAAAATATATGGTTTAGTATTAATAAAAATATTTTGTAAAAGAAAGGTTAAATAAAAAAGAAAACAATTTGTTTTATATAAAAATAAAAAAAAAGAGGGTTTGTTTTGTATAAGTGGGTTTAGGGCTCTTAATGGACTATTAGGGATGTCAAAAGCGGGTTAGGCCCATGGTTTGAAGCAAACAATTTAGGGTTTCAGGGTTTTGTTATTCAAAACGAAAGTTGGGGTTGGCAGCGGCGCGTTCGTGCATTCGCTCATCTTCGTCTTCCTCGTTTGCTGTCTCAGTGCTCCCTTCGCTTCGAGGCCACCAACGCTACCCTCAAACCTCTCTTCCCTCCAGCTCAGTGGACTCGTGATTCAAGGTTTGATTTCAACGTTTTATGTTTCTTTTTTTCCTTTTACGAATTGCATGCTTTGTTTTGATTTGAATCTTAACTTGATCTTTGACTATTATGAGGTGAAGGAGAAAAAGGAGGGAGAAAGCTCACTACCTGACCTTGGAGGAGGAGGAGAGAAGAGGGGCTGTGGCGCTTAGGAGGCCGGGACGGCGTGAACGGTGATGGGGCTGGAAGCTTGCTTGGGAAAATTTGGTACTTTGTCCTTTCTTCTTCTTTAGGGATTTGATGATGATCTTTGTGCTGAAAATCTTACCTTGAATTTGCCCTTTTCTTCTTCTTCTTTAACACTGTACATTTGTCATCCTTTTTTACACCTCATGAAGATGGCCTTGAGATGAACTTTTGATGGCCTTCATTGTCCTTCTGATTTATTGACCGTGATTCTTTCTTCTTCTTCTTGAACACTGTTGCCTATGTATTGATTGGAATATGATGCTTTGAGATGAACTTGCCCAGTGATGTTTGTACTGAGGGCCTAGGTTGCCTTGAGTTGTTGTTCTGAAACCATTAGCCTTTTACCTGTGTTGCCCTGAACATGCTTCTTGTTTGACTGCCTTCTTCTGAGTTGCCTAATTTGACGTGTTTCCTCCTCGCCCTATGATGAATCCAGGATTCTGAGGGTTTTTGTTGCCCTGGATATGCTATGGTTGAAACAACTTTATTGTTTTGATTAGCTTCTTTCTGGATTGCCTAAAACTTGCTTCGAATCGTTGCTTTGCCTATGATGTTGTTTGCTTCTGAGGCCCTTGAATTGCTTCTTTCCTCTTCTTCTCTCGTGTTGCTGTATGCTTGTTTATGTTGGATGCTATGTATCGCCTATGATGAGGAAAGAAACTCTGAGGCTTAGGAGTTGGTTGGCTCAGGTTTGAACTTGGTTTTTGGTTTGGATGTTGTTTTGAGGTTTATTGTTGGTAACTGGACAGGTTGGGTGTTTGGGAGGTTTTTTCAGCAAGTTTTTGAGTAATTTTTGAGTTTGTATGTTTATGTGTTTGATAACTTGTGAGGCCTGCTTGGATTAGGCAGGTTGATGGTTGTGTTTGATGGTTGTTCAGGTTTTGACAGCAGGTAAGCTTGCAAAAGGTTTTGTGTTGATATGGCCTTTGAATGGTTTTTGCTGATGCAGTAGGTTATGCTTCAGGTTTGAACCTGGTGTGCTTCTGGTTTTGGGGGCTAATGCTTTGTATATTTTTTCTTCCTCCTCTTCTGTGTTGTATTGGCCTGTGGGTTTGTATATTGAGGCAGAGTTGTGTGATTTGGTAAGGATGATGCAGGTTCTTTGCCTTGACAGAAAAAATGAGGCTTCAGGCCTTCTGAGTTTGTCTATTTCTCTCTTTTTCTATCCTTGCTTTTGGTAAGAAGTTCTGCCCTCTGTGAATTGTCCTCTATATTTCTTGTATATCTTTTCTTCTTATCCTCTACTGTCTAAGCCTCAGCCTAAAGCCTGCCTATGCTTACTTTTTCTCTCTTCTTTTTTCTCTATGGTACAGTTTTGAATATATTATATGATTCTTTTGTACCTTTTTGGTTCTGAAGGGGCCCTGGGAAATGATGATTTAGAGTTTAGTTTGCATAACACACTACTTGACTGCATCTTTATCCAGCTTTGACAGTTTGTGGCGCTTTTTCTTTTCCTTGATATCTTGGGATTTTGTGATATCTTCCATATCTTTCTTTGACAGCTTGGGATTTGACTTTGTATTTTGACAGTAAATTGCCTTTTTGCTTTTGATAGAAAGTGGAATTGGATTTTCAGTTTGACTTGGATTTGAACTATGCAGTTTGAACTTTGGAATTTATGCATTTGACATTTGCATTTATGAATAAAATTCTTCCCTCTCTGTGAACCGGGAGAAATCCCGTGATTTGCAGAGAGGGTCAACTGATCTCAGTCAGTGGCCCCTAATGATGAGCAAATTTTATCTGTCTCTAATTAATTCAACTGCTTTCTGACTTTTCTTCTTCTTTTTGCAGATAAAAAATGGAGCACCGGAGCGAAGTGAAGAATGAAGAATTAGAAATAGGATAGAATTTTATTTTCAATTTAATTTTTGTACACTACTATTATTTTAAATACTTTGTAATAAATACTCGTATCCAAATAATAACAATTGTAACAACTATTAAATATGAAATAAAAATTCCATTTAATTCTTTTCAATTCCTTTTCTTTATTTACTTGTTATTTATAATTCCTTAAATTAAATAAAATGAAAGTTAAATTTCAAGTATTTAATTTTTAGAACCATAAATAATCAACTAAACCTTGCTGATCAAAATAAATGAACTGGACGTCTCCATTATTCAAAGCAACGCACAGTCGAACACAAAAACTTAATCAGATGCAATCCTTTTATTGATTCTTATCAAGTACTGTAAATCAAAACTGCACACCTTCTTTGACTGGCTCAAACAACATGAATTCAAACCACTGTCTCTTTCACTGATTAAATCAAAACAATGCGAATTTAACCCCAATCTCGGAATAAACGGCAAAGTGCTGTGGAATTTTAACCTTGCTGAGAATATGCCCGTAAAACCTTAATTCCTGATTAAATGCCAAATAACGCTCGCCTGATCAAAATTGAACCAAAAATCATCCAAAACCCTGAGCCAACTGTGAAACAATCCAGAGCCCTGAAAACCAGTAAAAACCCTAATTTCGCTTGACTGACAAGAAAAGTCCGTTTGTCCGATTCTTGAGCCGGTTTTGAAAGTCAGGAAATGTCTGAAGCTGAGATTTCTTGGGGAAAAATGCGAGGGCAAATTTTGGGGTACAACACCTTGGTCAAGTTACAGTTGACTTTTCAGCTGTCCAAAAATGGAAACTTTTGCATCTTTGATGATTTTTGAGCCATTCTTGTGGAATCATGATCAAGACTTGATCAAATGATGATTGTGGCTTCAAAATAAGATGTTGACCAAATTTTTTGACCTTTGACTGTAAAATGACCATTTTTCCCCTGCAGTTGATTGTGAAGCAATTAGGGCTTTTGACTATGCAATTTGCTTCTGTGAGTCTTGAGACTTGGCATGTAGATGCTTGACAATGTATATGGGCCTATGGGACTTGATTGAGCCTTTGAAAACCTCCAATTTCTTGAGAGAACCAAAACCCTAATTTTGACTGCCTTAGGAGGCCTTTGAATTGTGCAATCCTTGATCCATTTGAAGATTGATCTTGACAAATTTTGAAGAATATGGGAGGGCAAATTTTGGGGTACAACACACTCCTTTACAAACAAAGTTTTCAAAAAAACACTTCATTACACTCTTGAAGACAAAAGCAAGAGTTAAATCAAAGTTAAAACAAAAAACTTTTCAAAGCCCACAAACACAAAGAAAACAATTTTGAAAATGAGGAGCAAGTACCTAAGAGCCCGTAGATAACTATGGATATAAAGGGTGCTAATACCTTCCCTTTCTATAATCTACCCCCCGTGCTCAGAAATATCTCGAAAAAGGAATTTTTCTGTGCTTTTTTCCTTTCTTGTTGGATAAAATAAAAGACGGTGGCGACTCTTGCTTACCGCGACATTTTGGGAATACAAACGCAAACCAGCAAATTCCTTAAAAAATAGGGAAACACGTCCCAGTTCTGGCCACCATATCATAATATGCAGCACAAATGCATATATCACAATCTCATTTATTTTGAGAGCATCATGCAATTCATACATCATGACATCGCATGTAACTGACTTTACCTTTTAGGTTAAATTATCAGAAAGACAAACACTGTCAACTTATACAACAGGTCAAAGATTAATGCCCGAAACTGGAAGGGGAAATTATCTATGTGACCAACAAACCAAGTTCCAGATTAATACCTGAAAACAGCCAGGAGAACTATCTGTGGACGACCAACTGTCGATTAACACCTGTAACAAGCTAGGAAAGCTATCTACATGAGGAGACTGAAGATTAACACTTGTAATAAGCCAGGAAAACTATCTTTCTTTCTCAGGTCAGAGATTAATACCTGAAACTAGCCAGGACAACTATCTCAGTGACTGACAATTTTCATGTTCCAGATTAATACCTGAAACCAGACAGGACAACTATCTGTGAACAGTTGATTTATAGATTAACACCTGAAACCAGACAGGAAAATTATCTACATAACCAGATGAAGCAATCTTACACGGGTTCCTTCTCATCATCCAGATGTAGTCTAACACAGACTCATCCCGGAACTGCCCTACACATGCTCTCTCTAATACATTTTCAGGTAACAGTTAATTCCATTATCCCTAGCAAGTTACTATGAAGCCTGGAATTCAACCAGAAAACAGTAAACTTTCATCTCCCCAGTCTAGAGATAACTCTTCAGTAGAGCCTTGGACAACTAAAGTTCCTAGACTCTATTCCCCATCGAGTTTTCCTCAAGCAGGAGAACAACAGAAACCCATATTCCCCAGTGGACTCCTCCTCATACAACAGGAACAGGAACCCCCAAAAGGGGTCATGTGAGGAATCAATATCTACTTTGGATGGCATCTTTAAGCCCATCTTCGACGACTCTCCGTCATCTTCTTGAAATGGCATCTGTAACCCCTTCCCACCATCATCAACCATCAGTGTTACTCCATGCGAGTGCAAATTTCTGGGCGCTCTAGTGTCCAATCATCTTCTACCTTCAGATCACGAAAGGCAAACAAGCCAATCTAAATCCTCAGGTTTAAGAAGATTGAACAGGGGCAGCTGTTGTACCCCAAAATTTGCTCTCTCATATTTTTTTCCAAGATTTTTCTCTTACATGGGTGATTACAAACACTTGATTAAAGAAAAAATAATTTTTTGAAGATAAAGAAGGAGTCTTCGATTGGCCTTGGGACAAGTTCTTTTGATTGGCATTTTAACAAGGTGCCTTCGATTGGCATTTAGACAAGAGTCTTCGATTGTCCTTGGGACAAGGTCTTTCGATTGGAATTTTAACAAGGTCCTTCGATTGGCATATGAACAGGATGTCTTTCGATTGGCATCTGGACAAGGAGTTTTGATTGGGCATCTAAAAACTTTCGATCAAGCTTTGGTCCCCCAACTTCGATTGAGCACTGGACCCTCTTCGATACAAGATTGACTCACTAGTCTTCGATTGGGCATTTGACACTCTTCGATGAAATCCTGATTCACAAGCTTTGATTAGGCGCTGCCCCCCCCCCCCCCCCCCCCCCCCATTCGATCAAGCTTCGACTGGCCAGGTTAAAGTCTTTCGATTGGTTAGTGTCAGAGCCAATCGAAGAACAAGACAAATAAGGACTCAATCGAAGGCCACAATGATGAGGCCTGGGGCAATTTGAAAGAAAGTGAGAAGGCTCATACAAAGCCTTCAATTGATAGAGAGCTTAAGCAACCTTCGACCAGTTAAAAAGGGAGAGTTGATGTTTCGATTGGTTTGAGTTGAAAGAAAGACATTCGAAGGAAGTAACAATAGGCCAATCGAAGAGCAACGTTGGAGGGCATTCGAAGGAGCCAAATGTTTCCAGGTTCATCCAAAGGCTCAAAGGGGCATGAATATTTCAAAAAAAGAAGTCTTTTAATGTGTCTGATTTTTTGTCTCATGACTTTCAAAGCTGGTTTAATGGATGTCTCTTTCCATTTCCATGCACCCTCTCCTCTATATAAAGATCACATGCACAAGCATCAGACAGATGGATGGAGCCTAGAGGAACTCTACAGAAAATTTGCAAAAAAAAGTCCAAATTTATAAAACTCGAAAGATAATTTCCAGTCCAAAATCCAAGTCATCCCAAGCTCAGATCAAAATACCTCAGTAGGTAAAATTTCCTTCTTATCATTCAATAATGTAAACTCGTTGGATTGCATATTCATGTTATTCTTGTTTGTGTGTGATTGATTTAACATGATATACGTAAGTTGTAGCATCCAAATGTTAGGATGCTAATGCTAGGGGCCTTCGATATAGATTATTTTCGAAACTCAAGGTATAATCCATCACAGATCGAAACAACCCCATATTTTAGCTCAGGGGGCGAGTTCGATGGGGATAAGTTCGATAGATGTTGGAACTAACAAATTTTACAGGATCCAGTGGTAGTTTCATTTAGTTCGAATGATTCAGCAACTCAGTGGGTAAAGGCACGCGTATATAAGGGAAATGACCTGGGTTCGAATCCCTGGTCCAAAATTTTACCTTTTCTAATATATTTCATGCAGATCTAGTGCTCCTCAAAGCCATTTGCTCATCATACACCATCAGGTCCAAGCCATCAGAAGCATCCCTGATCCAAGTCAAAGCATCCAACACGCAAGCTCATCATGCACCCTCAAAGCTTCTCCTCACTGGATCCAGACGAAGTTTGGGCTCCCTTCTTCTGGGCCTAACCAATTTCAATTTACACCCCCCCATTTAATTTTGCTATCCTGGCCCATTTAATTTCTCTCCATTTTGTTTTTATTATTTATCTCTTTTACCTTTCTTTTATCAACAATAAATAACCAAAAACCACATAAAAATTAGGATTAGATTTTTTTAAATTTCTTTAAGCAATTAATTAATTAAACTTTAACTCCTTTTTAAATTAAAATAATATAGAATTAGGAATAGTTTTATATTTATATCATTTTCTTTTCTTTTCATAATAAAAAACAATAAAAAGGGACTTAGACTAATTCCTTAATTAATTTTTGTTTTTTCTAAATAATTTTAGGATATTTAATTTAGTCATCTTCATAAATAAAAACCAACAAAAAGATTCTCTTTTCTTTAAGATTTTTAGACATCTTTTCTCAACTCGCACACATTTATCTATTCTTGCATTTTTCATATTATTGTAACTGCTCAAAGATTGTAATAGAATAATTAGGATTTTATTTTCCGCTTTATTCCCCTTATTCTTTGACATGTAATTAATCCCCAAAGCCCTGTAATGGCGTAGATTTAACTTTCCGCACTTTAAATTTCTGCAATATATATTAACTGTTAGTAATTAGGCTTGTATGGAAAGACTAATAACAAAACGTTAGCAAACCTAACACAAAAGATAAAAAATAACTGAATATAACATACATTGCACATACTAGGGTACCCCACTTTGGTTGCCTTCAGAAATAAAGCAGTCATGTCCCTCGAAACGGGGACGCTTTAGCAAAGATCCGAAAATCAAAAAGATCATAGTCCCTCGATGACCCTACAGTTGCCTCTCGGTAAATGATCTAGTCCCTAAACAAAATTTCTAAAGCGTCTCCACAAGTTGCCTTCGTGACTGTAAAATCCCTCAAACATCCAACAATAGGGCTACCTACTCACTAATAGTAGGATAACACTGTCTAAAGGATAGGAGGGAAAGAACAACCTTTTCGAGTATAAGTAGATAGTTCTTAGATGCTATGCTCAAATAAAACAAACTTTTCACGCTTACACATTTAAAAAACAATTTTTGAAAACATTTGCTTTGCCAACACTCTTGAGGACTGATACAAGAGTTAACACAAAGCAAATTGCCGCACTAAGGCATTTCAAAACATTTTTCAAACGCACAAAGCACAAGGTACTTTCAAAATGAGTTAAGCATCTAAGAGCCCGTAAAAAACTACAGATGGAAAGGGTGCTAACACCTTCCCTTTCCATAATCTACCCCACTTACTCAGAAAATTCTCGAAAAGGTCTTTTTTTTTCACCATTTCCTTAATTTGGATAAAAGAATAGTCAGTGGCGACTCTTGCTTACCGCAATATTTGCGAATACAAACATAAAACCAGTATTAACAGTCGGTTATACCACCGTATCACATATGTCCCAGAAGGCAGAAGACAAAATCTAGATGATAGAAGTAAAGTAATGTTACTGGTGGGGTACCACAGTACAGGTTCATACAAACTTTATTGTCCAGAAACTAACAAAGTTGAGTTCATCAGAGATGTCATTGTAAAAGAACCAGAAGTCTGGAATTGGGAAATGTCTCGTTCTGACTCTGATGAGAGAGCTTCTGAAGAAAAGTCAGAAACACATATTTCTGAAGCTGGTAAAGATTTTGACTCTAAAGACGAGTTCGACAGTGACTCTGACTCTGAAGAAGATTCAAAAGGTGAAGATGATTTTGACTCTGGCTCTGATGGTGATTCAAACTCTGGGAATTTTCCAGACTCTAAAGACAATAACGGTTCTGGAGAAAATCTAATTTCAGAAGCAAGAGCTTCTGAAGGGGAAAGTTCTGGTGTCCGAGGTTCTGAAGCTCAAGTTTAGAGGCAACAAAGAGTCAAAAGCATCCCAAGAAGATTTGAAGAGTTTGAAATGCTACAAGACACTGAAGTAGACTCCAAAGGAGAATTTATTCAATGTGTAATATTAGTATACTCTGAACTCGTGAGTACAGAAGAGGCTCTTAAGCATCAATTCTAGTTGGAGGCCATGAAAGAATAACTTGATGCTATAGATAAAAACAAGACTTGGAAGTAGACATAACTTCTAAAAGGCAAGAAAGCCATCAGCGTCAGATGGGTTTTCAAGCAGAAGCTAAAGACAAATGGATCAATTGGCAAACACAAAGCAAGATTAGTAGCAAGAGGTTTTCTACAGAAGCTTGGGTTGGATTACTCTGAAGTGTTTGCACCTGTAGCAATAGATGAAACAATCAAACTAGTGATTGCAATAGCTACCAACAGGAATTAGCCTCTGATGCATTTAGATGTAAAATCTGCATTTCTAAATGGTCTATTACAAGAAGAGGTATACATGTCACAACCTCCTGGATTTAAGAAAAAGAATCGGGAAGGAATGGTGTTTAGATTACATAAAGCCTTGTATAGATTGAAGCAAGCGCCTAAATCCTGGAATCTGGAGATTGGTTCATTTTTTAAGGAACACGGGTTTCAGAAGTGAGAGATGTGGTATGGTGTTTATGTACAGCACACTTCAAAAGGCAATATGATTTTGGTATATGTTTGTATGTTGATGACATATTGCTAACAGGAATTTCTGAACAAGAGATAGCTAAGTTCAAGAAGGTTCTGATGAATGAGTTTGAGATGACAGATCTTGGGAAAATGAGTTAGTTTTTAGAGATGGAGTTTATATACTCTGAGAAAGGAATCATTTTGCATCAGGTGAAGTATGAACTTGAGCTTCTGAAGAGATTTAAGCTGGAGAATTGCAAAACTGCTATCACACCTGCTGATACGAATCAGAAGTTGGACTCTGATTCTGATGGAGAGGATGTGGATGCTACAACCTTCAAACAGTTGGTTGGTTCTCTAAGGTATTTGTGTATTTGCTATGCAGTTGGAATAGTTAGCAGATTTATGAGTAAGCCAAAGTGGTCTCATTACCAGGTTGTTGTCAAGATTCCGAGGTATGTGAACGGAACTGTGAAGTATAAAGTGTTATTTCCTTCTGGAAGAAAGACCGAATCATAACTTCTGAGTTATTCAAACTCTGATTGGTGTGGAGACAGAGTTGACAGAAGAAGTACTTCTAGGTACTTATTCAAATTTATGGGAGGTCCTATTTCTTGGTGTACCAAGAAGCAACATGTTGTTGCACTATCAACTTATGAAGTTGAATATATTGCAGGTGCTCTGACTGCATGCTAAGTTGTGTGGATTTTGAACTTGCTGCAGGATCGGAAGATCAAGGTAAATAAGCCTCTAAAGTTGATGATTAATAACAAGTTTGCAATCAATCTTGCCAAGAACCTAGTGCTGCATGGGAGAAGCAAGCATATCGAGACCAAGTATCACTTTCTGAAAAATCAGGTTCATAGTGGAATATTAAAAGTTGTGCACTGTAGCACCCAGAAGCAGTTGGTGGACGTTCTAATAAAGGCTATCAAGACTGATCAATTTCTTCGTTTGAGGGATGAAACTGGTGTTGTCAGTTTTGTGTAAATATAAATTAAGGGATGGTGTTGGAAATAATTTTTATTTTAGGAATGTCTTGTTGACTAAGTCTGTTAGAGGGTATTTTAGTATTTTATTATACCATAACATTTGTGTATAAATAGCCTAGTAGTAAGTAGGTCAATGTATCCGTTACTCCTTATTTTTTAGTCGTCATTTAATATATTCCTTTTGTCTTTTATTTATCCTTGTACACCAACAGTAATGGATGCATATCAGAACTACAATTTTACAAATATAAATACAAATCTAAAGTGAATAATTTTAGAAAAATAGTGTAAACTACTTTAAAACGCATAGTTAAAGGCTAGGAACTATAATTTTACAATAATAAATCTAAACTTCCGAGACTAACATATGTGAAAAACATTATAAAATATTGTAACACACGTAGTTAAAGATTAGGATTCAAAATATAAATAACCAATCTAAATGCCTGATTTTTAAAGTAATCCATTTTTGATAAATACAAAATAGTAACAGCAACATGAACCTATTTTTTATAGGCGAGAAAGTAAGTTACAACATGAACATGATGTCAGGAAGAGAAACAATGGTGTTGTTGTTGACAGAGAAAGAGGATGAATTGGTAAGCTGAAATGAAGTCTCATATTGATTAGCTTAAAAACAACATGAATGTTTATATAATTTAACCACACATAATCACTATCGGCTTGGACCATTCTTGATAGAATGTGGTCTTATGCCCCATCCATAATTTGAGTTTTTAAATATTTTAATTTCTTAATTTCTAAAATAATTTAATAAATATTACGTGGAAATAAAATAGGTCAATTTGGATCTGCCACGTCATTAATACATGTGTCACATCATAAAAAATTATTCTAAAATTGGTAAGGGGACTAAAATCCGAAATAGAACTTAAAAAAACATCAAAAGCAAAAATTTTATAATTGGAGAACCAAAACTAAAAAAAAAAAGATAAAATAGGAGGACTAAAGTTACATTTAAACTAAAAAATTATTTGATAATTTTTATCTCTTCTCTTATTTTTATTTCTTTCTCTTTCTTTTTCTTTTCTTAGTTACTTTATCTTCCAATCCAACGCATCTTCTTATTTATCTATCTATTATATTTCATTCTCTTCTCTCGTATATTTTCTTTCTCTCTTCATTATTGTTATTATTTATAAAATATCATGCAAGACAAAAAAAACTTAAATGTTTATAATGTAATTTCTCTAAAATAAAGTATAAGCTTAAGAGTTTGATGGAGTAAGATCAATGAGCTCCCCATACCTCCTTACCTAACTTTTTCCATGAGATTCATCACTACAAAAAATACTCTCATTTGCGACGTGAATTTCATGTCACAATTTGAAAAATCACGTCACAACAAATTATTTGCGACGTGCACGATCACGTGACTGGGGAGGGGGTGGAAAATTGTTTACGACGTGATTTTCATGTCACAAAGTTGTGACGTGAAAATCATGTTGCAATATACTTTTACAGGATTACCAGCGTTGCAGAAAAAGCAGGTCTTGCAGAGGTAAAGTTACTTTATTTGCCACATGATTTTCACGTCACAAATTAGTGACGTAAAAATCACGTCACTAAATAATTACGTTTAAAACTCATTCAGTCTTCAGCTTTTGTTTTTTTATATAAAAATTAGGTTGCGACGTGATTTTCACGTCACAACTTATGACGTGAAAATCACGTCACTAATGTTTTTTTTTAAGATTAATAACTGAAATTTATTTTTCTTTTATAATTAATTAAATTAATCATATTAATTAATAAATTTAATATATAATAAATTAAATTAATAAATTCAATATATAATAAATTCAATATATTATATTTAATATAATAAAATTAATAAATTAAAATTATAAATTTAAGAATTAATTAGTAGGTTTAATTAAATAGTATGGTACACAAATTTAAATTTGAAAGTAAAATAAAAAAAATAAGTTTATGAGTCATCTTGGTTGGTATAATTGTCAATGTCAAAATTATCTTCGTTTCCGTCATCCTCCAACTCTTGACCACGAAAGTTTTGATTTCCACCAAATCCTTGCATAAATTGTCTCATTTGTTGCTCCATATCAGCTTGCCTCTTTGTCATGACCTCCATTTGTCGTTGTTGTTATTGCCTCATTGCCTCAATATGGCCCTCTATTTGGGCATTCATTGCCGCCTCACATTGCGCTGACTCGTGTCTCGCCTCATTTAACGTCAATTGTCTTACCGTTTCAAGTTGTTCTAGTGTCAAATTTGGTTGACCTGATGTAACACCCCAATTCTACCCCGACAATTAGATATGCAAATAAGAGTTATAAACATTCATGCAAACAAATCAGGATGCCACAAATTCATGTTTAAAAACACATTGCATTCATCGTGGATACATAACACTTTGAAACTTCGGATGAACCATCAACATAATACTTTAAATCTCTTAACTTAACAATTTAAACATCTACACAACAGACTTCTTAATAACATCTTTATCCATCGTTACAACAACTTCAAAACAAAACATACTTAATAACAACCAAATTAAAGTTCAACAACTGGAATAATCGACAATTAAAAGCAACAAGCGTTCATCCCCCCGAGTGTTACATATCAGAGCAATGACATCGACTCGAACTACTGAAGGTATACAACCTTCACTCTCGATTACCTGCACGTTACCAACGTAAGGGTAACATTCAAGCAGAAGGGATGAGATATCTAACAATATAATAAAACATATGATAATTAATATATTAAATTAGATCATATAACATCACCACTTCTCATCTTATAATCAACAATAATTGCAACAGAAATACCAGCTATAATATACGTTCATCACATCAATTCATAACTTCTTTATGCAATCATGTAATGCGACTCAATACTATGTAAATGCGTATGGTACCATTGGAGCAGAACTCCCATCTTAAAAATATACCAATAAATAGAGGCATCAACAAGGCATAAGCCTTCATCTTAATATTCGCCAATACAGGCCATCTTAACGAGCATAAGCTCCATCTTGAAATGCAATGTATGCGACACAATCATGAATGTAATGACAACACCATAATTAACAATATCTCAACACAAACATCATCGTTGGCCATAAATCTACATCTTAATAGCTGCCAATTATTAGAGGCATCTCAGCATCTTTCATCATCATAATTCACCAAACATCATTTATACATCATAATTCATCAAACATCATATATACATCATATACTCACAGCAACTCAGCCACAACAATAATACAACAGCAATTCGCCAATCTCGCAACGTTGGCCATAAGCCTACAACATGATATTGCCTATAATCAATTAATCATCTAAGGCTTACTTCTAAATTACAAAACCTCTGCATATTACTATTTCTGTAATACCACATCATTATCATCATTAATCCTACTGTTACAAACCAAACAGTAATCTATAATCATCTCATCCTCATCATTCTTCACAAAAATAAACATAGCGATTAACGCGGGAACTAACTCTAACCCTAATTTGGATGCTAGGATTATCCTTCCTATTCTTCATTTTGATCCTTAAGAATGAATTTCATCGCTTTAGCTATTCAACGCTTCGAACGACACCTCAAAGGGAGTCCTAAAACTCAAGTTACAGCCTTTTCAAACTAATTCTGTCAAAAACCAAACAATATGGATCGACGCGTAATGCCTTGGGTCGACGCGTACTGAACTGAACATGCTACATGAGTCGACGCATACCCTCTTGCATCGACTCATACTGAGTCTGCAACACTGCATGTATCGACACATGCTCCTACGTATCGACTCATCCTGAGTCTAAAAGCCCTCATGTATCGACGCAAGACTCCTTCTTGTCGACTCATCCTGAGTCTACAAGCCTTCTTGTATTGACACATAATGTTTGGGGTCGACACATACTCCTCCGTCATGAATATTTTCTGCGATTTCACTGCTTTTTCACTACGGTTTCCATACTTTAGGCCCTAAAAACATCCTCTAATCATAGATAGTCATCAATTATACTTATCCTATAATTCTACATCAAATATACAACATTGGGACATCATTATTCATCCATAACTCATCGATTTTCATCATTCAACATCATATATAATTTATTCATAAGCCAAACAATCTTTTACCTCTAACCCCACATACCAATTATCATAAACCCTATTATAGAGTCAGAACCCCACCCTTACCTTGGATTGAAGGTTGCTCTATAACTTTTCCGGTTGAATTTCCGTTCTGCCTCTTTTCCTCTTTTCCAACAGCTTTCACGTTCTTTCTCTAACCCTTATTCTTCTTACTTCCTCTTCTTTCTCCTATTATTTCTAACAATAATAAAATAACCCTATTATTCTCTTTATTCCTTAGTGGGCTTAAGACTACTACACTCCCCTTATTACTACTTTTATTCTTTAAAACCAGCCCACATCAAATAATGTTATCATTCTCATATTATTCCACCACTTAATAAAATAATTAATTCCAACTAATCACAACACATCAACTAACATAACAACACAACTTCACAAATATTCCAAAAATAATTTAATTAAATAATTAATTAAATTACGGGCGTTACAACTCTCCCCCACTTAGAATATTTTCGTCCTCGAAAATTTACCTTAATCGAACAACTCAGTATAGGAGTCTCGCATCTTGCTCTCCAACTCCCAAGTCATGCTTTCTCCGGCAGCTCCTAGCCAAACCACTTTAACCAAAGCAATCTCTTTGCCCCTTAGAGTTTTTATTTCATGATCCGCGATCCGTACAGGCATCATCTCCACCATAAGATTATCCCATACTTACACATCAGCCATATGAATCACATGAGATAGATCTGAAATATACTTCTGGAGTTGCGACACGTGAAATACATCATGCAAATTCGAAAGATTAGGTGGTAAAGCCACTCTATAAGCAACATTCCCGACTCTCTCCGAAATATGATATGGTCCAATAAAATGAGAAGTGAGCTTCTTAGACTTCAATGCTCGCCCAACATTAATCACATGTGTAACTCTTAAAAACACATGGCCACCCGCTTGAAATTCTAAGTCTTTCCTTCGCTTGTCATGATAACTCTTCTGTCTACTTTGGGAAGCTTTCATATTTTCTCTAATCAACTTCACCTTCTCAGTAGTCTCACGAACAAGTTCAGGTCCAAGTACTACACTTTCACCAGATTCATGCCAACATAAAGGAGTTCTACATCTTCGACCATATAACGCTTCAAAAGGTGCCATCCCAATACTGGAATGGTAACTGTTATTATAGGTGAACTCTATCAACTGAAGATAATTATTCCACGAACCTCCCTACTCAAGAACACATGCCCTCAACAAATCTTCCAACGATTGGATAGTCCTTTCAGTCTGACCATATGTTTGAGGATGATACGCTGAACTCAACCTCAACTTAGAACCCAACACTTCTTGCAAACTCTTCCAAAAATCAGAAGTAAATCTTGGATCTCTATCTAACACAATGCACAGAGGAACACCATGCAACTTAACAATCACACTAGTGTAAATCTCAGCCAACTTCGACACTGGAAAACTGATGTTAATAGGAATAAAATGATCCGACTTCACAAGCCTATCAACAATCACCCAAATCGAATCATGTCCTCTTAAAGTATTAGGTAACCCCGTTACAAAGTCCATTAAAATGCTATCCCATTTCCATTCTGGAACTTCTAACGGTTGCATCAACCCTGTTGGCTTCTAATGTTCAACTTTCGATTTCTGACAAGTCAAACATGCATACACAAACCGAGCCACGTCACTCTTCATTCTAGGCCACCAAAACAAACCTTTCAAATCTTGATACATCTTTGTAGCTCCTGGATGAATACTCAACTTACTTCTATGACTCTCTTCAAGTATCACTTTCTTCATCTCTGCATCATCAGGAATACAAATCCGGTTACAAAATCTCAACGCACCTTGCGCATCTAGCTTAAAATCATTGTTCTCAGGCTGATCGATCCCAACCATCGAATCTACCAGTTTCACATCCAACTTCTGAACTTCTCTAATACTGTATAGAAATTCATTAATAATCTTCAACATACCCCAACATAACACTCCGCAGAGTAACCTCGCAAACTAAGCTCATATCTCTGAACTGCTCAATCAACTCCAACTCTTTAACAATCATTGCCGACATATGTAAAGTCTTTCGACTCAATGCATCAGCTACCACATTCGCTTTTCCTGGATGATAATTCAAATCGAAATCATAATCCTTTAACAATTCCAACCATCTTCGTTGCTTCATATTCAACTCTTTCTGATCAAATAAATACTTTAAGCTCTTATGGTCACTAAACACTTCAAATCTAGAACCATAAAGATAATGCCTTCAAATCTTCAACACAAACACAACTGCAGCAAGCTCTAAATCACGCGTAGGATAGTTCTTCTCATGAGTCCTCAACTGCCTTGACGCATAAGCAACTACCTTATCATTCTGCATAAGCACACCTCCTAAACCCACCTTAGAAGCATCACAATACACCATAAAAGGCTCTCCTGGATTAGGCAACGTCAAAATTGGAGCCAACATCAACCTCTTCTTCAATTCCGTAAAACATTCTTCGCACTAAACAACCACACAAAAGCTTTACCTTTACAAGTCAACTTAGTCAACGGGAGTGCCAACTTAGAAAAACCCTCGATAAACCTTCTGTAGTAACCAGCTAATCCCAAAAAGGTTTTAATCTCAGTAGCTGACTTCAGAGTTTCCCATTGCAACACAACATCAACCTTCGATGGATCTACAACAATTCCACTACCTGAAATCACATGACCAAGAAAACTAACCTCTTTTAACTAGAACACACACATGGACAAATTTGCATGCAACTTCTTCTCTTTCAAAACTTGCAACACTACTCTTAAGTGTTCTACATGCTCTTCTTCTGGCTTAGAGTTAATCAAAATATCATCAACGAACACCACTACAAACTGATCTAAATAAGTATGGAAGATACGATTCATTTATTCCATGAATACTCCCGGTGAATTAGTAACATCAAAAGGCATCACTGAATACTCATAATGTCCATAACGCGTTCTGAAAGCCGTCTTCTGGATATCTTCATCATTCACTTTAATCTGATGGTAACCCGACCTCAAATCAATCTTTCTAAACACACGAGCATCCACCAATTGGTCCATCAAATCATCTATTATTGGAAGCAGATACTTGTTCTTAATCGTCACCTTATTCAACTGCCTATAATCAACACAAAGCCTCATACTTCCATCTTTCTTCTTTACTAACAACACTGGAGCTCCCCACGGCGATACACTGGGTCTCACAAACTTATTTTCAAGTAACTCCTCTAATTGCTTCTTCAACTCTGACAATTCAGATGCAGACATCCTGTATGGTGCCATAGACATAGGTCTGGTACCAGGTACAAGATCAATTGCAACTTCAACTTCCCTCTCCGGCAGTACATCAGGAATTTCATCGGGGAAAACTTCAGGAAATTCACACACCACCGGCAATTCCTCAATTATAGCTTGAGTCTTTACAGATAGTGACGCTATCAACGAGAACATCAGTGCTTCCTCTTGCATCAACTTTCTCAACCGTTTAGCAGACAACGGACTATCTTCCTATTCTTCAGGAGTAGAAAACCTCACAGACTTGTCATAACAGTTAATATGAACATAGTTATGCTTTAACCAGTTCATACCCAAAATCACATCCAAACCTCTTAACGGTAAATAAACCAAATCAACTGCAAAGTCTCTGTCGAAGATCGACAAGGGACACTTCAAACACACAAAAAAAGTAGTCACCGACCCCCTGGCTGGAGTCTCGACGACCATTTCTCCATTCATAGAAGACAACATAAGACCCAATATTTCAACACAATTAGCAACAATAAAACAACGAGTAGCACCTGTATCAATAATAGTAATTAAAAGAGTACTATTAATGAAACATGTACCTCTAATAAGTCTGTCCTCAGCAAATGTCTGATCCTCAACCAAAGCGAACACTTTACCACTTGTCTGTGCCCTCTTCAGTTTCTGACACTGACTACCAATATGCCCTTCTTCACTACAGTTGAAACAAATCACATCCTTATGCTTGCACTTAGATACAACATGTTTGTTCTTACCACAACGGAAACACCTCTTCACTTAAGTAGTAAATGCATTACTCTTATGCCCAGGTTTCCCACATTTAAAACAAACCACACCAGCAGGAGCATCTCCCCCAATAGTCCTCTGACCCTGAGCAACTTTCTGTTTACCTTTACCAGCTGGGGTATCATAAGGCTTACCATGGTTCTGTTGGTGCTTACCCCTCTTCTCACTGATAATCTTGTAATGAGCATTATTATCCTCCTCATAAATTCTGCAACTATCAATCAAATCGGCAAAGACACAGATCATCTGGTATCCAACTACCTTCTTGATCTCTGGGCGCAACCCGTTCTCGAACTTGATACACTTCAAAAACTCAGCATCTGCCTCAGCATAGTGCGGATAAAACTTACCTAACTCAAAACTTGGCAGCATACTCGACAACCGACACACTCTCTTGCTTCAGCTCAAGGAATTCAATTTCCTTCTTACCACGGACATCTTCAGGAAAGTACTTCCTCAGAAATTTCCTACAGAACACAGCCCAAGTGACATTCTCACCTGCAACTTCCAATCTCTGACAAGTCTCTAGCCACCAGTCATCAGCCTTGACTGCTAGCATATGAGTACCATACCGAACCTTCTGCGCTGGAGTGCAGTCCATCACACGGAAGATTCTCTCAATCTCTTTCAACCAATCCAACGCTCCATCAGGATCATACTTTCCTTTGAACGTAGGCAGATTCTCTCTCTGGAAAGTCGCCAAACTACGAGATCTGACATTCCCGTCAACATTCGGCTGATTCTCCATCGCATGAGCCATTGCTTCTAAAGCAGAAGCAAGTGCATAATCATTCCTTCCATCCATCTCAACTTATCACTACAACATAAACAACGGTTAGAACTCAAATTAACAATACTCAATTGTTAGACAACTACGACTCGACAGCTTGGTCGAACGGACCAACCTTTGCTCTGATACCAACTTTGTAACACCCTAATTCTACCCCGACAATTAGATATGCAAATCATAGTTATAAACATTCATGCAAACGAATCAGGATGCCACAAATTCATCTTTAAAAACACATTGCATTCATCGTGGATACATAACACTTTGAAACTTCGGATGAACCATCAACATAATACTTTAAATCTCTTAATTCAACAATTTAAACATCTACACAGCGGACTTCTTAATAACATCTTTATCCATCGTTACAGCAACTTCAAAACAAAACATACTTAATAACAACCAAATTAAAGTTCAACAACTGAAATAATCGACAATTAAAAGCAACAAGCATTCATCCCCCCGAGTGTTACATATCAAAGCAATGACACCGACTCGAACTACTGAAGGTATACAACCTTCACTCTCGATTACCTGCACGTTACCAACGTAAGGGTAACAGTCAAACATAAGGGGTGAGATATCTAACAATATAATAAAACATATGATAATTAATATATTAAATTAGATCACATAACATCACCACTTCTCATCTTATAATCAACAATAATTGCAACAGAAATACCAGCTATAATATACGTTCATCACATCAATTCACAACTTCTTTATGCAATCATGTAATACGACTCAATACTATGCAAATGCATGTGGTACCATTGGAGCAGAACTCCCATCTTAAAAATCTGCCAATAAATAGAGGCATCAATAAGGCATAAGCCTTCATCTTAATATTCGCCAATACATGCCATCTTAACGAGCATAAGCTCCATCTTTAAATGCAATGTATGTTTTGTACCCCAAAATTTGCCCTCCCATTTCCTCAACATTTTCTCACCACAAGACCCTTGGAGCTCAAGATCCAGTTAGGGTTTCCTCTGCTCAAGACTTCTCCTTGCACTGTTGACCCAAATTAGGGTTTGTGTTTGCACAAAGATGTTTTGACCTAAAATTCCTGAAGTGACTTTCATGCTTCATGTTGGACTCCCAAGTTTATCCATACCAAGTTTCAAGTCTTGATTCCAAACTTTGCCTAGTCAATTGGACAGTTGACCTAGAAATCAGCTGTATTGGGGAAAAAAGTCAACTGTGGTCTATTGACAGTCAAACCTCATGATTTTTGACCCACATCAACATTATGAACTCATATGAACCATTTGGTCAAGTTTGGATCACAATTCCACAAGAAATTTGATCAGATCACCAAAGGGGCAAAATGGTCATTTTTAGGGTTTTCACTGCACAAAGGCAATTTTTGACTGTTTGACCTAGCCAATGGAAAACCAAGCTCACATATGGACTCAAGGACCCCATGGAATTGTCTTGACATGTTCAACAAGTTCAAAAGACCCCAAATGCACAAGATTGACAGATGAATTTTCCAGTCAACTGAGCCAAATTTGACTGTATACTGAAAAGTCAAACTTTGACTTTTTGGTCAAAATCAAGTGTCAAGACTCATTTTCCAACAAAACATGTCAAATTATGAAACTTGTTCATCAAGAAATCAAAAATCACAAATTAGGGTTTGAAATGAAGAATTTTCATAACTTAGAATTTTTCTAAGTTATGAAAATCCCTAATTTTTTCCTAACTTTGTCCCATTTTTTCACCAAGATGCATTTGGATTCAAACAAAATTCAAAACATGAAAGTTTTATTCCATTGCAAAATCTACAACTTTTATTCACAAAGTTTCCTCAAAAGAAGCTTGTAGCTCAAGTTATGATTTTTGGAATAAGGGTGCAAAACATTTCTTAACTTAGAAAAATTTTGACCTATTATAGGCAGGATTTTTGCCTAACTTCATGGCCACTTTTCACATGCTTCCACTTGGAATTTCAAATTGCATTATAAAGATGGATTGTAGTACACATTCCAAGCTTTCCAAAATGTCTAGGAACTCATCAAACAACCTTGTGGTTAGGGAGAACCGAATTTGGCAATATGGGTAAAACTCACTTTGTTCATGAGCCATTTCCATGTCCATAACTTTACATTTTTGAACTCAGCATGCTCTAAGCTACATTACAGGCCTCTAATCTCATTTACACTCCAAAATTAAATGCTAATCCATTGTGCCAAGATGTTATTCTTTGAGTTTGGTCATTACATGAAGGATTAGTCCTTAATTAGAAAAAGCAATATATTCATTTTTGAAAAGTTGAACTTTATGTCAAGTTTGCAAATCAAGAAGTACAATGCAAATCCTTTTGGCACAAGTTCAGGGATATAACACACTGATCAAGACAAAAAGATGCAGCATACTTGAGGGGCCTAGAGAAGCTTGTAAACCAACTTGCCATTTCTTGCTTAAGTTAGAAGAAACCTTGCATAACTCAACACAACTCACATTTCAGCCAAGAGAAGCTTAGACAAACTTGTTGTACACCTTCCAAACACCAAACCTGAGCTAAGGCATGAGCTAACTACCCTCCATACCTCCCTAAACCTCAAAACACCATCCTACGGCAGAAAACAGAGTCACCTCTGCAGTTGGACTTCCATAACTCAATCCACTCGTGCATTTTTGCTAAAACCAGTTCATACACACTCCATACCACATATACAAGCTATCTCAAGCATTGGACACGACCTGTAACACTTCTAACCAACTTCACCATTTTCACTTTTTCTGTTTTGCAGGTTGATTGCCATAGCTTGATTCACTTGGTTTCAAAGCAAGCTAAAGGTTGGAATAGCATCCCTAGACTTCAAACAAGTTGTACCAATCCTCACCTTGCCTTGAAAGTGCCTCCATTGCCAGACACGATCCAAGCTGAACAGGTAAGTTCATGGACTTCTATCTCTCAATCTAGGAAGAGTTAGGTTTAGATTTATGAATGAAAAATGTCATATTCATGTCCCTGAAGCTATACATATCCTCACTTTCCATTTATATTGCATATGCTGAGAGAATTTCAGACCTGAACATTGACAAAAACTTAGGTTAAGAATTAGGGATGGAGAAATTCTCTCTCATTTCTGAGAGTTAAGTTAAGTTTTTTATATGTATGGAATCGTGGCTTGATGCTTGACATTTTTCATGTTATGAGTTGGTGCTAAAAGTCCAGGAATCAGGATGTTTGAACAAGGATGAAAGGCGCGCGTTTTTTGGACATTTTTGTTGTCTGGAGGTTGAAGACAACCTCTATGGGCTGGGACTGACCTTTTTTCCTTTTTGCACCATGTTTTTACATTTGCACCCCCCTGGCCCATTTTGAGTTTTATTTGTCATTTTCAACTTTTTCTTTTTGATTCTGATTTGTTATTTTTTATTAAAGCATAAAAAATATTAAAAACATTTTTCTCATATTTTTTGCATTTTATTTGATATTTATTTGATTTCATTTAGTTTTGTACATAAATAAACATAAATATACTTTTCTTTAAAATAACTAAAAATAATACAAACACTTTTATTTTCTGATTTTTATTTTATTTTACCTTTGAAAACATTTTATAAAAAATAAACTTTTTTTTGTAAATATTAAATATTTTATTTTTATATATGTTTAATATATTTAATAAATAATGTAAATACTTATATATTTATTAGTATATTTAGGTTAAAAACACAAAAATAATACATTTTTATTTTTATTAATATTTAACTTAAAAAATCACTTTTTGATAATATACTTCCTTTTTATTTATTTTTTTTACATAATTAATAAATATTGCATACATTAAATAATTAATACATTTTATTTAGTAAAATTAGGGTTTTGCCCTAAATACCTAAAAATACCAAAAATTAATTCATCTTATTTTTGTTTATTTGACACATGAAAATACTTTTTTACATACATATGAAAACCATTTTTGCATTTTTGCATCTTTATTTTATTTTATTTAATTATTGTGCAATTAAATCCCTTGTAGAATTTCAATAAGGATGTAATAGTTAGATTTTAATTTCTTGCTAAAATATCCCCATTTAAACATTTGTACCCCCCATCCCATATATTGTATTGTAATAACTTAGGACCTTTTATTTTCCGCACTTTAAAAGCTTTCTAAATATGCCATGTTAGAATTAGGGTTTTGTATGCAAATCAAAAACAACAAATAGTTTGACCTAAATTCAAGATAAACAAGCATGAAAATGGACAACACTAATCACACTTGCACCCCTAGGGTATTCCACTTGTTGCCTTCAATAATGGGCCATATTGCATGTTAGGTATCTTTGGCAAAAACAAAACAATCAAATGATCATAGTCCCTCGATGATGCTTTCAAAAGTTGCCTAAAAATGATCAAGTCCCTTAAAGGAAAAATTTCCCAAAGATACTTGGCACCATTGCAATCATGGTCTAAACGATGACCCGCGCCCGTCCCGTTAACATCCTAACACAAGATTGTCCACCAAATACAATGGTGGAACAAAATTGTTAAAAGGGTTAAAAGATAGCAAAGATCTTTGAGAAATTTAGGGTAGATAGCTCTTGGTTACTTGCCAACTTGCAAATCAAAAACACTTGCATATTTTTCAAAACACACATCACAACACATATCACAACACACTTTCAAAACCACTTTCAAAAATATTGAAAACTTTTTAAAAGACATACACCTTTGTATACATCCCAACTTGGATCATTACAAAGGTTGCCACCACATTGGCCTCTTTTCAAAACATTTTCAAAAAAAACCACACACAAAGCACCATTTCAAACAATTGAAAATCAAGGCAAGTTGATCTAAGCAAGTAACTAAGAGCCCATGGATAACCATGGATAGAAAGGGTGCTAATACCTTCCCTTTCTATAATCTACTCCACGAACCCAAGAAAACATCTCAAAGGTTTTTGCTGTGCTTTTTAACCTTTCCTTAGGATAAAATAAAAAGTCGGTGGCGACTCTTGCTCAACCGAAACATTTGCGAAAACAACCGCAAAATCTCAAGTCAGTTCTCCCATCGTATCACAGTATGCGACACAATCATGAATGTAATGACAACACCATAATTAACAACATCTCAACACAAACATCATCGTTGGCCATAAGCCTACATCTTAATAGTTGCCAATTATTAGAGGCATCTCATCATCTTTCATCATCATAATTCATCAAACATCATTTATACATCATAATTCATCAAACATCATATATACATCATATATTCACAGCAACTCAGCCACAATAATAATACAACAGCAATTCACCAATCTTGCAATGTGGCCATAGGCCTACAACATGATATTGCCTATAATCAATTAATCATCTAAGGCTTACTTCTAAATTACCAAACCTCTGCATATTACTATTTCTGTAATACCACATCATTATCATCATTAATCCTACTGTTACAAACCAAACAATAATCTATAATCATCTCATCCTCATCATTCTTCATAAAAATCAACATAGCGATTAACGCGGGAACTAACTCTAACCCTAATTCGGATGCTAGGATTATCCTTCCTATTCTTCATTTTGATCCTTAAGAATGAAGTTAATCGCGTTAGCTATTCAACACTTCGAACGACACCTCAAACGGAGTCCAAAAACTCAAGTTACAGCCTTTTCAAACTGATTCTGTCAGAAACCAGACAACATGGATCGACGCGTACTGAACTGCACACGCTACATGAGTTGACGCATACCCTCTTGTATCGACTCATATTGAGTCTGCAACACTGCATATATCGACACATGCTCCTATGTATCGACTCATCCTGAGTCTAAAAGCCCTCGTGTATCGACGCAGGACTCCTTCGTGTCGACTCATCCTGAGTCTACAAGCCTTCTTGTATCCACACATAACGTTTGGGGTCGACACATACTGCTCTATCATGAATATTTTATGCGATTTCAGTGTGTTTTCACTACGGTTTCCATACTTTAGGCCCTAAAAAGATCCTCTAATCATAGATAGTCATCAATTATACTTATCCTATAATTCTACATCAAATATACAACATTGGGACATCATTATTCATCCATAACTCATTGATTTTCATCATACAACATCATATATGATTTAATCATAAGTTAAATAATCTTTTACCTATAACCCCACATACCAATTATCATAAAGCCTATTATAGAGTCAGAACCCCACCCTTACCTTGGATTGAAGGTTGCTCTATAACTTTTCTGGTTGAATTTCAGTTCTACCTCTTTTCCAACAACTTTCACGTTCTTTCTCTAACCCTTATTTTTCTTACTGCCTCTTCTTTCTCCTATTATTTCTAACAATAATAAAATAACCTTATTATTCTCTTTATTCCTTAGTGGGCTTAAGACTACTACACGCCCTTATTACTACTTCTGTCCTTTAAAACAAGCCCACATCAAATAATGTTATCATTATCATATTATTCCACCACTTAATAAAATAATTAATTCCAACTAATTACAACACATCAACTAACATAACAACACAACTTCACAAATATTCCAAAAATAATTTAATTAAATAATTAATTAAATTACGGGCGTTACACCTGACCCTCCTTCCCTTCCTCTAACTCTTTGAAATAGAGTTCTATCCCCACTTCTCAAGGTGCCCGCCAAATTTCCACCACCAAAAAAACAACCGTTAGGGCCTTTTCCGCCAATGACTTGATCCCAAATATAAAAATCCACATCTGGATGAAGTGACTCTCCCTCTCCTGGAGTATATTGATAATTATGAATTTAGAAAATTTGCGAGCAATGTCTGATAATCCTCCTATACATTCAATAAAAAATTAAGTTAAATATTTAATAAATTAAATTAAATTATATTAAAAAAGTTGTCACGTGATTTTACGCCACAACTTCTCAATTGCCACATGATTTTCACGTCATAGTTTCTCAGCTGCCACGTGAAAATCACGATACAAAATTGTCATTAAATAAAAAAATATAAACAAAAACGTAAATTAAATAACTTACGAAAGCTTTTAGAGTTCGTTCATCAACAAAATCCCTGATTTTCTTTGTTCGAGTCTTTTTAACCAACTCAATCATCAATGGAGCTCTCCCCAAATTCTTGGTCTAAATAATAAAATTAACATTAATTAATAAAATATATTATGAATCTAAATATAACTTTAAAAAGTGGTAGTATTTACCATGCGTCGAACATACTCTGCGGTACTTATACTTCCAATTGCATTAACGCAATCCCCTTTTTCAGATGCCCTCATCTTCTTAAAATTTTCAGATTTAGCCCGAAATTCGGGTGACTCTCAATATTTAAGAAGTTCCTAAAAAACCTCTTTCCCTATCCAATTGGGACGGATACCATGAAGTTTCCAATGCTCTCTAACACGCCGCATTATGTCAAAAAGTTATCTTGAGGTTCTGCCATAATAATGTTTCTTTATCATCTTCTCGTTCAATGGGTCTCACACACATTTTTTCTGCAATATTGTATGACATTAAAATAAATAGTTAGATAAGTATAATGAAAAAGTCATTTAAATAACAATAACTAAAAAATAAATTAATTATACCTTAAATTTGTTAAACCAAGCTTCTTTATTTTTGACATCTTTGAAGGTCTTCCAAAATTGTTTATACATCTGCTGAATTATATAATTTATAACCTTGGCAACAGTCCGACTCAGCGAGAAACTAAACAACAATAATTTGAATTAGCAATATTAAATATAAATTTATATTAAAAATGAAAATGTATTCTTAAATAAAAATTTATAAATAAGAAACTTACGAGTTTCCTTTGGGTCAAATCTAAAATCTCATGTCAATGACATGAATCTCACTCGGATCATCATTCCCTCGAAGATCATTTCCATCCAACACATCATCATCCCCATCCACATGATCATCATCATCATCCAGCTGCACATGATCATTCTCACGTGTAGGTACATATGTGGGATGTGGGGTACGGGATTCTCTAGTCTGTGTGAGATGTGGTGTGTTGGATCCTCCAGTCTACTAGAAGGATAAAGGCATCTGTATGGGATATGGGGTGTTGGATCCTCCAGTCTGCTGGAAGGATAAGTGCATTTGTGTGGGATGTGGGGTGCTAGATCCTCCAGCCTGCTGGAAGGATGATGGCATCTGTGTGGGATATGGAAAACTGAGTCCTCCAATATGCTAGAAGGATGAGGGCATCTGGGTCTGCGGGAAAAGAAAACCAGGTGACAGTCAAACCACTAGCTTTCCCCCATTTATCCAGCGTAAACACTTTAGTGTATACCATGCAATACAGATAACCCATTTTGCCATGCGTATCCCAACCAGACAATATGTTATATGCTGGAAAGTCATTAGTGGTCCACATCAAGGCAACTCGAAAAGTAAAGTTTTGTTTACATGATATATCATAAGTCCATTCTCCAATCCACAACCTCTTCAAATCATCAATTAAATGTTGTAAGTACACATCGATTCCGGCTTTTGGACTGGACGACCCTGGAATGACGCACGTAAAAAACATGTATGGTTTTGTCAAGCACATCTCAGGAGGGAGTTTGTAAGGGATTACAATAAAAGGCCAATAATAATACGCACTACCCGACGCTTACACATATGGGGAAAAATAATCAGAGCATAATCCAAGTCTGACATTTCTAGGTTCTGCGGAAAAATCAGGATGTGTCCGATCAAAGTGCTTCCATGCCTCGCCATCAGATGGATGTCGCATAATGCCTGAACTTGTTTGGTTTGTATGATGCCATGTCATTTGACTTGCATTATGCATTAAAGCAAACATTCTTTTTAACCTTGGTATTATCGGAAGATAAAACATGGACTTTACTGCTACGCGCTTTTGCTTGTTGTTAATGGCTCTATTGCAAACTTGATATCTTGGAGTCTTACAAAACTTGCATTCCTCCAACAATCCATCTTGAGTACCAAACTAGTTGTCATAAAATAACATGCAACCACTAATGCAACAATCAATATTTCTTACTTTTAAACCCAACTTCGACACCCACTTCTTTGCATCATAAAAACTTATTGGCAAGTTGTCTTTTGTTGCGGTGGAGTCCAACATCATTTTTGCGAAATGTTCCAAACACTGATCAGGAACATTCCAATTTGACTTGGCGGCCAATAATCTTACACACATTGATAACTTTGAGCCAGACAACCCCTCTAACAATGGTGTATTCATCTCATTCAACAACTGATAAAATATATGCGCTTCCTCATTTGGCAACTTTTCCCCGTTAAAATCTTCAGGTTGATCATATGTCAAGTTCACACCAAAAACATCCTCAACCATCTCACCGATCAGATTAAAGTTTTCCTTATATTCCATAGGAATTCGACTAATTGAAGCATGTGTGTTGCTAGTTGTTGCACCCCAAAATTTACCCTATTGATTTAGGCTTATGTTTCATCATGAACATCATATTGCATTGCATTCATACTTTGTGATGGGATCAAAGTACTTTGGTTATTTAGTCTTCCTCAAGCTTTGAAGGTTGGTTGCATTGACAAGTTGCTCAAGTAGAATCTTATTATCTAAACCTCTGGATCTCTCAAGCTCAAAAGTTATTGCATATCTCAAGATATTTTATCCATCTCTTTGAATCATCAGAGGGTTGAAGTTTGTGTTTGATTACAAGGGGAATCACTCTTTGGATTCACCAGTCAAATTAGGGTTTTGTTTGAGCAAGGCTATTGGCCAATGTACAAGTCTTGATTTGGGGAGCTACAACATCTCATTGGTATTTGAAAAGTCTTTTCACAAGGATTGGTCATGATGCCCAGAGGATTTGAAGTTTTGAAGATGATTCATCAGTTTCCTAAGGTGTTGACCAAAATTAGGGTTTGAGTTTTTATCAGGATTTCTTGAGAATTTTGAATTTAAACATTTCACATGGCCTCTATATGTTTGAAATATCATATGTTTGAAGTTTTGATCATCAATTTTGAAGGGAAGTGGATCAATTGATTCAGAGGGGCAAAATGGTTATTTTGGTCAAAATCAGTCAAAGTCAAGGTTGACCAAGTGGATTTTTGGCCAACCATCAATTAAAGGGTGTACTTTTCATATTTCAAGTCCATTTTTGTCATTGGATAAAAGAGATTGAGGTTTGGGTTGAAACTTGTTCTTGAAGAAACCCTAAAAGTTTCTAATTTTGGAAAATAAGGACTTAATTTCAAAAATTCATATTTTATTCACCTTTAAGCAAGAAAATGTAAATGAAGTATGCTTGGAAAGCTAAGAGGATGATATTTCATCTCCTTTTGGTCTCATGTCCAAATTGGCAAGGAATAAAGAATTATGGTCTTTTGAAATCACAAAATTATAGGTCATTTTCCAAAATTAGTGAATTTCAAGCTCAAATTTGAGAAACTTAATGAACTCAATTGAAAAAACTCAAAACAAAGGGATTGTAGATATTTTCAATACCTTTCCAAATTATGCTCATTTGTATCAAAATTCAAAAGTATGAGCAAGTTGTGGACCTTGGAATTTTGAGGCTTTTCATTGAATTCATGCATGCCATGCAAATTGCAAATTCTTGATAACTTGATTTGTGGCCTTTTGTTTCACTTCAAACTTGGCCCATGACCAATATGCAATGTACCAAGGCCCATCATGCCAAAGCTTGAGCTGCACATGGGCAAATGCAAAGGGAATTCGTGATTTTGCAAAAAAGTGGCATGATGTTGCCTAATCACAAACACTTGCTTAATACAAGGATTTAAGCCTTAATTTTGTTGCTAATCTCTTCCTGAGGTAAAATGGACTGAAATGCACGTAAAAAGCAAGCCCATGCACGAGGGATTGGAGGGCTGCATGTGCATACTTGATTTTGGCAAAAAGAAGATTTCATTATTTCCAAGAGCTTTCAGCGCGAAAAACCTATCCTACCCTTCTCTTGATGCTCTATATATTGCGAAGCAAGCCTCAGTGAGCGTGGTTCGTGCTTCATTTCATCCCTGAAATCAGAAAACTCCATAGCTTGTTGCTCTGCATTTTTCTTCGATTTTTCCATCTCCCTTGCGCGTTTTGGTCAATTCTTCTTGCATTCTCTTCTCCAAGTGATAAGGATTGAAGATCGAGGCTTGGTTTGCAACTGGAGAGAAGGAGACAATAGATCCATTTTTTCCTCAAAGGTTTGAATTCTCAACTTTGGATTTTGATTTCTAGCCGTGCATTGTGTGATTTAAGTTCATAATCATGTTGTTTGAAGTCCATTAAGTGTTTTTGAAGCTCCAGAGCTTTTAATTTGATGAGATATGCATGAATGATGCATCTAAATTTTTTCTATTCAAGTGAGTTTTTGACATTTTTGCACGACCTGTTCTTGATCCATGGTTCATTATTTGTTATGATTCGAATTGCATATTGAAGTATGAAATGCTAGCTTGAATATGCACGAAATTTCATGGAAAATGGTGTAGAATTGAGCATGTTATGTTGACTGGAAAATGAGATGATAAACTGGATCATGCGTGCGTTTTTGCCCTAGCCAGAGGTTGAAGATGATTACGTGGCCTCCTCTGGTTGGCTGGCTTATTTCTTTAATTCATTTGAATTTTGTTTTATAAATTGATTTCCATAATTTTATTTCTTGCTCAAAAAGGATTGAAAAATTCTGAAAAAATTATCCCAAATTCAAAATAATATTTCTGACCTTGTGTATTTTTTGATAATTTTTGAAAATGTTTTGATTGGTTGAAAAATTGACGAGTTTAATTAATTGTTTATTTAGTATTTATTTTTGTTTTAATATTTCTTTGATTTGCAAAATTCCACAAAAAATATTTTTGACTCATAAAATCATGTGGAATTTGATTCTGAAATTTGTTTAGTTTTTTTTTCTTTCATTTTTGATAATTGAATGTAATTTCAAGAGTTAAATTGTTAATTGTTTTGTTTATATTTTACTTTAATATTTCCATTGGTTCAAAAATTCTCAAAAAAATCATGTAAGCTTGTTTTTAATCATAGGATCTGAACATATTTTCATTTTTGACTTTTTGTGATTTTTGACTAGGGTTTGCATTTTTGCCCTTAAATAATAGTTCAATTATTAATTGTTTGTTTATTTTTTATTTTAGTATTTCCTTTAATTAAAAAATTCCACAAAAAATCAAGGATGTGTGTTTTTAGTTCTAATATTTGAATATAATTTTGGTTGGGCATTTTTCTGACTTTTTGATTTAAATATTATTTTGATATGTGAATATTTGCTAATTGGCTAATTGTTTGAATTTAATTTCATTTTTTGACTTTTCTTTAATTCAAAAAATGTAAAAAAATATATTTTCTGACATTTAGGGTTTCTTGGTGATTTGTGTGATTTTTGTTTAATTTGTTTGAATTTTGATCTTACTTAATCAATATTTAAGATTAAAAGTCAAAATTTAGGTTTTGTTGCTTATGGTGCAAGTTTCATTTTCAAAACCACTATGCCCTGGATTTTCAATAGAATTCAAGTCTTGATTAGGATTCATGAATTTATTGAGGATTTTAAAACCATCTATCTTGATTTTTTTAAACTTGGTTTGACCTTGTTTCACAAATTATTTTGAAAACTTGTCTAGTTTGGTGGTTTTGCCAACTAGTCTTGAACTTTGGACTTCATTTGGTCTCCTCCTCAATCATTCATGAACTTAGGGCTTACATTCTGACTTCTATGCCTTTCAAAGATGCTAATATTTTTTTGGTGTGATTTATGGACCCTTATTTCCATTTTGATGTAATTTTTAAATGAAGGTACCCAATTAATGTTTGCATATCTTGTTGCAATTTTTTGATGACCATTGGACTTGAGTGAATCCTATAATTGGGAACCTAATGATCATTTTCATTCTGATTGTCCATGTTAGCTCAAGCCATTTCATTTAAATGCCTCATGTTTGAATGTTTGAACCTTCTAATGAATTATGTAGGTTTCATCTTCTATTGTGTTCATGAAGTTGTGATTGAATTAATTGTGCATGATTGAAATGTATTTTCCCCTGACCTCCATGATATTTAATTGTATTCTTTGCAAGCTCCCATGATCCTTTATTGATATTCAATTGTCAATTCAATATGGTGATAGAAAGGAGCAACATCCCTCTGATTCTTTTGGCCAAATTGTGCATGTGCCTGTTTCTTTTTTGTCTATCATGTCTAATGTTTGATAATTGTTATTATGTTGTTCTCACTTCATCATGTTGCATCCATCCCTTGTATGAGTCATCATTCACCTTATGGAATACTAACTTGGTTGTTGAATGTGCGAGGTACTTTGAGAAAGTTTCCACTTTTGACCTGAGGCTTTTGTGTTTCACTTTATTTGTGAAACACAACTTATTATGTTGGCACTGCTATTGTGTTTGGCATATTTGATATTCCATGCAGGATATATGCATTTGATTGTGAATGTTACACATTACCCCTGGGATTTGTTCATATCTGATAAATTACTTACATCCTGATGGTGTAGTTCCTGACTTGATTTGTATACTGATGCCAGCTTGCTCAAAGTTCTTTGTGTTTCTTTTATTCTTGTCCAGTTGCAACGAATAATTATCCGTTTGGTATTGCATTATATCCTTTCTCCCATTTTCATTTTGCATAGTTCACTTATTGCATGATGGGACCTCTGTTGCTGATATATGTCAGGAGGCCCTCTGGTTTTCGTCTTTTACATGTGTTGTGTTTAGTTGTTAATCGATGAGTCACTCAATTTAGAAATTGAGATCACGACTTCGCTCTCATTGCATGTTCCCTATAGGATGTTTATTGCTTTTCTTCTTTAATTGTTGATCGATGAGTCACTCAATTTAGAAATTGAGATCACGACTTCGCTCTCATTGCATATTCCCTATAGGATGTTTATTGATTTTCTTATTTAATTATTGATCAATGAGTCACTCAATTTAGAAATTGAGATCACGACTTCGCTCTCATTGCATGTTCCCTATAGGATAGTTCTGTTAAGCTTCCTTTAACATGTTGATTAAAGTAGGAATCCATGTATGCTAACATAGGGTAGGATTTTCCTTTATCCTCAACCTTAGGGTCAACCATTGTATGATAACACTAGGGATAGTGATGGGCTAGTTTCCCTTAGTTATTTTTCCTTTCTTTGCATTTTGCATCTTAAAACAAAAACTATTTTCTTGGCAAATCATAAGAACACCTCTAATAAACTCAAACCCTTCTTCAAATTAAAAGATACAAACCAATCCTATTATTTTGTGTGCCTCTTGGCTTTGCTTTTAAACCTGTTCTATTGATGTTTCGTCATCGCACATTTGTTTGAAGCCGATGTTTCGCCACCGCACATGTTTGTTATCCTACTTTGATTCTCAATATCATTGCTAGGTGTGATGTTTCGTCATCTATTTTATAGATGTTTCACCATCTTTACCATGATGCCTTATTATCTCTTAGCCGATGTTTCTCCATTGCACATTTGTTTGAAGCCGATGTTTCGCCATCGCACATGTTTGTTATCCTACTTTGATTCTCAAATCATTGTTAGGTGGGATGTTTTGCCATCCATTTTATTGATGTTTAGCCATCTTTGCCATGATATCTTGTTATTTTGGAGATGATGTTTCTCCATCGCACATGTTTGTTATCCTACTTTGATTCTCAATATCATTGTTAGGTGGGATGTTTTATCATCCGTTTTATTGATGTTTCGCCATCTTTGCCATGATATCTTGTTATTTTGGAGACGATGTTTCGCCATCGCACATGTTTGTTATCCTACTTTGATTCTCAATATCATTGTTAGGTGCGATGTTTTGTCATCCGTTTTATTGATGTTCCGCCATCTTTTCCATGATATCTTTTGTTTGAATCTGATGTTTCGCCATCACATCTGTTTGTTATCCTGCTTTGATTCTCAATATCATTGCTAGGTGTGATGTTTTGTCATCCATTTTATCATTTAATGTTTCTCCATCTTTGACATGTTACTTTGTTATTATTTAGTCGATGTTTTACCATTTTATTTGTTTGTTGTTTTACTTGATGTCTTGCCATCTTGACTGTCTTTGTTTGTCTTAACTAAAAAAACACAAACTAACCAAAACACATAAGCCGAACTACGGCTGCTCTGATTCCTTAAAAGGGATACGTAGGCATTGGGGTAGGGCCCAATCAAGCATCACATTTTTTATTTTCCCTACATTATTTTCTTTTTTCCTTTTGCATGCATTCCCTTTTCAGTTGTAAGCCATAGACATAGGATTTGACCACACCAATTAGATTAGACAACGAGAGTGGATACCATAGAGTACTACGGGCGTGTGGGGTGCTAACACGTTCCCCTCACGTAACAAACTCCCTTACCCAATCTCTCGGTCGAAAGACCGTGATTTCTCCCTTTTCAGGTTTTCTTGATGTTTACCTTTCCCTTTCGGCGGGATAAAAGACGTTCGGTGGCGACTTCATTGATGTTTCATTAACATCCAGATGACAGGTTCCCGCCGCGTTGTTTCAGCTGGCGACTTCACTGGGGAAAGATTGACATTTTTCTAGTCCATCTCGGAGTCGATCCTAGCTCTTGTTTGTTTTCTTTTTGGGTGTTTATTTTTACCGCTTTGCACATTTATCTGTTTGCATTACATCCTATGTGCGCTTTACTTTCTGCATACTGGATTTGGATGAACTGTTTGGATTCTGGATTTCTTGGTGGGTGGGTTGTTCCATGAGGTAAAAGGCCTCGTACCCAGGCTATGAGTGAATTCCATAGGAACTACGAATTAAGTGGCCATGGCAGCTATGAGCCAGATGCTTTGTAGACCTGACCATGAGACCCATGACTTCGGAGGTAGTTCGGATAGGTGTTATCGTATGATGATACCGACATTCGAGCTCTCGTACTCTGATTTGGATTTTAACCTTACCTTGACCTAGACTACACCCGTGAGAGGGGCGGGAAAACTTTTCTTACAAGTACAGGTACTGTTGGTGACTTTGTGTTGTGAAGGTGACTCATGTTCCCATAATAGTCTTGAAGCTTTGGGATTTTCTTTTAATCTTGAGTGGTGCTGTCCTGTAATGGTCCAGCCATGATCCAGTGTGAAACTTTGATCCTGTCATATTGCATCATAGCATATTTATTTCTAAAAAATGATGTATAAAAAATAACTAGCATACGCATGTCATTTTCCAGGGACATTCAAGAGTATTCTTTCTATCAGAAATGGTTGGCCTCCCTTCAAATGAGTTTGATTCAGTTCATGTTAAAGATCCCACCAGACATACTTTCTCTTATCAGATTCTTACCGTTGATGGGGCCGAATTGAAGAGGTTGAGTTCTTATGGAAATTTGTTACTAGTCCTTAACACTCCAGTTGATCCAATGGCTTTGATCACCCTCTTCCAGTTCTATGACAAGGAATTACGGTGTTTTACTTTTCAAGATTATCAACTGGTTCCCACACTAGAAGAGTACGCGTACCTACTTAATATCAAGTTGTCCGATGAAGTTCCTTTTGTCCAAGTGCCAGAGAAGCCGAAGTTCGAAGTTATTGCTGAAATTCTTCATTTGAGTTGGAAAGAGGTGACAGACAATTGGAAGTCAAGTGAGGGTACCATAGGGTTTATTTGGATTTCTTAGTGAAGAAAGCTGAAGACTGGGCAAAGAAAGGGAATTGGAATAACTTCAGTTCTCTGTTTGCTCTCATGATATACGGGATCGTCCTCTTCCCTCACAAGAGAAATTTTGTGGATTTGACGGCTATTTGTGTTTTTAGAAACAAGAACCCGATACCGACACTCTTGGCAGATACTCTTTATACCATTCATTTCAGGCATGGAAAAGGTGGTAATGTAAGTTTATGTCATTCGATGTTGTATCAATGGTTTAAGTTACATCTACCGGTAAGTGGCCCTTTTGTGGATACCAGGCATTCTCTCCGATGGTCATCAAGGCTTGTCAACCTTACTTCATTTGATATCCGATGGAATTATGACATGGGGGAAGTACGAAGTATTATCACTAGCTGAAGAGATTTCCCTAATGTTCCCCTCATAGGAACTAAGGGGTGTATCAACTATAATCCTGTACTTGCTTATCGTCAATTGGGATATGCAATGGATGGACCGCCAAAGGTTGAATCAGTGTATTTCACTAGAGGAAGTGATCCTGTGATGTTGAAAAGAGTGACAAGTGTTTGGAAAGGAATTCACAAGAAGGATAGAACTACTTTGGGCAAGAAGGTTCCTATTGCTAGGATTTCTTACCTCGATTGGATTAGAGCCAGGGTTAAGATTTTGCCGTTACCATTTGCAAGGTCGGCTCCTCTATATGAGCAACCTCCTACTTTTCTGAGTAACACGGTATCAACTGAGATGTTCACCCAGGTTCATGTTAAGAACATTCATCTTCGTGCAAAAGACCGTGAGGCGGGGATGAAACTTTATTGGGCAGATCAAGAAAGGGCCGACTTAGCTCGCAAACTCAAAGAAGCTCAAGGGGAAACTTCTGATGCAACCAGTTTTAGGAAGAGGTCTCATGCTGAAATGGAAGAAGAATTGAGTAAGACTCAGCAAGAGTGTCAGAAGCTTCAGGTATCTGAAAACAGCTACAGGAAGAAGATTCAGAACATGGAGAAACAACTCAAAGACAAAGATGCTCAGCTTAAGAAGGAAGTAGCCCAGAAGCGTGTCGCAGAAGATCGGCTCCAAGAAAGTAAAATAGTCGCATCTCAACTTTTGAAGGAGAAAGCTAGACTTGAAGAGTACTATCAACATCTTGAAGCATGTCTTATTCCGGAGATTTAGTTCTGTTATTTACTTTTGGTGTATTTGGTCACCCTTAGAATTGTTGGAAGGGACCATTTGATTGTTGTTATTATTCAGTTTTTTTTTTTTGCTTTTTGTTAAGACATGTATTTAGTTGTTTATCTTTATGCTCTTAATTGTCCGAGGTCACTCGAACATCGTTTCTTTTGTTTGTAAATAATTGAAGTGTTCATCTTATTGTCCTTTCTCTTTTAATTGCATGGTCTCACGCCGTGACTGATGAATAAAAGGGCTCTTGAATACCTGGAAATGATAAACATATCATGCACATCATGCATTTCATAACATTATAGGTTATCTCAAGACGGTTTTCTTATTCTGCTGCTTTTCTTATTCAGAATTCAAGACGACTACTCATCGGTATTCCACCAGAAACAATTTGCCAAGACAAATGGAACAGGTTCAAGCTGAACTCGCTGAAATGAGGGCCCGGATGGCTACTCAGATGACTCAGTTCATGAAGGTCATCACCAATGTGAATCGCCGACAGGAAGAGCTGGCTGTTATTATCAACAACCAGCGCCGTTATCCAGGGGATGGCGGAAATCAAGGGCTTTATCAGGACATTCCTGTAGGATTGGGCGATGTGTAAGATCAGCCTGCTGGAAATTTTCACGGGATGCCTGGAAACCCTTTTGTGCGCAACGTAGGGCAGTTTCCTCCGTCTCCTGGACCTCGTCTTGTGGGGAACAGAAGAGTTAATCAAGGCGGTGTAAGGAATTATCAGGAGCAGGATTATGACTTTGATCAGGATGAAGATCATTTTTCTGTTTGGAGTTCAGAGCCGGAGGTTCAGATTGAGGATATAAAGTATCGGTTATTGGAAGAGCGTCTGAAGGCTGTGGAAGGGCAAGGAGCCCTTGGTATGGATGCTAATGATCTTGGGTTAGTGTCTGGGGTGAAAGTTCCTCCTAAGTTCAAGCCTCCTACATTTGAAAAATACAACGGAACGTCATGTCCTGTTACTCATGCAACCGCTTATTTCCGAAATATGTTGGTGTATACTGAGGATCAGGGGATTTTGATTCACCTTTTCCAGGATAGCCTGTCTGGGGCATCCCTAGAGTGGTACATGAAGTTGGAGAAAACCCATATTCGTTGCTGGAATGATCTTGCTCGGGATTTTGTCAAACATTATCAGTACAATGTGGATATGGCGCCTAATCGCACTCAGTTGCAGAATATGTCACAAGGACCGAAAGAATCTTTCAAGGAATACGCTCAGAAGTCGCGTGAGTTGGCTGCGAGGGTTCAACCTTCACTCATGGAGAGAGAAATCGTTGATATGTTAATGAGTACCCTGCAAGGGCCGTTTTATGAACACATGATAGGAAGTACTTCGGCAGGATTTGCAGACTTGGTTATGGCTGGTGAAAGAATTGAGGTAGGTTTGAAATTGGGGAAGATTCAAATTAGAGGTTCTAGTGGCTCATCAGGGGGCAGTAAGAAACCACTCAACACTTACCCTAAGAAAAGGGAAGGCGACGCAAGTGCGGTTTACTCTCATAGAGGAAGAAGAGAGGATCATCAGCACCAACAAGTCAATGTTGTTCCTATTCCTGTTAATACTCCTCCGCAGCAGAGACCGAATATAGTGCAGCAACAAAGGCAGCAAGATGCCCCCGTCAGTATAATAATAAACAACAGAGACAGCCGAGAAATTTGATCCCTTGCCAGTAACTCTTACTGAAGCACTCCACCACCTGCTTGATTTGAAGTTGATCAATTTTAGAAATATGCCACCTCTACCCGCGAGACTTCCTGTTAACTATGATGCTAATGCGAGATGTGAATTCCATTCAGGCGGAGTGGGCCATTCTACTAACAATTGCTTTGTGTTGAAATTCAAAGTACAAGACTTGTTGGACGCTAAGGCAATTGAGTTTACCCCAGTGACTGGTCCAAATGTTACTCAGAACCCAATGCCTAGGCATGAAGGGGGTGTCGTTAATATGATTGATGATAATGGTGAAATGTTGAATTTAATCATGGATGTGGAACAAGTAACTACTCCATTATGGTATGTTAAGAGGTATTTACTTGACAATGCTATTTTTCCAGGTTGTACTTCAGAGTGCGCCAAGTGTAGTGAGCAACCGAAGGGCTGTGATGATTTAAAAGTCGGCATCCAGTTGTTGATGAAGGAAGGTTCCCTGCAGTTTAATAGAAAACCAAGCTACCACAATGTTACCGAAGAAGACGTTGCTTTGGTATCTATTCCTTACATCCCTGTGCGCATTCCTGCCCCATCTAGGGCACCTCCTTTGATGATTACGGTACCTGGTCCCATGCCGTATACCAGTGAGAAGGCCATTCCATGGCATTAAGGTGCCGATGTCTATTACCATGGGGTGAAGTAGGAGGTAAGTACTCGTGCATCTGATGAAGAACACGCTGAAGATAATAAAGAGGAAGTTCATAACTTTTCTGGTGTGAGTCGAATGACTAGAAGCGGGAGATTTTTTGGTCCTTCCAATGTGCAAGATACGGTAGACGTTTCTGCAAGAGAAAAAGGCAAACAACAGGTAACGATTGGTAATCCCAGGGTTACGCCAGCCAATGTGACTCAATCAATTCCGATACCAGAGGCTTCTTCAGTTCCCGATGAGGTTGAAGAGTTGATGCGAATTATCAAAAAGAGTGATTATAGCATAATTGATCATTTGAGCCATACTCCTTCTAAGATGTCTATCTTGTCTCTGTTGATTTATTCAGAACCTCACAAAAATGCTTTGATGAAGTTGTTAAAGAATGCATTCGTGCCACATGAGATAACAGTCAATCAATTTGAGAATGTTTGCGCTAACATATCTGCCGGGAATGGTTTGGGCTTCACAGATTTTGATCTTCCTCCGGAGGGACCAAACCATAACAAAGCATTGCATATTTCAATGGAGTGCAGGGTCACTACTTTATCCCGGGTTCTGGTGGATACAGGATCGTCTTTAAATGTATTGCCCAAATCAGCATTGATGAAGGTTGATTATTCTGGACTGGAGCTGCGCCCTAGTGACTTGATGGTGAAGGCGTTTGATGGGTCTCGAAGGTCAGTATTTGGGGAGGTGGAGTTACCAATCAAAGTCGGTCCTCGCACCTTCACGTCTACCTTTTTCGTGATGGATATACAGCCAGCGTATTGTTGTTTGTTGGGGAGGCCGTGGATTCATAGAGCAAGGGCAGTCACTTCTACTCTTCATCAGAAACTCAAGTATCCTGCAGAAGGATAGGTGATAACTGTGTGCGACGAGGAAGAGTACATCATGAGTCATTTGACATCATTTCACTATGTTGAATTTAAAGGCGAGATACATGAGACGCTGTTCCAAGCGTTTGAGACAGTTCATGTCGTCAATTTTCCTCCTCCAGAGCAGAAAAAGAAACCTGAAATTGTTATGTCTTCCCTCAAGGATGTGAGAGCTGTGATGGAAGGTGGTAACCCTGAAGGATGGGGTCCGGTGCTGGACGTTACTCCAAAGTTTGATAAGTTTGGTCTTGGTTTTAGCCCAGGTCAGCAGAGTTCAACTCCCAGAGCATCTAGTTTATCTACTCCTGTGAAGTTTTCCCGCCCTTGTGCTATTCAAGAAGGACACGTCAATGCAGTTGGCGACGATAGGGTTGATGGCTACAATATCAAAGATTGGATTCGTCCGAGTATTCCAGGCCAGACACTCAACAATTGGACTTTTGTGGATGTTATCCAAGTTTCAAGCGTTGAGGAGTAATTTTCTTGTTTCTTTTATTAATCATATCATAATTCCTACGCTCTGCCCAAGGTGTAGTGGATCATTTGTGTAGGGCCACCATGTTTATTTTTCAAGTTTATCATGAAATAAAGGACGTTTTTGCATTCAAAGTTTTGCTTCTTTTTCTTTTTATTTTAATGGCAATGTTTCTCTTTTCACACACTGTCACTAAAAAACGCCAAAATGTCATTCATGCAGATGCACTTCCACCACCGATTCTATTGATAACAACTCTGCTATGGCTCATTATGACTTTGATACTCCTATTTATCAAGCTGAAGAAGAATCATATGAGGATTGCGATCTTCTTGAGGAATTAGCAAGACTGCTGAAACAAGAGAAGAAGGTTATCCAGCCGAATCAGGATTCGATTGAGGTGGTGAGTATTGGCACATAAGAGGTAAGAAGAGAAGTCAAGATAGGGGCAGATCTCGAGGAAAGTATAAAGGTCAGATTGATTGAGCTACTCTGTGAGTATTCTGATATCTTCGCTTGGTCTTATGAGGATATGCCTGGGTTGGATACGAACATAGTGGTGCATCGACTACCGCTCAAAGAAGGTTGTTCCCATGTCAAGCAAAAGCTCCGAAGAACTCATCCTGAGATGTCCAAGAAGATCAAGGAGGAGGTCCAGAAGCAGTTGGACGCGAATTTCTTGAAGGTCGTCAATTATTCGCCATGGATTGCAAATATTGTGCCTGTGCCCAAGAAGGATGGTAAGGCCAGAATGTGTGTGGATTATAGGGATTTGAACAGGGCCAGCCCTAAAGATGATTTCCCTCTCCCGCATATTGATGTGTTGGTCGATAATACCGCTCATTCTAAAGTGTTTTCTTTCATGGATGGTTTTTCGGGTTACAATCAAATTAAGATGGCTCCGGAGGATATGGAGAAGACAACATTCATCACGCCTTGGGGAACTTTCTGTTATAAAGTGATGCCGTTTGGTTTGAAAAATGTCGGGGCAACATATCAGCATGCTATGGTCACTCTCTTTCATGATTTGATTCACAAAGAGATAGAGGTATATGTGGACGATATGATTGCTAAGTCTGACACGGAAGAGGAACACCTTGTTCATCTGGAAAAATTGTTTGAGAGGCTGAGGCAGTTCTTGCTGAGGTTGAATCCGAATAAGTGTACCTTCGTGGTGAGATCCGGCAAGCTGTTGGGTTTTATTGTAAATGAGAAATGTATCGAGGTGGACCCAGCCAAGGTCAAAGCGATACAGGAAATGCCAGAGCCAAGGACAGAGAAGGAAGTACGTGGTTTCTTGGGAAGGTTAAATTACATTTCTAGATTTATTTCTCATCTCACAGCCACCTGTGAACCTTTGTTCAAGTTGTTGAAGAAAAGCCAGACAATGAAATGGAATGAGGATTGTCAGAAGGCCTTTGACAAAATAAAGGAGTATTTGCAGGAACCTCCGATGCTCATTCTGCTAGTGGAAGGAAGGCCACTAATCATGTATCTAACCGTGTTGGAAAGCTCAATGGGTTATGTCCTTGGTCAGCACGACGAGACAAGGAAGAAAGAGCAAGCTATTTACTACTTGAGTAAGAAGTTTACAGAATGCGAGTCGAGGTACTCATTGCTGGAAAAGACTTGTTGCGCGCTTTCCTGGGCCGCCAAACGTTTGAGGAAATACATGTTAACTTACACCACCTACTTGATATCCAAAATGGATCCAATCAAGTATATTTTTGAGAAGCCAGCTCTTACAGGAAGGGTAGCCCGTTGGCAGATGATACTCACCGAATATGATATCCAATACACTACTCAAAAAGCAATTAAGGGTAGTGTACTGGCCGACCATCTTGCTCATCAACCCATGAACGATTATGAACCGATGAAGTTTGATTTTCCAGATGAGGAAATTATTATAATCGGGATTGTAACATACGAGACCCAGGCGAAGGACCCGAGCCGGGATCACATTGGAAACTTGTTTTTGATGGTGCCTCTAATGCCATGGGTAACAATGTTGGAGCTATTATCACTTCCCCTGAGGGATACCACATTCCCTTCACGACTCGTATTTGTTTCGATTGCACTAACAACATGGCCGAGTATGAGGCTTGCATTTATGGCATTGAAGCGGCGATCGACCTGCACATCAAATTCTTGAAAGTTTACGGGGATTCCAATCTTGTTATCAGCCAGATTAATGGAGATTGGGAGACTCGCCATCAGAACCTAATTCCCTATCGTGAGCATGTTATGAAGCTGATTCCGTACTTCGAAGAGATCACGTTTGAGCATATTCCTAGAGAAGAAAATAATCTAGCTAATGCGCTGGCAACTTTGTCCTCCATGTTCAAGGTTAAGTGGGCTAATGAGGCACCTTCCATTACTATCAGAAGTTTGAGTGAGCCAGCTTTCTGTTTTGAGGCCAGTTTAGAACCATATGGTAACCCTTGGTTTTATGACGTTAAGCGATATCTTGAAACACAAGAGTACCCTGAAGAGGCATCCGTCACGGATAAGAATTTCTTGAGAAGATTTTCAGCCGAGTTCTTTCCCAGCGGTGGTGTGTTGTACAGAAGGCATCATGATGGTCTACTGCTCAGATGTGTTGACAAGAAAGAAGTAGCTAGAATTATTGAGGAGGTACATGAAGGTGATTTTGGGACCCATTCCAACGGGCATACCATGGCTAAAAAGATCTTGCGATCAGGTTATTATTGGTCCACCATGGAGACTGACTGTTACAATCATGCACGGGTTTGCCACAAATGTCAAGTCTATATTGATAAAGTGCATGTACCGCCAGTACCTTTGAATGTCTTGACTTCCCCTTGGCTGTTCGCGATGTGGCGAATTGATATGATCAGTAAGATTGAATCGATTGTGTCCAACGGGCATCGTTTCATTCTGGTTGCCATCGATTATTTTACAAAGTGGGTCGAAGCTGCATCCTATGCCAGTGTCACCAAGCAAGTGCTATATCGGTTCATTAAGCACAACATTATCTGTCGCTACGGAGTGCCTGAAAAGATCATTACCGATAATGGGTCTAATTTGAACAACAAGATGATGAAGGAGCTTTATGAGTCCTTCAAAATCAAGCATCATAACTCTTCCCCATACCGACCAAAGATGAACGACGCTGTCGAAGCGGCCAATAAGAATATCAAGAAAATCATGCAGAAGATGGTGGTAACCTATAAAGATTGGCATGAGATGCTGCCCTTCGCTTTGTATGGTTATCGCACTATTGTGCGTACTTCGATTGGGGAAACCCCATTTTCATTGGTTTACGGTATGGAAGCGGTATTGCCGGTAGAAGTTGATATTCCTTTTCTTAGGATCATGAGGGATGTTGAGTTGGATGAAAGTGAATGGGTACAGAATCAGCTGGATCAGTTGGAACTTATTGACGAGAAGAGGTTGACAGCTGTATGTCATGGTCAGGTATATCAGTAAAGGATGAGGAAAGCTTTTGATAAGAGGGTACGCTTAGCATGAGTTCCTTTGCTTCTTTCCTTTAATCCATCGCCTGGCATAAGCTCGAGGCTAATCCAAGAATGATCTGTCTGAAAGTGTGAGAGTCGTAAGAGTCATAGTAGAGTCGGGACTTGATGGATATTCACATTCACATTGCCATTTTTAAACACTTGCTTGCTTTGATTTTGTAATTGCTTACTTCCAAATGTAAATTCCTTTTCACAGGCTGTTTTCTCAAAATCAATGGAGTATCTTCTTTCAAGTATATGTATGCGTTTCTTTTCTTCCCTTTTTACTATTTTGTTTGTAAAAGCGTCCAATATTTTTGATAAGCATGTGCATATAAACTTCGTGGGCCTTACACGAAAATGGTAATCTAAGTCATGGTTAGTTGATCGCTTGAAACGCGGATAACAAATACGACTTCTATTGTGCAAGGGGCATGCTTGGTTCTATGTTTGATGGATTTCTCTTTCACTTTGCTGGTGAATGCCTTACCCTTTTGTTTCACAGCTCCATGTTGTTGATAAAGGTCATGGGTCAGGGTAATATCAAAATTACGGCAGGTCGGCGGGATCGGCGAACCTAGTTGGAATCATTTCCTCCCCATATTGGCTTTTATTACATTTCTTTGCTGCACTTTCATGTGTCATCTTGATTGATTATTTTAGCATTGTCTGCATATAGGATTTTGTTTATGGCCGAATGTCGGTATTGATGCGTTGAATATTTTTGCCTTGAAAAAAAATTGTTTCATTTTACTTAATCCATACAGTATCACTCTTTAATCGATTTTTTCGGGCATTTTGATACCAACAGTGCCAATTCTTTTGCTTAGCCAAGAGTTTGGAGGAAGGAGTTTAGCTAAAAACAATGACTGTAGTGGTATGCTTTTGAGTAGAACCCCGTTGACGATGTACAAGCATTGTTAAAATCCCCAAACACTGGAGATATAAGGGAGTTAGACCCTCGTTAACCCCTCTGAGCCTTCGAAGTAGGAGTTTCTTTTTCGTTTAAAAAAAACCTTGTTTTAAAAAAAAAACCAGGGGCAAGGTAGATGTTCAGTTGATGTGACCAAGCATTCAAATTTCAGAAGGAATGTCCCATCTGAGGATCACCACATTTTATCTGTCGCATCATGAGATCAGTAAAAATGTCTAAACCACGATGTTCATTTCCTCACAAAGTCCTAAGGTCAAGATCGAATCGATATAATAATGGTTATCCCTCACCAACCAAGGAATAAGACATCTGTTTTTTTTCAAAAAAAAGAGAGAAAGAAAGAAAAAGTTCAAAGACCTAAAGTCATATTGACTTGTTCGCAGTGGAAAGTATGAATAAGAAAGAAACAAAAAGCCCCGCTAAGTCGAAACTTGAAAACAAGTCACTTAGGAAAAAGTTAGGGCATCCCGCTGGACTCCAAAAATTGAAAAGATTTTGTCCAAGCAAAAATTAGGGAAAAGAGAGCCTAAAAGGCCGAAAAAAAGATTATCCACTAAAATTTTCATCAAAAGAAGAGGAACAATAAAAAAAAACAAAAGCAGCAGAAGTTAAGTGACAATCGTGTTGGAGAATTTGTCGTGATCACTCTACCATTATAAATCCTTTTGAAAGATGAATGCTTATGATAAGTCAACTGAACTTAGGACAAGAGAATATCACGAAGGGGGTGGGCACCAAATAACTTGAGCCTTGAAAAAGAACTTTTTTCTAAAAAACCTCGAACCAGGCCACGTTACAACCTCTAAAAGTCCTAACTGAAACAAGGGTTTAACTCGAAAGCATACTACAACAGGATAACGTTTCCTAAACTCCAAAATATGTGTTGCATAGCCGTGTTGGTATCTTATCACCCGCATCTTGACTAGTTTTTTTTTTAAAAAAAAGGGAAGAAACATTTTGAAATTTTTGCACTCTAGCCAGTGATTTGCTCATAACAGAGATGCAACATTTTGTTAAAGTTTTCAACTTCAAGGCTTAGATAATCATCGCATCAGGTCTGTCATTCCCAAAATAAACATCTTTCTGTATGCAAAATAGTTGCTTGACATCAAAAAGAGTTTACACGTTGAACACCTGTAAAGAGCTTAATGATTGTCAGGAAGGGAATGTTTGGCTTTCTTCTATTTGGACAAAGCCCATGTATGTCTAGGACTCTACTTGTCCCATGTGAAGTTTCTTATCCCCAATGAAGTTTCGCCTCTGCAGTGAAGTTTCATTGCCCCAAGAATCTTCTTTTTCAAAAGCTTCATTCTAAGACTTAAAGTTTGGATACATCACACATCCCTAGTGGAGTCGTTTAAATGGGAACTCCCACTTTGGAGGAGTTTCAACTCCCCAACAAGAAGTGCCAACAGAGATCCCTCGCCTTGACCTCTCACTTCCCAACTGTTTTGCTGACCAGGGAATCCTTATGTTAAGATATTTCCTTATCCCCAGGGAGGATGGTACTGTGTAACTATCTGCATGATTCATCCAAAGGTTGCATTCCAAGAAAAGCTCTCTCCAACAAAAATCTTCAACAAAGTTCTGTATCCCCGGCGAAGTCCTGCTTCCTCGGCAGAGCTTTGTTCCCCTATCAAAGGTTTTCACCTCTCATGTCGGGTTTGTTGTCTTGATATCATCCTCAACACGACCGTGTGCTGTCCTTTCCAGAGATTACAATCTTGTCCTGATCTTCTCCCTCAATGTCTAATCTTCAGATAGGCGTCCCTCTCCGGAAGCTGCAGTATCGATCTGATCTTCCCTAGGAGTTTGCAATTTATTTTTTCAGCTCCTCTCAATGTTTGTGGCCCGTTCCTACTGGTTGCTCGGATGTTATTCCCCACAAAGCTCCATCTCTTCGAGGTTCCCTCTATAGTGGTTCCCCGTATCCTCTCCTTTGGATTTTGCAATTTATTTTTGCAAGTATGGTCAGATTCTGACTTCTTGGTTATTGGCTTCTCAATTGGCCGTTCTCCAGTGAAACTTTTAAACATGCATCATTATATTGCATCTACCAAAACGCGTAGCATTTCCATCATGTGGAGCATTGCGCTATACAAAGAATTCAAACATGCATCGGAACATAAGCCATTTTTTGTCTCCGTCATCCCCAATGATTTTGCTAATACTTCGGATCAAATCTCCAGCGAGGTCTTCATCCTCATTATATCAGTTTACTCCCTATACCAATATCCTTCTGACATCAATCTTTTGTTTGTTTGAGTGTCCACTTTTGACTATAGTTCAGTTTCGCCCTAGCACGGTCTTCTCGGGTTTAGTCTTCACTACCCTCTCCGGTTCATTCCAATGTCTATTAATGCACCTTTTGAATACCAGTTTCGTTGTGATATTCATTTTCAGCAGGTTTTTAGGTGTACGCCCTAATCTCCTTGCTCTGGGTCGAGTTTCGCCTCATTGCTTGTGCATGAAATCTAGTTTCGTCCTGGTACTCATCTAGTTTAGTTTCGTCTAACTGGTTATTGAGTCGATTTTCATCTCGTTTTTGCCTTTATACCTTGGACCCTTTGACAGTGTTCGTTTACCGAGTGTAGTGTTCGTACTGCGTCCCAGGTTTGAAATCAGTCTCTTTTGTTCCTTGGATTCTTCTATCAGTTTTCGTCACTGTTTATCCTTTGATCTGAGACCAGCAAGTGTTTTGAGAAATATGCACTTTCATCACTTTGCTTTGGGTCGAGTTTCACCTCGTTACCCGTGCGTGAAATCCAGTTTTGTCCTGGTACTCATCTAGTTTAGTTTCGTCTAACTGGTTTTGAGTCGAGTTTCGTCTCGCTTCTGTTCCTCATCTCTGAGATTCTTTCAGTTCCTTCATACTGTTATCTTAGTTGAGATTATCAAGTGCCCATAGAATCACGCACTCTAGCCACTTTCGCCCTAGGTCGAGCTCAGAGTTTCGCCTCCTCACCCGCGTACGCTTTCTTTTCCAGAGTTTAGTTTCGCCTACTCTGTAGTTTAATTTTTATCTCACCCCTTTTGAAGCCCAGTTTTTCCCTGGCACGTTTGTCCGGAAGTCTAGTTACGTCTACTCCTTTTTTGTTTTTGTTCTATTTCAACCTACGTTACAGCTTCATTCTGACGCCCGACTTGGGGGTTTTCTTCTTCTATTTCTTTCTTCTTCAAGAGTATAAAATTTCGGGTTCTTTCATATTCAAACATCTTCAATCTTGTACGCTCGAAGTTGTCACTTTTCTCACTTACCATGTTGAAGATATTTGAATATGGGCAGCTGTTGCACCCCAAAATTTACCCTCTTGATTTAGGCTTATGTTTCATCATGAACATCATATTGCATTGCATTCATACTTTGTGATGTGATCAAAGTACTTTGGTTATTTAGTCTTCCTCAAGCTTTAAAGGTTGGTTGCATTGACAAGTTGCTCAAGTAGAATCTTATCATCTAAACCTCTGGATCTTTCAAGCTCAAAAGTTATTGCATATCTCAAGATATTTTATCCATCTCTTTGAATTATCAGAGGATTGAAGTTTGTGTTTGATTACAAGGGGAATCACTCTTTGGATTCACCAGTCAAATTAGGGTTTTGTTTGAGAAAGGCTATTGGCCAATGTACAAGTCTTGATTTGGGGAGCTATAACATCTCATTGGTATTTGAAAAGTCTTTGCACAAGGGATTGGTCATGATGCCCAGAGGATTTGAAGTTTTGAAGATGATTCATCAGTTTCCTAAGGTGTTGACCAAAATTAGGGTTTGAGTTTTTATCAGGATTTCTTGAGAATTTTGAAGTGAAACTTTTCACATGGCCTCTATATGTTTGAAAGAACATATGTTTGAAGTTTTGATCATCAATTTTGAAGGGAAGTGGATCAATTGATTCAGGGGGGCAAAATGGTCATTTTGGTCAAAATCAGTCAAAGTCAAGGTTGACCAAGTGAATTTTTGGTGAACAATCAATTCAAGGATGTACTTTTCATATTTCAAGTCCATTTTGGTCATTGTATCAAAGAGATTGAGGTTTGGGTTGAAACTTGTTCTTGAAGAAACCCTAAAAGTTTCTAATTTTGGAAAATAAGGACTTAATTTCAAAAATCCATATTTTATTCACGTTTGATCAAGAAAATGCAAATGAAGTATGCTTGGAAAGCTAAGAGGATGATATTTCATCTCCTTTTGGTATCATGTCCAAATTGGCAAGGAATCAAGAATTATGGTCTTTTGAAATCACAAAATTATAGGTCATTTTCCAAAATTAGTGAATTTCAAGTTCAATTTTGAGAAACTTAATGAACTTAATTGCAAAAACTCAAAACTAAGGGATTGTAGATCTTTTGAATACCTTTCCAAATTATGCTCATTTGTATCAAAATTCAAAAGTATGAGCATGTTGTGGACCTTGGAATTTTGAGGCTTTTCATTGAATTCATGCATGCCATGCAAATTGAAAATTCTTGATAACTTGATTTGTGGCCTTTTGTTTCACTTCAAACTTGGCCCATGACCAATATGCAATGTACCAAGGCCCATCATGCCAAAGTTTGAGCTGCACATGGGCAAATGCAAAGGGAATTCGTGATTTTGCAAAAAGTGGCATGAAGTTGCCTAATCACCAACACTTGCTTAATACAAGGATTTAAGCCTTCATTTTGTTGATAATATCTTCCTGAGGTAAAATGGGCTGAAATGCACGTAAAAAGCAAGCCCACACACGAGGGATTGAAGAGCTGCATGTGCATACTTGATTTTGGCAAAAAGAAGATTTCATTATTTCCAAGAGCTTTCAGCGCGAAAAACCTATCCTACCCTCCTCCTGATGCTCTATATATTGAGAAGAAAGCCTCAGTGAGCGTGGTTCGTACTTCATTTCATCCCTGAAATCAGAAAACTCCATAGCTTGTTGCTCTGCATTTTTCTTCGATTCTTCCATCTCACTTGCGCGTTTTGGTCAATTCTTCTTGCATTCTCTTCTCCAAGTGATAAGGATTGAAGATCGAGGCTTGGTTTGCAACTGGAGTGAAGGAGACATTAGATCCATTTTTTCTCAAAGGTTTGAATTCTCAACTTTGGATTTTGATTTCTAGCCGTGCATTGTGTGATTTAAGTTCATAATCATGTTGTTTGAAGTTCATTAAGTGTTTTTGAAGCTTCAGAGCTTTTAATTTGATGAGATATGCATGAATGGTGCATCTGAATTTTTTCTGTTCTAGTGAATTTTTGACATTTTTGCACGATCTGTTCTTGATCCATGGTTCATTATTTATTATGATTCAAATTGCATATTAAAGTATGAAATGCTGGCTTGAATTTGCACGAAATTTCATGGAAAATGGTGTAGAATTGAGCATGTTATGTTGACTGGAAAATGAGATGATGAACTGGATCATGCGCGTGTTTTTTCCCTAGCCAGAGGTTGAAGATGATTATGTGGCCTCCTCTGGTTGGCTGGCTTATTTCTTTAATTCATTTGAATTTTGTGTTATAAATTGATTTCCAAAATTTTATTTCTTGCTAAAAAATGATTGAAAAATTCTGAAAAAATTATCACAAATTCAAAATAATATTTCTGACCTTGTGTATTTTTTGATAATTTTTGAAAATGTTTTGATTGGTTGAAAAATTGATGAGTTTAATTAATTGTTTATTTAGTATTTATTTTTGTTTTAATATTTCTTTGATTTGGAAAATTCCACAAAAAATATTTTTGACTCATAAAATCATATGGAATTTGATTCTGAAATTTGTTTAGTTTTTTTTTTCTTTTTCATTTTTGATAATTGAATGTAATTTCAAGAGTTAAATTGTTAATTGTTTTGTTTATATTTTACTTTAATATTTCCATTGGTTCAAAAACTCTCAAAAAAATCATGTAAGCTTGTTTTTAATCATAGGATCTGAACATATTTTCATTTTTGACTTTTTGTGATTTTTGACTAGGGTTTGCATTTTTGCCCTTAAATAATAGTTCAATTATTAATTGTTTGTTTATTTTTTATTTTAGTATTTCCTTTAATTAAAAAATTCCACAAAAAATCAAGGATGTGTGTTTTTAGTTCTAATATTTGAATATAATTTTGGTTGGGCATTTTTATGACTTTTTGTTTTAAATATTATTTTGATATGTGAATATTTGCTAATTGGCTAATTGTTTGAATTTAATTTCATTTTTTGACTTTTCTTTAATTCAAAAAATGTAAAAAAATATATTTTCTGACATTTAGGGTTTCTTGGTGATTTGTGTGATTTTGGTTTAATTTGTTTGAATTTTGATCTTACTTAATCAATATTTAAGATTAAAAGTCAAAATTTAGGGTTTGTTGCTTATGGTGCAAGTTTCATTTTCAAAACCACTATGCCCTGGATTTTCAATAGAATTCAAGTCTTGATTAGGATTCATGAATGTATTGAGGATTTGAAAGCCATCTATCTTGATTTTTTTAAAGTTGGTTTGACCTTGTTTCATAAATTATTTTGAAAACTTGTCTAGTTTGGTGGTTTTGCCAACTAGTCTTGAACTTTGGACTTCATTTGGTCTCCTCCTCAATCACTCATGAACTTAGGGCTTACATTCTGACTTCTATACCTTTCAAAGATGCTAATATTTTTTTGGTGTGATTTATGGACCCTTATTTCCATTTTTGATGTAATTTTGAAGTGAAGGTACCCAATTAATGTTTGCATATCTTGTTGCAATTTGTTTGATGACCATTGGACTTGAGTGAAGCCTATAATTGGGAACCTAATGATCATGTTGATTCTGATTGTCCATGTTAGCTCTAGCCATTTCATTTAAATGCCTCATGTTTGAATGTTTGAACCTGCTAATGCATTATGTAGGTTTCATCTTCTATTGTGTTCATGAAGTTGTGATTGAATTAATTGTGCATGATTGAAATGTGTTTGCCCCTGACCTCCATGATCTTTGATTGTATTCTTTCCAAGCTCCCATGATCCTTGATTGATATTCAATTGTCAATTCAATATGGTGATAGAAAGGAGTGACATCCCTCTGATTCTTTTGGCCAAATTGTGCATGTGCCTGTTTCTTTTTTGTCTATCATGTCTAATGTTTGATAATTGTTATTATGTTGTTCTCACTTCATAATGTTGCATCCATACCTTGTATGAGTCATCATTCACCTTATGGAATACTAACTTGGTTGTTGAATGTGCGAGGTACTTTGAGAAAGTTTCCACTTTTGACCTGAGGCTTTTGTGTTTCACTTTATTTGTGAAACAAAACTTATTATGTTGGCACTGCTATTGTGTTTGACATATTTGATATTCCATGCAGGATATATGCATTTGATTGTGAATGTTACACATTACCCCTGGGATTTTTTCATATCTAATAAATTACTTACATCCTGATGGTGTAGTTCCTGACTTGATTTGTCTACTGATGCCAGCTTGCTCAAAGTTCTCTGTGTTTCTTTTATTCTTGTCCAGTTGCAACGAATATTTATCCGTTTGGTATTGCACTATCTCCTTTCTCCTATTTTTATTTTGCATAGTTCTCTGATTGCATGATGGGACCTCTGTTGCTGATATATGTCAGGAGGCCCTCTGGTTTTCGTCTTTTACATGTGTTATGTTTACTTGTTGATCGATGAGTCACTCAATTTAGAAATTGAGATCACGACTTCGCTCTCATTGCATGTTCCCTATAGGATGTTTATTGCTTTTCTTCTTTAATTGTTGATCGATGAGTCACTCAATTTAGAAATTGAGATCACGTCTTCGCTCTCATTGTATGTTCCCTATAGGATGTTTATTGCTTTGCTTCTTTAATTGTTGATCGATGAGTCACTCAATTTAGAAATTGAGATCATGACTTCGCTCTCATTGCATGTTCCCTATAGGATAGTTATGTTAAGCTTCCTTTAACATGTTGATTAAAGTAGGAATCCATGTATGCTAACATAGGGTAGGATTTTCCTTTATCCTCAACCTTAGGGTCAACTATTGTATGATAACACTAGGGATAATGTTGGGCTAGTTTCCCTTAGTTGTTTTTCCTTTCTTTGCATTTTGCATCTTAAAACAAAAACTGTTTTCTTGGCAAATCATAAGAACACCTCTAATAAACTCAAACCCTTCTTCAAATTAAAAGATACAAACCAATCCTATTAGTTTGTGTGCCTCTTGGCTTTGCTTTTAAACCTGTTCTATTGATGTTTCGCCATCGCACATTTTTTTGAAGCCGATGTTTCGCCATCGCACATGTTTGTTATCCTGCTTTGATTCTCAATATCATTGCTAGGTGTGATGTTTCGTCATCTATTTTATAGATGTTTCACCATCTTTACCATGATGCCTTATTATCTCTTAGCCGATGTTTCGCCATCACACATTTGTTTGAAGCCGATGTTTCGCCATCACACATGTTTTTTATCCTACTTTGATTCTTAATATCATTGTTAGGTGGGATGTTTTATCATCCGTTTTATTGATGTTTCGCCATCTTTGCCATGATATCTTGTTATTTTGGAGATGATGTTTCGCCATCGCGCATGTTTGTTATCCTACTTTGATTCTCAATATCATTGTTAGGTGGGATGTTTTATCATCCGTTTTATTGACGTTTCACCATCTTTGCCATGATATCTTGTTATTTTGGAGACGATGTTTCGCCATCGCACATGTTTGTTATCCTACTTTGATTCTCAATATCATTGTTAGGTGCGATGTTTTGTCATCCGTTTTATTGATGTTTCACCATCTTTGCCATGATATGTTTTGTTTGAAGCTGATGTTTCGGCATCGCATCTGTTTGTTATCCTGCTTTGATTCTCAATATCATTGCTAGGTGTGATGTTTTGTCATCCGTTTTATCATTTGATGTTTCTCCATCTTTGACATGTTACTTTGTTATTATTTAGTCGATGTTTTACCATCTTATTTGTTTGTTGTTTTACTTGATGTTTTGCCATCTTGACTGTCTTTGTTTGTCTTAACTAAAAAAACACAAACCAACCAAAACACATAAGCCGAACTACGGCTGCTCTGATTCCTTAAAAGGGATACGTAGGCATTGGGGTAGGGCCCACTTGAGCATCACATTTTTTATTTTCCCTACATTATTTTCTTTTTTCCTTTTGCATGCATTCCCTTTTCAGTTGTAAGCCATAAACATAGGATTTGACCACACCCATTAGATTAGACAACGAGAGTGGATGTCGTAGAGTACTACGGGCGTGTGGGATGCTAACACCTTCCCCTCACGTAACAGACTCCCTTACCCGATCTCTCAGTCGAAAGACCGTGATTTCTCCCTTTTCAGGTTTTCTCGATGTTTACCTTTCCCTTTCGGCGGGATAAAAGACGTTCGTTGGCGACTTCATTGATGTTTCATTAACATCCAGATGACAGGTTCCGGCCGCGTTGTTTCACTAGTCTCTGGTACGTTACTCAACAGTTCTTCACCGTTATACGTCCAAACCCAATAATTTTCAATGAAACCCCTTCTATGCAAATGACGTGCTACTTCCTCCGGGTCACTAATTATTGATCTACATTCACATTTAAGACATGGGAACCTAATTCCTCCTTCGCTTCGACAATATTCATGAGCAAACGTCCACATGATATACTCATTAACTCCTTTTATAAAATGACGTTTAAGTGCACGTCTTTCTGAATACAATCTATTGTACATCCAACTACGACCATACCAATAATATTTCATACTGCACATTTATACAATTATTGTCTTTTTAATTACATTTGTGATTTTATTATATCCACAAATTTTATACTATTTAATATATAATATACTCTCACATAATATGTTAACTATAAATAAACATTAACCATAAACATATATATAAACAAATGATTTTATTACATTTTTAATTATAAAGATATTAAGCATAAAATTTTTGTTTTTATTTTAACTAAACATTTTTAATAAACATATTAAATATTAACCATAAATTTTTTATTTTTTTAACTAAACATTTAATAAATATACAATAATTAATATTTTTTATAAATAACTATTATATATATAATAAATATATTACATAACATATAATTCTCATATATTCTATGATTTTAAATTTATGTTTAAAAAATACAATTTCACACAATTTTGTTTTTAAATTTTATAACCATATAATATTATGATTTTTATAATCAAATATTCTATCTTTGTTTTATTTTTCTTTTAACTTAAAAAATATATAACATATTTGGTTTATATATAACATATATTATTCTAAGAGACAAACAATATTTTATAAAATATTAACTATTAATATATTCTATTTTATTTCATCTCAAATATACATATATAATATATTTTATAATTTACAATACATATATAATATATTCTGTTTTTATATATAATTTACAAAATATAAAATATTTATATATTTCGTTTAAAAAATATAGTATATACATATATAATATTTTTCGTTTTTCTATTATAAATTATTTTTCTCTTTTATTTTTTTATTTAAAAAATATATATTATATTTCTGTTTTTAAAATATATTATATATTTTCTGTTTTAAATAAATAAATAAATATTTTGTTTTTTTTCTTCTATTTTCTCAAAATATATATTATATATCTATTTTAAGAATATATATAACAATAACAAAAATAAAATAAAAATAAATAAATCACAGAAAGATAAAATATATATATAAAATATATTATATATATTCTATTTTATATAAATATATAAATATATTCTTTTTTTCTTTTAATCAAAATACATATTATATATCTATTTTAAAAATATATATAACAACAACAAAAATAAAATATAAGTAACACAACTAAAATATAATAATTCAATAAAAATTTCAAAAAAAATAATTAAACAACTAAAATACCTCTTCTTCAATCTCCTTCAATCTTTGTCAATATTGTTCAATCTACTACCAATGAATCTCTATAATATTGCTTAATCTTTGACCCAAAAAGCAAAATTTTAACCAAATCAAAATAATTATATAGATTAAATATAATTATTAAATTAAATTGAAATATATGAAAGAATAAAAAATTATACCTGATACAAAAATTTGGAATTGGAAGATTAATGGAGAGCGGGAGATGAAGGAAGAATGACTCGGCAAGGGAAGAGAGAAATTGCATAATAAAAACAAATATGAAATGGTGTTTATGTGAAGAGTGAACTGCGCGCAAGTATATATGGACATCAGCGACATGAATGTCACACTATGCCAGAAATAACCTACGAAAGCGCTTTTTTTGGGCTTTAAAAGCGCTCTCGTAGGTGGCGCTGCTAAAGGTTTTAGCAGCGCTTTTTGTTCAGAAAAAAGCGCTCTCGTAGGCCTACCTATGAAAGCGCTTTTTGGTAAAAAGCGCTTTCATAGGTAGGCCTACGAGAGCGCTTTTTTCTGAAAAAGCGCTTTCATAGGTGTATTCAGAATGCGTGTCAGGCAATCTAAAGTAGGCCTATAAGAGCGCTTTTTGTTCAGAAAAAAGCGCTCTCGTAGGCCTACCTATGAAAGCGCTTTTAATCAAAAAGCGCTTTCATAGGTAGGCCTACGAGAGCGCTTTTTTCTTAAAAGCGCTTTCATAGGTTTTCTACTGAAAAATCTAAAATTTAAAAAATTTCTAAACCTGCATTTTTTTGCAGCAAACCTGTAATTCTTAAACCGGTATTTTACAATCTAATATAGAAATACCAATATATATTAGTTTTAATCCAAATATCAAATGTAATTCAAATACCAAATATTATATATATATATATATATATATATATATATATATATATATATATATATATATATATATATATATATATATATATATATATATATATATATATATATATATATACAAATACCATTATAATCAATTCATATCCAAAATATATATACACCATGGTAATTCAATATTAACATGTTTTTAAACGTAACAAAATACACCCTAAGAAATCAGCTATATAACACTAAGTAAATCAATCTTAATCTACATATATATCCAAGGTCCTGATCCTGCAATATGAACATAATAACACGGTCAGTGTTGTATACACAAAACAATATATTCATAATTAACCAATTTTCACACAACAATGTATTCGTACCTTATTATAAGATTCTTAGCTCAATAAAATATTGGCACAACTCCTCTTTGAATTCTTCCAATTGACGTGGCGAGTAATATGGACAATTTTATTGATCAAAATACTACATTACAAAACAAAATATATGCATGATTTAGTTTAATGTAATAAATTATATGCAAAATCCGATAAGTAATAAAACAAAGTATAAATCCATACCGTGATTGGAATCTCGATTTCATTCATTTGAATGATTTCTTTGATAAACTTCAAAACGAAGTATCCGCAATCTATGCCGTTTTGTTGTTGAGGGCACTACATAGAAAAACAAATAAGATTATACACATCTATTGATTTATCAAGTAGCATAAATATTATAAGCAAAATTGTTGAAATTTATATACCTGTACTTTGATCCAATTAATGTTGTTTGATTTAGACCGTGGTACTCGTGCTTCCCTTTGACATCGGAATACTTGTATTGAACTGATGACAAAATTAAAATATTTATTTAGAACAATGACATTGAAATAATTAAATATATAAACACAAACGAATATTTAGAATAATGTCACTTACGTATCAATCAGTAGCTTCATTTCCGGATAATTTTTCACTAACATCTCTTTCTTTTCTTTGTAGGAATATGTTCTACTCGTCTCTTAACAACGCGGACGGTTGGATTGATCCAAATACCCTCATTATGATCATTTCTAATGCATGATTCATTCTCATTTTGATCATTTCTGGTAAAATATTCAATGTCAACACCAGTATCGCCTTGGTCTCCAATCTTTTCATCAATTACTTTGTTAGAGAAAAGCACTATAGACCATTTCGTACTTGTCGGATCAGTGACATAGAACACTTGTTTAGCTTGAGAGGCTAGAATGAAAGGATCATCTTTGTACCCCGCCCTGTTAAGATCCACTTGCAAAAATCCTGACTTATCCATCCGTATACCATTATTATTTTCAACCCACTTGCAACCGAATATAGGAATCTGAAATTTCTCGTAATCAAAGACCCAAATGCGCTCGATAACCCCAAAATACGACAGATTTGCAAATTTCGGGTTTAAGTCCTTCACACTAGATATGTGCATTGCTTCAGCTACCAAGGTGACACCACTATTTTGCACAGTACTTTTATCATCTTGTTCTTTGGTATAAAATGTGTATCCATTAATTGCGTATGCGCTATAAGTGTTGGCTCCTAAATTCGACACCCTTGTTTTATTAATGTCAGCCATTAAAGCTGAAGGATGTTTTCGACTAGCTAGGTCCGTCGAAATGCCCATCGAAAGATGGCAAGGTACTTAAAAGATTTCTTCCAAGGGAGAAGTTGGTTGCCTTCGACGTCGAAGGAGTTTCTCGTCGAAGATGTCTCTCGACGAAGGTGTTCGATGGTTCAGAGTGGAACAGTTTGAAATTCAAGCGTTTGGAGGGAAAACGGTTTCCAGCGGTTACCAAGTGTGACGTGCAAAGATCTGGAGCATCGAACGTTGAGAACGTGCCAAGTGGAATCATCTCGAAGCAGTGTAACTGCCCGACGGTTACTTGGGATGTTTTAGTATAAATAGTAGTAGTCATGTAAGTTCTCGCGTGTGTTCACAATTCTATACAAAGTCACTCATATAGATTCGAGTACCCAGCGTGTGAGAAAGAATTGTTGAGAAATGTATGTGTGAAACACCAATTTTATTAATCAAAGTCATTTACTTTTCCAGAAATTTACTTGCTTTCCTCTTTACATTCCTGTCGAAGCCTTTTACTTTAAGCCTTGTTTATTTTACCAAGTCCTTTCTTCATGCAATTTCATTTAAAGCCTCTTTATTTTATTTAAAGCCTCTTTATTTAAAGCCTTATCCAATTTAATCAAAACTTCAAAATCAACCTATGTCCTAGGATCAATCTGATCGATCCTGCGAGTAACCAAATAAGTAACCATTTGGAGGATCAGCGGTTGTTTACCAAATACCAAGGTAAACAAATTGGCACACCTGGTGGGACAATGTGTTGATTGTTGAAAATAATCTCATCTTTTCGAGGAGTGTTGTATGTTATTGAGAAGTGGTAGAATATACACTAACGATAACAATACTGCCGGAAGAAGGGAAGAGATGGCGAATCCGCCATACAATAACGAAATCCCACAAACGAATGTGGGAGCAACGGTTAGTACGACCGTAAGTGAAGCGACAACTGTTGGTTCGACACCAGCAGTAACGGTCACAGCAACGGGGCCTTTACTTTCGTTCACGGGCCCCAGGATGCCTTTGGGAACTCCCCCACCAAGGGGAAATTTAGGCACAAGGCCTCTTGCGCCACCAGGATTTATGCCACTTTATGGTATGCCAACTTCTGAAGTGGCTAGCCTGACGAATGCTGCGTCCACTTTTTCAGACCCTTTAGTGAGTGCCTCTTCGCCACTCCAAGGTTCTGGAGTAGGCATGGCGAATAGAAATAGGACCCAACTCTTAGGAGGAACGTCCCAAGTAGCCCATGGCCTTACAAATGCCTCGACAGCAGTTTTGAGGCAACAAATGGACGAAAGCAACCATGATATGGTGCAAATGTTGGCACAAACTTTGAGTATGGTGCTAAACCCTCTAATACAAAACACTACTCAATCGAATCAGCAAGTGACAGCGCAAATGACGCGTTTGGCTGATTTCTTTGGAGTACCCCAACCTATTCGACAGCCCCAAAGGGCGCAAATAAGGGGAAATCAGGGGATATTCTTAGAGGAAGAAACCACCATCAACCAGGCTCAACAGCCTGTCGAACAAAACCTTAGGGCACGATTGGAGCAACCCGTCGAGGAACCTAGGGTAATAACCCCAGAGGTAAGGTTAGTTAACAGAAACCAAAATGCTGACGAAGTAGTCCAGCATATCCAATACCAGAATACGGGTTTGGAAAATAATCTGGCAACCATGATCGAAAGGATCATGACTCAGAATGGGATGAACATGGGCTTTCGAAGGCCCAACTTTACATCTCCATTGTCAGAATACGTGTTACAAACGGACTTACCTCCTAGATGCAAAGTCCCCAAATTTACTAAGTTCTCAGGGGACACGACAGAATCTACTGTCGAGCATGTGGCGAGGTACTTGATCGAAGCAGGTGACATTTCGAATAACGAAAACCTAAGGATCAAGTACTTCCCAAGTTCTTTAACAAAGAACGCTTTTACTTGGTTTACAACTCTCCCCCCCAATTCGATCCATCATTGGACCCAGTTGGAAAGATTGTTCCATGAACAATTCTACATGGGGCAAACCAAGATAAGCCTGAAAGAATTGGCCAGTGTGAAGAGACGTTTCACTGAACCTATAGACGAATATCTAAATAGGTTTAGGCTGCTCAAGGCGAGATGTTTTACACAAGTGCCAGAACATGAGTTGGTCGAAATAGCCGCAGGCGGTTTGGATTATTCCATTAGGAAGAAGCTAGACACCCAATACCTGAGAGACATGGCCCAACTGGACGATAGAGTTCGACAGGTAGAACGCCTCAAAGCTGAAAAAGCAAAGGCAACGAAAACTCACAAGAGAGAGAGGATAGCGTACGTTGAGATGGATGACGAAGATCCAGAATCCTTCGACGATACTTTAACTGTCGAAGAAGGAGAAGTCGATTTAGCAGAACTGAAACAAGGGCCACCATACTCTTGTAAACTGTTAGTTCCCTCAAGTGGGAAAAATCCCATTGGTCCAGAAAGGACCAACGATAGGTTCCCAAAAAAGACTTATAGTTTTGACATCACAAAATGTGATGAAATATTCGACTTGCTGGTTAAAGATGGCCAAATGATAGTACCCCTAGGCGTAAAAGTGCCTCCTCTTGATCAAAGAAAGAAGAGAGGTTTTTGCAAATATCATAATTTTTTGGGCCATAAAACTTCTCAATGTTTTCTTTTCAGGAATCTTGTGCAAGACGCTATCGAAGAAGGGAGATTGAAGTTTGCTGACAAATCCCCCATGGGTGTCGACTCAAATCCATTGCAGGCTGAAGCCCACTATGCTGAGCCCTCTGAGGTGAACGTGATAGAGGCAACCAGGAGTCAGTCGAAGAAGCCAGGAATTACCATGGTCGAAGTCTCAAAGGACCACATCAACATGCCAATCTTTGGCAGTTTTTCTGGAAATTTATCCAGGAAGACAATTGAAGCAGTTCAGAAAGCGGTCGAAAGCCCGAAGTCGGAGACCGCTGAAGCACAAAAAACTGGACCAAAATCCAGTTCCCACTTGGCCACAGTTCAAGGCCAGACGGAGAATCTGGAGATACAAATGAAGCAGTTAACTCTTGCTAACAAAGATACAATGAATATCAACATGGTCGAACTTTCCGACCCAAAAGCATCAGAAGAGGCCATGAGGCAAGAACAAGCTAATAAGACTGCTTTCCCTCGGGAAAATGAAAATTTGGCAGATTTTTTACAAAGATGCCAGAAAAAGAAATCAGAGGTGATGCTGTGTCCAAGATGCAGTTCGATCTTTGACAAAAAAGCTGCTGAGCACATTCAAGGCGTAAGAGCAGCGAATAAGAGAAGGGAAAATGTTGATCTTCGACATGATCCCAAAAGAGCCTCCCAAAGAGGTTCAAACCAAGAAAAGAGGCCATTGACTTTTAGGCCTCCCACAAATGTGCCAGTAGATACTTGGTACAAAACCTCTGGTCGAAAAAGGCCAAGTGAGGAGAAATGGCACTCTTTCGATGTGCCAAGAGGTTCCTCTTTGACTCAAAAGAAAGAGCCTCAGGTTGCTGCACCTAAGGTTGCACAAGTGTCCAGCAACTACAAAGGTAAAAATCCCATGTCTCGATCTCAATGGAGGAGATACCAAAGGAGACGAAAAGCTGAAAGGGAGGCTGCCAACGAACCAAAGGCAGAAACCAGTTCGAATGTTCCTCTAGAAAGAGAGCCAGTAACCAACAGGCTAGTTTGGCCTAACCAAAGTGAAGTCGAAGACGAAGACGGTTCTGAGTCTGATGATACTTTGGACATAATGGTGAATATAGTCTCAGTGCTGCCCATAGATTTCAACCGACAAGTGGAGGTTGAAGCAAGTGACTGGGAAGTGGAGCAAGAAATGGCCAAACATAGGCCAGTGTGCTATTTTGTCATGGACAATGGCACTACTGAGGAACAAAATGGGTTCTTCGAGCCACCTACAGAGGCGATGAAAAATCACCTCAAGCCTTTATTCATAAGGGCTAAACTCGAAGAAACTACTGTGAATAAAATATTGGTGGATTGTGGGGCAACCATCAACATTATTCCTCATTCTATGCTAAGGAAAATTGGCAAAAGGGATAAGGACATTAAACCTCACAACATGGTCTTGTCGAACTATGAGGGCGGCATAGGGACCACTATGGGAGTGATCCAGCTAGATATCAAAGTAGGGTCTATCCTTCGACCAACGATGTTCATGGTCATATCGGCCAAACCTAACTACAATCTTTTGTTGGGCCGTGAATGGATTCATGGTGTTGGAGCTGTGCCATCATCAATGCATCAGAGGCTGCTCCTATGGCGTCTAGATGGGATGGTCGAAAACATAGAGGCAGATCAAAGCTACTACCTAGGCGAAGTGAATCACCTGGGGTTGGCAGATTTCGACAAGAACTTGGCTCACATAGGGCCATGTCCAACACCTGACTTCGACATGGCGCCAGCGCCAAACACTTTTTGTTCCCTATACCTGCATCCTGAGCATGGTTTCCAATGGGACAGAGAAGACTTGTCCCACATAGACTTCAGTGGGTTAACTGATATCCAACCAACTGGTTGGGGAAGTGAATTCAGTGATAATGACTGAGTCACAATCTTTGAAGCGAATTTCGGCTTATGTAGCCGAAACTAAGATGATAACGGCTCTCGAAGCCGAAGTAAAGTACATGGCCACACAGGCCAATGATCAACAGTTATCTGCTGCAGGTCCAGGAAAGGATTTCGATCCAAAACCCCCTGATATAATGCCAGAAGAAATGCAGGAACAGAGGCTCGACGCCATCTATGACGATGAGCCTTTGGGCTTCGAAAAGGACCCCTTGGCGAACAACATTAAAATGTTAGCGCAAGATCCTTTAGAAGAAATCAACTTGGGCGAAGGGTCAGAGAAAAGGCCAACTTACATCAGCGCCAAAATTGATCCAGAACTTAGGTTGGAAGTAATCCAATTGCTGAAAGAGTTCAAAGACTGTTTTGCATGGGATTATGACGAAATGCCTGGTCTCGACAGAGGATTGGTAGAACTTCAGTTGCCAATCAAACCTGGGAAGAAGCCAATCAAGCAAAATCCAAGACGCTTCGCTCCAGAAATACTGTCGAAGATCAAAACGGAAGTCGAAAGACTGCTAAAATGCAAATTCATACGAGTTACAAGGTATGTCGAATGGATTGCAAATATTGTGCCAGTAATTAAGAAAAATGGTACGTTAAGGGTGTGCATAGATTTCAGAGATTTGAATGCTGCTACACCCAAAGATGAATATCCTATGCCTGTGGCGGAAATGCTAGTCGATTCTGCCGCTGGCTATGAATACCTGAGTATGCTCGATGGTTATTCAGGATATAATCAAATATTCATTGCTGAAGAGGATGTGTCGAAAACAACTTTTCGATGCCCTGGGGCCTTAGGCACTTACGAATGGGTAGTGATGCCTTTTGGCCTAAAGAATGCTGGAGCAACGTACCAGCGAGCAATGAATACTATCTTCCATGATTTTATTAACACTTTTATGCAAGTATATATTGATGACATTGTTATAAAATCTGTTTCCAGGAAGAATCATATTGACCACCTTCGACAATCATTCGAAAGAATGAGAGAACATGGTCTGAAAATGAACCCTTTGAAGTGTGCATTCTGTGTGAAAGCTGGAGATTTCTTGGGCTTTGTTGTCCACAAGAAAGGAATCAAAATCAACCAGAACAAGACGAAGGCAATTCTGGAAGCGAAAGCGCCATCGAATAAGAGGGAATTGCAATCTCTGTTAGGCAAGATAAATTTCTTAAGGAGATTCATATCTAATCTAAGTGGGAAAGCTCAGGCCTTTTCACCCTTACTTCGACTGAATAAAGAGGGGTTCGAATGGGGGCAGGAGCAACAAGAAGCCTTCGACAAAATCAAAGGGTACCTCACTAAGCCACCTATTTTGGTGCCTCCTTGTAGCAATAGGAGTATGAGATTGTACATAGCTGCATCCGACAAAACTCTGGGAAGCATGTTAGCCCAAGAGGATGACAATGGAGTCGAAAGACCCATTTATTATCTCAGTAGAGTTTTGAACGATGCATAAACTAGATATAGTGAAGTTGAAAAATTGTGTCTATGTCTGTATTTCTCTTGTACAAAACTCAAGCAATATATAAAACCAGTTGATGTGTATGTTTCGTCTCATTTTGATGTTTTCAAGTATATGTTGTCGAAACCTATCTTGCACAGTCGAATTGGCAAGTGGGCATTAGCATTAACTGAATACTCCTTGACCTTTATGCCTCTTAAGGCAGTAAAAGGACAAGTGGTTGCAGACTTTATAGTCGACCACTCAATTCAAGTTGAGGATATTAATTATGTGGAGATAGAAACTTGGAAATTCTACTTCGATGGTTCCAGCCATAAAGATGGAACAGGGGTAGGAGTCTTGATTATTTCTCCAGATAAAATTCCAACAACATTCAAGTACAAAATATCAGGTTCTTGTTCGAACAATGAGGCTGAGTACGAAGCTCTAATTACTGGCCTTGAAATATTGTTGGAATTGGGGGCAACTCGAGTCGAAATAATGGGAGACTCAGAGTTAGTCATTAAGCAAGTCACAAAGGAATATAAATGCATAAGAGAGAATCTCATTATGTACTTTGTGATAGCAAATCGTTTATTGAAAAAATTTGAAACGGTCAATATTCGACACATACCCAGAGTCGAAAATCAAATAGCCAATGACTTGGCACAAATTGCATCTGGGTATAAGATTTCAAAAACGAGATTACAAAGAGCAATCGAAGTTCGAGAAAAGATAAAAGCAACTTGTCTATCACCAACAGACTTGGAATCGACGAGACTTGGATATGCTGATCAAAGTAACTTCGAAATTTCGTTCATAGATAATTTGTCAGAGCAAGATTGGAGGAAACCCATTGTAGATTATCTTCAAAATCCAGGAGCTTCGACAGAACGAAAAACAAAGTACAGGGCGTTGAGTTATGTACTCATGGGTAATGAGTTATTCAAGAAAACGCCTGAAGGGGTATTGCTGAAATGCTTAAGTGAAACTGAAGCATACATAGCCCTTTCGACTACGGATGCTGGAGCATGTGGGGCTCACCAAGCAGGCTATAAGATGAAATGGTTGTTGTTTCGACAAGGACTATATTGGCCCACTATGCTGAAAGATTGTGTTGAGTTCGCCAAAGGTTGTCAAGAGTGTCAAATCCATACAGGCATCCAACATGTACCAGCAAGCGAACTTCACTCGATAGTGAAGCCTTGGCCCTTTAGAGGATGGGCGTTGGACCTCATTGGAGAGATTCGACCAGCATCATCAAAGAGTCAGAAATACATACTGGTAGGCATTGATTACTTTACTAAGTTGATCGAAGCTATCCCTTTAGTCAATGTAGACCAAGAAAATGTCATTGAATTTATTCAAAAGAACATTATCTTTAGGTATGGAATCCCTGAGACGATAACAACTGATCAAGGATCAGTTTTCACTGGTCGAAAGATGCAGGAATTTGCTCAGGAAACAGGTTTCAAACTCCTAACATCAACGCCTTATTATGCACAGGCGAATGGTCAAGTCGAAGCAGCTAACAAAGTAGTGATTGGCTTGATTAAAAAGCATGTTGGGAAGAAACCAAAGAATTGGCATAAGACATTAGACCAGATTTTATGGGCTTGTCGAACGTCCCCAAAAGAAGCCACTGGTACAACACCATATAGGCTAACTTTTGGCCATGATGCAGTGTTGCCAGCGGAAATTTGTCTTCAATCTGCAAGGGTTCAGAGGCATTATGATATTCCCTCTGAAATTTATTGGAACATGATGTTAGACGAACTGGTAGATTTAGACGAAGAGAGATTGCGCGCTCTTGACCTACTCAGGCTTCAGAAGAAAAGAGTAGAAGACTCTTATAGTAAAAAGGTAAAACCTAAGGTATTTTTTCCTGAAGAACTAGTTTGGAAGGTAATTCTTCCCATGGATCGAAGGGATCGAAGCATGGGGAAGTGGTCACCCAAATGGGAAGGACCATTCAGAGTTATCCAAACTTTTTCTGGTGGAGCCTATGAAGTCGAAGAGTTAGGTGAAGATAAAAGGCTCTTGAGAGTAAATGGTAAATATTTGAAAAAATACAAACCTACACTCCAAGAGATAAAAATAAAATAATAAAATAGCAAGACTAAACTGACCATAAAAATGCCAAAATGGAAATTTTATAAATTTTAGCCAAGATGGCAATGTTGTCGAATATAGATTACAAAATATGGTTACAAAAGCTGAATCAATCAAAAGGGAATAAAGTCCTTGAGTCGAAGGTATTTGGCTTGCTGCAGCTCCAATCTTTTCTTGCACCAGGCGTTCTCCTGCACGAGCTTGGCAATCTGAGCGTCGAAGCCTTGGGCCTTCTCAGCAAATTCCAGGCCTTGTTTGATTTCAGTTTGACTCTCGGTGTCTGGGATGGTCGAAAGAAGTTCCTCCTTGCGTTTAGTGTTGGCATTTATCTTAGCCTCTATTTCTTCGATCTGTGCCCTGAAGGAAGCATTCTCTCGATCAATGGCATCGACTTCTTCCTGCGTAGATGCTTTTTGCTTCGACAACTCCGCAATTCGAGAAGTCGTATCCGAAACAGCAGTCCATGCAGAGGAGCTTTTGCCATACAACACCTCGAGCTGACTATTAAAGCCCCTTTGGCGCCTGTAATCTGCTGAGACTTGATCAATCATAGAGTGTAACTCCATGATCAAGCCTGAAACTTCTGGGGCTACAGCTAACAAGTCGACAGCATTCAAGACATCCCTCAAGTATGATGGAGCAGTGGGGTCCCCCTCTAAAGCCTTCATCAAGTCCTTCTTGAAAAACTGGGCCTTAACCTTCGCCAAAGCTTCATCAAGAGGAGAGGTTTCAATGGACTTCCCCGACAGGGTAGGAACCTCCTGACTAACGTCAGACGAACTCTTGCTCTCGATGATTGCGTTGAGATAGCTAACCGGGTCAGTTTGTTTCAAGAGTTCTAAATCCTCTTTCGACCTGTGCTTCGTTGAGGTAACCCTTGCAACAGCATTGTCTTGGGTTTGAGGCTGTTGAGTGTTTGGTGCCTCGACTTGTTCCCCTTCGACTCGGACTGGGGCAGTACCAGCGTCATCTTGGTGCTCTTCGCTAGCGTCACCTTGGTTCTCTTCGCCAGCAGCACCTTGGTTTTCTTCGCCAGCATTGCCTTGGTCCCCTTCTTCGCGATTCTCTTCCGACAGATCCACCACCTGAACCGCTTCTGGCTGTTGTTCTTCCATTTGAGGTTCTTCTGCTGGTTTTTTCTACCGTCTCAGCATTGGCCTCATTTATTTCAGTATGGGCTTCGTCATTTCCCAAGCCTTTTTCTTGTGGCCTGCTGAGTTCAGCAGATTCCAGCGTTTCAGAGGTCCTTGGTGGTGAGCTTTCAATGGTGTCCTGAGAAAGGAAAGAGGAAGAATCTTCAGAAATCGAAAAAGACATAATCGAATGTAGGTATCTACACCTAAGTTATAAATAGGTATAAGAGATTACCTGTAAGTTAGCTTCAGCCCCAGGGCTGGAATTGTCGCTTTCGACAGGCTTGTTGAGAAGAACGTTTAGTTCCTCCTCCGTTGGCTCCTCAATGATCACTGGAGGTGGCCTGGGCTTTCTCCCAGCAACCTTTATTCTAAATGTTCGACCCTCAGGAGCAGGAGCAGGAACAGGAGCGTCCTTCGTCAGCTTTCGCCTTTTTAGAGGAGCAGGAGGAGAATCACCTTCTTCATCGCTCCCAGATTCGACCACCAGTGTTGGCCGTTTCTTGGGCGAAGGTGCCTAAAAGACCAATGGGAATTCGACTTAGCAATTGCATCGAAAGTCAAAAATCGAAAGCCAGAAGAAAATAATGAAAGTCTGGTTACCGATACAGAAGGCTTCTTCGAAGGGCCTTCCCCCTGTTGGTTGGTGGTAGTCTTCGCCGGCGCGGTAGTCTTCGCCGGCGGTCGAGGTTTTGTTGAGGGGCCTCCTCCCTGTTGGCTCTCTGTAGCCTTCTTGGCTACAGGCTTTCGAACAACTGAAATCAAATAGAGAGTTAACAAGCTAGCAGTCGAAAGAGAAAGACAAAGTAATGTGAGAGGGTGAACTTACATTTCTTTATTTTGTCCAACACAAGGACAAAAGATTTCTGAAGCTCATCCACGAAGTCCTTCTCGTCGAAGAACTCCTCAGCGTAATAACTTTTCCACCACTCCTCGAAGGATGGTGAGCAAACAAAGTTGAGCTGGTAGTCAAACAACGAGAGAACTGTTCGACCAGCATATCTTCCGATATGCTTGATGGCAGCTTCTTCGGTGTAATCATTGCAGAAGTACAACATAGCCTTATCTCTTGGAAAAATTGGAGAAGGAAGGGTTTGAATAATACCAAACTGGCGAGATACCAGGTTTGGTTGGTATGCAATCAGACTCAAGTGAGTCTTAGAGCTCCTGAATCGAAGAGGCGTGATCCTTGGTGTAAGGAACGCCTCCTATATTATTGTATGTTCGTCAACATTAGGACCACTCGACGTCCTTGGATGTGGCCTTGTGAACCATGCTGGGCCTACCTTCCGTCGAGCAAACGGAGCCATAGTCGAAGCAAACTCCTTCCTTCGAGCAAACATCAGAACGAAGTTGGTGAAAGTTTGCTGAAACTCCAGTCCATCTTCCATAGGTGTCAACAGAGCCAGTCTGGTTCCTTCGACGCGTCTGTTCGCTATCTCTGGAGCCTGCTCATTTATTTGAACCTTCTTAGGCAAGAAAGATTCGAAGGTGGCATTGAGCCACAGTTGGAGCAGCCAAAAAGGCCCAGCAAGTAGCAAACTGGCCCTGTTCTCGATAATTTTTAGAAGAGTGGCCCCATTACTAATCGAATCATAGAGGCTAGCCAGAATCAATTCTGCCAAACAGACATTCTGGCCATGATGGAGCTGAGTGGCGAGAGTGACCATCTTCTTGGTCACTTGTAGGGACTTCGAGCAAAATACAAAGCGAGTCAGCCATAAGGCTAGAAACGCTATGTGTTCGACATCCGACACAGCATCTGTCGACCTGTCGTGGTAGTGGTTGATGAAAGTGGTATAGGTTGGTTTGGTGTCAGAGAAGCCAATTTGATCCTCCGACATCTCCTCCGGATCGAAGTAGTCCCCGGTGGGTCGAAGGCCAGTAATAGCGGCCACATCGAAGAGTGTGGGAGTTAGCATCCCACAAGGAAGATGGAAAGTAAAGTGGGAGTAGTCCCAGAAAAGCAGAGAAGCTATCAGCATCTCTGGAGAATAGTTCAAACCTGTCTTCGACAACATCACCAGGTCGAAAATCCCCATCTTTTTCCAGATCGAAGCTTGGCTTTTCTCCATCTTTTCCAGCCAAGCAACGTAATCAGGAGTCAGGCTAGGGCCAGACCTGAAAGCCCTAACACCTTTGTTGAAGAAACGAAGGTCGATTTTTTCTTTAGCTGGCTCTTCATTATCTTCAGCATCTTTCTTGGCGCATGCAACCGGTTTGAGTTTCTCAACTACCGGAAAGTAACTCTTAATCTTCATGGCCTCAGAAATACTTGGATACAAGGGGCCAGACATAGCAAAGATCTGGTTGGAATATCCAACCGGGATCATAAGGTGGTGTGAGTAAGCATCACGAACGGCAATGTCCAAGGGTTCAGGGACCCTTCGTTGGCCCGTAGCAGTTACTACTGGAGCAGTGACGAAAACCTTAGGTTTGGCGTTTCCAGTTGGTACGGTAGCGCTAGGAGCATTGGAACCAGATGCCATTGTTAGTGTTGAGGTTGAAATGAGGTTGGAGACGAAGTGAAGGAGGAAAAGTTTCTGCAAAGATAACAAGTTTGTATGAAGATAGAGAAGTCTGAAAGCTAGATGGCGTAAAAAGTCCCACAATGGGGTACTTACTGCTATTTATAGTAGTGGGGGGGAAAATCCCCAAAACCGAGGACATTAAATGCCATTTAATGCTGCAGGAGATAGTGGGACGCGTGGCATTCCCCTGTTGTTTCAGCCGTTCTGCAGAAATAGAGAGACGCAGCGTGCGTCCTCGTTTTTGGGATTTGTCATAATGACAAATTCTGAAATGACGTTTGGTACTGCACGCCGTACTGAGGTGACGTCTTAGGTACGGAAAAATGATGGTTTTCTTGGGATTGCCAGTGGTTGGTAGAAAACAACAAAAAGTGCACAATTTAATTTGTGACTAAGCGTGAAAAGGCAGGTGTCGAATGGCGTTTCAAAGAATGCCTTTTTCTTTCAGAGTCGAAATAAGGCATTCTTGGGGGGCAATTTGTTGGCTCCTAAATTCGACACCCTTGTTTTATTAATGTCAGCCATTAAAGCTGAAGGATGTTTTCGACTAGCTAGGTCCGTCGAAATGCCCATCGAAAGATGGCAAGGTACTTAAAAGATTTCTTCCAAGGGAGAAGTTGGTTGCCTTCGACGTCGAAGGAGTTTCTCGTCGAAGATGTCTCTCGACGAAGGTGTTCGATGGTTCAGAGTGGAACAGTTTGAAATTCAAGCGTTTGGAGGGAAAACGGTTTCCAGCGGTTACCAAGTGTGACGTGCAAAGATCTGGAGCGTCGAACGTTGAGAACGTGCCAAGTGGAATCATCTCGAAGCAGTGTAACTGCCCGACGGTTACTTGGGATGTTTTAGTATAAATAGTAGTAGTCATGTAAGTTCTCGCGTGTGTTCACAATTCTATACAAAGTCACTCATATAGATTCGAGTACCCAGCGTGTGAGAAAGAATTGTTGAGAAATGTATGTGTGAAACACCAATTTTATTAATCAAAGTCATTTACTTTTCCAGAAATTTACTTGCTTTCCTCTTTACATTCCTGTCGAAGCCTTTTACTTTAAGCCTTGTTTATTTTACCAAGTCCTTTCTTCATGCAATTTCATTTAAAGCCTCTTTATTTTATTTAAAGCCTCTTTATTTAAAGCCTTATCCAATTTAATCAAAACTTCAAAATCAACCTATGTCCTAGGATCAATCTGATCGATCCTGCGAGTAACCAAATAAGTAACCATTTGGAGGATCAGCGGTTGTTTACCAAATACCAAGGTAAACAATAAGAAAACGCAACCAAACTTGGACCATATGCTAAACATCTCAACCTTTCTGTCACTGAGGCGGGATCTGAACGATACTTTGAATGAATATGTTCCTTAAACCATGGTATGAAACTTCTATTATGCTCTCGTACAATCCAATTCTCATTTCTATTCGAATTTAAACCTCGAAGAACACCCTTGTGTATTTCAACATACGGCTCAACCTCAATCTCATTGTGCAGAACATACAAATGCACTTGATCCCGTTCGACCCTTGATACTGTCACAACTTTATTTCCAATTAGCTTCTTACCTTCTTTTTTTTCAACAACATGAGATTTGGGGAGTCCAATTGATTGAACATTTGACAAATATTCAGTACAAAACTCAACCGCTTCTTCAACAATGTATCTTTCGGCAATACAACCCTCTGGTCGACTCCGATTTTTCACATACCCTTTTAATATTTTCATATAACGTTCAGCAGGGTATATCCATCTCATATAAGCTGGTCCGCACAATTGTGTCTCTTTCACAAGATGAACGACAAGATGAACCATTATGTCAAAAAACGAGGGAGGAAAATACATTTCAAGCTCACACAAAGTAACAACTATTTTTTTTTGCAATGTTGGCAAGATCTCAGGATCGATCACCTTACTGCAAATTGACTTGAAGAAAAAACACAATTTAGTTATTGCGCTTCTTACCTTTTCTGGCAGAATAGAACGTATACCTATCGGTAGAAAATGTTCCATTATAACATGGCAATCATGCGTCTTTAAACTCTTTAACTTGAGGTCTTTCATAGACACAAGTCTTCTAATATCTGATGAGTAGCCTTCTGGAACTTTAACTTCACTCAGAAACTTACACAATATTTTTTTCTCCTTTCTAGATAGAGTGTAAACAGCAGGTGGTAGGTATGTCCGTCTTCCTTTCTTCACGGGTCCCAGTTCAGTTCTTATTCCCATGTCTACCATGTCCTCCCTTGATTTAAGGCCATCCTTAGACTTCCCTTTTATATTGAGTAACGTACCAATAACACTGTCAAATACATTTTTTTCAATATGCATCACATCAAGAAAATGTCTTACGTACAAAGATTTCCAATATGGCAATTCAAAAAAAATCGACCTCTTCTTCCACCCACCTGTGACAACTTTATATGCAAAAGGCTTGCCAAACTGAATATTCACATCTTTCACCTTTTCAAAAATTTGATCACCTGTCAAACCAGGCGGAGCTCTACGTTGTTCGGTATCTCCGTTGAACGCTTTTCTCCATCCACGATACTGATGTTTAGAAGTTAAGAATCTACGATGACCGAGAAAGACATTCTTCTGAAAAAGTTTCAATCGCATGGTATCGGTTCCGTCTTCACAAACAGGACACGCTTTTTCACCTTTAATGCTATACCCGGATAGATTGCCGTATGCTGGAAAATCGTTAATTGTTCCAAACAACATCGCCCTCAAGTTGAAACTTTCTTTCCTATAACCATCATAAACCTCCACACTGTTCTCCCACAAAATCTTCAAATCTTCGATTAATGGTTCCAAGTATACGTCTATGTCATTTCCTGGTTGTTTAGGCCCAGAAATTAACATAGACAACATCATGTACTTACGCTTCATACATAGCCATGGAGGTAGGTTATAAATCATAAGAATCACAGGCCATGTGCTATGCGAGATACTTTGAATACCGTGTGGGTTCATTCCATCAGTAGACAATGCCAAGCGAAGGTTTCTTGCTTCTTTTCCAAATTCAGGATAATCATTATCAATTTTCATCCACTGTGGAGAATCTGCCGGATGTCGAAATTTTCCATCAATAATTCTTTCATCTGAATGCCAAGTCAAGTGTCTTGAATCGGTTTCACTACGATACATCCGTCTAAATCTCGGGATTATAGGAAAATACCATAAGACTTTTGCCGGAGACAACTTTTTCTTATATCGAGGGGCACCGCATTTAGGACACTCATTTAACGATGCATACTCGTTTCGAAACAAAACGCAATCTTTTGGACACGCATGTATCTTATCATAGCTCATGCCAATGGAGTACAACATCTTTTTGGCCTCATACGTTCGATTGGGAAGAACATTATCCTCTGGTAGCATATCTTTCATAAGGGCTAATAACTCTGTGAAACTTTTATCCGACCATCCATTACCGGCTTTTAAGTTGTACAACTTTAACACCGCAGACAATCTTGTGAATTTTGTACAACCATTATACAATGGTTTCTCTGCATCGCTTACCAACCTCTCGAACATTTTGGGACAATCGTTAAGATCTTCTTCAAACGCTTCTGCAATTTCTTCGACTCGATCATAATCGTATGTATCTGTGCAATCATCATTTGAAACATAGGTCCTTGCATACCCCGATTCAACATTCCCGTTACTTTTCTCACCATGCATATTCCAACATGTATAACTCCTATCAATTCCATACCGAATTAAATGCGATGCCAACTGAACTGCGTCAACCCGGTTCCCATAACAGCAATACAAACAGGGACATGTCATACGACTGGGGTCTTTGGCGTGCGCAACAAAAAACTTAACAAACTCGAAAACACCATTCTCGTAGTCTTTCGACAATCGATTGGAATACATCCATGTCTTATCCATATCAACTAATTAGTGCACAAAACAGTAGTATACTGCGTTTCTGTCAAAACGCAAAGTATACACGAAATGAATCCGTATCAAGAAAATGCAACATACGAAAGACAATTTAAGACAAATTCATCATAATATATACCAGTAATTTGAGGAAGAAAGTTACCTCTCAGATGTTTCGAACTCTAAGAAACGCGGAGAATGAGCGTCGTACGTCGAACTAGGCCGGGAAACGCTGCGAGGAAGAAGAATGGAAATTCTTAGTTTAATTCACAAAAAATGTAGTGGTTATAGTTTTACACATTAGGTGAGTTGTGAACTCATTCTCATATATATTATTTGACGCCATTCGGTTTTTGTAGGTGAATCTCATACATAGGTAGAATAACTTCTGATTTCTAAAGTTGGAATTCTACTCATTCTTATTTCTTTTTCTCTTCTTCATTTACAGCCTTTCACAACCTTTATTTTCTGCTCAATATATTCACAAGTTAATTTTCAATTTTTTTTCTCTATAATTTGCTTGTTAATATATTATCATCATGATGTTAATTAGACTAATATAAACATGATGGATCAATTAAATTGTTAATTGTTATTATTATTTTCTTTAAGAATTTAATTTAAAAACTTGTCATTCTAGTTTAAATTGTTGGTACTGTGATATCATTGATGGGAGAGTCCAGCTACTAACAGTCCAGCTATTTATTATTAACAATCCAACTACTAACAATCCAACTATTAACAGTCCAACTATTTAACTACTAACAAAGTTTTAACTTATTGCCAAAGCCAATTTAACTACTAACAACCCAACTATTCACTCTAACAGAAAATTAACTAATTGTTCTCAATTTCATAACTAACATCAACACTTCAACATAATTTGAACACCGATATTAGCCAAACTCTATTATTCAAAATCAATACAGATAAAGTGACATCGACATCAAAATATCACTCGAGTTAAACTCAAACTTTATGGTATTGAAACAAAAAACTCACTCAAATTAATTCAAATCAAGTAGTATTTCTCATAAGAAAAATAGCACACAAAATACTCCTAAGAATGGTGCTGACATCATAAGATATCACCTAAAGCCCGCATTCTAATAGGAAACAAACTTCCATACACATATGGAGATTATTTCAAAAACAATTTGAAATCAGATTAACACAATTACTATTCAGAATCTCATTCATATTCACACAACCATAAAAGAAAATACTAACACCGATATGAGTATCAATCATATTTAACACCAATAACAACAATGTTAGCAACAAGTCCTCATTCAGGAAAATAACATGGCTTACATTAAACTATTAACCTAATTTCATTATTTCTAATTCAACATTAACACCTTAAAACAAAATCAGCACCAACAGTATCATGAAAATACCAAAAGAAACTCAAAAGAAAGATGATAGTGATGCTTACAACGACTGGTGTCACGGTGAAGATTGTTGGCTGGAGCAGGAAGCCAGGATGGAGCTAGTTGTATGTTGTGACGAAAGAAGCACGGAGGGAGTACGTCGTCGCTGAATGGTGTGTTGGTTGTTGTTCGTGAACAGATAATGGAAGAAGAAACGAACGAACAGGAACAGGAACGGCGGCAGGAATGAGAGAACGGCGGCAGGAACAGAAACAGGAACGACGGCAAGAAACGAACGAACAGGAACAGGAAGACGAAGAAATGAACAAGTGAGGGCAAATTTCGTATTTAGGGAAACAACCTACGAAAGCGCTTCTAAAAGCGCTTTCTAAGACCCATATATGAGAGCGTTTCTGAGGTAAAAAGCGCTTTCGTATGTCCCCCATATAAGAGCGCTTTAGAAAGCGCTTTCGTAGGTCCCCCTTTCAGAGCGCTTTTCAAAAGCGCTTTTATAGGGCCACCTATAAGAGCGCTTTTCAAAAGCGCTTTCGTAGGTTAGATATTTCAAATACCTATGAAAGCGCTTTCTGAAAAGCGCTTTCGTAGGAAACCCTATAAAAGCGCTTTTTTTAAGCGAATTTTTTTTAAAGGCTACGAAAGCGCTTTCTCTTAAAAGCGCTTTCGTAGATGCACTGCCAAAAATTGTTTTTTTCGTAGTGTCACGTCGCTACTTTGCCACGTGATATTCACGTCACAACCCTCAACGGTCAATTAAATAATGAGTCAATCAGTGATGTGATTATCACATCGCAACTTTGTCACGTGATAATCACGTCATAACACCCAACAATCAGAAATAATTATTACACAACTTGCGCCATATTTGTTCAAAGTTAGATACTGTTTCAATTAAATATTGCGATGTATTTTCCATATCGCAACCAATTATATAAAATTTTCAAATTTCCCTCTTTCTGAGCGTCAATCCTTTTTTATTTTATTTTATTTAAAATTTAAAACTTGTGACGTGATAAACACGCTGCAACTAATTTTTAATAAAAAAAATAAATCCCCACGTCATAAGTTAACAACTATTATATTTAACATTAAAAAATATAGTGAGGTGATTATCACATCGCAACAGACAATTTTTTACCACGAGATAATCACGTCACAAAACACTTCGCAGAAGACATTATTTCTTATAGTGCATGAACTGGGCAAAAGATTTATCTACAAGATTACACACCTATCCCTAGTCATGGATCTCTCCTTCCGAGCATCTAGTGAAATATCAGAGTATAAACGCTCAACCCAAAGCTTTTGAGCGATTTGTGACATGGGAAAACATGCAAGACTTTTGCAAGAGCAACAAGATTTGTTAACTATTGATGAGATTGGGTATAATTGATGAGTTTAATGAAGGAGAAAGGGCGAGCAACAACCTTTTCTCTCCCAACACCAACTCTTACTATATGTGATTTATATGTTTCTCTCTTATTTTATTATCTTCTCTTAATGTTTGTTTTACTTTTGTTTTCTCCTTTTATTTTTGTTTTTCATTTATTGTATTTCTTTTCTTACGTTATTTCTCGGTCTTTATAAATACTACTCACAACATCAAATTAGTAACGATTTTCATTCTCATGTATTTTTTTTTTCAAAAAATAAATGTAGAGAATCTTCTATCATCAATTTGGTTGTTCTTTAATTAAAACATCAGACTATGACTCAAATATATACAAAAGAGACATTCTTGTCTTAATTTTCATGTATTAAATATATTAAAGATAAAAAACTACATGCTTATATTTGCATTGCTATGTTTCATATATTTAAAATACACTAAAGAACTAATGTAAAAGAAAAAAAATCAACAACATAATCATATATTTCATATATTTATTAAAGTATATCTCATTACAATTTGACATAACTTTTTATGAGCAAATGAAGATGAGAAATAACTGCATTATAGTATACAAATATTCGTTTTAGTTTATCATAAAATTTGGAAGGCAAGAAAAATATAAAGAATAATGTAAAAGTAAGTTATAAAGTAGAAACTTTATTTTATGACGCACAAATAAAAATATATGCTTAGAGGTGATATAATTATTTGTAGACCTAATTGTCTTCTATCAATCTATATTGACAATATTGGTCAATACACCTCATAACTAGAGGAAAGGTCTTCTCCGGACAATCAGTATGTTCAACGCAATGAATGCGAATGGCACCCTTACGACGGCCTGCATTGTAAAATAAATAAAAGTAAATGTTACTAAAAGGTGATAGATATAATATTGTGTATAAGATAAATTTTAGAATGTGAAAAAGGACATACCACCACCATTGGTTACAACAAGAAATAAAGAAAGAAATATGATAAAAGCATAAACAGACATGAGAAGTTGAGCCATAATATTCCTCCTTAACATGTAACAAATATAATTATTTTGTGTGTTTTTATAGTAAAATTTCATTCTTTATCAACTTCAATTAATTAGTTTTTAGCACTTACAACTTGCAAAAGGTCATATAAATTGGAGTTAATATTAATGACCTCTCATAATATTTCAATGGACGTCAAAGTTTAATTTCTTTATATATATATATATATATATATATATATATATATATATATATATATATATATATATATATATATATATATATATATATATATATATATATATATATATATATATATATATATATATATATATATATATATATATTAGCTTTTGGTAATAGATACGGGGAAATCTAAAAATAGAAACAAAAATAATCAATGACGAATATTGATTGTATAAAAAACACATCCAAGAGGTGCAAAAACATAGAATGATATGTTTATTTTCTAATTTTTTTAACAAAGTTAATAGATATTAAAATGGAAAACTTTATGATTTAAGAAAACTTTGTTTTATTATCCTTACGAAAATAAAGCTAATTAAATATTTATGGATGTAGTTGTGGGGCTAGCTATTGCCACATCATCAACATACATTTAATAAAATAGAATGTGATGACAAGTATCAAGGTGTATGATGTACATATGATGTAGTGCATGAGTAACACTTATTACCGTGCTTGTTTTGTAAATGACACTTGGTGTTTTGCATGGAAGATAAATGACAAGTGTCTTCATGCATATAATACACATTTGACTTGTTTCTCTTATAAATAGGATCATGAGCAAGCATTCAATACACAACACACAAGAAAAGAACAACAAGAAGTAATAGAGAAAGATAGTCTTGATCAAGAGAGAAAAGTGACCCTCATAAAGAGTTTCATTCTGAGAGAAATAGTGAGTCAATTTGTGAGAATGTTTCTTACAAATTAAGAGATACTTTATAGTGAGATCCACCTAAGGGCGAGATTATTGTATTTCCATTATCATTATAGTGGAAGTTTAAGAGGTTTAAGGGTCTCGTGGTTTTTCCTTTCTCACATTGAGAAGGTTTTGCATGCTAAATTTTTGTGTGTGTCATTAAACTTATATTTCACGTTCCGCCAGTGCCTATTTTGAGTTCACGAAAGAGTGAAATTATGAAGGTCATTTCCCAACAGTGGTATCAGAGGTCTGTCTGAGCTCTGGATAACTATAGTGTTGTACTCATAAGAAAGTTCTTAGTATGCTCTGTCGTTGCAACATTGTTTGATCTTCAACATCAGAAAAGAACTATTCTTGTTAGAATTAAATTGTAGTATTGCTAAGTGTGTCTTGGTAAGTTCTAGATAAAGAAAGACTTGGTATTTAAGTGTGTCAATATTGATCCACCTCTCATTCCTGGAACTTATTAGTTGAACTATTCACAAACTACAATGATGTTTCCAGTGTACGACACTATTTACAAAATTTCCTAGTTGAAAGAACTACTTTCCCCATGTTCTCAAGATGAAGGGTTCTATCAGTCATGATAGAGATAGGTTCAATCTGACTGCTGATAATTATATCTATTAAAAGTCGATGATGAAAGATCATATATATTGAATAGATTGGCATGATCCAATCTCCCAAAAGGATAAGCCATATGGGAATGAACAAAAAGAGTGGGAGCTCCAAAATCAAAAGAAATAGTCATGATCAGAAAATACATAGATAAAAGTCTATTTGAGCATGTGTCAACTTATACCAATGCATATATATGAGTTGTGAACCAAACTTTAATCCTTGATTCAAAAGAAGACATTGAGAAACAAAGTCCACCTTGTCAGACGACTGGTGAAATTGGAGTACTCAAACGACCAAAAAATGATCTATCCTTTGAATATCTTCAAAGGTATTGTGAATCAACTAACGAAAGCTGACATAAAGATAGATGATGAGTTACAAACTCTTCTATTCCTAAGTTCTCTACTTGAGAATTGGGACACTCTAGTCGTCACTCTAAGTAACTCTTCTCCAGACAGAAAACGTGTCATGGATTTTGTAACACCCAAATTTTAATAATTTATTTTGATTTAATTATGATTTTGTGTATTTATTTAATTAATATGCGTGGATGATTAAATAAATATGGGGGAGAGTGAGGGTGGGTGACCTTAAGGTAGGGTGTGGAGAGTAATTATATGAAGAGAGAATAATTAGAATTATTTTATAATTAATTAAAATAATTATTTGGTTATATTATTTAGATTAAATAAATACTTAAAGAGAAAATAGAAGTGTGGATATATGGAGGGCAATGTGAGAATTAGAGAGAAAATTAAGGGTATATTAGGAATAGCCAAAGAGGGTACTAGATTTTTTAGAGTAAAAAAAGAATTAGAAGGGTAGTTTTACGGTATGTAGAAAAAGTTGAAAAGAGGAAAGATGAGAGAGAAGACTAGGATATAGAAGTGCACCCCCATTGGAGAAGTTTGAAAGAAATTGCAAGACAAATCTAAGATAAGAATAGGAATAACTTTTAATAATAAGGGCTTATGCAGGAAGGGTAGTGTATGAGTCTTTAATCTTTAATAGGAATAATAGGTTTTATTGATGATCTTGAATTTGATGATTCTATGTGAATCTATGTTGTTATGTTGTTGAAGTTCATGTGTTAATATGGGAATAAAATTATGTTTTGATGTGTTCATGTATTTTCCACCATTGTTGATGTTTGAGGGTTTTAAGGGATTATGAAAGTATAAAAATCCTTGATCCTAATTGTTAAATGATTAGATTTGATGTTAATTGATAAGTACGTGATGAGATTATGGTAGTAATTTGGGTTACTGTGTTAGAAACTCAAAATAAGTTGTTTTGGGTGTTAGGGTGTGTTTGGGATAAATTTAAGTTGAAAAAAATGAGCTTAGAAGTGAAATCTCTACAAGGAAATTGCAGGAAAACACATGAGAATATTGACCGACTTGTTCCAGGAATATCTTGAGCTCCGTAAGTTCGTTTGAGACCTCGTTAGTTGCATTTGAAAGCTAACACAATAATATTTATGTCTAAGTGGACAAATTGGGTATAAGAGTACTACAACAATAGCGATTCTCTGATTTTTATACCATAAACATTGGCAATTTCGGTCATGTATTGGTCAGCTTGTTTCAATTTTAACATGGAGTCTCCTTAGCCCATTTGGAGTTAGGCAAAACATTCTGCCCGATGTGAGCACCCATTCTTGTTGTTTGATCAAACTGAATCGATTTGTATATTAAGTCCTAAAATAAAAATCATATTCTTAAAATATACTCTCTAAACTTTCTGGAACATATTCATTTGTTTGATTCCGAATCTATTTGATATTTTAAATGATTATTCAAACATAATGTGTGACTAGTAGGGAGCATGATTTTGTGGTTGTTTGATGAATTTATAGTTGTTATTTAGTAGTCTTTAGTTGTTTAGAGTTATGAAAATGTAATGGGCAGTTTTATATGTTTTAGAGCTTCCTTTGATCAACTCTTCTAAATTTTAGAGTTATGTTGATAAGTTTAAGAGATGATTTGTTACCTTAGAGTTGTCAGAGGTACTATTTAAGTAACTCTGATATGTTTTAGAGTTGTGTTGGTATGCCTTGGTGTTAAGGATTATTACCATGTTGATGGTCTGACACAAATAATAATTGATCTTACCGGTTGATCAAAATCTGCAAGGTGGCCGAATGATGATCTTTAGACGGGCTGGAAAGTCGAGGAGAAAAAAAGGGGGGGTGTTGTACCTGCAAGGCACTCCAACGATCAAGTAAGTGTGGGAGCAAAAAGAGATACAAACAAAGTATTAGGGTTTAAGTGATGAATAATCAATATTCGATATCTCGCCTTCACACGAGTGAGGGTTTATATAGTTCCCATAGTGATTGGCCATTGGTACCTATTTTTGGGCCTAGGCATGCGGGTCCGTAAAAATAGGTGACTGCCAGGACTTGGTCAAACCGGGTAGGTGTGCCCGCAACTAGCCATTAGTTATGAGGAGTTAGGTTAGAGGCAGCGGTCAGGTCGATTCCTGGTTGTCTGGCCAACTTGAGGTCGAGTAGACTGAGAGGCGCTCGTAGATTCTCATAGGTCAGTGCTGGTCCAGAAGGACAAACGATCGATGGTGCCCGACGAAGGGCGGGGGGCTCGGACCATGGTCGCACTGGCCGAGCTGAAGGAAGAGGTCAAGCCAGGCCAACTCTAGTCGTTGGGCCAGTCCAGAACAGTATCCCCCCAAGTTATTTCTTATGGGCACATGAGTGATGATTTTAACACCTGCTCGTGGAATGGGGTGCTTCTTACGGGGAGCGTGAGCGTTTCCCGTTGTGCCTTTCTCACGGGGAGATGGTTAGTTGGTCGTTTGAGCTTCGAAAATTGAAGAGGTAACATATTTTGGGCATTGTATTGATGCATTGACGCAATGATGGCCTAGGGGATAAGGTGCAATGATGACGATCCTACATTTCCCTGGACGCGTGTCTCTCACGTGCGGGTGAGTTTAGCTATAAATACGAGAGGAGTAGAGCAATCTGCATTTTTTGTTCTTGTCTCGCATTTCTCGTTATTGGTCGCCTGTCGGCCGCCACTATTTCCTGAAGATTAATTGTTCTCCGTCATTCCTTTCAACTTCCTTCCTTCTTTAATTGGTAAGAATTCAGATTTTCATTGTTATTTAGCTGTTGTAGCCTAGATTTTCACAATTTTCTTCTTAGAAATGCATGCGGTTAGGCTTAGGATCCTGTCTGTTAGGGCGTTCTTGGGGAGTGTTGGTGGTAGACGGTGGTTTTGTAGTTTAGAATCGCCGGAGCCACCGTGGATTCTCCTCGAATTTTTTCACGACGTGCCGTAGATGGTCCTTGAGGATTTAGGTCATTTTGCTGACTAGAGTTCGCCTAGTTGGGGAAAGTGGTTGTTTGTTTAGTTGCCTCAATGAGGGCTCTGGTAGGGGACATGGACCTTGTTTATCAGTGCTCTTTCACTTGATTAGTGGTGGAAGGGTGGTTTTAACATTGATCTCGACCTCACCTCTGTCCTCTACTTTTAAGGTACTATGGCCGACAACATTAGAGACGACCTCTCAGAAGAACCAACCAGATCTTCCCAGAGTTCTACGGAAGAGACTCATAGCACGTCGAGTATCTTGGAGATATTCGTGGACAAGCCAAACCAGTCCAATCAAAAAGTAGGGGGTGAGGATGTGGAGATGGCCCCGCTGATCAGGGTGGCCTGTTCGCGCCTAAGGATGACGAGGACCCGCAAACCTAGGTCACAGAGGATCCTTGGGATTAGGCCTCCTACTTCTTCGAGCACTGGGATGAGGTTTTTACTGAAGTGTATACGTACGACGACGGGAGCTGGGGGGAGTGGTCGCTTTGGATCCCTGGGAAAGATAGTCGGATCAGCTCAAAATATGATAAGTGGCGAATCCCCATGTATGACATTGTGTTCCAGGAGATGGGCCTTCGACTTCCCTTCTTGAATTTCCAGGTGGCCATTTTGAGGCACCTTCGACTGGCTCCTTCTCAGCTGCATCTGAACTGGGTCGCCTTTATAGGAGCGTTCAAATTTTTTCTATGATTATCTGAAGATAGGGGCCGCCATTCCTTTGTTCTTCTACTATTTCTATCTCCAGAGGAGCAAGGTTGACGACAAGTGGGGATGCGTCGCCTTGAAGCATGGCAACGAGAAGCTGTTTAAAGCTTACTTGGAATCTGTCCGGTATTTCAAGGACAAGTATATTCTTGTGCAGGCTCTTCCAAGCAGGGCAATGCTGAACATTTTTCAGGCTACTCTGGAATATGATGAGAATGGGGCCCCCGTCTTGAACGAGCTGGGGAAACATGTGAGTAAGTTTGTCTACAAGTTACCCTTTTAGTGGATGAGGAATCATTTTGACAACAAGTTGGATTCCTACGTGTAGAAAGGAGGTTGAGCTTGTTGATGAGGAGCAGACGAGCTTCACCATTTTGACTGCTTTTGTCGCACGGATTCCTCGCGTCCAGCATGCAGGTCGGGGAGGAAATCCGATCATGGATAAGAATGGGGAGATCGTGTACGAGCCCGTTCTGATAGCTGTTAAGGAGCTCCTCGAGAGTGAGGACCCCGTTAAGTACTTGGGTATTTAGCTTTATGTTTTGAATAATTATATATGGTCGACATTTTTAAGTCCTCGTTTGCTAACTCTGATTTGTTATTTGTTCTGCAAATAGCATAAATCCTGCCCAGGAATGCATAGCCAGGAACCTTGCGAAGAAAGCAAATAGGGAATTTAAAGATGTTCAGGGCGGTACAGGGACTTTTCCAACGTCAGGGTCGGGAAACTCGTCATCGGGTCCGACTGCTGGCACCCTCTTTCTCGCTCCTGTGTGCTCGAAGATGAAGAGACCATGCATCGAGGGGAGCATTGATATGACCGGAGAAAAGGGGAAAGGGGAGTATGATCTTCCCCCCTGTTGGCTGGAGTAGGATTTCTTCGAGGGTGCCGCTCTAAAACTCCAACGACCTGAGTCTCTTCACCTTGAGGGGCTGGAATGCCCGGAAAAAAGGGCGACTCTGGCACATGATGCTGGTGGCCTGTTGAGGATATTGGTGATGGCAGTAACCTACACCGAGGGGAGCCCTTATCAGGAAGTTGAGCTAAAGAGGCTATGGGCCAAATTGGTCGCAGTTGAGAAGGGGCGGAGTGACGAGGAGAAAGCTGGGAAGTTGGCCGAGGAAGATCTAGGGAAGCTATCCGAGGAGCGCAAGGTCTGGCTACTTGAGAAGAAGGCTCTGGAGGAGAGGATTGTGGCTTCGGCTGCCGAGGCTACGCCCGCTGAAGAAGAGCCAGAGGATACGAAGGACATGAAGACCTTAAGTGAGCCAGTTTCTCATTTTCAACTGGCGATGGATGAAGCTCAGGTCGCCTCCGATGGGAGCTTCGAGAATATGCTGAAGCTGCTTTGCGTTTTGTTCCCTAGTGTCGAGTTTAATATCTTCAGGTTGAGGGTCAACTACTATGTGGCCGCCGTGAAAATCATGGTTCCCAACTATCTTAAAGAGTTCGCTGTCTAGCCTATGGGGGCCCCTCTCAACTGTTGCCCGTTGTCGAGGAAGAGATTGAAGAATGATGATTAATAGTTTTTTATTCTGCTCCGGCCTCCTTGCCGTAACGTTGTAATCCTATTTTTCCGGACTTTTGCCCGTTTATGTAAGTTCTGAACATGTGTGGACATTGTGGTCAGAAAATTATTCTTTTGGATTGGGGGCTAAATGCCTCCCTTGTTGTAACCTTTGTACGATAGTAGCCTTGGCGATTGTATCTTTTAATTTTCCGGCCATGGTGGTCGTTTGTTCCAAATATTTGACTTGTTTTTGCATGTTTATTGTTATGCTTGTCTGTTTGAAACATATTTTATTTTTCTAAGAGTTTATAGCGGGGATTTGCTCATTTGATTTGTATGTTCGCTAGTGTGTGGAAATTGGACAAACGGATAGGGTGAATACCAGATATGGGCCGGAACTCAGGTCTCGTTTCGAGGACCTGAGTTCGGCGGAGTGAACTTCCCGTCGCGAGCCGGGTGTTCTATCATTGTTGTACGAGGATGATGGAGCTCGATCGAGTTATCCATGTCGGGCCAAGGACACGCTCGTTAAAAGAGTGGAGCCTCGCCCCTTCAAAATATTTTGGGTGCTATGCTTGTACCTAGGCATGGACGCGTGGTCGGGCCTGGATGAGTCTGTTTTGTTGACGAAACTCGCCGATCACTCAGTGTTTTAACTGTACTATTGTTTTAGCTTTTCAGCGTTCCATGGTCGAGCAAGTTGTTCCCCTTGTAGATTTACTAAGTAGTACGCCTCAGTCCCTATTTTTGCATAGACGCGATAGGGGTCTTCCCAGTTTGCTGTGAGCTTGCCTTCGCGAGATTCTTTGTGATTTCTCTTCAAAACAAGGATGCCGATCTCGAACTCTCATCGCACGACTTTGGTGTCATAGCGCATGGCTGTTTTTTGTTTGAGAGATGCCTCTCGTAGGGTCATTCCTACTCGGATCTCTTCGACCAGGTCTAGTTCTTCCCGTAGGAAGACATTGTTCATCTCCTCGTCTAGGGGAGCTTCGGTTCTCCTGGAGGGTTCTTCGATCTCTACGGAAATGATGACCTCCATTCTGTAAGTTAGTCGGAAAGGAGTCTCCCCGGTTGATGAGAGCGCTGTTGTTCGGAACCCCCAGAGTACGACGTGTATCTCCTTAACCCATCTTTTCTTGGTTACGTCTAACCTTCGTTTGAGACCCCTGAGTATCATCCTGTTCGCGGACTCGGCCTAGCCGTGTGTCTGGGGATGTTCGACAGAGGCGAAGTGTTGGGTGGTGCCCAACTTGGAGACAATTCCTGAAAGGTCTGATGTGTGAGATGGGTCCCATTGTCAATGATTATTGCTTGTGGGATGCGAATCAAGAAAGGATGTTTCTTTTGTAGAAGAAAAGGATGTTTTAGGCGGTAATTTTGGCCAATGCTTCTACCTCTATCCATTTGGTGATGTAGTCAACAACTACTATCAAATATTTGTTTTGATTTGTACTTACCACGAATGGACAGAGGAGGTCTAACCTCACCAAGTGAAGGGCCAGGGAGAGGAGAGGGACTTGAGCTCATTTAGGGGAGCCAGGTGCATGTCCCCGTGCCGCTGGCATTTGTCGCATTTCTTTACATGCTCTTTTGCATCGTGTTGCATGGTGGGCTAGTAATACCCTGATTGTAAAGCTTTTTTGGCAAGGGATTTTCCGCCTAGATGTTGGCCGTTTATCCCTTCATGGATCTCGAGCAGGATGTGACCCGCTTCGCTTTGGTCGACGCATTTGAGGAGGGGGGTGGAAAACCCTCTCTTGTAAAGCTTGCCTTCGACTAGGACATATTAACAAGCTCTTTGCTTGACCACCATTGCTTCCTTCGAGTCGACAAGCATCTCTCCTCTTATTAGGTATTTGTGTACAGGGGTCATCTAGCAGTCATCGTCTCCTATGGAGAATACTCCCAAAGTCGAGGGGGGTCTCTTGGTGCTCGGTCGAGGAAGAATTTCCTGTATCACCGACTTGTTTCCCCCTTCCTCTTTGTGCTTGCTAGTTTGGACATGATTTCTGTCCGGGCGTTATGTTCATGGGGAACATGTTGTACGTCCACGAATTTGAATTTCTTTTCTCTCTCTTGGACTAGGGCCCAATATCTAATGAGGTGATCATTTTTCACCTGATATTCTCCCCGGACCTGGGATGCAAAGAGTTAAGAGTCAGTGAAGATTTTCACCTCCTCGACTCCCAGGTCTTCGGCTAGGCGTAAACCTGCTATGAATGCCTCGTATTTGGCCTGATTGTTTGAGGTCGGAAAGGATAGTGCAAGGGAAACCTCGATTAGGGTTCCTTCTTCGTTTTCCAATATAATGCATGCGCCGCTTCCTGTCGAATTAGAGGTGCCATCGATGAAAATTGTCCATCGACACGCCCCGTTCTGGGGTGCGAGCGAGGTCATTTCAGCCACAAAGCCGGCCAGTGCTTGAGCTTTGAGGCCTTTCATGCCTTCATACAAGATGTCGAACTCAGAGAGTTCTAACGACCATTTCAACATTCTGCCCGCCATGTCAAGCCTATAGAGCAACTGCTTTATTGGTTGATCTGTTCAGACGACTATGGTATACGCCAAGAAGTAGTGCCTGAGTCTCCTCGATGCATTGATGAGGGCTAGGGACACCTTTTAAATTTGTTGATATCTTACTTCGGGGCCCTGTAGGGCCTTACTCGTAAAGTAGATAGGCCTCTGCCCTTATGGGGTTTTTCTGATTAGTGCTGCACTTATTGCCTCGGGGGTGACGACTAAATAGAGATAGAGGATTTCATCCTTCTCTGGTCGAGAAAGGACGAGTGATTATGATAGTGCTTGCTTCAAGTGGATGAGAGCTTGCTCGCATTCGAACGTCCATTTAAAGGCAACTTCCTTGCAGAGGAGTTTGAAGAGGGGGATAGCGTGCTGTGAAGATTTTGCCGCGAATAGAGAGAGAGAGAGAGAGAGAGAGAGATCAAAAAATTTAAATCGTCCATTTAAATCGCATCCACACTTTCTGGCCTGCTCAAAAAATTTCTTCAAGTGGAGGGCGTGGTCGATTTCTTTCATCGATTTGACGATCATATCATCCATGTAGACTTCTATCATGTTGCCTATTTCGTTGCGGAAGACTTTGTTCATCATGCACTGATATGTAGCGCCCACATTTTTCAGGCCGAAGGGCATTAAGTTGTAGTAATAGTTTCCTGACTCGGTCATGAAAGCGGTATATTTTTTGTCCATTTTCGCCATTGGAATTTGGTTGTATCCAGAATATACGTCCATAAAAGATAATAATTTGAAACCGTTCGAGTTGCCGACCAGTTTGTCAATATTGGGAGGGGATAAGCATCTTTCGGGCAAGCCCGATTGAAGTCAGTATAATCAATGCACATGTGCCATTTTCCATTAGATTTCTTTACAAGAAACACATTCGAAAACTATTTCTTTCTTCTGCGTTGGGTGACCACCTTGAGGGTAGGGTCTATGGTTAGGTGATGGCATGTAATTTCTAGGTCCAATCCAGACATCTCAGTTGCACTCCAGGCGAACATATTAGCATTCTCCCTCAAGCAAGCTTTAAGTTTCCTCTTCGCCAAGTCAGGGAGGTTAACTCCGTTCTTTACTCCTCTGGCGGGATCGTTCCCGAGGGGGATGATATCGAAGTCTCTGTCTAAAATAAGTCGTACGGGATCTGAGAGTTCCTCGCTACTTGTAGCTAGGGATAAACTTTCGCCTTCGACCATGAACTCTTTCCATTTTTTCCTCTTCTCTGCGTGATCCTCCTTGGAGAAGCGGCTGTCGAGGTCGATGGCGTAAACCCTTGGCAATGGCTTGGCCTCCTCAGAGATGGAGGTTAGGGTGACTCCAGTGGTCGTTCGAGGTTGAGCATTGATGGAACTCTGCCCCCTGGCCGAGGCTTTAAAACATCTTCTCGCCGCACGGACGTCCCCGTGGAGGGTGGCGACCAAACCCTCTGCAGTGTAGTATTTCATTTTTATGTGTACGATGGAGAGCATATCAATCAGTTCGACCAGAGTGGGCCTTCCGAAGATATATTGATAGAGAGACAGGAAATCCACTACCAGAAACTGAGTCTTGATGGCTCTGGCGGTCCCCCTCTTCCGAAGGTGACGATCAACTCGACATACCCCCAGGGTTTGGTACTGGCCCCGTTGAAGCCCTTGAGGCATGAGCCCACGTATGGGGTCAGGTGGCTTTCATTTAACTGTAGGGTAGCGAACAGATGGGTGTACATGATGTCCACCAAGCTCCCTTGATCGACCAGTATGCGCCAAACATCAAAGCTTGCCATGCGAGCCTGCATGAGCAGAGGGATAGTCGTGTTGGGGGCTCTGCCCAACAGTTCCTCCCTATAGAAAGCGAGGGGATTAGAGCCTCCCCGGAACTTATCCAATGTGGCATCCATGTTAGAGTTGGTATTGATAAGTTGCTCAAACCGTCTTTTTACGGATCCCACTGTATGCTTGTTGAATCCCCTGCTGGAGATGACCATCGCAACAGGGAATGACTCCCAAGGACTGTGAGAGGAGAAGTACAATGGGACATTCTCCATGTCTGGGAAGTTGAAATCTTCAGGTCGCGAGATACTCATAGCGACTGGTACTGTGCTGATGTCAGGGGACTCCATCCCCTCTTCGACGCTCTTGGTTTTTGGAGCCTCCTCGCAGGCACCCTATTTCTTCTTGTACTACTTGAGGTGCCCATCTTGGATTAGTATCTCGATCACATCCTTGAGAAGAATGTAATCGTTGGTGTTGTGACCATGGATTTTGTGAAACCTGCAATGCTTGCTCTTGTCAGTTATGGGCTTGGAGGGTGTCTGGTGAGGAAAGTGTACCCTATCCTGTTTAAATTTAAAGTTGGCGCATTCAGACAAAATACGTTCTCTTGAAGTGGTCAGATGGGTGTAGTTGTGGAACCGACTAGCAGGTCCCTTGTAATCTTTGGAGTCTCAGGATCTATCTTTCTGCTTTTCTCTCCCGCCCGAAGGGATTTCAAAGGCCCGTCGCTTCTCGAGGGTTCAACACTCTCTCAGTGCCTTTAATCCCTGACATTATTGGCCACTTCTTTCTCCTTGTAGTGAATGTACTATTGAGCCTTGAGGAGGAGGGAGTCGAGCGTGGATGGAGTTTTGATACCCACAGCCTTCACAAAGTCGCTGCAGGGACAGAGCCCTCGTTCAAGAAGGTACTTTTTCATTGCATCGGTCGTTGAGGCTTGTACGACTTATTTGTTGAAGTGCTCGATATATGCACGTAGAGATTCATCTCTGCCCTGGATAATCGCTTCAAGTGAAGCCTCTAATTTTGGATGCCGACATGAGGCAGTGAAGTGCCTCAAAAATATCTTTCCTAGTCGTTTCCAAGAAGTGATAGATTCAAGGGGCAGACTCTTGTACCAAGCCATGGCACCTCTTCTCAGAGTGGCCGAGAACGACCTACATTTAATTGCGCCTTTCACGCCTTAGTTGTCAAGCAGGGCATCTATGTCTTCTATATGGTCGTCCGGGTCGGTCATACCGTTGTATGATCCTATTATACCCCAAAATCCTCCCCCCTTTTATTCAAGACATTCTCCTAGGGTTCTCAAATGCTCAAGGTTGCTCAAGAATTGACCAGACAAATTCTCCTCATAAGCAATGGACTTATAACTAGGGTTTCACTTTTCACAAGGAAGATAGGGTTTCAAATGCCTCAAGTGGACTTCATGGTTTCTTATACGTCTCAAGGAATTATCATACCAAGTTTCATGCCTTGCATCACAAGTTTGCTCAGTCAATGACTCAGATAATTGAAAATCAACTGTATTAGACAAAAAGTCAATTGTGGTCAACATACAGTCAAACCTCAAGATTTTTGGTCAACAGCAATATTTTGAATTGATATTCATCATTTTATCAAGGGTTGATCATGATTCATCAAGGAAGATTCTCAAATCATCAAAAGTCAAAAGTTGCCAAATTAGGATTTTCTTAAGGAGAAGTCAACTTAACTTTGACCAAGCATAACTTTCACATGCTTCATCAGAAAATGCTCAACCAAATCTCATTTTGAAGGAAATTCAATTCTATACAACTTTGAAGGAAAATAAATCTCTCTAAGCTCAACTCCAAAAGATGCTTCATTTGAGAGATATCATCCAATACATTATAGGTCATTTCAAAAGTCAACAAAAAGATACTTTCTGTCAAGGCAACTTACATCATAATATATTCTCCAAATGCAAAAATGATTAAAAGCGAGATTGTAGAGGACATCTTGAGATTTCCAAAAAGTCCAAGATCACATTTAAAAGATGAAAATTGAGAGAGTTATAACCAGTGCAAGTTGGAAAATTTTGAGCAAATGCATGAAGTTCAAATTGAGAAAACTTGCATTTTTGGGCTATTGGGCTATTGTTTTAAAGACCAAGCGTGTTCTATAGTCCATATTCACCTCAAGGCTTGTTCGTACACCTCCCTTTGGTTTATTGTATTTTATTTTTGATTTTTATTATTTTTAAAAGTCAAAATAAGATAAAATAAGGCAAGCTTATTACAAGAGTCCAAGCCTATATATTATGACCTAATTCATGCTATATATTCTCCTCAAATCATACATGAAGACTGTTGTACCCCAAAATTTGCCCTCGCGCTTCTCCACAAGAAATCTCAGCTTCAAACATTTCCTGACTTCTCAAACTGACTCAAGAATCGTACAAACGGACTTTTCTTGACAGTCAAGCAAAATTAGGGTTTTTACTGATTTTCAGGACTCTGAGTTGCTTCATACAGTGGGCTTAGGGTTTGATTGATTTTTGGTTCAATTTTTGATCAAGCGAGCGTGATTTGGCATTTAATCAGGAATTAAGGTTTCATGGGCATATTCTCAGAAGAATTTGAATTCCACAACACTTTGCGGTTTATTTCAAGATTTGGATTAAAAGTCGCGTTATCTTGGTTTAATCAGCAAAAGAGACAGTGGTTTGAATTCAGTACATTTTGATTGGGCCAGTCAGATGCAAGATGCAGTTTTGGAATTCACAGTGTTCATGTGTTTGATCAGTCTATCTAAGATAATTGCTGCTTTGCTCTGGATGTTGAATAAGACGGACTTAATTGGTCAATGTTGTTTTATTTAAGTTATTTATTATTCTGAAATTAAATGATTGAATTTATTTTTCAATTGTTAATTCTAAGAATTTTAAATAAATAAATAAACAATAAGGAAATTAGAATTAATTGGATAATTTGAATTTTTATTGATATTTAAATTATTTACAAATTGTTGTTTATTACAAACAATAATCTACATTTAATTTAAATATTACATAGAATGGAAAACTATCCTATTTTCTAAAATATTCTTCGCGCTTCATTCCGCTCCGGTATTCCATTTTTCATCTGCAAAAAGAACAAGAAAAGTCAAAAGCAGTTAATTGGAAAAGACAATTAAAATGCTCATCATTAGGGGCCACTGACTGGGATCAGTTGCCCTCTCTGCAAATCACGGGATTTCTCCCGGTTCACAGAGAGGGAAGTTTATTTTATCTCATGAAATGCAAATGTCAAAAATGCATAAGTTATGAAATTGCAAGCTGCATAGATTCAAAATCCAATCCAAACTGAAAAAGTTCAAATCCAAACTTTCAATCCAAAACAAAGTCCACTCAAAGAAAATCAATAAAAGCATAAAGCTGTCAAAGAAGATTTGAGGAAAAGATATCAAAATGCAAAATCTATCCAAACTGTCAAAAAAGAGATAAAGAGGATGCAGTCAAGTAATGTAAGATGCAAGCAACTAAGATTTTTGTCATCATTTCCCATCAGCATAGTAGGCCCCTTCAGAGCAAGTACAGATAATATCATATAATAATTCTAAAGCTGTACTATGGAGAGAAGAAAAGAGAGATATAGCAGTCCAGCAGGCAGCATAGCAGGAGGGTAGAAAAAAATATACAAACTCAGAAAAAGACAGTTCAATAGCAGAAGACAGTAGAGTCACAGAAAAGAGATACACAAAATCTGCAAGTCCACAAGCTTAATTCAGCAGACAGTAGAGGAGAGAAAAGGAGCAAATATACAACACAGAAGGATATCAGTCCAAGATAGCAGCATAGCAGGTGAGTTCAGAGGGGCAAGATAGCAGTTCACAAGATAAAGGAAAAATATACAACACAGTTGAGGGATCAGTTCAAGACAGTTCAGCATAGCAGGCCAACACAGTTGATATATCAGTTCAAAAGAGGAGAGGGCAGCATAGCAGAATAAGATAGAAAAGGGAGATACCAAACTGATATCAACAACCAAAACCCATCAACAACCTTTATGCAAAAAGAACACAAACACTACCAAAACCTCAGACCAGCCTCAATACCTCAAACCAGCCTCAATACCTCAAACCAGCATCAATGCCTTAACCTGCCTGTCAAAACCTCACATAACATGCTATCATAACCTCAAAACCCTTACCCTGTCAAACATCAAGCTGAAACCTGCATATGCTAAGCCAAACAATTAACCATCACAAGCAAAAACCTGCTAAAGATTGAAACCTGAACTTCATCAACACATTACCCACATCACCATAACCCACAAACTCAGTTCAGCACCAAGCCCCTGAGATTCAACACAAAAACCTGATCTCCAAACTCAGAACTCAACCTTCAACCACACTGTCAAACCCCTCAAGCATTTCAAAACATTCAAACCTACACTAAGCCTCAGAGCCTTTTCTTTCCTCATCATAGGCAAGACATTCGAGGCAATGTAAGCCAAGTTCTAGGCAAGCAACTCGAATTATTCAGAACAACAACCCAAGGCAACGCATTGAAGAAGAAGAAGACAAGAAGTGAATTTCAAGATAGGTTTTTCAGGCAAAATCGAGCATCATCATCAAAACCTTAATCATAAAACAAGGAACGAAGTTACCAGGAAGGCATCAAGAAGCAAGTCAGCGTCTCCATCACTGAATCTTCGCCATCAAAGCCTCCTAAGCGTCCTCGTCTCCTTCCTTCCCTTTTCCAATAGAGGTATGACACTTCTTTTCCCTCCTAATGCACCTCCAAGTAAGAATCAATAAACACAACAGGAGAGGTCAAACCCTAAGCAGTTAATCAATAAATACGCAGAAAACTCACAAAATATGCAAGAACTAAAGCAAACCCTAAACGAATCAAAACGCTCACCAAGTTCTACTGCCTCAACAGTGTCGCTGGAGGGAAGGGGAAACGAAGGTTGCCGGTGGCTGAGGCAAGAAGCTCATGGTGGATCCTCTGCATCTTGGA